>OZ010789.1:436927383-439358239 GCA_963932465.1 Maratus speciosus
GAAATTTCATTATTTTTATGTATTTAAGAATGACTCTTACGTCAAACTGTCATTTAAAAGATTTAAAAATACAATCAAAGTTTGTTTCTCCTTAACATAAATAAAATTCTGAAAGCTTCCATCGATTTATGACTTTTACTTCATGTGGGCTTTACTTTTATATAATTGTTTACAATATCTTCCAACATAATTAAAAGTTATTTATGACTTCGCTTTTTCTGTCTTTGGACTGCTGTCCGCCATCTCTCTGCCCGCCTCACCGTGTTCTAAAACCTGTAATTATACACATATTGCCATGTACATTATATGTGTTTTTTATGTTTAATATGGCATCTTCTGGAAAATGCAATACGTACCATATATAGTTCGTTTACAGGAACACTCAAAATATTTTGTTAATTATGGTCAATTTAGAAAATAATTTCCAGAGCAAGGAGGTAGGAATTCCCAGTGGTAGGAAAACCCGAATATTATATTGTTATTAAATTTTCTCTTGTTTGTTTAAATGCATTGCTGTCAACTGTCTTATACTTCCTTTGCAAAAATAGTGTGTTTTGCTTAATAACGCGCCCTTTTCCTTATAAAAGTGTTAACCACGAGACCTTTAGAGTAAAATGAGTGAAAATGCAATATCCTAAAATTAAGGCAATTTCCAGAGCTGAGTTCTATACGTTAGCCTTTCCACCTAGTAAATCTTTAAAACCGCAATGAGAAATATTGACGTTAATTTGACGTGATCATAGAAAAATTCCCCCACTTTAAAAATGAGAATTTATGTTTGCTTTTCCGTGCGTAACAGAATAATGTAAAATTACTTTTATAATATCGAAAAATAAGTAAAATATCCAACCAAATATCATAGAACTTAATGAAATTCTGTGTCGTATTGTTGTATTTTGAAGTGGAATCTTACCTTTTTAATTATTAAAACTCGATCTGCAATGATTACAGGAAAACGACGCCATTTTTAGCGGCTTACAGTCGTGACGTTAGTCATTAAGTATTGTTTCCAAAGGTGAAACGCCTCCAAAGATTTCACTATTTAAAGAAAACTTCTTGATTCTGATTATTTCAGTCTTTAAGACCGTTGTTCGATTAGTGTTTTATTTATATTATACTTTTATTTATTTATGACGTTTTAATTTCGTTATGGATTGTCATTCGGAAACAGTTTCTAAACTATTTTTATTGTTGTAAGTTAAAAAATATGAATCTTACTTAAGTGGGATGCACCTGATATAGATGGATTAAAATATAATGCACTAAATTATCTTTATAAACAATAAATTAATAGTAAATTAAGATGCAGATTTCAAACAAATTACATTTAAAAGTAATATTTTTCCCTATACGACGATGAAAAAATAATTGTGTGATGTTTAGAAGTTATATTTCTAAAATTAACATTATTCTGAGTGTCTTACAAAGTGTTTCATACCCTGTGCTTGACGTATAAACATTCTTTTTTATTTCATATAAGTGACGATGCAAACCATGCACCTCTTTAACAAGTCAGTGAATATTATGATAAATTCCTTAATTGTAATTTAAAAAAAAAAAAAATTTCTAAGACCGCATTAGATTCAACCCCATTTATCTTCGAAAGTAACTTCGCAATAAATGTTAAGCTAAATTTTTGAGAGCCTCAAACAATTTAAAGTCCATTCGTCTCTCTCATTTCATCCCTAGTGAATTATTAAAGCCTGAAGTTATGAAACTTTCTTACACGTTTTTTGAAACTAGAAAACTGCAGGTTAAAATTCTTTTCTGGCCATAGAAAACCACTAAGTTTATTTTGCCTAAAGTAAGAAAGTTGTTTTGTGGTAAAAGTTCTTGAAAATATAACTTTTTAAACTGAAAAATACATATAAAATTTTTCAAAACATCTAACGAATTTCTAACATTACTTTACATTTGAAATAGGGTGTTAAAACTAAACAGATCTGAACTCTTCCTAATATTTTATAAAAATATTAATTAATGATGTTAAGAAGTTTTAAAGCGAACTGCAGAATAATTTTTATAAATTTTATTTTAGGTTTTTCAAAATTGTTGTAAAGAACTTTTTATTTATCTGTTCATCTATCTATCCGTTATGCCATTTTTATAAATATGATTAAAAAGCCCAAAATACTTTATTGTGAAAATATGCAACTTAAATGTATCTTTCTCTTAAGGGGGAAGCGGACGCGCACACGCAAATTTTGCAACAATAGTAATTATGAGAAAAAAATTTCTAAACCGTTAGGAAATATGACACTGAATCTGCCATAACATCATTGTTATTTATCAATTAAACTTCCCTGGTTAGATTAAAACCGGTTTCTTCGATTTTCAAAGAAGCTACGTGTGCTTGTAAAATATTATTCTCACGTCGTTCAGCTCTTTAACAAAAATGTGATAATTAATTATCTCAATTTTTAAAGATTATTATTGGAATAATGCAATTGCTATTTGGTACGCGGATTTATTATTATGTTTTACGTAATGTAATAAAAAGTATGCGATAGCTATTTCGCCAAAACTGGGGAAAAGTGAAGATTATAAATATATATATATATATGAATATATTTGACGAATCAGAAACATATGATGTAAAAGTTTTATATTTGTATGTATAAAACTACAAAATAGCGCAAAATAGAATATGCCTAAATTTCAAAAGCGAAAAGATTGTACGTTGTAAAAGGTATTTAATTCTTACAAATTGCGAAAAATGTTGAAGATGTAACTAGATCACTTTTTAACAAAAGATTAATTTTTTTTAATATAATTTTTTTGTCTTCGTGCGTTAAATAATGCTTTTTATATTTTTTATAAAAAGTATTTCAATCTTTCAGAAATGATCGGAACTTACATTTTTTAAACATGCATTTCTGCGTGTAAATACACTCATGATTTAATTATCTCTATTGATATGCATTACTGCTTATTTTATAAGTATTATGAAATATCTTGCATTTGTAGCTGCTTGACAACACAACACACTAAATCTGTAAAAGTGATTGGTAGGCTTTCTCGCGAAACCTTTTCTGAAGCGATCGATGCAGTGTTAAACTGCCACAAATGATATTTTGGTACATTATAAGTACTATTGATAGACTATAAGCGCCATTGCTTGAATTACATATAATAAAAATTATTGTGGTTCGTAGATAATGAAATTCATGTACAGTCGACCAAAAAAAAAAAAAAAATAAAGGATACCCATACTATTTTATCAACAAATTGTCACTAACAAATACGAGAAATATCATCAGTCAACAACAAGGCCATCTGTCGCGCTTACTATAGGGCTCAGCTTCAACTGATTTCTTCTTCTTTTTTTCAAAACCTCAATAAAGGGAACCGGGCGGGACATCTATGCTCTACAGACGTGGTTTCCTAGTCTGAGAAGTCACTGTCGGCCAGTAAAAGACAGTAAAAGGAATTACGTCCACTTTTCCAAATGGAATTCCTTTTTGAAATGCTTATTGTCTATGAATTCAAAATTGTACCAACTTTGATTCTTTAAATACTAATGCCCTTTTTGAAATTTTAATAGATTAAGGTATAGTTTATGTATTTGTTGTTTAAATAGTAACATGTTTATATAATGTCACATTTTCAGCTAATGATAAATTCAAACTTTAAATTTTATTTTCCCCAAAATCATCCAGTTGAAATGATTCTTTTATAATGAGATAGAAAGAATTGTCATAAATATACTGGAGACAGTTATTGGATTCAAAATACATATATTGAACTAGAAAAAAAATATTAATAAATTCAAACCTAAAAATATCAGTTATAAAGTATATTAATTTTTGCATAAAAGAATGAATGACATCTAAAACATTGCTAGGGTGTTTTTACAACTGAATCATATTATCTGTTTTGGAGATAGAGAAATTTTTCTTCAGACCATCTAACCAAGACAATTGAAGACTTGAATGGAAAAATACGTTATGTAACAAAATTTAGAATTCGAGAGAATTGAAGTGAAAGTTGTTTTTTTTTTGTAGTAATTTAGTTGTTTATATAATTCCTTCTTAGTAACAGGGCTTAATTTCTAACAAAAAAAGTACCGGAGCCCTGATATTCTGCAGTACCGATATTAACAACTGTACCGTTTCCCTCCACCTCCTTTTCCCTGTCACTCCCATTTGCATATTTATACTTTGTACATTATTTGCAAAATTTAAAGCATTTTTTTTTTCTCTAGAAAAATAAAAATTTTAATTATATATGTATCAGCATATACTTAGCTGTCAACTATTCCACTTTTTAGTTATCACTTCTTCCGAATAGTAATATTTGCCTGATTATAATATTAATTGCGATTTTTTGTTAATTCTATGATTAAATATGATAAGGATTACTTTCCGAAAGTAGCGTTAACACAAAAAATGTTAGTTCGCATCTATGCATTTTTATGAAATTTAGATTTATATGCTAAAAAATGTTAATAAAGTTTTCCAATTTCCTATAAAAAGTGCATATCTTAAATTATAATTGATTACTTCCGTGTAACAACCTTTTCTGACGAGTCCTTGAAACTCAGATTAAATTAAAAATTTAACACCATTATCAGAAAGATTCGATGCTTTTATAGAAAAAGGGGAAAGTATGCTCGATTGTTTTCTATCAGACAACAATACATGGCAACAATACCTACTTACAAATGAAAGTAACTTCTTAAATGTGCAGAGCAGAACCTTAGCATGGGCAGCGTTCATGATGCAAAATAAACAGAAAAATCACTAACGTGATTTTTATACTCGTACGCAATAGAAGACGAAAATCCTCAAACAAACAAAACCTCAAGCTGATGCTCGTTGGCTAAAAAGAGAAAATATTCTTTTTAGGTTAGATATCTAAATAAAATAAAATAAAAACAGACAAATAAAAATTATTCAACTGTCAAAAAAGAAAACCCAACTGAATGCAAATTCATTGTTCAGTCTCTGGAGTGGCGCCGCATCAATTCGTCGTACAGCGGGACATTTTGACGATCTAGGTGGACAAAATTATTTCGTTAAAGTTTAATTAGCTTTTGCTGTTTTTAATGCATCACTAATAAAACATTCAAACAGTGATAAATATTTGGTTATTTAAAACAATGTCTTAAAATAAAAATACAGGATGCCCACTAACGTCCGTTCCCACCCTCTTAACTGACTGCGACAGCGACAGCGATGACCACCTCGGGAACTCAGCTTTCGCTTTAGAGTGTTAGTGCAATCCCGAGGGGTAGACCACATCCACTCCTCCCGACTCTCAACCAGAGTCTGAGAGGGAGCGTCGGGTCCCTGATCAAGCTGCTGAGATTTATTTCGGTTACTATGAGATTTACAATTACAATCACAATTGGTTACCCAAATTTTCTGGGCGAACCGAAGATTTCACATCGAGATATATGACTGTATGTAGTGATTATATGAGGATCATTTCACCTAATGTGATTGCATAATTGTTTACAATTTTCTTGGATATATATACGTCAAAGTACATTTAACACACAATATTTAACATGACAATTAGAAACACATTACAACACAATATCAAACACCTACTATTTTCATGACTGTGTGTAGTGATTACATGAGGATCATTTGAATGTGATTGCATAATTATTTACATTTTTCATGCATTTACAGGAATTTCACAGTACATTAAACACTCAATATTGAACATCACAATTAGAAACACATTACAACACACCTATTATTTACAATTTGCGCATACAAGAGTTTGGAGAGATGCACAAGATAAAAATTCAAAAGTGATAGAAGTTTCTGGCACCCGCCAATAACCCGTTTCTCCCTCCATGCTACACCCTAGTGATGGAGTCGGACTAGAATGGCTCTGGATTTGAAAAGATGTACTCGTTTGTTCCGTGAAAGGGGCCGTGATTTGTTAAAAATATGTGTAAGTATCTGTTGTTTACGAAATACTTGTGGTCAACCAATGGCAAGAATTCCTTCGTATATCAGCCTGTGTCTGAATCCGTCCAGCGTTTTTGCCAATTTTTTAACAGATTCTGCTTTGTCTGTGATTTTAGTGAAGAAGCTGGATATGGTAAAAATGTATGTATTAGTGTTTCATCCGTTACTGCCGATTTTGCCAGTTGGTCAGCTGCCTCATTGCCCTCTACACCTGAATGTCCTTTTGTCCAATTGAAGTATATGTCTTTTACTGTTGTTTGTAATTGTTGAAGAATTTTTAGTATTAAATAGTTTGTATTGTCAAAATTGTTTAATGCTTTTAAACTTGATAGGCTATCCGTTATGATTAAGTATTGAGAATGTTTGTCCGACTCTATCCACTCTAATGCTGAAGAGATCGCGAAGAGTTCTGACTGGAAGACGGAGTTATCCTGGGACAGTTTCGCTCTCCAAGTATAGATTTGCTCGTTTTTTTCGTACACACAAAATGCCGAGGCTGTGCCTTCGGACATTTTGGAAACGTCCGTGTCTATTGTAATTTTGCCTACATAGTCGTTTATTTCACAAATTTGTATTTCACTTGTTAGTGGTGATGTTTTGTATTTTGAGCATTTTGGATAGTATAGTGGAGCAAAAGCCTTTTCTGTTGACTTGCCGAGACGAATCGTCCCCGAATACTCCGCCTCCGCCTCCAACTGCAAATCCAAAAGGGGGAAGAACTGTGAGGACCTGCAGGGCGTTTGTTGACGTATTGCGATATGCTCTCGTTATCAGCAACAAAGCTTTCCTTTGTGCCGAGAGCAAATGTCGACGACCGTGTATTGCGCCATACGCGGAAACTAGACAGCACACGCGTAGGCCAGTTTCCTTTGTAAGATCACCGAGTACCAAATCTTAAAAAATTCCGGAGGGAGTCGACCTGAGATTGATGAAAATTTACAATGATTTTGAGTTATTTTTCCGATTTCTACTCTCTTTTGTGCCACATGTGGGAGAAATGATAATTGTTTATCTAATATTACCCCCAGGTATTTTAGTGTTGTTTCTGATTTTATTGATTTACCTTGAAGTTTAAATGTGGGGCCTCGCTTAAGGTGTTTGGGTTTGCCAAAAGTTAAGGATGAGGATTTTTCATGTGAAATTTCTATTTTGTTGGTTTCTGCCCAATTCTGAATAAATTTTAAAGCTTTCTGACCTTTTTGTTTAAGTTGCTGTCTCGACTGTGCCCAGATCAGTAATATCACGTCATCCGCGTATGCCACCAGTTCACAGTCCTGTACATCAAAAATCCCCAACAGAGTCTCCAACAGAACCAACCAAAGAAAAGGACCCAGACACGATCCCTGCGGGCAACCCTTACTAAAGAAGTACAACAAAAATGGTGCCATCCAGTCCACCTGAGCTCGCCTACCCGAAAGGAAGAAAACGACAAGAATAATGAGTTGTTTAGAAATACCTAGTCTTTGCAATGCTAGGATCACCTGGTCCCAAGGGAGGTTGTCAAATGCTCCTCTGAAATCCAGTGACACCAGTGATGTGTATTGTTTATTTTGTTTGTGTTGTTCTACAAATGAAATCACTTGCTCCAAAGCCGTTTCCGTAGATTTATTTTGCGTGTAGCCGTGTTGCTTACCCGATAGGAAATTCGTTTTGTCTAATGCGTGATGTATTCGTCTTAGAATTAATTTCTCTAAGATTTTTCCGAATATTGGTAATAGAGTGATGGGGCGATATGAAGAGCTCTCATTCAAGGGTTTTCTCTCCTTTCTAAAATACAGGAGCTCTCCCAATTTCCAGTCATCAGGAAAATAGTTTAACTTTAAAAGACTGTTGTACATATCCAACAGAATATTAGGAATTTTTGAAAAGATGCACCTCACCATCCTGTGATCAATTTGATCAGGTCCTGGCGCCTTGTTAATATTGAATGAGAAAACAACATTTCGCAACTCTATTTTCGTGAATTTTGCCTGGTCGTGCGAGTTTAGTCGCTGTGGTAGTTGCTTTGGAGTTTCATCGCCAAAAATGTCTCTCGTTAGTTTTAAAAGGGTTGATGACCTGGAAGTGGGTGACAAAGAATCAAATTGGTAACTGATATGTGAGTCCTGGAATCGCTGGAAGGCCAACTTTTTCGTTAAACCAAAAGGATCCGTCTTTCTGCGACACAGGTTTGTCCAAGCTTTTTCCTTCTCCGATAAAATCTGTTTTTGATAAATTGCCCTTTCCCTTTTGTATTGCTGGTTTATATTGAACGACTCCATCTATATTAATAAATGCGGTGTCTAGGTATAGTAAAGAGGCTATGCTCTACTAGATGATACCGATTACAGCGCCTCCTGGTACAAAATGACGGCATTAGCGTTCCTGTCGCGAAAATGATTCAAAATATGGCATAAAAGTGAATGAAAAATTTGTAGAGCATGATCGATTTAGTTCGAAAGGACACCTTGTAAGGTAAGGTAAGCACCGACCCTGGGAACCCGCTTTTGGCTTATGGTTAGGTTTGAACACCGATCCCAGGGCAGGGAAAAGTTCATGAATGCTAAATGAATCTCGTTCTGAGTATGAATCTCGTTTTCGTGATAGGAGTATTAACTCAGCTTTTTTTCACCAGGTAACGCTGGAAGCGGTGTCATCTGGTAGAGCATAGCCACTTTACTATACCTAGACACCGCTTTTATAAGTATAGCTGCAACCGTTCGGCATTTAAGAACATTGGAAGGACTTTAGTGGACACCCCGTATAATACATTACAAATAATACGTTAAACATACTTATTTTACAATTAAGTAAAATACAGTTTAATGCACACATATAAGTTAACTTTCATTGCTCTTTTTGTATTTTTGTATACTCAGAATTTCTCGAGAAATTTGCGTATTCATCTTGAAAAATCAAATTTTTAAAATAAAATCATATTTTTAAAAAATTTAATGTTTTGTGGTACCCTGTAAAACATATAAATGCTGCCAAAATGATCTTCGGTTGAAAAAATGTTGTTGTGTGAATAAATAACCTATATAAATTTTATTTAATTTGAAATAAAATTTCTGATAGACGGTAATGCATTCGAATTTTTTATGTGTTCCTGTAAAAGAAATACAACTACTACGCACTTTGTTTTCTATTTAAAAAATGCTATTGTGTACTTCAATAACATGTACTAATTTTGTAGAAATTTAATTAAAATTTTTGCTTTTTAGCAACAATCTTTCCACAATTTTTGTGTGGTCCTGTAAAAAATACATAATTTCTACGATAGTCAAATTATAATTTAATAGAATTGTCATCGGAAAAACAGATGAAGGCAAAGTTTCAGCTCAATCAGATAATTGAAAGTGGTTTAAAATTGTCTTGCAAGATTTGAACAAATTTTTATGTGGCCCTGTAAAAAAAGTGTAACTGCTACGTTCCATAAATTATAATAATATTGCATTGTCATTAGAATTGCATATCCTGAGCAAAGTTTCAGCTCAATCACATTATTGAAATTGGTTTAAAATTAACATGCAAGTTTCAATCTAAATTTTTGTGAAGCCCTGTAGAAACAATATATTAAACAAACTTCTACGTTTTTCTACTATATATATAAAATCCAAACAGAAATTTCGTTCCGAACATCTATATTTCGCGTTCTACTGCATGGATTTTGACGGTACTTACACTGTTAGATAGATATCGTTTCAGAGAAGGTTTTAAGCTATAACACATCGTTCTAAGTAGATTAGTTATAGAATTATGATGGAAAGTTCTGTTATTTTGGCAGTAAGGTTATTTTTTTATTTCTTGGTGAACTTTATCGTTGATAAAAAATTGAAACGGTTATTACACCTCGAAAAATGAAAGAAAAAAAACTGTTACAAATTTTATTTAAAATTTAAAAAAAGAAAAAAAAAGAAAAGAATAAATCAGTTTTGACGAGTGATAATATTAAAAAATTAAAATATTTAATTTAAATATGAAAGGGAATGTTCGCAATGCTTAAAAAATTACGCAGTTGAAATATTGCAATTAAAACAAAATTTGTCGATTTATCATTATTTTGCGTCAGTTTAAGAAAAATGCATCTGAAAAATTTATCAGTGATATCAAGGAAGTTCTTCATAAGCGCATGCTTAGAAATATTTCAAAAAATATATATATAGAATATTCTTCTCATGAGGATATAATTTATTAAAGAAAAAATCGGCAGAACCTCG
Source organism: Maratus speciosus (assembly GCA_963932465.1). Taxonomy (NCBI): domain Eukaryota; kingdom Metazoa; phylum Arthropoda; class Arachnida; order Araneae; family Salticidae; genus Maratus; species Maratus speciosus. The sequence continues at coordinate 436,937,510 of OZ010789.1, forward strand.
ATTTAGCTTTCGTAAAAGAAAAAAAAAATCATTTTTTTTGTTTGCGATTTAACGCTGGTTGGCGACGCAATAAAATTTGAAAATACTATGATAAATATTCTTTAAGAAAACTTTTTCAAATTTCCATACGAAGTTAGTTTAAGTAAATTTAACTTAAGTAAGTTATAACTGAAGTTTTGTCATGTGCATGTTTGTGTATGTAATAAAATTTAAAGATAGTAATTATGCTGTTTAGAACAAAGTTTAAATGGATTAACATTGTTTCAAACTCAAAATTAAGGTCCGATTCTGAGCATTGACAGTTTGACATCGATATTGTTTGTGTCAGAGACAACAACAAAAAAAAGTATTGTTGCCATGGAAACAACGACTTAATATCGAAATTTTTAATGATAGCATTCTTAATCAAAATACACTTAAAACTTATCCAGCCGAGGACACCGTATAAAATTAAATAACTACAGCAACACGCAATTTGTATAGATTAATGGGCTTACAGGAAAATATAATAAACTAATTCATCTTTTAAGTTTAAATTCGTTAAGTATTAGGCATTTAAATACTTATTTAACAAGTAATTCATAAATGCATTTCAATCTCTTGCATTTGGCCACGAAATGTTTTGGTTCGCCAAATAGCGTGCAGCATTCGTCTTTTCGCGCCAAATAATTGAAAATATTATATTTTTTTACATATTTTCTATCTTGGATTCTGCCACTACATTTGACTGATCTTTTTTACATACATGAGTAATTTTATTAGCATTTCCTTTTTCAAAATATTTTGAGTATGCCCTTTAACCCCTTCGGGACGGGAGCCTTTTACGAAATTTTTAATCTTTTGTCACCGTTTTTTAAAAACAGAAATTTGTGTCTTCTTGAATCGAGAAAATGCGCTGATTAAAAAAGGCAAATTTTACAGTAAAATTTTACTGGTGAGGAAAAACAAGGATTCTGAGCTCTTCAGGTGGCACGTATACGTGTCGCTCGTCCCCAAGGGGTTAAGGAGACCTTCCAAATGAGTAAAAATTTTGTTTTTTATTTGTTATTTTTTTATTTGCTTTTATTATCTAACCCTTACATAAAAAACTAGCAGATTTTACTTTTGTCGCCAAACAATTTGATTTTAATCGAAAAAGGCGTAAACCTGACATCAGCCCAGGGATGTTCACATTATAGGTGATTTTTAAAGCCTAAGACAGCATTTTTGAGCAATTTTTTATATTCAAATTTAAACTATATAAATAACAGTTAAAATTATAAAAGTGGAGTTAATACTTACATTTTAGTTCAAAAGTCTGCACCCCTCCCCCCCCCCCACACACACACACACTCACGCACACACATATTGTAAAATATTTTAATTTCAGAAATAAAAAATATTTTTCACATACGGAAACATGCTGGGTTTTTTTTTTTTTTTTCCAAACTTGCGACTTTTATAACATCGAGCGTAGATCAGCGAATATAATCCACTTATTCTTTTTTTAAACACATACGGCCAATTTTTCCTTTTGTAAATGTCTACTGCTTCAAATGTTCAGTATTAAAGATAATTCTTAAAAAAATTTATGCAATTATGCGTTTTTAATACCACAAAGAAAACATTTTACAATAAAAATTGCTTACTGAAATAAATTTCGATAATCTTTTTAATTCGTCAATCCCTTTTCATTTTTTTGGCGTATCTTTTCTTCTTTTTTGAAGGTTTTTTTTTAAAGATATTGGATTAATTTTCCGTAATCAGGTTACCCGCTAATTAACGTATTTAACGTATTTACTGGATGTTTCTTTTTATATTTGAAAGATACTCTGGACAGTGAACCCGATTGCAGAAGATTACATGAAATTTGTACTTAGCGATTAGTAAATTCATGATTTTTCATTATTACTGAAATTATTGTGTTTCATCATGAAGAAAACGAACAAAAGAGGTTTTGTTATCATTTATTCTTTATCTCAAATTATTTTACCTCATAATAAACAATACTTTCAATGGAAGGAAAAACTTTCCAATGGTGGCAAATGTAATAATATTTGTCGACTTAACATTTTAGCCTACATAGGATAAGACTATCTCAAATTTCGATCATCATAAAGCATATTGTCCTGACGCACACCCTAGCAGCTAATCCTAGCAATAAATTAAGAGTTATTTTCATAATCTGGGTTGTTTAGACAATATACACTTCATAATATAAATATCAAGCCTATTTATTTTTCCTTGTTAATAGGCTCTTTAGAATAATGCAAAATAAATCTTCAATCCGTATTGACAAAAATGCATATTGCTAAAAATTTTGTATAACTAACTTTATTTATTGTTGCCAGTCCTATTTAAGGTATGCAGATTTGTTGGTAAAATATTTATACTTGATTAAATAAAAACTGCATTATTTATTGGAACGTAATTTGGATGGTAATTTTGTTTTGCAATTACCTCTGGTGCATGTGTAACAATACTGATGCATCGCTTTTAATGTTTGTCCCAACCCTCACAATGAGGTCGATCATGGATGATTAGAAATATTTTATTAAATGCATGAAGTTTATTTTTCTAAGTCGTAGAGTTTCTTCTCGGGTTAACGGTTACATAATTTCAACTGGTTTACAAAATGAAAAGGCCATGAAAATGACATTATTTTAATTTTATTCAAACGATTCAGATTTAAAAACACACATTTTTATGCGTCACTTTTCTGTTAAAAATGAAAGTTAAACACTCCTTTTTGTCTGTAAATCATTTAATAAAGTACTTGCAATCATCTTAATACATTTTTGACGGTATTTACTCTACGGGAATTTCAAAGAGGGAAAAAGTAGTAATAGAACGGTCACGAGAGGACATTTATTACGACGTATAATGTATAATTCAGTGAGATTGTATTTAAGCTACCAAAACCACATATGCTCAAGCTGAGAGACCAGGAGTTCAAGAACAAGCCCCAAAAGTTAACTATTCTAACATTATTCTTATTCAGTGGTCAATATCTGTAATCATTGTAATGCTATCTAATTTAATAGTGTCAGATTAGAGAACATTTTAATTCCTGTTGTCATAATGGCTTCATTTTGCTACTAAAATGCAATGTAAGTGATCAACTGAAAGTATTGCTTCTTAATAGCACAAAATTTCTGCAATTCAGTGGTAATATAATATCGCAATGACGTTCGCATCGTTTTCAGCATTGTAGAAGGATATCCCAGGTGAAGGTCCGCATTGTTAGGTAGCTTTCTTTACAAAAAGCTACCTATTGCAGCCGTTCGGAGGAAAGCGATTTCAAAAAATTTTGGTATATTTTCATCGATCATGACCCCCAGACCCCGAAACCACCCTCCGTTCAAAATTGATATATATATATATATATATATATATATATATATATCAATATATATATATACATATATCTGAACTATGTCACACTGTAACTCTCGTATTTATGAACCGATTTGGATGTAATTCGGTGTGTACATAGTACATACCAATGTCTCGACCGAGTTCGTTGGCCACCTTCATCCGCCATTTTGTTTCAAAATGGCGGCCATTTAAAATTTTTAAAAAAAATTTAAATTTGAAATGTGGTACCAAAATATTGAAAATGGAAAAATATTTTTTTCTTATGTATTTGACCTTTATACAAAGACTCCGTAGCAGTTTTTGTTTCGTCTATATCTTAAAAAATGGCTGAGTTATAGCATTTTGAATTTCTAGCGAAGCTGACATTTTGAAACGTCCTGAATTTTGTCACGCGATAAAACGCATATTTATGAACCGATTTGGATGTAACTTCGTTTATACATAGTACAGACCAATGTCTCGACCGAGTTTGTTGGCCAGCTTCATCCGCCATTTTGTTTAAAAATGGCGGCCATTTAAAATTTTAAGAAAAATTTAAATTTGAAATGTGGTACCAAAAACTTGAAAATTGAAAAAATATTTTTTTCTTATGTGTTTGACCTCGATAAAAAGATTCGGGAGCAGTTTTTGTTTCGTCTATATCTTAAAAAATGGCTGAGTTATAACATTTTGAATTTTTAGTGTGGCTGACATTTTGAAACGCCTTGATTTTTGCCACGTGATAACAGACGTATTTATGAACCGATTTGGATGTACCTTGGTGTGTACATAGTACATACAAATAACTCAACCGAGTTCGTCGGCCAGCTTCATCCGCAATCTTGTTTCAAAATGGCAGCCATTTAAAAAAATTTAAAAAAAAATTAAATTTAAAATGAGATACCAAAAATTTGGAAAATGAAAAAGAGTTTTTTCGTATGTGTTTGACCTTGATACAAAGATTCCGGAACAGGTTTTGTTTCGTCTATATCTAAAAAAATGGCTGAGTTATAACATTTTGAATTTCTATTGTGGCTGACATTTTAAAACGACCTGATTTTTGTCACGCGATAACAGGCGTATTTATGAACCGATTTGAATGTAACTTGGTCTGTACATAGTACATACCAATGTATCGACCGAGTTCGTTGGCCAGCCTCATTCGGCATCTTGTTTCAAAAGGGTTGCCATTTTAAAAAAAATGTAATTTAAAATTTAAAATGAGGTATTAAAAAAAAGTCCTTCCGGCCAGTGCCGGGAGGAAGAGGTAGCTTTCATAATCCTTATTTAAAAAAAGCCAACTTATGTCATGCAAACACACGAAGCTCAATTTAGTGGAAACCGAATATAGGAGATTCAATACTAATTTTTATCAATATAATGATTGAGAATTTCGCGAAATTAGTCAGCTTTATCCAAGCTGCTTTTCTTTAAAGTAACTTATATTTGGCTGCCAAATTCGGCAATTTCTTAAAGTGCCTGTCATTTTAAGACAACATGGTGGATGAGGATAAGCAGTGAACTTGGTCGAGACCTTAGTAATTGCTGTGCACATGCTCACTCACATCGGAATCGGTTAATATATAGGAGTGCTGTCGCATGCAAAAAATCAGATTTTTCAAAATGTCACCCACAATAGAAATTGAAACTGCTACATCTGAGCCATTTTTTAAGGTAAAGACAAACAAAAAATGCTCCTGAATCCTTATATCAAGATCAAATACTTAAGAAAGAAACCTTTTTCAATTTCTAATTTTTTTGCACCTCACTTTAAATATATATATATTTTTTAATTTAATGGCCGCCATTTTGAAACAAGATGGCTGATGAATCTGGCCAGCGAACAACCATTTTTTAAGATATCAACAAAAGAACACATTTTCAGAAACAAAAACTGCTCCGGAATCTTTGTATCAAGGCCAAACACATAAAAATTCTTTTTCATTTTCCAATTTTTTAATACCTCATTTTGAATTTTAAATTTAATTTTTTTTTAAATGGCACCCCTTTTGAAACAAGATGGCGAATGAAGCTGGCCAACGAACTCGGTCGAGACATTGGTATGTACTATGTACAGACCAAGTTACATCCAAATAGGTTCATAAATACGCCTGTTATAGCGTGACAAAAATCAGATCGTTTTAAAATGTCAGCCAAAAGAGAAATTCAAAATGCTATTACTCAGCCATTTTTTTTAGATATAGACGAAAGAAAAACTGTTCCGGAATCTTTGTATTAAGGTCAAACACATACAAAAAAAATCTTTTTCATTTTCCAATTTTTTGGTATCTCATTTAAATTTTTTTATTTTTTTAAATGGCCGCCATTTGGAAACAAGATGGCGGATGAAGCTGGCCAACGAACTCGGTCGAGATATTTGTATGTACTATGTACACACCAAGGTACATCCAAGTCGGTTCATAAATACGCCTGTTATTACGTGAGAAAAATCAGGACGTTTCAAAATGTCAGCCACGCTAGAAATTCAAAATGCTATAACTCAGCCATTTCTTAAGATATAGACGAAACAAAAACTGCTCCCGAATCTTTTTATCAAGGTCAAACACATAAGAAGAAAATATTTTTTCAATTTTAAATTTTTGGTACCACATTTCAAATTTAAATTTTTCTTAAAAATTTAAATGGCCGCCATTTTTAAACAAGATGGCGGGTGAAGCTGGCCAACGAACCCGGTCGAGACATTGGTATGTACTATGTATAAACGAAGTTACATCCAAATCGGTTCATAAATACGCCTTTTATCGCGTGACAAAATTCAGGACGTTTCAAAATGTCAGCCACGCTAGAAATTCAAAATGCTATAACTCAGCCATTTTTTAAGATATAGACGAAACAAAAACTGCTCCGAAATCTTTGTATAAAGGTCAAATACATAAGAAAAAAATATTTTTCCATTTTTAATTTTTTGGTACCACATTTCAAATTTTAAATTTTTAAAAAAATTTTAAATGGCCGCCATTTTGAAACAAAATGGCGGATGAAGCTGGCCAACGAACTCGGTCGAGAGATTGGCATGTACTATGTACACACTAAATTACATCCAAATCGGTTCATAAATACGCCTTTTATCGCGTGACAAAATTCAGGACGTTTCAAAATGTCAGCCACGCTAGAAATTCAAAATGCTATAACTCAGCCATTTTTTAAGATATAGACGAAACAAAAACTGCTCCGGAATCTTTGTATAAAGGTCAAATACATAAGAAAAAAATATTTTTCCATTTTTAATTTTTTGGTACCACATTTCAAGTTTTAATTTTTTTAAAAAATTTTAAATGGCCGCCATTTTGAAACAAAACGGCGGATGAAGCTGGCCAACGAACTCGGTCGAGACATTGGTATGTACTATGTACACACCGAATTACATCGAAATCGGTTCATAATTACGGGAGTTACAGTGTGACATAGGTCAGATATATATATATATATATATATATATAGATATATATATAGATATATATATATATATATATATATCAATTTTGAACGGAGGGTGGTTTCGGGGTCTGGGGGTCATGATCGATGAAAATATACCAAAATTTTTTGAAATCGCTTTCCTCCGAACGGCTGCAATAGGTAGCTTTTTTGTAAAGAAAGCTACCTAATTGGAAAATGAAAAAGATTTTTTTATGTGTTTGGCCTTGATACAAAGATTCTGGAGCAGTTTTTGTTTCTGAAAATTTGTTCTTTTGTTTATATCTTAAAAAGTGGTTGAATTATAGCACTTTGAATTTCTATCATGGCTAACACTTTGAAACGATCTTGTATTTGTCTGGCGATACCACACGTATTCGCCTATTTCGATGGAAGAAAGCATGTGGATAGTATACATCAATATCTCGACCAAGTTCGCTGGCCAGCTTCATCAGCCATCTTGTTTCAAAATGGCGGCCATTAAATTAAAAAATATATATATTTAAAGTGAGGTGCAAAAAAATTAGAAATTGAAAAATGTTTCTTTCTTAAGTATTTGACCTTGATATAAGGATTCAGGAGCATTTTTTGTTTGCCTTATCTTAAAAATGGCTCAGATATAACAGTTTCAATTTCTAACGTGGGTGACATTTTGAAAAATCTGATTTTTTGCCTGCGACAGCACTCGTATATATCAACCGATTCCGATGTGAGTGAGCATGTGCACAGCAATTACTAAGGTCTCGACGAAGTTCACTGGTTATCCTCATCCACCATGTTGTCTTAAAATGGCAGGCACTTTAAGAAATCGCCGAATTTGGCAGCCAAATATAAGTTAATTTAAATAAAAGCAGCTTGGATAAAGCTGACTAATTTCGCGAAATTCTCATTCATAATGATTTAGTATTGATAAAAATTAGTATTGAATCTCCTACATTCGGTTTCCACTTAATTGAGCTTCGTGTGTTTGAATAATATAAGTTGGCTTTTTTAAAATAAGGAATATGAAAGCTACCTCTTTCTCCCGGCACTGGCCGGAAGGACTTTTTTAAAATACAAGGTCATATTCACATTTTGTTTCACTCAAGGTTCGTTTGGAAAAGTCGACCAGCGTAGCGGGCGTAGCCTGCTAGTTAAATCATAAAAATATTGTATTGTCATTCAAATTACACATGTATTAATTTTTTCGGTGTGTCCATTGTTAGAAAAGTCAAACTTCAATATGGTGTTTCTAATTAGACACTAAAATGTGTTTTATGAGCATAAAAACATATAATTTAATATATGTTAATATATTTGAGAGGATTATAAAACGTAAACAGCGAGACTGTAAAAAAAGACGGCCTGATTCGCTACTTTTCACTCTTGTCTCCGGTTGGACCACTCAAGTCACGTGATGATTCTAGAGTTTCGTGCACCTGAATTCCTGCTTTTCCGGCATCTGTTTGAGAAAAGATTATCACGCGACTCAAGCAGTCCCAAAAGCGGTCCATGTGTGGTCTTTTTCACCAGCTTAGGTAAATGGTCTGGCAGTATATTAGTGTGATTATACGCAGAAGAGTTTCATAGAGGATATAAAATGTTGAAATAAGGCTTTAATTTTATTTTAAGTTTCTTTTAAACTACACAGATCCAAAGCACACTGTAAAAAAATGGTAACGTTCCATGCAAAATCCAAGAACGTTTCGCCTTTTCTCAGGTTTTCAGAATAATTTAGCTCTTTCCTGTGAAATTCTGGTTTTCTTATTTGAAACGTTCCTGAACCAAAAGTTGGAAACAGCAAAACGCTGCGGCCGCCATTTATTATTTTTTTGCTATAATCCGTTGCTCGCGCGCGAGTGTCGAAAAAGAATTCCTTAAATGAATGTAAAAAAATCAATATGGAATGCAAATAAATCAATAGACGACATAATCCTTTACGTCTCTATTGTTAAGACAATTCAGATGAAAATACAATACCTCCATGACATCGCTAAGAGATTATATCTCGTACTTGTCTGTGGAATGTTTAAGGAGCAGACCGTGTAAAAAAAATACACCTATTATTTGGATCTCCATTAACCAGGGGACCATCAAACATGATTCTCACCGATTTTGATTAATTTAAAGTATGTTTTAGAGTTCTTATCTCTAATTATTCTTGTGAAAGGATTTCTTCAAATGGGACTTAGATTTTCAGAAATTAGATGCCGAGGTTTAGCATACGTTTCAAATACCCATTAGTTTGCAGCTCTCAACGTGTCTTTCGGGGTGTGGACGCAGAAAGCTCGCACGCCACCCGTACGGCCCGAGTTCGATGCTACCTCTGGACTTTTTTTTTCTTTTTTAATTAATTTTATATTTTAACACTTTATTACAATTTGATTTAAATTTGATATATATTTGACACTTTCAATTGCTGCAAATTTGAATTTTTTTTTTTTTTCGGAAAAAATATACAATTACGTTTAGGTTTTTTTTTTCATGAAAATTTATATGTATTTTATCTAACTTGTAAACTAACATAATTACTAACGAAAATCCAAAATATTTTATGTCTAGATTTTTTTTTCTAATTATTATTTACATTTATATATTTTTATATTTTAAGCAAAGTTCAGAAACAATATATCATATATATATTTACTTTATTGAATTTTAACTGAAAATTTATTTTATTGTGTAAATTATAAATAATAATTTTGATGTCAATTTCAAAATATTTTTTCATTCTAACAAATAATGGTAATAAAGCGAAAATTGTCAACTGGAAATGTAAAAATCGTCTGCGGATCCCGCATGCTGTGAAATGTCAGTAATGTTTTGCTGTCAACAGAAATATTCCTGGTATTTCGCAGGAAACTTACTGGAATTTCTGTAGAAAGTTTTTAACATATACAGTAAAGTTCCAGTCATTTTCAAGAAATGTTTCTTGGAAATAATGGGCAACTCAGCTGCCCATTTTTTTACAGGAACGTTGCGGAATTTTTTTTACAGTGCAGTAGCACTTTGATGTTAACATTTAAATAAATATAAAATGTCTCCCCTTCACTCATGTAACAATTTAAGTACAAATAAAAAAAATCCAAGTGCGTCATTTAATTATGAAGGTATAACCATCCGCAATCATGAAAAATACTATTTTTTTCAGCTAGCATGAATTACTTTTAAATGAATGAAATGCAAATTTAGACAAAATAAATTGAAATGAGAAAAAAAAATTTAATTTTAAGTTAAGTAAATTTTTAAGTTTATAATTGTATGTTTAATTTTTAACAAAATTACTGAAAGAGCGGATTACAAATATTTTATGTGAGGCTTACAAGAACTGAAATACTGTTATTAATATTTAATAAACATGTTTTGAGGTAAATTAAAATTTCTGTACACTAAGATAAAATAGAATTAAAATACTTTTATATGCTGTCTCTGTTAAATGCAAGAACAGAAATATCTTAATTAAAATTTCTCGCATGCATATCAGGAATTAATTTGTCAAAGGCGAATTCCTAATCGAATATTTAAAATTAAAGTACTTGTATATCAAAATTTCACAAACCTTATATAACTTAATGTGAGGTTTATATGTATGAATTCAAAAAAACCCTTAACGGGTTAAAAGTTTGTGATGGAGCACTTTATCTTATTGCTATAAGAATTTTAAATATGGAACTTAAAAATAATGATATCAAATTTTAAGTGACGCTATATTATTTATTTCATCTTTTTATTTTTTACAAACAACAGTTTTTTGTAAATAAGTGTTATGTTATTCGCTTCATCTCAAACAGATTTATATAACGTATTAATTTTAATAAAATCGCGCAGGTCATTTTTGAGGGAAAAAAATTGCGAATTATATAAAAAAACATGAGTTTTCCCGGACACAAATATTATCTAATTCCCTTCATCTATAACAAATCCATGTTATATATCAATTTAAAGTTAATCGCCCAGGCCATTTTCCATAACTAGAAAAGACACTCTTGCACCATCGGAATTACTTTAAAAATCGGTATCGAAATCTCAAAATATACTGCACATAGAAATGTAAAAATTTCAGAATAGGATTAGACTGCAGGTTTAAGACAGTTTTTAAAAAATCATAATAATGTGCGCTATATTTCTCGAGTTAGGCATATGTATGAGTTCCGCCATTCTTGCGATTTTAGGCTTAAGGCTGAGTCACCCTGGAATAATATCGTCTTCCATGACCTATTAGACCTGGCCAATCTTGCACACGGATGGGATAATAACATTAAATATTCCTAAAATTATCTAAAAAAACGTTTTCCGGAATTACTTTAAGTACGGTTGATTCCGGTTATTTGGGACATGGTTTAATTAATGCAGCCAAAAAGCCAAGAAAAATAAAATAGACACATTAACATTAAATTTTCTTCTCATAATTGACGCAGCCACTGTATTGGGACACATCGCACAATAACGATGTATCCCAGTTAATCGGTATCTATTCTATGTCTGTCCAAGTTCTTTTACCTTTTTTCTTTTTGCCCCTCCCCTTTCTACATAACAAATAACTTAAAAAAAAAAAAAAAAAAAAAAAAAAAAAAACGACCGCAAAGTGAAGTATGTTCTCGCGATTGAAAATGTTTTACTTTGGGAAATTTCGCTGCATTTCTGATTTTACCAGACCAGGAAAAGAGCTATCCAAAGTGATTTCTAGTTTTTTTTTTTCTTTTTTTAGAAATTGGTGGAAAAAGTCCATTTCATATTTTTTTTAATTTTATTTTTTTAAATTTCCAAAGATTTGTACCATATATGAATATAAAATTAATCTTTGGATGACAAAAGTTAGATACCACGATCATTTTAATAAACTGAACTAAAAAATAATTAAAAAGAATCGCTGTATAAAAATCCAATAAAGTTTATTGAAAAGAGGACTAAACTTACTTTATTGGCCATAAGATTGATATCATATTCCTCTTACTAATGTAAAAAAGAGCCGTTAAACCTAAAAAATCTATACAAATTGGGAAATTACATTGAATCACACACACACACACACAAAAAAAAAAAAAAAAAAAAAAAAAAAAAAAAACCTTATCAGAAAACATTTAATCTGAGGCTCAGATCATGTCTTCGTCTATCTAAAACCAAACTTTTAAACCCCTGTGTACTATAGATCTCACCAGCCATTGACAAAATAGAGAGAAGCAGACGCGTTCAGAGACAGACATATTTATTTTATTAATACAGTTAAGGAAATAAAATTAATATATATATAGTGCAGAAAATTGATAAAAAATATATACAGGGTGTTCCAAAATTCGACAGGCAAATTAAGAGGGGGTGATAGACGGCATCAGGAAGATGAAAAATTGCGATAAAACATTGGGTTACAAACCACTCCTTTAGTCACAAATACAGTGTGTAACTGAAGTTGGGTTCAAAGCAATAATTTTGATAAAAATGAGAACATTGTAATGAATAAGCAACGATATGTACCTTGTTTTGAGTGAAATGTGATAACATTACAAAAACGTCTGGGAAAACAGGGTGCTCACGCAATCCATGATTCCGTATGAAGTGATAATCACTTTCCAAAATGTGGAACCCCTGCTGGCGCGTATAATGTAAAACTTCTACCACTTTTTTATTTGAAGTTGTCTTACCTATAAAAGTGAAGATGCCGATTAAAGGTTTCATTGTAATATATTTCAGTTTTCTGAAAGTTACTACCATCAACACAAATTGAGTTAGGGTAGAACACATTGTATTTTAATTAAATACGTGGTTTGCGACCCTATGTCCTATGGTAATTTTTCATATTCTTGATGACTAATATCTTCCCTCTTAATTTGTCGATTGGATTTTGGAACACCCTCTATGATGTTACATATAATTTATTTACCATAGATAGTTTATTATAAACAATTATTATTATATATAAACGTGAAAATAAAATCGCAAGTTTACTAAACGGTGTATAAACTGTTGCAAAGTCTAAAAACTATACAAAAATTAAAATACAGTTAATATGTTTATATTAACTGTTTATATGTGTTTATATTTATTGTATTATATGTTTATATTTATTGTTAATGTTTGTATAGTTTTTAGACTTTGCAACAGTTTATACACCGTTTAGTAAACTCGTGATGTTTATTTTGACGTTTATATGTAACTATTTACGGTGTAAATGTCCAGCTCTTTTATTAATTATTATTATTTTAAATGGAAATTCGGAAATCACAGATTTGGTTTTCCTCTTATAAAATAATTTATATTAAATGTATCAGGGGAATAAATACTGTCCCAATAAGTGAAAGTAACGCATATGTTCTACAAGTAGGCAGCGTTACATTTTTGAAATCCATTTAAATGTCCAAAATTTTGGTATATGTGATATGATAGATTAGATGTTACAGATAACGAAACTGCGAATCAGCTGATGCACCAGGTAGGGTAACCTAACCAAACAATTGATATACCTACAAGATAGCATACTTACGGCAAAATCTTTAACGACCACAGTATTATAGCTTCACTAATGGCAACGGGGAAGAATTAACAAACCTCCGAAATTTACCTATGCTAATGAAATATGTTTTTGTTCTATGTTTTGCATATCTATTCTTTACTACATGACGCAGAGGCAGACGATATTGAATTTATGCTTGTTTTTTTAGATGCTTTTCATTTATCGTATTTGTATCTGGCACCATTAAATTACAAAATAATAATTATTTTAATAATAATAATATAAAAGAAACACCACAGAAAATTCTATCGAAAGCGTAAATATGTAAGTTTATGAGTGGGTTACTGTAGTGGAATCAGAAAGAGCGTAGACTTCCCGTCTGTAAAAATCTCTAAATGCCGTCTTTTTTAGTTTCCCAAAGGGGTCTTTGGTATTTGAGCAAAAAGAACTCCACGCTGTTTTCTTTGCTTCCAGAATTTTCTTTTTATAGAGTGCTCTATACTTTTTTAATTTGATCATGTCTTCCTCTGATGCAGACAAAAGTTTTGTTTTCCTATAAAGTGCTTTAACAAAGCTTAAGTTTATGAGATTGAAATGTAAGAAATCTAATTCAGGTATTGTGTTCACTTATTCACATGGGATAAAATATTGTCAAGCGTAATATTAGTATTTCTATTTTGTTTTAACTTTTAGATTTATATAATTCTAGAAATTTGTAAAAAGGAATCTTTCTCCATCTGTAATTTTATTATTTCTTATATGTTAATATTATAAATGTTATTGAACTGATTGTACGTTATTTACATTAAAGACAATCTTTTTACTTTATCTGTGAGAAAGAAATTTTAAAAGATTATTGTAACAATTGTTTAATACATTAAACTTCCTAAATTGATAATGGGATCAGATGGGAATATTTATGAAATTTTCTGGAACTTATAGGGTGCAATATTTTGTATATTCTTATATTACACCATTGCTTTATGTAACTTTAAATCCAATTATATCATATTTACTTGATATAAATATTCAAGGCGAAATCTTTAGCTTGTTTTTCGTTGCACTTATACCGTTCAACCTCCTTGTGCGAAATATATATGTATATATCCATGTAAGATTCTGAAGAAAACGTAAACCTTTTTCATTGAAAAAAGAAAGATCACAATAAGGTAGCCTCTCAATAAATAAAATATTACAAGGATGGTAAGTTTCTTCCCCATTGTCACTAAAGGCGCTGGCGATCGCAATTGCATTACCATTACGGTCTTTGTAAGTTTCCTATCTTGTTAGTTTATATATGAATCATACCAACATCCTGCATTTAACGCAGTGTGAAATGAATGGAAATCCAATTTCTGATAATGCCGTTAGGTTGGAATAACATTGGTAATAGGGTTAACAAATTTTTAACACTGCAGAAAGCTTTGCGATATTGCTTTGGCAAGCTCCGACCCAACTGGTGCGCCAGTTGACATGAAGTTTGGTTAACATTGCCATAATATCTCCCAAATGTAAGAAAATCATCTACGCTAAAATTGGTTTCAGGCGTTACTTTCCTGAGTAATACAGATATATTTCCTAAGAGAAACGTAGGATGTTTAAATGCTCATATTAAACTTTTCACTTAAAAAAATAACAAAATCTGGGGTTAGATATTTGCCCTTTACTGTTGTTAGATTGTAAAAGTCTGGACTATTGAAAAGTCTGGAAAAATGTGCGATTTAAATTAATAAATATTTTGCATTTTCTTTGAGTTTAGGAAATACATTAAAATATTTATTATTAATTTCACGTTTTGCTCAGAAATTCATTGTCGAATATTTTGAAAAACTCATTTTTATAAAATAACTTTTAATAAGAAATATTATTAACATTTGATAATGGAAACAATTCGATATAAAATTTATAATTTTATCAAAATGATAACTTACACATTTTTTATACAGCAAGAATCGTTACTTTGCAGCGTATTAAAATTACTCATTTAAATATAGTCTAACTATAGGAAAACTTTAAAAATATTATTAAAAGTTGCTTGTAACGAAAGAACCAAAATAAGACAGACAGCAAAAAAGCTGAACAAAAGAATGATCAATCTTTAACATATTTGTTCGGAAATTTCCAGAAAACTGAAATTTCCAAAGATGCTCAATGTTTACAGAATTCATCTCTCAGTTGTTCCCAAAAGAAATTTCATTTTCACTCCCCCCCCCCCCCCCGTCCCTAATGAAACTCTCACTCCAATTTCAGTGGACAAAGGAAGAGTTAGAAGACACCACAGCAAGTTAAAAAAAAAAAGACTGGGTGATCACGTTCTTTGTTTAACGGATTATTTGTTAGTTGTTTGTCCTATTACCCTCAGTGGAACGAAATCCTTTCTGTGCACCCTGTCCCTCTTGGGAATTTACTATATCCTGAGGCAGAAGTGGTTATCAAAAGGATTAAGAGGTTAGTTTTTAGAAAAGTATTAAGTGTTTAAGAGGTTAGGTGACTTTTTGCTGACATATCAGACAATTTTTTTTATCTGTTTCACATTTTATTTTGCAAATAAATGTGAAATTGTACCAGGAACTGTTAATTTTTTTTCATGACTTTTGGGCCGCCGTTGTTCACAATTCCTTATTTAGAGGTTCGTACTAATGTTAATGCTATGGAATGTGTTCGGTTCCATTAATATGTAGACGGTATTCGGAGGTTGTCGTTGTTTAAAGGTGACCGGTCAAGGACGTTTCAGTGGATATGAAGTTTGGTTCAATTCTGCGCATCTTATCATAAACTTTCTGACGATACAATAAGGAAGGTTGCTTAAAAATCGGTATTACAGCGACCCCCCTCTTCATATAAGACCTGACGGCCATACTTAAAAACACATATACGAAATTACGTTCAATTGTATGCATGACTTCCGCCACTTTCTGATGATACAGTAATGAAAATTGCACAAAAAATCGCTATCACAGATCCCGTTTTTCGTGAAATATCCCTATTTTCTGACGGTCAGCGATAGAAAAAAATGCATATGAAGTTTGTTTCAATTCTATGCGAAACTTCGTACACTTTCCGATGATACACTACGCATTCGGGTATACATACACATTCAGATGATAACAATAAAGGAAAGGATGCAAAAATCGCTATCATAGCATCCGCTTCCGAGAGAATATATTCATTTTCAACTACAACCTGACGGTCATAGCCAAAAACATATACAGGGTGTTTCAGTTAAACGTTTCAGAACTTCTAAGAGGGGTAGGGTACATCCTTATAACTCGAAATAATATAGCAATGTGGGGTCGGAAATGCTTTCCTGAAGCGGTGTTGTACACAGAAGCACCATAAAAAAAGAGATCGTAAGTTAAAAATCCTTTTAATAATACATGAAAAGAAGCAAAATGTACATGGATTAAGGAAAGTGCTCGAAGTTGCTTCCACGGGCTACAATGCATGCCTCACATCTCCGACGCATAGACATCCGAACATTCTGGAATACTCCAGGTGAATTTCGAATTTCTCCGGCAGCTACTGCGATTCTTGCAACCAGCTCCTCAGCATTGTCAACAGGGGTGTCATAAACCAGCGATTTCATATGACCCCAGAAATAAAAACCAAGACTTGATAGGTCGGGTTACCGAGCAGGCCAATGCACGGGACCACCACGTCCGATCCCCTGTTGATCAAATGTCACATCAAGGTAGTTACGAACAGCTCCGCTATAATTGGAAGGGGCTCCATCGTGTTGGAACCACATTGTCTGTTGCGTTGATGCAGAAATCTGTTCATCTCTCAAAAGTTGCGGCAATACTTGCTGCAGAAAGATCAAGTAGTTATCTCGTGTTAGACGACACGGTAACAGGTAAGGTACTATGAGGTGATATCCCATAATACCGGCCCATACATTGACCGAAAATCGAATCTGTGCTGCACGACGTCATATTGCATGCGGGTTCTCGACCGCCCACATATGGTCGTTATGCGAGTTGAAAATTCCTTCCCTTGTGAAGGATGCCTCATCGGAAAAAAACACTTCAGCAGGAAAAGTGGGATTTGTAGCACATTTTCCAAGGTACCACTGTGCGAAAGCAATACGAGGTGCATAATCCTCCGGTTGCTGTGACTGGACACGCTGCACGTGAAACGGATGCATGTCTTGTTCTCGGAGAATCCTCCAGGCGCTGCAACGGGAAACCCCGACTATGTTTGTTAAACTTCGTGTACTCGTTCTTGGATTCCTCTGCACAAGCTGCAGCACATTCTGTTCGGCGGCTGGAGTCCGTGCTGTTCTTACCCTGACTCTGTCAGCTCTTTCAAATCAACCTGTCTCAGCTAACCTCTGGTGCAGTCTTGCAAATAAATTATGACTGGGAATACGCCTCGTCGGATATCGTTCCGAGTACAAACGCTGAGCGGCTGACCCACTACAATTTGCAGCCCCGTACACCAAATGCATATTGGCTAATTCTGCGTTCGTTTAATCATCCATCCTACTAACTTGGCGTTCTTGTGTGAAATGAAGATTCCTTGCACGAAAGCTCGGAACTTTCACACAACGCCATCTACTGCGCCAGGAAAGCATTTCTGACTCCCCATTGGTATATGATTTTGGCTCGTCAGGATGTACCCTAACCGTCTTAGAAGTTCTGAAAGGTTTAACTGAAACACCCTGTATATGAAGTTTGGTTAAATTCTATGGATAACTTCCTTCCCTTTTCGATTATAGAAAGAGAATACACAAATGGACACGCGTACCGGTAGACATTTTGTAAAAACATTCTTTAGGTATGGCCTTTAACGCGTGTAAATCCGTCGAAAAACGGAAGTCGAAACAAATTTAGACGAAAGTAAAAATATGACACAATTTTATGGATTCTGAAAATTTTATTATATTTATTTTAATTTTCTACGTATATTTGTTTGTTTTTCTTGTATAATCCAGAAACAACGCATTAAGCATTAAAAAAAAAATAGTAGCGACTGACAAATATGGAACCTGAATTTCGAAATCTTGGCAAAAATTGATTTTCAAGAAACATTTCACCGTACAATATGAAATCTTCTGTTATTGTTTTTTAAAATTTTAAAAACATTTTTTTTTACTTCTGTAATACATTAAAAAAAATCTAAATTAATTACAGGCTTTCTAATCCACGATCAAATTTCCGTTCTATTTTATCATTTCAAATCTTTCTGGCTTCCTTCATTAAATAAAAATACAAGGTAAAAAACTATCGACTTTTTTTCAACTCAAATAAATATATTTGTATCGAAACATTTTTTTTAAAGTAAATTAAATCAAATAAGTACCTTTTAGATACAAGAGAAAATTTATTAAACACATTGTATAGTTCAAGGCATGTTTATTCACTTGAAAAAAGTGAAAGGCTGGCTTTTATTTATTCAACACTTTTAATTAATTGAGTAGATTGCGACCTTTATTTCTATACAAAAGCTGTGTGCCAGCTAAGATTAAAATTAGACGCAAACGTAAGAGAAAATTCCAGTAATGTCAAACAAATTAAAAGTGTCATTCAAACTTCGTTCGATGTGGAAATAATAATCATTATATCAGCATTCGTCAAAGGAAGTAGATAATAAAACTAAATGTATTAATAAATCGCACTTCTATATTACCAGTAAATGGAAAACTTCTTAGATTTTTTATTATTTTAGTAGAGCATTTACAGCTTTAAAAACGTTGTTTTTGATATAGTTCACATTTCCATGTAATTGTTTTGAATAAAAAGTTTCTTATGGTTATAATGTAATAGGGCTATGATTAGGTTGATGATGTGCATAAAATTGATGAATTGAACTGTCAGAGTAATAAAAATATTTACGGTACCTAAAACATTCAAATTATAAAATGGCACAGAATTTGTCTTATAGATTTTCTATGATGTAATACAAAGACACAGATGCAAAGACACACATTTCTACAGATAAAAGAAATTGCATAAAAAATAAAAATTATCTTATTTTGTCGATAATTGTTGATAATATTAAATATGTACACAAATTAATTTTTTTTTCTATCTTCCCTTTTTTTTTACCCGCACCCACGTATATATATTTAAACTTATCTAACGATCTATATATATATTTACAGTGTGCATAAGAACTGATGGTCATAATTTTGAGAGATGATAATACATGCCAAGGCATATAACTTTCAATGGAATAGAGACATATATCTTTAAATGAAATATGTACGTTGCAATCAGTTAATTAAAAATGCAGGGTAAATAACTGCTAACCATCCGCTTTATTTAAAGTGAAATAAATATTTTTTGAACCAAAAATGTGTTTAATATTGTGTGTGTCTTGTTTCTTTATGGTACGCATTTGATTTCCTCTATAATCAAATATTAAAATTCGAAATACAGTTATTTGACTGGGAAAAAATATGAAAGTAGATAATTTTTTATTTGTATTTTTAAGTAATTAACAAGATTGCTTCTCCCCAATTCCACATATAAAAAATGCTTGTTTTGACATACTTTTACAGTTCTGACTACATCTTTATATATATCGTTTTTATGCACACAGAGCATCCGTTCTTATCATTCGTCAACGGCTAATAACTGAACCGTAAATTTTTAATGTACATTTCCAGTTGAAAAATGTTTAAATTTGTTTTTAACATATGAAAATTTACTTACCTGAAAAATGTTTTTTCTTTAATGTTACGAAACTTTAATATTTATTCTCTAACTTTTCTATTCATCTCCAAGAAAAAAGTTACGGAAGTATGATAATTTGAAATTTATAAGTTTTCTGGCACTAAAACAGAGAAAACGAGATTTTTGCGTTTGAAAATCCTAAAGCATCATAAAATTTAAAGTATCATAACTCTGCGGCGACGCCGTCTTGCGCGGTCAGTAAAACGAGTTTCTCGCAGGAAGGGATTGAGCTAGCTTTTCGATCGGCACATAAGATCGGCTTTCGATCGGCACTTTCTGACC
The DNA here is from genome assembly GCA_963932465.1 of Maratus speciosus. Classification (NCBI taxonomy): domain Eukaryota; kingdom Metazoa; phylum Arthropoda; class Arachnida; order Araneae; family Salticidae; genus Maratus; species Maratus speciosus. Next base: position 436,957,667 of record OZ010789.1, read on the forward strand.
GTGGGTCTCCGGTTCGATCCCTTTCGGCGCACATCTCCTGCATTGGTGACCTTGGGCAAACGAACACGCACCTTCACAAACATCATCATCTCCTTTCGAGACCAACAGATGGCAGCACGGAAAGCACACCAGCAGCAAAGCCTGTGAAACGCTCGCAGCACGCAACCAGCAATCAAAGCCTGTGAAACTATCACAGCACACATGCAAAGCCCCTGAAACGCTCTCAGCACGCAAAGCCTATGACAACCCTCATAGCACGAAGCCTGTCACTCCGCGCATCTTCGAGGGCACATACATGCGCACTGCAGCACGACAGCATCACTCTGGCAACCGCCAGCGCGACACGAGTGCTCATCGCTAGTACAACATCAACGAGATGGTTCTTCTCACTGGGGGTGGAGTACTGTGGCGACGCCATCTTGAGCGGTCAGTAAAACGAGTTTCTTGAAGGGAGCGATTGAACAAGCCTTTTGCTCGGCACATAAATTCTCGCTTTCTGATCATGGGTTCTCCGGTTCGCTCCTTATCGCCGCACCTCTCGTGCAACTTTTAGGTTGTCGCCCCACCATCGGCCGAGAGATTCTGCTTTCAAAGCTGGTAGACGGGAGGTGCTGTGTTCGAAACAATTCGCGCCCATCTGCCTAATCGTTCCGAGTTTTCCATGGTTTTCTCCGAACCTTAGATTTCTAACGTAAATAGGGTTCGGTTTCCTTAGAAAGACCCTCACGGAGACCCCACCTCTTTCGGCCAATTTCCTAAGTGTAAATAATTGGCTGTCATGCAACAACACACTTTAAGTTGTCTCATGAAACAATGAATAAGTTACGGTTTTACTTGTCCGTGAATGGTAAAATATTTTCTAGATACATTACCAAAAAATCCGTATAAAAATTTATTTTTCAAAAATTTTTAATGAATAACTATTATGTCGTAAATGTGCCGTATTTTTTATATGATAAATAACTATATTTGAAACATTTTTGCAACTATATCTCTAAAACTAATCGTTTAAAACTTAGCTACTGTTAAAATATATAAAGGGAATTATAGGATACATCACAGATAAAGATCTTAATGTTGGAGTTTCTATTTGTCTGTGGTATACATAATATCAGTGGTGGAAAATTGGCGCAGAGGAGGAGCCTATTGACACCACTAAATTTTAGAAGTATATTTCGGCTTATCTAATGACATAATTTCTGCGTTTTTATTAAGCTGAAGAATACTATAAAATGTTTGTGGTGTCAATAGGCTCCTCCTCTGCGCCAATTTTCCACCACTGATAATATATATCACTACAGAATAAAAGCATTTAAACATTGAATATTTATTTAGGTTTGTGAAGCATATTAAATAATGGCAATTTTTTTTACCACTCTACCACTGTTTGTTAAAGAATGTTCACTGAATCCTGGTATGTTTTAAAATAAATGTTCTTGTTCAATTTTTTCCACATTTTCAACATGTTGACTTCGCTAAATATCCGGAATCGAAGAAACTCCCATCAAAGTCCAATGGCTTTAAATTTATAGCATATAAAGATAATCTTTTAAACTGAAATGTTCTCTTATCATTCACTTTAAATCTATTTTGGAATATATATATTTTATTCAACTATTTCTGAAGAATTTTAAATTTTAAAGTTTATTTTCAAAAGCAAGGATTATTTTTCAGAAAAGAAAATGAATGTAAAATTTTTTTGTATATTTAAATTCACAACTTTACGTTCTACGTACTTGTAAATACTTATAAGTGATTTTGATTCTATATATCATTTGGGCTAAATACAGTGTAGTAGTAGGCAAATAATGAAATATTAGCTTTCAGTGTGGTGGAATAATACATGATTTTCATTCGCAGAGTGAAACCCCCTAACCAGTAATTGACATTTCAGCAAAATCTAACTCAAATACGTATTTTATAGTAAAATTTTGCGATGTAGTGCTATCCAGATGTAACTTATTTCTCTTAACTGTTATAACTTATGTTTTAGATATTGGTTTTTCAAAATAGGGATTGTGTCAGTTACTTGAGTTTTTGACCACATTTATGAAAAAAAAAATAATTTTTAGTAATAAAAAGTATATTTTTACAAATCTTCTCAACAATATTTTTTTTTATGTATATCTACTATACTTTCAAAAATGAAACCAAGAATGAAATAGATTTAAAACTTTGTAATAGTGATTTGAGCAAGAAAAAGTCCTTAAGGTGTGAGTTACTGGAAGTTTCACCTTATTACTTGTAAATTAAACAGTTCATTCGAAGGTAAATAAAAAAAATTAAGAAATCGTTTAAAATTTAGCCACTCTTCAAATATATAAAGGGACGTATAGCATACAAAATACATGCCACTACAGAATAAAAATATTTAAACATTGAATATTTATTTAGGTTTGTGAAGCATATTAAGGAAAGGTAATTTTTTTTTACAGTTTGATATACTTTTATTTATCTCTTTTGTATATCACTTAACAATATCTCTTCTCTACCACTGTTTCTTAGAGCATGTTCAGTGAATCCTGGTATGTTTTAAATAAATGTCCTTGTTCCCTTTTTTCCAAATTTTCAACATGTTCACTTCGCTAGATATCCGGAATCGAAGAAACTCCCATCAAAATCTAACGGGTTTAAATTTATAGCATATAAAGAAAATCTTTTAAACTGAAATGATCTCTCATCATTCACTTTAAATCTATTTTTGGAATATATATATTTTATTCAGTTATTTCTGAAGAATTTTAAATTTTAAAGATTATTTTCAAAAGCAAGGATTATTTTTCAGAAAAGAAAATGAATGTAAAAGTTTCTTGTATATTTAAAATTCACAACTTTACGTACTACGTCCTTATTAAATTCTTATAAGTGCTTTGTTTCTACATATTGTTTGGGTTAAGGGGTCTCAGGGCTCTTAAAGGTTAAAGATTTCGAAATTTTAATTTTTTTTAGATATTAAACTCCTATATTTTGTGAACATTTTCCTATAATTGTTTCCTTGAAATTCCTATTAGAACAGAAGTTATGGGTTTTATGTTACGTTTAATAGCTGAAGCTACGTTTACAAATGTTTGAAGTCATTTTTCTCCAAAAGAGGTTTTTCGGCATAACACGCATGATATCTCAAAAACTTCTGAATATTTTTTCGAGACATTTTAAAAACGTATGTTTCATGTTAGTCTGTAAATAACTGAACCTAAAATTTCATTTTTATTGTTAAAAAAAAATTTCTTTTAGGTGATTATACTGTTAAAAATTTCTAAATACTGCATTAGCTAAATACAACTTTGTATAAAAAATATAAAAATTCTTTAAATACAAGTTTATTGAAGATCAGGGTAATTATTACAATCTGAAATACAAGTAGGCACCAAAATTTTTATTCTAGTTGCAATATTTATTTTGTAATCGTGCGCGTAAACTGTTATGCCATTTCCTGCTCGTCAAATGTCTGACAATTTGAAGCCCCCTGTAAATGCTAAATTTTAATCTTGTACTTTTTAAAATAGACTAAATGAAAGAACATACTTATATCTTTTATCCCATTTAAAATTGCGTCTTAAAATCAAATACATTTTAAGATATTAAATGTTCAAAATGGTCTCTTTTTTTTTCATTTTTCCAATTTTAAGAGTCCTGAGATCCCTTAAATACAATGTAGTACTCGTAATAGGCAAATAATGAAACATTAACGTTCAATGAGGTGGAATAATACATGATTTTCATACACAGAGCGAAACCCCCAGTTATTGACACCTAACCTGTAACTGACACTTAAGCAAAAATCGAACTCAAATGAGTATTTTATTGTAAAATTTTGCAAAGTAATGCTATCTAAGTGTAACTTATTTCTCTTAACTGTTATAACTTAGGTTTTAGTTATTAGTTTTTCAAAATAGGGATGCTGTCAGTTACTTGAGATTTTGACCATATTTATGGAAAAAATAATTTTTAGTACTAAAAAGTATAATTTTACAAATCTTTTCAACAATAATTTTTATATCTACTATACTTTCAAAAATGAAAACAGGAATGAAACAGATTTAAAACTTTTTAATAGTCTTTTAACAAGAAAGAGCCCTTAAGGTGTGAGTTACTGGAGGTTTCACCTTATTACTGGTAAATTAAACACTTCATTCGAAGGTAAATAAAAAAATTGAAAAATCGTTTAAAACTTAACTGCTCTTTAAATATATAGAGAGACGTATAGTAGAAAAAATATGTACCACTATAGAATAAAAATATTTATATATTGAATACTTATTTAGGTTTATGAGGCATATTTAAAAAATAGTAAATTTTACATTTTTATACACTTTTATTTATCTCTTTTGTATATCACTCAGCAATATATCTTTTCTACCGTTGTTTCTTAAAGCATGTTCAGTGAATCCTGGTATGTTTTAAAATAAATGGCCTTGTTCCATTTTTTCCACATTTTCAACATGTTGACTTCGCTAGATATCCGGAATCGAAGAATCTCCCATCAAAGTCCAATGGCTTTAAATTTATAGCATATAAAGAAAATCTTTTAAACTGAAATGTTCTCTTATCATTCACTTTAAATCTGTTTTTGGGAACATATATATTTTATCCAGCTATTTCTGAAGAATTTTAAATCTTTAAAGATTAATTTCTAAAGTAAAGATTATTTTTCAGAAAAGAAAATGAATGTAAAAATGTCTTGTACATTTAAAGTTCACAACATTACGTTCTACGTACTAGTAAATTCTTATATGTGATTTTGTTTCCATATATTGCTTAGGTTAAATACAGTGTAGTAATAGGCAAATAATGAAACATTAGCTTTCAATGTGGTGGAATAATACACAATTTTCATACAGAGAGTGAAACTCACAGTCATTGACACCTAACCTGTAACAGACACTTCAGCAAAAATCGAAGTAATCGCTACGTGTAACTTATTTCTCTTAAGGTGACCGGGAAAGCCCTATCTCCGCCATGTTAAATTTACCAACTTTGTGTACCTTTTTCTCAGAACTGATGAAAGATAGATGTCTAGATTTTTTAGAGTAGTTAGAATAACATAATTTACGTATTTTAACAGAACATTTTCTTTCTAAGTGAAACACAAAATTAATTATTTATTATTTATTGAAAGTAATTTTTAAATTAGCATTTTTGGCAAGATTTCTCTGCATAAAATAAATAATTCTCAACAAAGCATTAAATCCCTGTATTAAAGTATACAGTATAACATAATATAAGTATTAGAAAAAATCTGAGTTCTTAAGTTTAATAGATATTGAACAAAAGGAACATAAACATGAAAAATCCAAGTTTTGAGCAAAAGTCAATTAAATATTTAAATGGCCATTAAGCTGTGAAGTACTCCTAGAAAGAATGAATAATTTCAACACTTATTTTTCATATATATAAACATGTGTGACACATCGTTGGAAAGATAAAAGTTTAAACTATTTAATGATATAATAAAGATAAAAATCTATTTTTTGGTTGAATTTTGCTTTCCCGGCCACTTACAAGGACAAAGGACCTCCAAACTCATTATTTTATTTTTTAAATTTTCACTTTAAATGCTATTCAAGGGCACACTATATGCATTACGGCATATATTTATCACACAAGAAATTAAAAAATTAATAAAATTTTGGATAAAAATAAGGAATTTTGCTGAATATTTTAAGCATTATGAAGAGCTTTTTAAAATCTCCCCATGTGCATTCCGTATTAATTAAAATCCCCAATATTGTTTTATATAAGTTTGGTTTATATGTACAAATAAAATTTTGCACAGTTTTTTTTAAAACTAAATATAGTTGGAAAAGTTAAATGTAATTAATAGCAGAAACGTGTTGCAAATATGTTGAAAATTTCATAACATTTAGAAAAAAAATACTTTTTTTTTTGCCTTTATATCCAAATGTAGAAAGTTCGATGCATAGTTATAACATTCCACATATTACAGTTCCTTTATAAAATTAAAGAAATTGAAACTATTTTATTCAATTTAAAATTTTACGGAGATTGCAGCAGAAAATTAGAGTTTGTTTGTGATAACACATATTTTAAGGATTTATTAAGGGACTTTTTATTGTATAAAATAGGTAAATATGAACAGTGTAATATGAATAAAATATATTTCGTTTTTACTTTTCAACAAAAAAGTTTTGATAACTTATATCTAAATGAAATTATTACCACGCACAAATAAACACTTCCAGTTAAAAATGTGTCTATTGTTTAAACTTACAAATATGTAAATATCTTGGGTAATAAATTATTTAATTATAAAGAGCTTTCACAGAATTTTGACTCCTACTTGAATTTGCCTTGGAAGTGTAGGAATTATCAGCATCCATTCTATTACGATAAAAATGCGCAACACATAGTTACTGGTGACCTTGATTTCATATCCAACGATGAGTTGAAACAATTAATGAAGCATGGTACTAAATTTAGATTAAATAAGAAGATGAATTTAAAAAAATCTTTCAGATTACTTAAATCTGAATTACATATGTTCATACTTAATTTAAGTTACACATTTAATAGACCTATCGCCCTTTTCTATGAATGGAAATTTAAAATTTTGGATGATTTAAAATCATTTCAAATAAAATATATGAATGATTCTTCTACTTACACTTACAATAGAATAAATATAGATGTAGAGAGGGAAATATTGAAATAAAAAAATATCTTTGTTTTTTGTACAGCCGACAAAGCATCTAACAATTTTGCAGTTATTTAAAAAAGCTATTATACTAATATGATATTTACTGATCTCAACAATAATGTCACCTAATGTTTATATAAATCTACTATTCAAACACTGATCAAGAAACATCTGGCCTTTTCAAAAAATGTTCAAATTCCTTTGCCTAAAGTAAAAAATGTGTCATTTCCTTTTCTTTTCGTAACACCAAAATTCTATAAAATACCAATTAAGTACAGGTTTATTTGATGTAATGTGAACAGTATTGGTAATGGATTTAATTGCAAATTTGAAAAAAAAGCCAAAAACGATTTTGAATATCCTATAATTTAAGTATAAAGATGCATTTGTTTATTTTGAATAGTTATGAATTCAGAAATGAATTAATTAAAAAAGATATACAGAATATCCAAATATATGATTTTGAGAATTTTTTCACAAATACTCCTACTACAGGGTTAAAAGATATCCTATTAAAAATTGGCGATCTGATTGTGGCTGATACTGATTTACATTTTAATTTATTTAAATTATTATGCAAATTTTGTTTATATAATAACTATGTTTATACAGATTCAAATATCTATTTACAGAATAATGGGATAGAAATGAGAACAAGTTATTCTTCAACGGCAATTAACTTTTTTTTTTATATAAATTTCAATTTTGTAGTGTCAATAACGATTTTAATTTTCTGGCTTTCAGATATGTTGACGATTTAATCATTTTGAACTGTGATCGTGATTTTTTGCAGATATCATCTGACATTTATCCTGATATGCTAGTCTTAAAAAAATAAAATAAAAACAATAGTGCCGCTGGTTATCTTGATTTAAAAATACACATTTCAATCTAAAATAAACGAGATAACTTTAGTTTTGAGGTTAACTAATTAGTTAACTGGAGTTCAAATATGCATAAACGCGTTTACATCAATATAATTATAGGTCAGACTTTTCGCTGCTATAAATTCTGTTCGAGTAAAAATTTATTTTTTAAAGAACTTTTCATTTAATTAGTATTTCGTACCTCTGAATACCTCTGACATACCTCTGAAGTTCATTCATAGATATACTAGTTTTACAGACAGTCTTCATTTTTGAGTAGTTGTTATATGATTGACAATTAATGATTTGTATTACTTAAAGCCTTTTTGTACGGTTTTAAAAGGATGTCTGCGATTTTGTGGCAACAGACATGGAACGAGCATGGACGGATTATGGAACACTGGATGTTGGTTATTGTTTTTTGTGGCTATGTGGTTGAGGTTTGAGTAAAATAATTTTTATTGCTGTTTTAATGTATATTGTACATCTGTTTTAAATCAGCTGTATCCTCGGATTGGGAGATGTGCTGTTTATTGTGGCGTCGAGTCCGGTGGAGAAGTGTTCGTGATAAAATTTCAATTGTTTTTGTGAATTTGATTTATGCATTACGACCCTTTGGACGAAACCCACCGCCACTACTCAATAACAGTTTGTTGTGCATGGTATTTAGTCTAAAACATTGCTGTGCTTTTATAAAATACACACTGCTGACGAGGTCTCATCTTTTTGATTTTGTTTTTCTTGTTTAGGTTATATCTGTTGAATTTTTTTTTATGTTTGTTGTTTATTCTCAGTTTAATTATGGTGCGAGACTCTGGGTCTGCCGAATGCATTTTATACATAATGTGCTGTATATATATATATATATATATATAAATTCTGTAAAATTGAATCTATTACACAATGAAATCTACTCCGAGGGGAAAAAATTGAAAACGCATAAAATATTTGAAAACACAATTTCTGTAATTTTATTCAATAGTTGGAAAAAATATACAAATATTTTTCTATAGCTCTGTATATGACTTGTAGATTTTCAAGTATATATTACATAGTATAAGAAAAGTTAGTTTAGTTTGGAAACGCAAAGAACACTTAAAAATTCCCATTTAGAAATTCCCATGAATAAAAGGAAATGTACTCGAGATTTTTTGTGCTGCGGTGTATATAATCTGTAAATTTTATACACAACAAGTAAAAGGCCATAATTGGATAATTTTAAAAACATGTATCGTAACAGAAATCGCACTTCCAGCAGTTATTGTTGATAGTTGTTCCGATTAGTATTGCACCCGAATTCTTTTGTGTGTCCCTGTAAACGAACAATGAATGCAATACTGTAAAAAAAAAAAAAAAAATCCGTTAAAATACAGAAATTGTACTTGCAATAGACACGCCAGCACTATTTCCGTATTTTAACGGAAAAATTTCCCCGTAAATTCCTGAAAAGCTAAAATTTTTCTGGAATTTATGGGAAACAATTTCCGTTAAAATATGAAATAGTACTGGCGTCTCGATTGCCAGTACAATTTCCGTATTTAAGCGGATTTTTTTACAGTGTACAACCTATTCTAGTACATTCTAGTATTAAGCATCTTGTAGTGCACCTCAGAGATTCATTTCAATTTCAATATTTTTGAAAATGTGTAACATCCTTAAAATATATCACTAATGATTTTTCGTCATAGACCGTAATCAAACAGAACTATTTTGAGTGCAACTGTAAGTGAACAATAAATGCTACGCTCTTCATGGTTGATACCAAACAGGCCATAGTAAACCTCAATAGCGTTTATGAATTGAATGGCTATCCGTGTATATTTATGCGCATTAGAGCACGGACAAACGGCAGACAGAGAGATAAACCGAAATCATAAACACTTTTCAACTACGTTGGAAAGGGATAAAAAAGATGATGGTGTAATGTTGATTCCTTGTTTTCCATCTAGCTCCATGATTTATGTTATGTACCGTAAACTATCAAACATAGAGTTTAACAATAATTATTTATTGATAACACAGGATTATATTGTAACTGATATTGTTGTAAAAAAAATAAAACAAATATGAAAATACCTCCCAGACAAATAATAGTACATCTTTTAACACCGTTTCTGGAAATTGTATTTTTCGAAATATATAAATTACAAATTTACATTAAATTTCTATAATTTAAACTAATGTCTTGGCAAATATTGGCCTTTAACAGATGGTAATTATACAGCAGATAATCTTATTTTCCTTCATGAATCTTAATTTAATTTAGTTAATGCAAATTAATCAGTACAAACTGAATAATTCGATTTGGACATTTGAACTAGATCGCAGACATGATCATACTATTTAATTTTTAATTTAAACATTACTAGATAAATCAAATCTAGCAATTTTATTTTTTGAAATGCCTTTTGTTGCATGGTTTATGAAACTTGTATATTTTTCAGCAGTAAAATTTAAAAAGATTAAGTTCAGTTCATTTATACTTTTAATGATATTAAATTAAAGTCTTGTAATCACACAAAAAATTGAAAATAAATATCAAAATTTACATTTCTTTAATTACGTAAAGTCATGTATGATAAAAAATGAAAGAGATTATTTATTGACTAAAATCCTTAATGGTTACTGAAGATTTTAGAATTGGAACAGTATCTAAGAACATAATATTGTAATCGCATTTTACTTTAAAAAGTTATGTAATTTTGAAAATATTTTTTAGCCTACTAATTTCATTCATATATGGTGCATTTTCAATTTATACTACTCTAAACCTGTGGATTTCCGCCCATGGTATCCTATGTAATTTTGGTTCCTAACGATGTTTTCTACCTCCCCTTCAAGTTTGTACACGAAGTTTTGGAACACTCTGTATATATAGGATATATATTATTAAAGAAAATATCTGAGAACAATCTGAAATTACAATACAAGAAAGTATTTTTACAATAAAGTCTTATAAAAATGTATTGGGTAAACACATCTAGACACATGGAAGTGTGTCAGCCAAGTTCTTCTGATATAGCCGTGTGTTATATTACACGAACCATTTCGAGCTGTTTTTGTCAAATTTCGACACTCTACTACTGAAAATCTATGTGACCTACGTACATGTTATACGAAATAGGTAGTAAGGCCACACTAATTACCTAGAATCCAAAATTTTATAAGCAACGCATAATTAGTTTCTGAGATAATGACATTTGAAAATGTCTGATAATCGATAATTTTAATACTGACTGACTGACTGATTGACTGACTCAATCATCAAAAAGATCTCATAAGTATACTGCAGCTACAGATGTCAAATTTGGTGCGAAGTTCGTTTACACTATAAAACTAAGGAAAAAAAAGAAAAAAAATGTGAAAATCGATTAATTACCCACTTGGGGGTGTCCATTTTTATTTTAATATTACGTCTATTAGGGGAAATTTTAATTTGCCTTAGGGGGGAACGCTGTTCGGTCGCCAAATACCGCCAAGTTTGTCGCCGACTTGGTGACATATCGCCAAATTTGGTGACCAAAATTAGTCGCCAAAAGGGACGCCACCTTGGCGATATCTCTAATATTTCGCGAAATTCCCATACACTTGCATTGTAAACCAATAGGGTTTACTTGCTTACAGAAAATCAACAAACTGAGATATTATAATAATTTTCTAATATTAGCTTAAGGGGTTATATTGTTGTTTCAGATATCTACTGCAGCTAGAGACTTCAAATTTGGTGCGAAGTTTCTTTACACTATAAAACTAAGGAATTAAAAAAATGTGAAAATCAATTAATTACTCAATTGCGGGTGTCCATTTTTATTTTAACATTACGTCTATTAGGCGAAATTTTAATTTGCATAGAGGGGAACGCTGTTCTGTCACCAGATACCGCCAAGTTTGTCGCCAACTTAGCGATATATCGCCAATTTTGTCGCCGAAAATTTGTCGCCAAAAGTGACGCCAACTTGGCAATATCTCTAATATTTTGCGAAATTCCCATAGACTTCCAGGGTTTACTTGCTTTCAGAAAATCAACAAATTGAGATATTTTAATAATTTTCTAATATTAGCTTAAGGGATTATATTGTTGTTTCAGAAACAATAAAAATTTCGAATCAATACATTTCGTTTCAAAACATGCATTCAATACAGCAGTGTTAAAATATAGATTTCTGCCTCAAATTGATAACCAAATACTTATCTACCGCACCTACAAAATTCAAATTTGATGCGAAGTTCGTTTACACTATAACACTAAGGAATTAAAAAAAAATGTGAAAATCGTTTAATTACCCACCTGGTGGTGTCCATTTTTACTTTAACATTACGTCTATCAGGTGAAATATTAATTTGCCAAAAAAAGCGCCAAATGTTGAATCCGAGCTAAACATGCAGCAACTGATTGTTTCCCAACTCATTGTTCACAAAAATCATGTTTTCAGAAAGCGAATTTAATGTTTTTATTTCGTAAAATTTATTAGAAATATTCAACCTCCTCAAAAATATCTCAATTTATACGTTGTAATTTCAATATGAAAGACATTATCTATCTTTAGGTTACCTAAACTTACTTTTCCTTTTTTTAAATAAAAACTTGTTGTTTTAGAACTGAAATAAAAAAGCAGTCATAACTGCACTTCCAATGATCGTACAAAGAAAACGAAATCAGTTTTACATAGCTAAATGCACAGTCTTTCATACGAAACAATAAAAATAATATGTTACATTTGCCGAGAATTGGTTATTTAAACTTACTGGGATGCTTTAAGCGGGCAGGGAACACTGAAAATAAGCAAATTTGCTCTAATTAATGAAAAATAACTCTAAATATCCTTTTATCCTGAATATTACTTTAATGAATAAGGCCTGACTCATTTGAAACTAGTCTGATCTGAAGCCGATTAACATCGAGTAACTACTTTCTTCCTTTAATATTCACCTATTTTGAAATACCCAAAGCACTTAATATCAAGATTTTTTTTTTCTCCGAACCTTTTCAAATTTTCAATGAACAGTTGCGGTCTTATTATTCAAAAATCCGTGTGTTCATTTCGAAAACAGAAAAATTTATAAAAATTAGAACTCTCAAATGCGATAGTACGGGACAAACTTGAGAAAAATCTTGTTTGCAAATGAAATATCCAGTAAATTCTAGTAAAAATTTTCGGCTATATATATATTTTTTTTAGTTCCTTTTTTCCTCAGTGTTTTAATTATTTTAAATCACTTAAAATATATAAAGTTTATGTTTATTTTCAAAATTATCAGAGAAAAAGAATATTTTGTTAATTAAATTTGAAAATCAGGGAGGGGCAATGTCCTTCTTCTGCACTCCCTCCTTGCCGAAGCCCATGGATGAATGATACGTAGTGTGACATAAGCACATAACTTTATTTTTCACTTTCAGTACAAAAATCAGGCCCAGCTATAGGAAATTTAATTGGAATATTTAATAGGAAAATTTAATATAGGAATTTAATAGGGATTTTTGTTTCAGAAAGAATAAAAATTTCGAATCAATACATTTCGTTTCAAAACATGCATTTAATACAGCAGTAATAAAATATAGATTTCTGCCGCAAGTTGACAGCCAAATACTTCGTTAGAGGAAATTTAAATTAAAATTGAATTTTGCTTGGGGAATAAAATAGTCACATGTAAACACATTAAAAAGTATTAAGTAAAGTGTCTAAATATATTATAACTTTACAAAAAGTAATGATATGTAACAAAAACATAACTGTGAAAAAAGGGAGCCAAGTTCTGTAAAGACAATGGCAAGAAAAGAAGTTATATCTAAGTGGGTGCCAAGTTCAAATAAAATTCACTCAAACTTACCTACTGAAGTATTATAGCATTTTTTAAATTGTTTAAAAATAAAAATTATTGATAGCATATTAATAATAAATTTAGAACTCGGCAAGATTTTGATAAATGTTATGCCTATCAATTCCATGTCTTAATAAAAATGATGATGTTAATATTAATAACAATGTCATTATAAAAAAAATAATATAGTTATTATTACAAACAAATGACTCATGTTAAAGATTTGATAAACCAATAAACACACAGATACACTCCCGCTCGTCTTTGGTTATCACTGTAGCACCCACCCTCCGGAAATCTCAATGCAAACAGACTAAAAGGCCAGACAAAGAGACCGCTGACCACTTACACAAAGAGATTCAATTCACGCTTGTTCTTGGTCATCACTCTAGAGACTGCACCCCTTTAACCCTTTCCGGGGAAAAGAACTTTTATTCGTAAAATGCTGAAATGATTGAATCACACCAGAATTACAAAAAAAAAAAAAAAAAAAAAAAAAATTCACAATGGATAAAAGCTTCTTTTCACGTATTTACTAAAATTAAACTGTTTAGTCCTGAATTCCGGTGTCAATGTGGCATTTTGCAGTTAAAATAAGGTGGGATATATTTTATCCCACCGCTCTTCAAGGGGAAGGAGTTCACTCAAATTAAGGCTTCCAAACATGAAATAACAAGTTTTGACGTAATAATATCATGAATAAAAATAAATGACTCGTAAGTAAAAACTTGCCAAGTTCAGAATTATTATTAATATGCTATCATTAATTTTTATTTTTAAACGATTTAAAAAATGCTTTAATACTTCAGTAGGTAAGTTTGAGTGAATTTTATTTGAACTTGGCACCCACTTAGATATAACTTCTTTTCTTGCCATTGTCTTTACAGAACTTGGCTCCCTTTTTTTCACAGTTATGTTTTTGTTACATCTTTATTTTCCAAATAAATGCTCGTATTGCGACCAAAATTAAGTTTGTTGGGAAGTTTCCAATTAAAAGTCGTCAAAGACACGCAAATGTATTTGAAAATAATGATGGAAGGTTTGGCAGAATCAAAGCATGATACGTGCATGTTGAACTTTTCTGACATAATACTCATCAACGCTTCTTGAAAGTACCAGATTTTACGTGTTTTTGAGCGATCGTTATTTGTGCAATGCAATGTTTGTTATAAATTTATATTTATATGAATTGCTTCTTAAGTAGTGTAAGGTGGAGTTAAATGGGTAGGAGAAGGATTATCTTTCAATTCTGCAATGAGTTTAGTTTAAAAAAGATTAGAAACCTCAAAAAGAAAACAATGTGTTTATCCAATGAGATCTTTATCGTCATAATTAAAGTTTTTTTAAACATATTTTTTAATGTTAAAAACTTTTTAACTTTTACTTGCTTTTCACAGGGTTCGTACGGGTATCGTTATATTCAAGGACCAATATCAGAATTTTTTTTATAGAAAAATAAATCTACTTTAAACGGACGAAATTTCGTCTTATTTCAGGAGAGATTTTCCATAACGAAATACTGGTAGCGAAGAATTTCTTAGTCATGAAATTCAAGCACCCGTACGAACCCTGTTTCACACTCAATTTATCACAAGCATAGGGTAAAATGAGTAGTGTGTAGTGTACATTTGGTTAAAAAGACAATGACTACATCAAATGGTACGAAAATATATTTATTTGTTAGCAGAAAGAATTTTAGTTATATTAGCTATATGTTACGTTTAAAAATTGTAATGGCTGTGATTATTATACGTCGCATTAAACGGGAGCGTTTCATTAAAGATTTCAAGAATTTGAGATTTCTAAACGACTGTTATAATTTTCTAAATAGATATAACTTCAAAATGGTGATTTTCTAGCGATTGTACGAGTGACATCTTCCTCATCCTTGAATGTAATCATCTCAATATCAATATTGACCCTTTGTAATCTACTATGAAAGAGCTGCATCGCAATATCTTAGGAAACATTTAAATGGAAAATGAGATGGATGCAGTTTTGTCTAAGATTTTCGCTAAATAAAAATACACGAAACCGGTGCTCTTCTTTTTAAAATTAAGAAATGCTGTACCTAGAGATTGCTCAAGAAATATTAGCCCTATAATTAATATCATTAAATCTGTGTTCCACTACATTAGATTCTGTCATCTTTTCTCCAGTTCTTATTTCGAATTCGTCCTCTTTTTTCGCTCAACAATTTCGAAAGCTTTTTTTATTTCTTTTTACAAAGGTGTTAACTTGATTTATTTTTTATAGCATATTTCAGATAGCATATAAAGAAAAAAATGGCATGAGTGAAGATAACCTTTGAAATAACTGCCACTTCGGGAAGAATTGGAGATTTTTTCCGACAGTTTATGTTGAAAGTTTGTTTCATTTTCCGTGTCTCTCTCAGTTATAATTCTGTGTTCAGCAACAATTTTGTGATTAAGGTAAATACCAGGTGCTTTAAAACCTTTTACTATACACTCAATCTTCAAATTTTCAACGTCTTAGACTATTATCTGAAGAACACCATCCTTGTACCATGTCTTTAGAATTTTTCTACAGGAATTCCTCAGTGGGGTGGAAATTCTAACATCCAAATAAGTTGTAGGGCATAACTTGTGTTTGCCGGGAGGCAATGAATGATTATTTAATTGTCTATTGCTTGCTTTTGTATGGCACGTGGCTACCATTAGCATCGATTATTTAAATAATTGTTTTTTCTAAATATTTTTACAATTTTCGTTTGAATGTTTTAACTCGAAACTTGATGAATTTTTAACTACTTGTGAAATCCAATAAAACACACTTTTATTATAAAATTAGCATTTTCACTAATTCAACTAATACTAATTTATAAGATTATTTTTGTTAAAAAATAAATACTTATAATTTAAAATAAATATGTATATATTAAGTAATTTACGCTAAAATCTATTTAAAACCATTTGTATTCCTTAATATTTGCGAAATTTTAAATGGAATTTCGCTTCCTTTACTAAAAACTTAAAAAAAAAAACAATGTTTTCTTTGATGTATAATTGTTATTTACATTTTATTCGTCTATTAAACACTCAGAACTATATTTTGTCAAAATCGAGTAAGATATATATTGAATATTATTTGATGAGTATTTTTATGCGATGTTGGAAAATAGGTATTATTAAGCTTAAGAGAAAGAATATGTGTATGTTCACAGATTCTAATCCAAATTTGAGTAGTGAGTATAAATTCCACCAACAAATGTCTGAAACATTTTATGTAGTGAAAACTATTTTTTGTAGCACATTATATGTTCAATAGATAAGTTTATAAAAATTGTTAATATTGCCTAATTACCCGTTTTACTTTATCTTACACAATTTCATTTCCTATTCTTTAAAATACTTTTAATTTAGAACAACTGTATTTAGTATCATACAATGCTATATATACCATATTAATGCGCACTATACTATTTAAAAATTTAAAAGTTTCTACAAGCTAATTTATATAATAAATTAAAAATTAAATTTCTGATGCTGATTTTGTAACAAAGCATTTTTAAATACAAGAGAAATTTTTAACTTTTGTATCTTCATCGAAAAAATGAGCGATTAATTCAGTTTGTGTTTTTCTTTTGCCATGACAGAAACTATAATGAGCTTTTATGCTGTATGGCCAAAAATATTGTTACATCAGCTAGAATTTTAATTAATGTTATCAAAAGTGACAGCTTGATATTTGATATTTGATATATGGCATATGAAATTAGTCTATTTAAGCATGATTGAATTTTCATTACGGATAGCGAAACTGTCAGAATCAGATATTCGATAACAATTTCTGATTGTGTGGGTACTAGAAGAGATAAAGATGACATTTCGAAAAATTTAAACAATTTCAAAGGAAAAATCTGTTATTTAATACTTTCTTTTACTATTTAAATTGGTGAGACTATTACGGTTAAATTCATGCCTCTAATATTAGATGTTATTTCAATATAGAGAAAGCGCAGTAATTGGTGCCTAATTTCAAACGTCTTGTGTCGACTTCCCTTTTGTTAAATTCTAAAACATATTTATTAACTTATTTTAAGACAGAAAGTTGGAAAATGTCATCATATTTGGAAAACTTGTCCTTATTAAAAGATATGTAAAGAAGTAAAAATTAAATTTTAAAAATCCAAAAACCCGACTGCGTAAAAAGCGAACTAATTAATTATTACTCATCATTGTTAAACTATTTTTCATATTATAATAAAACACTCATACTACAATATACCGGGTGTCCCAAAAAGAACTGACTGATTTTAAAATTCAATAACTTGCAAACGGTGACAGATATTAAACAAATTCTTGTAGGAGGGTGTGATGTAGTGGGCCAGAGCTTTTTGGTTCACTAAGCTCTTGTGAGATGATCGTTGAAAAATAATACATGTTTCTTACCAAAGTTCTTTATTAGAACAACTAAAATAGATTTGAAAAATGTAATAACAAACTTTACCATTCATAGGTAGACACTCTCACTTTTTATTAACAGTTCTATACTTCTCATAGCCAACCTGAGTAAAAACGATTTTTACTCGCATCTCTTCCGTTGTTAAAAAAACACCTCACTTCATCAGTGTCACCCAGTCTACTATCAGCCTCCACACTAGCTTCGGCATGAGTCTCTTTTTACTTTCACTTTAGGGACGAATTCCCACACATTGTCCAGCCACCCCTATTTCTTGGAAAAGTTGAAATACCCTGTTGAGCAGATCCCAAGGGCAGAAGTATGCCAGGACTTTCCCCTGCATGCCTTTACCCAAAAGACCATTGTCCTCCTCGGAAATGCCTGTTGCTTTCCCCGTCGAAAATGTCTGGCGAAGGTACGATATCACAACACCTCCCCCCAAAAGAGATTTCCACAGGAAATATTTGGCATGAATTCACATAATAAGCCCTTTTAATAGATTTCCCGAGAGGTCAAGCACACCATTAAATCAGCAATAAAATATCATTTAGACTTTTGACCCAATTATGAAAGTTCTACTTAAATTCAAGAATACCCACTCTCAGTTTCAAAGGACATACCAAAATATGAAATTTTTAGAATTTTCCTTACACATAATCAATCAAAAGAATAAAAATAATATACATTTTTGGTGCTAGAACAATTAATTTAAATTTAAAATATTTGAATGTAATACTAACTCAAAAAAGAAAAAAAACACTATAACACAATCTAGGTAACTAAATTTTTACATACAGCACAATATCTTAATAAAACGCCCTAATTACAAGTATTAAAATTTTGAACACTAAATTCCAAACAGAAAATCTAACTCTGATTCTAAATCTTCCTACTTAGACCATCTGCATTTCCATGTAATTTTCCTGGCTTATGTGTAATTTCAAAATTTAATGGCTGCAAAAATAGAGCCCAACGTGTCAAACGAGAGTTTGTACCAACCATTTTCTTTAAGTACACTAATGGATTATGATCGGTTTGTATTTCAAATTTTTGCCCATCCAAATAATAATTTAACTTTTTTAATCCATATACTATAGCCGCTAATTCTCTTTCTATCGTGCTATAATTTTGCTCCGCACGAGAAAATTTTTTGCTAAGATACAAAATTGGATGCTCTTCACCTGCAATAATTTGAGATAAAACAATTCCTGCCCCATACAAACTCGCATCTGTTTGCACAATGAATTTCTGCTTAAAATCAGGCGCATATAACACAGGACTTTTCATTAATTTTAACTTTAATTCTTCAAATGCATTATTACACTTCTCGTCCCATATGATTTTTTCTTTTTTTATTTTCCCTTTTAAAGCATCTGTTAACGGCACTGCTATGGTAGCATAATTCTTTATGTACCTCGCGTAATACCCTACCATTCCCAGATATGCTCTTAGCTGTGTTTTCGTCGTCGGAATTGGAAAATCTTTAATAGCCTGCAATTTAGCTTCACTAGGAGACCTTTTTCCTGACCCAACTTCGTGTCCCAGAAATTTTACGTGATCTTGCGCGAATTGGCATTTGGATGGTTTCACCGTTAGATTTGCTTCTTTTAACCGCTTAAGAACCGCTTCCACATCTTTTAAATGCTGTTCACATGTCAAAGAAAATATAGCTATATCACCGATATACGGAACCGCAAATGACTCTAACCCATATAAAACTATGGCAATCAATTTACAAAAATAATATGCTGAATTTAAAAGTCCAAACATCATGACTTTAGGTAAAAAGGTCCCAAATGGTGTTACAAAAGCCGCATATCTCTGAGCTTCTTCCGTGAGAGGAATCTGAAAATAACCTTTCGTCAGATCCATAACAGTAATAAAAGGCGCTGTACTCACTTTCTCAACAACCTCTTCAATGTTTGGCAAAGGGAAAAATTCAGTTCTGGTCTTTGCATTTAATTTCCTATAGTCCACACAAGGGCGAGCGTCTTTACCCGCACTCTCAACTAAAATCATAGGCGAAGCATAATCTGATTGCCCGACCTCAATCACACCCAAATCTAAAAGCCTCCGAATCTCTTCACGCATAATCTCTAATTGCCTCGGCGACATACGATATGGTTTTGATCTTACCGGCACATCATCCGTTAAAACAATGTCCATTTTAACTAATGGGGTACTCCCAGGGTCCGTAGAAAAAACTTTCATATGACGCTCAATCATTGTCCTGAAATCTCCTATTTGCTCTGTAGAAACACGTTTTTCCAAATTACTTTCTTTTACTAATTCCCAAAAGTCTAATTGAGTGGGATCCGCAATGGGATAAGGAATTTCCGCTTGATCCTCAATTTCCTCACACTCCTCATCAATCAACAAATTTACAAATTCAGGTCTACTATAATATGGTTTAATTAAATTAACATGATAAATAGTAGACTCATTTCTCTTTTCCGGAATATCGATCGTATAATTAGTTTGAGATATTACGCTAGTAATAGTTCCCGGTCCTATCCAATTAACCGCCATTTTATTTGGTTTCGAAGTAGCCAGAACTAACACTTTGTCTCCAACATTAAATTTTCTATACACCGCATTCTTATCATACCATTGTTTTCGTTTCTCCTGACACTCTTTCATTCTTTTACACGCTAATTCTTGACAATGTTTCAATCTATTACTTAAGTTCAAAATATAGTCCACTACATTCTGATTTACCATCTCCTTTTCCATCCAATTTTCATATACAAGAGTATGTGGCATTCGTAAATTCTTACCATGTACAAGCTCAGCAGGGCTAAATCCCGTGCTTTCATGACTTACAGTCCTCAAAGCAAATAAAGCCATTGGCAAGACTGCTTCCCAATCTTTTCCTGCCTCCAAACATAATGTCTTTATAACCTTTTTTAAACTACCATGCATCCGTTCAACGCTATTCGATTCTGGGTGGCAAACTGAACTATGTACAACCTTAATACCAAACCTATCAAAAAATTCCGATGCCAACTCACTTGTAAATGACCTACCCAAATCACATTGTACCTCTTTTGGATAACCAGTCCTAGAAAATATTTGTATTAGCCCCTCAATCACTGACGGAGAAGTTAAATCTTCTACTGGAATCGCATCTGGATATTTTGACGCAACACAAATTGAAGTAATCAAGTATCTATTATTTTTCTCGCTTAAACTCAAAGGGCCTACACCATCAATATTTATCCTGGAGAAAACTTCTGAAATTATCGGCACGAGCTTCAAGGGAGCTTTCTTTTTATCTCTATTTTTACCAACCTTTTGACACAGATCGCAAGTTCTTACAAATGCCTCAATTTCCTTGTAACAATTTGGCCAAAAATAGCATTTAATTACCCTATCTTTTGTTTTAGTTGCCCCTAAATGTCCCGCAACTTCTTCATGACACATCTTCATTATTTTCTCTCTAAATTCTAATGGCAAACATAATTGTAATTTCTCATCCCCACTATTTGAATGTGAAACTCTTACTAATTTATTTCCCATTATTTTAAATTCCTTTTCTTCTACATTATTTGCCTTTTCCCATAATGTTTTTAAAGATAAGCACTGTTTCTGAGCTAAGCTGAAATCTTTCGCTGTAATTTTATTCAATCCCACATTATCTTTCACCTCCCATTTCGGTAATAACATAAGATCTTCGATTTGACTTTCATCCTGTCTATTCTCATCCATTTGAACTACCTGCGTTTCTTTGTTCTGTGAGCAATCCCCAATTTTATCTACCCTACCTGGTTGCTCTTCTAACTTTGCCTGATCAACAAACGACATTTCCTTATCAACATCCCGTTGCTCCATTCCTTTTTTTAAAGAATTCGTCTTACTATGGGTAACCACCATATTTATAGGAACACCACTTCCTTTATTTTGCTCAATAAGCTCCGCAGTTTTATTACCTAAGAGATAGTAACCTTGCTCCGACTCCGATGGTTTAATCGCCGCCTTAGTGGTGATGCAACCAAAATCCCCTTTTATAGTCACCCATGCTAATGGTAAACATTTACATTCATTATCAAGAGGTTGACGTACCCAAGTTATATCTCCAGTAAAATCCTCTGTTTTAACCCAATTTCTATCGCATAGATCAATCCCTGCTCCCGTGTCCCTCAAATAGTGTCTTTCAACCCCGTTTATTAGAGCTTTTTTTAGATAAGGTTCAAAACAATCCCCTAAATCAACATCATTACCTAAATGATTAACTGTATTGAACTCATTTTTCTTTTTTAACCATTCCGCACAATCTGGTTTTATGTGCCCTGGTTGATTAAAAAAAAACACAATCTGCCTTTTCCTCTCAAAAGCCTGGTCTTGTTTAAGTTTATCATTTTTAAATTTTTCCGTTTTATTCTCTAACTCCGCTTTAGCTTTTACTTCACCCCTAATTTTCGGATTTAAATTGCTTCTTTGCATCTCTGAATAAGGTTTTTTTTCCCAAGATTTTTTTTCTGATTTCCTGAAACTACTTCTAATACTCTCATATTTGTCACATTTATCAGCAAGTTTCGAAGCCTCTTTCATTTCATCCCATTCATCCATAAATTTTTCTTTTACTTCAAAAGGAACGCGTTTTTTTACTTGCTCTGTGAGCATGAGCTTTTTTAAAGACTCGAAATCCTTTATTTCTAATGATTCCAACCAATTATCCAAATAACCTCTTAATTCATATACCAAGTCTACCCATAACGCTCCAGGTTTCCTCTGATGATTTTCAAACTTCTGTTTTAAAGCACCTGTTCCCAATCTAAAACGATTTAATAAAACTTTTTTTACATGTTGAAAATAATCTCCTAATTCTGCTGGTTGCTTCACTATAATTTCCGCGATATCTGATGGCAATAAGGGAATTAATTGGCTAACCATATCCTCCTGCGAAATTTTAGCTTTTTCCGCCTGTTTTTCAAAGATCATAAAGAAAAGAGTGATGTCAATTAATTTACAATCAAAACGTGGAACTAATTCTTTCAAATTAATTTTTGGATTCCTATGCGAACCTACATTCAAATCACTAGACGAAAGACCAACAGTTTCCGAAGAATTTTGAATTCTTAATTTTTCTAACTCAAATTGTCTTGTTTTTTCGCGCTCTTCGTCTTCCCGTTCCAAAGCTAATTTTTCCCGTTCCATTTCTTTTCGTTCTGCATCCTCCTTAAGAATACATTCTAAATTCAATTTAGCAAAACTCTCATTATAATCCGATGCTGCTAAAATAGCCTGAATTATAGTTTTTTTCTTATCAGTTGCCGACACGTTGGTCTCAAATTCCTCTGCCAGCAAAAGCAAGATGTTTTTAGTATATTTCCCTAGAAATTCTTCCATTGTTTTCCCCCAAAATATACTAATCACAACAATACACAAATATATACAATTTGTAAAACACAATAAAAATTACAATAAGGAATAGAATTTTATCCTCTAGATATATTTCAATGCATAAAACAATAATACAATTTTCCTACCGAAAATTTTCGTGCACTTGTTATATCCTTAAAAACTGAGTAAATCCTCAAAATTATTTTGATACCCACAGCACTATATAAATACAATTTGTATAAAAACAACTAATCCTGCTATTTCCTACAGCATACCCATAAAATTTCAAATAACTTTATTGCTGTAATAAACAAAAGCTGTATATGCCCCAACTTTATAACTAAAAGTTACATCCACAACTATGATTAATTTTAATGATTAATATTCTTTTATTAATCAACCGTAATTTACTATCCTCAAGTTAATTATGAAATACATAAATATTAAATTTTCAAAACCAAATGAATTACCGTACAGACCATAAGAAACCCGTTTAATATAAAAATTCTAACTAAAAATTTCGATCCCAAATTAATAGCTACCCTAGACTTTTTATCTATTAAACATATACAAATTACCAAGAACAGACATATACAATATTAAATCCTAACTGACCTCTCTGGAAAATTTCATAAAAGGGCTTACCTTCAAATGTAGACCTTTCTCCACACTGCTCCAAGGCTCCTGCACTTTTTTTTTTCAGGTACTGCCGTATCTCCGGATCTAACTTGATTTCCGCCGGGAAATTTACACACAAGCTGTCTCCATGGATTCCTAAGGGCGATCGATGAAATAGTCTACTATCCACTGCACTGGATGTTTACTGAAGAAATTTTCTATATCGTCGAATCCTTAGTCCTTGTTACATACCAGCTAACACATTCGACACTCCAGATTCCACAGTTCCTCACCGGATACACTTGAAAATCTTTCTCGTCAAACACAAGATTTCATCACCGACTGTCCTTGTTTCTACATAGTTTCCTTCTGTACATCAAGTTCACGTGGGTCCAGTCTAATTTATGCTAGACCTAATTAATCCCACCGCTGCCACCATTTATAATACTATAGCTGTGATGTAGTGGGCCAGAGCTTTTTGGTTCACTCTTGTGAGATGATCGTTGAAAAATAATACATGTTTCTTACCAAAGTTCTTTATTAGAACAACTAAAATAGATTTGAAAAATGTAATAACAAACTTTACCATTCATAGGTAGACACTCTCACTTTTTATTAACAGTTCTATACTTCTCATAGCCAACCTGAGTAAAAACGATTTTTACTCGCATCTCTTCCGTTGTTAAAAAAACACCTCACTTCATCAGTGTCACCCAGTCTACTATCAGCCTCCACACTAGCTTCGGCATGAGTCTCTTTTACTTTCACTTTAGGGACGAATTCCCACACATTGTCCAGCCACCCCTATTTCTTGGAAAAGTTGAAATACCCTGTTGAGCAGATCCCAAGGGCAGAAGTATGCCAGGAATTTCCCCTGCATGCCTTTACCCAAAAGACCATTGTCCTCCTCGAAAATGCCTGTTGCTTTCCCCGTCGAAAATGTGTGGCGAAGGTACGATATCACAAGGGTTATGCACAAGGTCAAAAGTTTTATTACAGTGATTTTCGATTTTAGTTCGAATTACAAACAATAGATGGCGCTGTAAGCAATAGTCGCTAAATACAGGCTCGATTTCTGGTCCTTTCTCTTGTTCCATGCTGAAAAAGAAGATGGAAATGTATTATCCGGGCCACGAAGTACCAAAAATCGAGCCTGAATTCAGCGTCTATTGATCGCAGCGCCATCTATTGTTTGTAATTCGAACTAAAATTGAAAATCACTGTAAAAAACTTTTGACCTTATGCATATCCCTCCTGCAAGAATTTTTTAAATATCTGTCACCGTTTGCAAGTTATTAAATTTTAAAATCAGTCAGTCCTTTTTGGGACGCCCGGTAGATTAAAATATACATACACACATAAATAACGCCTGCATTCAACAGTTAAAGGTATATATAAATAGACATACAAACAATAAATACAATAAACCCAACTGGAGTGAAAAATTAGCCAGAGCCAGGAATCGAACCCGGGACCACAGTATACAAGACTGCTGCTCTAACCACTGAGCTACGCCGGCCGATGCCTGAGTCTGCAATTTCTCA
Organism: Maratus speciosus; assembly: GCA_963932465.1. Taxonomy (NCBI): domain Eukaryota; kingdom Metazoa; phylum Arthropoda; class Arachnida; order Araneae; family Salticidae; genus Maratus; species Maratus speciosus. The sequence goes on from OZ010789.1 coordinate 436,982,938, forward strand.
CTAATAAACCATGTTGGGGAAGTCACCAGCCATCTATCGACAGCCTTGGATGACCGGACAACGATGAACAGATTTTACTATTATATCGATCTACGATAATTATAATAAAACACTCATACTACAATATATATTAAAATACACATACACACATAAATAATGCCTGCATTCAACAGTTAAAGGTATACAGGGTGATTCAGCTCGTCGGTGACAAACTTTAAGGATCGATAGAGCACACCTAGACGAACATTTTTGAATAGGGAATGTAGGGTCCCTGACGCGATGGTAAGGCGCTACGCGCTTTCGAAAATTTGGGTGCCGAAATTCGAAACGTCATAAAAACTAGGGAAATGGTTAGATTTTCTTGCTTGTTGCGTCGAAATGATTCTGTTTGTTTAGACTTTCTTCAGTACCAATTTGATAAGCGTATCTCTTAAAACATGGATAGGGGGCGCTGCAGACTTTGGAGAGCTAGACAACAACTTTAAGCCCGTTATTTTGATAATTTAACACATGCTCGCCAAAGTTTATACTCTAACTTAAAGTTTGAACCCAAAAGTAGAGCCCTGCAAAAAGCGTAAGAGCCGGAATAAAATGTCAAAGTACAGGGTGGTCGAAACTCGAAGGCTCCTAAGAAATAAACAAACAGATTTCTTGACTTATGGCATGCATTTTCATGATTCTGTTTGCTGGGGCTCTCTGAAACTCAGTTGAACGGTACAAAAAGAAACATCGATAGGGGGCGCTTTGGGCAAAAAACATAATTCGTTGACATTTCGGACGCTAACTGGAAACGGGGCGTTACGATCAGTTAGTAATAATGAAAACACATTTTCTACCTCTGCTCAACACTTCTGAATAAATTTAGACCAAAAACATCAATGATACTGGAAATTTATTTACAAAAAATAACACTACAGAAGATGCTCGAAATTTCGACCTTGGGCCATGATGCAGGCTTCGCACCTCCGTCGCATTGAGGAGTGTGTGTTTCCAACAATTCCAGGAGTATCTCTGATCTGCCCTGCAGCTGCCACAATGCGCGCCACAAGTTCTTCAGCACTGCTGACAGGTGTATGGTATACCTCGGCCTTCAGGTAACCCCAAAGGAAGAAATCCAAGCAGGTGAGGTCTGGTGATCGGGCAGGCCAGTGAACTGGACCCCCACGCCCGATCCACCGCTGGCCATACCTTGCGTTTAGATGGAGACGCACGTCGTTCGTGTAATGGGCCGGAGCTCCATCGTGCTGGAACCACATCTGGCGACGCGAACCTTCGGGTACGTGCGCCTCATCCAGAAGCTGCGGCAGCACTTGATCCAGGAAAATCAGGTAATTTCCACCTGTCAGCCGTTCAGGTAACAAATAAGGGCCAATGAGGCAATCCCCCAGAATGCCGGCCCACACATTTACTGAGAAACGCTCCTGGGCTGCTCGGCTTCTGGTTTCATGTGGATTTTCATCACACCACACATGACTGTTGTGGGCGTTCCACATTCCCTCCCGGCTGAAGGTGGACTCGTCCGTAAACAAAATGCTGTTTACAAAACGGGGATCCCTGGATCTCATCGCCAAGTACCATCTTGAGAATTCCACTCGAGGGCCAAAATCCTGCTCTCTGAGCAACTGCACCCGCTGGATGTGGTAGGGGTGCAGATTCCGGGAACGTAAGATGCGCCACGCAGTTGCTTGCGAAATGCCAACATGTCTGGCGATATCTCTCGTGCTAAGACCTGGGTTGTCCTCAACCAGGTTAAGCACAGCCTCTTCGTTGTCGGGGGTGCTCACTGATCGCTCCCGTTCAGGCCTGCCTCCGTCGAAAGATCCCGTTGTGGACAACCTCTGGTGTACTCGAGCGAAGAAGGCATGGCAGGGGATTTGCCTGTTGGGGTAACGCTCGGCGTACAACCGCTGAGCGGCTCGTCCATTACAACCAGCAGCGCCATACGCCAAATGCATGTCAGCCAATTCAGAGTTTGTGTACCGTTCCATCCTACTACCGATCTGCAGACAAGTAACCCGAAGCTTAAGTAGGTACCGCACGTTCAAAAGACGTGTCTGCGCATACAACTACGTCATCTCGCGTTGTCGTCTACGCATTACGTATCTTTTGCATATCGATATGGTACGATATCTTTTGCATAAATCAGCAAAAAGCACCTTATGTAAATTTTATTGCGCGCATTGTGCATGATTGAAACCAGCTATGTTTGTTAAAAAAAACAAACAAACTGCAGTTTTAATAGCTTCTTATAATAAGTAAATTACTCTCTTGTTTTGTTTCTAACTGATCGTAGCGCCCCGTTTCCAGTTAGCGTCCGAAATGTCAACGAATTATGTTTTTTGCCCAAAGCGCCCCCTATCGATGTTTCTTTTTGTACCGTTCAACTGAGTTTCAGAGAGCCCCAGCAAACAGAATCATGAAAATGCATGCCATAAGTCAAGAAATCTGTTTGTTTATCTCCTAGGAGCCTTCGAGTTTCGACCACCCTGTACTTTGACATTTTATTCCGGCTCTTACGCTTTTTGCAGGGCTCTACTTTTGGGTTCAAACTTTAAGTTAGAGTATAAACTTTGGCGAGCATGTGTTAAATTATCAAAATAACGGGCTTAAAGTTGTTGTCTAGCTCTCCAAAGTCTGCAGCGCCCCCTATCCATGTTTTAAGAGATACGCTTATCAAATTGGTACTGAAGAAAGTCTAAACAAACAGAATCATTTCGACGCAACAAGCAAGAAAATCTAACCATTTCCCTAGTTTTTATGACGTTTCGAATTTCGGCACCCAAATTTTCGAAAGCGCCTAGCGCCTTACCATCGCGTCAGGGACCCTACATTCCCTATTCAAAAATGTTCGTCTAGGTGTGCTCTATCGATCCTTAAAGTTTGTCACCGACGAGCTGAATCACCCTGTATATAAATATTATATAGACATACAAACAATAATTCCTGGCTCTGGCTAATTTTTCACTCCAGTTGGGTTTATTGTATTTATTGTTTGTATGTCTGTATAATATTTATATATACCTTTAACTGTTGAATGCAGGCGTTATTTATGTGTGTATGTGTATTTTAATATATATTGTAGTCTTAATGTAGTAGAAAATCTTACCTACTGGAACGGCGGGAAGGGGTCATTTTGACCCCTCGATGAAACTACTGAAATAACAACGCTAAAACAATTTTAAATGCCATACATTGGCAAAAATATGTAATTTACGTGTATTTCATAATTTATATTTAATATTACTCGATAATTTATTGAATTTTTAAAGTACTGTATATGTAACGCCAACAGAACGATTAATTGGATCATACTACGACTACTCAAAAAGCTCATTAATTTGATATAAACATCGATTTAAAATTAATGTTTTCACAAACTAATGTTAACTAAAATAAAACACAATTTATAAAATAATATATATTTATATTTTCATCTACTTACTCGCCGAATGATTCACTCTCTAAATCCATAAATGAGAAATATGTTCTGTTGTTTTCGTTATTTCATTATAAGTGTAGTTGAATGGTTAATATGTTAAGCATTCTCTTTCAATTTTATTTAATGCTTATAGTACTCCAAATTGTACTTACGTATTAGGAATTAATTCAGTTGTAACAACAAAAAAAAAGTAATTTTTCCAGTACATTTTACTTCAAATTGTTCACACGTATTAGGAATTAATTCAGTTGTAACAACAACAACAAAAAAAAAATAGCAATTTTTCCAGTACACAACTTTGAAACATGGTGTGCAAAATTCTTGAGATTTGTTGCCATTGCATGTCTGTACTTGACATTTTTTCTCTTGATATCTATTTTATTTTCGTGGGTTTTTTTTTCTGAAGACTCAGGAAAGATCTTTGGGAGATTTGAAAACATAAGATTCATTCTGAACACATCTCCTAAATTTAATAGAAAATCTCTTCTACTGATAGGCTTGCCTGTTACACTTTTATATATTATCCAGGCGTTTAAAGCTGCATGATCCAAAATATTGAAAAATATATGTACAGGCCATCGTCCAGAAGCCGATTTCACGGAGTATTTTCGGCACATCTGATCATGGATATCCATACCATACTTCGTTGCGTTGTAATATTCTATTGAATCGTGCAACTTCTTGAGACCGTCTTCAGTTTTTACAGTAGAATGTAATGAGCTCAGTAGAAAAACACATTTTTTTCTTATGGCTTGATAGATGATGGTATGTGTCATATTATCACATTCCGCTATCTTCGATGAATAAAGAGTACTGCGCACATTTTCAATGATATAGGAAATTCTCTTCGGTTCTTTTTCATTGTGCAACCAAAGTTGTATTTTTAGCTTTTAACAATTCTGCTAATTTGATGTTAGTAAAATAGCTATATGTCGTAATATTCCTCCCTTCGTTTAGATGGGGATCTGTTAATTTCACGACAACATTTTCCGATAAACGTAATTAAGGATTTGCTGTTTCATCCTTTTCCAGATAAATAAATTCATCCAAGAGGTTTTTAGTATCAACGTCAACAGATCACAAAAATTTTATTCCAAATTTATCCGATTTATTTGGCAAATATTGTGTAAATTTATATCTATCCTGAGATGCGAACAATTGTTCATCAACTGTAATATTTTGTCCTGGTCGGTAGCATGTTTTGCAATTTTCAATAAATTTATTCCACATTTTAGATGCAAGAGCAAATTGTTCAGTCTGTAGTCTGCTAGATCCTGTTGTCTTTTCATCAAACTTAAAAAATATTTTTCTTTCTTTGAATCTATCTCTTGAGATAGTTTATTTGCAAAATAGTATTCCTCATGCCTTGGACGAAAATGAATATAAATCTAAACCATTTTTTTTTTTTGCTCCTCGAACATATAGTATAGCAACAAAAGCAGCTTCGAGTACAAAGAGTATTTTACTAATGGGGTCAAAATGACCTTCGTCCGCCGTTCTAGGAATACAAGTTCATATTTCAAAAACTAACAAATCTAGAAAGCTGAATTTTTTTTTAGAAATATATGTTATCTATTTAGGAAAAGTCAAAAAATTTCAAAAGATTTCGCCCAAGCAAACAAAAGTAATCAACGGACGAAAGTATTCAGGTTTCAAAATGACCCCTACCGCCGTTCTAGTGTTAATATATATTGTAGTATGAGTGCGTTATTATAATTATCGTAGATCGATGTAATAGTAAAATCTATTCATCGTTGCCCGGTCATCCAAAGCTGTCGATAGATGGCTGGTGACTTCCCCAACATGGTTTATTAGTGAGAAATTGCAGACTCAGGCATCGGCCGGAGCAGCTCAGTGGTTAGAGCAGCAGCCTTGTATACTATGGTCCCGGGTTCGATTCTTGGCTCTGGCTAATTTTTCACTCCAGTTGGGTTTATTGTATTTATTGTTTGTATGCCTGTATAACATTTATATATACCTTTATTTTTCATATTACTTACCTATTTTTTATTTACTTGTATTGATGACTTTTAAATTGTGTTTAATTGTTAGTTCCTAGTTTAATTGTTTGTTAGCCTGTTTTGATGAGTCCTATAGGTGTCTATGATGGTTAGAGTTGCAGTAAAGCTAGAGTTTCTACCTACACAACTTCCAGGTTGTGTAATATTTAAACGGAGCTTCTGACTGCAAAATAGTCAATGAAACATCGTCTTCATTTTGAAAGACCTATCCAATGAAATGACACTCAATATGGTTCGTAAAAAAATTTGTTCGTGTCTATCGCCATTTTGTATTTTACGGCCGCCATTTTGAATTTATAGAAACAAAACCTAGCCTATAATCATCGGGCGGTTAAGATGAATCGATATAGACCTCATTCATTAAAATCCATCCAGCCGTTGGGATGTTTCGAGGGTATAAAGAAATCCACATACCCAGATACGCGTGAAATACATAACCATTCTTGGCAGCCGGGTAAAAATCCATCCAGCCGTTGGGATGTTTCGAGGGTATAAAGAAATCCACATACTCAGATACAATTGAAACACATAACCCTTCTTGGCAGTCGGGTAAAAATGTAAATGCCTTTTAGCACACAATTACTTACTGATTGCGTGCTGCACTTGTAACGCTACAAGCTCACTTTAATTTTTTTAGCACATACTAGATGTAGAAATGATACCAAAATTAATGTTTTAAACCAGCTTTTATTCACATAATTTTTTAACCGAATTACAAGAAAATGAATTTTGATTTTAAAACTTTTGCACTTTTGGAGAAGAGTTAAAGAACTATACGACCTCGTCCTTTATAAATCATTTTACAAATAGTTACTTAGTAACAAAAAACAGGAGCAATAATTGAACTTTTTTTTTTTTTTTTTTTTTTTTTTTTACTTAGTCAGAGAAAACATTCTCACACTTCGTAAAAATGATCGCAATTTTCACAAATATAAAAATTAAAAGTAAATAAATATTGTTCAAAATTATAAACATTGTTCAATTTGTCCATATTAAGGAAATTGTTTTTTATAATGTTTTCATGGCCTTTATAAATAATTTTACAAGTAGTTACATAATAACATAAAATAGGAACAATAATTGAGCTTTTTTTTTTTTTTTTACTTTGTCAGAAAAAACATTCCCACATTTCGTAAAAATGATGGCAATTTTCACAAACATAAAAATTTAAACTAAATAAATATTGCTCAAGCTGTTAAACTTGTCCATATTAAGGAAATTGTTTTTCTTAATGATTTCAATTCAAAAATTAAAAAAAAAATACATTTTATATCAGAAAAAATAATTAGAACTTCCCACGTGTATGTTTCAGATTTCAAATTTTAAAATACTCATTTAATATAAGGTACATCCTCCAAAAAAAAATGCTTTTACGTATCTTAAAACACACGGGAAAAAAACAGGAAGTTATAAAAAACGAACAAAAAAAAACACCTAATTCCTCATATGGGGGTAATTGGTTGTTAACATATTTCAGCCCTCAAAAACCTATTTTGTAGTTAGCGGAAAAAGTATATATAAGAACATGCTACATGGTGTTAGGTACCTCAGCTTTCGTTCTATGGGTAAAAACAAAATATTTTTTGCAAGTAAAAAAAAAAAATCTTCATTATTTATAAGTTTAGGTGGAATTTTTTTTAGGATCTTTACAATAAGAAAACAAACACGCGAAATTCTGAATTACTCCTCAAGGAATATAAAAACATTAAAAAAATAGTAGCGATAGATAATGAGATTTGCATTACCTACAATTGTTTTTATTTATCCTGACACAAAAGTATAGCGTTATATATATATATATATATAAATGCTAGCAATAAACTATCCCCAGTGTCCAATTTCCACGTTTTAAACTATTTTATTTTATTGATATATATCTTCATGAATGTAGATAATAGTAATAAGATGTTAACGATTGATAAAATATAATGATAAATATTGATGTTAGGTTTATGTTAGTCGTTGAATTTTAGTTAAAACAAATATTTATTTTGTCATATGATTATAGAAAACATCCAAGAAGGCACATTAAGTTATACGAAAAAATTAATAATATGATTTTCTTTGAAAATAAATACATTTTAACTTCCTGAATCGGAGATGGGACTGACCACTTTATAGGTTTTTAATGGAAATGCATGACAAGTTCAATAATTCAACTGTCTTGGTTATGTTTTTAATTTACATGTGGGCATATTTTAACCCTTTGCACTCGACGAATCCGAAGCGGAGCCATTTAAAATTTGTTTTCAAACTCGAGGGCTCCGCTACGGAGACAGTCAAATAATTTTGTGATACCTGTCTAGAAAAGCCAAGATTACATATTGGCAATTGCTTCGAGAGGTATCACACTTTGGACGATTACAAAATGTAATAATTTTTTTTTGTGTATGTATTCATATCATTTCATATGTATTCATAAAGAATTTAAAAAAATTATAAGATGTTTAAAAAACAACAGAAATGAATAAGATACCATTCAGCAAATGAAAGTACAATAGATCTTACAACACCTGGACATGGACAAAGAGGGTTAAAAGACATTTTACTGAGCCTCAAACAGACAAGAAAGGTCTTCATACGGGCATACTCCGAAAAATCTGAAAATATATACAGGGTCATCGAAAAATAATGCCTAGATTTAAAAAAATCATAACATCGAAACCTTTAATGTTAAATGAGTAATTCATTCACTACACGATAACTGGTGAATGCAAGTTTGGTTTTAGTTCTCCAGAATTCGTTTGCGTGTCTGTGTTATGCGCGGATTAGTTGCGCAATCGTCAAGGTCAGCCGACGCGCCAGATGCAGCTGCTCAATACGATGTTGACCGTGCAACAAAAAGCACAGTACGATGCTGACCGGGCAACAAAAAGCACAGTGCGTGATTTGGTATGTGGAGTCACAGTCAATAGTCAGTGTACAGCGGCTTTTTCGGAGAACTTATCCAGGTCAAACTGCTCCTGGTGCTCACATTGCACACATTTGCTCCTGGTGCACACCGAACGGTGCTCACATTGAAACATACTAAAGTACGAAAAAAAATATTTTTTGCCGCACATTATAAGACTAAAACCAATAAATTACCTTTCATAGTTTTTTTGTGACAGTTATTTAAAATCTAGGCATTATTTTTCGATGGCACTGTATACATAATATTCTTCTCGTGATGATAGATATATTTATTAAAAAAATTTCGACGGACATTCGATAGAGTGTCCAAAAAATGAAGATTTTGATATCTGGCGATTTATCACCGGTTGCCGATGGAATAAAATTTCAAAAAATACTTTTTTTATGTCAAATACTTTGTAAGATAAAAATGTTTTATGTTGAACATGTTTAAAAATAAATTAAATTAAATAAATTTAGTTTTGTCAGCGTTTGTTTGTTTTAACTCTAATTTTGTCATATACATATTTATAATGAAAGTTAACTACGAAATTTTTTAAATTAAAACAAAATTTAAATTAATTAAAATTGTTTCAAACTCAGAAGTAAGTCTAATTAAGCACTGTCGATTCAATATTGTTGCTATGGAAACATAAACTTCTCCGATATTGAAATGCGAAACTGCAGCATTCTTCATCTTATTTTTAGATGTGTTCGTAATGTATAAATACGTAGCACCTATAGTCGTCGTTCGGTCCGTCTGTCTGTCTGTCCGTCCGCATATAACACAACAAAAACTATGAAACCGAATGGTCCGAAATTTTAAATATATAATTGTTGCAAAATTTTGTCGAGTCTTTTCAAATTTTACAAATATCTGATGTATAGTTCAATTACAGGGGCAGTCAAATGTTTCCGATACATTACGGCCAATGGGGGAAAAATATTTCAAGTGCATTTTAATTATGTTACATCCTTTCAAACAGAAAGAAATTGATATGCACTTATGAAGCGCAAAAACAAACATTCAGTACGATATACGGTACAGAAAAAAAATTCAAAAAATAGTTATAGTACGAACGCATCTCATTTGCCACGTTTGACGTAGAATTTCCATCTTGTTATTTTCGAATATGCTTAAATATATGAAAATATATTTTTCAATGGGAAATATTTTTTTTTTAAATATGAAATTATTTTCACATTGATAAACTTAAATAACTGCAGCAAAAAGCAACATAAATATGTAATACAAAAAAATAAATTTATTAAATTCTCTCATTGCTTAAGTTTAAATTCATTAAATTTTATTTACACGCATTCTCAAAAAAATCAACAAGCAATTTTCAGATGCATTAAAATCGTTTGCTTTTGGCGAGGAAAAGTGCTGCTCGCCAAATCGCGTGATGCCGCTTTCGTCTTTTAGCGCCAAATACTAGAAATTATTTTATTTTTACAGTCTTTCTAGTGTAATACCGCTGCTAAATTTGTCTGATCCTTTATTATATACATAAGCAGTTTAATTGGTACGTTTTTTCAAAATATTCTGAGTATTTTCGCGAAGGAGACCTTTCTTGTGAGAGGATCTTATTAGGGTACAATTTTAATAACAGAATATACATTTGTGACACCCATAAGCGTTATGTAATAAACTGTAACAAAAAAAAAATCTCAAATTGACAGAAAAAACTCTCAATATTGGCACTAGTGGAAAACCGTTTAATTTACAGAAAATATCCGTCATTTTGCAATAACATAGTTATTTTCTGTACAAAATATAGATTTTTTTCTGTAAAAAGTACAAAATTAAGAGTTTCTTTTGGCAGAAAAAACAGTTTTTCTATAAAACAGTTTTTTTCTGTAAAAATTACACTTTTTTTTTACAATGTTTCCGGGTTTCTAACAATGTCTTCATCCTAAATGGAAAGATGTTACATCAAGCATCCACAGTTTACTCCTTTTCTCAGAGATTGGTAACAAGGCGTGCAGCCCCAATAATGGAAGATCCCACCAGAAAATTTAGAAATATTTTTCCTCATGTTAATGACACCAACCAGCGGGTCGGGTAGAATTTGAGATCTTTAAGACCACGGATGACTGCGGTAAAACTTATTTATTCGTCTAAAACTATAATGTCCAAAATAACTTAAATATACGTATTTTTACGTTTCAGAGAACAATATATATAATATTAATATATGACAACAGTCGGACGAAAAAAGAATAAAAGAGAGAGAGAACACCACTACACTTAAACCTCCAGTTAGTTCAAGAAAACAACGAAAATAGCCATTCAAAAGCATATTATGTCTCGCTTTCAAAATATCTTACACAAAAATAAGGTCTCCGCGACATCTCCATACTGAAATTGTTATAAACTCGGAAATTGTCAATACGAACAACCAATTTTTACATCATATTTAGATTTGTCTGTAAATAATTCCTTAGGATATCGAAGGGAAGGATAGTGAAGAAGAATAAGATTTATGTGCATTTATTTAAAAGTTTAAACTCCTAATTTTAAATTAACTTTTAATAGCTGAAATGCAGCAACTTTTTTGCTCATAACACAAAAAAATAGGGGAAGGTGGCCTAAAATGATCCCCTTAAGGGAAAAGCTTGTGTAAAATAACATAACTGGTTAAATGAAACTTTGGCCCTATGCTAGTAAGTTTTACATTATATTTTGCATTATAAACATAGTATTTTGATATTATGTTAAACCCAAATTGAGTAATGGAAAAAAATAGTTTTCTTAAAAAGTGTCCAAAGGATCATTTTAGTGTCATAGCCATCCATTTTAGGTCATATAACGGAATGACGCCAAGAAACATGATAAATATAGCAAGTGTAATACACATCTGAAAACATGCTCTATTAAGTAGACCAAGTCATATTTCTATACATGAAAGACTGTATATCTAAATAATTATGAAAGTTAGTGCTTATTTTATAACAGATGTTATAAAAACCACTTTTTCAAAGAATTCTATTCAGACGCGTAATACTGCAATCGCTTGAATACCGCCATTGCTTTTTCTTTCACAACTAGTTTATGTGTTACCCTGTAGATAACGCGACCTGTCTGAAAAAAAAAAAAAAAAAAAAAAAAAAAAAACATTCGGATTGTTTTCCTTTTAGGATCATTTTAGGCGTCCTTCCCCTAATTAGCAAAATTATTTCTAGACTAGGGGGCTCTGCCCCTTGCAAGCTACGCTCGCCAACCCCCGTTCAGACACCGAAGAATCTAAAAATACGCTAATCTGATCGGTTTAAAAAATATTATAGAATATTGAATTATACTGAAAAAAGCAGTGCAGATCTCTCTGTAAACGGGTTTCCATTCAATTTCCTTTGATTTCAAAAATTTAAGGCCGAATCAGTTGCTGTTAAGACATCCAATGTTTGTTTTCGTGTTTGATTAAAGAGGAGCAGTTAAACGTTTGAAGAGAAGCTAATAATAAAAGAAATTAAGTGTACAGAGTCTTTGTCTCCCAGTATTTTAAAACAATTTCTATAACAATAGCCTAAGTCATGTGACTATCATCAAGGGTTCCGGGCGAACCACTTCGCTTTTTATATTCCTGGTGCCATTTTGGTACTTTTATATTAGCCAGGTACAGGTGATAAGTCGCCAAATATTATTCTATCGCCATCATTTCATCTATATTATAATAGTCCAAGTCATGTAACTGCCATAAATAAATACGCTCTGATTCCTTCGCTTTTCATATGAAAGTTTGGCCCAGATATCATATACGGCCCCATATTGGCGCGATTTTCTTCCGACGCTAATTTGGGGAAAAGATCAACATCATAAATTACAACATCTAGCTTATCAAATCAAGCAAAATAACGATACTATGGCGCCAGTTAAGTACCCGTTGCGTATATGACATTGGAGTCAGAAAAAAATAGCGCCAATATGGGACCGTATGTGGCATATGTGCCGAAAGTTTTCCATTTCGATTAAAAAAAAATCAATTTTATTTTTTCGAATAATACTACATAAAAGCATTGTCGCAAAGAATTCTTGGTACTGTTACGCTAGCCGGGTGCAAATCTCGGCAATAACTATTTTTCAACTCGCGAGTTAGCATTTTTTTTTTTTTTTTTCGAGTGGTAAATTAAAACATTGCTTTGAAGTTGAAATTAAATGTCATCGTTTGTTACATCATTTAATATTTGGCCAGATGCTATATACGCACCCGGTTTGGCGTGATTTTTTTTTACGAAAATTTTGCGAAATCCTCGTTTTCGAATACCAGTTACATATGTATTTTTGGTACTACTTAGTTATCCCGTCGAACAAAAATCTATCACCAAACTATAAGATTAAATGCCAATAATGGCTGATAAATGTCACATTCACTTGACTTTAAGCAAGTTACACGTCTTTACGTCATCAAGTGGTCTTTATTTCGACGTTTTATTTGTATATTTATTAATGTTATACTATTTTCTTTGTTCTTTCGTTATTTAAAATAAAAATTATGTCAGTTTGTATAATTTGGCGAGTGGTTTGGCGATTTATATAATTTGGCGAAATGGGTCGATGGAATAACTAAGTAGTACCGTATTTTTTAATAATTTGTATTACTTTTTATTTTTAAAGGAAAATAACCAAAAAGAATAATTAACTATAGAACCAAACAATTTATGTAATTTAAAAAAAGGAAATAAAGTAAATAAACACTTATTAAATAAACAACAATAGCCGGGTTACCATGTCAACAAAAATAATGCCAATTAGGTATCCCGGTGCGTATATGACATCTGTGCCTAATATTTTTCTTTTCATTTCCTTTAAAAAAAAATAAAGAAGTGAAAGCCATTTATTTTAAATGTTTCTGTTTGTATTAAATAAAATGATAATGAAATACAAATTGAATTATGAATAAAAGTAATATGATACATTTCTTAGTATAAATTTAAGGGAGGCCAAACGTCTCGCCAAATAAGTTTAAAATAGAAACCTTTTCTAAAATCTGAAAAAAAAATATCTGTTTGATTAAAATTTGAGTTGCCATCATTAAAAAAATGTATATAAAATTAGAAAAAAATTAATATTTCGAAAACTAATTCGAATTTAAAAATTCTAATACCAGTTTTGAAATCTGCGGATCATTATTGATTTTTGGTGTTAATTTCATCGCAAAGTATTCCATATTTTAGGAGAAATCGCCGTGAAACATAATCAGTTGTTTAATCAGTCGATTCAGAGAATCGTTACATTTCAGCCGTTTCTTATATTCGTTTCATAAATTCGTTTCATTAGGATTTTATATATATATGGTAGATACACACATTAGAAACTTTTAGAAATATATTTCTGTTAATAATTATATAGTTTACAATACATACTTATCGAATAATTTCATGATTCATATATTTTTAAAATTTATATTATAAAATATGTATGCATTGTAACCTAAAAAAGTTTATAAAAATTGATTTCTATTAGCTTCAAATATGTAAAACTAAAATATGCCGTTTTTCCGCCAAGTAGGTTTTGAGTTATGCTTAATAAAATTCATGCACAACATTTTTATGAAAATACACTATAAAAACTGCTCGGAAACGTTCTAAAAATCGGTATTAGCAAAAGGAACATTGTTTTAATAAACGCTTCTTTAAATATCGAAAATATACTGATTTCTTATTTTTCTAAAGATAAAGAACGCTTATCGGAAACATGGGTAACTCAGAAGTGGTTATTGATTTTTTTTTAGCTGGTTGTTATATTTTAATTTCGAAAATTAAGAATAATGTGTTTTTCTTAACATTTTCGTATACTGAAACACAGTTAGATTGCAAAATGCACAATGCCAGACTGTTAAAACTGAAGGTGACAAACCGGTGCCATTTGGAACACGGGGTGAAAAGGCGGTATCATTTGGAACCTTATGGTGCCATATAGAGCCGTTTGAGACCCCGGGGTGCAAATGCAGTGCCAGTTGGAACACTAGTCTGTCATAGAGGCTTGCAAATGTGATTGGGGTGCTAATTGGCCTCTCACTGAATATTTGAAACCAATTAAAGTGCCGTGCACTATGTATTTGCAGATGTGCGGCATCACACCGGTTGACTGGCACTTGCGCAGAACTATGACCTGTGCCCCTCTCTTCGTCGGAAACTGAAATCTACGACTGTGAGTGAATAAATGCATGCAATGTCAAAATTCGTCATCTTAATTAATGATTGACCAGTGTTGAAGTCGTAAAAAAATCAGAATGGGTACACTAAAACCATGAACGTCATGCCAAGAGTATACGCTATAGTCGCAGGTAGCACAAAGATAGCGGCCGATGTCCCGCCCAATGTTCACCAAGAATTCGAAAGTCACTGAATGTCGTAATTGAAATTTACAATATCTGCCGATATCCATAGATATAACTTACTAGAAAGGTAGCCCGTCAAAAATGACGGAAATTTAGATATAAAGATATATACAACTCATGTGCAAGAATATGAGTTTTCTCGCTTGTTCCGCAGTGATAGAGGAAAATTACACATTTTAAGAACGAAACACATTTATGAAAAATTGTGTACAGTAGAAGACCACTAATCTGCACAGTTTGGTTCCAAGTGTTATGCAGATTTGAGGCTTTTTGCGGTCATGTCAATTCAATCTTTGTTTACATTTTTTAAAATTCATATATTGGACAATTTAGATTGTTAAGCCTTAAAAATAAATAAATTACACACTTGAAGTAAGGTAAAAACTATTAAATTATCGTATACGATTTCATGAAATGGTATTATATGGTATTATATGTGTGTGCTTCACGATCTTGGTTACGACGTTGGCGAAATTGGCTGCAACTTGTCATAATCCTAATAGTGTGGGTCGCTATAACAAAAAAGTAACCAGTTTTTAGTAAAATTTCTGATATAAAGTAGTTTTCAAAAACTTGTGTAAAATTGCAGGCCGTTCTCATGTTATGTCAGTTCTAAGAATAATATTTCTAACACTGAAGAGTTTCCATGTATATGTGGAATTTAGAAAAGCTTCTCCAAAAGAAAGGTCCTGAAATAACATTGTAATTTCTCTAATTTCAAAGTTTAATCGGGCCCTGATGTTGTTTACTGAAATCTAATAAATACAGTTATTTTGAATATTACAACAGAATTAAACTGTTAAACTTATTTAACTTAAACCCGCTGTTACTTCCCGATGTTATTTTTTACTATTAAGAAAGAAAATTAGGTACTTCTTAGTTATCCCGTCGACCAATTTCGCCAAATTATATAAATCGCCAAACCACTCGCCAAATTATACATATTGGCATAATTTTTTATTTTAAATAACGAAAGAACAAATACATTAGCAAAACATTAATAAAAATACAAATAAAACGTCGAATTAATGGATTTATTGGCCATTAATAGCATTTAATCTTACAATTAATTAATTAATGGCAACCATTATTGGCAATTAATCTTGCAATTTGGCGACAGTAATTTGGTCGACGGGATAACAAAGAAGTAACGAAAATTATTTAAATTTTTCAAATCATGCATTTATAATTTTTTTCCGTCTTTAATAACTAAATAATGAAAAAAATATGCTTTTGTTCTGAGCTCATAAATATGACAATAAAATAATGTAACTAAGGGACATTGCAAAATTAAATCTTTGTGATTTCAAACCATAAACAAACGATACCGCCACCATTTTACCTACTGACGTCATTAGAATATTGTCCATTGATTGTTGGAGAACTTACTTTGTGTATGATTACCTCAATGATTTAATATTTTTTACGTTTCACGATGAATGAATCACTTGTGTTTGTATAGGTTTATGGAATGAGATATTAAGCTGTGAACCTAATTTCAACTGAAATTATCCAAGGATATATGTATTTTTAATTGAAATTAAAAACAATGCTTTGATCTCGAAATAAAAAGTTTTAGTTTGTATAATTGGTTATTTCTGTTAATTATTTATTTAGGTACTTTCCAATTATAGAGCATTTTTAAAAAAAGCTTGACGCAATTCGGGCATCAGAAAGTGAGATATGTTGCCAAAATATATAAACAGCTATGAAAACAAACCTAATGAACTTTTATTTTTGTTTATATATGCACTTATAGGTACAGATGTCATATTCGCCCCATATTGGCGCGATTTTTTTCTGTCGCCAATATCCTATAGGCAACGGGTACTTAACTTGCGCTAATGGGCTTGATGTGGTAACCCGGATTATGTTGTTTATGCTGTTGATGTTTTCGCCAAATTGGCAACCGAAAAAAATCGCGCCAATATGGGGCGAATATGACATCTGTTCCCAGATATGTACCGGGATACCTAACTGGCGCCAATATGGTTTTATTTTGCCTGCTATGGTTACCCGGCTATTGTTTTTACTTATTAATAAATTGTTTATTTACTTTTATTTTCTGTTTTTAATTATATACACTGTTTTGTTCTAAAGTTATTATTCAAACTTTTATTTATTTATAGTTATTTCCTTTTCAAAATGATAGCAAATAATTTAAAAATATATAAGTAACTGGTATTCGAAAGCGAGATTTCTGCCAAATTGGCGTCAGAGAAAAACATGCCAACCCCGATGCGTATATATGACATCTGTGCAAAAATTACTTCTGTTTCTTTATAAAAATGGGTAAATAGCTTTTTTATATTAAATAAATTGCATACATATGGAAAAAATTGCTTGTGAGTATTGAAGCAGTAAATAGGTTGTCAGAAAATAAGTTGGCAAACTTCTTTCTCGCCAAGAAACTTTTCTCGGAAATCTGGTACATAAGCAATGATTGCTAGAAATGCATTTTTAATTATGATATGTGCTTTTATGGGTACAGATGTCATATTCGCCCCATATTGGCGAGATTTTTTTCGGTTGCCAATTTGGAGAAAACATCAACAGCATAAACAACATAATCCGGGTTACCACATCAAGCAAAATAACGACACTTTGGCGCAAGTTAAGTACCTGTTGCCTATATGATATTGGCGACAGAAAAAAATCGCGCCAATATGGGACGAATATGACATCTGTTCCCTTTTATGTTTCACTACATTTATGCATACTATACTGTGTGTATAAATGCTACAGTTCATATGCAGGGCTACACAAAAGAATTCATAAGGGTTACTGAGTATGAGAGTAAATTGCTTAAAGGTGGTTTTTAAAGGAGTTATGCATTTTTACGCTGAACTGCATTTAGTTTACTAAGAAATGTTTGTAGAATATAGATAAAATGATATACAGGTTCACGCAAAGAATTGGATACATAACCCTCTATGGATGATAATATCTGGAATTGTGATTTCAGTGGTTTTAAGAGTAGTTTAAATTAAATTTTGGATAAATAGTGGCATGTAATAACGATACTATTGGCTATGGACGGTAACTGCTGAAATCAATTTTTAAAATTTTTTATGCGTCTTCTAAAATGTTTACTTAGTTATCTTATTTACCTTATTCCCCCAAATAAGTTTTGTTAAAGCATTCAGGATGTGTTGGAAAGTGTTTCATATTCTATGCTTAACGCATGATTTTTCTTTGTTCTTTAGTCTTATTTTGAATTTATTTTATTCTTAATTTTTTAGTCTTATACTGCTTTATAGAAACTTTGGCACAGTTGTCATATATGCCAATTTGGCGAAAACATCAACAGCACAAACAACAACATCCGGGTTACCATATCAAGCAAAATAACGACACTTTGGCGCCAGTTAAGTACCCGTTGTGTATATTGCATTGGCGTCAGAAAAAAATCGCGCCAATATGACATCTGTGCCGAAACTTTAATATTTAATGTTTAAACTCTTCGCTCCAATCCCCTTGCATATAGTACAAACTATAACACAGCTATTGCAAAATAATAGACAGTTTGGTACTTTTCCACTGTAGGGGCTTTCCCGTTTTTTTTTTTTTTTTTTTTTTTTTTTTTTTTTTTTTTTTTTTTTTAAGCTTGGTGTAATTTGGGCATCAGAAAGTGAGATTTGGGTACTTTTCCGTTATACGGATACCATTGTCGCCAAGCGTAATAGTGGGCGCAAAATGAAAATCACGTGAATTTAAGCATTTGAAAAAGAAAAGAAAAACATGTCGATACTAAAGTGAGCATTTAAAAAATATAACATTTGAAAATTCCAGACTTTTACGAACTATTTCATTAAATCACAAATATATACTTAAAATAAGTGAACAAATAAATGTTATAAAATAAAGCAATAAAATAAAACTCATATTAAACTGCTTGCATAAAATTACAAATACCTTTTAGCATTTTAAAATAATTGGCGAATTAGCATACATTTTGGCATGGTGTCCGTATAACGGGAAAGTATCGAGATTTGTTGTCAAATCATATAAACAGGTATGAAAACAAACTTGATGAGCGTTTTTGTTTGTTTTATAATGTTCATTTTATATGTATATTATTGATGTTTTCATGTACAAATTACATCTGTTTCTGTATAAAATTAGAGAAACGGCTTTTTTATGTTAAATAAATCGCATAAATATCGAAAAAAATGCGTGTGTATATAAAATGAAACAGTGGATAGGTTCCCGGAAAATATGTTGCCAAATTTCCTTTTTCGCCAAGGCACCTATACTGGAAAAGTACCTAAAGCACATTAAAATTGCACAGTTAGGAGCTCACACAGTACAGTGTCGTCCATTGGCGGTTATTTTATTAGTATCATCGGGAGGAAGATGTAAAGATTTACTTTAAATTCTCACTCATAGATTTTGAAAAAATATCTTAAAAGAGCGGAGTTTAAATTAAATTTCGGAGACCTCCTTTATGAAAGATTAATGGTTTTAAATGGGAATTTCGCCATATTAGCCATAGCTGTCATAAAGCTGGCTAACATTTGGCGCTACTGTGGTAACCCTGCATTAGTATTTTTTAACAATTACTCATTTCAATGAGGCGGTCCTACCGAAATCGTGAGGGACACACAGAGACTTGGATTTTATATAAATAGATAATTAGTTTAAACAAAGCATTCAAACGAGTTTTTTGCATTGCTTAAAACATTATAATACATAAAAGGTACTCTAAAAAATTAAATTTAATAAGTTTTTGTTTTTAGAAATCTTGATTTTTAATGCCTTATTTTTAATATTTGGTTTACATTTTCCAATGTTGTAAAAATGATATTACTATTACAACATTCGGGGTATCTATATACATTCGTCAAAACAATATCGTTTTTCGTTCGTTTCAAGATATCTATAGATATTACGGTGGGCCGAAATAACATTTTTTCAATTTACGATGATGACAGTGCGGAAAAGCTGCCACTGGTGGCACTAAGTTCAGAGAAAAAAAAAGAGATTTTTTGGACAATTCCTTGATTTGCTGCAAATGGCTTAAAGTTTAACTCGAATGCTTATTTTTGAACATTTTTAGCAAAGAATTTTAAAATGTTAAAATTATTTTAGCTGAATTTACTTGAAATTTCATGATTAGTGTAGGAAATGTTTAAATAAGCTCTGATTATGTATTATTTATCAGATATGTGTATTTTGAATTAATCGATTTTTATAGCCTTTTCGCGTATAAGTGAACAAAAATTGTAAATATTGTTTGGTTCGTTCGTCGGTTTCTCTTTTTTGTCTTTAATATGTTCCTCGCTCTTCCTTCTGTTTTTGATGCGTTCAGAGTCACATATTTGTATGACTGCATGTCTTAACAGCAATTCTGGAAGGAGAGTAGAATATGGAGCAGAAACCAATGAAAACGCATTCAGCCATGGGATGTTAATTATATTTCTGCTCTAAAGTACATATATTGTCAGAAGATTCAAATAGTGGGAACTTTGAAGCAGGCACTTCGTCTGAATCAGAATTTGAACCAGGGCCTTCAAAAGCAGATGCTCCCAAACGCACATCCCTTTCTCACATAGCGTTCGCCTTATTTTGAACTGGTAATATCATATAGGTAAATTGCGTTAAGAGCTTCATCTGTGCTTCAGGATGCAGGAATCATGACAACAGGGAATAAGGACCTCGTCATCGATAAAGGCAAGGTCAGGAGACAAAAAAAAAATCTTGAAAAGAAGATACAGGAACAGGAAGGTCTTGGAGGAAGAAAAATTACAAGCATATTTGTTGATAATAAAAAAAATAAAATGATCTTCATAGAAAAAAAATGGGACAAGCGGCACTGTCGAAAGAAAGACGAAACAAATATCACCATGTTATCTGAACGTAGTTCGGAGTATTTGGGTGACTTGACACCCCCTTCAGGTCACTGCGGGGAAATAGCAAAGTCATTATATATTTTTTTAAGCCAGAATAAGGCCTGCTTGGGAAAATATTAAGACGAGAACAGCAACATTTGATACGATGTATTCTTCATACTAACGAGCTTCCACTCCGACACCGACATCAACTGTCTAAACTAGATGGTAGAACCACTTAACCTAAGACCCTTACAAATCCGGTAGGAGCTAGATTAATAGAGAACTCAAATCTTCAGCCTTTTACATTTCTGATGTCCATGAAACAAGATTAGGCTCATAAAATCGACACGTAAATTTTCACTCGCCATAAGTAATATGCGGCTTCGTCATTCTCTCGACGCTGCCGCTTGTCCTTTTTTTATGAAGATCGTTTTATCTTTTCTGTCATCTAAGAATATGCTTGTAATTTTTCTTCCTGCAAGAACTTCGTCCTCCTATATCTCCTTTCTAAGATTTTTTTTCTGTCTTCGGACCTTGCCTTTATCGATGACGAGGTCCCTATTCCCTGTTGTCACAATTTTTGCCTCCTGGAGCATAAAATCGCTTATCGCAATTTACCTATATGATATACGGGTCATTCCACGTAAAATGAGCAAAAATTAAAAAAAAGTCGTGGCCACATACTAACCAATTTTAGTAAAATTCGATGCTCAGGTTCAATTCATATTCAAGTAATGCTCTGCAAAATATCTTGACAAAAAATAAATATTTTTAGCAGTTTTGGACATTTAAAAAACTTGTGATATACAATGACATGTGCGCAATCGTCCAAAGTTGCAAGTTTGAAGTTCTGTATCTTGAAAACTGTTTAACAGAAAGGAATTTTTTTTATAATTTTGTAAACTCTGAAAAATTATCTTCTTATTTACTGAGTTATAATAATCTTGTAACACCATGATTATTTATAAATTGGTTGCAAAAATTGAAAATTTGTGAATTTTGAGAAAATTAGAAACGTTTTAAAAATCAAAGGAATTAAAAAACCTCTGTGAAATTAATGCCTGATGTAGTATGTCATATGTAGATCGAATTCCCCAAGGTTTAAAGTGGCCATTTATTTCCTTCATCTTCAAAATAACTTAGAAACTTTTAAAAAAATTACAAAATCATGATTTTTCCTCTTCTGTATAAGCAAAACATAAATAAAGGACAGGCCCGACATTAACAATATTGCACAGACATAAAGATTAATAAGTCCATGATACGTTAAAAAAAATTCAAGATTGCCTTTTGATTCCTAACATAAGAAAAATGGGTTCAAAATAGTAATGTTTTCTGCATTCCATTAGCTATACCTCTTTGAATTCGCCCGCGTATCTTAAAATATTACACGATTGCATGGGAAAAAAAATTTAGTGCTGCCATCTAGTTTTTTTATTTGAATTTAGAATTGATATATAGTTTTCCGTTTAGCTCAGTCTGTTCTTTCTACTCTAATTTAAAATTCTCTTGAGGCAAAAATAAACTGAAAGCAAGAATAAAAGTTTCTGCATTTAAAGTATACACATTTATCTGTAATATAAAACAATTTAAAAGTTTAATAAAGCTTTCCTTGACTTAAAAAAAAAGTGATAGAAATATTGCATTTTACCCTCAACATTTTTTACTATTTATTTTTTTCTCATTAAGGAATAAAAAAGGCATGAATGAAACTTCCGATATTTCAAATATATACTTTTAGCTATAAGGTGTAGCAATTTGCAGCTTGTGAAGGCTGTCCTTCGTGTGTAAAGGATTAATAGAAATATTGCTTTTTTCCCTTAAAAATTTTCAAAAATAATTTTTTTCTCGATACGAAATAAAAATACAATTACTAACTTACGCCAGTCTGTTAATTATCATTCATTCCTAATTATAAATAATTTTTAATATATTCTTTTTATTACTAAGGCTAATAATTGAAATTGAAATTTTAAGCACGTAGACAATACCTCGATTTTACATTCACTTTTAATGTAAATTTTAATACTTAAATGAACAACCCAGAAATCTATTATTTTACATTTACTCATAAATAGATATGATCTACTTATAGACGGATTTTGATTAAAATCTGTGACATGTGTGCCACAGCTGATTTGCTCATTTTGCATGGAATGACCCATACCAGTTCTAAATGCGCTGAACGCTTTGTGAGAAAGGGATATGCTTTTGGGAGTGTCGGCTTTTGAAGGTCCTGCTTCAAATTCTGATTCAGACAAAGTGCCTGCTTCAAAGTTTCCACTATTTGAATCTTCTGAGAATATCTCTATTTTAGAGCAGAAAAATAATTAACATCCTATCTCGCAGTTTCTCCCATCTCCTGTTTCCTCTCTCATATTCATGATGGATAATTGCGTTTTAATTGGTTTCTGCTCCACATTCTCCTCTCCTTCCAGAATTGCTGTCAAGACATGCTGTGGTCCGTCATCCAAATATGTGCCTCTGAACGCATCAAAAGAGAAGGAAGAGCGAGAAACATAATAAAGACAAAAGAGAGAAACCGACGAACGAATTAAACAATACTTACAATTTTTCTCAATTATACGCGAAAAGGCTACAAAAATCGCCTAATTCAAAATAAACATAACTATTAAATAACACGTAATCAGAGCTTACTTAAACATTTCGTACACTAAACATGACGTTTCAAGTAAATTCAACTAAGATAAATTTACTTTAGCATTTTTAAAATTTTTGCTAAAACAGTTCAAAAATCAGCATTTGGACAAAACTTCAAGCCGTTTGCGGCAAATCAAGGAATTTTCCAAAAAATCTCAAATTTTTTGTGTGAACTTAGTGCTAGTGACAACTTTTCCGTACTACACATCAGAGAAAATCGAGAAAACGTTTTTCTCGGTCCACCCTAATATACATTCAGCATATCTGACGAAATTCGTCATCGACTAAAGTGAAAGGAAAGTTCTGAAGGAACGCCCATTTCTATCGTTTTCGCCGAAGAGAATTTATGGAAGGAGTCAGTGGTAATATTTGTAATGTATAAAATTTTTCTGCAAGAATCTACAGGACCGCCCATTTATATAGTTTTCGTCGAAAATTATTTTATAGAAAAAAAAAAAAGCATTTGGAAAGGAAATTGTATCGATTGATTAGAAAATTGTCTTTAGAACAATTTATATAGAAATATATAAGTTACAATAGAAAATTTTCTAAAGCATTTCATATTAAAAATTAATGGTAGTGTTAAAGAGAAACTTTATAAAGAAATCTGAAAAACTTGAAATATGTGCATTGAAAAAAAGATAATGTACAGGGTATCTATAACGATGTTAAAAATATAACATTTGTTAGTTAAAAAAAAAGAAAAAAAACAACTAAAGATGCGTTTTATACATAACATTTTTATGCAAAAAAAAAGTCAATTTTTGTAATTTTTAAATGGATACTATTTTATCTTTTTAAAATGATTTGGAATTTCTGACTTTAATAACTATTTTACTTTTTTTTTCTTAAAAAATTACAAGTAAAGTTTCAAAAGTAGGTCATTCGTTTTTAATTAGACGCGCATATAATATAGACAATAAGAGAAATAAGCTTATATAGATAATTCATATTCGTGTTAGTTTGTTTGTAGTGCGTCAATTTTTGAAGAAATGTATACATATTTATGGTTTAAACTCAACAAAAAAACGTATTTTTAATTTCTTAAAAAAATCAAAATATTTGAACTTTTAAAACTTTTTTTACAGATTTGAGCAAGTAAAGTACATCATTTTTAAGACAGTAAACTAAAATTTCTTACTTGAACTAAATTTCTTAGACTATTTAAAATGACTTCTTAAAAATTTCTAACAAGCTAAAAAAAATCGATTGTGATGGACAGAGTATTTAAGAATTAAAGCATCATTTTGTTAAGTATTTTATTTTACCACCTAACAAAAAAATTAACTTCAACAACTTTTTTCTGAAAATTTCTTACAAACACATATTCCAGCTTGCTTCCACTATCACGCTTGAATAAAGACGGGGATTTCTGTTATCTCGTGTTATCATAGAGAGAGATTAGACTTCTATTGAGCATATACCTCTCCTTGCCCAGTAGGAGGAGTTTGTGTTCACCACAACCATAAATCATTTAATATTTTAAAATGTTATTCAGCAATGTTAGGAAAATATATTCGTACTTTCATCCCCTGGGGTATGCTGGATTAGGGGTGCCATCTTTTCACCCTAAAGGTGTCACCAGCCAAACAATCCTTTCACCCCTTAAAGGTGCCATGTATCACCTGTAGTTTTAGCAGCGTATTAAAAACGCTCTAAGAACGGTCTGTATTGATTAAGAATTCTTATATAAAGTTTGTGTATATTATCGATAGAATTTATACACACCACGTAATAAATTGAAAATTATAAGTTAGAGCGAAAACGAAGTCATAAATACTTTTCAGTGATGGTTGATAATACTAATATTACATGCATAAAATATAATTTTCAAATATGGCTACCTTAATTAAATCTAAGATATTATATATATAACACAAGCACTGAAATTTAAAAGTTTATCACTTCGGAACATTTTAAGGTTATTCATTTTGAAATATATTTGAAATTTTTATAAGGGGACTCGGTACCTTTTGAAGAACTTTGAATACATATTTTTTTTTTACTAATGGACATTTACTTATTAGATACACATATTATTATTAGGTAATACTTAGAAAAACTGATTGTGACAAGAAAAAAATCATTTTGTGGGTAAAAATTGAGAATTTGATTTTTTTTAATTTAAAGAATTATCACCTATAAAACAGTGATTCCCAAACTTTTATCGGCCACTCCCTACCGAATCACCAGTAAAGTTGGTATGACCACTCTCCCCACCTTAATTTGTAAATTATATCTCTTTTATTTAAAAAGTGAACTCGATTCACACAGTAGAAGCGTAATAAAGCCTAAACAATAACCAGTAATTTCACATTTCTTAGATGAATCTTCAGTGACAACTGTGTTTTTAACATACATTTATAAATGCAATGCGGTTATATATCTTAGCCTTTGTGCCAAAAAGAGTTCTGTTGTACATTTCTAGTTTACCTCAAAGGTAAAGGAAAAGTGTTATACGGTCTGCATTTTTATCTTCACAAAATATCTTGAAGAGAGACTTACATGTAATGTTAAAACTGATAACATTCACACATTTTATAATTCATTTTTGTGACTGTTGGAAAAGCTTTGGACTCTAAAATTTCTATCTATGTATAACACAATACACAAGACGCATTTAAAAATTCTCATTTTTATCAAAATCACAACACATTTTCTCTGTTTTCACTTTCCCAATTATGTTAATTGTCTTCCATGTATTATCTGATTTTAAAATTTAAAATATATGTCATCTTGTAAATCAATTTTGTGTGCAGGATGTCTGCACTAGAGACATAGATATTTACTATCTACAAATTTCCCTTTCTATTGCTAATTAAGATTTATAAGTTTTGTAACGTTGATATTACCTCGTTCAGATATTTCATACATTTTTTAGGTTAAATATGTTCAAGACAGTGAAATTTATATGTACTTTTAAGTAGTTTCACGTGTAAAGTTTCTTCGAGTGATATATTTCAGGGAAAATAGGAGTAAAAAGCGCTTTAAATAAGTCATCGAAAGCGTTACGAAAAATTTTAAAACACTGTCCCAGTGCAATTATGGGGAAATTTAAGACTAAATGATGTCAAAATATTTTAAAAAAATTATTTGTATAGCTATTGTGCTGTTAAAGGCATTTTAAGTTTTCATTGGGAACATTTTAAAAATTGAATTAAAAAATTTTGTTTGTATTCCATTTAGTTTTATTGTATAAGAATAATTTTAAAAAAAAACTGAAACTGACAGCGAATGAGCGAGATGAGTGAGTAGCAAATTTGAAATTGCCCCCCCCCCCCCCTCTAGTGGGTATCACTGCTGTAAAGTATTGCGTATAATAATATATGTAGTACATAATAAGTAAATGCACATTAGTGAAAACAAATTTTTCAAAGTTCTTCAAAGATTACCGAACCTCCTTAATGTGTATGAAAGTATGTTATTTTTCCGGAAAGAAGACGTTTAAATATTTAAAAATTATTGAATAAAATTTTTATTAACTCTATACGATAATATATCGCGTAATACTTGAAAAATGCCAAGCTGTATTTCTATGCCTATTTCTACTAGGAGAAATTATACTGCTATGGATAATTCAAACTGTCTAATTAATAGACAGTCTCATTAAACATCATTATTACACTACATTAGGCAAAAAGGAGACATCAATTAATGAGAAGAAATAAAATTCATTCTAAATGAATGATAATTTAGAATGTGTATTGAAGCTTTTACGCTCATTTCAGTTTTCATTGGAGAGTTTTGAATTTTTTAGGTTTCAGCAAGGATTTACATCTTCAAACTAACCATCATGCCATATTCCAAGTTTCTAGTCTAACGGTCTACAACACCTGTGGTGATAGTGACACCAACATAAAATATGCACCATCAATTAAAAATGCTATTTCTGAAGCCGGTTTTGTATTTGATGAGATACCATAGAAATCATAATTCAGAAAGTTTTTAAAAGGCTTTTCGCTATGTTTACATAATTAAATTTTGAATCTTTTAGAATCTGTTATTAGAGCGCATTTACATCGTATAAATATCGATCACGCCAACATTTAAGGTTCTCTATTTAGCAATTCAATAGAAATCGTAAATTTGGAAAATTTTTAGAATTGTTTTCGCTTCTTTCAAATTTAAATTTAGATTTTTTCAACAGTTCTTTGAGAGAATTTATATTTTATAAGTAGCTACCAGGTTTACCAGTTTGGCCTCCATTTTTATCTCGAAATTTCAAATGATAAAGAAAATGTTTAAAAAAAATCGTTACTTTATGTAAGCACAAAATTTCTGTTATTAAATAAAGGAAAAAAATTACTATTTTTAATTTCGAGCACGAATTGGTATTTTCTGAATAAAAATGGAGGCCAAACTGGCAACGCTGCTAAAGACCATGCCAAAATTGAAGTCTCTAGCCCAGAAACTCCATAGAAATAAAATTTAGAAAGTTTTTAGAGCGTTTTCTGCTCATTTCACAATTTTATACTTCAAATTTTGTAGCAACTGTACTTAGAGAGCACTTACATCTTGTAAATAACTACCATGCCAATTTTTTTTCTAGAGACTTCGGTACAACATTACTTGTAATTTTGGAATGTTTTTCGCTCCTGCAATCTCCTTGCTAGTGCACCGACATAAAACAAAACCTATCTTGTAGCGGGGGCTATCACCATCAATTTACAATGATTACTTTTGAAATCCGTTTGGTATTTCCTGAGATTCCATAAAAATCGTAATTTAGAAAGTTTTTAGAGTGCTTTTGGCATTGTAACCCTTTTAAATTTGGAATTTTTTAGAAACTGTTTTTAGAGAGTATTTATATCTCACAAATATCTACCTCACCTAATTTCAAGTTTCTGTCTTTACCTGCATAGAAATTGCAATTTAGAGTCTTTTTAGAACGCTTTTCGCTCATTTTCACAACTTTTAAATTTCGAATTGTTTTTCCACAGTTCTTCGACAGTATTTAAATCTTATAAGTAACTACCACGCTGAATTTCGAGTTATTACACCCTTCAGTATCACAAAAATTGCAATTTAGAACATTTTTTGATCCTGCAACTCCCAGGCGATAGTGGTACTGACATAAAATATAGTCTATGTTGGAGCAAGGATTGACGCCATGAATTTGCAACCATTATTTTTGAAATCAGTTTATTATTTTCGGATATTACACAGAAACTGTAATTTAGAACGTTTTTAGAACACGTTTCGTGAATTTTCACCCATTTTAAACGTCAAGTTTTTTAGAAAGCGTTCTTAGAGAGCATTTATATCTAATAAGTAACTGCCATGTCAAATTTCAAGTTTCATGGTCCTTCAGGAACACAAAAATCGTATTTTTACGTTTTTTGCACCTGCACCCATTCGAGGGTTTTGCCACCGACATAAAATATAGCCCATGTACAGTGACTGTCAACATCAATTTGCTACTATTGCTTTTGAAATCCGTTCGGTAGTTCCAGAGATTACCCCCTACCAATAAACAAACACAGAAACTTTATTTCTTTATAATATTAGTATAGATAACAGATCCCTGATTATCATCCATTCAAAACAACGGTCGAATTTCCAAAGTACTACTGCAATTTGCAGCAGATATTTGAATATATTCATGGCTGAAATAAACCAATTACTGACACTTTCGTATTTTATGCATTAAATTATTTTAAAACAGCCCGCGAAGTATTTAAATTTTAAATTTATAAATACTTTTATTGTATCCAATTATATTCATAAATATACTTTTTGAATGAAATGGATCTCAAGTTACATTGAAACCTCTTTATAATGTCAAGTAAATTGCATTTACTCTTTTTAACACTGCTTTTATATATATTAAAAACTCATTAGAATTTAAACAATTAACGTACAATTTTTCAATAAATTATAAAATAACATGTCTATAAATTTAAGAATTCTATTTTTGTCTCCAAACTATGTAAATATAAATAAAAAAATTATTTTTGGCAAAAGCGAATATACCATAATAATAACCCAAATCTCTTTATCACCATGAAGCCTCAGATATTACTTTATGTTCAATTGTTTAATTTCAATTATTTGATTATAAGATTAACATGTAAATACAATAAACGGTCAAGTGCGAGTGTTACTCGCGCTCACAGCGTTCCGTACAATAAATATATGCAATATTAACTGTATTATTTAAAAAATAACTGATAAAAGAATAATAAGACTGTAAAAAACTATACAACGTAGGGTTGGGTATACCTGTATACATTAGAAAAGTACGAATAGGTATACCCTAAATTTTCAGAGATATGAAGCCTAAATCATATGAAATATTGCTATTCTGTATAACTCTTTTTAAAATCTT
Source organism: Maratus speciosus (assembly GCA_963932465.1). Lineage (NCBI taxonomy): Eukaryota > Metazoa > Arthropoda > Arachnida > Araneae > Salticidae > Maratus > Maratus speciosus. The sequence goes on from OZ010789.1 coordinate 437,012,454, forward strand.
ATCCTAGTCTGTTTATGATGAATTTAATTCGGTACTGACAGTAAAAGTAGTGCACATTTAAACTTCATTTGCCATTTCATAAAACTAAATTCAGCGTTGTAATAATCTTTTTTTTACAGTGTAGCTAAAACTAAAACTTTGTTCAAAGATTAAACTTGGCATCATGCTAAGCGCGTTTCGAAAGGAGGTCGCAAAATTGCAACGCCGCCATGGACCGTGCCTCGTTTTTCCTGATAGGTTTTTAATTAACTTTTAATGACACGGGAGGCGTATTGAGAGATCGACTCAATGCAAACTAGTCGTGAATCCCATAGTATTTATGTGATTAATTCTAATTAAAATAATATGTTTTTAACAATCTGACGTTTATTGTTTTTATACTGCTACTGAGCATTGCATTATTCAAATATATCATTAAAAGTTATTATCTAAGCTTTAAAAGCCAATGGTATATAGAGTACGTCGCCCCCGGCATTATGTATGTACAAACCTTCCGTGTATTCAAGGGTTAATATCTCGGCGATTTTTTTTCAAAAATCATTATCAGCAATGCGTTTATACATCTGCTACGATAGGTACCTTCAACGCTCCTAAACAATTTGGCCGAATGCCCGCAAATCGAAATTTGTGGGTAACGGAAAAATGAGGTTTTCTCAAAAGCTATGTGACCTAGAGTCATCTCTATAATTTTCCTGCAAGGTTTTAATCAATGCCTACTACCTCTAATTTTTTCATAGTTTTAGTTTCAGTAGATTCGGAAATAGATGGAAGGAACATATTTTTGCACTACATTTTCGACGATATCTCAGGAAATATAATACACAAAATTAAAAGATATGTATTTTTGACTGCGGCGTAATGAAAGCTTTCACACGATACCAAACAATGATATACGAAAAAAAAAAGTTTTTTTTTTCAAGTAACTTAATTAGGCCCCCTACATTTTCCTAAATATATTTGTGCATGGTATTCTGGTGTGCATGATATTTGTGTTTGATATTCTGGAAATAGGTGGGTGAAAACTAATAACAGATTAAATTCGCTATACTATGTATTTAATTGATAAGCATATTTTGATCGAGTACATTCAATATGAATTTTTATCTATCCTTTTGACATTTGAAATTAATTAATTGAGCATTAGTTATATTTTATATTATATGAGTTCAGTATAAACAATTTGCATTAGATATATGGAAAAAATCTTTTTTTTTTTTTTTTTTTTTTTTTTTTTTTTTTTTTTGTATTTGATAGATTTTTAATGCATCTTAAAATTTAATGTATATTTAAAAAAAATTCTTATGACAAAACTGAAGAAATTCTTTTGTCACATTCAAAAAGTTACCCATTCTTTTATCAAATTGTTCTCCTCACAAACAGAAAACAAATGAATGAAATGATAATAATTAACAGAAAGTAATTAGTAAATGTGGCTTCAGTATTGTGGATGTTCCAGACTATAATGAAATTCTAAAGTTCCTCACAAATTACTCCTAAAGACAAATAATGCTAATCTGTTAACATAGAGAAAAAGTAAGGGAAAGTATTTTCATTAGAATGTTTAAGGTTATAAAATGTAATTAACATTGTTAAGATTTATATATTAATTATTAAACCTTTGTGACCATTTATTGGATTTTAGTCATAAGTTTCATTAGATACAGCCATATAGCAGGTGCGAATATTAAATACAGACGGAATGTCTGTGTCAAATTACATTTTTCTAACGGTTGACAATTATTTTTATATTAATTTTTTAGTACATCATAAGAATAACAAAATAAAAATGACTTACGTTCAAGAGATTTATTTAGCTTTTGAATATTTTTAAATGCTTGTCTAGCCAAAATATTGCTCTATATAGAATTTGTTAATTAATTAAAAAATAAATATTAGGTTCACTAATGTTTGTAAAATGTATATATACTGGGTGTCCCAAAAATGACTGAATGGATTTTAAAATTCAATAACTTGCAAACGGTGACAGATATTACAAAAATTATTACAAGACTGTTATGTAAAATATCAGGAGATTTTATGCTGTGATTTTCAGTTTTAGTTACAAATAGCATCCATAGATGGCGCTGCAAGCAATAACCGCCTAAATCCAGGCTAAATTTTTCGGCCTCTCTCTTCTTCCACGCGAAAAAAGAAGATTAAAATGCATTGAATGGATCCCGAAGTACCAAAAATCGGGTCTGTCATAAGCATCTATTGTACTCAGCGCCATCTGTTGTATGAAATTCGAACTAAAATCAAGAATCACTGTAAAAAAAGAACTCCTGACATCACACATAACACTCCTGCAAGAATTTTTTAAATATCTGTCATCGTTTGCAAGTTATTGAATTTTAAAATCCATTAGTCATTTCTTGGACACCCGATATATATTTTCTTTTTTTTAGCACTTTTTAGCGGGGTCTGCCCCCTACAAGCTACGCTCGCCAACCCCCGTCCAGACACTGCAAACTTTAAATCACGCTAAATTTGGTTAAATTTCGCTAATTTTGGTTAAATTTGGGCTAAATTTCGGCTTTAAAAAAATTTCGGAAGAATGAATTATAATTGAAAAAAAAAAACAAAAAAAAACAGTGACTATCTCCTTGTTAAAGGGATGTTTCCGTCTTTGATTGTATCAGATCAGTGAAACATGTGAAAATAAGTTAATATATCAGGATTTAAGTAAACAGAGTCTTTGCTTCCCGGTATTTATTAACAATGCTAAGAAAGTTTTTTTAAATAAGGCATTTTAAAAGTATTGTTTTAAATCTGAAAATAAATTTTCACCAATGTTTTCTATTTTTAATATTCACGTCAAAATACTTTTGTTGTTTGAAAGGAAATATTATTTGCGTTATCTTAGAATTCTCAACAATTGTAGGTACTTCAATAACATCTGCATTGGTTTATTGGTTCAAAATATCTGAATTTGTTGATTTCGTGTAAGCAAGTAAACTCTATTGGTTTACAATGGAAGTGTATGGGAATTTGGCGAAATATCACAGATATCTTCAATTTGGCGTCGCTTTTTGCGAAAATTTTTGGTCGCCTAATTTGGCGATATATCGCCATGTTGGTGACAAACTTGGTGACATTTGGCGACAGAACAGGGTACCCCCTATGGTAAACCCACCTTATAGGTGTGGAGATGCATTAAATGCTGTTCAATAGCCAATGAGACGCGTTTCATTCGTGCGTTGCCATTAAACAATTAACAAAAATCGCGATTTCTGTGCCACATCCGATAGCGTAATATATATATATATATATATATATATGTATATATATATATATATATATATATATATATATGTATATATATATAGAAGATTAGTTTTAAAAGATTATCTCAAAATATGAAATAAATGTCTCGTGCAAGTATATTTTTAAATTTAAACTGTTTGGCAATGTTATGGTTTGGCAATTTTAAATATGACATAATTTCCTTCATTTACGTCTTTTAACGCATATTAATCAATTTATTATTTTACAATTTTCTTTCTTTTTTAGAATTTACGTGTAAATATAGCTTTTATGACGTAATTATTAATATTTTCCTGCTTTTAATACGGAGTTATTTAATTCTCACTTGAAAGTCTTTTTTCTGTTTATAATAGTCACGTGTAAATAAATTTTTAACTTGTAGAAAATATTATTCTTTGCGCTGTTTTTAAATATGGCAACAATTTAAAATCTCCTTTTCTAAAAGTTGTAAAAAATATCTCACGAAATGATGAAAATTTGAATTTAAAATAGAAATAAATTCTCAAAAAATGAGTCAAATTAAAAACATAAAATGCAATCTGCACACCGGGAACTTCTATTGTATAAAATGATCTATAAATGTTTAAATTCCTATGTATAGTTTTTGATCTAATAAAACTTCTTTAATGGAACGATTTTGTCTAACTTTAACATTAAATATCTCTTAAAATAATTCTTCGATTTGAAAACTGTCTGCATCAGCGTGTTTATCAAACATTTCTATATAATACCACGGATTTTCATATTTTTGTATGCAATATTTTCTTAACATTAACGAATTAACTCCGGTCGCAAAAAATTGAAAACCGGCGGCGGCGGTGACAGCGTAAGTTACTTTTTGTAACACTTTCCAACGAAGTTGAAAAGTGTTTATGGCTTCGGTTTGTCTGTCCGTCTGGCCGTCTGTCCACGCTCTAACTCTCGTAAATATATTCGGATCGTTCTGAAATTTTTGGATTTTAGTGACCTCTACCATAGCACATTTCTTATTTCAAATGAAGTTTGTAGCATGTTTAGTTCATTTACAGGGACAGTCAAAAATTTCCGTTACATTACGGCCAATGGGAAAAAATCGTTTCAAATTATTTTTAATGATGTTACACTCTTTCAAACGTAGTAAAATTGATATTCATTTATGAAGTCCACTAAAATATGCAGTGCACTAAAATATGCAGTCCACTAAAATATGCAGTGCAAAGAATAGTTATTGTCCATTTACAGGGCCACACAAAAGAATTTCGTTCATAATGGTGTAGGGGGGGGGGGATTGTTTGCGGTGTATTTGAAAAGATTTCAGATACTATATTATATCCGAATTACTGTGTATTAGTAATGATTGCTCGAAATGCTTTTTTAAATTATGATATGCGCTTTTTTCACTGTATTTATGCATACTATAAAGTGTGTATAAATACTATAGTTCATATACAGGGTTACAGAAATGAATTCGTAAAGGTTACTGGGAATGAGCATAAAATGCTTAAATGTGGTTTTTAAAGGAGTTATGCATTTTAACGCTGAACTGAATTTAGTTTACAAAGGAATATTTATAGAAGATAGATAAAATAACATGCAGGGCAAATGCACGCAAAGATTTGGATTACATGGCCGTCTGTGGGTGATAATTTCTGGAAATGTAATTTCAGTAGTTTTAAGAGTGTTTTAGTTTGAATTAAATTTTAGCTAAATAGTGGCATATAATAAAGGAACTAGGTAAACTACAGGGCTGTACAAAAGTATTCAAGTATGTTTCCGTTTATTAGTATAAATTACGGAACGATGAATTTCAACCTGTTGTGCATTTTCTTGCTAAACTAAATATTCCCATTATATAGAGATATATATCAACCTACAGATCAAATACTGGGCTGTTCAAAAGAATTGGAATACATATTTGTCTATGAACAGTAACTACTGAAATCAGTTTTTCAAATGTTTTATGCGTTTTATAAAATGCTTACTTAGTTATCTTATTTACCTTATTTCCCTAAATAACGAAGTTTTGTTAAAGCATTCAGGAAGAGTTGGAAAGTGTTTCATAATCCATGCTAACGCATGATTTTTCTTTCTTGTTTTGAAATAGAGAGATTCATCTGTACATTTGTCAAGTTACTATGTAATTTTAAATAATCAATTGTAGTGAACATTCCCTCTTATACTAAATCCGTTGTCTCTATTTTCAGAACATCATGACCGGTGTACTGAACTTAAGTGAAAACCGATTTTAATTGAAAATTCGTATAGATTTTTCGTATATAATATATATTATTTTAGATTGCCGTCTAATGGCACCAAAAAGTTTTTGTGAAAAATATCAATCACGTATTCAAATAAAATTATGTAATTTATTAAAATCGGTACTTTTATATTAGACGAATGCCAGTTGTAAGTATAAGTATGTAGCTTTAAGAATCATCAAAGAGTTCACTAATTTATAGTAGCTGTTTCTAACATTTTCCAACAAAGTTGAAAAGCGTTTATGCATTCGGTTTGCCTGTCCGTCAGTCCGTCTGTACACGCTCTAACTCCCATAAATATGATAGGATTTTCATGTAACTTTATTCAGGGTCCCCTAACCATGTTTGGTATAGTGTGTGAAGAATGTGGGATTAATAGTTCATTTACAGGGCCCTCAAAAGTCTTCCATTACATTATAGTATATGAGGGAAAATCGTTTGCAGAGCATTTTAATAACATTACGCTACTTCAAATGTATTGAAACTGATATAAATCACTGAATATTTCACTACAAGATTATTACGATAGAATATGGCATATATAGCATTTGTTGTTCATTTACAGGGACACACAAAAGAAATCGATTACAGTACTCTCTTTAACGAATAATGGCTGGAAGTGAGTGTTCAATTTTGGCATGCGCTTTTAAATTTAACTATTTTTTTTGTATTATACTAGTTGTATATAAATTCTATACCTCATATAATGGGCTGCACAAAAGAATAAACGTGCCATTCGCTTTTTTAGCGGAAATTGCTGAAGGGGAAATTTCAACTAATGTATGTATGTATTTCTTAACTGACAAGGGAACCACTTTAGGTGTTGCTCGCACCTAGAATCGAGACCTGGTGCATTTTGTAGCCCTATGCATAAAAGTTAGAGAACCCATAAAAATCCTTTGTTAAAATCATATTTTATATATTTTTTTATATTTATAATTTTTTATTAGTGGATTTTTATTTGTTAATTTTACACCAAAAGAGAGTTAAGTCGCCAGATATGGCACTTCAAAATTTTCACTAGCTTTACACTTGTAATAGGTTTACGTCCAAACCATTACAACACGGTGCGTAGCGAAAATACTGAGCTAGGGTTGCCGGAAAACTGTACGGGATGAAAAAGACGCCAATCTCTCCCCGCCAAATATGTAAATATAATACTGTATTTTTTTTAAAAATCAAATTCGTAGGTTCTTGAAGGGATTTTAAAACTTTTTTCAACATTTTATAGTTATTATTGACTAATTTATATTTTTAACTATTTTTTTTAAAAAAACTTTTACTTTAACAACCCGAAAAGTGGTCTCGAAAATTGCATTTTCAGAAAGTTAATCGGCTGTAAAATCAAAAAATATTATTTTAACAAAAAAATTTTATCGATTCCCAAACTTCCTAATATAGAGCTTTAAAATGCACCAGGTTTCAATACTAGGTGCGAGCAACACCTAAAGTGGTTCCCTTGTGAAATAAATTTTGGCATGCATGTAGCTAATAAATGCAAATCTATATACTGCTCAAAGAATTAGGATATTTTTCCGATTGTAGATAGGAACAGCTGAAATTGGGTTTTCAAGTGTGTTATGCATTTCCATATGTTTGAATTATACATAATACTTTAACTTATTAAACGGTGCAGTTATGTTACAATATGCGGAATGTATTAGAAAGTGTTTCATAATCTATGCTTGAAGCATGATTTTTTCTTTCTTGTTATTCTGATTGGTTCAGTGTTTTAGTGCATAGTTCGATTGCATATCTGTTAAACTCATATTTTATTTTATTTAAATTGGCGAAATTTTATTTCTGTTATGAAATATTAGCCAGAAAACAATATAAATTGATTTAAGTGAAAACGAGTTAATCTTCCCTAATCGAACAACACGCCAGTTGACTTATTTCAGGAAAAGCAATTTGCACTTTGTATACCACCTACCCTTTTAAAAATAGAATAGTTAATTCCATCCCTGCCGTTATCGTCGTAACCCTTTATCTACTGACTGTACTTAAAACTCACTATAAACTGTCAGCACATAGTGAATACAGCAAGACCTCCGTAAAGAACACTCCCGAATAACGGACACATCTATTTAACGGACAGTTTTCCAATTCCCACTCCCAAAACCTAAACTTTTGTATGTTTAACCTCTGAATAACGGACATTCCGAATAGCGGACGGTAATTTTGGCGTTAAAGGATGAAAAATTATTTTTTAACGAAAAAAAAGGGGGAAAAAATTAAAAAGCCTCTAAATTTATCAGGGCAATGTGTCACAAATTTTGTGATCACAGATAAATCTGGATGGTGGGCTGGGGAAAATCCTTCCTCCCACGTCCAGTGTTGAATTCAGGGGATGGCCCGGGAGGGACATTCCTCCCCGGAGTATTGAAATTGATAAGAACCCGAAGAAATTGTGTTTACAGATACTTGCTGAATGTTTAAAAATAGGTAAAACACAGGTTGGAGAGATTTTACGAAATAAAGAAGAAATAAGAAATTTGTGGATTACTAACTGTAACGAGCACACCACAAATGTAAAATTGAGAAAAACGTATTCCATTGAAACGGATTCTATAATTCTGAACTTGCTTACTCCAGTTCGTTCAAATAAAACATTCCTACAGTGAGCCTTTGATTCAGGAAAAGATTTTAGAAGTCGCTAAAGAACTAGGATTTCACGATTATATGGCTTTCAATGGATGGCTGGAAAAGTTTCGATATCGGCACAATATGTCTTTCAGTACAATATGTGGAGAAGCAAAAGATAGATATTAAAGAAGTGGAGGATTGGCATGAACGACTGCAATTAATTTGTGAAAGTTATGAGGAGAGAAACATTTTTAATATTGGTGAAACTGGACTCTTTTTCAGAATTTTTCCGCATAAGATTTCGAGTTTTAAAAAGAATGACTGTATTCGGGGAAAATGCTAAAAGAGCGAATAACTATTTTATTATGCTGCAATGTGTTAGGAGAATTTGAAATTCCTCTTATTAATGTAAAATATCTGAAAACCCAGGTGTTTACCAAAGAATATTCATTTTAATAAATTTGGTATTGTGTGGAGAGCGAATAAGAAATCGTGGATGACCTGTCTTTTAATGATCGAATGGTTAACTTCCTTTGATAATAGGATGAAAAAAACAACATTCTCTTCTTTTGGACAATGCAAGTTCTCATCCAAAACCTTTGCAATACGACAAGGTTAAAATCGTGTTTTTTTCTCCCAAACACAACTTTAGTATGCCAGCCACTTTATCAAGGCGTAATGCACAATTTTAAAACCTTGTACAGAAAGCTTTTATTACGTCACATTCTTTCAAAGTTAGATTCTATGAATACAGTTAAGAACTGATGCTTAAAATTAGTTAATGCTCTCGATGCTATAATTTGGATTTCCTCAACTGTAAAACACATAAAACCAGGAAGAGTACGACAATGTTTTAGAAAAGCAGGCTTTATATTAACAGAAAATAAAACACACATTTTCGACACAAATGAAGAATGAAGCAAAATAAATGAATTAATGAAATGTATCAGGAGTGAAGAAATTGCCGAAAATTTCATTAATATTGATGATGAGTTCCTACTGAAGAAGAATCAGTTGATGTATGCGATTATACTCCTTCAGAATTTTTGACAAAAGCTGACTCTATTACTAATGATGAAACCGATGCTGAAACTGGAGATGCATTCCTGCAATATCAAGAACTTCCAAGAAACGGGAAAATGCAGCGAGTAGTTACACAATTTTTTTTGTAAAAAAGATGATTCAGAAGTGTTAAAACTACTGACAGAGATAAAACTTCACATTTGAAAACATATTAGGGGAGATGGAGGGGGGGGGGCACATCTGAACATGGGGCAGATGTGAACATTGCAATTTTTTAATAGTTATTATAAATTTATTTATATGAAAAATATTACTGAAGATGATAGCACCTGTAGACATATGGTAAAAATTTTTTGAAGCTCTTTGACATTTTGTCTGTCGTCTGTAGTGAAAACATTGTTTTTAGGTCTCAAAAGTAAAATCTTTCTTCCATGTTGATAAGCGAATAACTTTATTTATTTATTCATTTATTTGAATTTGAGTGTTTTAACATGTACTATGAATACTAATAAATATTTTTGATAAATTTCGTTTTATTCTAAAATTGAGAAATGATAATTATTTATCAATTTTACAGAAGCAGCAATGTGGGTCACTTGTGAACAGATTAGTTGGGGCAGATATGAACAGCTCATAAGTGCTCCAATGATCATTCTTTGATTCTATTCCTTTCAGTTAACTTAATCAGAAATAATGTCAGTTCCATTATCTATAATTTACCTGAAACAGAAGATATTTTCCTCACACAAAGTTCTATTTCCTATTGAAACTTCCACAAACACATCTTTCAGCAGATACATAAAGAGCAACAAGCTCGTTTACATTCAATTGTACGTTAAATAAGTTTAATGTTTATAAAATGAAATATGTGTTATGTATTATTTTACTAAACGGTTTACAACAATATTTTTTATGCATTATTAATACAAAAGTATTACCTTGAACAACTTTGCAAATTTTTCTATTACATTTGTTCTAAAGTTGCAATGATGGCGTACGTTGCAATATGTGGGCTTTGAATGGAGACAGATATCAATAATATTTTTAGAAAATAAAATTTTTAAACTGATAGCTACCGTAAAATTACAATTGGACCCTCCCCTCCTCTCAAAATCTAAAGAAGTTAGGTTGGTGGTATAGACGAGATTTTTTTAATCATTAAAAAACTATTCTTTATCTGTAATTTACGAGTAAATAAGGCAAATATAGGAGTGAGAATCTTTCATATTTCGAAGGTTTCCGATAAATAGTATGTAAATGTCCCCTCCCTAAAATTTTCCCCAAACAAAAATCCCTAAGCAAAATTTAAAAGTTTTAATATCTTTTTTAAAATTCCCTGTTTATTATTTTTATTTTATTGAAACAATTCTTAATGAATCATCTAAGCCTTCTCTTCCCCCCCCCCCCCCCCCACCAAATCTACTTATTTTCATTGTATGTTTTTTTGCTTAAACCTATCACTTAGAAACTAGAGAAATATATGCATAAATTTTTCTGTATGGTGAATTTAACAGGTAATATAACGAGTGATTACGATGACAAACGAATAGCAGAATAAAAAGCATGTCAAAGGATATTTTTTTCCTGTGTTCACATGTGCCCCACGTGTGTTCGCAACTACCCTGTTGATGGGGCACATGTGAACAATTTTTTTGAATTTATAAAGCTATTAAAAAATGTAAGAAGGTGAGTATGAGAAATGTAAGAAGGAACTATACAGGTGAGTTTAAAAAAATTACCATGTGTAAAAGAAAGTTCTATTTACTATATTGAGTAGCTTTTGTTTATAGAAATTAAACCAGTTATGGGAAAAAGCTACATTTATGCGAACTGTTCACATGTGCCCCCATCTCCCCTATATGTAATCGCAAGCAGAAGGAAACTTTTGTTACAGATTTTTTCGTAAGAGTGCAATACACTGTGAATAAAGGTATGCACAATTTTATTTCAGTTTTATTGGTTTAAAAAATAATTTTAATTTCTAATTAATCATATAATTGAAGTTTTAGGACATAAAAATCAATTAATGAAACATTAAACATTTTTTAGCAATTTTTGAATCTCTGAGGTTTTCCCAATAGAGGACACCTCCGAATAGCGGACAGTTTCCGCACTTCCGAGGGTGTCCGTTATTTAGAGTTTTTCCTGTATTACTAATATTCTCATGGTACTTCGCAAAAATACTCGTTTAACTCCCCTTTATCTGGATACCTGGCAGCAGTAGGTCTAGGTTTATTATTTTAGCGAGGAAGGAGATTATCTCTGTAACAGTCAATGTGTTTTGTGCCGACATTTCGTACAGATTGTCCCGCTCGTCTTTCTTTTTTCTTTTCTTTTCTTTTCTTTTCTTTTTTTTTTTTTTTTTTTTTTTTTTTTTTTTTTTTTTTGCTGCAAACACAGTAATGGATATAAGGTAAGTGTTGGATTTTTTTATGTGTTCATTATGATATTAGAATACAATTTGGCTCGCTATTATTTAGGTGAACGGTGTATGTATTTGATTTAACAGTTGAATTACGCGGTGATACTTATAAGTGCCGTCAGTAAACTGGTTGTTGGAGAAAAACTTCTCGTTTACTTTTCGCCTGTGTAAGTATACATCGTTTTCATCTGCTTTCAAACGTAATTACTAAAATGTTGTGTAGTAATAATTTTCCTAGTATTTCTTTTCTTTGTTATTATTATTTTTTATAGGAAATCGAAAAAGTTGTGCAACCGGCTCCTTTTTGCTATGCTAGAAATGACATATGCAAATTCATATATTGCATATGTGGGAGATGCGATAGAAAATGTTGCCCCTGGAATATAGACGTCGCATAATTAAAGGACTGCTAACAAGATCGAAACCTTAAAAAAATAGTTTTTTAAACCCTTTCAGGGACAAAGCATTTTCAATGCTAAAGTGTTAAAGTAAATGATTGGCAACGGAATTTGCCAAAAAATTTATTAGGATGAGCGAAGAGAATCCTCTACTAGGCTACACAAATTACATTTTGTCGTACACTTTACAAAAAATATATTCAGTATTTTGACTTGAAATTAAACATAAAAATAAATTATGATCTGTAGATTTGCACAATTTTATTATATATATATATTTTTTACAGAATAACCTTAAAAGATTTAATATTTTAATACATTTTTTTTATATGTTTTTCTATTACGGACGCATTTTTGCAATTAAAAAATGAAACACGTATATTTTCAGAAGAAAAAATAAATCATGGAGTTAGTAATTATAGATAGAATCATGATTAAGTAAATAAATAAAATATATTTTTATTATTCCACCAAAATATCCCAAAAAATGTCTTTTAAATTTAATTAGGGAAAGATATATTTTTGGACTTCATAGAAATAAAACATGACATAGGTGCCAACCTCAAATTAGTCTTCCGTAATACTTGCGTTAATTTGACCCTGGTTTAAAACGTTTCGAACCCAAATTATTTTTAAGAAATGAAATTAAATATGTTCCCTGTAGAATACTGGAATTAAATAAATAAGTATTCATGAAATAAATTTCCTGGTTCGAAACGTGGTTAACCTGTGTTAAATTAATCCAGACATTACGGAAGATTAGTGAAAGGTTGACAGCTATGATATGATCTACACATTCTGACAATATTATTTTCTTATCCAATGATTTGACAAAAAACATTTTTTATTATTTTGTTGAATATATTTTTCCATTATACGAATTTATTTTTGTAAACGATAATGAAACCTGCGTATTTCTTGCAGTAAATAAAAATCATTGAGTCAGTAAACATGCATAGAGAGCAAAAGTGGCCGATTCTGAAATGACAAACGGACTTGAACCATTTCTTAGTTTATCAATTAAGTCTAAAGTAATGTTACGTTCTGATTTGTGGGCCAAAAAAGATTTAGTAAACGGGGCTTTAGTCTATGTTTCAGATATCATTTATGAAGAAAATCACGGGCCACCAGACCAGATGCCGCGATTAATCATGGTTAAATTTGAAAACTCCCGTCATTCAACTTATAAGATTGGCTACGTTCCGATTCCACCAAATTCTGGAAAAATGGAAATATTAGTTGCTCAAGAATACAATTTCATTTGCAGTTACAATTCATAAATCCCAAGGTTTAATATTAGATAAAGCAGTTGTAGATATTGGGGATAAAGAGACATCAGTTGCCTTAACGTACGTAACGTTTTCGAGAGTGAAAACCCTTCAAAGTTTAGCATTCAACAGAAAATATATTTACGAGAGATTCTACAACATAAAAAATTAGAATGAAAAGTTTTACAGTTAATAATTCTTAGCATCAACGAGAGCAAATTTCAAATGTTTTTCCAGAAAATAGGATTTTGAAGGAGAAATTTTCTTCAAGCTCTCTTCTAATATATTATTCTAAGATTGCTATAAAAGATTATTTGATGTGAATTACAAACATTGGAAACATACCTATTTCAAACCATTTGAGAAAAAAAACAGCGGCTATTGGAAAATGTAAAAACACCTTTAAAAGTGCTTTCAGTTGAAAATTTAAAAATATTTTGTAAACTTTTGCTTCGAAAATATTTTTATTTAGGCCAATCTTATATCATAAATAAAAAAAATCCCTGCCGGCCCGGCCTACAGGCAGAGGTAGATTTCGAAGTCAAATATACTAATTTCACAAACAAAAACTAAATCATGATTAGAAATAAATCCACTTTAACAATTTTATCAGGCCGCTTTTGACGAGTTTTTATTTCATTTTTATATAATAGCTGGTTTTATAAGAATCGTGTTAGGGCGGTATTAAAAAAAAATACTTTTCCATGCTCAACAACTCGAAATTTTCTGGCATAACTCCAGATTCATTTTTAATAGGAAAAACATTAAACTTGTTGACGTGATTTTTGAAGAGATTTATAAGCGACCTGTGTTTTTAATTTTCGTTCAATTAATTAAAACTTGATATATAAACAATTATTTTCTCAGTAAGACAATATTTTTTGTTTCTAACACAATCGCTTCGAGAAATTCCGTTCAAAATGCTCACTTTGACATCATTTTTTGAAATATATTCTGCCTCTGTCAAAAAATCGATCATTACGGTACATTATATAGTTTCTGAATAAGCGAATCTACCAATTGGATGCGTTTGAGAGCAAAAATGAATTTCAAAATGAGTCAGAAAATAAGCAGTTTGGATTTGAAGTGCATCCTTAATACAATGATTTTTCCAGCACAATCAGCTTCGGTAAATTCGGCTGAAAATGCCCTTTTTAACAGCATTTTTAAAAATATATTCTGCCTCTATCAAAACATCGACCATTACGGTACATTATATAGTTTCTGAGTAAGAAAAGGTACCAATTGGAAGCCTTTGATAGCAAAAATGAATTGTAAAATGAGTCCGAAAACAGGCAGTTTGGATTTGAATACACCCTTACTCAGATGATTTTTTTCTTCAACCGCTATGTATTTTTAATTTGTTTTTGCTGTAAGAATTGGTCCTATCCAAAACTTGTCTATATAGATGTTGTAGACAATACTAAGAAGATATATGATAAATTCATGGGGATTTTATATCTTTTGAATTGACGGAGTTATGGATTTTTTTCTTCTTTAAACCCCCTTTTTGATTTCGTTTTTATTTTTTTTTCGCGGTACGAATTGGTCCTATCAAAAACTTGTTAATATAAAAGTTGTAGATAATGTTAAGGAGATTTATAATAAAATTATTTGGATTTGATATCTTGAGAATTGACGAAGTTATGAATTTTTTTCTCCCCAAAACCCTATTTTTTGCGCCCCTTGAGCCCATTTTTAACTTTATCAAAAATATGTGATACATAAATTTTTGGCCCTATTTTTAGAAGTAACAAAAACTTTAAACTGATTTGATATGTACAAAAGTAAAGAAGTTATAGGGGTTTTTCTGTTTTCACAAAACCCCTCCCTATTTCCATCCCCTTGGTCCGATTTTGCCCATTAACGAACTTGACCGAGAATTTATGCCCATTGATTTTATGTATCAGTTTGGAAGAGATTGGTGCAGAATTACGAACGTTATCGTGTCCAGAAGAAAGTGATATATATATATATATAGATAGATAGATAGATAGATAAAGTTTTTTACTGAGGGTGGTTTTTAGTTCTAGGGGTCATGATCGGTGTAGATCTGCAAAAATTTTTCAGAAATTCCAACATAGGAACGATCCCAATAGGTAGTATTTCATACGAAATCTACCTAAAAAATCCGAGGAAATCATTAGTTATTTGGGTGAATTTACATTTATAAATTAAAATGCGTCTAAACATAAAATATCGTTTTTGCTTAATAAAGTTGCAACAATAAAATAACGTTTTTGCTTAATAAAGATGCAAAAATAATAAAAAAAATATTGTTACTTTCAAATATTTATCTTATTAAATAATACTTCAAGAATCCAAACAAAGCATGGCTTTAGCTAGTTTATAAATAAGAAAAAGGCTGTATTTAACATAATTATTAAATCGAAAATACTTTACCACAATTCTAGTTTCATTTGAAATACCTTGTGGGTTTTCTCTTACGATACTTTAGTCATAGTGTATTTGCGGTACTTTAAAGTACCACTTTAATTAATTACCACCAAGGAATTAAATTTCTCGCGGGTGAGTATTTATTTTATGGTTATCCTTTAATTTTCCTTGTAGTAACTGAAAAAAAAAATACCTGAAAAAAATTGCAGTAGATCATAATGCAGTAGATAAAGTGGTAAACCGGAGTGAAAATCGATGGCAGAAGATTATTCAGAAATAAAATATTTTCCATGAAACTTCTCATTTAAGCTTGATTCCTCCTAATTTGAGTACCCCATTGCCAATTGTGGTAGCCCTGCCTGTTTTTCATTACTTTATATTATTTTTTATGATGCAGGAAACTTTGTTTTACGTTTTTACAGGAAACAGTTACTTATTATTGAGATATTATTTTAAATGTAGATTGACAAATTAAACTCAGACCAGATCAGAACTAAACAAAGCGAAAAATATTACCCGCTGAAGAAAAGTTAACACTACTTGTAGTTTTTCATAAATTTGATTAAAAGGTAAACAGCAGACATCATTATTTCACAGTCTAACTTTAATATTTAACAATCAAATCAATTCAACAGTCACTGCCAAATTCAATGGGGGTAGCAACATCACGCATGATATAGTAAAATATTCAGGTTTATCATAAGATAGAGATATTGGATCCACACGGTATATGACATTTCTACACAACATATATATAATATGTATATCCATTACGTAGCAAAATAGATTTGTTAAAATAATTTAGAGAACGGTAGTTGCCAAAAATATGATATAAGCAGAAAATGCCTTTGGATGAAGCCTAACAAAGAAGCTGCGCAAAATTCGAATGAAAGCTACGAAATGCAAGTGAAACAAAAGTTAAAAAATCGTCAGTGTGTAGATAGTAAGAATTTTGTTATCAACTCAGGAAAATAAATCGCCCGGATAATCCAAACAACTTAAAGACATTTTATAAATACTTACTATAAATACCTTATTTTAATATAAATGTAATGAAAATGTGAACTTTTGTAAATGCATATAAGGTACCTGTACCCAATATGAACACCCTTGGGGACTCTAGAAATATATGACCACTATCCCTGGGCTGTTGACAATCATTATTAAAATTAGCGACCTTGTAAATATTCTGGTTTAATTTTAATGTTAAACACAAAAAAAAATTAGAAGTGTCCATATAAGGAACTACCTGTCCCTATTACAGACATGCATGTCCATATTAGAGACAGGTTGCTCCTTACTGACCTACTACACAGGGTGTATGGAAGAGCCACTCTTCCAAGGGATTTTAGAGAAGAGGGGGTAAAAGAAATATTTCTTAACGTATTACGGAGAGGGGGGGCACATTAAATATTTTCAGAACATGCACTTTAGAAGGGGAGGGGTCATTTTCAGTTGTGGCTCTTCGTAGACCCATGCAAGAAACCTCAGTTACTACAAAATATTATGAAATAATATAGTTTGCATCTGTCTGCAGAATTTACATCAGTTATTACTCAGTCCTCACAGGATGGACAACTTCTATGGATGGATAACTTCTTCATCATGGGCTGTAAGTCGCACACAGTCCTCATGGGCACATATGCCGCATGTGATGCAACAGCATCAATACTGCATAAGAAGCAGTACCAGCTTTCATTTGTTGAGGAAGTCATACCGCTGGTACACGCGATTGCGCCAACAGATACCCTACTGAAGAAAGGCTTTATTTGACTTTTCTGCAAGGGCTTTTTGGAGGAGGTTTTATGGAGGAGGTTTTATGGAGGATTGTTCAAATGGTATCTTGTTTAACAAGGATTTTACCACTTTGATGCCTTTTGAGTTTATCGCCTGGCGACGTTGTGTTTTCTTTCTTCTTACAGTTGGATACTATAATTAAGATTAAAAATAAATAAATACATTATTTTATTATGAGTTAGCTAAATAAAATAACATTAAACAGATATTTTACAAATTTGTGAATCTGAAGATTTACTTGCTGTATTTCTAATGTGGACATAAGGTGTCCATATTGAGAATCGGACATAGTTTTACTAAATCTTTTAATAAATAAACAAAAAAAAAAAACATTTTAAAGCAATATATGCAATAGCAATCGAAATTATATTTTATCAGCTTTCTAAAACACTCCACTTTTGAATATTTAAAGTAATTTTAACATATCTAATAAGAATTTAAACTTACCTGTAATTACGATCAGCACATCACGAAACAACAAGTTTCCTTCCAAATGGTGAACAGCGCGCTTTTTGGAACTTTACAGGCTTAATTATATTTTCAACTGCTTTTTTTCACGGACATGTAGCGACATCTTGCGATCAAAACTGTTACTTTTAAAGATATTAGGGGTGTCCATATTGGGTACAAGTACCTTATAAAACTTTTCTAAATACCTACTTGTTTAATTGTGATTGAAAAAATAAGCATTTTAGGCACCAGTGTATTCAGAAAGGAAGAAAATTCGTTTACATGATCAAAATGTTCTGAGAACTGATAACAATGGTCGAGGATTAATTCTGGGAACGTATATTCACATATCTGTATTCACTTATTTGAAGTCGATACAAAAACATCGCATTGGCATTGATTAAATGCTACGTCGATAGTACTCTCTTTCCAGTGATGCTGTTTTTCCAAAATGAAAATTTATGGATAACTGTGCCCTCCTGCACTGGACAGCTGCAATGTGTCACACACTTGCAATGAACAAGATTGAGTGTCTGATATGGTCTTCGTATTCGCCAGAAAAACTCCAGTAAAGATGAACTCAGATGCATTCGTTTTTTTGGGGGGGAAATGAAAAACTCTCCTCGAACCATTACCAGAACTCAAAATTACCTTGAGGAAATATTTTAACAGAATTTGCAAAGCTCACCTAAATTGAGCGAGCAGTGTGTACTGTACATCATGTACAAACGATTCAAAATGTTTATAAGGGTTCGAGGAGATTAGTCTCCAAACTGATAGACCTGTTGTTATTTTGAGCAGATGATAACTTTTAGTAACTGTTAAAAATTTCTTCTGGTAACATCTGCTGCTGCTCTCTTGTTTTGCCATCGTTCTCCATAATAAGCACACATCATTAACCCATATTATTTATGTATTAAATGGTATTTTTCAAACCAAAATCTATCTTTAATTATTAAGTAAAATGTCTCTGTTAATTAGCAAATTCTTAAACAGTGTAATCTGTCTCAATGAAATTTTAATACTGAATGACATACGTTTACCGTACATGAGCTTCTTTCTTCTAATTTTATAATAAATAATCCTATTTCACACTACATATTCGTGAAACACTTTTGCAACACTAACTGTACATAATAATTAACAATGCTAACTAAAATAAATTTTTATTGTGTTGTGAGCGTGTTGCGAATGTGTTGTGTCAAATAAAAAGATTGTGTAAAAAGTGTTTTTAAAAATTACAAGAGGAGAAAATATGTTTTCAAAACATTTATTTTTAAAATTGTGTTATAAATGTTTAATAAATAGTATGTTTTAAGTATGTGTGTATGTTATTTTAAAGACACCTTATAAAAAGTGTTTTGAACGGTATTTACATGTGTTGTTTTAAAGTTTTCTAAATTGTGTGGTGTTTACAATGTGTTGTTAATTTGGTGACAAAGTGTTGAGCAGCACAACACTATTGTAAAAAAATATTTTCATCAACACTATTTACGACACGATTTCAACACAATTAAAAACACTATTTTTAGAACTCATTTCTAGATAGCAAAACTTTTGCAACATATTATGAACACAATCCCAACCCAAAAAATATTTTGTATATGAAGTTTTCTAATTCACAACACATTAGTGTGTTGTTAATTTGGTGACAAGAAGTATTGTAAAATGTGTTTATTTTTGTGTTTGAGAATTTGCAGTGTATATAATAAGAAACGAGTCGAAACCCGTCGAATTGGACGAATGAAAATGTTAAAAAGAAATGATTGACTAAATTAAAAAAAAGTTTATAAAAATAATTATAATAATTGATCAATGTTATATTGTCTAGACAAACTCTAAAAATAAATACTATTTTTAACAAAAGTTTAAATTCAACTTTTAAAATTATTGAAAAATTAAACGTTGTTCCAATACGTAATCAGTAATATACAATTAAGATAATGAAATTATGAAGTTAATCGAGGCTTTGATTTTTGGTATTACATAATGATTAGACAAAGAAAATTGCGTCGCTATCACATACCTATAATTTTTGTTTTCAATGAAATCTGAAATAACATCAGTTTTCACCGTCGCAAAATTTAAAAGCATACTTTTTATATTGATATTCACTAATTTTAAATATATCTTAAGTTGCATTGTATTATTAATAAATATATTCCCAAACTTGATGTCACTTTTGCCAGTTACAATTTTGCATTACATTCGCCCTCTTTACTTGAGTTTCTAATCTGAGTGGCTGCGAAATGCAGAAATTTACTTTTAGACGTATCATAATAAAATACTTAGTTTTATAGAAATAAATATACTCATTTCATTTTTACTGTGACATCATTTTCACACATTGAAGTCCTCTGAGATTAGTGTCTTAGTATCAGCGGAATGAAAAAAAATATATTAAATTGTAAAAGCTTTAAGAGTAAAAAAATGTAATCTTCTTTTCGAAAGTATTTTTTTTAATGCAAAAATATCATGATATGCTAATTCCAGTTGTTTTTCTTCTCTCTTCAACAAATGAAGCAAAGATTGTCAGCAATGTGAAGAAATTTCACAAAGGACTTTTAAAATTAAAATTTAAAAATGAATTATTTTTAAAAATAGCGAGCGCAAGCATATATAAAAATAAACGTCTTCCATTAAAAAAAAATAATTAATCAAAATCGGTTCAGGCAAAATGACTAAAAAACAGCCTTGTTTTTTAAATATATAGATTTTGACACTTATATGTACAGAAAAATGATATAATTTCTCAGATATCTCGAATAGCTTTAAATTTATTCATCTGTGATATTTCGCTTAGGGGTCTGTTACTGAAGCCGGCGGTGACAAAACTTACCTGACGATTTTTGAACTGTTTAAATTCGAAGAAACATTTATTCTGCCCGAATAAAGTCTATAAGTTCCTTTTTCTTGGGGGTAAAAAAGTTATTTTGTTTTAAGAATATAAAAAAAAAAATGAAATGAGAAAAAATTCTTCTTCAATAAAAATAAAAAACACTCATAAAACTTCAACAGAAACTTGAAAACTGGCTTAATAAGAGAATATTTTTAAAATATTCAAAAATCTTATGAAAAAATTATGTAAGAACAATTCCTTTAGTTATCTTTGCGTGGTGTTTGACACAGTAAACATTAGATTTATGCACTTTTGGAAAAAAAATTTAAATGAGATTATGAAAATCATGTAATTTTAATTTGCTCAAAAAATGGACTTTTCGATATTAAAAAAATTCATACTGAATTATATAGAGTCTCATTTATCATTATAGATCAGAATGTCGCCGTCTGAGTGATGAAACATGTCAAAAAATGAAACACATCGATTAATTTGCTCAAAAAATGGATTTGTGGATATTCAAAAACTCATATTGAATTATATAGAGTCTCACTTATCATTATAGATCAGAATGTCGCCATCTGAGCGATGAAACATGTCGAAAAATGAAACACGTCGATTAATTTGCTCAAAAAATGGATTTGTGGATATTCAAAAACTCACATTGAATTATATAGAGTCTCATTTATCATTACTAGGGGATCGTACCCGGGCTTCCCGGGTTACAGAATATAGGTGAAACATTTTTTTTTTAATTGAAAACTAATAATTTTTTTATCTGCAATAAATGTTTTAGATCATCCACTTACATTAAAAAAGCATTTTTCACATGAAAAATACGAATTATACAATCAAATAAATTTTTTTAATTTATCAAAGGCGATATTTTCTTATTAGCCGTATGCTAAGAGTTATTTGATCAAGATTTTGCTATACTTATGGCATCCTTTTATATTCTGATAATTTCAGAGCTTATACATGTCACTTAAATTTGTGTTCTATTTATATATATATATATTTTTTTTATTCATAGGGAAGCTTTTTTAATAGATATTAGCCGAAAGAAAATGCTGAACTCTTTATTTTGTTTTAAGGACAAATGGATAAATCTTTCGTAATCGAGCTCCGCGGGATATAGATAAATTGAAAAATATTTCACGCTTTAAAATTGTTTTTAAAACCATAGACAATCAGAAAGCTGAGATGAACTTTGCAAACAAATTCCATTTGAAAAAAAAAATCCTATTTGGTGATCAAAATATTTAAATTGTACGATTACAAATATGTTAGATTTGTGTTTTTATAATATTATTCTTTTATTTGCTTATAAAAGAAGTATTAATTTCGTTAACTTGTCTTTCACAAATATGTTAGATTAGCGTTTTTTTAATATTATTATTTTATTTGTTTATAAAGAAAGTATTAATTTCGTTATGCAAAAATAATCAGAAACTAATGCTGAACAATGTTTATTGCTTTATGTGCAAAATGTTTATTATTATTATGTATTAAAACTGGCACGTGATAAGATAAACTTAAAAAAAATCATGCTTAAAAATTATTTTCGAACACATAATACATCAGTCAATTAACATACAGTTTTATAAACAAATTTCATTTGAAAGTAAATTTTTCCCTATACGACGAAAATTGAAAATGTACGATTGTCAGAAGATTAAAAAATTGCAGTAGCGAAAATTTCAAGACCGAAATTTGATCGTGAAGTGTTGCCATTTACAAAATGACGTCAGTGTTACGCACAGATACGTTTGTTCTTTATAATATAGATACTTAATCAGTAAAATATAATAAAGGTCAGTTATTAGGATGTAGTTATCAATTGAGGCTTTAATGCTTGGTATTCCGGAATGAAAAACAGCAATTTTCACCTTCTCAAAATTTGCATAAGCACTTCTCATATCCATATTCATCATTTAAAAAAAAATTATATTTTGTTTGATCATTTTAACTCAAAACATTTTCATCAGAAAATGGCATGGATAAAGATAAAAATACCTCATTATTTCTCTCTTGTCTACAATAATGAAAGCTATCTAATTTTCACCATTTTGAAGAAATTTCATAAAACGCTTTTAAAATTAAAATATAAAAGTGGGGACATTAAAAAAAACACGATAGTGCGATAACATCTACAAATGAACAGCTTTCAGTTAGAAAAAAATATTAGTAAAATTGCTTCAGCAGAAAGATCAGAGCAGATGACTAAAAATCACACTTGTGTTTTAAATATATAGATTATAAAAAATTATGAAAAAATAAATTCAGCAAATTATGTTATTTTGATAAAATTATAGTAGAAGGTCCTAAAGAATAACATTAAAATTTTATTATTCGAGAGATTTTTTGACAAAAACTTCAGGAACATGATATTATTTTAAATCTCGAATTACTTGTTTGCTTGTCTAACTCGGCGAAGCAAATCCATCCAGGCCAGAATCATCAATTTCTGTAATATAAATCGCTATTGTTTGCATGTCACCTCTCTTTTATAAAGACGCTCTAAATTTTTGTAAAACATTGCGTTTTATCAGTGTGTGATTTCGATTACATTATTTTCAAAAGTGATTTCAAAGCAGTTGGGCTGTGAAAATGATACTTCTACAAAACATACTTCTGTTTTAAGAATTAAAATACACGATTTTTTATAAATGACGTCATTTGCATCCGCTAAAGCAATCCACTTTTATAATCCAGTCTTAAACTTCTCTATAGAGAAGTATGCATATGACGTCATTATCACTGAATAATAGACAATATTCTTGACATAACCCGTATTTTAATTTAAACATTTTTTTCAGGTTTTATGAAAAAATTGCAACAAAAAGATACAATAATCTCCTGTTTTCGACTATTTTCCGTTTACTTTCAATAGAAATGGGGTACTTTTGTTGCCACGATTAGAAAAATTGTATTAAAAACTACAAAAAAATTAATATCTCAAAAATAAATTAAGATACAGCTTTCAAACAAACTGCATTTAAAAGAGCATTTTTTTCCTTATACGACGGTGTAAAAATTTAAAATGTGCGATGTTTAGAAGTTTAAAAATTTGCAGTAGAGAAAATTTCAAAACGAAAATTTTATTTCAAATTTCAAAGTGTTGCCATTCGCAAAATGACGTATGCGTTACGCACAGATATGTTTGTCCTTTATAATATAGATGCAGTAGAGAAAATTTCAAAACCAAAATTTTATTTCAAATTTCAAAGTGTTGCCATTCGCAAAATGACGTATGCGTTACGCACAGATATGTTTGTCCTTTATAATATAGATAGATCAGAATGTCGCCGTCTGAGCGATGAAACATGTCAAAAAATGAAACATGTACATTAATTTGCTCAAAAAATGGATTTGTCGATATTAAAAAACTCATATTGAATTATATAGTCTCATTTATCATTATAGATCAGAATGTTGCCGTCTGAGCGATGAAATATGTCGATTAATTTGCTCAAAATGGATTTGTCGTTATTTAAAAACTCATATTGAATTATACAGAGTCTCATTTATCATTATATATCAGAATGTCGCCGTTTGAGCGATGAAACATGTCGATTAATTTGCTCAAAATGGATTTGTCGATATTAAAAAATTCATATTAAATTATATAGAGTCTCACTTATCATTATAGATCAGAATGTCGCTGTCTGAGCGATGAAACATGTCAAAAAATGAAACATGTAGATTAATTTGCTCAAAAAATGGATTTGTCGATATTAAAAAACTCATATTGAATTATATAGAGTCTCATTTATCATTATAGATCAGAATGTTGCCGTCTGAGCGATGAAACATGTCGATTAATTTGCTCAAAAATGGATTTGTCGTTATTCAAAAACTCATATTGAATTATATAGAGTCTCACTTATCATTATAGATCAGAATGCCGCCATCTGAGCGATGATACATGTCAAAAAATGAAACACGTCGATTAATATGCTCAAAAAATGGATTTGTGGATATTCAAAAACTCATACTGAATTATATAGAGTCTCATTTATCATTATATATCAGAATGTCTCCGCCTGAGCGATGAAACATGTCGAAAAATGAATCATGTCGATTAATTTGCTCAAACAATGGATTTATCGATATTCAAAAACTCTTATTGAATTATATAGAGTCTCATTTATCATTATAGATCAGAATGTCGCCGTCTGAAAGATGAAACATGTCGATTAATTTGCTCAAAAAATGGATTTGGCTATATTAAAAAACTCATATTGAATTATATAGAGTCTCATTCATCATTGTAGATCAGAATGTCGCCGTCTGCGATGAAACATGTCGATCTGAATAAAGGCATTTATTTGAATTTTAAATTTATTTGTATCACTTTTAGCAAGTATTTTACTCAATTTGCAAAGAATACTCATAGAATACTATTACTCAAAAAATAACATTGCAATGTGTATTCTGAGTTTGTTTTTTCTATGAAGAAGAAAATGTCGTTCACTTAAATGAATTTATTAATAAAAGTAAAAAAAAAAAAATAGAATTAAAATGAATACATCATATTTTTTTTTTGTATTGCTTGCCTTTTGGTGTTTTGTACTATTAGTCCCCATACATTTATAAATTCATCAAGTTAATTACGACTTTATGAAATAATTTTTATTCTCATTTTTGTGATATAGCTACATATTTGTATTGCTATATTTTGTCTGAAATAATTTTTTAAAGAACTGCATTTATTTTTCGGTCTGATATAGATGTTCAAAAATCATTAAAGCTTTTCAAATGAAAATCAAATTTCAAAGTAATTTCTTAAGAGGCGCAAAGGCCGACATAGTGAAAAAGATTCCATGCCGGGACTCGAACCCGTATGCTGGATGCCGGTACGTATCGAAGCTGGATTTAATTAAGTTTCGCATTTGCCCTATGTCAGTGACTCACGATAAACATTCCATCTTGTGCTGCATTGCCAACATATAATAGTGAGAAAATTTCCAGTCTGGGTGTAGTTCCATGTGGTTTAGTCAGTAAAACGTCAGTGCGCTATACTGATGGCCCGGACTCGAGTCCCGGCATGGAATCTCTTTGAATATGTTGGCGCTTTGCGTCTCTTAAGCAATTACTTTGAAATTTGATTTTCATTTGAGATATTGCATGCAAGGCGAAAGTTTCTCTCTGGAATAATTTCCATGTATTCATATCATTAAAGCTATAAAATCATTCTAACTTTTAAATTACCGCGATTTTTTATTTTTATATTAAAACACACTGAGGTATTTAGAAATAAAATTCTCTTTTATTCTTTTGACTTTTCACAAAAGAAGTTTATATCAAAAGAAACAGTTAAAAAGTAATTTTAATATAACATTAAATGAAATCTTGACTAAGGAGCTCTATTTCATTTCAGAAAAAGATTCGAATTAAACGATTACAGTTTCAAAATGCATTATGAAAAGAAGAAACTTATTGAAGTAACTTTCTGTTTTTGAAAAGATATGTTGCCAAAATAAAAAAGTGAATCTCAAAAATTGCCGAGTCTCTTAATCTGAAAACTGTCTGTAATATAGTGTATTACACTATACCTGTTATATATAGGCTATTATAATTGTTCCAGTATGGCAGGATCATATTGCATTATCCCTTAAAACGATTTTGGATTAAATCATTTTACACCTTTAAGAATCCTATAATCGCTGTAAGGAATAAATTCTTGAAATACTGATATAAAATTAAACAATTCATCAACGCATATTGGAATAATTAAAGGCTTTTATCATCACTTATTAAACTTTATAATATAACGACATTTATTTCAATATAAAAAAAGAGCCTTTTCAGGTGCGTTCGTAATTATATAAATAGGAAGCACCTATAGTCGTCATCTGAATCGTCCGTTTGTCCGTCTATCTGTAGACAACAACGAAAAACTACTAAACCAAATGATTTGAAATTTATTGTATATAATCGTTACAGCATTTTGTCAAGTCATTTAAAATTTAAAATTTTGTATTCGTGTATTTTTCAATGAGAGAGCAACAGTTATTGCATCAATATCTGTATAGTTTTAAAACTAGTTATAGTATGAACGCACCTCATTTGTCACGTTTGACGTACAATTTTTGACTTTTTATAATTATTTATGTATTTATAAATTAAATTAAATTAAAACCTTTAATTTCACCTGCCTTATAATAGTAGAACTGTATATCTGCAATGCATCAAATATTCTCTAGAAAGGAACATATCAAGAATAGTATTCATTGAATTGTAATTTACTTAATATCTGTACTTTAAAATTGCATACCAAATTTGAATACCAATAATTTTTTTAATGTTTTTGGCTCTTTATTTTTCTGGATTATAAAAATCAAAAAATCCCTACCGGCGCGACCTAGACAAAGGTAGATTTCGAATTTAAGTACTAATTTCACCAACAAAAACTAAATGATGATTAGAGATAAATCCAGTAAAAAAATTTTATCTGGCCGCTTTTGA
This sequence comes from Maratus speciosus, assembly GCA_963932465.1. Taxonomy (NCBI): domain Eukaryota; kingdom Metazoa; phylum Arthropoda; class Arachnida; order Araneae; family Salticidae; genus Maratus; species Maratus speciosus. The sequence goes on from OZ010789.1 coordinate 437,039,606, forward strand.
TCAGTTTTAATTTTTTTTTTTTCCTGTAAGAGTTGGTTTTATCAGAATCATGTTAATGTGATATTTTTCTTCTACAACCCCCGCATCGCCCTAACATATCCTTCTTTTCGTACGAATTGGTCCTATCAAAAACCTGTTAGTAGAAAAGTTGTATATAATATTAAGAAGATTTATAATACATTTAAGTGGATTTGATATCTTGTGAATTGATGAAGTTATGAATTTTCTGTCCTCTTCAACCCCTTGCTTTTTTTCCACTTCCTTTTTTTTTTTTTTTTTTTTTTTTTGCGGTACGAGTTGGTCCTATCAAAATTTTGTCAATATAAAGTTGCATATAATATTAAAAAGGTTTATAAAAAATTTAAGTGGATTTGATATCATGAGAATTGACGAAATTATGTTTTTTTTCTTCTTAAACTCTATTTTTTTTCCCTTGAGGCCATTTTTAATGATATCAAAAATCTGTCATACATAAGTTTTTGGCCTTTTTTCTAGAAGTAAAAATAATTTTAATGTGATTCGATCTGTATCATAATTAAGAAGCTATTGCATTTTATCTGTTTCCACAAAAACCCTCCCCATTTCCCCCCCCCCCACCCTCGTCCAATTTAGCCTATTAACGAACTTGACGGACATTTTCTGAAACTCGATTTTCTGTATCAATTTGGAAGAGATTCGTGTAGAATTATGGAAGTTCATAATATATATATACTAGTGGGCTCTGCCCCCTGCAAGCTACGCTCGCCAACCCCCGTTCAGACACCGCAGAATCTAAAATCACGCTAATTTGATCGGTTTTTAAAAGATTAGAGAAGATTGAATTATAATGAAAAACCTATAGCGATTTCCCTGTAAACGGGTTTCCATTCAACTCCCTTTGATTGCAAGAATTTAAGGACGAATCAGTTGCTGTTAAGACAACCAATGGTTGTTTTCGTATTTGATTAAAGAAGATCAGTTAAACATTTGAAAAGAAGCTAAAATAAAATGAATAAAGTAAACGGAGTCTTTGACGACCGGTATTTTTTAACAGCGTTATAAAACGATTGACATAATACAATTTACTACAATTACTGCTTTAACCTCTTCAAAGGCGCTGCTTCAGTTTTGGACCATTTAATTTTAATTCTTAAATGCCACATTGGCACCAGAATATTAGAATGAAATTTTTTCTTATTATTAAGTCAGTGAAGAAAAGCATTTTCGTATTTCGAAATTTGTTTGTAAATTTCGGTGGCATTCACTGATTTTAACATTTTACGAATAGAAGTACGTTGCGCCTGAAAAGGTTAAACGCATATTAATGTATTTATTATTTTAAACTTTCCTTTCTCTTTTAATATTCACATGTAAATACAATTTTTAAGACATAATTTTCAATATTTTCATGCTTTTAACACGCACTCATTTAATAGTAATTTTAAAGTTTTTTTTTTCTGTTTTTAATAGCCATGTGTAAATAAATTTGTAATCGTTAGGAAATATTATCCTTTGCGCTGTTTTTAGAATTGAAAACAATTTCTATAATAATAGCCTAAGTCATGTGAGTATCATCAACAGTTCCTTCGCTTTTCAAAAGAAAGGTTTCCATATTGATTAAAGAATCAAAGTTATTTTTTCGAATAAAACTACATAAAAGTTGCCAAAATCGCAAAGAATTATTGTTACTTTTGTGTTAGCCGGGTTCAAATCTCGCCAATAGCTTTTTTGGTATTTTTCCGTTATACGAACACCATGCCAAAATGTATGCTAATGCACCAATTATTTCAACCCTGATCGTGGAAAGGATTTTTGGTACTACTGAGTTATCCTATTGACCAAAAATCTATCGCCAAACTATAAGATTAAATGCCAATAATGGTTGATCGTAAATGTCACATTCACTTGACTTTATTCAAGTTACACGCGTTTACGTCATCAAGTGATTTTTATTTCGACGATTTAATTGTATTTTTATCAATGTTATACTAATTTATTTGTTCTTTCGATATTTAAAATAAAAATTTTGTCAATTTGTTAATTTAGCGAGTGGTTTGGCGATTTATATAATTTGGCGAAATTGGTCGACGGAATAACTAAGTAGTACCGGATTTTTATTGTAAACCATGCGAAACATTGTGATTTGCTATTATTTGCTATACTTTATTGTATAACAGTTATTTATTCACTTATTTTAAGTATATATTTGTGATTTAGTAAAATAGTTCGTAAAGGTCTGTAGTTTCCAAATGTTATATTTTTAAAAGACTCACTTTTCTATCGACAGTGTTTTTTCTTTCATTTTTCAAATGTTTCAATTCACGTGATTTTCATTTTGCGCCAACTATTGCGCTTGGCGACAATGGTGTCCGTATAACAGAAACGTACCATTTTTTTAACTCGTAAGTTAGCATTTTTTTATTTTTCGAGTGGTAAATTAAAACGGTACTACTTGGTTATCCCATTGACAAAAAATCTATCGGCAGACTATATGATAAAATGCCAATAATGGTTGATCATAAATGTCACATTCACTTGACTGTAAGGAAGTTACATGTGTTTACGCCATCAAGTGATTTTTATTTCGACGCTTTATTTGTATTTGTATTTTTATACTAATTTATTTGTTCTTTCGTTTTTTAAAATAAAAATTACGCGTCAACTTGTGTAATTTGGCGATTTATATAATTTGGCGATATTGGTCATTTGCTATGAATTTGAAATTAAATGTCATGATTTCTTGCATTACTTAATATTTAACACAGATGTCATATAAGCACCGAGTTTGGCGTGATATTTTTTACGACAATTTGGCGAAAACCTCGTTTTCGAATACCAGTTACATTATTTATTTTAAATTATTTTCTATTATTTTTAAAATGAAATAACAATAATTAAAAAAATAATTAATAACTATAGAACAAAGCAATTTGTAACTTTTTTTTTAAATAAAAAGAAAATAAATGTAAATAAACATTTATTAATGAATAAGCAACAATAGCCGGGTTACCATGTCAGGCAAAATAACGCCATTTTGGCGCCAATTAGGTACCCCGGTGCGTATATAACATCTGAGCCTAATACTTTTCTTTTCGTTTCGCTCAAAAAAAAAAAAAAAAAAAAAAAGAAAAGAAGTGAAAACCATTAATTTTAAATGTTTCAGTTTTAAAGGAACGCTTTGTATTAAATAAAATGATAACGAAATACAAAAAAAAAAAAAAGGCATTTTTCTAAGGAGATTTAAGGGAGGCGAAACTGGTTGCCAAATTAATTTAAAATTATAACCTTTTCTGAAATTTGAAAAAAAGTTATGATTGATTTTTGAGTTGACATAATTAGAAAATAGTATTTAAGAAAAAAAATAATATTTCGAAAACTAATTCGAATTTAAAAATTCTAATACCAGTTTTGAGATCTGTGGATCAATACGGATTTTTCATGTTAATTTCATAGCAAAGTATTTCATATTTCAGGAGAAATTGCCGTGAAACATAATCAGTTGTTTAATCAGTCGTTTCATAGAATTGTTATATAAATTCGTTTTAATTCAGTCGTTTCATTAGGATTTTATATAGTATACTAGGGGATCGTACCCGGGCTTCCCGGATTTAAGAATATAGGTGAAAACATTTTTTTTATTGAAAAATAATATTTTTTTTATATGCAATAATTTTTTGAGATTGCCCACTTATATTTAAAAAAGCATTTTTCATATGGAAAATACGAATTATACAATCAAATAAATATTTGAAATTTATCAAAAGCGATATTTTCTTTTAGCCTCATGCTAAGAGTTATTTGACCAAGATTTTGCTACTTTTGGCATCCTTTTATATTCTGATAATTTCAGATCTTATACATGTCTGTTAAATTTGTGTTTTATTTATATTATTTTATTTATTTATTCATAGGGAAGTTTTTATAAAATTCATGTTAGCCGTAAGAAAATGATGAACTCTTTATTTTGTTTTAAGGGCAAACGGATTAATCTTTCGTAATCGAGCTCCTCGCGATATAGATAAATTAAAAAAAATTTTTCGTACTTTAAATTCTTTTTAAAGCCATAGACAATCAGTAAACTGAGATGAACTTTGTAAATAAATTCCATTTGAAAAAAAAATCGTATTTGATGATCAAAAAAATTAAATTGTACGATTACAAATATGTTAGATTTGTGTTTTTTCAATATTATTCTTTTACTTGTTTATAAAAGTATTCATTTCGTTAATTTGTCTTTCACAAATATGTTAGACTGGTGGTTATTTTAATATTATTCTTTTATTTGTTTATAAAGGAAATATTAATTTCGTTATGCAAAAATAGAAACAAATGCTGAAAAATGTTTGTTGCTTTATGTGCAAAATGTTTATTATTATTGCTTATTGAAACCGGCACGTGATAAGATAAACTTAAAAAAAATCATGCTTAAAAATTATTTTAGAAAATATAATACATAAATCAATTAAGATATAGTTTTTAAACAAATTGTATTTGAAAGTAAATTTTTTCTCCTATGCAACGAAAATTGAAAATGTGCGGTGGTCAGAAGATTAAAAAATTGTAGTAGCGAAAATTTCAAGACCGAAATTTGATCGTGAAGTGTTGCCATTCGCAAAATGACGTAATCGTTAAGCATTTATACGTTTGTTCCTTATAATATAGCTACTTAATCAGTAAAATATAATAAAGATCAGTTATTAGGATGTGGTTATCAATTGAGGATCTTATGCTTGGTATTCCGGAATGAAAAACAGCAATTTTCACCTTCTCAAAATTTTCATGCGCACTTCTCATATCCATATTCATCATTTTTAAAAAATTTGTATTTTGTTTGTTCATTTAAAAATAATTTTAACTCATAATTTGAAGTCAGGATTGTCAGCAACATCTTTTATGTGAACAGACGCACTCTTTACTTGAGATTCCAATCTCAATTCCGGAGAGTAAAAATTTCCGTAATTTATGTTTTTTAGACGCATTTGTGTTAAAATGTTTACTTTTATCTAAGAAAATGATCGTTTTCTTTTAAATATGACTTCATTTTTACTTAACTAAGCATTTCACCTAGTGTCTGAAACTTAGTATCAGTACACATGCAGAAGGAAAAAGAATATAGAAAATTTATGAGGAAAAATGCGTGTTTTGAAAAGCAGCACAAAAAAAAAAAAAAAAAAAAACGGTCTAAAAAACGGAAATACTACTGGCAATCTAGACGCCAGTACTATTTCCGTTTCTTTACGGGAATTTTTACCCATAAATTACAGAAAAATTTCCGTTTTTAATTAGAAAAACGGGAGATTTTCTGTAATTTATGGGTAAAAATTACAGTCAAAAAACGGAAATAGTACTGGCGTCTAGATTGCCAGTAGTATTTCCGTTTTGTTTTTTACAGTACATGTTATTTTCCGTTATTTTGCCCCTAATATAATATTCTGCTCCTAATGGGATTTTGCGACACTAAACCCTATACAACTATTTTTATCAACAATTTTTAATTTTTATCAGAAAATAGCATGAATAACGTTAAAAATACCTCATTATTTCTCTCTTGTCTGCAATAATGAAAGCTATCTAATTTTCATCATTTTGAAGAAATTTCATAAAATGCTTTTAAAATTAAAATATAAAAGTGGGGATATTAAAAGAAAAAAAAAGATAGTGCGATCAAATCTACAAAGGAAGTGCTTTCAGTTTAAAAAATATTTATATTAGTAAAATTGATTCAGCAGAAAGATCACGGCAGATGACTAAAAAACACATTTGTGTTTTAAATATATATATATTATTCTAGCCGCCTTCGCCCGCTACGCTGGTCGGTTTTTCTAAAGAAATCTTGAATGAAACAAAATATATCTGTGACTTTGATCATGCATTTTAAAACAATATGGACATTTAGCTGATGTATCCAACCGAATATGCTAAAGGCAATATGAATGTCATTACGCTATTATATCTTTTATTAAGTCATACAAAATTTAGGCTTTTAAGGACCAATTTCTTTACTTGATCTGTTATTGTAGGATTCGGTAAAGAACAATAGAACAATATGTAATTTACTAAATGTTCATGAAAAATTATCAATGTAAGTCTCATCAGAATCTGTTAATTGGACTTACTGAAAAGGCTGATCGTTCATAATAATTGGGTTCGCCTGATTCTAGAACTTTCATCTATAATTCTACAATCAAGCAACCTAACAACCAAGCAACAGCAAATGATATGTGCTTTATACTAAAACATTCACGGAAAAATTAACTAACCGATCAAGTTCCAGCGAAATCCACTTAGCAGAATCTTTTAATCTGGAAAATATACCGAAACCTTCCCTACAAATGATCTAATTAACTGTTTAAATCCCATTAAAATTCATTCAGTGGAACCTTTAAAAAAAGCAAATCTTTTAAAATTGGGTTCATCTGATTTAGAACTTTCCCCATAATTATTTAACCAAGTAACGTAGAACGATATGTTTTATACTAACATCTTTTCTGAAAAATAATCTAACTAACAATGTAAGTCCCGTCAAAATCTATTCAGAAGAACTCAAGATATAAGCGGCCGGAATGAAATTTCTCTTTGCATTACATATATATTGAGATAGTTAAATATAACTTTCATAATCGCATTAACCTGATTATAGAACTCTCTGGGATGTAGGGGTAGGTATATACTGCATCACTTCTGAATTTTTTTAGGAACTCAGCTCAACTTCCATAACTATAGCATACATACTCTCTAGTATACCCTCTCTCTGTAGCGTATAGCTTCCAATTTTCTTTCCTGTGCCACTGAGAATTTTTTTCGCATAGCTCCGTAACTAAACAACACAGAATGATATGATAAATATTGAAAAAATCCCTGTAATATTATCTAACTTACTGTGCATTTAATTAGTTGACTTGAAATCTTTCATAATCGAGTTCACCTAATTTTAGAATTCCCGTAGCAACTTAGAATGATGGTTTTTACGTTAAACCATTTATAAACCAAATTTACTATTTAACAGTGTAAGTTGTACAAAATTCTGTTCAGTAGAATCTGAGTTATAGTCATATTTACAATATTTATTGCTCATTAAACCATTTTTCTTTACATTTAAAATAAAATCAGTAACTGCTTTGGTATTTCCCTGTTATGCCAACTCCATTGTCACCAAGCGTAATAGTTGGCACAAAAATGAAATGATACATTTGAAAAAAATAATAATTTTGTTGATAAAAAAATGAGCATTTAAAAAATATAACTTTTGAAAATTACAGACTTTGACCTACCATTTTTTTAAACCAATAAAAATAATGGTACTACTTTCTTATCCCGTCGACCAAAAATCTATTGCCAAACTATAAGATTAAATGCCAATAATGATTGATCGTAAATGTCGCATTCACTTGACTTCAAGCAAGTTACACGTATTTACGTCATCAGGTGATTTTCATTTCGACGTTTTAAATGTATTTTTATTAATGTTATACTAATTTATTTGTTCTTTCGTTATTTAAAATAAAAATTATGTCAATTTGTATAATTTGGCGATTTATATAATTTGGTGAAATTGGTCGACGGGTATCAAAATAAATACTTAAAATATAAGAATAAATAAATATTTTGCAACTAATAAAATATAGTCAATTTAAACTGGAGTCTTGAAATTGTAAATGTCTTTTACTACTGAAGCATGGCGTACGTAATACGTATGTCACACATTGCAGTAAACATTTCATTCTTTCAATGAAGACATTCATGGATTTTTGAACAAAACATTTTTATATGTATAATTCCTAACTTCTAAAATAATTTTATTGTAGCTTCCTCATCATCAGATAATTGCGAAATGGTAAAATCTATATCAGTATCAGTAATAAATATTTTCTATTCAAAAAATAACAAATTAAAAAGTTTTGCTAGATTATGAGGGAATAAAATAAATTCCATCATTAAAATTCCCTGCATAAAAATACTCACTTTCAATAACTAGCAGTTAATGTGTGGCACGGTTTGCAATAAAAATCGTTTGCACGATTAGGGTTGAAATAAAAGGTGCGATATCATACATTTTAGCATGACGAAAAGTTAGTTTGGCGACGAAAATTAGAACAAAAAAGCACCAGGTTTTTTTGTTTTTTTTTTTAAGTTTTTGAGGCGTTTGACTTTTTTTTCTAATTGACGAAGTTGTTTTTATTTAACCAAAAGGATTGGTTAAAAAATTATTCAATTTGAATTTTTCCCCTTGCTATAGTAACATAATGAAAAGAATGAGTTTTTAGAAATTATCATTTGAAAAATTCATGTTTTGGCGCCAAAGATAGTGCCAAATTAGAAAAATATAGAATATCTCTCGAACTATTGGGCTTAAAAGAATTTAGTTAGTACCATTCGATTCAGCGTACAAAAATACACCAAAATATGTTATCAGTTGAAAAATAACTATAAAATCAGATTTTTAAGGAATTTTTTTAAAGTTTGTTCTCTTTTTTACCCCCCTTAGGGGTGGAATTCTGGAAAATACTTTCTTAGCGGCACTCAATATCATAAGAAGTATTTTTTACCTCGATTTTCAAGATTTTAGGTTGAGTAGTTTTGGCTGCGTGTTGATTAATACAAAATCCAGACTTTCTTTTATATATATAGATAAAACTAGCAGATCTACCCGGCTTCGCTCGTGTCAATAATAAGGGTCCTCCCGGGTAAAATATGTTAAAATGAAATAATACGGCAATGACAATAACTGATATTGGTGCATTCCCGTCCACGAATCATTAAAAAGACCGATAAGAAATATAAGTAAAATAGTCTTAATTGCGTCTACTATTAACTATACCATAATAATATATATTCCAAACTAATGTCATAACATTTATTAAAGTACAATTATTTGCTTAAAAAACGTCATTTCAATAAAAAATAAAAAAATAAATAAATAATATTACAAATGTACACATTTCGACTCTTTCATTGAGTCATCTTCAGAATATACAAGAAAAAAAAAAAAAAAAAAAAAAAAAAAAACCTAGAAACACTATGCCAATTGTGACATTATACTGATGATGGCAATCACCTAACCCATTAATTTTGCTTTTACTAAAATTTTTTTTAACGTATGATCATCATACAATTTCGTTTTTCACACTGTCGAATAGAAAAAGTTTCTGTGAAATTAAATTTATTTGAAAATTTTAATCTCAATTTTTTCATGTGAATGGATTTTACAGCAATTTTCAATCATGGATACTGTTCGATTTGCATGCAGCCAGGGATAAGACTTCCACGTTTTTCCACACCGGTATTTTGTTACAGAAAATGATATTTCATTTAATCGGAACACTCTCTTGATTTAATAGAACAACATTTTCTTTAAGAATATACCGGTGTGCAAAAACGTGGAAAACTCATCCCTACATGCAGCCCAATTACGAAAGATATACCTGTTTGCTCTTAATGCAATATTAGAGAGTAAAGACATTGATGAATTATGAGTATCTCTAGTATCATATTGTTGGTGGCAACAAACTAACCCAACCATAAATTTAACTTTTACTGCAATTTGACTTTTAAACATCGCACATTTGATTATTCCAACATCTAATAGAATACAAAAAGTACTTTCACTAATATTTGTTTGAAAAGCTTATCTCAATTTACGGCTTGTTTATCCATTTTGAATTAATTTTCAATCACGGAGATATTTTTAAATATACATGTAACCCAATTAAGAAAGATATATCCGTTTGCTATTAATGCAATATTATGAAGAAAAGACATATCTATGAGTAACGCCTAGCACCATATTGTTGGTGGCAACAACCTAACCAATAACATAAATTACGTTTTTAATGCAATTTGATCTCTAAACATCATGCATCTCATTATTTCAACATCTAACAGAAAAGTCTGTCAGTCATGAAATTTTGTTGAAAAAAGAAAAAAAAGCTTACCCTAAGAAATAGTAGCTATAATTTCTATTTAATATAAATCGTAGAAAAATCATATTTTGTATAACCGTATTCGATACAAATCGTAGAATGTTATCACTGCATTTCAGGTATTAAAACATTTATCTAAATGATATAATTAAAGATTACAAAGAAATATGGAATAAATTATAGCATCCAGTTTTTAGAACCAGTTTGAAATTATAATGACGAAATTGATGTCATATCTAGCAAACGATTTTTTTTTTTTACTATTATCTTTTTCCTTAATTGATTTCTTGATATTGAAACGACTTCATTAAAATAGATTTTTTAACATTCAACTAAAGTACTACTAAGGTCATTTTAAAACATGCTTAGTTAAAAATTTTACATAAATATATGAAAAATGTGCATTTTCTTATTTGAATGACGTCAATTTCAAAAACAGCAAAAATATAGTGAGACAATCCGAATTTTTATTGACTTATAAAACAAAGTACTCGAGTTATCAATTTTTTTTTAATTATTGAGCTGTTTTTTATGTGTGGCAACAGGAAAGAAACTTGAATTTTAATATTTAAAAAGAGATATTTCTATAATGTTGAATTATGAAAGGTCGTAGAAAAAAGAGATAAATATTGGTCTGATGATTTTTTAAAGTAGACAGGGATCTTTTCCACATTCTAAATCGTATATGCAGCAAGTTTCATGCAATTCGGTCTAAAATTGAAGATTTGTATAAAGGACATACACACAGAGAACGGCTTTTATATATATAGATTAGGAAGAATTAAATTAAGCAAATTGTGTTATCTTGATAAAATTATAGTAGAATGTCCTAAAGAATAGCATTAAAATTTTATTATTCGAGAGAATTTTCGACAAAAACTTCAGTAACACGATATTATTTTAAGCCACGAATTATTTGTTTGCTAGTCTAATTCGGCGAAGCAAATCCATCCAAGCGAAAATCACCAATTTTTGTAATATAAATCGCTATTATTTGCATGTCACCTCTCTTTTATAAAGACACTGTAAATTTTTGTAAAACATTGCGTTTTATCAGTATCTGATTTCGATTACATTATTTTTAAAAGTGAAGCATTTTCACCTGTGAAGATCTTCAAAGCAGCTGGGCTGTGAAAATGACACACTTCTACAAAACATAATTCACGTTTAAGAATTAAAATACACGCTTCTTTATAAAATGACGTCATTTGCATCTGCTAAAGCAATCCACTTTATAATCCAATCTCAAACTTCTTCTATAGAAAAGTTGCATATGACGTCATTATCACGGAATAACAAACAATATTCTTGACATAGCCCATATTTAAATTTCAAAATTTTTTCAGGTTTTATGAGAAAATGGCAACAAAAAGATACAGTATCTCCTATTTTTCTCTATTTTCAGTTTACTTTCAGTTACGACCGCTAACCTTTAAGGACTTTCAATAGAAATGAGGTACTTTTGTTACCACGATAAGAAAAATGGTATTAAAAACAACAAAAAAATTAATATCTTAAAAATAAATTGAGATACAGCTTTCAAACAAATTGCATTTAAAAGCGCATTTTTTTCCTTATACGTAGGTGTAACAATTTTAAATGTGCGATGTTTAGAAGTTTAAAAATTTGCAGTAGAGAAAATTGCAAAACCAAAATTTTATTTCAAATTTCAAAGTGTTGCCATTAACAAAATGACATACGCGTTACGCACAGATATGTTTGTCCTTTATAATATAGATAGATAGGGTAGATATACAAGGCGGCCATAATTAAACTGACAGTACTCAGAGTGTTCGGAGCGCGATCTAATTCAGAGAATGACGCCAAATTTTGTAAGAAGATTAAACAAGACTGGAGACGAAGGATTCCGCAAAAAAGTCCCAAAAGCCACCGCTAGGGGAATATGTGGCGCTGTGTAACAGAAAAGACAGTTTTAAAAAATGCAGAATCAATGCTAAAATCGTTAAATGTGCTAAATGAAAGATAATTTTATTTCAGCATTGATTCTGCATTTTTTAAAACTCTCTTTTCTGTAACACATATTCCTTTAGCGGTGACTTTAAGAAGGAATTTTTTTCACAGAATCCTTCGTCCTCCGTCTTATTTTATCTTCCTACTCTCAATTATATCGCGCTATAGAAAACCCTGAGTACTGTCAGTTTAGTTATGGTAAATTGTATATGGTAAAGTTTTGTACTGGGTGTTTTGTGGTTCTAGGGGTCATGATCGGGTAGATCTTCAAAATTCACTCAGGGCAGCCGCCATTTTTGTGCCAGTGCTCAGGCCTCGTAGTCAGAATCGGTGATTCATAATTAAAATGATGCAGTCTAAAAATAAAACTTTACCCATAAATTATTTTCATTTTTTTAAATAAAAGCAGTGCTTAATTTAAAAAATAAGAACATATTTAGAAGTTTGGATGTTGAATGTTTTGTGTTACAATATATAAACTCAAAATATTTGCTGAGGCATAAAAAAAAAGTTATTTGTTTTAGACAATAGTATGGTATTAAAATAGAATGCATGAAAATACAATATTTGCGATAGCTATGGAAAATATTGAGCAAATATAAAAGTTTATTTTACGTAATCGCGAAATACGATGTCTGAATATGACATTTCATTGATATCGGTTTTTTATGCATTGGATTTTTTAAACATTTAGGAAATGTTATGTATTTCAACAAACAAATTTAAAATAAATCCAGAAAAATATGTACTAATATTTTTTTTGTTCTGTATTTGAAACAGAATTGTTCTGAATAAAGGAAATGTATTTCAGGGCATAGAGATTGAATTAATTTGTGTTTTGCTGCAATTTAGAAATAGTTTTTAAAATAAATATATCAATTCGTGTAATCTGTTTTAACAAAACATACACAGTGCTGTTTTATGCTAGAATATACCAACGCGAATCTTTATTATCCATATTAAACTTTCTGGCAATTCCTAGTAGTAATGCTCGTCAGGTTTTTCAAGAAAAAGTCATGAAAAACTTATGCAAAGTCCTATTATAAAATTTTTATAACATTAAAATGAAAAATTCATTATATTATACATAAAAAAGATTAAAAAAATTAAAAGGCAGCGAAATGTATAGACATATAAAGTCTTTTTTTATTTTTTTTTCTTTCTACTTTATACTACACTCATAGAAGTGTGTTTTGTTCTTTTTTCTTTAGTTTTTTTAATCAAATAACAATAAATAAAAGTTAACGGCGCTCATCGCATCTTTCCGTTTCTATATGGAAAAAAGCATTAAATTTTATAGAGTTTTTTAAATAAAAAACTCAAATGGAGACGTGTAAGCCAGTCATGTATACGTATAAGCCAGTATTTTTGTGTAATTATGACTGGAGTTTTGTGCATTTCACTGTATTTACTCGTGTAATTCTTTATTTTTTTAACCATTTGGTAAAAATGGTTATTGCCCTCGTCAAGGTAGGAAATCAAAAGCATATCTGAAGCTTTTTATTGGTTTAATGTGCATTTTATTCGTTTTTAGATTGGTCTACACAATAATCTGTATTCCCTTTTACTTTCAAGAGAGATGGATAATTCTGTTGCCACTATGACAAAAAAGCAATAAAAACTACAAAAAAAATTAATAACTCATAAACAGATTGAGATACAGCTTTCAAACAAATTGCATTTAAAAGTACATTTTCTTTCTCCATATGACGGTGTAAAAAGTAATATTGTCGGATGTTTAGACGTTTAAGAATGAAATTTCATTTAAAATTGGTCGTCAGATTTCCAAGAAATCTGACGATGGAAAAGCCTTTTCCCGAACAGCCAATGAAATGCTTGGATAATATGTAAGTTTCAGGTGGATAATACGTAAGTTTTAAGAAATCTGACGGGTCGCAGGCGATTTTTGTCGCTTGCAATTTTTACGTGTAATAACACTATTAATGTTTAATTCATGGCGTACGTAATGTATGATCAACTCTGTGCGATTTTTTATGTCTTAAATTTTAGTCTTCGAAAAAATCATTTTCCGAATGGCCGTTGTAATTTGTTAAATTGCTTTTTTTATTTAAGTTTTGTATAGAATTTATATTTTAAATTGGTATATATTTTTTGAAAATTAAATGTATAATTCGCTGAATGTATAATTCATTTATAGTTCGCTTACAGTTACACTCAAAATAATTCCGTTATATTAGTATTTATGGGGAGGAATCGTTTCAAATGTACATGGTGATATCAAACGTATGGTACAAACTTTATGTATTGATAGAGGACAAGCTAACGATTATTTATTGTATAGGGATTTATAGGTACCAGTGTCTAGTTGAGGTCCAAACACGAAAGAGGCATGAAAGGAATGTTTACTGACAACTTACATCATTGGCAAGTGCTATGTTTAAAATATGTGTTCTAAAACTGCGTCAACCAAGAGTAATACATGCCTCTCAGAGTCGATGGAATTATTGTCATACAGACTCAAATAAGTCGGGGGTTTCACGCACTGCTGCAGCATTAACGGATATTCGAGTGACGAGATGTCTCCAAAGTCGAATAAACGCGCACGCAATATCCATTGTATACCAAAAGTGGCTTAACAGGTAATTTTGCCTTGCGTATAGTGATGAAATAGACTGGAACGACATCGTGCTTAAACCACAGTCACTTACAAATGACGATCTGAACATCCTGAAATACTTCTGGTAAAACCTCCTCCCGAAAATTCCAATAACAACTGCCTGCCTTGGCGTGCTCAACCAGCTTCTTTCCCACTCCAATCTCTCGATTTATTACCCCTTAATTATTTCTTATGGGGACAACCGTAGAATCTTGTTTATGCGACTCCAGTAGACTCTGATGGTGATCTCGCCATTTGAATATTCGCTGCTGCTGTACATGTGCGTGAAATACCTAATATCTTTGAACCAGTACATCAATCGACGTTGTTAGGCATGAATTACTGTTGGTTGACACATTCTGAAATAGTTATGGTAAACCCCCCTCTAGAAAAGTACGATAACAACTGCTTGCTTTGGGGTGCTCAGTCAGCTCCTTTCCTACTCCGATCTCTCGATTTATTGATCCTTGATTACTTCTTATGGGGGCATCTGGAGAATCTCGTTTATGGTACTCCAGTCGACTTCGATGACGATCTCGTCGTGTGAATTTCCGTTGCTGCTGCACATGTGCTTGAAATGCCTAACATCTTTGAACCTGTACGTCACTCGCTCCATTGATGTTGTCATGCATGAATTCAAACAAACATCCCTTTTATGATTCTTACCTGTGTTTATCCCACACTCCTCACATGCGCCCATTTAGTCCCAGCGAAAAAAAAAAATCATGACACTCAAACCATAATCACTATGTTCAGATGTTTTATTTTACTTTTTCCTGCTTTAAATAGAAGAGGCGGATGAGAGTTTTTATCACGAGTCGGTCACGTGGAGTAGTGGCCTTTGCAGCTTAAGATAACTCAGCGTACTCATTTTCTTAGTACTGGTACTGGTTTGAAAAGAGGGGCTATTTAAAAATATTTCAATGACTGTCAAGATTCTTTTTTTCTGGCACTGTACAGTCCTATACAATAAATGGTTATCATAGTTTCCTCTATCAACACTTAAAAGCCTTTTTCCTGAATTTTTGAAGTTATGTTAGTACATTTTTCCAGAAATTAAATAAATTTGGGAAAGATTTCAACTATAAATATTTCATCAACTAAATCAGTATTTAAGGGCGTTTTCTGGATTAATTACAACTCTATTCAAATCATTTACTCAGTATATTGCTTTTAGTAGTTTACAGAATTGGATAATTTACAAATTTAATAACCTTATATGAAAATAGAAAATTTTCAGAACTGAATCTTTCCACTCTAAGTCTTTCACCATCAAGAAAGCTAAACAGTTACAATTGGAAAATGAAAATATCCATAAAAAATATTTTTACTTTCTACATTGAATAATGTTTTTGGAACATGATAAAGGGTATCTAGAACACATTCTAACTTGCATTAATGCCAATTGATATATTAAAGGAATTTTATAACATAGTGCTTTTCATTGTACCTCAAAGTAACATCGGTGCATAAAGGATTATATTTTGTTGTCCAGAAGTATTGCTTTAAACACATTCGAACCAACATCGCTTATGTTTGGTGAAAACATTTCGTGCGCTCTGTGATAAACAAAATAGCCCCAAAAAATTAAAGAAAGAATATTTTTTGTCAATTCAAATCAAATAGGGTAAGGGGCCCTATTATCGTCCCTCAGTCCCTTTTAGGCCCTTGGAAATTGTAATTTTCAATGAAAATCTACCAAATTTGGATTTTACATAGACTGACTATCCACGCACATAGAAACATAGGCAAATAGTGTACAAAAAAAAAAATAACAATGCAAAAAATTGTTTTTCAAAAGTATCTAAAAAATGCAAAACAAACAAAATTGTCCCAATTTCGTCCCCCCCCCCCCCCCAAAAAAAAAAAAAAAATCCAATACGCCGAGGCTTAACTTATAACTAAATCAAAGCTTATTTCTAAATTAGTAACATTAAAGTAAGGCACAAAGAAATGTACCAATTTATCAGTGGATTAATAACGTAATGAAACATTAGCTATCCAAACACGAGGGAAAAATTGAAAAAAATGTCATGAAAATACATTCTTAATTTCGTCCCCGGGACGAAAATAAGAACTGCAAGGAGGACAAAATTGGGACCACGCTACTTGTATAATTAACTTGTATATTCGATAATTAACTACGATAATTAAGTATCTAAACTACTAACGATAATTAACTTGTATATTCTGCTTCTGATTAAGTCACGACTTAACCAGAAGCAGAATATACAAGTTAATTTCGAAGACGCAAAAATTAAATATCCCTCAAAGAATTATCATGATTTAGTTATCCGCGAATCAATCGAAATTATTACTAAAGAAAATACTGTTTGTAATGACGTTTTATCCTACAACATACCCAGAATTTGGCTCAGTTTGCTTAAAGAATCATAAAACCAGTAACTTTCCACTTCCCTATATCCTTGTTTTATTTTCCCAATGTTTCCGGATCTATAAATTAACTTCCTCTTTCACTACTTTCGTCACCATCTACGTGAATTTTGAAAATTAGACGTTAATAACTGTTGTATTTCTTATATTCCTCTGACGAAGGCTATGCTTTTTATAGTTGAAAGTATCAAGGTATTAAAATAATTTAACATTTTTTTAAAAATACTGTGTCATCTTTTAAGTAATTTTGCACATAGTGTAAGTTTAAGTTTAACTTTTAAAGATGAATTAAGCATTTCTATTTATTTATTTACTGAAGAAATAAATTCTTACCGTACAGTAAATAACGTTCTACAAACGATGTAATAAGAACTTGGGTCATCCAAAAATAGGAAATTCACCGTCTTTAATTTATGTATGCGTCTTGGCGAACGAAACTTTCAACACTGACCCCTTTTACCTCCCGTCTCCTGTACCTTGCGTCATATGTAACGCCACTTTCGCAGAAGCGGAAAAGTTAAGGAGGACGAACTTACGAATTTGATTTGATTTTGAAAAATAACAATATTACAGTGCCAGAAAAAAAAAATATCTTGACAGTCATTGAATTTTTTTAAAAAAGCTCTCTTTTCAAACCAGTACCGGAACTAAAAACAAAGGAGCACTCTGAGTCATCTCAAGCTGCAAGGGTCACCACTCCACGTGACCAACGTGCGATAGAAACTCTCGCCCGTATCTTCTTACTTAAAGCAGGGAAAAATAAAATAAAACATCAGAACATTGAGATTATGGCTTGAAAGTGAAGATTTTTGTTTGCTGGCACTGTATATTAATATTTTTAGCGGTGGAAAAGTTGCTATTTTTTTCAAAAGTAGAGTTTTCCGTCAACCTGTCATAGCTGCTTTCCGTGTGTTACTTCCCCTTCGTCACTAGAAATTGTAATGTCCGACATAATTAGGCATAAATTTTCTTTAAATTGTATAAAATATAATTTTTTTTATTTTTTTTTTTACCAAAAGATACAGCATTTACAAGAACAGCATTTTATTTTAAACATTCAAAACTTTGTTACATCCGACTTAAAAAGCAAATAGTTTACTTATATTGAATTTCTCTAAAAAAACAGTCTTTAATGATCATGAAAGCATTTAACAAAAATGCATTTACTATTTATATATTTATCGTCTGCATAGTAGAAAAAAAAATATTTTTCTTATGCTATCAATTATCAAACAAATCGCGATCTGACTTAATTCTAGTACGTTCCGTACATATACTCAAGGGATAAAGTGAGCAAAAAATTTATAGCGCCATATTTGGCTACTTAACTCACTTTTAGCGTGAAATAAACAAATAAAAATCAGATAATATAAGATTAAAAATAGGAAAAAATACATAAAATATGATTTTAACAGAGAAATTTTATCGGTTCTGTAGCTTTTATATAAAGGCTATAAAGTGCACCAGGTCTCGATGCGACCCGCACCAAAAGTGGTTCCATTGTAAGTATTACATGAAATCAATGCCACTTTAAAAATTAAATAATAGTTCATCGTATTAACATTTGGATGTTATCGTTTAAAATCTCCATGGTAATAACAAATAATACAGAAATAATGTAGATGAAATTTTTTTTACAAATCATATGGAGTTTTAACAGTGCTTATCACGCTGTGCATAACTTAATAATATCTTAAATGTTGCACATGTACTTACACCACTCACTCAGCCTTTTTAAATCCTTTTTTACTTCAAATAATTCTTAGATGCCCAAGACGAAGGTTCTTTACATGTTGTAATCAGAAAATTGCCAATATATATTCTACGCACAAAAGTAATAGGCAATGTAATAGAACAAGGGAAAATATGAATAAAATGTTTTGAAATTTTTAATGAATATTGAGATGTAAGTAATGACTATTATGAGTAAGTGTATTATGATTCTAAAACAAAAGACAATTAAAGTATAATGCAAAACTCATACTATTATTAAGATTTTCGTATGATAATTTTCATCCACAACTCTCTGAAATTGTTACACTCTCAAATATAATTCACTTAAAAATGAGAAATTCCATCTACTAGTATTTTTTTAAGTACAATTGTTTCAAAAAGAAGTACATTGTTAAAAATAATCTAATTAAAAATGAGCATTTCTATGTACTCATATTTTTTAAGTACATTACTTCAAAAAGGAGCATTAATCTACTTAAAAATGAAAATTTCTTTGTACTCAATTTTTTAAGTACAATTAATTCAGAAACGAATACATGATATTTTGAAGTTTTGTATACTTATACTTGATTTATAAATGTATGCAGAAATGAATACATATATTTTGTATTTTAAAGTCTTAATATTGATGTTTAAATCCTAGGTGCTCAAAAATATGAGTTTTCTGATAAACCCTTTTCTTATACCGAATTGACAGTAGGGATTTCCAAGCTTTTATTTAAAGATATCTTTGTTATAATTTTTAATTTACAATACACACTTTTCAAATTTATTTACAATTTCATTAGAAATGTTAAAGAAGAAAATTTAGTTTAAAAATTGTTTTTTTAGAAATTAGAATATTTAAGAAAGGGAAAATTCATCTCTGCTGTTAGCGATCTTCCGTCGCTGATTCATAAAAGGTGTCATTTGGAAGCAGCTGGTACACTATGACGCAAAAGTTTAGATAATGACGTGATTCACCTTTAAAATGTAGAATTTTGACGTCAGAATTACAAAAACCTGTAAATATATTCAAAAACTGATTTAAAATGCTATGTACAAAAGACAGTCGTTTTATTTGCTATAATACTAATTTTTTTCATAAAAATTCAAATGTGCTTGTCGCAAAAGTTTAGACACTACTCTAAATTTCTTTGAATATTCGCTGGCATATGCAAATTTAGAATCGATGATGTCACAAATTTGGAGTACTTAAGTTCTGCAAACGATTGCGCTTCATAGTCGACATACCGAGAGCTAAAGAAATTCAAGTGAATGAGGTTTCAAGGATTTGACAGTTGAAAGGTGAAGGGAAGAGCGTTTCTGAAATTTCTGCTATTATTAATAGGTCAAAAAAATCTATTTATCGAGTTTTATCGAGTGGTTCCGAATATAAAGCAAAATGTCGGTCTGGGAGGCCACGTGTGACAAATGTACGAGAGGATCGCCTGATACAAAGACTAGCGAGTACTCAACAAATGAGCGTACGTGGAGTTCAAAGCTCATCGGGACTCTCTGTATCAAAGGATACGATTCGTAGACGAATTTTGGAAAAAGGAACAATCGTTTATAGCAAAATGCAGAAGAAACCAGCTCTGAAACCATATCATAAGTTACAAAGACTTATGTGGGCTCGAAAGCATATGTCATATGGAGAGAAATGGCAGTCAGTCATATTTAGCGATGAAAAAAAGTGGAATCTGGATGGTCCAGATGGTTGTTTATCGTATTGGCATGACTTGCAGAAGGAACCTCGACGTTTTTTTAGTCGCAGACAAGGAGGGGGCTCGGTGATGGTTTGGGCAGCCTTTTGCTATAATGGACAAGTATCTCTGACCTTCACCAGTGGTCATCAAACTTCACAGCATTATACACAGACATTAGAAGAAAACCTACTGCCATTTGCTGAGCTTCTAGGGGGTCCTCACAAGGAATTTCAGCAAGACAATGCTTCAATTCACACTGCAAAACATTCAAAATCTTGGTTTAATTCCCATAATATAAGAGTTCTCGACTGGCCAGCATGTAGCCCAGATCTTAACCCTATAGAAAACCTTTGGAGCATCATGTGTCGCAAAGTTTATAGCAACGCTAGACAATACTCTTCTGAAAAGGAACTTAAGACATCTATTGAGAATGCATGGTACGATATCGATCCACAAACTATGCAAGATTTAGTTTCTTCCATGCAATCTCGTGTATATGACGTAATACATAAGCATGGATGCGCAACCAGGTTTTAAAAATTGTTTATTTCGATTTTATTTAATTTGTGTCTAAACTTTTGAGACAGCAGTTTATTTTTGTTACCATTTAATTTATTGCAATATGCACAATTCCACTTTTCTTTGTTATAAATATTGTTTATATGTACAGCACATTAATTTCAAGCAGTGATTTGAAAATTGAATAAATATTTTTCAAAGTATGTAAGAATTTCTTCATTGTCTAAACTTTTGCGTCATAGTGTAACTGCTCTTATAACACAGTCAGTACAATACTGATCTCCCACCTAGAGGACTCAGGTTCAAATCACGGGGTGGCTCCTACACAAAATTTCAAGAATTAAAGTAGTAAATTCGTTGTTCTTTACACCAAAAATTGTATTTCTTCGCAATTCAAAGTTACCGTAATTAAAAATGGTGATTTGTCGGTTCTCTGTAATTTCGCTTTTTTTTCTTATAGTTTAAGTGTGTTTCTATACATACTTATTTCCGAGTCCCTGTATGTAGTAAAAAAAATGAGTACATGCGTTTTTCAAATTTAAGAGTTAAGTACTAGGAGCTATTTTAAGATCGGGAAGTGCTCAATAATTAGCACAATTTACTTATTTTTAAGAATAGTGTTTTAACAGTGTAGGATAAAATGAATTAAATAAAAAGATATTTTCTAAACTTTATATTGCTAGAAATATATTAATATAAAGGACAGATCACAAACATGATGCTAATCAAATTTCACAAAGTGATAGGCTGATTAAATGTATTCGTGAAAACCTCTCAAACATCTCAGCACTATTTTGCATTCAAATATTTAATTCATAATTTTCTTGAATCAAAACAATTCTACGTAATACCCGTCAAGATTTGACGGTAAATAACTTGAATGTTTTAGTAGAAAAATTCTTGAATTTTTAATTATTTGTTTTTAAGTAATAATTGAAATTGTGACAAATGTCTATATTGCATAAATAATTCCTATTTCTTTAAGACGATAGGATGATGCTGTCAGCCAAACCTATTCAAAGAAGTCAAAGAATTTGAACTTTATATTTTACAACCAATTTCGCTTGCTTTTTATCATAAATTTAAATAAAAATATTGGGTAGAGCCTTTATATTTACATACTACGGTCTCATCGTTTTCGAATAAAAAACAATTTTTATTATTATTTTTTTTTAACTACGTGACTATTAAAAGTTGCCATGAATTTTATTTTTATCAGTCTCATTCTCTAAAACCCCAAATTTGAAACTTTATTCAGCTAATAATGTATAACAAATATTTTATTACTTGCATTTTATTTTATATTTTGATACATTTTTTAAAATATTAAAGCATGGATATCAAGGTAATTTCTTTTATAGTTCTTATATAAATATTTTTCTTTCTTTCCTTTTTATATTTTACGTAAAATAAAGGCAAGCTTTTCTTTTTGACACACAGACATCTATATATTCTTGATAATGGACAAAAAATATAATAAAAATTGTAGATCAGCTCAATTTATTTAATTGATAATTACATGCAAAATATGTTAGCTTAAATATTTTAAATATTAAATTATCATTAGTATTTATTTTAATATTGTTCAGTGTTAAATTCTATTAATTATAAAGCATTCAAATAAGACTATAATAAAATAAAAGTCATATAACTTCTCCTCCTAGTAAAATATGTCATTATTATCATTATTATTTCTTTTAATGTTGTTCAGTGTTAAATTTTGTTAATTATAAAGCATTCAAATAATACTAATAATAAAATAAAAATCATATAACTTCTCCTCCTAATAAAATATGTCATTATTGAAGTAAACTAATGCCAAAAATATCACAGAAGTATTTTTTCCGGGAGTTGGATTCTAACCTGCGTCCCCTACAACAATTCAGAGCTTTAAACTTGCACCTTTGACCTCTCTGCCACCAGGAACTCATTCTACTTTCCTCTAAATTGAAGGAAGTCCGTAAAACAGTTTTAGCGGATGCGCATATGCCCAAAATATCTATACCTACAGAAATAGCTTTTTGTTTTAATCTATATTATGCTTAGCCTATTCTAAAAAAAATATATTTCAAACATTAAGTTAAAGTTTAAAAACCTTTATGGTTATGTTTTTCTATCGAAGTAGATTGTCAAATACATTTAACTCCCAGTGCTAGTACGAATGAATAAACTAAATTATTCCAATCACACAAAATAGTACTACAAAGTTCAGTATATGTGATACTAATTGGATGTTACACGTAAGCAACTTAAAGTAATTTTTTATTCACATATTATTATACGACATGTAAGTTGCAACAACGTTGACTTGTCTTTCGCTGCATAATTTTTTCTTCGAGATTGATATTCACTCATTTATTTATATTATCATTAAAAATCCGAATTTTTAAATCATAAAAATTATTTTTATTACCGAATGTTCATTATTCAGTCAAAAATTTAATTTATCTTTATTAGACTTTACGAATTAGTTCACTTTATGTTTATTAATGATAAGAAATTAAATAATTAGATTTAAACGTTTTAACTTACTTGAGGCTTTAGACATGAATATAAAGTTTGGATTTGAACATCATTACATAAATTAAAATTGACAGTTATTACTTGTAATTCCATTAATTATAAAGCACATTCTATGAAGAAGTTTCCTGTGAATAAATATATTTCGTCGTCAACAACGTTAATTAAATTTGTATAAAAACTGAATTGTACGTCTTTGAAGGAAATAAATAAGAAAAAGATTTAATGAAAAACACATATTTTAACAAATTAAAATTATCCTTTTGCATAGTTCTAATAAATAAACAAACAATTAATTAGTATACTGCGTATTATAAGAAAAGGTTACGCACTAATGCCAAAAATCAATATGAAATATTCAAATAGAAAATAACATAAACTTAAATGATGCATGCTACACTGTCAAAAAAAACGACAGTTTTACAGTACAAAGTACTGTCGCGACCAAGCTCGATCTCAGTTAAATGTACTGTACCTTCTTTGATTTCCTGACTATTTAAACATGAAAAATACAGTAGTTGCGTAAAATTAACAGCACAATGTACTGGCAATTTGGACGCGAGTAGTTTGTGCTGTCGTCCAAATGCGTCCAAATTGCAAGTACATTGTACTGTTAATTTTACGCAACTACTGTATTTTTCATGTTTAAATAGTCAGGAAACCAAAGAAGATACAGTACATTCAACTGAGATCGAGTTTGTGCTGGCAAATTTACAGTGGTTTTTTGACAGTGTAACAATAAAACACTGCATTTAAAGGCTTAATACGTTTCAATAAAGATATCAACATGTTTTATACTTACAATCGGTGACAATTAAAAAAATAAAATAAAAATTCGATAACATTATAACTTATTGACAATAAAATGTATATTGATAAATTTTGTAAATCCATAAAGGTTTCTCTGTACAATCTGCACATGAAGAAATTAGAACAATTTTGTTGGTGTTTTAACAGAGTGTCAGAGCGCATGAAATAATCCTATATATATTGCATATATATACTTATCATAAAGCATTTTTAAAGCCGTGTGCCAGTTACTGTAGTTAAACTTGAAACGTAGAAGATTAAAATCCAGTAAATATATAATGTAGATATTTTGCGAATCTTTAATTGATCCTATTTCAAAGATTCTCACCGTTAAATTAAACAAAAAACATCTCAATCTACCAATTACCTCGATACGTGACTATGAAATATATACAGTGCGTCCACGTATAACCGGACAGACCTGTATTTTCGAAACCGTTGGTTCTAGATGCATACTTCCAATTTCAAAAATCGTTTAAATAAAGTAAATAATTATTTTTAAAGCGATTCGGGTCACGAAAAACATTTATATTTAAAAATTGCAAAATTTCAATTTTTATACGGTTCCAAGGTCCTATAAGTGATATTTAGTAAAAATTTACTGTAACACTAACAAGTAAGACAAAGAAAGTCCCATCTATCTAACATTAAAATTGACCGAGTTATGAAACTTTGAAATGCATGATTTATACCACTTTTTTGCATATGAAAGCAGATGATTTCGGCCATGCTTTCAGGGGTCGTATATAGATTACTTTAACTTATTTCAAGGAAACTGCGCTTTGAAAGAAATCATACAACTATTATGACTGCGTATGAATAATCAATTATTATGATTGGTATTATGATTAGTATGGACGATAAATCAAGAGTTAAAATCATCCCATACAGAAGTAAAGAAACAAATAAAATATTAAATTACACTGGTATGACCACAAGAAAATTCCAAACAAGAGTTAAAGAGCATATACAGGATATTAATAAAAATAGACCTGCTGCCGCCCTTACAAGGCTGTTTCAAACTAAAGATGTTGACTTCCTTTTCAATAATGCGAGAGTCATTATGCAGGCTTCCGATTTTAATAGTTGTGCTATTTTAGAGCCTTAGGAAATTTTAACGCAAGCAGAAAATTGTTGTAATGACGTATTACCATACGAAATTCGCGTATCTGGTTTAATTTACTTCATAGTACATGAGAGTTTGGTCTCCCAGAGAACTGAGCTTTTTCTACCTTCCCCCTCCTTTGGTTTAATGGGTATGACCGCCTGCGGGCATCCTGAAAGGTGTTAGCATTGAGCATCGAGCGTCGAGTGTTTTCTCAGTCAGTTCTCTTCTCCTTGACAAAGGCTTAAGGTTAGCCGAAAGCGATTGGAGTAGCTTTTTTATTATTTTAACATCTAGTTTTTTTAACTTTGAAAAAGATTTGTATATATTTTATCACACCTATGTAGTAATGTGTTTTAATGAAGCATTTTAAATGTTTTCATGCTTTTATATAATAAAAAAAGGCGAATCTGGCGTTCAAAAATAGACTATTTTATTAAATCAATTTATTAACATTATGATTGAGTTAACTTTTGTTAGTTAAGTTTCAGATTAGTTAAAATAATTGTATTTTAACATATGTTTTATTCTATAAGGATTTGAGTCTATGATTTCTTTTAACAAAATTTGAGTTATTTTCATAAGGTTTTATTTAACTTGCAACGATCGTCTTTCCAGTTTAAAATTTGTACTCGAACTTTAACTCACTTTCAAATGTCCAATCGAAGTTAAATTTTACATACTGACTTAAATACGATGACAATGTAATACAGTGAAACCCCGTTCTATCGTTCCCGCATCCATCGTTTTCCCTCATTGATCGTTTTATTTCTATGGTCCCTGCACAAATTATATTTATATAATGTTAACGAAACCCGCATGCATCGTTCTTCAAAAAGTCGTTTTTCCGTATTCATCGTTGTAAAAGTTTTCTCCTTACCGAAGTGAAATTGAACGTCAAGCAGATTCACATGACATACAAAAGCGAATTACTTCTTTTATCTTAAAATGACTCATTTGTACTATTTTAGAGGGGGGGGGGGGCAGTAATTAGCGTTGATATTGTGACATGTATGTACGTGTAAATAACTGAATAGGGAACAGGTCTTCTTGTTTAGAGAATGAGTTATTCTATTCTGTGTATACGGGAGGATCGATGCACCCACTTCGGCCAGCTGCTACACTTCTGGCTAATCTGTTGTGTGTAGTGCACGTGTTTAATTTCAAGAGTATGAGCTTTCAATTTAATGCATTCTACTCTAAATTTTATGCGTTCTGTGAATTTTAAGAATGGCAAAACAAATCTGAACCTTAGATGAAAGGCTTTACATCAGAGATGAGGTGGAAAAAAACCCTTTTGAGAAGCACTGCTGAACTATTAGGAATACCACCATAAATCCTGAATTCGATAATTTTGAAAAAGAAAGAAATTAGAGAGGAGGCTGATAAGTATGGAACTTCTGCAAAAAAGAGAAAAACTAACAAAGTGTCTACTTACAGTGGGTTGGAAAGAGTTCTCTTCGCTTGGTACGAGCAGCCTCGTGCGTCAAATATTCTTGTGGATCGGAATATTCTTCGAGGGAAGGCGCTTGAGACAGCTGCCTCATATGGCATGGATACTTTTTCTGCATCAAATGGGTGGATTTCGCTAAAAGTTGCTAAAAGTCACTGTGTATTGGTATAGAGGAAATTATGCGGCGAATGTGCCACAGTAGTAAATACTGATGAAATAGAAATGTGGTTCGGGAAACTTCCGAAGTTACTAGATGGATACAAAGACTGTAACGTCTACAATGCAGGCGAAACAGCCCTGTTCTATAAATGCTTGCCAAAGAGAACGCTATCTTTGAAAGGAGAGTCTTGTCATGGTGGTAAACATTCCAAAGAAAGACTTACAGTGTTGCGCAAGGACGGTTCTGATAAACGAGTACCCCTCGTTATTGGTAAATCTGCTAGACCTCGATGCTTCAAGAATGTAAAGAAACTACCAGTAGTCTATCATTCGAATGCCAAAGCATGGATGAAAAATAATATTTTTACAAAATTTCTTCATGACTTTGATAGATCAATCGGCACACAAAAAAGGGAAATTTTTCTATTTATTGACAATTTTTCAACTCATTCACCAGATAAGACGTCTTTGAAAAGTATAGAAGTCAGCTTTTTCCCAGCTAATTGTACTTCTGTCGTAGAACCTCTTGATGCCGGTATATTCAACTATTTTGCAATTTTACAGGAGAAAAGTAGTGAAAAGATCTTGATGTTTCATGAAACAAGAAAAAGAACCTACTCCAAAAATAGACCTTTTGCAAGCTATTCATTTTGTACTTTCAGCCTGGCAGGAAGTAACCTCTTCAAACATCCAGAATTGTTTCGTGAAATGCGATTTTGTACAAAAAAAATGATGAAGAATGCTCAACAGAAAGGAAAGGAAATAATGACGCTGGTGACGTTAATGCAGATGAAGTGTGGTTGTGTGTAGCAGAGGATGTATCTGGTGTGAAATTTAGCTATTATATTTCCATTGATCAATATGTTGCAACATGTGGTGTCCTAAGCATATAATAAATGTGTGATCATGCAAAAAATGAATAATGGCGAAGAAGCAGGGGATAATGTTCATGCCGATGAGCCTACACCAGTGCCAAGTCTGGCTGATGCAATTACGTCATTTGAAACTGTACGAACTTTTATATATGCACATGAAATTATGGAAAATGACCAGAAAAATGTTGTACATCTTGAAAATTTGTTGTTCAATTTACAAAAAGAACGAAAAACCCAACATAAAATTAGTCATTTTTTAAAATAAATATTAATTTTTTACAACTTCGATTTATTTCTTTTACAGTTTGGTAAGTAAGAAGTTAGTATTTATTAGTATACTGTATACATTGAAAGTATTAGTAATGTGCAAAACAATGGGTTTTTTCGTGTTTTGATGTTAACTCGCATTCATCGTGTTCCCGCATTCACCGATTTTTTTCGTGCACCCCTTTAAAAACGATGGATCGAGGTTCTACTGTATTATTATGGTTTTCGACGCTTACCATCTTATTCATACTTATATTAGAGGATAACACAAAAAAACCCGGATAGATTACCGTCAAAACGTTTAAGAAAGAGTTTTAAATTAGATAATGTATACCTGCGATGGTTGTATTTTTTAACTTTTATAATTACATTTTATGTATTTTTTATCGCTGAATCAAAAAAGTACCTCCACTTTAAACCATCACGTCAGGATTTTTCACAAATTGTAGATTTCAAGGTTAAAAAATGGCGTAAAATCTGATACTATGAAATAGATGTAAGACTTTTTTATTCAGTTTAATTTTATTTAATTGAATAATTTATTCATTTTTTTTTTGCTTATACTGGGTTTCTTACAGCTAAACATCTCAGGGATGCAATGAAGTTGGGAGGGGGAAGGGGATCTATTTTAACTTTGAGCTTTTTAACTTTAAAATTTGGGATTTGAGAAAAATCCTGGTGTGATAATTTAAAATGAAGGTCATTTTCGGATTCAGCTCTAAAAAGTTCATAAGAATCAATTTACAAAAGATAAAAAACATGGCACAATCCAAAATTTGAAAGACAGTGTAATCTAACACCATTTTAAAACATATATAATTTGTAAAGAATTCAGGCTGTTGTTTTTCATCCTTTTATTTAACAAAAATTCTGTTATTTGTATCCTCTTATATGTTCAGCACAAATTGTATATTTTGCAGTAATATGTCAGAATGAATAAAGATTTCAAATTTATATTGCAATACTAATTTTGCTCTCAACCATTTCTTTAATATATATGACGAAATTATATTTCTACTAAATTTGTGATTGGCCCCTAATTTGCGGCAAAAAATATGCTCCAACTTTAAACAGCCATCATTCGGTCAATTTTAATCGTGGAATAACAGGACTTTTTTTTTTGCCTTACTTGTCAGTGTAATAGGAAAATTTTACTAAATATAACTTATAGGATCTAAAAACCGTATAAAATTTAGATTCTGGAATGCTTCACTAAATTGTCTTTTCCCTACAAACTTACTTTAAATCTTAAATCTGCACCTAATTTTGAGTACTTTTGCAATTATAAGTATGCATCTAGAACCAACGGTTTCAAAAATAAAGATCGGTCAGCTTATACGTGGACACTCTGTATATAGATGGAAATAAATGCAACTGAATAGGTACATCCGTTATTTAAATTAGTAAATCACGCATGTTTAACATGCAAAATATTCCTAATAACTTACAGCGTATGGAACTCTTCTAATAAATTATTAATAATTTTACAACCAAGTAATTCCGTTTGTTGCTTTCAAAACTTTTCTTTCAAAATCGATATTTACACCAGTTACATTTTCTTCGTACATTTAAAAGTATTTAGATGATAAATTACAAATACAATTAATGAAAGTTAAACATTCAGAGAAAATTTCATTTATTATCTGTCAGTTTTCTAATTTACTTTATCCAATGTAAATTAATTAGTTTCAATTAAATAATTACATTTAAACATTTTAACTGCCCCGCAGACTTTATTGTGCATATTAAGTTTAAATTTAAAAATTATTAGAGAAATTAAATTTGGCATTTTTAAGTGACTTCTAAGTATCTGTTCTGAAAATAGCTCTTACAAATAAGATTTGGTATAAAAGTAATAATATCGTTGGAACTTTTGTAAATAAAATAATAATAACATTAATGATAATAATACACAATATGAACTTTAAAAAGTTCACTGTTTTACTTAACCCCTTTGTATCACCGTGTTGCAGATCTGCAACATAACCAAAACGTCATTGTTATTTCAACAGCAAATTGCAAAAGACGATCTTGTTGATTGTTGTTATTCTATTACTCTACTATCTATCTATATTATAAAGGACAAACATATCTGTGCGTAACGCATACGTCATTCTGCGAATGGCAACACTTTGAAATTTGAAATGAAATTTCGGTTTTGCAATTTTCGCTACTACAAATTTTTAAACTTCTAAACATCCCACATTTTAAATTTTTACACCGTCTTATACAGAAAAAAATTTACTTTTAAATGCAATTTGTTTGAAAGCTGTATCTCAATTTATTTTTGAGATATTAATTTTTTTATAGTTTTTAATACCAATTTTCTAATCGTGGCAACTGAAGTACTTCATTTCTATTAAAAGTGGTTTAGTTATATTTATTGATTATATTCTTACTGATGCCATTTTTTCATTACAATTAAAAATATTTTTTTTCATTCCGCTGATATTGAGTTTGAGACAATAGGCAAAATATTTCAGCGACTGAAAATGACGTCATATTTAAAAGAAAACGATAATTTTACTTGATAAAAAGAGATATTTCCTCTTGAATACGTCTAAAAATTATAAAATTCTGGAATTATTACGCGCTTACAGAAATTATACTAAGACTTCAAATCACAAGTGGTAATTTTCACATTGAATGTTGTAATAGTTGACAAACGCGAATTCAAGCTTGAAAATATATTTATTAATAACTTATTGCGCTTTAAAATGTTTTTAAATGGTTAATATGGATGTGAAACGCGGAAAATGACTTGATTCGGTTTAGATTTAAAGGGGGGGGGGGGAATTCTATGATTATGTCGTGAAATCATTTTTGCTGATTTTTCATTCCGTAATACCAAGCAATAATTGATAACTTAATCAAAATTACTTATCTTTATTATATATTACTTATTACGCATATGAATAAAGTTTAATTTTGCAATAATTTTAACAGTAGTAGCATGTAGTAAAATATGTCTTTGGAGAGTTAAACTAACAAGTGTAAGATGGATTTTTTATTCAAATAATTTTTTGTCGATGTATTATAAATTTGATGCAACAGTTCCTTTGTAAACATTTTCTTTCGTCGAAATTCGACGGGATCCACCTCGTTAACATAATTATTTCATTAAATCCGAAACAAATGTCGATACGGATTTTTTTTTTTTCGCCCCAAAGTTTAATTTATCGCTTGATCGTGATATCGCCACACGTGATTTTTGTTGAATTAAGATTTGAAATACAGGAGTTAAAAAAGTCTCCAGACGTCTACAAGTATATTGTTTTCAAAGGTGAGTTTAAATTCTTTATTTAAAGAATTTTCGAGCAAGGAAATTTATAATATGTATAAGATAAACGTAAACTTTTGTTTGTTGCAGATCTGCAACAATGCGCCATATCTTCCCTTGTAAGGGATGTTTTAAAAATATCGAAAGAACATCGAAAATATTTTCTAATGGTTATTTAAGTTACATTTCTTTCAGAAGAGCAAAATTATTGGAAAGGGAAACATTAATCTGTTTTTATATTATTTAATTGCTATAGGGTAAATTAGGGATCCCCTCTCTGTAAAATTAACTTCAAGTCCAAAGTTAGCAAAAAAGGGAAAGGTCTCGTAGAAAATAGAATTCAACAGAAAAAGTATAGAGCGCCTACTCAACATTATTCCACCAAAACAAGTGCGCCTAGACGAAATTGGGCACTGACCATATTGGGGAGAAAAAGAATACGAAACTGTTTGCGAGAAATGTGGTGTGGGACTTTGCTACAACAAAACTAACAATTGTTTCAAAAATTTTCGTGCAAATTAAAATTTTCAATATTTTCAGTTTTTGTGCCATTTGGCAAGATGTTGCAGATATGCAACAAACCCATTTTTTCAGATAAAATTTTATTTTTCTGTTCTGAATTTTTTAAATTATTTTTTCCATGCTTAAAATGATGCATTTTAATATCTGTGTTAGAATTTTTCGAATCGGGGTTGTTGAGTTACAAAGGGTTAAAAGGCGACTAAAATAATAAAATAGATGTTACAAGTTAAAAATATACATTTTATTTAAAATTTCCTAGTACTTTAGGGCTGTAATTCCCGAGGCGATCATCAGAGAATATTTTAAGAACTAATTGTTGTTATTTTTTTCTGGTGCAATTGTATTGTGGACTAATTGCAGTTGTTGTAATAATTCTTAGACGTATTTTAACTTGTAACATCTATTTGATTATTTTAGTCGCCTTTTAAGTAAAACAGTGAGCTTTTTTAAAGTTCATTTTGGGTATTTTATGTCTGAATCATGGTGAAATATTGCATTTCGCGTTATGATTTTATTTAAAATTAATAATTTCATTACTTTGAAACATGAAAACTGAATTATTATAGAGTAAACAAATTATCAGGCATTAAATAACACATCAATAAGTATTATAATATTTAAAAAAAAACTTTATATTTTAACAAGATTAATACATTAAACGCCGCTGTATATAAGGCATGTGAGCCAAAGGTCGCCAAAGTTAAGCTTTGAGGATTTTTCATAATTTTCTGGTTAGGTCTATGTGATTTTTTTGGTGAAATTTTATACTTTTTAACACATATCATGTATACTTTCCTTTGTAAAATAAAATTATATAGGGGAGAGTAGCCATATTTGGACCGCCGCCGCTTTAATTGGACCGTTGCCATTCTGCCGTTAATTACAGGAAGAGACTCCATCTACAGCTGAAATCCTACTTATCAGAATGACGTCATTCATGAGTAGAAGAAGCAACTGCCTACCACGTGCGGCTTTCAGACATTTAAAAAAACCCCTAAAGTTAGCTGTTTTGATCTAATTTTTTTTCTACTAAACGTAAGTGAATATTTTAAAACTAAGGTAAGTTGTTATGTTTTCATATACATATCTAAATTAATCTGTTTATTGCGCATATTTTTCAAGCGGATTTGTTTGATTTCGTTTTTGTTTTTAGTCTTGAAATTAACTGTTTAAAAAAATGGCGCAGTTGCCGTAATAGGGCCAATTTAAGTAGCTTAAATTGGACCAGATATGCGATCATAAATTTGAAAAGTAAGTAATGAATTTCGAGGACGGTATGCTTTGTACACTATTTTTTTATATTTTATAATGGATTACTATCTCCATGCAAGTTTTTTTGTGTATATCTGGATTAGTTTTTTTATACAGTTTAGGCCTGTGTAAACATAAAAATATTTTTACATGTCTATACAATAAATTTTGTTTGGAATGTTTTTTTTTATCTTGTATGTAATTGTATTTATTTTCTTTGAATTCTTTATTCCTACGGCATATTTGATTTACAGAGTTGAATTCAAACATTTTCCCACTACAGGATATTTGTGATGGAAGACTTTTTATAGTTCTGGAGAGTGGAATTTCCATTAAAATGCATAAAATCTCAAACCTTGATGAAAATGTTGAAAAAGACATAGACAAACTGTCTGGAAGAAAAACACCCGTGACAGCAAAAGCTGTTAGAGATATAGGAAACAAAAAGTAGACAGAAAGTTTTGAAGAAATTGACCTGCAACAAGGCTGCAGCTACAAATCCTCCCCTAAAGCAAAAAAAATCATTAGAATTGCTATTTCTCGTGCTAAATTCAGTTAAATCAAAGTACAGAGGGAGCCAAAAAACAGTTGTGTTAACATCATCGCCATATACACTAAACCTTGAAATGAGAAAAAAAAAGACAAAAAGGGAGCTTTCACAGCCCAAAAGCAATTGGAACATCGAGTTTTTTAAAAATAGGCGTAATGCAATAAGCAAGAAAATGATGGAAGAGAAGAACTGCAAACATAATGTAAAGAAAACTTCTGTTGCTAAAAAAAAAAAAAAAAAGCTGATAATTCAAAATCTAAAAAGAAAAATCTAGACAATGATGATTGGTTTTGCCTAATTTGTAAGAAAAGTAAAATAGCAGAAATGATTCAGAGTACAGATTGCCATATACGATTCCATTCTGTGTGCGCTGGAAAACAAAAACAAAAAACAAAATTCATGTATAAGCTTTGCATCACTCCTTACATGATATTCAAGTAACTGTCAATTAGTTCCATAATTTCTATTTTTAATTACTGATAACTTTGATTTGTATTTTGAATACATTTTGATTTAAAACAATTACTCTTATTTTCAGGTATTTGATTTCATTATATTTCATTGCTGTTATTTTGTTTGATTGTTTCATTAATCGCAAACTTTACTTTTAATAAAATTAGTTATATTCCCTAGTCATGAAAACAACCTGATATTATGTGGTCCAATTTAGGTGACTGGGGGTCCAACTTAGGCGACCAGTTGCTGAATTTGGACCACTTTTGACAAATTTTTCAAATTAAAATAAAATTTAAGATTTTCAAAAAGAAATTGATCTAAATATTTATTTAGTTAGCAGATGAATAGATTGACCCTCTGTAATGATCTTCTGCAGACATTCCAAAAATTAAGTGAGTTACACCTGAAAATAAGTGAAGTGGTCCAAATTCGGCTACTCTCCCCTATATATATATATATATTTAGCACAATTTCAAAATTCTGCTTGTGGGCCACCTTTGACGCATAGTTTCCCAAAGATAGACCATATATTGAAATCACTTTTAAAACCTGAAAAAATACTCGGCAAACTGTTCTACTTCTAGAAGAGTATTACGATGTTCAATAAAAAGTAAGTATTTGATTACAAGGAAAAATTATAATAAACATTTTTCAAAATATATCTTTGTAATCAGAATCCGTGCTGAAAGTCCATATGAAATATTCGCTTCTGTCTTGTTTAGTAAGTCCCTGATATTCTTCATGCACATATTGGTGTAAGTGATTACCCATTTGCATGTCCATTATTTTCTCTGTCTTGCATAAATGCAACACAATTTACTTTTGTCTGGCAATCACTTGTGCCAGACATGATAGTATTAGATTGTTTGAGAGTCTTTTTTAGTAGTGCAGAGGATTTTTTTTTTTATTTTCTTATCCTGTTGCTTATTGTTATGTTTTGTTATTTTTGTTAACTTTTATTTATCTTTTTTAAAAAATACTCTTATAATATGTCTTATATATGTAAAGGCACATTTGCATAAATAAACAGTAATTCCTCTGTTACTAATAATATTTATATTTAACATTTTAAAGAAATTAAAATTATCTTGTTATAAATCAATGAACTATACTTGTTTTTAAAACTTTAAAGTTAAGTTAAGATTGCGTTGTATTCTACCTGGTGCTCTTCATTCAGTCAAATCAAATAATAATCATAATGATCATACATTTTAAAGTAAAAAAATTTAATATCCATGTTTAAGTTAAATTAGTCTTTGTACTTTCTTTAAAATAATAATACGCATTTATCTAAAATTGAAATACACTTCAACACACTATTCATAACATTAATAAACATTATTTTTACTAAAATTTACAATTAAAGTTATTGAGATTATTAAATTTTATATAATTTTACTTCTAATAAATATAAAATACTAATAGGTGGGTAATCAAAATTTACATGTTAAAAGTTAGCTCGAACAACTCGTGAGTTTAGTGTAAATTAAATAGTCATTTATATTCTAAGCACTTATATGTTTCACAACCTTCACAACACTTATATGTTAAACACCCATATGTTTCACAAACTTAAAATAAATTGACTTACCAGAAGTTGAGCGAGCGACTTGCCTCTATTGAATTATTATATGCAGTGATATGTTATTAACTTCCAACCTTACTACTAATCCGAGTCATTATAATGATCCATTTAAACACTACCAAAGTTTATACATGATCATACACCGATAATTTCCAGTTTTAAAATCATAAGGATGATTCCGTACCGCTCCATCTCACGTTAAATAGACACAAATTTTCACAAACCGAGATTTTCCAGTTTCAGAATACTTTACCACCCTTGCACGTCAGGTAGAATCACTTCAGAAATCCGCTTCAGAAATCCATCTCCGAAATTTGCCTCAGAAACCCACCTCAGCAATCCGCCTGAGGAATTCGCCACAGAAATCCACTTCAGAAATCCACCCCAGCCATTCGACTGAGGAATCCGCCTCAGAAATCCACCTCAGAAATCCACCTCAGAAATCCACTTCCGAATGCTGTCACAGAAATCCGCTTCAGGAACCCGCCAGGACTGACGAGCTGATGGAGCACCGCCAACGGAAATTCGAATTTCAGTAGTACCTCCAGGCAATATTCCTCCTCGTGGTCAGCATGAAATACCCTTCATTTTTAGCAACTTCGTCAGGTAAAAGCTCATCAAGAAAGAATGAAGATTCTCAGGCCTACCGTTATTCCATGATAGCTTTTATATCACTTCGGTAAAAGTCCCTTCCACCATTTTCAGGCCTATAGTTTCTTCCTGAGAATCCGCATCTGCACAGCAGAGTTCGAAGACAGACTGTCTCAATTTCAATATGTTACAAATTGAATTATCTCTTTTTTTTAAATCTTTTATTCCATTGTCCGGGTTGGGCAGAGGTACAGCTAACACCAACCAACGATTGTCTAAGGGCTGTTTTGTTAAAATTCGACTATGTCCCATGATGCAACGATAGCAACTTAATATTTGAGTAACGTTGACACTTTTATATTTTTAAATCAACGGGATTATCCTAGATACTCCTTAATAAATGTATTGCTTTACAGGACATCTAGCAAGGATTACAAATGTCGAATCTTAATCTCACAGTTCGATTTTATTGTCTACGGAGGCAAAGGTTACGTGAGAAAACTGCTCAAGAAAAGGAAATATCATCCTTTTCATCCCTTATGCTACAACACACAAACACCGATCCACCCAAAAACACACTCCTAATTCTTTCTACCTGACATAAACTAAAACACAGATCCTATCTATTCTCTAAAGCACAAAGCTCGGAGAAATAGAAACAAATAAACAGATTATGGCTGAAAATAACTTTATAATTATTTCTTCTCCTAAGTAAATCTTTTAATTGCTGTAAACCCAATTAATTAAATTATTTTGATATATTTCGTGATTTTCTCCTGAATATCCTTATCGTCTGACACGAAAAGACTTTGAACCTAGTTAAGGACTTTTCTTCAGCGAGTTACTGACTTTCTTTGGGGGAATCTCTGATCTCAATAGTGTGAAATATGTTGGAGAGTTTGGTAATAAGCGATAATAAATGTTAATGATTTATTTCAGTTATTTAAGTAGACATTTTGAAAATTAACCTGCCTACATTGATTTGCATGTTTGTTTCCTAAGATGATCCAAATATCGGGCCGCCTTGGGAACATCCATATAGTCGCCATTTGAGCGACGCTTGTAGTAAATGTGTTTAAAGAGAAAAAGAGAAGCTTTCAGAAAACGTATCATAAATCAAAGTTCAAAGAATTTAAACACATTCAAATTAAAATATATTATTACCTGGAAATTAAAACGGCTAGTGAAGCCTTTGCATAAAGTGGCCACCTATCAAGATGATCTCTTTAAATTCAGAGACTTGTACTACAGATACATGACTTACATTAAAGTATCGCCATTTGTGATTAAAAGGAAATTAGTTATCGTTTTTGTGGATTTGCTACCTTAAGTACACTGGCCACGTTTGGCCACACCTACGTTATTAAATTACTATTTATGGAATCGGTGTTTTTTCTTAATAATTTTTCTAATTTAAATTACTTCTAAAAACAAAATAAAATATCAAGTTATGAGTTCAAAGACTTAAAAGATGTTGCTGACAATCGTGACTTCAAGTTTTGAGTTAAAATGATTTTAAAATGTTCAAACTAAAATACATTTTTTTTTAAATGTTGAATACGGATATAAGAAGTGCGCATGTAAATTCTGAGAAGGTAAAAATGATGTCGGGTTTAGATTTCATGCGGAAAAAATTCTATGATCGTATGAAAGTGGAGTAAATTTTGCTGTTTTTCATTCCCGAATACCAAACATAAGAGCCTAAATTGATAACTTCATCATAATATTTATCTTTATTATATTTTACTGATTACGTATCTATATTATAAATGACAAACGTATATGTGCGCAGCGCTGATGTCATTTTGCTAATGGCAACACCTCGCAATCAAATTTCGGTTTTGAAATTTTCGCTACTGCAAGTTTTTAATCTTCTCACCATCGTACATTTTCAATTTCTGTCGCATAAAGAAAAAAATCTATTTTCAAATGCAATTTGCTTTAAAACTGTATCTTAATTGACTGATTTATTATGTTTTTAAAAATAATTTTTAAGCATGATTTTTTGAAGTTTATCTTATCACGTGCCGTATATAATAATAATAAACATTTTCCACATAAAGCATTAAAAAAAATCATTTGTTTCTGACCAATTTTGCATAACGAAATTAATACTTTCTTCATAAATAAACAAAAGAAAAAAATGCAATTTAACAAATTACAACGATCATTTGAAAAATGATTTTTTCAAAGACTAAAATTTAAGACATAAAAAAGGTTGATCATACATTACGTAAGCCATTGATTACATTTTTCGGTACTGTAAATTTTTAAACTTCTACGGAGCTGGTCATACATTACGTACGCCATGGATTAAACATTAATATTCCTGGTCCAATTTTAAATGAATTTTCATTCTTAAACTTCTAAACATCCCACAATATTACTTTTTACACCGTCGTACAGAGAAAAAAAATGTACTTTTAAATGCAATTTGTTTGAAAGCTGTATCTCAATTTGTTTCTGAGTTACTAATTTTTTGTAGTTTTTACTACTTTTTTATCATAGTGGCAACAGAAGTATCCATCTCTGTTGAAAGTAAAGGGAAAATACAGATTACTGTATAGACCAATCAGATAATGAATAAAATGCGGGATTCAACTAATAAAATGCTTCAGATATGTTTTTGATTTCCTACCCTGACGGAGGACAATAACGATTCTTCCAAATGGTTAAAAATAGCCGAATACTTAAAAGAAGCAGCATGTTTCGAAAATGGGAGCAGTAGCGTCGAATGGCAGTAATAAATAAATATATATATATGCCTACTTGCAAGTATGCTAATTCAAAATTTGAAGTGTCCCTTACTGGTATAATGTCCGCCCTGGAGCTGTTACATTAACATCCACATGTAAATGTTCATAATTATTGGAAATATAAGGTTTCTCTGTCAGGAAATTCATACTATAAATGAAAATATTTTGAAATGTGTATTGCACTGAAGATTCAAAAACAAAAATTTATGTCAGTGATTTTTTGTTAAATGAAAGTATCAGGGAGATCGAGTGCCACTTGTTTATCTTGTTATCGGTTCATATTGAATTTACGTGAAGACAAAATTTTGTTATATATTGTTACAAAGATATATAATTTCTATTTTATAAATTTGATAAATACAAAACTTAATTCGTTTTTTGAATTTTTTTTTCTATTATGGATGTGACGAGGAGGTTTTATATGTTGAAGTACGGTTAAAATGTTCCACCGCTTAACTCTGTAAAAAGCAACGTTGTACATTTCAAACATGATAAATACGCAACATAAACAAGAAGTTGAAATAGAATGTTAATATTATTTTCTGATATATTTTTAAGTTCGAAACTTGCTGTTAACGAATAGCTCAAAAATTCTTTCAACTATGGAATAAGACGAAATTTAATGGAATTATACGAATATATTATTTGTTTCGAAAAAATTTTCGACAGTAATTTAAGATGACGTGAAACGTTGATGAATCGTCATCCCGAAATGCAAAGCCAATCAAAGTTGATAACATTGAAGTATAAACGTGGTATAGAAAAAGTCGCCAATTTGTCAAATATCAATAAATTTTAGACCTTTCAAATACCTATTATTTTAAGCCATAAAATTATTTGAATATTATGTGGATCTAAAATCGGGAACATCTTACATTAGGCACTAGTATTTTACCAGAATTGAATTAGCCCTAAATCGAATAGCTTTTCGTGTTGAGCTTGTTAACTATCTTTGCCGGAAGTGGCTATTATAGTTGCTGATTTGCGTTACATATGCTTAAACTCTAAGTGGTACCTATACACTATTTTTATAGTTTTTTATAAAGACACAGAAAAAAAGATTATATCGCCTGGTGATTGATAATTTATGGAGAACATATTTATAACAAAGGCGAGATGATAGGTTTAGTCGAAATTGGAAAATCAGTGAAAATGGTGTCTGATGAATAAGTGATGACAGGTTTTATTCTAATATATGAAAATACTCGTTTGCTTTTAAATATGACGTCATTTTTGCAGAAGACATAGATTACCACTTTGGAATACTAAAGGATTCATTCCAGCACATAAAAAGCATTTTAACAAGTTAAACAAAAGAGCAGAAATAATGACATCGGTACATGGTAAGAGTAATTTAATTGTCATTAGTTAAAACTATTTTTTTATGAAAAGTTATCAGGAGTATCTTCAGTGTTATTCTCCATGTTTTATAAAATGAAAATGATTTTTCTAGCACAAATTATGTCTATGTAAATAGTTATCGACAGTCACAAGCGATGTAGCGAAAAATATACGTTTGGAAGACAATTTCTCTTGATTACAAAACTTGAGTAATTTTGCGCCTAATAATACAAGATGAATTCATACTTTTTAGTGGGCCCCAATTACGAAAAATTAAAAATCACAATTTTAAAAAATAGCATAAGGAATGCGGTTGTTTCATTTAACAAACTTTTATTTCACGGGCTATATATTTTTCAATTCGGTAAGCATTCTGAGAGGAAAATTTTCAGAAGCATATTTAGTGATAAGGTTTCCGCATTTCATGGAATTTTGAGCCATATGGTTTTTATGTCATTTACAAACAGTTCATCTGAAAAAATTAACACAATTGTTTTCAACCTTATTCTCTCTAATGCTATTCAGCCGTGTTAGAGACATTTATAGTAAATAAAGCTGACATTGTCTAAATTATGAATAAATATTTTTTGTATATTAAATGGTGTTGTAAAAGCCAATACTATTGAAACTCTAAAAAAGTGTTTGTTAAGTTTTTTTTGGAAATATTTTAAATTTTATTAAAAATACTCCATAAAACCTACCTGTATGAAATACTTCATATCCAATAGAGATAAATAAATGTATTTTACTTAAACATTTAGATGAAAATTTATTCATCATTGAATCAGAAGGGAATTTAGTAATCCTGTTACAAAAAATCTGAGATTAGAAACATATTTGAAAAATATAAATGATTCCCAGTTAACTTTTTATTGTTAAATGGCTGTGATATAGAAGTTCCATATTTCGAGATAATTGTTTGCATTATATTACGCAAAAATATGATTAATTTGGAAATGTTATATTTATATATAATTTAGAATAACTTATTTTTGAATCAAATACTACTTATCTCATGCTTCTTACACATTTTTTAAAAATATTCTTATCTGTAAAATATTTGTACATTTAATAAATTATGTGATTTTCACTGACCTGCTATAAAGAAAGTTTGAAATGTACCTTATACTCTAACATTTATAAGCACGCTATTGTAATATAGCATACCATATATTTTACTTTATCATTTTCAATTATAAATTTTTAATACCAAAAATTCCATATTTCCTATTTTATAATTTTATTACATATTGCAGAAGAAAAACTATGCCGGAAAACTCGATAAATTTCTCTGCTTTCAATTTATTATGTTAAAAACCTTTAAATATGACTCTTTCAGTAATAATTTATACAGTACATAGGAATGTAAAATTCAGAAATATTTTTCTTATTCCTCTGAGATAAATTAATCTTGAATATGATCATATCTCTAGTCTCTCATTTTGACGATAAAATATGGCATCAATGCATCACATCTAAAACTTTGTTAGATGTGAAATGACTTTAATACTGATACTAAATTTAGGATTTTGAAGAAAATATGGATATTTTAAAAATATTTTTGAGTTTGTTATATTTTATTTCATTTTTTAAAGCAGCTTCATCTTTAAAGTAATCGTATACATTTATTATATGTTCTGATTTGTTTACACTGTCTATAAATTTTTTTTGAAATATACCTTATACTCTACTTCATTTTACCCATGCAAGTGTAATATAGACTCTCACATAGTTTATTCTAACACATTCAAGTATTATTAATTTTCAATATCGAAGTTGGATATTTCATATTTTATGATTTTGTCACACATTGCATAAGAAGAAATATGCAGGAAAACTCATCTTCGCTGATTTAAATTTATTACGGTAAATATATATAAACGTCACTTTTTCAGTAATAACTTATATTGTACTTGCATCGGACTGCAAAATTCAGAAATATTTTTCTTATTCCTCTGAGTTAAATAAATCGTGAATATTATCATATCTCCACTTTCTTGATTATGAAGGCTTACAAATGGCATCAAAGCATCACATCTGAAAATTTGTTACATGTGAAATGACTTGGATACTGATACTAAATTTAGGATATTGAAGAAAATGAATATATTTTTAAAATGGCTTCTTCTTTAAAGTAATTGTATACATTTAATAGATATCTGATTTGATT
The DNA here is from genome assembly GCA_963932465.1 of Maratus speciosus. Taxonomy (NCBI): domain Eukaryota; kingdom Metazoa; phylum Arthropoda; class Arachnida; order Araneae; family Salticidae; genus Maratus; species Maratus speciosus. Next base: position 437,082,119 of record OZ010789.1, read on the forward strand.
ATACTACCTAGAAGGAATTTTTGTAATATACCTTATACTATAATTGTTTATATACATATAAATGTAAAATAGAATCTCATATATTTTACTTTTAGATATTCAATTATTATCCATTTTCAATATTGAAAATTCGATATTTCATATTTTATGGACACATTGCTGAAAAAAAACAGTGCAGGAAAACTAAAAAAATCTTCGCCGCTTTAAATTTATTATGTTAAAAATCTATAAATGTAACTCTTTCGGTAAAAACTTTTAGGGTACTTAGATCGAACTGTGTGATCCAGAAATATTTTTCTTATATCTCTGAGTTAAATTAATCTTGAATATGATCATATCTCTCGTCACTTGCTTAGAAGGATGAAATATGGCATCAATGCATCACATCTAAAAGTTTGTTACATGTGAAATGATTGGAACGCTCAGATTAAATTCAGGTTTTTGAAGGAAATATGGAAATTCAAAAAATATTTTAAAGCCAGTTATAGCTGTTTACATATTTTTAAGATATCCTCATCTTAAAAATATTTCTACACAATTAATACATTATCTGATTTTGTTTTGACTTTCTGTAGACAAATTTTCGCCTTATACTGCGGTTTTTTATAACCATATAAATGTCATATTCCTTTAAGACTGGAATAATTTTGATAGAAATGAAATGTTTTGATGGTTTCCCCTAATTAATAGGATCATATTTGATTGAAAAAAAATATTTAAAAGAAACAGCCAATGTCAGGTTATGCCAAGGGAGGATGCACGCAATACTGTGGGTGCAAGCTTCACTTTAAATCGCACAAAAAGAGGAAAATGTTTTTCTCTTTTTCACGTACACAATTATGTAAGTCAGGACTTGAAGGGATAAAGACTTGTAGATATATTTTTTTCAACATTGATATTCATCTACTATTATAAATTTTCAATGTTAAAAATTCGGTATTTCATATTTTAGGTTTTATCACAAATTGCAGGAGAAAAACTATACAGGAATATTCGATAAATTTCCGCTGCTTTAAATTTTTTTGTATAAAAATCTATAAATGTTAAATCTCTTTCATAATCACTTTTAGGGCACTTACATCGGCTGTAAAATATAGAAATATATTTCTTATTCCTCTGAGTTAAATTAATCATGAATATGTTCATATCTCTACTCTCTCGCTTTGAAGGCTTAAATATGGAATCAATGTATCACATCTAAAAGATTGTTATACGTGAAATGACTTTTCTAATACTAAATTTAGGATATTAAAGAAAGTATGGACATTTAAAAAATATTTTACAGTCTGTTATATTTGATTGTATATTATTTAAATAGCTTTATCTCTAAAGTAATTGTATACATTTAATAAATGTTCTAATTTGTGTACACTAGCTATAATGAAATTTTAATGTATTCCTTTCACTATAATGTTTTATAACCATATAAATGGAACACAGACTCTCACATATTTTAGTCTAACACATTCAATTATTATCAATTTTCAATTTTGATAATTTGACATTTCAGATTTTATGAAGACATTGCCGAAAAAAACAATGTGCCGGAAAACTCTATAAGTCTTCGTTGATTTAACTCTTATAGATGTTAAAATGTAACTCTTTGAGTGTTAACTTTTACAGTATATACATCGGACTGTGAAAAATAAACATACTTTTCTTATTCCTCTGAGTTGAAATAATCATGATTTCGATCATACATCTAGTGTCTGACTTTGAAGGCTCAATTTTGGCATTAATGCATCGCATCTTAAAAAGTTTGTTACACGTGAAATGATTTCAATGTTCAGGTAAAATTTAGATTTTTGGAGGAAATATGAAAATTCTAAAACTATATTAAACCATGTTGTAGCTTTTTACATATTTTTTAATATCCCCATCTTTAAAATATTTCTACAAATTTAATATATTAACTATTTTTTTTTTTACTTGCAATAAAAAAATGTCGATACATGCTTTATACTCTGGTTACCATGTAAATATAATATAGGCTCGCGCGAATTTTGTTTGAACATATTCAACTATTATCAATTTTCAATATCGAAAATTCGATATCTCATATTTTATAATTTTATCACATATTGCAGAAGAAACATTTTACAGGAAAACTCGATAAATCTTCGCTGCTTTAAATTTATTGTGTTAAAAATCTATAAATGTAACTCTTTTAGTAACTTTTACGGTACTTACATCGGAATGTGAAATCTGGAAATATTTATCTTATTCCTCTGAGTTAAATTAATCTTGAATATTATCAAATCTCACATTGACTGCTAAAATATGGCATCAATGCATCATATCTAAAGCTTTGTTACATATGAAATGATATGAATGCTCGGAGAAAATTTAGGATTTTCAAGAAATAATAGATAATTTAAAGAGATTTTACAGTCTGTTTAGTTTCATACATATTTTTAAAATATCCACATCTATAAAGTATGTGTACTCATTTAATAATATTCTATTTATTTATATTATGATTATTTTCCCTTTAACTCTAACTTATATAACTTCATCTACAACATTATAGTTTTACACAATTATTTTTATATCATTTTTCATAGTTTATTCACTTTCGGTATATGGTTAATTATTTATTTTTTAAATATTAAAATCAATTGCATATCTAAATATAAATCATTGAAAAAATTTCACTCATCATAAACTTTAAATTATATTTAACTGCCATTTTTAATAAACTATTATGAAAACAAGGATAATTACATGATTCGTTAGAAGTAATCAAGAAGCTCGTGAATTCTGTAACTGAAAAAAAACCTATTATTTTCAGTAAATATGAGTATACAAGAATGAAAAAAGCAGTGAGCTTCACAAAATATATTTCAAAAGTAAGTATAACCTAATTTTATTATCGAAATTTGAATCTCTTATAACTGATATTTAGGGATAAATTATTTAATTGTTATTGTTTGTACCTGTAGCCCTTAATATATTAAATTTACTTAAATATTTCTTTAAGTACATTTGTGTTATTTAAATTGAAACGAATTGCAAGAATTGGTTTGTTTTATCTTGAAGAAATTTAAGGAATTTTAGATTAAACTTTCCGATATTGCAGAAAATGTAACACAACTTCATTCATTATCAATGATTTAATGTGCGCAATATGATATTATTTAGCTGTTGGCTATTCTATGTGACAATCCCGTGACAAAGGAAAATACATTTATCCATTACTAAACGTAACAGTTATTTATTTCCAGTTCGTAACAAAAGTGGATTTGCAAAAAGCGTTATAAAGTATCTATAAATTTAAGAATATTTGCTTAAAAATTATACTTCATGATTGGGGAGTTGAATCGAAATTATTTCAAAAAATAAAAAATATTTTCAAAGATAATTTTTATGGGGTATATTTTTTTTACACTACCTATAATTTTAAACAACTTAAATATTATAGAAATGTATTTAAACCATTCCTACATAAAATATTTAAAAATATTATGTTAAAATATTTATAGCTATTCCAGTAACAACATTTACGGTAGTTACTACACCCTACTATAAGATCCATAAATAGTTTTCTTAATCCTCTCAGTTAAATTAATCTTGAATTATGAATATACATTAATAAGTACACATTAAATAAGTAAATTTTTAGTTGCTGTTGTTTGTACACATAGCATTTAATACATTCAGTTTACTAAAATATTTACAACATAAAGTACATTTTTGTTATTCAAATTAAAACGAATTACAAGAAGTATTTAATTTTCCCTGGAAGATATCTATGGAATTTTATATAATTTTTCTTGATATTGCACAAAATTTAACACTCTAATATTCATTACCAATAAATTAATTTACGCAAAATGATTATTTAGCTGTTGGCTATTCTATCCGACAATCCAGTGACAAAAGAAAATTGCAGTTTATCCGTTACTAAATATAATGGATAAATGGATATCTTTTGAAAAATATATAGTTCGTAACAAAACAGGGTTTATAAAAAACTATTTAAAGTATCTATAAAATGAAAAACATTTGCTTACAAATTGTGCTTTATTAGTAAGGTGTTGAATCCAAATTATTTCAAATGATAAATAATATTTCCAAAGATAAATTTCTTTTCTATGGGACATATTTTGATACACTATCTGTAATTTTAAACCACTTAAAATTTATAGAGATGCGTTTAAATCATTTCTACATAAAATATTTAAAAAGATTATGTTAAAACTCTTTAGCTATAACAATTCCAGTAATAATTTTTAGAGTACTTACACCCTACTATAAGATCCATAAATATTATTCTTAACCTTCAAAGTTAAATTAATCTTGAAAAGGATGATGATACATTTAATAAGTAAATTTTTAATTGTTATTGTTGTACACGTAGCGTTTAATGTATTCAGCTTACTAAAACATTTAAAAGATTAAGCACAGTTTTGTTATTCAAATTAAAACGAATTGCAATAACTATTTCGTTTTCCCTGGAAAATATTTACGGAATTTTATATTATTACTTTCTTCTATCTTCACAAGAAGAAAGTATTGGAATCATGATTGTATTCATGATTAGATTCATGAAAATATTGGATTCCGGTTTTCACCGGATGTACACGTTTTAGGGGTCAGAGAACCATAAAAAAATGTTTTTACAAAATCTCTCTGTAAGTCTGTCTGGCTGTCTGTGTTTGAAATTTTGTGATCAAATTTTGCGGGCGCTCTTTATCAAGAACTAATGAATAGAATTTAATAAAACTTTAGAATCAGTTAGTCCCTGATATAAACTGCAAAATTGCTGAACAGGTAGCGCTGCTATGCTGCATTTTTCATGATTTCCGCAATAGCTATATCTCAAGAACTAATGCACGGATTTTGATAAAACTCCAGATTCCGTTAGTACATGATATTATTTGGTGCTGATTACTTTTTGGTGAAAATCGCTCAACAGGTGGCACTGCTATGCGACATTATTCATGATTATCGCATTAGCTCTATCTCAAGAACTAATACCTGAATTTTCACAAAAAATTAAGATTCAGTTCGTCCCTGATATATTTTAGTGCTGTTTAGTTTTTAGTGTAAATCGCTTGACAGGTAGCTCTGATAGGCTGCATTTTTCACGATTTCCGCAATAGCTATATCTCAAGACCTAATGCATGGATTTTGATAAAACTTCAGATTCTGTTAGTCCCTCATATAAATTAGTCCTGATTAGTTTTTGGAGTAAATCGATCAACAGGTGGCGCTGCTATGTAGATTTTTTTAGGAATTCCGCAATAGTTCTACCTCAAAAACTAATGCACGGAGTTTCATCAAACTTCAAATTTAGCTTCAACTTGACATAAGTTGTTGCTGATTAGATTTTGGTGTAAATCACCTAACCGGTGACACTGATATGCTTTATTTTTCAGGAGATATTATCATGTATGAGATATAAGAACGTTTTTGGATTGCCACATCCGACTAGTTTTTCTTGATATAGCACAAAATGTAACACTGTGTTATTCATTATCAATAAATTAATTCGCTCAAAATGATTATTTAGCTGTTGGTTATTCTATGCGACAATCCAGTGACAACAGAAATTGCAGTTTATCCATTACTAAACACAATGGGTATCTTTAGAAAATACGGCTCCAAGTCAAAAAAATTAGAATAATAAAAAAAAGGAAATGGTGGACAAAGGTTTTTTTATGTATCGCTGATACAAATAGTAATACAGGATAAATCTTAATATTGCAAGAATATACATAGTTTGTAGAATCTTTTAGTATAAAAATTAATGGAAATCCTTCTATATATAAAAAAAAAGTTTTGATTTGGAAATGAACCAATGAAAATCTGCGTAGATCATCCGGGTATACTCCTACTAGATCGGCATCCATATTTTTTATGACCGGGGGTCTTTCTTCGTTAATATTAAGAAAACTGTTTCATACAAAAATATGGAAATCGGTGGTATTATAGAGACATGTTTGATAAACACGCTGATGCAGACAGTTTTTAAATCGAATAATTATTTTAAGAGATATTTAATGTTAAAGATGGTCAAAATCGTTCCATAAAAAAAGTTTTATAAGAGAAAAACTATACATAGGAACTTAAACATTTTTAGATCATTTTATACATTGGAAGTTCCAGATGTGCAGACTGCAATTATCTTTTTAATTTGACTCATTTTTTGAGGATTTATTTCCATTTTAAATTCAAATTTTCAGCATTTCGAGAGATATTTTTTACACATTTTAAAAAAGGGCAGTTATTTTAAACTGTTGCCAATTTTAAAAACAGCGCAAAGAATAATATTTCTTTCAAATAAAAAATTATTTACACGTGGCTATTATAAACAGAAAAAAAAAAACTTTCAAATTAGAATTAAGTGATTATGTTTTAAAAATCAGGAAAATATTGAAAATTACATCATAAAAACTACAGTTACACGTGACTTTTAAAAGGGAAAGAAAATTTTTAAATACTAAATTCATTATTATGCGTTAAAAGTCACAAATGAAGGAAATTACGTCATATTTAAAAAGGCCAAATAAATAAAAGTTGGCAAAACACTTTAAATTAAAAAATATATTTTCACGAGACGTTTATTTCCTATTTTGAGATAATCTTTTCAACTATTATAGTGAATTCTCAGACAGCGCAAATAATATTTCCTTTCTAATAACAAAAGAGTTTTCATGTGAATATTAAAAAGAGAAAGGAAACTTTGGTGAAAATTACGTCAGATTTAAAACGATACATTTAAAAGAACTTTCTCATAGCGGTGTTAAAAATTACCGAGAGACAAAGACTCTGTGTACTTAATTCATTTTACATTAGCATCTTTCAAATTTTTAACACTTTCCAACGAAGTTGAAAAGTGTTATTGATTTCGGTTTATCTGTTCGCGCTCTAACTCTCGTAAATATACTCGCATCGCACTGAAATTTTTGGTTATTGACGTTTAGCCTAGCACGAACCCTATTTCAAATGAAGTTTGTAGCATGTTTAGTTCATTTACAGGGACAGTCAAAAGTATTCCGTTACATTACGGTCAATGGGAAAAAATCAATTCAAATGAATTTTAAAGATGTTACACCCTTTCAAACATAATAAAAAATATATGCATTTACGAAGTGCACTAAAATATGCAGAATATTCTCTAGCATATGCGGTGCAACGAATAGTTACTATTCATTTACAGGGCATATTTTAATTATACAAATTCATATATAATTAAATTGATATACGTCGGGGAGGCTTACTTAACTTATTTCATGTATAATACGAAGTGCATATCATTTACAGGAACACACAAAACATTTCAGACAAGTATTTTCTATCCGAAATACTATATATTAGCGGCGATGGTAGGGAATGCATTTTTAATTATGATATGTGCTTTTAAGTTTCACTATAATTATGCATACTATATGGTGTGTGTAAATGTTATAGTTGATATACAGGGCTACGCAAAAGAATACGTAAAGGTTACTGAGTATGACCGTAAATTGCTCAAAGGTGGGTTTAAAATGTGTTATGCTGAACTGCATGTAGTTTTCTATGAAATGTTTGTAGAATATAGATAAAATGATATACAGGGCCACGCATAGAATTGGATACATGGCCGCCTATAGATGATAAATTCTGGAAATGCGATTTCAGTAGTTTTAAGAGTGATTTAGTTTGAATTAAAGTTTAGTTAAATAGTGGCGTGTAATAAAGGTACTAGATAAACAACAGGGCTGTACAAAAGTATTGAAGTATGTTTCCATCTATTTGTCTAAATTGCTGAAAGAGAAATTTCAACCTGTTATGCGTTTTCTTGATAAACTAAATTTTCTATTATATAGTATATATATCAGCCTACAGATCAAATATAACGGCTGCTCGGAAGAATTGGAATAAATATTTGGCTATGGATGGTAACTGCTGAAATCAGTTTTTTAAATGTTTTTATTTACCTTATTTCCCTAAATAACGAAGTTTTGTTAGAGCTTTCAGGGAGTGTTGGAAAGTGTTTCATAATCTATGCCGTACACATCATTTTTCTTTCTTGTTTTTAATCAAAGATGAAAACAGCCATTGTATCTCTTCCCAGCGGCTGATTTCGTCTTAAAAATCTCCAATCAAAAGAAAATGAATGAAAACCCGCTTACATGGAGACCGTCACTGTTTTTTTTAATTATAATTCAAACTTTTTAAGGCCGATGAAATTAGCATACTTAGAATCTGGGGTGTCTGAACGGGGGTTGGGGAGTATAGCTCGTAGGCGGCAGAGTCCCCTAGTAATACAAAAATTAAAATAATTATTCACACTTCGAAAAAATAAAAACATTAGAATAACCATTTACCTGGTAAAATATTAATATAATGCATTGTAAATAATACGTATTTCAAAAAAGAAGGAAAAATAGCTATTATTTAATATTTTTTAGTATTACATTTACATTTTTTAACAGCACGAACTCGCTTTGTCAAGCTAGCTACAAGTGGTTTACAATGTTTTGTGCCGAGACATGACCATATCGACTGTATGCTAGAAGAGATTCAACTTTGTTTTTTTGAGCAATATCTTGCAGTCCTTTCTTCGTTATTCCCCACAAATTTTCTATTGGATTTAAATCCGGCGAATTAGATGGCAAGGGAAGTACGTTAAATTTGGAGTTGGCTAAGCCAGTTCTTGGTGGACACTGACTTGTGCGAAGATGCTAAAATATGCTGGAAAATAAAATCGTCACCACACAGATTTTCCGACGATGGTATCATGAATGTCTCAAAGATTTCTTGATATATCTCCGAATTAATCTTTTTGTAAACGATACATAGCCTTCCAGGGCCATCTGCAGTCTTGGAAGACCATACCATTACATTGGCTGCAAAATTCACTGATAGTTTCATGCAGTTCTTGTCATATGCTTCTTGCTTCGTTCGTCATGCACGATCAACATACAAGGGCGGATCTGGAGAGTCCTCAAGGGGGGGGCGATTTTAGAAATTTGGAGACTTCAATATGATACGCGGGTCGGGGCTAATTTTTTTCACTGCGGGTCGTGTTACTTCTACTTTTTGCTGCAGGTCGGGTTTGGGTCCGGTTTACTATACATTTTTGCTGTGGGTCGCGCCTCGGTCCGGTTGATTTCTACTTTTCTGCTGCGGATCGGGTTGACTTGTACTTTTTAGCTGCGTCCTAGCGAGTTGGGTTTGGGGCAGATTGACATACATAATTTCGGGTTTTGGTCAGTTTCGGATTGGGCTTTCACTCTTGCGAGAAGGGTTCGGGCCAACCCAAATTTTGAAAAGAAAGTCTAAATACTTTTGTAGATAAAAACTATATACATTAAAAGCTCCATAACGGGCACGCCCAAAAAATTATTTAACAATACTTTTTAATCTTTAGGATTATGTAAAAAATACTAATTTGGTGCTTGTCTCTTTATATCTAAGATGAATTGTAATTCAGTAAAGAATGCTTTGAAACTTATTAAAAAACGTACTGGGCGTCCTAAAATGGATTGACTGATTTTAAAATTCAGTAACTTGCAAATGGTGACAGCAATTTAAAAAAATCTTGCAGGAGGGTTATGTAAAATGTCAGGAGATTTTTTTACTGCGATTCTCGACTTTAAAATAGCAACGACAGATGGCGCTGCAAACAATATCTGTTAAGCAGGCACCGATTTAGTGCCCATTGCTTGCAGCGTCATCTGTCATTTTTATTTTAAACTAAAATTAAAAATCTCAGTTAAAAAAAAAACTCATGATCAGGGATTCAGTAAAAAAAAAAAAAAAAAAAAAAAAAAAAAAAAAAAAAAAAAAAAAATCTGAAATTTTCTGAAGTGTTACAGCAGAGGAGGGGGGGGGAGGATTCCTTCCTGGCACTAATTATTTTTGTTGCAGGTCGGGTTAGATGTTTTCGATTCGAGTCAATTTCAGGCTGAGTGCAGATTCCTGTAAGCTGGGTTTGGTTTAACCCGTTTTCTTCAAAAGTTAGTTCAGCATATTATTTCAGATTAAATACTTTACCTATAATAAACATAGGTGTATGTATGTGTTCTATTTTCTAAACAGACCATTGTATTTTTTCCACGATTCTTTGATAAAATTCGCATTTGTTCCACGACTCTTTCACGAAATTCGCGTTTTTCCGCAACTCATTGACGAAATTCACATGTTTTGGCAGCCCTTTGATAAAATTCGCGTTTTTTTCATAGCCGTTTGATGAAATTCACATTTCCTTCATTGCCCTTTGACGAAATTTAAGTTTCTTCTGCAAGGCTTTGGCGAAATTAGTATAATTTTGCAGCTCTTTGATAAAATTTGCGTTTCCCCCCCCCCCCACGATCCTTTAACAAAATTCGCGTTTTCTCCGCAACCCTTTGACAAAAATCGGATTTTTTCAGCAATCCTTTGACGAAATTCGCATTTTTTAAGCGCTTCTTCGATGAAATTAACCATTTCCGCGATTTTTTGAAGAAATTAACTTTTTTCTGCTATTCTTTGAATAAATTCGCGTTTTCTTCGCGATCCTTTGACAAAATTTGAGTTTTTTTTCCGCAACCTTTTGACGAAATTCGCGTTTCTTTTGCGACACTTTGATGTAATTCGCGTTGCTTTTGCGACTCTTTGATAAAATTTGCATTATTTTTGCGATCCTGTGACGAAATTTGCGTTTTTTCGCGGTTATTTGACAAAATTCGCATTTTTCTCCCGATCCTTTGAAGAAATTCGCGTTTCCGTGATTATATGAAGAATTTCGTGTATTTTCCATGGCCCTTAGGCCAAATTCGCGTTTTTTCCACGAATCTTTGGCGAAATTGAAGTTACTTTCAGCGAACGATTGACGAAATAGATTTTTTATGGCGACCATTTGTCAAAATTCGCGACTATTTTTATGTCCGAATTTTCGAGTTGATGAATTTTTTTTATTTTCCGAACCGAATGCCTTAACCCTCTCGCTGGGTGTATATATATATATATATATATATATATTCATTTATGAAAATAGGTTAAAAAATTGAGCCTTTATTTTATTACATATTTCAAATCTGCATATATTTTAGAGTTCAAATATGTCCAAAATCTTTATGAAAGAGTTTCTTTTTTAACTAGAATTAGGTCATAAAAAAAAAAGGATTTGCTGCTGCGGAAATTGCGGGTTGCGCACATTTTGTCACTTATACGTTGGTCGTGGAAATCGCAGGGTGCGCAGCGATAGGGTTAAATTTTCGGAAAATTCGCAACAGAATCACACCTGCTCCTGAGATCTTACATAACCCTCCTTCAAGCATATTTTTTTAATAGCTGTCACCATTTGCACGTTATTGAATTGTATTTAAAATCAGTCAGTCCATTTTAGGACACACGGTATATTCAGTAGCTATGAGATGATGGCTGAAAGAAGCATAAAAAAAATAATGCTGGCTTCGATATGTCAGTTAGAGGTTTACCCGGGCTGGAATTTCCAGGTCCAACTCATACACACAAAAAAAAATATTGGCCCGGCCCGGTATAAAAGCTAAAAAATCGACTCCAGCTCAGCCTGCCTTTTGCAATTAAATTTATTCATAAAGCACACTTACTTATGCTCATATTTTATTTTAGATTATGTTCGAAATTCATGAATACAGAAAAACATTAATATAAATGACTATTTAGGCAATTATGTACATAAACACTACGTAAACATCATTACTTAGACAAATACATTCCAGTATGAAAATCCAGTCAGAAAATCAGCTTAGAATGAAAGAAACGGATGATAAAAGAAAATCACAATTTTAAAGCTCTACAAAGAAAGCTAGTTGGATGTGCCAATCCCAAACTTTCTTCTATCTTATACATCTTAATATTTCAAAAAGCAGTTACACATGTTAATACTTCAATATTATTAGTTCAATACTATACCAACTTCCCTTTTCTTCTTAAATTTCTGCTCCAGTCAATTAAACGGCTAAAAACGAGTTAATTGTTAAAATTAATAGTTTCTTCTTATTCTGTTGTTATCAGCTGTTTGCGAATAGCCGGCTTAGCAGGAAGCGAGTTCCCGCCACTGCACAAGCCGCCGATGGACAATAGAACTACGAAAAATCAAGAAAAGTATACAAAAATTGCTATCCCAGAGCCCCTTTACCGCGAAATATTTCCAAATTCAAGGAGGACCTGTTGACCATATCCAAAATTATGCACAAAAAATTTGGTTCAATTGTATGCATAATTTTATACACTTTTCGATGGTACGATAATGAAAATGGGACAGGCATCGCTATTACAGCGCCCCCTTCAGGCAGATTTTTTTTCAAATTCAGGGAAGACTTGCTTGCCACAGCCAGAAACATGCACAAAAAATTTGGTTCAGTTATATGTATAACTTCATAAGCTTTTCTATGGTACAATAATGAAAATCGTACAGACATCGCAATTATAGAGCCTCCTTCCGGCGGAATTTTTCCAAATTCAGGGAGGATCTTTGTGCCATGACCAAAAACAAACACAAAAAATTTGGTTCAATTCTATGCATAAACTCATACACTTATCGATGGTACAATAATCAAAGTGACACAACAGTCGCACAAAAAATCGCTATTACAGCGCCCCCTACTGGCGAATTTTTTCCAAATTAAGGAAGGACCTGCTTGCCATAGCCAAAATCTTAAAAAAAATTTTTGCTTCAATTCTATGCATAACTTCATACACTTTTCGATTGTACAATAATCACAATCACAGAAAAATCGCTATTACAGCGCCCCCTACCGGCGATTTTTTCCAAATTCAGGAACGACCTTCTTGCCATAGCCAAAAACTTAAAATAAAAATTTGGCTCAATTCTATGTATAACTTCATACACTTTTTGATGGTACAATGGCGACAGACAGACGCACAGACGGACACACGGACAAACAGACATTTTCTATAAACATGTTTTTTGGGATCTCTGACCCCTAAAACGTGTAAAACCGTCGAAAACCGGAAGTCAAAAAAATTTCGATTACAATGCTTTCTTCTATAGATAGAAGAAAGTAAAAAGTAAATTTTTAAAAATGCATCTTAGCCCAGTGGTTAGGGGGTTGAATTCGAAATTAATTAGGGAAAACCTGGAAATTGTTTTAATCCCTCCAGTTTAGGTCTGGAATGAATATGCTATGTTTTCCCCTTCGTACTAGGTGAGCATTAGGAAATATGTATAGATTTATAGTAAAAAAAAACACGTTTTTTTGCTAACTCTGTCAAAAACATTGTCAATAAAAATGTTGTAGAGCTTAAAATTCTGAGTAAAATGAGTACATCATGAATATTTTTGTTCAACATTAAGGTCGCAATTCTATTTCAAAAAATTGCCTTAATCGCTAATCAAGAACTTGAAGCCAGGAGAGACAAAGTTAACTTAACAGTATCTCAGAACAGCTAACTCTATCAAAAACATTGTCAGTACAAAAGTTGTAGAGCCTAAAATTCTGAGTAAAATGAGTACCTACATTTAATATTTTTGTTCGATATTAAGGCCGCAGTTTTGAGATATTTTAAATTAATTTGGTCTCTCCTGGCTTCAAGCTCTTGATTTGAAAAATTTTGAAATAGAATTGCGACCTTAATGTTGAACAAAAATATTAATGATGGTACTCATTTTATTCAGAATTTTAAGCTCTACAACATTTGTATTGACAATGTTTTTTATAGAGTTAGCTGTTTTGAGATATTGTTAAGTTAATTAAAAAAAAACGTGTTTTTCGAAAATAAATATGTACATATTTTCTAACATTCACCCAAGTACGAGGAAGAAAGCATAGTACGTTCATTTTAGACCTAAACTGAAGGGATTAAAACTATTTCCAGTTTACTCCTAATTAATTCAACCCCCTGATCACGGATCTAAAAATTTTAAACTGGAATTGTCACCTTAATGTTCAACAAAAATATTAAGTGTAGGTACTCATTTTACTCAGAACTTTAAGCTCTACAACATTTGTATTGACAATGTTTTTGACAGATTTCGCTGTTTTGAGATATTGTTATGGTATGCAAAAAATCGTGTTTTTTTACTATAAATTTATACATATTTCCTAACGCTCACCTAGTACGAGGGGGAAAACATAGCATATTCATTCTAGACCTAAACAGAAGGGAAGCTCCACCACCCCTACCACTCTGTAACTTATCAAATCAAATTAAATTTTTAAAGATTTCGCTAAACAAATATACTACATAAATATAATTTTTACGAATAACAAATAAGTAAGATGCCAGACCAGCTTTGGCTCGGGGAGAAGAATTTAGAGAAGTGCACGTGTCGCGATCGGGCCAATACTGCTTATCATATGGGCTGACTTGGACAGAACGTTTAGCTTTTATTCCGGGACGAGCCCCGACCTGGAAATTTGGACCAGTGCAGTGCAGACCTCTAGTAAGAATGAAGTACAGGCCTGGTTCGATCTGGAAGAAAGAGAAGTCTGGCCGGACCCAAATTTTCAGAAAATTTTAAGATCAGGGCACGGTTCTAAGAGAGAAAATACCTTACCAGGGCCGAGTCTATTGGATTTAAACTGGCGCGACCCGACCCGGGTCGCACCGGACTCGAGCTTCGCCCCAAGTCATTTCCCGTGAGGATGAATAATGCCGTTTTCCAAACCTTTTATTTGCCCAAGGAGGAGGCGATCGCCCTCTCGCCCCCCCCCCCCCCCCTTATATCCGCCATTGTCAACATATGTACGCGAAACAGACTCATCACTAAACAATATTTTTTCCAACCATCTCGACCCCATAAAAGCCTTTTTTTTTTGCACCACTTCACTCTCTCTCTTTTCAGTTTAATAGTCAAGAGGAACTTTATCTTTGGTAAACGAGATTGAAATTCAAGTTTATGAAGACGTCTTAGTGTTGTAGATTTACTCACATCAACACCCTGTTCTTTTCACTTAAGATACAAATATCTTACACTTTTAAAACAGTTTTTTTAGCAATACTCTTTATCTTTCTGTCATCTCTCTTAGTATTTTCTGGTTTTCGGCCGCTCTTCAGATGCTTGTTTTCTAAATGCCCGTCGTAAAAAATGCTGCTTTATTGCTTTACTAACACTTGGTTGAGAACATTTTAAGTAACTACCGATGAGTTCCTTCATTGCCGTAAACACAGTAGCATCGTGCAATTCAAGCTCCTGATGAATACCTAGTTTTTTCAGGAATGGGGTGAGCTAGGGTCTTGTGCTACATATCATTCTCTTCCATTTTTTATGCTGAACATTTTGATATAAGGTACTTGAATTTATGTGTAGGGGTTCAAAAGATATGAGTGTTTAAACTTTCTATTTCTTTTGGTTTCATATATTTGATGAACCAGGCATTAGCCACCTACTAAAATGCTTCTTGTGTCCTTTTAACAAGCATTTAAAGTTCAGAACTTGTTCATTTAATGTACTGCGAATATTTCTGTACATTTTAATACCAATTTTGTACATGTACAGCCATTTTTCACTGTTTGTTAACCCTTTTAAGATCATACACTTTTCAGTGTCATAGAGCCATTTTCAAATTTTAGCAATTTTCACAAGCTTTTAATTTAATTATATCTTGTCAAAATCTAAAAACAATGGCTCTATTCAAATACATTAGAGCACGTAGAACATTTTGGTACAAAGTTTTTTAAGTTTTCAACAAGAATTATATGAAAAATAAGCAATTTAAAAAGTACTGTTTTTGAGAAAATACTTCCGTTTTTCCCATGTTATTTCTATGGCGTAAACATCCACATTCTTATGTAAATTAAACAATGAAATAGTGCTTAAAGTTAAAAATTATGGTGTCATTTTCTTTATTTAGTTCATAAGCTTTAATTTAATACTAAGTTTGATGAGTAACTCGCAGGATTTATTTGAAAAATATGTAAATGAAAAAGTGTTCTTTTTGCTCTTCTCTTGATAGCCCTTATCTCCATAGAGAAGCATGGGATTTTGGAGGCAATTTTTGTCAATTTTAACATAGCTTAATGTCTTACTTTTCCTAATTATTTTGAAAAACTAACTTAAGATTCAGTTACTTTGATCTTTTAGCTTCTCCCTGCCTCCACCCATTCTTTTCTTGGATGATATTTTACGTAAGTAATGATTTTTTGAAAAAGTGTATAAATCAGATCAAATTTTTCAGAATTCCCATAGAGTTATATTAGTTGTTTACTTTTTTGTGTACAATTTTTCACCTATTTAACTATTACGTTTCCACTAACTATTTATATCTTCTAAAAGTGTATTTGTTGCTCTATCTAGCGGTACTATTTTTATTAAATTGTGTTAACTCTAAGTATTTTTAATTAATGTTTGAAAATTGGTAAAAATTGTTCTTTTGCGGTTGGGTGGAAATTGGTTGCTCATTTAAATACTGTGATTTGTAAGGGCAGATTGATATCGGAATTATAATTCTTAGCTAGATTATCTTTATAAAAGAGAGCTTCATTTGACGTCATTTATTTTTACTGATTTGTGATTGGCTGCTAAATAGTAAACATTAGAAAAATTATCCGACAGCCACTGATTTAAAAGTAAATACTAAAGTTTTACTAGACACTGTAGTTTTACTATGAATAATGATACCAGAATCATTTAAAAGTGCTTTTTAAAAAATGTATTAACTAAACATATCTCTTTTGGGGTCATGCAGCATTTTTCAGTTTTTTAACTTAGCCCTTTACGGGCCGCTGACGCCATCTTTGACCACAGTAGTTTTCCCTATGGGAAATGCAAAGTAATAGAATTAAAGTAAAGATTAGCCCACGGGACTTATTCAAAATTAAAAATTAATGGTTGTTTAGGACTCTGGCGGTCTTCATGGGTGTGATGATGGTATATCTTGTAAAAAGTTACTTCTGTTAAGGTCTTGTCCTCCATTTTGTTTCTTTCAGTTGTATTTTCTTTATCTCATATTATTATATTAAGCTATCTTTAAATTTATTTATTATGGTCTTTTCGATGTAAAACATGTTTTGGGGGATTCTTTATAACTATTAGTGGTGTTTCTTAACCCTTGAGCCACCACGGGGTCACTAAATTCGCCATTTTCTCTTTTTTCATAGGATTTTTTGCTGAGATTTTTGGACAAATGTCCAAATATCTCGTAAACTATCAACTTTAGCGAAATTCTGTCGCGCCGAAATCGGCTGCAAAGCGCCTAAGGAAACTTTTCCCCCTCTTTCTTTTCCGTTAATTCGTTTATCTCTAGCTCAATTAGGGACCCCGTCAGAGGGGGCTGAATGGGGCTCTCACTGTTTTTAGCTAATAAATAAAGTTTTATATAAATTTTTGCCCACTTTTCTTTTATCTCTTATTGTTTTTTCAACTTTAACATTTTGACACTATTGCTTTCCCCCTCTTACTTAACCTTAACATTAGCAACTTTTCTGTTTTTTGAGCTAGAGACATGGTTTCACTTCTGATATTGTTAATTTCACCTATTTAAGTTGTCCCACTTAATATTTAAGTGTTTGGAATTGGTTGGGCCTAATCCTTAACTTTTGGTACTTTTTTATTTATTAAGCTAACTCTCTAGTTTTTTCTCACAGCCAACTGCCTTTACCTTAATAACTTGTCCCACTAAAAATTTCACATCCGAATACATCTCATCTTGCTTAACAATAGGAACTTTTTTGTTTTTGGTGTTATGACCTTCCAATTTGTGATGACATGGAGGTTTTTGAGTGGCAAACAAATCCCACTTTTAAATTTTAACTCACCATATTTTTCCCTTAACAACGGCATCTTTTACATTACTTACTGGTTTCTGTTAAAGTAATCATCCAATTCACTTCCGGCGGTCCCTGCACTGATTTCGGGTCATACACAGAGATTATTCAGCCTCAAAGTAATAAATGGTTTAAATTCCGTAATTACTCCCTACTTATTATAACCAACATAATTTAATATTCTAGTTGCTCTTACTAACATGCTTTACAGGCTAGTGCAGCGGGACCATTTGAGTAAGGTAAGTATACTGCTGTTGCTTGTCTATATCTTAAATACTTAGTTATCCTATGTCCACCCAATCGCTTTCATCCCAGTAATAAAACTTTAGTAAAAGTTACTTAACCTTCTCTATGGAAATTACTGATAGAACGCATTTGTGTGTAAATACCTCATAAATTCATAGGTTTTAATGATACATAGTATACTGCGGTTTTCAGGTTTTTGTCTTGCATAGTGTTGTACATAATTATGAGTTTATCTCACAAATATTATTATAAACTCTTACAGTGAATATTATGCTTTTATTATTTATTGTTATACTACTCAGTTCTATATATCTATTGTAAATATGTTTTATATCTCATATACGTCAATTACTAAGACATCTTATCTATCTTTTATATTACTTTTCCTGAAATCTGTTTTATGAGTCAATGTATTTGTAATAGGGGTTTTCCTGACCAAGTTATAAAAAGCAAATGACCTTTGACTGGATGGCACCAGGTTTTTCTTAATAATTATAGTGTATTTATGGACACGGGAAGCATACTCATGTACCTTTTCCCCCTTCTCTCCTTTTGGTTATTTACTATCACTATCATTGTTTTGTTTTATTTTGATTTTGTTTTTCAAAATTCTCCCCATTTTTGGCCTTTAATTTTCTCTCAGTCATTTTCGGTAGTTATGACTACCGGTTTTTGCTTTCTACTTTCTATATTCCCTTTCCTTCAATGATGTATGGCTGGGGCCTAGTGGACCCCTGTTCTATATCTTGAATTATTATTTTATTATATCTTATTATTTTTAGTTACCGGCATTGGAACGTATATCTTAA
Source organism: Maratus speciosus (assembly GCA_963932465.1). NCBI lineage: Eukaryota > Metazoa > Arthropoda > Arachnida > Araneae > Salticidae > Maratus > Maratus speciosus. The sequence continues at coordinate 437,100,859 of OZ010789.1, forward strand.
ATAAATTTTAGTGGTGGTGATGTGAATGGGAGTCTTCTGCTATCAATTATCTAAAAAATTAAATTTCTAATCTATCTAAAGTTTTTATAACTGTGGAAAAACAACCAAAGGATGAATGACAGGCAGAGTGTGTCTGCAATGGACAATGTTCAACAAATTAGTCAACAGCTTAACCAAGGGCGAAGGAGTCCAACAGTAAAACTAATAAGACTCGAAACATTAAATCAAACCACCAATACAACAAAAATATTCGAGAATGAAACAACAGCCAATATGGCATTTATCTCAAGCAAACTTATTACGCAAATAATCGAGGATACTAAGGTGGTTCATCCAGACAGATACAAGACGTGGAGAAGTCTGTTGGAGACTCAGCTGGGGCATGCAGCGGCAATAGAGAATGAAACTTATAGATTAAGTCCATACTACAAAATAAACTATAAACCTAAATCAAGCTTACTAGAAAAGTTACTGAATGTAGAAAAATCTAAACTGAAAGGTTCTGGTGGAAGGTATCAAGCAAGAACACAAAAAATGGCTGACTTCCTGGAATATGAAGTAAGGAATGAATTAGCTTTTAAAAACAAAGAATACAGAACTAGTCCTTACTACGACGAAACAAATACTCAAATACACGAATTCTTCAGAGATTTTAACACTGAACAAATAACCTCAATACAAGACAAATTAGCTAAGGAAAAACAGGAAAATCCTGAAATAAAAGAATACAATGAATATTTACTTGACCATTTGCAATTAATGCACTTTACACAAGATGCCGAAGATGTAAAACAGGAAAGAACCAAAAGGATAAAACAGTTGTCACATAGAGAGGAAACACCATCAAGAAAGCAGTCCAATCTTCAGCAAGCTATACAACTGCGGGGAGCCTTTCAGAATTCAATCATCACAAAAACTAAAAACAAGCAAGTAAACTCATCTCCAGTAAACAAATCACCGATGACAATGGGTGTAGAGTTATTACCATTTGAACTGCATGGGAACCGGCTGGATCCACTGGAGAAGCTTCCCATTAAACAATTGATTAAAGAGTACAAAATACTATTGCAGCAAAACAACAAGGAAGGGAGAGCAGAAGCGGAGAATTACCTGGAAGTGATATTCTCTGAGGCACAAAGCAATGAATCCTTGATACTACGGTATCAAAATGAAGTCAACAAAGACAAACAAGATCTGGAGGATGAGCTACAGTTGAGAATCGATGAGCTATCAAAGGAAATTACAGATTTAAATTCAAAACTTACAGAGAGCTCCAAGTTGGATGTACTATTAGAAAACAAATTGGAAGAAAAAAGGCAAGAGAACAAAAAACTAAAGGCAGAACTTAATTGTCAGGAAGTAACAATAATAGAAAGATATAAAATAAAAGAACTGCAAGCAGAGAATGGTAAACTCAGGACTCAACTCCAAGAAAATCTAACAAAACCAAAAACAAAAGAAAAGAGAAACCAAACAGATATTACTAAGACTACATCGATTAAAACGCAAACAGAAATGACACAGACGGATATAACTAACCTGGAACAAAATGAAGACTTCGATATGACACACTTAAATGCTAAATTGAAGATGATTGAAAATCTAGTCAGAGAAAGCATAAATGTACAAGGTGACAAGAATGCTGCGAGGATAATTATAGATACTGAGCAGACAAGTGGCGGATTGCAACAAAGAACATCAAACTCAGCTATATTAATCAAAACAATATCAAAACAACTAACAATAACTAAACTCAAGGAATTCCTGAATGAAAAACTCCTAGAAGAAGCTGATATTCCACCAATATACTGTAGAACGGCTAGACAAAAAGACACTATAATCCCACACTCAGATCAAGACACACATACAGATAAACTACTTAAAATTATTGAGAACTACTTAGAAATTAAAGAAAACATAGAAGTGACCTACAAATTATCTAAAAGTTTAAAAATTATCATCACAGGCATACCAACATCGGTTACAACAACAAAACTCCTGAATTACATAAAAGAGAATACTACGATCTGCAACATAACAATTGATAAAATTCTCCAGAAAGAAAAATCACCTAATTATCACATAATCTTAAATCTAGACTTCAATGATGCACAAACATTACTAGCTAAAAAATCATTGTTGGTAGGTCTGAATAGCTGTCAAATTCGTATCTATAGACCAATTATCCGTTGCGGCAATTGTCAACTTTATGGCCACTCGTCGACCAACTGCCGCAGAGACTCAATATGTGCAAAGTGCTCGCGTGAGCACCGTACTAGAGACTGTCCTTACGCCAATGACCCTTCACAATTTCGCTGCACAAACTGTCACACGCGTAATGACTATCAACAACATACAGCCGATTCCAGCTCCTGCCCAGTGTATCAGTCGCAGTTGACTGATAGACGCAGAGTTAACAGACTCTGACCTTGACCTTGTCTAACTGAACTTTATATATCTAGAACAATTACTCAGAGGACTATCCTCACTGTATATACATCACTATCATAGAACTTTAAATTATTTAACCATATTTACAATTTTACTTCATTATCTTCATATCTTTTTTATCATAATAAGTGTATCAACATTTGTCCTAATATTTCTGCTGCGGCGGGGATGGCCTCCAGTTATGGGCAGTGGGGCCACCTTCGTTGGGCTTAAATTTGCCCTGTGATTGTCTTTTTAGTTCTACCATCGCTCCGTGTATTTCATATTTTCTGACAAAAAGAGGAAAAAAAAACTTATTCATTGGTAAATAATTATATCTCTAAATTATTATACTACTTTATCAAAAAAAAAAAAAAATCATAGGTCCACGTGGTGTATGGAAGGGTGTTTTTGAGATTGTTTTATTTTTAAGAACTTAAATACCACTGGAAATATTGTAAATAAGTATAAATATTTTTGTTTAAAAGGGGGGAAAAAGGGAAAAAATATTTCTTATCAAATGTAAAGATGAATGCAAATACTTAAAAAAATTTTCAAATAGTACACAAATTCCAAAACATATAAATCATAATTGCAATATATTTCTAGGCTCGCCCTGAAACAATAGGGCAGCCAATTGTGATTGGTAAAGAATCGCCATCTTAAATAATAATAAATTTTCACAGGCTGTCCGAGGACACGGCACTTGCTCTTGTGCTCTCTTCGGGGTGTCAGGCGGGTCGTTCCGAAGTCTTCTTTCCCGGAGACTGGGGATCTGGGTTTGTTTCCACAGGTAGTAAAACTTTTCCCTGCCCTGGACTTGGGGGTTACACCTAACCATAAGCCAAAAGCGGGTTCCCAGGGTGGGTGCTTACTTACTTATTTACTAGCGATATATTGCTGATTACGATCTTCTTTATGCAAATCAATAATACGATGCTTTGTAAACTCCGTTATGTCGGACAAACGACCCATGTTTCACACAAAAGGAAAACAATCATGATGCAAAGCGTTTTTATAATTTAAGAAGTTCCGCAGAAGTTAATTTCATGCTTAATTTATGCAACCTTCTGAACCAGTCAGGAAAATTCATACGTATTCTAACTTTTTGAACCACCTACTTTAGTATTCTAATACTTTGAATAAAGAAAATAATTTTACAAAAATACAATATTCACAGAAAATTTAATCTTTTAAAGTTTTTTCTCTTTAATAACATGCAAATTCATTAAAACATCAACCTTTGTTCTTTTTCGATTGTACTACAGTGAAATAAATGTAAATGCAATTACAAATACAAATGAAATGAGTTATTCTAATTTTTTGACTTGGAGTCGTAACAGAACAGGATTTATAAAAAGTTATTTAAAGTATCCATAAAATTACAAACATTTGCTTACAAATCCTGCTTCATTCAGGTGTTGAATCAAAATTATTTCAAATTATAAATAATATTTCCAAAGATAAATCTTATTTATGGGATATATTTTTTACACTACCTATAATTTGAAACAATTTAAGTATTATAAAAATGTGTTTAAATCATTCCTACATAAAATATTTAAAAAGATTATTTTAAAATATCTATAACTATAACAATTCCAGTAATAACTTTTAGGGTACTTACAACCTACTATAAGACCCATAAATATTATTCTTAATCCTCATCGTTAAATTAATCATCATACTCATATATCATCATATATCAATTAATCATTATCATAATCAATCAATATGATCATCATACATTTAATAAGTAAATTTTTAATTCTTCTTGCTTGTACACGTAGCGTTTATTGCATTCTGTTTACTAAAATATTTACAAGACAGTTTTGTTATTCATATTAAAACGAATTGCAATAACTATTTCGTTTACCATGGAAGATATTTACGGAATTTTATATTATTTTTATTATATTGCGCAAAATTTAATATTGTGTGATGCATCATCAATAAATTAATTTGCACAAAATGATTATTTAGCTTCTGGCTATTGTATGCGACAATCCAGTAACAGACGAAACTGCAGTTTATTCGTTAGTAAAGATACTGGATAAATGGTTATCTTTGAAAATATATAGTTCGTAACAAAAGTGTATTTATAGAATCTATTTAAAGTATCCATACTATTAAGAGCATTTGCTTACAAATTAAACGTTATGAATGATGTTTTGCATCAAAATAATTTCAAACAATAAATAAATTTCCGAATTAAAAATTAATTATGGCGTATATTTTTATGCCCTGCAAATAATTTTAAAGTGCATAGATATTATATAAATATATTTAAATAATTGCTACATATAATATTCATGTAATATACATCAGTAAAATAATATTTTTAAATATTATCTGAGAATATCAATAAACATATCTCTTCCAATAATAACATGTATGGTACTACACCCAAGTATAAGATCCATAATTATATTTATTAATCCTTTAAGTAATATTAATCTTGAATATGATCATATCTTTATTAACTTTCAAAGTATTTTAATAATCGAGAGTAGTAATTTTTTTCTAGAAAATTAGTAAATTCCGGAGTAGTTTCATTGCAGATGGCCATCACAAATATACTCCTATATTACAGAAAAAAGTAAAATAATATGTAAAAAGGCACTCTATTTATATAAAAGCAATAATTCTGAAAAATTAAAAACTTTACTTATAAATACATAGTTATAGGGGAAGAAATATCCTCTACACATTTTAACAAAAATTTATAGCATAAAGAAACCAATTAATTTTATGTATCATCGTTTTACAAATAATAACCCAACATAATTTTCGGAAGCTATCTAGATATTATTTTTTAATTTAAAAAACAAGGCTAAATTTTGCCAATTATTTTTCTCATTTCGGCCTCGATACGAAATTTCGTATAATTTCGCGGAAGTTTTCGGGCATGTTTTAATTTTTCTTTAATAGATTTGACTCCATTTTGTATGGTATACCAACGACTAATTCCTATACAGTTAGTTTTAGAACTATAAATGCGATTTCAAAAATGTTTCAAAATGTTTTTTTCATCATGTGCAAGTTCATTAACGTCAAAATAACTTTTTAGATGTTACCAATTTAAATATATTACCTTACAATGCTAGATATTTCATCCTTCTGAGCTTCTCATTGGAATTCGGTTATTTCCAACATATTATAATACTTGGTAATTTTTTCTAGTGTCCAATTTATTTTATTCACAAAAGTTCTACTATACTATTTTTCCATAATAAGTGGCTGCTAATTCACATTTATTGTTGAAAAGTAATAACTTTTCTTCGTGTATAAAATACACTGCTCAAAACAATTAAAGGATATTTGAAGTTTTATATAAAATAAAGATATAAACAAATTTTTTTTGCCGAAAATAGAAGAAGAGAATCACAAATGCAAATTTTTCTGGTTTTCAAACTGTGGAGTATGCAAATTTTGAGTTCGACGTCAAAAACGTCGCTTCAGCGGCAGCGAAAGAAATTTGACTTTCAACTGGATAAAAGAGAATGAAGACAAGGATGATCGGCATTCAGTGATTGCTTTGTTTCGATGAGTACGATGTCTCAGCGAAGTCATTTGACAGATTCAGAAGCTTTGAGAATTGTTGGTAGGTTAGAAGGGGGGCAAACTCAAGCCGAAGTATCGCAAGCCATTGGAGTGTCACAAAGTGTCATTTCCAGGATCTGGAACCGTTTTTTGGAGAGTGGATGTGCAGGCCGAAGACCAGGGCAAGGTCGTAGACGGGCAACAACGCCCAATGAAGATCGGTATTTAGCGTTAACAGCTCTTAGACACCGAACCATGAACGCTACTCTTCTCCAACAACACCTTCGCTCGGCTACAGGCACCACGATTTCAACTCAGACTGTCCGAAACCGGCTTCATGCTGTAGGTCTGTATGCTCGCCGACCGATGGTATGTGTTAGATTAACATCAAGGCATCGTCGCGACCGCAGGGAGTGGGCAACCGAGCATGTCAACTGGAGGAGAAATGAATGGAGCAATATTCTGTTTTCTGACGATTCCCGTTTTTCTGTACATCCGGATAATAGGCGTATTTTCATCTGGAGGGACCGTGGCAGTAGGAATAATCCTGCGTTCGTGCATGAAAGTGTCAGATTTGGTGGTGGAGGAGTGTTGGTGTATGGTGGCATCTCCATTGACGGGCGCACTGACCTCTACATCATTCGAGATGGAGCTCTGACTGGTCGCCGATATAGGGATGAGATCCTCAGACCTATTGTAGTCCCTTACGCTGCAGCAATCGGAGATAACTTCATTTTAATGGACGATAACTGCAGGCCACATCGTGCAAACCTGGTGGAGGATTTCCTTTTCGAGGAAGGAATCGTTCGAATGGAATGGCCAGCGTGTTTTCCAGACATGAATCCAATCGAGCACGTTTGGGACGCTCTAGGAAGACGAGTTTCTGGCCGCCAACAACCCCCACAAACTCTCCAAGAACTGGAAAGAGCTCTTCTGGCAGAGTGGGGCAGAATACCCCAACTCGTCATTAATAGCCTCATTGAGTCCATGCCTCAAAGGTGTTCAACGTTGCTGGCCGCCCGTGGAAACCATACCCCCTACTAAAAATGATTTTCTTTGAAGAAAACACCTTTTCTTATTCTTTTTTTCTCATATGCACAAATTGTGTTTTTTTCCTTTAGTACACAAATGCGCAATAAAATGCATTTTTTCTGCCAAACATGTGTAATTTATTCTCATATAACCTACTATGTCTGTCGACCATGTATCAATCAGCTAAACAATTTACCAGATACAAAATCCACCTAAAACTGCAATATCCTTTAATTGTTTTGAGCAGTGTAATCATGCAATTGATACAAAATTCATCATCTAAACAAGTATTTATTGTGTCAATTCAATTTTAATCACCGTATATATCGCCGTATGAATCTGCTCAGACGTATAACGTACACCTTCAATTTAAAATTACCTTTCTCTACTTTTAGGTATTATCGCCGAAATCGGACACTTATTTCTTAAAAATAAAAAAAAACTTTTCATGAAATATAATGCATAAAATGAAACAAGGAACATAAAAAATGTACACTGTAAAATAAAATCTATAAAGTTACTGTGAATTTTTTAGGAAATTGGGATGCTTGGAACTTTTTATGTAGCAGCAACAACAAAATTTCATGTAACAGATACACGTTTGCATTTTAAATAAAAAAATCTGTAGGGTTACTAGAATGTTTTAGGAAATAGGATGCCTAGAACATTTTATGTAACTGTAACTCGGATTACGGATAAAATTTTAATAAGGTTACTGTAATTTTAGTAGATTCTTTCGTCAAGGCACAGATTTCTGTAGCTTTACAAAAACTAGATTTGTAGATTTACATTTTTTTTTTTTTTTTTTTTTTTTTTAAGTACAGTGTACAGATAAAATTTTAGTAAGAATACAGCATTACATCTGTAGAATTACACCTTTTTTTTAAAGTTTACGGTACTTGAAAAAAAAAACATAAAGGAACAAGTCGGGAATTGTACGTCAAATGTAGCAAATGAAGTGCGTTCGTACTATAATTAGTTTTATAAATATTCAGATATTTGCAATTTCTGTTGCACATTCATGCAAAAATGCATGAATACAAAATTTATTACGATTACATATATTAAATTCAGCAATACGGAAATAATATGACTCCATATTAAATCGGACGAAATCCCCATGGCAATCTAGAATCATTGCCTATCATGGATATCATTGAATTAATTACGCATCATAGGATTAAATAGAATGAAGAAAACCTTTAGTACTATCTTTTTAAGTTTTGTCCTATCTATATTATAAAGGACAAACATATCTGTTCGTAACGCATACGTCATTTTGCGAATGGCAACACTTTGAAATTTGAAATAAAATTTTGGTTTTGCAATTTTCTCTAATGCAAATTTTTAAACTTCTAAACATCGCACAGTTTAATTTTTTACACCGTCGTATAAAGAAAAAAATGTACTTTTAAATGCAATTTGTTTGAAAGCTCTATCTCAATTTATTTTTGAGATATTAATTTTTTTATAGTTTTTAGTACCAATTTTGTAATTGTGGCAACTGAAGAACTCCATTTCTATTAAAAGTAAAGGAAAATTAGTCATTGCTTATTTATTTTTATTGATTATATCCTTATTGATGCCATTTTCATATTACAAATAAAAGTAACTTTTTTCTAATTTTTGAACAGAAAATGACGTCAGCTTAAAAAAAAAAAAAAAAAAAAAAAAAAAAAAAAAAAAAAAACACGCATTTTTCTTCATAAGTCAAAATGTTGAAGAAGATATTTCAATATTTTTACATTACGCTGATTCTGACTTTGAGACGCTACGTAAAATGATTCAGTGAGTAAAAATGATGTCATATTTAAAACAAAACGATCCTTTTCTTTGATAAAACTAATATTTATCGATACTGAATGGCCAATGCTATGGCAACTAAAGGCAAATTTCTGAATGGTATGTTTTTGCGGATACTGAGATTAGAACTTAAAGTTTGTGCGAATGTTCACATGAAAAGTTGTATCGGACAAACGTGACGTTAAGTTTGGAAATACATTCATTAATAATGTATTGTGCTTTAAAATACTTTTAAATTGCGAGTTGAGTGGTGCGTATGTAAATTTTGAGAATGTGAAAATAACGAACAGTTTAGATTTTATGGGGGGGAATTTTTTGAAGTGACAGAGGAGAACCTTTTACTGATTTTTCATCCCGTAAAAACAAACATAAGAGCCTCAATCGATAACTTCAACATAGTTACTGATCTTGATTACGTACTCTAATACAGTTTAATTTTTCAATAATTTAAGCACTTGAAGTTTGTAGAAATAATATTTTAGTAATTTTAGGTTAAAAACATTATTTGTTTTAAGAGTTAGACAACCAATGCATAATGAATTTTTTATTGTAATTATTTTTGTAGGTTTATTATAAATTCGATCTAACAGTCCCATTCTAGACATTTTAATTCGTCGAATTTCGACGGGTTCCAACTCGTTTTAATAAAATTTGAAATTACCGACAAAATTCTGCAACGATTATATATATTAAATTTCAAAACATTCGGTTGTGTAGTTTTTGCGGGCTGACGGACAGACAGGCGGGCGAACCAGACGTCGACTATAGGTGGTACGTATTTATATAACTACGAATGCACCTAAAAATGCACAAATTCTAAAGAAGGGAGTATGACTTTAAGAAATATGTCTCATTACGCGAATCTTCAGTAAGCACTTGAGTCGTTCTGTAGTTTATTAAAACAACCACACCATGTTTACATGTTCATTACTATAGAAATCTAAGTTACTGTATGCATATTTTTAAAATTTTAATACTTCGTATTTTATTCCCGGTTTATAACTTTATAAATAAATTCTGATCAAGCTTCCTCTTTTGAAAGTGCGCGTAAAATACGGAAATATACGGTTATTAAGTATTAAATATATTGTTTTCATTGCTGCAAATGGAATTATATATTGGGGTCTTGTACCTTTTAAACGCGCGAAAAATTAACAAAAAATTTCAAAATTGGAATTAGTCTACCTTCAAAACCTTTTTATGTATAAAGATAAAATTTTGGATATTGATTAAACAGATTGTGCATTGTAATATGCTACCATTATAAAATTATTAGCCTTTTACAGAATTTACGTATTGTCAAAAGCAAAATAGCTCTTTTTTTTACTCCAGAAGTCATTGCGCGCATGATATCTTCAGAAAGTATGTATGGATTGTCATGAAATTTGGTAAAGATACTAAACATATATGTGTGTTTAAAATGAACTACTTTTAAGTATTTACAATGGTAATATTTTTAATTATGATTATTTTTATTCATTAAAAATATAATTTTTTTTTTCTACAAAAATATTTTTTTAAATAGTTAATGAAATAATTTTGGCCGAAGAATAGTTCATTTTAAACACACATATATGTTTAGTATATTTACCAAATTTCATGACAATCCATACATACTTTCTCAAGATATCATGCCGCAATGACTTGTGGCGTAAAAAAACAGCTATTTTGATTTCGACAATAGACAAGTTGTGTAAAAGGCTAACAAATTTCTAATTAGAGCATATTGCAAAGCATAAACTGTTTAATAAATATTCAAAATTTTATGTTTATACATAAAAATGTTTTGAAGATAAACTAATTCAAACTTTGAATATTTCCGTTAAATTTCGTCTTGTTTAAAAGGTACAAGACCCCTTAGTATTTAATATCTAATAATAATAACTTTACTTTTGTTATGTATTTTCTTTTTAGATTTTGATCATTTTAGACTTTTTTTATACATACGATTTCTGTTTTTTTTTATACTTACTTTTTGTAATGTATTGAATTTATTTAAACAATTTTAATTTAAATAATTTGGTCTATTCCTTTACATTGTTAGATATTTTATCTTTTTGATTTTCTCTTTTCAATTAGATAATTTCTAACGTTTTCTAATAGTTAGCATTTTTCTCTGATGCCCATTTTATCTTTTGATTTAATAGTGATAATATTTAATAAAAAAATATTATATATATGAAATGATTTTAAAACAGGAAAAAGTATCTTTTAAATTCCGGTCGAAAGAAGAAGTTATAATACAGCATAAGACGTAAACTTAGATTTGGCGATATGAATACTAATTATGTAATTATAAATAGATCTGATAATCACAGTAAAAAAAAAAAGAAACCCAAACTGAGATCTATTTGTAATTAGTTAGGAAGTCGTTGATAAAGAATATCCGAGACGAAAAGTGGTTAAAAAAATAATGAAGTTTATTCACAAAAAGAAATGCCAGATCATATATATTAATTCTGTTGTACACATCCCGTCTTCTCAACTAACATGTAGCGTAGAACGATTTTATTTTCTAAACAAATCACTCTTTGCCATCACAAAAGAGAAATAAACGCTTGTCGCAGCCACGTACCTTAGCTTTTTGTCGTATATGATACTGTAATCATTTGTAACTCATTATTTGAGGAAAATAGGAAAAATATTTCATACCAGAACAAATAGTGAAGCCGGCTAAAGTCAGATAAAGGCGGCTAGTCACTCAACTTTAAAATTACCCTCGCTAAAGCTAAGTCTTACACTGTAACAAAAATCTGTAATGTTACTAAATTTTTTCTAGGAAACTAGGATTCCTAGAACTTTTTATGTAACGGCAACAACAAAAATGCATGTAGCAGATACACTTTTGCACAGTAAATCAAAAAATCTGTAAGGTTACTAAGATTTTTCTAGGAAACTTGGATGCCTAGAACTTTTTATGTAACTGCAACCCGGGTTACAGGTTAAATTTTAGTAAGATTACTGTAATTGTAGAAGATTCTTTTGTAAAGCTACACATCTCTGTAGCTTTCCAAAAACTACTTTTGTAGATTTACATCTTTTTTTTTTTTTGTATAGTGCACAGATAAAATTGTAGTAAGCATACAGATTTCTGTAACTTTACATCTGTAGAATTACAGTTTTTATTTTTTCTTTTCGCAGTGTATGAGCATATGATGCGTTCCTATATTTAAAATAACTCCTCAGGAAATCAATATTTTTTACTTATTTTTTCTCTGTACTCTTCTTAAAGGAAGTCTCTTTTTTTCTTAGTTGTGAAAATATTTCTAAAATATGAACTCAATTTTATGTGAAGTGTTAAAATCTTACTCATAGTTTCTCAGCTTTTAACACAATAAATATTTAATTAGGCCTCTGTTTTAGAAATATCCTGAGAGCTAAGAAAAAAATAAACATCATTTAAGAAGAGTAAATGGAAAAATTAAGTTTCAAATATTGATTTTTCAAAGAGATATTTTAAATATAAGGATGCATCACGCAACCATAGACTTAACATTAGTGAGATGAATTCGGAAGCTGAGTGACTAGCAGCCTTAAGCAGGTTTTACTTTCTGAACAAACAACCCTTTGACCTCATCAAAAGACAAATAATCGCTTTTTCGCAGCCACTTGAGTCTTAAACGCTTTTCTAATGCGGAAATGACAACACAAAACACAAGAAAAGACGGACACGAACAGGGTGAGAAAACATGTTTATTATTCTTAATTTAGCAAAAAACTTTGAAATAAGAACAAAAAGAGAAAAAAAAAGATAGATAACGGTCGTAATCAAAGAAAGTGTTTGAAATAACGATCCCGGGCAGTTATGTAGACCTCAAATCTCCGGCGTATTGAAGATCTAATGTTCTCCAATATACGGGCGTGTCCAGGACTTCCGCAGATTCTAACACGATGTATGCAATAAGTTCTTCTGTACTATCCAGCCTCGTCTCAGCATTTTTGCAGTACTAAGGATAATAAACACGTTTTCTGACGCTGTTCGTGTCCATCCTTTCTTCTGTTTTGTGTCGACAACAATGCGCTATGAAAGCGTTTCCGACCATGCATTGCTATGTGACTTACCATCTTCTAGGTGTAATCTATCTCTCCTGAAACTTTGTAACCGCTGCGCTGAAACAAAATGTATATATATATATATAGATAGATACATAGATACACTTAAAAAAAATCTGTAGTTCTACAGATGTAAAGTTACATGCTTACTAAACTTTTATCTGCAACTGCACAAAAAAAGCTGTAAATCTACAAAAATGGTTTTGGTAAAGCTACAGAAGTCTGTAGCTTTACAAATGAATCTGCAAAAATTACAGTAATCTTACTAAAATATTACCTGTAAACATGGTTGCAGTTACATGAAAAGTTCTAGGCATCCCAGTTTCCTAAAAAAGTCTTAGTAACCTTACAGATTTTTTGATTTTCGGTGCAAAAGTGTATCTGTTACATGAATTTTCGTTATTGCCGTTACATAAAAAGTTCTAGGAATCCCAGTTTCCTAGAAAAACTTTAGTAACGTCACAGAATTTTTTTTTACAGTGTAGATAGATAGATAGATAATTCAAAATGTCTACACGCCTTTGAAATTATAAGGAGTCTACACCACTATTTCCGATTAGAGAATGTTTTATTTATATTAAAATCATAGACTTTAAAATCAACTTGTTTAATTTCAGATTTTGTAATATTTTTATTCGATTAGAAAAGGCAAAATATTCCATTTAAAACTGGTGGTCAAACTGTACGCACCCTAAAAGACATTTTTAGAAAAGTAGAATACCATGCTATCAAAGGTTATTATGAATATTTTAAATTGTTAATTATTATATTACATAAATGACAATTTCTTTACCCATTGTTGAAAAAAGGGATATTTTATACAATTTTATTCTGTTTTTAAAATGTAAATTTTAAATCTTTTAAGTTACTTAAAAAGCGCTTAAATTATATCTGTTGCATGTTAGTTTAATCATTTGAGGGGCAAGTAATTGTGTTTCTGTAATGTCGAATTCACACCAGAATCTGCAAAAAGATTTTTTGCAAAATAAGGAAAAGCAATTTTACGACCCCCACGCCCTCCCCAATGTTAGTAAAGTAAAATTCAATAAAAATTTTCCGGCACAAATCTTCATTAATTGTAGGTGGGATAAAATATATATCTCACCTCCCCTAAAGGGGTTAAGTGGAACTTCGAATCCATTAATAATCTGAAACAGTTAACTAACGTGGGTTATGTGACAAAAAAAAAGAACGAAATTATTTAAAATATTCCTGAAGCCATACGTTTTTAAAAATTTTCCTTTTTTAAAACTTTAATCTTTAATAAATTTTACCATTCGCATATCTACTTTAAATATCGAAAAGCACTGATTTACACCATACATTTCATTTTATAACGAACGGAAAACATTTATTATGTTGCTTAAATAAATTCCTTTAAGGCTTTACGACACTAAATGCAGAAATTTATTTTAATAATCATTCACACTCTGATTATTTCACCTTTAAATGAATATGTTAAAAATGTGTTGATATATTTCAATGAAACAGTTTAATTGATGTACTTGAAAACCGACAAATCCACTTTTTAAATTTGAGCTTTTTCTTTTCAAAAATGAAACACCAAATGTGCTTCTTCTGAATTAGATTTCACATAAGAAAAAATGTATACAAAACTAATCATAATGACTTTCAACATTTTGATAGAAATTTATTTCAAATGTCATTAATTTAATAGCACGCCGTTTTTCAATATTTGAAATGAACTTTAGTATGATTTTATAAGGAATAGAAAAGTTTGAAATGACGAAGACTGACTGACGTTTGATTACATATTTTTTATGTATATTTTATACAGGGTGTCTGGTCTCAACGGTGTCCAATGGCTAATTCCTAAACTGTTTGTCATAGACATATAGTTTCAATTACAAAAAATATTTAAAATCAGGTAAAGAAATATTTTAAAAGCGATTTCGGTCAATAAAAATATTTCTTAAAAAATTGCGAAACTTAAATTTGTATACGCTCCCCAGGTCCTATAAGTTATATTTAGTAAAATTTTCCTTTTACACAGAGAAGTAATACACAAAAAGTCCCGTTATTCTATGATTAAAATTGACCGAGTAATAGCTGTTTAAAGTTGGAGCTAATTTTTGGCTGCAAATTGGGGGACATTCACAAATTTAGTCGAAAATAATATCGTCAGATATATTAAAAAATGGTTGAGTGTAAAATTAACATTGCAATATAAATTTGAAATCTTTAATCATTCTGACATATTAATGCAAAATTTATAATTTGTAATAAAAATTTAAGAAAAAAGAAAAAAACAACATTTTTGTTAAATAAAATTATGCTAAATTAATAGCCATAATTCTTTATAAAATGATACGTATTTTAAAATATTATTAGATTACACTAGCCTGCAAAAGTTGGGTTATGTCATGTTTTTTAGCTTTTGATAGTTTATTATGTATTTTGTACCACTGAATCTGAAATTGACATTCATTTTCAACCATTACATCAGGATTTTACGCAAATTTCAAAGTTAAAAAGTTCAAATTTAAAATTGAATCTCCTCCCTCATCTCATCGGACCACTCAGCTATTTAGCTGTAAGAATTACAGGATAAGCAAAAATATCGACTAAATTATTGAATAAAATGAAATAAAATAAAATAAAACAAAACAAAACAAAAAAAAAGTTTTACATATGTTTTATAGTATGATATTTTTGCTATATTTTAACTTACACATTTACGATTTGCAAAAAAATTCTAACGTGATGGTTAAAAATGAAGGTCATTTTCAGATTCAGTGCTAAAAAGTACGTAAAATTCAATTATCAAAAGTTAAAAAACACACCTATCTCCTCTACTTTATAGTATCCGATTTTTGTTATTCTTTAAATTTGACAATTTATGGTTTGCGAAAGATCCTGATATGATGGTTAAAAAAAGTTTAAAAAAACAACAATCGCAGTCTTGTATTATCTAATCTAAAAAATTTTCTTCAATTTCTTGACGGTAATCTATCCGAAATTTTTTGTGTTATCCTGTAAAATAAGTATAAATAGTAACCCCGAAAATCAAAATAATATTAGATTGTTATTGGATATGCGCAAGTATGTAAAATGTAATGTCGATCGGATATTTAAAAGTAAGTTAATGTTCGAGTACAAATTTTGAACTGGAAAAACATGCATACGATCGTTGAAGTAACATAAAAACTAACATAATTTTTGTTAAAAGAAATCATAAAAGAAACAGTCTCAAATCCTGACAAAATAAAACATGTTATTTTAGCGAATCTGAAACATAATAAATGTTAATCGTAATAAGTGTACGATTTTTCTTTCAAAGCGCAGATATACCTGAAATAAGATCATCGAATACTTTAAACACTTGGTATGTGGCTCCTCAAAGCCAAGCCGAACTCATTTGTTTTCAGAGCAGAAAAGTGGCATAAGTCATGCATTTTTAAATTTTCATAACTCGCTCAATTTTAGCGTTATATGAATGGGACTTTTTTTTTTGTCTTACTTGTCAGTGTAATAGGAAAATTTTACTAAATATAACTTATAGGACCGGGAGACCGTATAAAAATTTAAATTTCGTAATTTTTAAGAAATGTTTTTATTGACCCAAATCGATTTTAAAATATTTCTTTACCTGATTTAAAACATTTTTGTTTTCCCATGATTTTGATGTCCATAATACACATATTTGAATTATCAATTCTTTTTAATACTGATATTATCTCGCCTTTCAAATGTACCCGAAATCAAACAAATTTTATAAAAATATTTAAAAAAAAAGAAATATTCAAAATCCATAACAATTGATCATATTTATTGTTCTTTCTTGAAAACCAAAATTGCTTGTTTTCTGCTATAGTTGGAGAAAAAATGATTTTGTAATCTGTGTATTTCAAGCGAGTGAGGATTTACTCGTTCGTAAATACAAAACACATTTATTGTAGACAACACACGCACATAAAACAGTGCACATGGACTCGAGAAGAAATTTCACAACAATAATTAAACATATTTAAACACATGGCGAGGTGCATTACATTTTATCAGCCGTCGTCGGAGCGACCTTCTTTCACACAGACTAAGTCAAAATTATGGAGTGTAAAGTGATTATTCCGCCGAGGAACCAACGCTCCCCAAAGCGTAGAGAAGTAAATTCGAGTTACAATTTGCTTTATATAAATTTGAAAAAAAAAAAATCGTTAAAAACGCCGAATATATAAACTTAAAGCCGACTAGTTTCGGTAGCATATAGCGTACCGTCTTCAATGCAAAGAATAACGGAAACGTGATCAATTATATAGGAGAGAAGTGGATTCAAGTGAAAAGTTCATTGACCAATAGGAAAGCTATTTTCATATTTTTGGTTGCATTACCTATACTATTCTCCTATTGGCTGATATCCGAATTTCCCTGCTTTCCTATTGGTCAATAAACTTCTCACTTGCATCCGCTTGGCTCCTGTATAATTAAGCAAGTTTCCGTTATTTTTTGCACTGAGGGCGATACGCTACATACTATCGAAACTAGTACTAGTATCGATTACTAGTATCTAGTACTAGTATCGAAAGTGGTATTATACTGCACCAAGTTGCATCTTAATAACAATTTCTTTTCTTTAAGGGAATAAAAAAACGTGTAAATTCGTTAACTTGTTCGAAAGTTGTCATGGAAAACCGATAAAAAACAGTGTTCAAAATAAATGAGTTTGAGGTATCTGTATGAATTTAAAACGACAATTTCGGTGAGATTTTAATTTTCTGTTTTTTAAATTAATATAACATTTCAATGCTTTTCTTTCGATTTGTGAGCTATTTAAACATTTATAATTCCTACAAACTTTAAAAAACTAAGTTGAAAGTTGATTTTGTGATTTTTTTCTCAAATGCAAATTTTTGTAAATTTGTGTTGGAAAAATTATCATAACTCGATAAATAATACATTAATAACCACAAAATTGTTAAATTATGTTTTACATGTATATTCAAAGCAAGTAGATTATTCTTAAACTGATTTATACAAAAGTTTAAGAATTACACAGTTTTAATTTAAATTTCTTTTTTTTTTAGAAATTTTTACAGTTTTTTATTTTTTATACCTATAACTTTTGAAATATTTATCTTACTGCCATATAAATAGTCTAGTTACTGTATAAAACTATTATATTTATTACTAGCTGACTCGCCCGGAATTGTCCGGGCCAGTGATGCAGGACCTCTAAATGAGCCTCAAATTTGTATGATTTTATATCTTTAACTCGATTTGTTGAATTTGTATTTTTAAATGAAAGAATCGCTACAGAATATTGAATTGAAGGTATATGCTATTTCAAAAGTATGCTATTTGAAAGTATATGCTCTAAATGGGGGGCGACCGCTATTCCAAACTGCCCCTTATGGAGGTTTTACTGCATTAATAAAAATATATATTTGTTTTACTATGCATGTGGGCGAATATATGTATTTTGGCGATGACTGGCGAACCTATTCTACGTAGTTTTAATTTGTTTCCGATATGCAAAGATAGGTCTCTATGCACTTGCCAGTTTGTTTACTTTATTTATTCATTTTATGTGGATGGCACGCATTTTGAGATTTGGCACTGTGGTCGACGTCCCACAGTTCGGAGATAATAATGAGTATGGGTACACACTTTTATGTTGCACTTGAATTACTCTTCCACACACTATTATATAAAGATTCGAAATTGTTTCTTTTAATTGCAAAAAAAAAAAAAAAAAAAAAAAAAATTAATGAAAATGACAAAAAAAAAAAGATAAATACGGACAGATGCACATATACGCACGCAAGACGGCCATGACGTATTTACTTGAAATAACAAGTTCTATCGTACGTTTGGGTATATTCTTACATTATGCTACATTCAAAGTAAGGAATATACACAATTATTCTGAGAAACGAATTGCAATATGATTACCATGTCAGGAGGGAGGGAGAGTAAATTATGTTTAAACATAGTTTATTCAACAACACAAAGTCACATACAAAATCTCATCCCAATTATTTCTCAAAAATCATTTTATCTTCATGAAAATAATAGAGTAATACCTCTCTAAGGTGTCATGTTGCTTATGAAATAGACTTCAGGATTAAATTACTTGGATATAAAGCAGTCATTAAGTACCACTTCACTATTAAATTGATTTAAGTATTTTTTTTCCCATTTGGTGTCAGTATAAATAGTATAATATATTGAATTATAAAAATCTTCTATATTGAAGAATAAAGAAACACGTCATAAATTGTTTTGTCATTTCGATGACAAAATACAAACTGTCAGATTTTATTTTATGTATATACTATACTTTAAAAGTGTCAAAAATCAAACTAGAAAAAAAAAATATTACCGTATCATTGCTGGTGCATCAAGAACAGTGGCATTACGGTAAAACAATACAGTTCAAATAATATAAATGCAATTTGATATAGTACATGATAAAACAAACCTAGTGTTTCCAAGCTAAATCGGGCTTCAAATGCTATGGACACCAGTATTTTAAAGTAATTTTCTATGCATTATCAAATGGCATAATTATCTGCGATTGAAGACAGCGAAATAAACTGTAAGAAATTAGTGGTGTCCGGAGCTTTGGAGCTCTCACTTACATGAAACACCTGGCAACACTAAAAATACCACAAAAAATAACTAAAAAATTACCATGTTGATAATGATGTACAGAAAACCAACGTGTGATAAAATTTGATCCCGTCTCCAGTCGGCCATTAGAATGTGCCAAGAGTGCTGGAAATTGTAAAAGCGTAAATTATTTTCAAGCATGTGCTGATTCACCTCTAGTAAGATAACGTGTTGCAAAGTTTCCACAAAGAAGGCAAATTTTGAAGAATTAATTTAGTTCAACGGTCAGACATATTGGCTCTAACCGACAATAGATTTATAGCTTACATTTACTCTTGGATTATTTTAAGTGTCAATGATCAGTAAAATTTCCAAAAGCAATATTTAAATAGTTTTCGTTGAATCAAAAGTTAAAAATTGTGTGAAACATTGAAGTCAGTAATTCCTTCATATTTAAAAATTAAAACCACTGAATTGCCATTAGACTACAAGTGCTATATTTTACTGTAAAAATTTTATATACAAGAATATATAGAAATAAGATATAGAAAAATATAAGCTCAATGCTGATTATAAATATATTTTTATATAACACTATTAAATCGCAAAGCTCAAAAAGAATTTAAAAAATATATATTTAATATTTTATTAAGTATAGTTTCTAGCATTTATTTAAAGAATTTTTTTGAAAGGCTATTGTGAGTTTTTAGTTATGTACAACGTTTTAATTTATTGCTAAATTAAAATAAGACGAGGATAATTTAGTTACATGAAGGCTAATATTGATTTTCATTTTTTTCCTATTAATAGAATAATTAACTTTTCTTTTCTGTTAACCCATTATTGCATAGTGATGTAAATTTCCATCTCCTTTTTATTTAATTTTTAATACATAAATTAAGTTCTTACAACCACTATATTTATATAGAAATATTAATCCTCTAAAAATTACAAAAATATGCTACTAAAGTTAAAAATTTATCTTAAGATTTCTGGTGTCTAATCCTTAATATAAAAGTAAAAAACACAATTGTAAAAGAATAATTCATGAATTTAAGGGTTAAATCTAATAAAATAAATTTTTAAATAACATTTTTTCTGCCCTTTTCTGTGCTTTTAATCTTAAAATTCAGTAGACGCTAACGAGAAAAAGTGTCAAAATTGAATCCATCGCGTCAAGCTTTAAACAGATAAATATATCCCAACAAAAAGTTTTCGGTAAAAAAAAGCGCCAAGTTCTCCTTAATGTTTCTGCCAGAAAAAGTAGTGATATCTGATGTTCGCACAAGTTAAAAGCCAAACATCCCAAACTATAATCACTGTAGTTGTCCTATTAAGGTTTAAATTAACTTCTACTACCAATAATTTTTTCATAACTTTAGTTTCATTAGAATCGGAAATAGAGAGCAGGGGTTCATATTTTTGCATTACATTTTCAATGATATCTCTGAAAATATGATACCTAAAATTAAAAGAAATGTGTTTTTGATTTCTGCTTTACAAAAGCTTTCATACGATACAAAATAGGATATACAAAGAAAGATATTTTTAGATATTTTTTCAAGAAACTTAATTACCCCTTCTACATTTTCCCTAAATATATTTGTGAATAGTTAATAATCTATAGATATGTGGGCCTCTATTGCTTCAGCCAATTTGAACTTTCCAGTTTCCACGTTTCATAGTTTACGGGTAAAATGGCTGTGACAGACGGACAAACAAAGGAGTGATCTTATAATTGTTACTATTTACTTTTTAAATGCTGAATCCTAAAAATGTGTTAAAAAATTACATATTTCCTATTATTTCCGCTTTATTAAATTACATTATATATATATTAATTTGCTCAATGGAAACACGCTTTGAAATGTAAAATGAGCTACAAATTTTATTTAAACTAGAACTGTTTTATATTACAAAAGGAAATAAAGAGCACTCATAATAAATACAATGCCTTCACTTTATTTTTCCAATGTAATATTAAAATGTTATGATAGAAAATGTATGTGTAAAGAAGCCATATCTACATTCTTTTTTCTTTTAATGCATTCGAAAATGCCGATTATGATATCATAAAACAAAAACTTGTGCAGAAATTTTTAAAAAGGAAAGCTTTTTATCAGAAAATATCGAGGTTTATAGTGCTGTTATCTTACAAGATTAAGAGCCATATTACCGAAAGTAAATATCTAGAACGGCGTAGAGCAATGACTTTTGAAGTGTTACTTCATTCCACATATTTTATCTGATATTCTTATTTTGGAAACGATAATAAAATTCTTTTTAGAATAATTAAAACTGAATATTATTTTTAAGGGTATCGGGTTAAGTAGTAATAGTGTATTTGAAAAATTCATTAAACTACCACTAATTTTTCCATAATTTTAGTTTCAGTATATTCGGAAAAAGAGGCGGAGGGGTTACATACTTTTGAATTACATTTTCCACGATATCGCTGAAAATATGATACCTAAAATTAAAATAAATGTATTTTTGAGTTCAGCGTTATAAAAGTTTTCAAACGATACCCCACAGGATATAAAAGAATTTTTTTTCAAGTGATTTCAATTACTTACCTACATTTTTCATAAATATATTTGTGAATAATTAATACTCTGTGGATATGTGGGTCATTAGCCTTTATTACTTCAGCCAATTTGACCTTTCCACGGTAAAGTGTAATATTTAATCCAATTATTAATTGCGGCATAGAAGAACATTTTCCTGCATGTATCTAGAAAGGAGAAAATAAATGTATATAGAAATAAAATCTTTAAAATTTTTAGAAAAAAAACCCACATAATATAAAGTATTTTCTGGATAATAGTTGTATATGACATACGGTTTATTTTTTATATGAAAATGTGTATTTTTATAAACATAAGAAAATACGCATCCGAAATCGTGATAATATTAATATCTTATTAAATTACAATAAATAATTTAATGCACTCAATAAAAACCCATGCTAAATGTTCAAAGTGCTGTAATTTCTAATAACTTCAAACGTATTTGTATATTATTTATGGCTGTTCTCACCTGCTCCGCGCAACAAGCGCAAAAAGTTTTGACAAACTTAAAAATTCATTTTTTAACGGAAAGATATAAAATTGGAAGGCCTGACTATGGAAGCGATTTGAAAACGAACTGTGTATTCCATTTTTTGATAAATAAATTACCTATCCAGTTTTGTGCACGTGGCAAAGACGTTTTTCATCTTTCCTTGAGTGGTTATTCTTCTTTTGCGCAGAAAATCAGTTCAAAACACCCAATTTGACAGTATTTTTTGAAAGATCTATTGCGTTAAAAAAAAAAACTGTCAAAACTGTTCGATTACATATTTTCAGAACAACAAAACCTGCTAGTTTCATGCATTTCCGAACAAAAATAAATTAAAAGTTATGTCATAAAGTTTTTGGATTTGAGAACAGCCTTAAGGAAAACAAATTTTCGAAAGAAAATATACTAACATATATATTTTTAAACATTCATGTCTCAAGATTTAATAATTACAAAATAAAATGTACCGAAATTAAGTAGACAAAAGATACAAAAGTATAGTATTTTTCAACAGAATTAAGAATAACTATGCAAAGTTCTTTCTTAATATTGAACCCCAAAGATTTCATAACGACCCTCAAAACAGTAATGTATACAAATTTAAGGTAGAAAAATTATCTTGATTGGAAAAACTGAAATATTATGTTTCAAATAAACAAAAACGACACAGTTCAAAGAAAAACTAGTGATCACCCGCTGACCCAATTAACATTTCGCATTTATATTGCATATAAATTACTTTTACATGCCTATTATGATATAACAGCTCAAGATATATATTGTACTTTCTTTTTAATCTCAAAATTTAAAATGAATTTTGCAGCCTGCCTTTATAACATTTTATAAAATCTGTATAAATTGTGATCTATGGCTGATAAGCTCTTAAATGAAAAAAGAAAATGAATAGCTCTTTGCAGAATGATTTTAAATTCCTATATGAAAGAATTGCAACAATAGAAAATCTGTGACAAAGCATAAAATAAAATTTAAATAATATCAATGATTACATAAAATAAAGGAGTTATAAAAAACATCAGTACACGCATTTTTCAAAAAGAAATGAAATAGGATAAAATCACTAGTGATCACCCGCTGACCCATTTAATATTTCGCATTTATATTGCATATAAATTACTTTTACAAGCATATTATGATATCACAGTCTAAGATATATATTGTACTTTCTTTTTAATCTCAAAATTTAAAATGAATTTTGCACCCCGGCTTTATAACATTTTATAAAATCTGTATAAATTGTTTTCTATAGCTTATAAGCTCTTATATGAAAAAAAAAATGAATAGCTCTTTGCTGAGTGATTTTAAATTCTTATATGAAAAAATTGCAATAATCGAAAAACTGTGATGAAGCATAAAATAAAATTTAAAAAATATCAATGATTACATAAAGTATCGGAATTATAAGAGAAAACTGTGCACGTATTTTTCAAAAAGAAATGAATTAGAATAAGGTGATCAGTCATCATTTGCTGACCCATTTAATATTTCGACCACGCTATATAGGCGAAACACCCAACATTCGAATTGAGGAGTAACCTGTTAGTCCAGGCAATAGGGAATTTTACCTAGCAAAATTAATGGTAGTTCTGGAAATTTTCTTACTTTATGTTTTTTGGGTCGCTGAATCCGAATTTGTAACTTCCCACCAAAATTTCCCTCGGTAACCCCCTCCCCCAAATTTTGGTAAAAAGCCCCCCCCCCCAAAAAAAAAGGTTTTTATTAACAAAATCAATTTTTTTATTGTTTTAGGGGAAAAGTATCTAGAAATTCAGAAAGTAGACAAAATTTGCAACAAATTAGATGTATGACATTATGACTTAGGATGAAGGGGAAGAGGGGATCTGCCTCGGAACATGCGCGCGGTGCAGCGTGGACTAAGTTGCGCAATTCCACTTAACCACTCACATGTTTACATTCGCCTTCCCATCTCCCCTCCGAACTTTCCTTATAAGGTTTACTTTAACTTTTTTGGGTCGCTGAATCCGAATTTTTAACTTACCCACAAAATTCCCCCCCGAAACCCCCCCCCCAAAATAGTTGTTAGTAACTTAAATTTCTTATTGTTTTAGGGCAAAAGCATTACGAAATTCAGAAACTAGACAAAATTTGCAACACATAGGATATATGACATTATAACGTAGGATAAACGGGGAGAGAGGGGGCTGCCTCGGAACATTACCCGCGCGCTTTTCTCAAAAAGCAATTTTTTTTCAAAATATCAATTTTTTTTTGGGGGGGGGGGGGGATTGCCGGGTGAAATTTTGGTGGGAAATTACAAATTCGGATTCACCGACACAAAAAACATAAAGTGAGTTGAAATCCAGAACTAGTATTAATTTTTCCAGGTAAAATCCCCTATTGCCTGGACTTCATAACTTAGTGCACGTAGCGCCGCAATGCATGTTCAGAGGCAGCCCTCCCCCTCACCGTTCATCCTATGTCATAATGTCATGTATCCTATTTGTTGCAAATTTTGTCTAGTTTCTGAATTTCGTAATGCTTTTCTCCTAAAACAATAAGAAATTTAAGTTAAAAACAACTATTTGGGGGATTTTCGGGGAGGGGAAATTTTGGGAGGAAATTAAAAATTCGGATTCAGCGACCCAAAAAACTTAAAGTAAACCTTATAGAGAAAGTTCGGAGGGGAGATGGGAGGGCGAATGTAAACGTGTGAGTGGTTAAGTGGAATTGCGCAACATAGTTCACGCAGCACCGCGCGAATGTTCCGAGGCAGATTCCCCCTTCCCCTTCATCCTAAGTCATAATGTCATATATCTAATTTGTTGCAAATGTTGTCTACTTTCTGAATTTGTAGATACTTTTTCCCTAAAACAATAAAAAAATTGATTTTTTTTAATAAAAACCTTTTTGGGGTGCATTTTACCAAAATTTGGGGTTTTGTTACCGGAGGAAATTTTGGTGTGAAGTTTAAAATTCGGATTCAGCGACCCAAAAAACATGTAGTAAGCCTTTTTCCAGAACTACCATGAATTTTGCTAGGTAGAGCCCCTATACAGTCTCTATTGCCTGGACTACGTGTGTAGTAAAATGATCCTTCAACTACCTTTCAGTCAAATCACACACATCACGCGAGCTTCTATGTAGCAAGCATTTCTTTTCACCTTTTTTAAAAGGAATTTGCTAAGACTGTAATGAGAGAAGTTTGGCTTCGTGCGGTGTTCGAATGTTCCGAGGAAGATAATCAAAAAGGGTGAGTTGTAATGGCTTCTGTTAAAGGTAAGGGAAGTGTATTTGTACAAGGTGGGATATCACTGGTCTTTGTAGACATTTGAGTAAAAGAAATCATGCCGAGGAATTAAGCTTTATTTTCTTGACGCTAAAGTATTCTTCCATCCTTCTCTGTTATACATTTATCATCGATGACAAAAACCCTCGCGGCGCAAGAAATATATTCAAAACGCAAAACCACGTCCTTAACTAGGCCATTACTTTTTCTTTTGCCCTATCTGTGATAATTATCCCTTTGCTCACTGAACGAGAAATTCAGCTCTTAGTACGTTGTTAATCTAGAAAAACACACGAAATATATCAATATAGTATGTTTCAGCAGCATGGAGAAAAGCGTATGCAGAACCTGCGCAAGCTCAAACAATAAAGTATTTTTAGTAATCTCTAAATTGAATTTTCACTCGGTTTTATCTCGTTCGTTCCACTTTTATATGAATATTTCAACTTTCTTTCCAATTCTTGCCAATTAATCGTCTCCTTAAACCAAGCGCTTTCAACAACTCAGCCGTCATTGACCGCAGACCTACCAGTAATTTTGTATAATAATATTTATATAATTTAATTACAAAATTTGAATGTAAGGCGAATTTTATTATACAAAAAACGGGTAGCATTGCGTTCCGCTGTTAATTGTTTGAAATTCGTGCCTTACCTTTTCTTCGACCACTTTCTAATGATTCTTTTTCATTTCTTAATACATTAAATTAATTTATAAAAATAAAAATATATAAATTTTCATATAAAAAATAATCAATTTTTCCTTAAAAAAAAAATAAATAAATATAAAAATAAAAGAGAGAGAGAGAAATATAAAAAAAATTAGCATATCTTTTTCTGAATTAACTTCAATATTTAGAAATAAAGTTTTTAAGAGAGCTATTGACAATCATTTAAATTTCTTCTTGCTATTAAATTTACTGAACTTTCAATATTTTTAAGTTAAAAGTCTCGTATAATATTCATTAGCTAAAAGGTTTGATAAAAATACCAGGCCTTACTGGAATATTAAGGAAGTTTATTTTGTGATAGATGGGAAAATTTATATTCTGAAAACATCTTTATAATATTACAATAACTGCTTATAATATTATAATAACTGCTTAGCCTGAATAATTATATGTCGGTATTATAACATAAACAATGGCATTTAAAAAATAAATAATTTTTAATTTAATCAATTCTTTCAATATTTCCATTTCCCATATTTTTATACAAATGACATTTCATCCCCTCAAAAACTAATTTTCAAGTTATGCTTTTCTTAAACACTATATAAAAAATATTTATAAATAAAAAAAAGTCTATTTGAAAAGTTTTTAATAAGTAGGGGAAAGAAAAATGAATAATAAATGAAATGTCATAGACACGCAAACATGGTCTGAAATACTTTTGAACTTTTAACATTTTTGATAGATAACATACTTTATTTAATTTTCTCGAATTTATTTTAATGAAACAAAAAAAAGGAAACATTTTCTTTTGACAGTGGAAGATCTTTCAAGGATAGCTTATAAATCAGAAGCGAAAGAATTATTGAAATTTGAGATGGGGATTGTTTCTGCTTCCTGGGTAAATTAAATGACAAAAGGGTTTCAAGCAACAATTAATAATAAAACACGACTTTTAAATATAGAGTCTCGTTTTTTTTTAATCATGATCTTTGTATTTCGTATCTTTATACGATATAATACATCAATGATTTTTTTCTTATTATTCTGAAACCAGAGTTTTTTATTTTTACATAAAAAAATAATATTTGTGCCTCATTTTTTATAAAGCGATATTTAAAAACATCGTAAAAATAGTTTTGGTACCTCGTAATTTGCTCTCGAATTTACATAAATGTAAACGATATGTTAAATGCATTATAATAATAATACAATTAAATTTAAAAAATCAAAAATCTGACTGCGTAAAAAGCGAAGTAATTAGTTATATCTCATCAATGTGAAATTATTTTTATATTACTTATCTATTTTTTTATTTAGGGTAGACCAGGAAACATTTGCACGTTTTTTTTCAATGTTCTAATTTTTATGCTTCAACGTAGAAAATTTTAGACATTGTGGTTTTATAAAGCAATTAATAAAGCTAAAATTTGTGTATTCAGTTGTTGCCTTACTTGTGTTTTTAACCGTCATCATCACTGTTACAGTTGTACAAACCAAAAATAAAGTATTTCCTTTCACACACTTCTCATGAGACCACCTTTTGCATCTAAGACATTGAACCCAGTCCTGTCCTTTTTTGGATTGGTTGTATGATTTCAAACAATAAATACACACACAGTTTACCTCTTCGTCATCAGATTCATTCACTATTTTCTTTTTTCCAGAATGTACCAACTTTTTCCCTTTTGCAATTTTTGCTTTCATACTTTTTCCTTTGCTGTCTTCTTGGTCTGCTTCCATAGAAACTAGTAAATTTTTACGCAATTTCTTCTTTTTGTTTTGTTGTGCCATCATTTTTTTTTCTTTTTCACTTCTAACTACTCTCATCTGACGGCTTCTTTAACCGGAGTATCAGTTAGGATTGCGCAACTAGTCTCAGTTGCAGAACGACCTTTTCA
Organism: Maratus speciosus; assembly: GCA_963932465.1. NCBI lineage: Eukaryota > Metazoa > Arthropoda > Arachnida > Araneae > Salticidae > Maratus > Maratus speciosus. Next base: position 437,129,186 of record OZ010789.1, read on the forward strand.
TTATTTTGACATCTAACTTGATTATGTTAGTTTTTTTTAACATAATGTCTTACCATCTGTAAAATAAAGCTGAACATTTATGAAGACAGAACTGTATGATTGTAAGCTATAAGAGACGAATCTGTTGCTCAATTAAACGTTAAATGATGATTTGCAAAACTAAATAGCCTGAAACTACTAAAAAGGTTTGAGACGGTACGGAGTAAGAAAGCTTCAGGGCCACGTTTACGGAGTAAGTACGTACGTAAAGGTGCCCAGCTCTCAATGCCTAAACGTACCCTGTCGCCATGTTTGGATTTATTTTTAATGTGCAACGAAAACATTCCTGCTCATACAAATACAGTTCTCAAAAAAGAAAAATTCTGCTAATGTCCATATATTTGTTTGTCCTTAACTAAGTATTATTATTTCACAATAACTTTCAATAACCTCAACACAATATTTACTCACCTTGACAGAAAACAGGTTATCCTTTCCACATGCTACACCGAAGCTCCACTGATGCTCAAAATCTTGTGAGAAAACCTGCTAGGGAGCAGCATCAATCTGTCATGACTGGTAGCGCGCCAGTTATAACTCGTTTAGGAAAAGGGGCACTGCGTAAACGGACCCCATACGTAAACTTGCCCCGGTCTACCCTACATGTATTGAGGACTTTTAAGTTGTGTTTAATTGTTAGTTCCTATCTATAAACACTGTTTTGATGAAAGCTATAGATGTCTATGAAGGTTAGAGTTGCAGTAAAGCTAGAGATCCTACCTACACAACTTTTAGGTTGTGTAATATTTAAACGGAGCTTCTGACTGTAAAATAGTCAATTAAACATCGTCTTGATTTTGAAAGACCTATCCAATGACATGGCATTCAATATGGTGCGTATTTTTTCTAGTCTGTACCACCATTTTGGTATTTTACGGCTGCCATTTTGAATTTATAAAAACAAAACTTAGCCTATAACCATCGGACGGTTAAGACATATCCATAGAGATCTCATTCATTAAAATCCATCCAGCCGTTGGGATGTTTCGAGGGTATAAAGAAATCCACATACTCGGATACCCGTGAAACACATAACCCTTCTTGGCAGTCAGGTAAAAAGAACACTCATGTTCAAATGTATTGCATACTTCAATAAATCATTGGTTTCGCAAAAAGTTTTTGTTGGGAAACGTTGAAAATTTAAAATCATAATAAAAAAAACCCATGTCAAAGTAGAGGTATTTAACTGTGCAAACTGTGCAAACTGTACACTACAGGGTGTTCTGAAAAAACGTGGAGAAAATGTCATGGCAGATCCGTCAAACAACAAGGATCAAAAATTGCATAGGAACATGGGGTCGCAACTGCGATGCGGAGCCGCTAAAGGGCGTCTAAAATAATACATAACACAAAGAGAAGAAACAAAATCAATACAGAATATTTTATTGATAATTACCTACTGACATGCGACTTATGCATGGCAAACGTTGTGCCTACAGGAGGTGCTCAAAGTGTTTACCAGACGCATCGAGACATGCCTTGCATCGGCGTTGCATGGAATTGCACACCTTCGCAAAGATACCACGTGTATCTCGAACACATCCCGCTGCCTCAACGATTCTTCCTACCAAGTCTTCTGGCGTTTCAACAGGTGTTTCATACACAAGTCCTTTCAAAAAGCCCCATAAGAAGAAATCCACTTGAGACAGGTCTGGTGATCGTGGTGGCCATGCAATTGGTCCACCGCGACCAATCCAACCGCCAGGAAAAGTAGCCTGCAGATGTGCTCTGACATCTGTACTGAAATGTGCGGGAGCGCCATCGTGTTGAAATTGAATGCGTCGACGAATACGCATCGGAACATTATTCAGCATGTCTGGCAGAACCTCTTGCAAGAATGTTAGATACGTGGAACCGTTCAGCCTGTCTGGTAGAATGTACGGACCAAGTAAACAGTCTCCTACAATGCCAGCCCACACGTTCATGGAAAATCTTCGTTGTTCGGCATGCGGGTTTTCATCTGCCCACGCATGCAAGTTGTGACAATTCATCACACCCTCTAGTGAGAATGTAGCCTCATCCGTGAACAGAATACTTGCAGCGAAATGTCGGTCGGCAGCCTTTTCTTGCACATACCACCGCGTAAAATCCATACGACTGCTGTAGTCTCCCGGTTGAAGTGCCTGGACGCGTTGTAAATGATATGGGTAAAGTCCTTCGTCGTGTACAATGCGCCAGACGATAGTTTGGGGAATATGGGTCTCTCGGGATACAACTCGTATACTTTTTGAGGGATTAGGCTGAAGTGCTTGGACAACTCTTTCTTCAGCATCAACTGTCCGAGATGTTCGTTGGCGACCTGAATCTGGCTTGTGCACGTCTAACGAGCCGGTTTCACACAATCTTCGGTGAATAGTGGCAAAGAATGAGCGGCTAGGCATCTTTCTACTAGGATATTTGTGACGATAAATTCGCAAGGCTTCTCGTCCATTGCAGTTGGCCATGCCGTAAACTAAATGCATGTCAGCCAATTCGCGGTGCTTGTAACTAGCCATGTTACACCCAACGCATCCACGACTCGAATGAATTCAATCTCCTTTTGCTCGGCTCGTGTCTGCACCGCAACGCCCTCTCGTGCTTCTCGCGCCCTCTACAGGCATTTGCGACCCCATGTTCCTATGCGATTTTTGATCCTTGTTGTTTGACGGATCTGCCATGTCATTTTGTCCACGTTTTTTCGGAACACCCTGTATATTAGAACGAAAAATGCTACAAAAAATCCCGTAGAAGCTCGACCAAGTATAACAAGTTGACCGATTTTATGCATCACTGGCCCTGCGCAACAGAACAATGCCAGCAAGAGCGATAGCAGTAGACGTATTTGCCGCTGGCTTCCGCTAGTTTCGCGACAAACTGTAAACAGGGGACTTTGTCACCATGGTCTTTATGCCAGAATTTCGACAATATATGTGTAACTTACTTCTATTTCTAAAAGATAGCAAATTTTTATTACGTAACATATCTAGAATTTTTTTATTCATTCACAGCTAAGGATTTAGCTCTACAATTAGTTCACTGTTCCATACATTCTTTCATCTGATTTATTATTCATCATTGCGGAAGTATTATGAATACTTCACCAAGTTAAGTGGCTGTTGATGTCAGTGATTTTGGAGTTTGTGAAACAATTGATAAATCAGTTTTAAGAAATATATTTTGGGGGAAAGTGCACCTGTAAGTAACCAGACTCTTCCGAAATGAACTTTTTACTGAATTTTCTCTTCTTATCCCGATACTTCCCATTATATCATCTACAAGAAATGTGAGAGGTAATGCATAGAAAGATAAACGCTTGTTTTTGAAAAAAAAATAAAGTGTTTCTAATAGTCTCGTTTCTTAGATTTAGTACGTTCAGCAAAATATATATAAAGTAGAATATAATATTGCCAAATGATTTTTTAATTTATGTAACTATAATTTAACCACGAAGGTTTCTCAGATTGCTAATTGTAAAGAACCGTTTTTGGAAACGTGGATAACTCAGAAGGAGTTATTGAATATTTTCGTCCGTGATTGTACTACATTTTTATCGATTCAGAAATATTCGTTTTTTTTCAGTATATGAGGAAAATTTATTTAACTCTTATTTGAAACAGATTTAAGATTACTTTTCAGAGCAGAGGGAGGTGAAAAAATGACGAATGAGTAGAAAAGGAAGCTGCTGGAATAACAAAACAAAACAGAAAAGTCTGTAAAATATTCAGATTGAATATATCCCGGAATGTTTAATTGAATTGGCTTGTAATTAAATATAATAACTTACCCATAATACTTCAAAGACTGTAATCTTACCGAAAGTTTCGCAAAACGTAATGTGTGCATGTTTATTCCAAGATCCTTAAAAGAAATCATTTGGTGTATATCTTTGGCATTTAACATTATTTTGCATAATATTGAGCTCTAACGAAAATTGTATTGACAAAAATGTAGCATTTGGGAATTTAAGACTGATTTAGTACGTTATTTTCCTAAAATTTCATATTTATTTCTTAAATTATTTTAAAAATTATATTTACATAACTAAACACAGAGTACAAACATTTTTTTTGCTTTATCATATTTTTCTTATGTAGTATCAAGAGTAAACCTATCAAGAGTAGTACAAGAATAGTATTAATTGTTCACCGGAAGCAGAATAAGAAAATATTTTTTCAGTAGATACGTAGAAAATTCAAGAGCACAAAATGTTCAAACATAATTTTATTTGACACAAAGGTGACATTTTATACTACAATTATCCCATATATCAAAAATGCCTGTCTGATAAGTTTTCGGATTTGAAATTTTTACATGCATAAATATTAAACAAGCGATCTTTTGCAGGTAAATTTGTCATATTACTCAAACTGTTTAAACATAATCAAAACCATTTGAAGTTAAATACTTTATTTTTCATTACCTTTCATTTTAGGATACATTTGCTGTAATATTAAAACCTAATCATAAAAGATAATGCGCATGTTTTAATAAAAAATTGATTATAAAAAATTCTGTACTTAAAAAATTAATCTTGCAATTGGTCATTTAAATAAATTTTTATTTACAAATTTATTGCAAAAGGTAACCTGGGCGTTTTATTTTAATACCGTACACTTCAGCGTATGACACCACAATAAATTTCAGCTAATATTTTTCTATTTTTACATATATTCGCAGTATTAGGCGCATCACTTCGCTGAAAAAAAAAACTCAAAGAGGTTCTAGCCTGAAAATAAAACAAGGTATAGTGAAATGTGTAATAACTACTATGAACATAAATGACAAAATTAATTAAATTCATATTATAATAAACTCCTACGCAATATACAAAACGTTACCTAGAAAATATTATTCTAAATTAATTCTATTTCTGAAGTTTCTAAGAAGAAAAAAGACTTCATTTTATATAAAAAGTATGTAATTAAAAATAAGATGATTTAAAGATACAAAGGTGTTGATGTTGTTTATGACGGTCAATTATCAACACGCTCGAAGGGTGGGGAGTGCCCTCCGTAAGGATCTTTCTAAGGGCACCTAACCCGTATTTACGCAAGGAAATCCAAGTTTCGAAGAAAACTCCGAACGATTACGCCGACGGGCGCGATTGGGTTCGAACACAGCACCTCCCGTCTACCAGCGTTGAGAGCAGAATCTTTCGGCCACTGGTAGGACGTAAAGATACAAAGGAAGCAAATTCAGTTATCACTTACCAGAGGGACCAGGATGCTATTTATTCTGTGAATGAGATGCATAATACAGGGTGATCTGAAAATGAGTATGCATTTGAAATAATAATAATAAGAAGAATAATGTGGATAAGGAGGTAAAAATTGACAAATATGCTTTGAATGACATGGGGTATTATTATAACTACACAAAAAAGTTGAAGAAAAAGCCGACAGATGGCGCTCTACAGCAAAACGTCAGTGACGCTGCCTGAGAATCGTGTATAAAAGGAGCTGTAATGAAAGAGAGAATCATATGCACCAGCAATCCCTGCATCTTGACGTTACCAGAAAAGGCAATGTTAGTGAAGCTCTGCTATCAAAATGGGGAATATGTTACTGCAGATTTACGATCCTATCGCCATAGGAAGGGTATTAGAACGGTAAAGATCTTATGACAATTGCAGCTGTGAAGAGAATGATTTTGAAATTCGAAACCACGAGTTGTTTAGACAGTGGACCCTGCAGTGGCCGACCGAGCACAAGTGCTAATGTTGATGAGACTGTTCAGGAAGAAATGGAGATTGTAGCGGAATCGTCTACCCATTGGGAAGTGAGCGCTCGTGAAGTCGCACGTCGCACTGGTATTCCATACACTAGTGTTTGGGTAGAACTAAGGCGTACCCTGCGATATTATCCGTACAAAATCTAGCGTCATCATGAACTCTTACCTGGCGATTTTGTGAAGCGGGGAGCATTTGCGGTGTGGTCGTTTAAAAAAATGGCGGAAAGTGACGATGTATGATTTTCTTATGAACGGAGACTTTTTAGTAATATCAAATCGCTGTAGATGACAGCACTAAAATTTTGCAAGGACTGTTTCTGATTCGAACTATTACTGCTTTTTCTAATAAAAGGACTTTAAATAATTCTAAAACATATTCTTTTTAACACTTTTTTAATTTTAAAATTCTTATTGTCATTTTTAAAGTATTATGTATATTAATATTGTCTTTTTTTATTTTATTAGATAATTTATTTGTTTTATTTTTCTGCTGTTCTGCGGAACTATGATCGAATGCTACAATGTTTTGATTCGTGATGTGTGTGGTTAAAAATCTAAATCTAATTCTGTTCAATTAAAAATATGAAAGACCAGTTAATTCGTAATTTTATTTGAGTCAATTCTTATTCTTTAAGTACTTTTGTTAATATCAACTCATCAATGTAAGCAGTCAAGGTTCCTAAGTTTTAATTAAGTGGTCCCATAATTCACATTTCGAACGCAACTGGAGTCTGCATCAAGAAATCAAAGGTACTGTTTTATTTTCAAATTTATTCTGTTTAAATAAAGAGAAATCTATTCTTTTCATTTTAAAACTATACAGACGATTAGTTGTCTAACGTGTTGCAGACCAAAGAAGCCTATTTTACACTCCGGTGGTCTGTCAACACCCACAACTGCAGAATTCGGGCTACTTAAAACCTCAGAACTTTCGTGCGAACTCCATAGCACGACGAGAATGTCGCAGGATGTATGGATTTACCACATCTACCGTTATCGGGCCTTTTGTCTCCCAGGAAATGAGTAATTCTGGTTTTGTAACTGTTAGCGTGACGGGTGAGAGGTACGTCGATATGTTACAGAACCACATCACTCCTAACCTGGCTAATAAACACCTGCTGGAAAGTACGATTTTTATGCAGGATGGCGCTCAACCCCCATATTACTAGACGAGTGAAAGATCTCTTGCGCACGTCGTTTGGTGGTGATCGTGTGCTGACCGCATTTTCCTCATACGTGGCCTATCCAGGTCACCAGATCTCAGTCCGTGTTATTTTTGCCTCTGACGTTACTTGGAGTCGCAAATCTACCGCAATCGACCGACATCAATAGGTATGTTAAAAGACAACATCCAACGCCAATTTTTCACCATAACTACAGATAAGCTGTACAGTGCTGTGCACAACATTGTCCCTCGACTACAGCATTTGTTCTGAAGAACATCGTGTTTGCTTTTTCGTAATTTGTTATGCTAATTATTGCTTTTATTATTACATGAAGCGCCATCTGTCAGCTATTTTTTTTTAACTATCTTTTGTGTAGTTACAGTAAAACCCCATGTCATTCCCAGCATGTGTGTCAATTTTTACATCTCTACCTATCTTATTCCGTGAATTAATTTCTCAAATGTATAGATTTCTCAAATGTAAAGATTTTCTGATCATCCTGTACTTTAAATCGTACAGAATAAGTCGCTGATAAAAGATTTTTCCTGATATGTAGAAAGATTTTTTCTAATGTATTTATCTCGATGTTTGTCTAGACAATTAGTAAAAATAAAGTGAACTAAATGTTCCAGTTTGTTGAAGGCAAGAAAAAATAAATTTAATAATTCTAAATTTAGATGTTTCTAATAAGTGTATTATTAAAATGATTCAAAAATATGAGTGGTGAAAAAAGGTAGTGTTTGTAGAAACTCTAGTGGATATTTGTTTATCACAAATTTCATTCATTTATTTTCTTAAATGATACTCATAACAATCCTTAATCATTTTAATTATATTATAATTATCACGTGCTAGAAAAAAATTTAAAAAATATTAACTGAAAGTTCTAGTTTTTCTGAGTATGCAAAACGAACTACAAGAATGCATATTAATAACATTTTAAATGAAAGAAAACATTTTAATGAAATTAAAGCAACCAATAAAACTAATATAATATCTATGTGGATGTAGCCTGCGGTTCCCAAAACATTCTAAACCCCATCCTGACCGCAGTAAGAGGGTGCAGCTAAATCCCATGAGAACTGACAGAGTGGGCAAATTCTAAAAGACAATAAATCTGATGAGTTAGTAATTTTGAGCCTCCAGCCAAGGAGCGAAGGTTCGATGTAACTTCAGAGTTGTTCTGCGAGCTGACGTGGAAAGACCTTCCAGTCAGGCTTCCGAGAGCGCACCGGATTATCTTGAAAGCGGTTAGACTGCCGTAAGATAGCCCCCCTCATCCTCCTAAACCTTGTACATAGTTAATGTGCTCTCTATATATAATCTATGCTTTACTCCAGACATTAAAATACTATTATTTCTACACCAGCGAATGTCAATCAGAAGCATTTATCACCAAAGGTCAACTATAGCCAATTCCACCAATTCCACATGGGCGCTTCGGCCGAGTCGAATCCAACTATTTATCAAGCCCCTAGACATCCATGAAACTGCTGTGAAATCCTACGTCCGAAATATTTAAGTTCTACGAAGATGCTATCCGATAAATAAGAGGAAAACAAGACGAGTCACTACGTAATACTGACCTACTTATCTGTTATGAGCCATCTGCGTTTCGGTGTGTGCGAAAGAGAGGAGATCTTTTCTTTTCTTCGCAATGGATATAATTGATTCATTCGGTGTTTTCTTTTAAACGGATACCAATTTCGAAGTAAACGTTCAATTTTTTTAGACATGTTATTGCAAGATATACGGCCGGTGTTAGCTCAAATTAACTCGGCAAGAGTAGAACGAATTAAAATCCTACATACCTTAGTATTCGGGTCTGATGAAAATAGAGATAATCGGAAAAATTTACGGAAATTTCAGGGATTCAAATTTAAAATTGGGGATCCCGAATTTGACGATAAAATAGCTGACACGCCTAAAAACTTCACCTTAGCTCAACTCATTTCCATGGCAAATTTACTTTGTCTAGACATTGGCGGTAATGAAGCGGATATTTCCCGACGTATTATCGAAGCACTCTCAGATCTGAAAAAATTTCAGTCCCCCGTTTCACCTCAAAACGATTCAGAGCCCGATGACGATGATTCTCGCAATACTTTGCAATCTAATTCATTATCGAATTTTTCTGGTACTACTTTGCAATATAATGCTGCAATTTCTCCCCATTCTGCACCGCGTCAATCCATTTCTTTTACCGATTTCGAAAATTTAATTACACCTTTTTCTGGCAAGCCAGTAGAAAATATTCTACAATGGTTAGAAAGATTTGAAGGCTTGGCCACAACAGTTCAACTGAATGAGTTGCAAAAATTTCTTTTCGTCGAAAGAGCTCTCAAAGGTACCGCATTGTTATTTGTGAGCCAGAATTAACATCGTACGCCGCATTAAAGCAAGCGTTAATACGAGATTTTGCGCATATTTCCTCCGTTAAAGATCGTTTCCCCCTACCTCTCATCGATGATATCCTTGACCAACTAAAGCAAGCTGTAGTCTTTACAACCCTCGACCTCAAAAATGTATCATATGACGGTCAATTCGAGTTTCTTAAGGGGGTAGGATACTTTTAAACCATCAAAATTTTCAAAAAAATTTTAAATGCATATTTTGATTCTGTAATCATTTCTGAACAATATGCAAAAAACCGCTTTAAAAAATTCCCATTGATTTACTAATTATGGAAGTTTTATTAAGACTACATAGGGTAATTAAACTTTGCGTTGCGTTTATTCATAACGATGAATTTTGATACTGCGCGCAGTGTTACTAAAAAACTATGCATGGCAATCAAAAGAAATTTTTACCACATATTCATTTCTGTATTATCTACAACTTAAAACCAGAAAATTTTATTTTTTTTTTTCTGATTTTGTACTTTGAAAATATTTCCCCAAAAGTGAAAATTTTTAATTTTTTGTTAATTTTTTAATTTAGTCAATATTTTTTACAAATATTCTGGTTTTAGTATAGAGGTAACGCTATTATGTATTTATTTTCACCAAAATTTCCTCTTTATGTGCATATTTTTAGATTTTATCATGCGCGCAAGATTTTTTTCTTTTATTATCATATATTTTTCAACTTATTGTTTCAATATTTATTTATGAATTTACAAGTATATATATATATTTTTTAAATATAAATTTAAATATGAGATTTATATTTAAATGAAGTTCGATTTTTATTTTTGACTTATTACACAAGTTTTGAAGCTTGGAACATAGTGATATTTTTTACTTTTTCGATGTGTTTAAAAGTACCCTACCTCTTTAAAGTCCCATTCGCCAGATACCTCGCCTGTGGTTTCCGCGAACTGCTGATAGAAGGAGTATTAATTTTGTATATGGATGATCTCATTATTCCCGCAAAAACAGAAGCCGAAGGCCTCCAAAAGCTGAAACGAGTATTAAACACTGTCGCTGGAGCCTCCAGCCAAGGAGCGAAGGTTAGATGTAACTTCAGAGTTGTTCTGCGAGCTGACTTCGAAAGACGTTCCAGTCAGGCTTCCGAGAGCGCACCGGAGTATCTTGAAAGCGGTTAGACTGCCGTAAGAAAGCCCCCTCATCCTCCTAAACCTTGTACATAGTTAATGCGCTCTGTATATAGAATCTATGCTTTACTCCAGACATTAAAATCCTATTATTTCTACACCAGCGAGTGTTCAATCAGAAGCATTTATCACCAAAGGTCAACTATAGCCAATTCCACCAATTCCACATCTATATAAGAAAATAAGTCTTCATTTAAAAAATCATATTAGAATGAATAAATATTTAAGGTATGAAAATATTTTAAAACTGAAAGATAAAGTATTTTCATTAATATACCTAGGATTTCAAGAAATCCCTTTCAATTCCAGGTCAATTAAATGGTGTATATCAGCAAACAAAGTGCATAAGTAAGCGAATAGCTCCATACGGTTAACATTACGGAATAAAACAATGTATTAAATAGTCTCAAATTAAAAATTTACTGATTTAATCATCTCTATTTATGCTTCTTTTTTTAAAATCATAATACTAGCACTATGAGATTAAAACATTTAAGTTTATAATATAAATTATTTTAAGGATAGCGAATGGAAATATGTTAATTTAGACTGTGGAACGTACGTAAAAAATGAATTCTTTAAAAATATAGAACATAGATAGATTATGCTTTACTTTCTTATATTAGAATTTTATTTTTTAGAAGCGGTTCGTTCGCTCATTAGCGGCTATACAAATAATTAAATGTCTCCATCAAAATAAGATAATTCCAAAACATTACGGTAGATAAAGGAAACAATTGTTTAATTCATCCCGATAAAACAGATTTCCTTCTTTTTGATGAAAGAGAAAAATATATTGAATTTACAAATACAAACTAAATACATAACATACGTTTAATGTGACTGAACAATACAAAGGAACGCGAAATCAGCTGCGACGAATAATGGGAAATATCGTTCTTTATACTCTGTGAAAGAAAAGTATAATATTTTATGTCCTGACTGAAAAAGCATTTACAGAAACTTTTTGCATTATCTCGAAAGATTTTCAACTAATATATTTATATCTTTCCAAAAAAGCTTGTTTTCTTAAAGTTTTAAACACGAACGTAAAACTTGAATGTCAATTTTGCTGAAGATAAAAAAAAAAGTCAGATAATTGTAAGTTAACAAGTTTTGCATCTAATTACACGCTAGACATAATTATTTTAACATAATCATACTACTTTGAACATATATAAGAAGAGTTGTACTCTTTCGAACTGTTTGAAAAATGGAAATGAAAAAGTGTTCAGGGTAGGATTCAAACAAGGGCTTTGAATCGTACCCATTTATTGGAATTTTTTTCCCTGTGGCATATTCTCTGGAATTGTTTCAGATAAATGAGCAGATGTCAAAAAGTTAACTGAGTGAAATATGTTCGCTAGATTTACCCAGGATTGCTCAGTTGTAAGAAGGTTGGTAGAATAAGCTAAGCACCTGCCAAAGATGGTCAGGACAGTTTTTCAATCAGTTGGTAAAATTACTCGCATAATTACTCAAATAATTATATGTTAATTAAAGTTGATATGGATTGGAAATTATCGTAATTTGTCTGAAAAATTAATATAATCCTTATGCATAATTGTTGAAAAAAGAAACGATGATTTCCATCTTTGTAATAAAATAGAAAAATAGATATTAGGTGTTTAATGATATTTAACTCACTGAGCGGTTTGGATGTATTTTTCCGTTTCCCAAAAACAACTTAAATCTCTTGTAGAAAAGAATATTTTAAACAGAATTGTATTTTAAAATGTAATATCAAATAAATGGGCATGAAGTGTATTGTAGAAACAAACAGGGAAAGAAAATTTACATTACGATTATTTTTATTAGCATTTTTATGAAAATTCCGGAAAGCCCTTAAGACGCTCGGAGGGTTAAAAGAAAGAACAGCAAAATCAGTAAAGGCGATAGGAAATATATTTTATGACCAACGCAATGAGCACAAACGTTTTTAATTAACTCGATCAATTTTCATCAAGTATATTTATCTGTTTTCTTAAGACACATAAAAATGTTGTGTGTTTCTTTTTGTTGAAGATAAAAAATATTTTTAAATGTGTTAAAGGAAAACATTTTTAAGGTAGTCTTTTATCAAGTGTATATATATATGTAAGTGTATTTATATTATTCTATCCCATAAATATTAAATTTTTAATTTTGGTTTCGATAATAGTTAAATTTTTAAGTGCTGATTTACACATAAATATGAAATATTATTTAAGGCTATTTCCATGAATACTTGTAGTGTAAGTCATATGCTACGAATTTTGGCTACCAGTATTTTAGAATGGAAGAACTTGACTTATTTTATGGGAGATATCTTATCAATTGAATAAGTCCAAGCAAACTTTTCAAAAATAACGGTGGCCAACAAGCAAAACAGTTATCAGCTTTGTGATTCACGCTAAAAAAAACCAATGGAAATAACCTTAATTTCTGACAAAAAATCATGGAAACTTAAGAGGTCGGTTTCTCGAAAAATGAATTCCCATTTTTTCTAAATAAGTACTCGCAACAAATCCAAAACATTTTGATGTATTATAAGTTTCTGGTATGGAAAAGAGAAATTATATTACCTAAAAATGTTATTATTTTTGTTGCAGTATAAATTTATATCAAATTATAAAGTCTCAAAAAACATTGTTTGAAGATAGCAAAATGCACATTGAAACTTAAAAATCAAATGAAATATTCTTTTGAGATACATAAAATTAATTATTGGGGAAATATAAAGTTTACGAAAATTTAAGTGTCAAAAAGAAAATTGTAACAATCTAGTTATTATTGGCCATTTCCCTTTATGCGCGTGGCGTACCTTTTGACAATTTATATTTATTTAGTTAACTGTGAATCAATTGTGTTCAAATGAATTTTTTTTTAATGACGTCTTCATTTTTAGTTTGATACAATTATATTTTACTATTTGCAAATTATCAGTTTCTTCCTTTAGTTTAAATTTCACAAAAATTAAATATAGGATATTTCCTCTTTGGCTCTTCAAATGATAACGTGAAGTCATAAATAAATATGCGTTTTGCATATCGCATCTAGAATGACATTCAACGATGCCCTCTAAAATTTATTGTCATTGTCGATCATTAATATTTAGCCCAGGATCGACAGTTTAAATCGGTGAAATTTAGGTTATTTTGCATCTCCATAAGTAAAAATATTTGCATATTAGCTCAATTAAAATAAAGGGCAAAATTGCTGTAGATGAAGGTTTCATTTGAGATAATGATGTCAAGCTTTATGTTAAAATAATTTAATTTAATTAACTTATTTATAAAGTGCACAGTTCTTTAAATGTTTGCGTGTGATAATATAAAGATATTATTAATTTCAATATAATCAATTACATCCTATGTTCAAAGTCAGAGGAAATATATTTATGGGATTATTTATTTAGTTACACTTAAGCACTGTAGGCCAAATTACGTTTTGCAAACATTTTTATGTGTATTCTTTTTATTTTGGAGATATATAGAATTTTTATAATTATTCAAATTTTCTAAACTAATTTCTAAAAGAAAAATACATCTAATTTAATTTTCTTAGTTGCCTTTACTTGGTTACCTACCCACCACTGGAGCCAAGCTTTGCAGATTCATAGCCAAACCCAGGAGAACACACTTTTAATAATATCAAGATGTATATGTAATGAAACTGATGTAAGGAACATGTTTACAATAAATAAGCAAATATCCTAAACTTTCAAAACTGCGCTTAGTAAGTTATTGAAAATCTGATTAGTTAAATTTGGATTCAGCATATGATTCACTAATTACACACGAAATGGTGATATTTGTTTACTGAATCGAATCAAAATGAACCATGCATATTTGGGGCGTTCTTTTTTGGTTTGCACGATCTATATTTGAGTAAATTATGGATTCTGGTGAACTGATGATAAATGGAATATTGAAGAATCAAGGAGTAATTCTGAAGAAGATAAATTTTATGACGTTTCAGATCGAGGTGATGAATATGATGAGAGCGATGATAGATCGGTAGTGTTAACAGGTTTTGTATTCATGCTGTTATAGACCGAGCTCCCCTCAGTTTAGATTTGTGGAAATGTGCGGATGTCAGGAGGTATTTTGAATATATTGTAAATTATGAGTTAATTGACACCGGAAACGGACATATAGGCAGAACAATTGTTTGGAGGTATTTGCTTTCTAAAAGGTAGAAAAGCTTGGAAAGCAGTTACTATAGATGAAGTAAAGGTATTTTTTAGCACTATAATCTTACAAGGTATTATAAGACATACGGAAACTAAAATCAATTAAATTAAAAGGCATTTAATTTCAAGCATTTTTAGGTAGCTTTCTTTACAAAAAGCTACCTATTGCAGCCGTTCGGAGGAAAGCTATTTCAAAAAATTTTGGTATATTTTCATCGATCATGACCCCCAGACCCCGAAACCACCCTCCGTTCAAAATTGATATATATATATATATATATATCAATATATATATATATATATATATATATCTGACCTATGTCACACTGTAACTCTCGTATTTATGAACCGATTTGGATGTAATTCGGTGTGTACATAGTACATACCAATGTCTCGACCGAGTTCGTTGGCCAGCTTCATCCGCCATTTTGTTTCAAAATGGCGGCCATTTAAAAATTAAAAAAAAAATTAAAATTTAAAATGTGGTACCAAAAAATTGAAAATGGAAAAATATTTTTTTCTTATGTATTTGACCTTTATACAAAGACTCCGTAGCAGTTTTTATTTCGTCCATATCTTAAAAAATGGCTGAGTTATAGCATTTTGAATTTCTAGCGAAGCTGACATTTTGAAACGTCCTGAATTTTGTCACGCGATAAAAGGCGTATTTATGAACCGATTTGAATGTAACTTCGTTTATACATAGTACAGACCAATGTCTCGACCGAGTTCGTTGGCCAGCTTCATCCGCCATTTTGTTTAAAAATGGCGGCCATTTAAAATTTTAAGAAAAATTTAAATTTGAAATGTGGTACCAAAAAATTGAAAATTGAAAAAATATTTTTTTCTTATGTGTTTGACCTCGATAAAAAGATTCTGGAGCAGTTTTTGTTTCGTCTATATCTTAAAAAATGGCTGAGTTATAGCATTTTGAATTTCTAGCGTGGCTGACATTTTGAAACGCCCTGATTTTTGTCACGCGATAACAGGCGTATTTATGAACCGATTTGAATGTAACTTGCTCTGTACATAGTACATACCAATGTTTCGACCGAGTTTGTTGGCCAGCTTCATTCGCCATCTTGTTTCAAAAGGGTTGCCATTTAAAAAAAAAAATGTAATTTAAAATTTAAAACGAGGTATTAAAAAATTGGAAAATGAAAAAGATTTTTTTTTATGTGTTTGGCCTTGATACAAAGATTCTGGAGCAGTTTTTGTTTCTGAAAATTTGTTCTTTTGTTTATATCTTAAAAAGTGGTTGAATTATAGCACTTTGAATTTCTATCATGGCTAACACTTTGAAACGATCTTGTATTTGTCTCGCGATACCACACGTATTCGCCTATTTCGATGGAAGAAGGCATGTGAATAGTATACATCAATATCTCGACCAAGTTCGCTGGCCTGCTTCATCAGCCATCTTGTTTCAAAATGGAGGCCATTAAATTAAAAATATATATATTTAAAGTGAGGTGCAAAAAAATGAGAAATTGAAAAAGGTTGCTTTCTTAAGTATTTGACCTTGATATAAGGATTCAGGAGCATTTTTTGTTTGTCTTTATCTTAAAAAATGGCTCAGATAAAGCAGTTTCAATTTCTAACGTGGGTGACATTTTGAAAAATCTGATTTTTTACCTGCGACAGCACTCGTATGTATCAACCGATTCCGATGTGAGTGATCATGTGCACAGCAATTACTAAGGTCTCGACCAAGTTCACTGGTTAGCCTCATCCACCATGTTGTCTTAAAATGGCAGGCACTTTAAGAAATCGCCGAATTTGGCAGCGAAATATAAGTTACTTTAAATAAAAGCAGCTTGGATAAAGCTGATTAATTTTGCGAAATTCTCATTCAAAATGATTTAGTATTGATAAAAATTAGTATTGAATCTCCTACATTTGGTTTCTACTTAATTGAGCTTCGTGCGTTTGAATAATATAAGTTGGCTTTTTTAAAATAAGGAATATGAAAGCTACCTCTTCCTCCCGGCACTGGCCGGAAGGACTTTTTTTCAAGCATTATGACTTTTAACAGATTTTATGAATTATATAAGTTAATTCGCTTTGTAAATGGTGAAATTTATGCGGGCTGCAACTCCAATACGTAAAATAACTTATGATTAATTTTGCTACATAAAGCTCGTTTGATGGTGAAAGTAAATTCAGAGGAAGAAGTCAAGTTAAGGAATAAAATCTTGTATGTTGTGTGAGTCAAGTTCCGATCACGTATGATGAAACATCATGTATAACTTCAAAGGTACTGTTTTTAATACGCAATACAAAGATCTAAATCAGTCAATTCAAGTTCTAATGTTACTTATGAAGCCATTACTGGATAATGGGTGTTGTCTTATAAATGAAAACTTTTACACATCGTTACAATTGACAAACATGGTACTGAGGTATCAAATAGATACTGAACCGTAACAGAATCGTAAAATTATGCAATCAGAACTTATAAAAAAAACTTATGAAAAGATGAAACTATCACTTTTCGCCACGATAAGGTCCTTGCAATAAAAGGGAAAGACAAAAATGATGTTGAATGCTGTCAATTGTGCATACGAATAAAATAGTTGATGTGATATCTCACGCCATAGTAGTACATAAAAGTGATATCTGATTACACTAAAAGTATGGGTGGTAAATATAATAGTAGATGATTATTTTTATAGTTATTCGATTGCGAGAAAAGAGACAAAAAGTATTGCAAAAAATTAATTTTTTTATCTTTCAGATCAAATGATACAAAATTACACTGTTAAAAAATTTGTAGTAGGTTGAACCAACTTTTGGTGCTCCAATAGCTGCCACCAGATGATGGTGAAATCTCACTCCAAGATTTGGAGCTCCGATTGAACCTTAGCTCCAAATGTTGGTTCAAGGTTTCACCATCTTATGGTGGCAGTTACTGGAGCACCATAAATTGGTTCAACATACCACAAAACTTTTAACAGTGTACTTTATTATTTACGAAAATTCAGGTCTGAGATAATTTCATTTGTCGTTTCGATTGAACTTGGTAGATGTTCTTCAGGGAAAATATCACTCATTCGAAAATGTTTCAAACAGAGGAAGGCCAAGTTCAGAAGGAACCCTCAAATTTTTCATGTAATATCACATTCTGAAACAAACACCGGCTCCAGAGTGTGTTGTTCCAAAAGAGATGTAAATAATCAGCGATTAGTCTAGTTACCAGGCATATATTAATAAAGCAATGAAACTCTTCTTAAAGTATCCATCTTAACACTTTAAAAGGAAGCAATATTCCATTTTTCTCACGTACAAAAATAAATACATAAATAATTTGTCAATGATATATTTGAATATCTATTAGAATGGAAAACGATCGCATCTCGACTTTCATATAAAAGAATGAAATAATACACAAATCATATTGCATATAAATAATCTAAAGTATCATTAATGTGAGAAAGATAGGGTTTCCCGAACTGTTTTCGGGCATCCCTTCTAACGGATTAACATGTGTCACTCGTTTCATTTAATATAGGGAATTTCTATTCATTTATACAACTCATACAATAATAAAGCCAGTGTATAATTTTAATAAACTATTTATATAAATTTTAAGGGTCAATATTTAAACACATGACTGTGTAAATTTTAAATATGACCTCATGTTTGAAAAAATATATATGTCTCTATTCTAAAAAAAAGTAACTACCGCTGTCACCGCCGCCGCCGCCGCCGGTTTTGAATTTTTTGTGACCGGAGGTCTTTCTTCGTTAATATTAAGAAAAATAATGCATACAAAAATATGAAAATCGGTAGTATTATACAGAAACGTTTGATAAACACGCTGATGCAGACAGTTTTCAGATCGAAGAATTATTTTAAGAGATATTTAATGCTAAAGTTGGACAAAATCGTTCCACTAAAAAAGTTTTATAGGAGCAAAAACTGTTCATAGGAATTTAATCATTTTTAGATCATTTTATGCGTTAGAATTTGCCGGAGTGCAGATTGCATTAATTTTCTTATTTTGACTAATTTTTTGAGGTTTTATTTCTATTTTAAATTCAGATTTTCAGCATTTCTAGAGATATTTTAAACAGATTTTCGAAAGTGATATTAATTTAAACTGTTGCCAACTGTATAAACAGCGGAAGCAATAATGTTTGCTTCAAAAAAAAAAAAAAAATATTTATACGTGTAAATAAATTAAAAATTTATTTACACGTGACTATTATAAACAGAAAAAAACATTTGGAATTAGAATTAAATAATTATGTACAAAAAGCATGAACTTATTAAAAATTATGCCATAAAAACTATAATTACACGTGAATTTTAAGAGAGAAAGGAATTTGTAAAGCAATAAATTTATTAACATGCGTTAGAAGTCTTAAATAGGAGAAATTACGTCATATTTACGTCACATTGCAGTTATTACATAAAATGAACACAAAATAATATTGCAAAACGTTTTAAATTTAGAAATTTTAGCTAGACATTTATTTGATATTTTAAGAGGATACTTTTCAACTATTTTTGTTAGGAAAGCGCAAATAATATGTAATTTCTAACACAAGTATTTTCACGTGAATATTAAAAAGAGAAAGAATAGTTTGGTCAAAATTACGCCAGATTAAAAACGATTAATTTAAAATGTCTCATTTAAAAGAACTTTCTTTTCACTTTGTTAAAAAATACCAGGAGACAAAGACTCTGTTTACTTAATTCCTTTTATATTAGCTTATTTTGAAATATTGTTTTATTTGTATTTTTATTAATGTTGTACTAATTTATTTGTTTTTCGTTATTTAAAATAAAAATTATGTCAATTTGTATAATTTGGCGATTTATATAATTTGGCGAAATTGGTCGACGGGATAATCAAGTAGTACCGCAACGGATTTGGCGTTAAAATTCCCCAATCAAAGAGAAATGAATAGAAATCCGTTCATAGAGAGATCGCCACTGTTTTTTAAATTATATTTCAATCTTTCGAAATCTTTTTAAAGCCGATCAAATTAGCGTGCATTTAGAGTCTACGGTGTCTGGACGGGGGTTGGCGAGCGTAGCTCGTAGGGGGCCGAGCCCCCTAGTTCATAAAAATATTCTAAATTATAGCCTGGAAGAAATATTAAGAAATAACTAACATCTAGTGTTTAAAAATAAATGCTTCTGTTGTTGAAAATAAAGTAACATTCCAAAGGGAATATTTTCTTTCCATTTTACCAATTCGAAACACTTAATTATGATTGCAATAAAATGACAACAGATTAATTTATATATCATTCCTCTGATGTTGTGATTAAGGCTTTGAAAACTTTTAGAAAAATGTTATGTTTTAATAATACAGATGTAAAGTTTCAGTTATTTTTTCATTAAGAAAAAGAAATATTTTAAGAAAGAATGTTGTCAAATTTAAAATTAAAAATACACTTCAATTCTGAAACTTTTTATTACAAATGCATCAAAATTACGTACATTTTATAACCTTTTTTTATCTTTGATTGCACGATTGAAATCCACTTAAGAACAAAAAGAATTTGTGCTAAAAGCAAAGAAAACATCTAGTCTAAAATCATGCATGAAATTGGACAAAAATACGCTAATTGATAATCCATGCGTCAAGCTTCGTTCTACAGAAAATTCCATTAAGATTTCTCTTGTAGCTTTATGTTGATGCTGTTGCACTTGTCAAATAGATTATGTTTTTATAATAATATTAGAAGCAGCTATACAACATTAAACCTATGAGGAATTACATAATTGCCAATAGAAATGAAAGTTAAATGGTTTAGGATTTTTATCTGTCATGTTTATAAATTAAAAAATACAGTCCACGAATAATATTTACAACGTTAATTCAAGTAAATATTATCAACGGAAAAAAAGTGCTTCGAAGTATTGAATCAACTCAATACTACTTTGAAAAATAAAATAATACTTTAGCATATAAAATTTGGATGTATGCTGTACTGTTTAAACCTCCATAGTAATAACTTCTTCGAAAATAATACAAATTAATAATTTGTTGTAAATCATACGACGTCTTAACAGTGCTTATCATACTGTTCATAGATGAATATCTAAATATTTTCATGTATTTATACCACAAAAACAGCCCTTTTAAAACTTTATTTACCCAAAGAATTGCTAAAATGTAATTGTCCTTCTAACAGTACAAAAAAAAATGAATAAAAAATTATCAAATTTTGCATTAATGTTTGGAGTAAGACTATTAAGAAGGAAGGCATATGATTCTAAAACAACAAAAAATAAATAAATTGCAGCGCTATAACGCATACTATTTTTGAGATATTTTTGCATGATAATTTTCATCATCAACAATCTGAAAATGATAAATTAAATGAATTAAATATTTTGAGATTTTTAAAAACTTTATATTGCTAGTAATATCCTGATTTAGCGCACAAGCCACAATCATGTTGCATGTTAAATTTCACAAAGCGATCGGCCAACTAAAAGTATTCGTGGAAACCTCTCAAACAATCAGCAATATTTTGTATTTTTATATTCTATCCATGATTTTATTGAATTAGAATAACATTATAATCCAGTGCTGACAATAAATATACTTCAAACATTAATTCAAAATTTAAAATCGTTTCATGATTACAATTTTATGTACAACTAGAAAGTCAAACACATTTAAATGCTAGTGCTAGCACTACTGAATGAAATAAATCATTCCAATCACAAAAATAGTAACAGAAAGTTCAAAATGTACGCAGGTGACACTAATTGGATATTAGGGTGCATCGAAAAAAAAACGAAATATTTATAATCGAAATGTAATAGGGCGGAAAAGATGCCTTTTGTAATACAGAGTAAATTCGTAAAATGTTACATCTATCGGTTAATATCTTTTGTCGTCGTAAAGGTGCCAAAGTTTCAAAAAATCGTAAAAGGCATGTTTCTTTCAATTTTTTTTAATTATTCAAACACAATAATACAATTTCTAATAGAACGTAATAGCTACATGAAGGTATGAGAAAAGTCCCGCTAAATGTTCATTATGATGAAATCATATCTTTCACTGCCGCAAAGGATTGCATTTAAAAAAAATGCAAAAATTTCACTTTTTTCATTTCTTCAAATTAAAAAAAATTTTGTAATATGTCCAGAAGTAAATAAAGTTATTTTATATCTAAAAATAGGACATATTTTTATAACTATTTGTAATAGACCGGAAAATAAAAAAAAATGTAATCATCCATTTTTATTGACGATCTCTTCATCTACTGTTATTTTACTGCATATAAGAAAAATGATATAAAATGAACAAATTATTTTAATATTTTATCAATTAAAATAAAGAGATTTTTAACCGAAACGGGTTAAATAAACTTAAAATGAAGAAGTATTTAATGTAAATCAATTTTATAATATGACTTGCTTTTAAATGAAGCCATTGTTCCTCGAGAGGTCGAAATTTATCGGATGTGATTCCCTCTGTTCTAGTCCACAAACTTTATCAGAGCTTCAGTGGCTGTAGCTGATATCTTTAAACGAACATCCTAAACTCACCAGCGTTTTTAGATCGTCAGTTGATAGAGAAACCGCAACCAGATAGCTCCGTTGGTTTGCAGTTTTGCCAGTCGACTAAATCCATACAATTTTAAGATTCAAAGTTCAAGTCTGGAATGATAAAGTGACGGATGGTGCTATTTGAGTCCACAGAACTTCGTACTTTAGAAATTTCTTTTGATGGCTAAGGTCATAATGTTCTCTCCTTCATATACTGTTATTCCAATGAGGTTATTTTCATAATTTACGAAATAGGCATTTCGTGAAGTTACAGGAACTATAATCTTTCGTAAATGATCTGACAAGTAAAATGAGTTACTAACAATAGTACACAGATTCTGGAAAACATGATGGATTCATTTTATTTGTGAATCAACTGATGCAGTACACTTTCAGGATGTACTCAGACAGTATGACAAGTTAAGAAGAGGGTTTGTATGTTCCAGCGTAGAGTCTCAAAATTTTATTAGCGGTAATGAATCTTGAGTGAAATATTGGTCCAGGGACTCGTCAAAAATGTAAATTTAACACACGCCTGTTGAAGATGCTTGCAATATTTCAGACATATACTTCTGGTCAGTTGACAAACCATCTTACCAACAGCTAGTGATCAGTTTAAATAGGCTTACAATTTGCAAGTGATTATGATTCGAAAATCACAAGAGATCAACCAATTGGACCACAATATGACAGAGGACCTGTCTTCGGTCATCAAGATGTTCGAAAATATGTCTCACTGAAGTTAGGGCAAGGAAGCCACTGAAGTGGTTTTTTGAACTTGTTCTCCAGTAATCATTTAACACCACCATTGCAATTTGTGTTAAAGACAGTTCCACGAAGTATGATTTAAATTATTTTTACAGTTTAAATTTCATTTTTCTTCAAAAAATCTATAATATCATTGCACATATAAATCACTTTGGGAGAGGATGGGGTCGAATGACGAAAATAATAGAGACCGGGTTCTTTTATCAAAGAGATGTGTTCTTCTTGATTTCGCGAAGATGAAACTTTGCCCCCTCTTTAGCCTGATAGATATTGCTATCTTTAGGGCCATAAAAGTATAGAGCAAAAGGAGTATATTACAAAAAGAACTAACCAAGTGAAATATGGCCTTCTACTAGCGAGAAAAGAAATTTACGTGGGCAGCTGCTGGTGTTTCTATGATTGAGTTGGGTTTTTTTGATAGAATTACAGTGATCATGGTTAACAACCTGTATTAAATTAACAACATAAAATGCCTTTTCAGACTATAAGAAATGTAAAGAATCTGAAGATGTTAGGAAAATACGGAAAAAAATTAGAATGTTTAACAATGTTTGGAAACTTTGAACCTGTTAATAAAAGCAAATGATAAAAGCAATGTTACCAAAATGAAATTTTACTGTTACATTATTAATATCTTGGAGTCGCTATTGAGTTCTATTAGAAATTGAATCGGTATGTTTAGATAATTTTCAAAAAAATTGCATAAAGTATGATTATTTTGAATTTTTCCAAACTTTGGCCCCCTTGCAACGGTAAAAGATATTAATCAATCTGTTTAATATGTTACGCATTCATTCTTTTTTACAAAAGGCAACTTACCCGCGCTATTACGTTTCGATTATAAATATTTCGGTTTTTTCGACCCACCCTATTGGATATACTACATGCGTAATATAAAGTAAATTTTGATTCGCAGTTTATCACTATATATATAAGCTGCAAATCAAACACTGGGAATAAAAAAATAACTTCCCATAACAGCAATGTTGACTTGTCTTTCGCTGCAGAATTTTTTCTTCACGATAGGGTATTTCCATAATCATGTCATCTTTCAAAATTCGAAAGTTTTTAAATCATAAAAATATATTCCATTAACGAATGTTAATTATTCAGTCGAAAATTTAATTTATCTTCTTTAGGCTTTACAAATTAGTTCACTTAATGTTTATTAATAAGAATAAGCTAAATAATTAGATTTAATCGTTTTAACTTACTTGAGGATGCAGTTTTGAATATAAAGTTTGGATGTGAACATCATTACATAAATTAAGATTGGCAGTCTTTGTTGTAATTTCATTAATTACATCAGTTATAAAGCATATTTTCTAAGGAAGTTTCCTTTTAACAAAATATATTTCGTCATGAACAATATTTAAATTTCTGTACTAATTGAATTACCTATATTTTGATAAAATAAATAAAGAAAGAATTTAATGATAAATACAAAACTTAAAATGAAAATATTGCTATGAGAATAAAAATAGATCTATGTTAAATAACGGAACAAACATAGTTATAAATCCATATAAACAAATTAAATATTATCCCTTTATAGTGTCCTAATGAATAAAATAGATAAATATTTAATATAATGTATAAAATTGTCAAACAAAATTCGCATTAATTAAAAAATAATCCGCGTTGTAAATCTGTTTTAAATATTTTAACATATAAATACATAAGTTTTTTTCTAAATTGGTGCTGAAAATTAAATCATCATCAAAGTACTCTACTTCAGAAAATAGCCTCTCTTGACGTCCATCTTTCTATTTAGAATATTTTATATAATAAGCAAGCAGAAAGTTCCTTTCTAAGCATGAATAAAATCTAAAACATTTAAAAATTAAGTAGCATTATAACATTTTAACACTGATATATATGTTGCTAAGTTTTGTCCATCCATAGGTCTACTTGTGTAAAATCTGAGCATAAATAAATTAGAACAATTTATTTTCTATTTTAACAAAATGCCATTAATCATAAAATAATCTTACACATGTGTTACAAATATACCTATCTTAAAGTATTTTTAAAGTCGTGTCGCTAGTTACTGAAATTAGTTTGATATATAGAACATTAAAAACATGTACACATATTTGCACATATTCCGATTCTCCAATTATTTTTATTTCAAAGGTTATCGACACATATATCCATTAAACTTACCGCCTAATAAAAAAAACATAAACTCAATCACCCAATTATAGTCATACGAAAAAATGAAAAACATATAAAAGTGAAAATAACAGTAACTAAAAAGACACATTCGTAATTTAAATCAGTAAATCACGCATGTTTAACATTCAAAATATTCTGTATACCAAATCAGCGTATTGAGTTCTTGTAATAAATTATTAATAAATTTACAAGGAAATAGTACCATTTGATTATTACTTTCCAAACTTTTCATAGAAATAGCTGTTTTTTCCATTTACGTTTTCTCAAACATTTCAAAGTATTTAGATCCCAAATTATAAGTGTAATTAATGAAAGTTAAATATTTGGAGAAAATCTGATTTGTCTTCTATTAATTTTCTAATTTAATTTACCTTACGTAAATTAATTAGTTGAAATTAAGTAAATGCATTTAAACGTTTGAATTGGCCCTCAACCATGATCATGCATATTAAGTTTTAATTTGAACATCATTACAGAAATTAAATTTGGTAGATTTTAAGTTACTTTTAAGCATACGTTCTGAAAATTTCTCTTACAAATAAAATTTATTATGAAAGTATTCGCATCATTTGAAAATTTGCAAAAAATCAATTAATTACATAACTTTAAAACATGAAAAAAAAGCTTAAAAGTTTTAAATAATTAACATTTGCATTATTTTTATATTGTATACAGCATCAAGCTTTTCGACTCTTTACCCTAACAAAGGTTTTGAGATGAGCCCTTAAAGGGAATTGTAATTTACTATATTTAAAAGTTTTCTGCAATTTGTACATGAGCATGACTATCTATGTGAGATGTATATGTATTGTATAAGGTGTGTGAGTGCATTCCGAATATTTCATTTTACTAGCTTTATTTAAAACTAAAACATCTTTATAAAAAGTTTTATTTTGAACATTTACATGTTTTTCTATTGTAGGCAACATTAAGGGGGTTGGTAACTCAGCGTCAAAATTCTCCTCTGTAATGTTAAGTCTATGGACTTTTGATGCATTCGTATATTTAAAATATTTCCTCGGGAAAATCATAATTTTAACATCCTTTTTCCTGTGTAATTTTCTTAAAGGATGTCTCTTTTTTCTTTGTTTTCAAAATATTTCTAAAATCAATCCGGAATTTAATATTTTACGTGTTAAAAGCGGGCGAACTGTGAGTAAGATTTTAACACTTCATATAAAACTAAGTCTATACTTAAGAAATATTTTGAGAACTAAGGAAAAAAGAGACATCTTTTAGGAAGTGTTTACAAAAAGTAGAAGTTAAAAATATTAATTTCCCGAGGAGATATTTTAAATATACGAATCCATCAATTGCCCTTAGATTTTACATTAGTAAGGGGAAATCAGAAACTGAGTGACCAGCCCCCTTAAGGTTTTGGTCCCTTAGCCTACAAAAGTTTTTGAGATAAGCTGCTCTCAGAGAAGAGTAATTCTACATTTGCTACGACTTTAAATTCCGCTACAGTTTATTTTTACATGCTAATAGTTATTGCTGTGAGATGTATGTGCATTGAAGAAGACGAGCATGTGTAGCTAACACTACCGACTTAAGATAACATATTGTATGTTTCCAGTCCTTTGAAAAATGGCGCCCTTCATTGTTTGCTAACAATTAAGGTTCGCCCCTGATATCTGAAAGGTTGGGCAGGCTTACATTAGAGGACACGTCAAATCTAGGAGTTGACATATTTTGCTCCAGAAGTGAACGCATTGGTGTTGATGCAGAAAAAGCTAAATAAAGAGCTTAATTTGGCATTGCATTCTAATTATTTTCGTTTTACTGATTATGTAGTAAATCCCGAACATTATGGGTTTTACAATATGATGATAGCCGTTTTAAAAGTTTACTAACGCAAAGTCAAATAAAAACCTAGCAAACAATTTCCTTCATAGACTTTGACGTTACGTAATTACTTTTCAGTTGCTATATACGAAATGTAAATGCCGTGCCCACCATAATCCATAGGGAATTTCGTGCAAAAACTTTAATAATATGTGAAAATTCTATCATATATAAGAAACTTAAACAGCGGATTGACGAGAAGACATGCACCAGTCGAATCGACAGACAGATGAACTGAAATCATAAGCGATTTTGAGCTATTAGAAGGATTTTAAAAAGTCAACTTCAAACGAAAATGTTAGAGAATTGCTGACAGAGCATTACTTTTGCTATATTGATATTTATGGGTGCCAGTAATAGAAATGTAGAAGAAATGTGTTTAATTTATGCAAAAATCAAACATATTTACTAGGAATCCATTTTGAATATTAATCTTAGTCATATGAATGCAAAACAAAGTATAAGAAAATAGTTTTACTTAGGCATAAGGAACAACAAAATGCTTTCCTTATTTAAAATTACAAATAATAACGATAAAATAAGCACGTGGTGGCATTGTTAAAGTGAATTAAATTCACCCAGGAGCTGATAGCCTACAGTTTCTGTGTTTCGAGGCCTTTATAATATGGGACACTAACAGCCACCTGCTGTATGGTGCAAAACCGTATGTAATTAAGTTCAAAATTTGAAGTGTCCACTACTGGTACAATATCAACACTATAGAAGTTTACTTTAACATTAATATGTAAATGTTCATAATCTCTTGAAATGCAGGAGATCTGACATTAGTTATTATTAGATTTATAAATACTAGTTATGACGATCTTTTTAAACGTGTTATGCATTGAAGATTCCAAAAAAAAAAAAAAAAAAATTATGTCTATTATTTTTGTGTTGAATAATAATATCTGCGACATTCAGTCTTCATAGGCAATTTTTCCGACGTTCACATTGTATTTACATGAAGGCAAAATGTTACTATAAATTTATACTCAAAAATATAATTACTAGTTACTTAATGATATAAACACAAATAATGACATCTAAATGTATTAGACTTATCCAACTTTTTCATGTTATCGAGATAACGGGTATGATTTTTTCTTACATATTTCTGCATTAAGCATCAAATGTTTGTTTGGCAGGATTTTGTAAAAGAAAAAGAACATTTCAAACATGAAAAGCACGACAGTATACAAAATAAACAATGAAGAAGTTCGAAAACATTCGAATGGACACCTCTTTCAAAGATGTATTTTTAAGTTTTGAAATTGCTGTTAACGGATATCTCGAACATCCTCTCAACCATTATGCCGGAATTTACTTAAATTGCTAGAGCATAATTTTTATTCGCGACACAATTTAGTACAACCATTTATGATGATGTGAAAAGTTGAAGAACGAGTGAAATGTGTCTTCATCCTCAAAGCTAATCAAAGTTTATTTCATAAAATTGATGGATAAACGTAGAAAAAAATCGTCATTTCACGTTATATCGATAAAATTTAGAATCTTCAAAGTGTTTGTTATTTTAAGCCACAGGAACATTTGACTGTTCTGTGGATGATGAAGTGATTGTGTGTGTGGACAGGCTGAGAGGTAATGTTTGGAAGTTCCCAATAGCCCTCACTTGAAATCTACCGATTCCACCAGTGCAAATCTGTGTGGGCATGCTGGAAATGCGCAATGGCCTGTGCAGATTTCAGAAAGTAGTTTGCAGCTTACTAATCGGCGTGTATCATCATCTTTAGGGAAGTATCTTTGTGTCAGCCTGCTTGTGTTACTATAGTCCCACAAAGCTGCCCCCATTGCTTAACACTAGAACGGTCATTGGTGTCATTTGGACACCAAACCGAATTTAGCGTTAACTCCCTATCACATTTTTTCACCTATATTCGTCAAATTCAGTAACTTTTAATCATTTTACGTAAGAAACTACTGTCGAAATTTTTATTGTGTGATTCTATTTTTTTTTTTAAGTTATAGCTAAATTCACATATAACGTCCGCTGGTGTTATTTGGACACCAAGCAGAAAATTAACAAAAATAGTTTACTCGTGTCTTTTTCTTCCTTTCATGTAACCTTAATTTCATTCTGTTTCAGTTACGAAATGTCGATTATACTTTGCACCCCTGATAAATACCGGAATTGTTTTATTCCATTTCAGGCTACTAAATGTCTCCAATTACTTTTTTTTGTCTTTATTACAATATTTGAAAGCGTTTTATTCTGAAGAGATATTTTATGCTTTCAGAAATTAATTTTTTCGGAATTATGTACCACAAAAAATGTCACGTTCCCTAAGAAATTGGAAATCTATTGAGTCAATTATCCTAAAATGAAACAGATGTTTGTGACCTTTCGGACTTATTATATTACTTCGGAGTTAGTGACTTATTTCCTCATTTGGGGAAAAATGAATCTCGTCCGGATGGTAAATGATAGCGGAATTCGTAGTTCTAAAACTAATGGAACCATTTAAAAATATAGGTCATAATGTGGCAGGTGATATTTTTTTTTTTACTTCACTGGAACTAGCAAAATATCTGATAAAATGTAAAACAAATGTGGTAGAAACTGTGAATAGATCTCGAAGAGAAATTCCAGATCGACTGAATAATAAAAAAAGATAGTCTTTATTCCACGAATATATAAAAACACGAAACTACCGGTACCATACTATCAAGGGGAAAAAAAACTAAAGAAAATCATTATTCTGAGCACACTTAATTCAAACATTACAACTGCAAATAATGAAAAGAAAACACCAGAAACTGTAACATTCTACAATAAAAGAAAATATGGTGTGGGCATTTTAGATCTGATGGCTAGAAAATATTCTGTAAAATCCACATCAGGAGAAGGCCTGAAGATACATTTTACAACATTGTAGACATTGCAATTATAAATGCTTGGCTTATTTAGAAATTTATGTCATGTTGCCAAGCCATTACATTTCAAGGAAATGTTATGCTGAATAGTTAGCAAATGAATTGCGTTCAAATTGTGTAAAGAATAAAAAATGTGCCACTAATCAAAATTATATACAAGAATTAAACAAAACCATTTCTCTTAAACACAGAAAATATAAAATTAAAATGCGTAAAGATAACGTCACAGACAAAATATTCTTTTCGTGCATGGAGATGGCATGTTTAAAATATGCCAAAATAATAGCCTATTACTGGAAAATTTGTAAATAAGGTATGTATCTGATATAAAATATTTTACATAATGTTAACTTATGCTTAAATATTATAATGTGAAGAAAATTAACAGATTTATATCTCTTTTTTTAAATATTTTTGTTTCCTTTTCTATAAGTGTGAAATTTAATATCATTTAATGTATTTTTTTTATAAAATAAATCATTGTTCTTTTGCGCAAATTTAACAATATATTCATAATTAAAGTACAACGATCCAATACAATGTTAAAATGGAATTTGTAGCATCCATTTTGCATAATTTAATTAGTGGTGTCGAATTGCACCAGTGGCTGTTTTAGGATATCGAAAATATCGGACGTTCTAGCGTTAATTGTTAGACCTTTAAGTGTTCTCTTTAGTGTTGCTATTGGTTTCTCTATATGATAAGGGTTGCATTATATGGGTTTAGTGTTGCGTTTTTGGCCAATACGTCGGGATATTCATTTCCTTGGATGCCTACGTGAGCCTTGACCCCGCTGATTTTTAATTTTTAATTTAATTTTTTTGTTGTTCGTTGTATTATATCTATTATTTCAGTTGCTTTAAATAGTTTTCTGTATGCTTGTATGGCTGACAGGCAGTCCGAGTGTATGCTGTAATCTTGCCCTGTGGTATTACCCTATTCTGCAACATTTAATATGGCTAGTAGTTCGGCTTGGAAGACACTGTTGCACTTTTTTAGTGTCATTTACCATGTTTTTAATTTTGCTCATTTTTGTATGCTACGAAAGCCGATCCTGTAGCGACCGATTCCAATTTAGAATCATCTATGTATACGGCTATGCCTTTTACATTGTGTGTCCTAACTTTGGTCCTACTGATTCTGTTGGGGTGTTTTATCCAAATGTCTTTTTGACGTTGTCCGTGTTGTTGTGTATGTTTATTTTTTTTGCTTAATCATTAGACTGTGCCGTAAGATGCTTCATATAGTACTTGAAGGTGAATTGGAATCAGGTCTGAAAGAACCTGAAGTTCCACTGTTCATGCTATCCAGTAAGCCCTGACTATGGCCGATGCAAAATGCTTTGGCAACTAGATAAAACATCCTTATTATTCCCATTCAAGTTGTGCCCCAATATTGGGGCAGCGTAGTCAAAGTTTTCGCTACTGTCCTATACCAAATTTTAAGTATGCTGGGTTGTAGACCGCATCTCTCAGAGACCATTCGTCCCATCATCCAAAATGATTTTCTAATTTTATTTGTTTGTTGTTGGCATTCCGGGAGCCAGTTTAGATTCTTGTGTATTATTACCCCTAAATATTTAATTTGCTCTTTAGTCTCTAACTTTTATCCGTTGTATTCTATGCCCTGTATGTTGTTTGATTTTTCTTTTAGGAGACTCATTGTGTGTACTCTATTTAGGTACTAGTATACAACAAAGTTCTCTCGTTATGTGGGGATCGTTTTGCTTCAACGGAGCAATGACTATTGCATTTCTTAATGATCGAAAGTGCTTTGAGGATTATCAAAATGTCATCAAAAACAAAAATTGGAAACAACTTACAATGGAAAAACTAGGAAATTGAAAAGGATAATACGCCGATTCATACCTCAAACTCAACAACAGCTTTGTTTACGTAGAATGAAGTGACTGTTATAGACTGGCCAGCCATCAGCTTAGACCTGAATCCAGTTGAAAACCTTTGGAGAGTACTTGCGCGGAAGTGTATGCCCATGGTTGTCAGTTTCCGACTATTCAGGAATTAAAGCACCAAACCGAGGAAAATCGGTTCTCTTTACAGCCATGCATATTCCAAACACTAGAGTTCGAAACATATCTGATATGATTTTTTGTAATAATTTAATAGAATGACTTCGACTCGAAAAGTCTATATATTTTCAGGACAACCTACTTGAAGTTTGTTTTTTTTTAACAAAAATTCCGTAAAACTTATACAGTATTACTTTGTTGTATTAAACTTTTGTTATGATTTCATATGCTCCTTATTTTTTTAGATTTTTACATCATTTTTTAAACTTTTATTTCAAAAAATTGCCTGTATATGTGCTTTTGAGACGCACCATAGTAAACATAGCACATATTGTCTAAATTATGAATAGATATTTTTTCGTTTTAAATGGTGTTCTAAAATCCAATACTTCTGCAAACTCTCGGAAATGATGATATGTTGAGCTTTTTCTATTTTTTATTATACTTATTTTTTAATATTTCGAATATTTTGTTTTATTATTAATATTCTATAAAAACTACCTATAACAAATATCGTATATCCAACAGAGAAAAATAAATGTATTTCATTCTGATTATAATATTGCTATAATCAAATCTCACGAGAATTTAGTAATTCTGTTACAAAAATCCCGTGATTAGGCACACATTTCAAAAACATAAACAATTTCCAATCAACTTATTAATATTAATGGTGTGACATAGAAGTTTATTATTCCCAGTGCGCTTTTTCACATTATATTAAGCCAAAATGGTATTTTTTGTGAAAGTTTAACATGTAAATAGGTTATTTTAAAATCAAACATCACTCCTGCCATGCTTTTTTACATATTTTTAAAATATTCCCATTTATAAAGTATTGGTACACATTCAACACGTGGTCTGATTTGGATTTGACTACCCATAAAAATTTTAGGAAATATACTTATAATCTAATTAATTATAACCATGTCAATAGATTACAGACTCTAACATATTTATTTTAATATGTTCAATTATTATCAATTTTAAATATCGAACCTTTGATATTATATATTTTATGATTTTATCCTATATTACAGAAGAAACACTTTTTGGAAAAATCGACAAATCTTTGCTCCTTTAAAATTATTATGTTAAAAATCTATAAATGTATCTCTTTTAGTAATAACTTTTACGGGCACTTACACTGGACTATGAAATCCAGAAATATTTTTCTTATTCCTCTGAGCTAAACTAATCTTGAATATGATCATCTCTCGTCTCTCATTTTGACGGCTAAAATATGGCATTAATGCATCACATCCAAAACTTTGTTTCTTGTGAAATGGTTTGAATTCTCAAACGGAACTCAGGATTTTGAAGGAAATATGGATATTCGAAAAAATATTTTAAAGCCAGTTACAGTTTATTACATATTATAAAAATATCTTCATATTTAAAGCAGTTCTACATATAGTAGAGTCCCGCTATCCCGAACCCCGCTATTCCGAAAATCCACCTATTCCGAACAGAGTTCAGACAAAATACCGATTTTTTTTTTACTTAAAAATAAGAAAATTTAAAAAGACGTTCGTGAAAAAACGTACATTTATTGCTATACAAAGAATTTAAATAGAGACATACAGAGAGCCTAAGCTTAATGAAAACGCCTGAAGCCAAATTGGAATAAAAGCTGGTTACTTATAGTACATGTCGGCTTCATTTATACAATTCTTATAGAATCATTTTTAATTACTGCTAAACACAAAAATAACTAATTTACACAAACTTAAGAAGTAAAGTCAGTATTTTTTTTTCTGACGAAGAGCACTGAATTGATTTGAGGATTCAATGTTCCGCCATCTCCGCATGAACATAACATTATTTGGTGTGGATGAAACGTGTTACTCGTCGTAGCGTAAGACGGGTTCAAGAGTATTTTTTCCTAACGATACAAAGAACCACAACTACATGAAAATGAAGAGTCACCATACATAAACTTGTTCAGTTGAAGCGCCTTTTCTTTTACGAAAGGACCAGAAATGGGGATTCCTCTCTTTCTTTCTTGAGTGAACCACTAGAATAAGGCCTGATCAAGTTTTTTCTATGATGACACAGTCGTTTTTGCCGTTTTTCAAGATTTTTTTTCTCATGAAGCAGAACAAATCCGCTCAGGTGATTTTTTTCCTGTAATTTTTGGCGGCTTTTCCGACACCATATTCGAGTGATAATTTAGTAGCATTTTCTCCCTTGTTCAATCTTTTTAACACTTCAAGTTTTTCTTTTAAAGTACACGAAGAACGACTTCATTTAGTTACCATGTTTAATGTTTAATCGTTGACGTCAAGAACTACGATCGTGAGCCGGTAAATTAGTAACTCAATACTCACAGAACCACAATTTTTCACAATAAATTTGCAATAAGCGCACACAGTTCATAAAACTCCGCTAGAGTAAACACTGACCGGGAGGCGAGTTTCAAAATCATTTGACAACGTTGGCGAAAACACGGAATATATACGCCAATATTCCTCGGAAGCGGAAATGCAGAAACACTGTTAGTAATTCTTGGAACGCGGGTGGAAGAGGAATAGGGAGGGTGGGGTGATGAATCATCGAAGGTCACTCCCCTTCCGTTTCCATTTTCACTGAGCCTGTTCACCACGAGCCGATCAACGCTATATAGAGCTGACACTAGTAGATATCCCCTCAACGTCTACAACGGGCAAGACAATACTGGACTCAAATGTATATAATACATTATCTTTTGTTTTGACTATCCATAATTTTTTTTGAAACATTACTTATACTCTAATTATTTAACTATAATTATGTAAAGGTGATCTCACATATTTTATTTTAACATATTCAAGTATTATCAATTTTTGAATATCGAAATTTTGATATTTCATACTTTATGATTTTATCACATGTTGCAGAACAAAAATCGATACAGGAAAGCTCGATAAAACTTCGTTGTATTTAAATTTATTATTTTAAAAATCTATAAATATAACTATTTTTGTAATAGCTTTTACGGTAATTACATCGGATTGTAAAATTCAGAAATATTTTTCATTTTCAGCGCAGCTAAATTAATCTGGAATATGATAATATCTCTATTCTCTTATTTTCGCGTTTGAAATATAGCATCTATGAATCACATCTGAAACTTTGTTTCCTTGTGACATCGTTTGAATGTTCTGATGGAATTCAAGATTTTGAAGAAATATGGATATTCTCAAAATATTTAAAAACCTGCTATAGTTTATTACATGCCAGCAGATCTGCCCGGCATTGGCCGGGCATGCCAAAAAATTGCCCAAAACGCGGCAAAATTCTAAAAAAAAGTAAAAAAAAAAAAAAATCCTGAAAACTTTAAAAATCGCTGCACGAATTACAAACAAACTTGATAAAAATAAGTTACTATATTGGGCTAGAATATTGAAATATATTTCCTTTGCTAATATGCGAAAATTGCAACAAAACCCGGAGAAACACAAAATTATTAAAAATTATAGATGACAAAAATCACTATATTTTGTAAAAGATTTAAACATTATTTCTTCTAATCATGTCAAAAAATCTCAAAAAAATCGCTAAAAATTGCATTTAAAATCGCTGTAAAAACCACTAAAATTCAAAAATAGATTAGAAAAAATGAGCATATTTATATAAATTTTTGAAATCAAATTCTTTTTCAGAAATTGCCATAAAACTCGGAAAAAACTCCAGAAATCACATTTAAAATATTATTAAAAAATGTCTACATATTGAACATTTGTAGGAGACAAAAATTACTATAATTGCGTAAAACTGTGTAATTGGAATTCTTTTATGAACGGCAAAAATGGGAGCAAAAATGAAAAAGAAAAAACGGCTTTTATGAACGCGAAACGGCAAAAACCTCTAAAAATCACATTCAA
This sequence comes from Maratus speciosus, assembly GCA_963932465.1. Taxonomy (NCBI): domain Eukaryota; kingdom Metazoa; phylum Arthropoda; class Arachnida; order Araneae; family Salticidae; genus Maratus; species Maratus speciosus. The sequence goes on from OZ010789.1 coordinate 437,164,929, forward strand.
AATCTATGAAATTAAAAAATTGTAGAGGTCAAAATTTTCTAATGTGGGCGAAAAGTTTGAAATCGATTTCCTTTCATGATTGTCAAAAAATAGCCGCAAAATTAGAAAGTAAAAAGAAAAAAAAAATGCTATGGGGCTCTAAGACTCCAAAAATAACATTGAGAATCTAATATGAAATCGTTAAATATTAAAAAATACTAGGGGAAAATTTTACTATATTTGCGTAAACTGTGAATGGCAAAAGACGACGTAAAACGTAAAACATCGCATTGAAAATCCCTAAAATTTTTCATTTTCCCTTGAAAATCAAATCCGGCAGATTTTTGTTGCCGTTTCGAGAAAAAAACCATACTTTTTTTATGAGTCTTTTAATTAGTTTTTAATTAATATCTCGATAAATTAAGTGGTGATTCTTACAAAATAAACGTTATTAAAAAGAGTACAATATTTGCTATGTTGGGCTTAAAGATTGAAACTGGTATAGTATTAAAATATTTATTTACTTAAAAGGCGTTACTAAAAGCACATTAAAAATAATATTAAAAATCTATATTTACATGTTTGAACTCATTCATTGAGTCTTCATCAGTATGTATAACAGAAATTAAAAACACAATGCATATGAAAACCGGAAAAAAAGCATCGAATAGAAGTTGACATACAATACCCCCTACATTTTCGATATCGCATGTGTCCCGTCTATGTTGCGAATCCGCAAGTTGTCCAACCACTCAATCCATATATTCGGGATGCGAAAATATAACGTATCGTTACAAACCTCTGAATCTTAACCCCCTTAAATAAATCTCAATGGGCTCCCTTATAAATAACTGCAAATAAAAATAAAGAATTTCTTCCGATAAAAATCTGCGGTATGAATTAGAGAAAATTAAACGTATTGCTATTGATAATGGGTATCAGGGTAAAGTTAATTAACAAATTAATTCAGAGCTCATTTGATAAAATGTACATAAATACTCCTAAAAATAAAACTGTTAATGAAGTTAGTATCTAAAGGGTGGTTTCAAATTATTTTGCGGGTTTCTTTTAGTACATAAAAAATCCTTTAAAAGATTTTGATTTATTTTTGATCGCGAAGCCTCCCCCGAAGTTAAAGAAACTTTTAAACACCAAAATCGGTCCTATTAGTAGATATGACCTCTCTCAGGAGTGTATATGATTCCATTTATTATTGAGGGGGGGGGGGGGGAAGAATCAGAAATCATTATATAGGTATGACCCAGCGAAAATTCAATATCAGATAAAAAGAAAATATGGCGGATATAAAATATAACAGGGGTAATACTGCTCTATCACATCTGAATCAAATAAAGAGCATTAACATACTTTTTAACGAGAGTAGATTGATTTACCGGTCTAATTTATATTTACAGATATTTATAAGGGAGTCTATTGAGATTTATTTAAGAGGTTCAGGGGTTTATAACGATACATTATCTTTTCGCATACCGCATATATGGATTGAGTGCTTGGACAACTTGCGGAATCGAGACTTAGAAAGGAGACGTGCGATATCGAAAATGTAGGGGACGTTGTATGTCAACTTATATTCGATGATTTTTTCCGGTTTTCATATGCATTGAGTCTGTAATATCTGTTATACATTCTGATGACGACTTAATGAAGGAGTGGAGACATGTCAGTATATGTTTTAAAAATATTTTTAATGTGAATTTAGTAACCTCTTTTAAGAAAATAAATATTTTAATATATGTTTTGATTTTTCTGTTTGGAATATATGTTATTGTGATATGGTTATTAGTAGGCGTAATTAAGGCTTATTATTCTTATTTATACATACATTTGATTAAAATCTGATTATTTTTATTAATGTAGAAAAATCGCCTCTAAACGTGAAAGCGCATAAAAAAAAAAAATAAAACAATCTAATAAAAAATCCAAAATGGGGCTTCTAGGTCAAAACTACATATGTAGAGTTATCTTCTTACCAAATTTTGTGGCTCTACGTGCAGCGGTCTCTTCAGAACCCAGTTGACTTACTCTCTCACACACACACAAACGTCTTTCCTTATTATTATAGATTTTTAAAAATTCCCATTTTACTGTATTTGAACACATTTAATAAATGAACTCATTTAGTTTTAACTAGCTACAAACAAATTTCGAAATATACATTACGCACTAATTATTTATAGCTCGGTAAATCAAATATGGACTGTTATAGCTAACCTTACTTTTCACAAGTAGGGTCCACAATATTTAATGACGGCCGCATCACTTCAAAAAGGAAACGCCACTCTGTACTTTAGTACAAAGTAATGTTTAATGAATCTTTGTACTACAAGACATTATTATTTACAGGAATACTGTACATATTTACATCGCAAAACTCACGAGGAGAGGGTCAACCTTGTTAATCACAGATTTTGATTATTTTAATATATGTTGTAGGGTAGAGAGCCCAATGGTGTAGTCCTGGAAAAAAAATTGGGGGGACGCTCATAGTTTCGAACATTAGGGTCTATATCACACATAGGGCAAGCTTTATTTTGAATCTTGCTTTTCATTTTCAATTGCAGAGAAAAGTGATTGAAAAATTAAATTTAAATTTAAAAATTAAACTTAAATTAATTTAATTAGTTTTTTATCTGTTGCACACTAAATAGCTTGCTATAGAATTAAAAAATTTAAAACCTTATTTCGTGACTGAAAATTTTTGGAATAGAATTCGTAATTCTGTAACACTAATTCAAGCAACGAAATGTTTATTAAAATTTTTTTTGCGTTATTTACATTGGAAATAGTTATAAAATGGTCACTGAGAGCCACTGAGGCCACTGAGAGCTTTGAAAATTATTGCATTTTTACTTTTTGGTCAAATGTAGTGTAAGGAATTTATTGTAATCATGGAACAGAAAAATAAGACTGTGAAATTTTGGTATATCTTTATTTTTTGAAGCCTCCTGAATCCATTTTCCTATTTTTATAATAATTCTATATGTATGTCTGTATACATGTGTGTATATTGCTATTTCCTTTCAAACTCCCAAAGTCTTTTTTTTCCATTTGTGTTTGAACATTATAGCGTTCAAACGGTGTTTTCGACTGGGCTCAAATTTTGCAGTTATGTTATGTATGATGAATAGACTATTTAATATTCTGAGACTATATGCCACTGGCCAAACATTAATTTGGGAGAAATTCGACACGTTTTTCGCATCTAGGCAATTTTTAAACCATTTTTTGACCAGAAGTAAGAAATAAGTACTGTTACGGGAGAAAAAATATATAAAAAATGTGACCAGGACCGAAGATAATCGATAAATAATGCTTTTTATTGATCCGAATAATATGTTTTGTACTCAAAGGGGGCCCAAATCAAGTGTCTTTTTAGATATGAATTTTAAAGATGGGAAATAGATAAATATCCTCCTACAGAACATTTCCAAAAATTCCGTTTCATCAATATTTGTGTAAAAAAAACTTGAAATAGAAACTTTAAATTAATAACTATATAAGTTACATCTAATGTGTAAATGCAATTCTTGATTTTTTTTTTCAAAAATTAGAATTTTAACTGTGTGAAATACGAAAAGAACATTCTAAAATTTCAGTTTCAGCACGATTTCTCAAGAAACTTAAAACATGACACTTATGTATTTTCAGAACTTACATGCACGCTTAAAACTTTTTTTAATTAAATTTTTAATACGGTGAATTGCTGGGAAAGTCCTCTAAAATCGTCTGATCACGATGTATCTGAAGCTCTTTTTTACAAGAAACTTGAAAATAAATATAGTGCTATCAACATGTAGATGCTCGCGAAGAACGGCTTTTAGAAATTTTGAAATTTTAAATGAAAAAATGAGCTGAAAACCTTCTAAAGTTACTATTCTTCTGAAACCATCCGAGCTAGAAACTTTAAATTTGACATAGAAGTTATTGTTAATGTTTAGTTATTCTGATTGAAAGAATGAAATAGGATTGAAATTTGAATGTGCGAATCGGCGCAGTGAATATTACTACATTATTAACAAGAATAAAACCTACTCTAATTATAAATATCACACTAAAGTTTAAACCAGCTGCAAAACGCATTTCAATAAATATCCGGCCATAGATGGTAGTGTATTTGAGTTTTTTTGTGTGTGTGTGTAACTCTTTATACAAATATCATTTACATACCTAATTAATGTTTTGTTCAGCATAATATAAAAAAAAAATATGTAAAATGAGCTTCCAAATGGTGCCCTTTCGCTCGTGAAGTTCCCTTTTTAGAAAAATGTTCCCTATGGTCCACTTTGTCCTTTTTCAATGAGTAATAATAATAATAATAATAATAATTTACTAATGTGGAAAAATCGCCACAGAATGTAAAAAACTCTTAAAAATCGTAGAGGACAACATTTACTATGTGGGCTTATGTAGTATAGCATTGTAACCGAAATTCTTTTATGGATGTCAAAAAATCGCCACGGATTGCGGAAAAACGTTAAACTCAATAGAAATCGCATTAAAAATCACAAAAAATTCAGAAATAGCACATGACGAAATTTACTACATTAAACTACCAGAAGATTGAATCCGAATGACAAAATATCGCCGCAAAACACAAAAAATTAAAAAATTGTATAAAAAATTAGCAAAAGAATTCAAAAACCACGGTACGAATTCCGTAACAAATTTATTAAAAAGAGGGCAAAATATATTAAACTGCAGTAAAAGATTGGAACAAGAAAAAAAAAAACTCTAAAAATCGCCTAAAAATTGCGAAAGATTAAAAAATCTCTGTGCGAATTCCGGATAAACTTTATTGAAAAGAAAACAAAATTTCTATAATGGGACTAAAACATTTAAACATGATTCCTTTTACTAATGTGGAAAAATCACCGAGAAATGTATAAAAATCTCTAAAACTTCATAAAAATCACAAAAGGCAAAATTTACTAAAGTAGGCTCTAAAACATTTTTACCGGAATTCTTTCAAAAATATGAAAAAATCGTCGCGAATGAAAAAAAAAGGCAAAATTCGGTAAAAATTACATCTGATGACGTAATCGCGAACGGACAAAATCTATTACATTAGGCTATAACTAAATTCCATTTTTGTATGCCATAAAATTGAAAAGAACCGCGAAAAAAACAGCTGAAATTTGCAGCTGAATTTCTTTTATTAAGCGCAAAAAATCACCGTGAACGGTAAAGAAAAAAAAATATTAGCTAAAAATCGCAAATAAATAAATAAAAAAAAAATCCGTAAACTGGCCTCGAAGAGCATAATTTTAAATATAGATGTACCTCGCCTCCATCTTGTAGCTGTGTGTGCAGCTCTATGTCTTTTTAGCTCGCAGACCACGCAAACCAATCTCTATCTTTATTATTATAGATTTAGTTTTGTTTTCGATTTTGATGTAGAAGCATATCTGTCTCTATTAAAGGAAAACTTAGTTACAATTTATTCTTGTTTTTGTTATACTTCTTAAATATATTTTTATCAGAACAAAGTATTGGAATCTTTTTGATGGATTTACACGCTTTAGGTTGACCTGAAAATGATTTGACAATTTTTTGAAAATTTCTCTCTGTATTTCGCAGCCACTCTATTCCAAAAAATAAAGCGCAGAATTTCATCAAATATCATATTTAATTAGACCTTAGCACATACAAGTGCTAATCAGGGTTTGGTGTATATGGCCCACCAGGTGACATTGCTATGCTTCATTTTTCACAATTTAAATATCTATATCTCAGCATCTCTGGTATGAAATTTCACCCAAATTTCAGATTCACTTTACCCTTGACATAAATTGATGCTGATTGGATTTTGGTGTATTTCGCCCAACAGGTGCTGCTACTGTGTTGCATTTTTATCGATTTCCATGATAACCAGATCTCGGCATGCTTGGGATGCATTTCATCAAATTTAATATGTAAGATGATTATGAATAACTTTTGATTCAATATTGGTTTTGATCTCTCCCCAGAGGGCGTTGCCATACTTTGCTTTTTCTGATGAGCATCATAGCTTATCTCAGTTTTCGTGTAGAAAGGAACTAAAGTTTAAATAACAATGTTTAATGTTTAAGGTTAATAATTAACAATACATATGTTAAATTAATTTAAAATTTTAATACTCAACAATTTGAATTAAAAGTTCATTCTTCTTTAAGAAAATTATGAAGGTGGGTTCTCAATATTGAACACTTTCTATCTTCTTGCAGTAGAACATTTAAGTATGTTTAAATAAAGCTGCTTACATTGCTTAATGACCATCTTTATAACGATAACGAATTAACATATTTCCTTGGGTATTTTTTAAAAAGTTGCTTGCATATATATTTAGGAAAACTCGATGCAGTATCTTTAGACGAATGGTCCCTTTTAGTCCCCCATTTTAATATAAATGGTTCCTTGAAGCCCCCTTTTAAAATAAAAATGACCCCCTTCCCACTTTTCGAGGACTAAAATGTGTTGGGAGCCCTGATAATATAATCGAAAGCAACTTTCAGCAACTGAACCCATAGATGACAATGTGGTGGATTCTTTTGTGTGGCCTTGTAAATGTACTATAAATGTTTCGTTCACCGTTTTCCATATTATCGTTTCCCCTAGTTTTCCATGCATTTCAAATAATTGTCATTAAAGGACCATGGTGTTTGTAAATATTTTTTAATGTCCCTGTAAACGAACCATAAATGTTATTTCCGACTTCGTTGAAAAGTATTAAAAATCAGTACCTTATTTCTAAAATTATTAATTTATTGGTGTGTTCATAAAAAAAAAGTTCGGAAAGTCTGCGTCCTCCCGCGTCTCTAGCGTCCCCCTTGAAAATATAAAGTAAGGGGACGCTCGAGATAAATAAAAAAGTGAGGGGACGCCGTCCCCCTGCGTCCCCCCTCGACTGCACCACTGAGAGACCCCTTAGAGTCAGGTTGAACGGATTTTATGCAACGCTTCTTAGTTCTTGAGAAACCGGGGGGTCTAATAGTAGTACACAACTTAAATACCTACTTTGCAACCAAAATGTTAGGTTGGTCGTAGCTCAGTTGGTATGGCATCTGCGGGCCCGGGTTCGATACCCGAACGCGCTACATTTGTTTTTCTCACTTTTTGTTTTATAAATATACTTGTAAGGTATAACTTAATAATCTGATTGTCAATTAAAATTTATAATATTGTATACCAATTATAATTTTAACCTATTTAATTTTTTACTTTTAACTAAATAGTTGTATAAAACATCTTAAAACTGTTAATTTTTTTTTTTTTAAATCACTTTTAAAATGTATTTCATATATTCTTTATCGATGCAATGATATTGAGCAATTGTGTCAATTCGTGATTTTAAAGAAACATCATTTACGCATTGCTTTAACAAAGGAAGTCAATGCGATAATACTATTATACTGTTTTTAAAATAACAAGCATAGTTATATTTAAAATTAGCATCAGAATTAAATTACAACCGATTTTTTGCATATTAAACATTTTTAAATTTGTAATACGTATGCTTGCGTTTTCAATTATTTTGCTTTCCCCTTTATCTTATTTCTGCTTTTATTTTTGTTTTATTTGAATATTCTTTTATTTTATCATAACTAGATGGCACCACAACAAGTTTTGTCACGATTTTGTAACTTTTATCATTCAATAATAGATCCAATTTCTTTTTAAGCCTTTTTAAAAGATGAGAAATAATAGTTTAAAAATAAAAAAATGATAAATTTAAGTTTGTTAACATTATAATTAATGTATGATATTAAAATTTTTAACTTAAATTATTAAATTATAATTACAAGTATATTTATAAAACAAAAGATGAGAAAAACAAATGTAGCGCGTTCGGGCAACGAACCCGGTCCCGCAGATCAGCAAGCAAACGCCGTACCAACTGAGCTACGACCAACCTATCCTTTCCGTTACAAAGTAATTATTTAAGTTGTGTACTACTATTAGACCCCCCCCCCAGTTTCTCAAGAACTAGGGAGCATTGGATAAAATCCGTTGAACCTCAGACTAAGGGGTCTCTACCCTACAACATATATTAAAATAATCAAAATCTGTGATGAACAAGGTTGGCCCTCTCCTTGTCAGAAAAAATCCGCTCATTCGAAAAACATTTATCATTTTCCCCCGCCTCCCCTTTAAACTCCTGGGGAAAAAACAAGACAGCGGGCATTTCGAAACCTCTACATTGTGCGTCTCAGAACACTCTTTTTCAACTTTGCGAGCAAATCTAACGCAAGGGATGATGGGATAAAACTATTTGGCAGCCGCTGTAATAAGGAACTATCGTCTAGTGCTGCCATCTAGCGTAACATTACTAAAATATTTGTTACACTGTGACATATTTTATTTTATCATATTTAACTATTATCGATTTCCAATACTGAAAATTCGATATATCATATTTTATGATTTTATCACATATTGCAGAAGAAAATCTAAAGTGGAAAACTCGAAAATTCTTCGCTGCTTTAAATTCATTATGTTAAAAATCTATAAATGTAACACTTTCTGTAATAATTTTTACGGTACTTACATCGGACTGTGAAATACAGAAAAATTTTTCTTATTCCTCTGAGTTAAATTAATCTGGAATACGATTGTATCTCTAGTCTCTTATTTTGACGGCTAAAATATGGCATCAATGCATCACATCCAAAGCTTTGTTACATGCGAAATGATTCGAATCCTCAGACTGCATTTAGGATTTTGAATGAAATATGGATGTAGTTTATTATATACTTTAAAATGTTCTGATCTATAAAGTATTTGTACACATTTAATAATATTACATTTAATTGTATTATGATTATTTTTCCTTTTAATTTGACTTATACGACATTATCTACTATTTCTACGTAACTTTATATTTCTTCATAATTGTTTATTATATCATCCTTTTTCAACACAAAAACAATGAATTAATCAAAGGTAGGAACAATCAAAATTTCAAAATAATACAAGACATATAAAAATGGAAAAACAATCAGAAATCATAGAATTTATTAGCTTTCCATATATGAATTATGGATTTTTGAAATATTGAAATCAATTGCATTTCTTGATATAAATTGGTAATAAGCTTTCACTCACTGTCAACTTTAACATTCATTTTACTGCCATTACCATAAATTATTATGAAGATAAGGTTAAAATTAGATGATTCGTTGGAAGTAAATAAGAGGCTAATTAATTCCTTAACTGAAAAAAAAAAAATCTCATATTTTCAGTAAAAATGAAAATGTGAGAAATGGAAAGGAGAGAGCTTCACAAAATATATTTGAAAAATAAGTGTAAAGTAGCACTATTATCAAAATTTGTATCTCGTATAACTGATATTTAATAATCATTTAATTGTTAATGTTTGTACACTAAAATAGTGATAGCAAAAAGTACATTCACTTGTGCTATTCAAATTAAAAAAGAATTACAAGAAGTATTTTATTTTGTCTGGAAGTTATTTAAGGAATTTTAGATTATTGTTATTGATATTGCAGAAAATGTAACACAGCTTGATTCATTACACTAACAAAAATAAAATGTCTAAATTAGTCACTTTTACGTAAATACATGTGTAAATTTGTAAAATTACACTACTGTCATGAAGTTTACATTCCTGTCGTAGACATTTACCTGTATCTGTGTGTGTTTTGTTGGCTTAATGGAAGTGAGATATTTGTTATCCCTCCAAAATCTGAAGCAATTGTGTAAACATAGAATATTGTACAGATTTGCCCGATTTGGTGTGTTAATGTAAATTTCTAAATTTTGCATATTACACAAATATCTGTGTATTTTGTATATTAAGCAAATATCTGTATTTTGCATTACACAAATATCTGTGTACTTTTAACATTGCACCAAAATATATGTAAGAAAAAGACACACAAAAATATGCGTACGAATTTTGCATAGAGATATGTGTAAGAACAGAGTATTACACAGGAATATGTGTAAGAATATTACTCAGAAATATATGTAAGAACAGAATATTACATACAAATATGTGCAAGAACAGAATATTATACAGAAATACGTGTACTTTTGTGAACATAGTAAATATCGATGCTTGAAAACTCGACTTGTGTAATAGTAGCTGAATGGTCAAGGTAGTGCTTTGGAAAGTTGCAGTTACTCACTTCATATTCTGTATAGAGAATTTCTTCTCTTGATGTAGATGTATCTTTGAAATCTTATGACTGAAATTGATAGAAAAAGCTCCAATAAAATACGAAAATAGTACTGGCGTCCCAATTTCAGTGTTTTAACGATTTTTTACAGTGTATTTATTTAGATTATGCAGTTTCTGTGCATAAATTGTGCATATTATTTCAGGACTTGAAAACAACTCTAAAAGAGAGATGGCATGCAGTAAACATAATTTCAGATGATACCGTTTTTTTTAAATGATAACTACACAAATTTGTGGTCTTAAAACAGATCTGCCAGAAAAACAAAAAAAATACGACAAGCACTTGAGTGAGTCTTTCATGCAAATTTCTTTTGCAACCATAAAAATATTTCGTTCAAAATTTACATCCCAAGCTATGAGGTTACATACTATATACTAAAAATCAATTGTTTTTGTACATTTCACAGCTATATGTATACTCTTGTGCAATTAAACGTTAAACTGTGTATATCAGGGTTATCTGATAACTTTTTACCCACATGAGCAGCTTAATGTGTCTCAACAAAATTCTCAGAACAAAGTGTATTTTGAAATTAACACACCAGGAGTGTATTTAGCAATTTACAATCCACTTTACAAATATAGACAAATCGTTTTCATATCATCAGTATCCCTGTTTTAATATGTAAACTTACGCATTTATTTTTTAAAATACGTATATCAATAACTGAATGAGCGCAAAATAATAGTATTTAACTGTTTGTTATTCTATGCGACAATCCGTTGATAAAAGCAAATGAAATTGCCGTTTATCCATTACTAAACATAACGGATATTTATATTTCGAAAAGTATGTAGTGAATAACAAAAGTAGATTTATAACGAGCTATTTAAAGCATCCATGCAATTAAATACATTCATTTATGAATATAATTAATGAATGAGTTTTGAATCATAATCATTTAAAAATCTAAATAATATTTCCTAAAATACATATTATTTACGGAATATTTTTCTACATTATCTAGAATTCAAAAGCACTTAAATAAATATAGAAATGTACTTAAATCATTCCTATGTAATAATATAACCTTTAAAATCGTTATGTAAAAATATCCATTACTATAGGTGTCCCAGTAATACATTTTTTGAGTAAATACTCTCAGTTAATCCTCTTAGTTCCTTCGTTTAAAGTAATACTGTAAATGATCATATATTTAAGTAATTTCACAATAATTTGGTAATTTCAAAGTAGTAAATTTTAGTAGTAAAATTGGAATATTTCAAAATAGTTTGTAACTGGTCCTTTCAAAATATATTCCTACTTTACACAATGAAAACAAATGTATACGTTGCTAATATATAATAGAACATGCACTCTATTTATATAATAAGCAATAATTCTGCAATAGAGTACATATTACTTACAAATATATAGATAATGAGGGGAAGGAAAAGTCTCTGCATATTTAAACTCAAATATATAGCATGTTCAAACCAAACAATTTTAAGTATTACTGTGTAGTAAATGATAAGAACAACATAATTTTTAAGTGCTATATAGATACAAAACTAAGTTTTTAATTTCAATCGGAAGAATAATTTTGTTGAAATTATTGTTTTCTTTTTCTTTTAATGTTCTGCCTAGATGGGGAATTTCATATAATTTTGCAGAAAGCTTTTGGACATGTATTAATTTTTCTTTGATGCATAGTATGACATTTTTTATCGTTAAGAAATAACAAGTTACCATACAATAATTTTTTGAGGTATCATTTTAATTTCAAAAGTGTTTTAAACGGTTGTTTTTCAACATATAAAATTCCGTTTACGTGAAAAAAATCATTTTTTACTTGTTACTAATTTAGATAGGGGAGACCGGGGCTAGTTGGCTACAGGGGTAAGTAGGCGCAGTCCTCATAAATCACCTGTTTGTGGATAGATTGCGTAACCAGTCACAGAGTACCTTTCTTGCTTTTTATAATCCTCAATGTAGTTTTGCATCGTTACCTAGGTGCAATGGACATTTATTACGATTTTTCTGTTTTTTGCACTCATGAGTAATTTTTTGTTGCTTCATTCTTTTTCTAATTTCTAATACTTATCTTAATAATTGCGATTTAAGTTGTGCAGTTTTTCTTAGTGTATGATTAACTGTACCTACCCCATATCTGATTTACTTGGATTATTTATGCTTAGAGGATTATGTGTCCCTTTTGTGAAGAAATTTATTATGGGGTAAGTAGGCGCATTGAACACGGGGCAAGTTGGCTCGGTGTTTGGTATGCACTGGTAGCTTGAAAATCGCAAACAACGAGGAAAGTGGTTGCAGTGCAAGATTTTGGGCACACGTGGCTTGCCCAAACGGAGACACCTATTTTTTATTTGTGGCAACTGTAACTCTGATTATGATATAGAGTAGGATAGAAGTTACTCAATGTTAATGTTTTATTCATTATTTTTATGTCTGTATAATTTAGAATTTACATTGTACGGCTATAACGCCTTAGTCTAAACTTGCTGCTAATAATGAAATTGATTTCGTATTAAGACTGCGTGTCTTATTTGAGCTTCTTTAAATTTTTATAAAACGTGTGCCAACTTACCCCATAGGTATAGGCAACTTGCCCCGTGACGAGGTAGGTTGGCGCACAATTTTTATTTTACTTTAGGCTTCCGCTAAACATAAACTACAAAAGCTACAAACTCAAAACTCCGGGTATTTATCGCCAAATGTCTGTTCTTTAAAAGTGCAGTTAAAGTTTGTTAGAAAACTTAAATAAAAAAAATTATAAAAATCAAAAACTAAAAACTGTGCCTACTAGCCGCCGTCTCCCCTATGCCTTACATTTTTTAGACATTTTATCCTTGTGAGTTTCTCATTGGAAATGTTTATTTTTAAAGTATTCTAATGCTTGGTAACTTTTCTGGTTTCGATTATGTTTTATGACACGATAGAAATTTCATACACAAAAAATCTATTCTATTTAATTTCTGTAATAAATTGCTGAAAATGCTCATTTACTGTTGGAAAATATTCATTATGTTTAATGTATAAATGCAACATGAAATTATGTTTTAATAATTTAAATGAACACAAATTTAATGTAATGATCGTTTATAACACGACCAGGGAATCATGTTTTATTTATGTTATACAATTAAGCAGAACATTGTTATCGCAAATCTCCTAAACGTAAGCATTAGAGCAAAACCTAAAGGAAATAATCATAAACATAATTTGCCATGCTGTACAAGGGGCAAGTATTTTAATCTCGTTCCTCACACTTCTGGTGTTTCCATATTTGAGTATATATATATACATTTCATTTTGTGTTTGCAAGTCATCGAGACTGAATGCTATACGCTAATTAACCATTCTCAAAGTTTACGTTGCATAAAACATATCTTCCTTATGATTTACGTATTTTAGGATAAAAATTACTTTCTTTCGAAGGAAGGAATAGTTTATTTTGCAATATATAATTCAAAAAATATAAATTGATAGTTTTTTAATATTTTTGTAATATAATATATTCAATAGCTCAAGGTTCGAAAATGTCATTAATTCTCATTACACAAAATTTACTTATATTTATATTGCAGAAGTTGTAATCTCCTTATTAATATCAGACTTTGTTATATTTTTTTGCGATTAGACTAGGGGAAATATTCCATTAATTTTTAAGGTTTCGTACTTAAAAAGTAAAAACGGAACCATTTTAAGATCACTCCTGTGTCTGTCTATCACAGCCCCTTAACTCGTAAACTATGCAACGTGGAAAGTTCAAATTGGGGGAATTAATAAAGATTATTGACCCCCATATTTACAGATTAATAAATATTCATAAATATATTTAGGAAAATGTAGAGGGGCTAATTAAGTTACTTGAAAAAAAAAATCTTTTCTTGGTATCGTGTGGGGTAACGTGTGAAAGCTTTCGTAACGCTGAAATCAAAAATATATTTCATTTAATTTTAGGTATTATATTTTCAAAGTTATGGTGGAAAATATAGTGCAAAAATATGCCCCCCCCGACCATCTAATTACGAATCTATTGCAACTAAAATTATGAACAAATTACAGGTGGTAGACATTAATTTAAACCTTGCAGGAAAATTACAGCGATTACTCATGGCCACATAGTTATTGGGAAAATCACATTTCTCCGTTACACTCTGATTTCAATTTACGGGCTTCAATGAAAGTGTTTAACATAGCTGGAGGTATTTATCGTAGCAGAAGAATAAAAGCATTCTCGATCACAAATTTCGGAAAAAATGGTCGGTAATTGGCCGAGATATTAACCCTTAAAGACACGGACGGTTTGGACATACATAATGATAGGGTCGGCGTACTCTATGCTCCATCGGCTTTTAAAGCCTAGATAACAAATTTTAAGGATATATTTATGTAATGCAATGCTCAGTAGCAGTATAAAAGCAATAAGCGTCAAATTGTTAAATACAGACTAATATAATGCGAATGAATCACATAAATCCATGGGATTCGCGACTAGTTTCCATTGAGTGGCTCTCTCAATACACCTACTATGTCTTTAAAGGTTAACTAAGAACCTATATGGAATAACAAATATACAGAATAGCTATATTTACTATTATTTAGTTTGCATATATCTTTGAACTTTCATGGTATATCCATTTGTAATTTTCTAGTATACAGGGTGCTAAGGAAAGTCCCTTTAACCTGAAAATACTTGTAAACGGAGAGAGCTGCAGCTATGCAAGTGAGGTAACGGTATAATAAAGCGACTACGCCCGATTTAATGAAAACGAAAGCAGCGCACCCTAGTGGCGAAATTTGGAAGATAGCCACTGCAAATCGAAAACGAAAAGAGATAGAGCAAAATTTCCAGTTAGAAAGTTTTAGAGCATCAATTAATTAGTAGAATATCACATTTAGTTTACATGGATAAGAAAAAGCTTCGCCTGTTTACCCAAAAATGTCCGAAATCGATGCACTTCATTTTGTGAAAACGTTTGCATGGAATAGTCAGAAGAATTAAGAAATACGCACAATTTATGCTATAAGTACGTACTTATCTCAATACACGATCTATACACTTTGATAACATCACACAAAAAAAGGCAAACTGTCTCACAGTGATAAAAAATTAATATTCAGTATGTTGGAAAAGTTCGCCATTGCTCAAGATACACGTTTGTATTCGTGAGATTAATTCTGCATGCACATTTCACAGCATGGAACGTCTATTGCAAGCCTCTTCAATACGACGACATAGATTTAAACCTTTCAAGGGCGGAGACTTTTTGGTCCAGCCACCTAATTTTAATTACAAAACTATCAAATGGTACCTAGAATATTTTAATAAAATTTTGCTTTTGAAATCAAAGTGAAAATTAGCGGGTTTTTGTTTTCTGAGAAATTCGTTTGAATATTCTGGTGTTAGTCAATTATTTAATCAGTTTACGAACAGCATTCTTGTAACCCTGAAAGGGTTATTCTAAAATTTTAAATGCATTGGAAATTAAATTTTTACAGACATTACAGCACAGTACAGCGTCACAATCTGCAATTGTGCACTGCTATATTTCCGGAATGTGAATATGAAAAGTAGAATCGTCGCTCATAGATTTCGGGCATTTTTGGGTGTACAGGCGACGATTTATCTTATCCGTATGAACCAAATGTCGTTTCGTTCTAATTAATTGATGCTCTAAAACTTTCTAATTGGAAGATTTACTCTACCTCTTTTCGTTTTCGATTTGCAATGGCTATCTTCCAAATTTCGCCACTAGGGGTGCTGCTGTCGTTTGCATTAGGACGGCCGTAGTCGCTTTACTGTACCGTTACCTCACTTGTATAGCTGTAATCTCTCCGTTCGCAAGTATTTTCAGGTTAAAGGGGCTTTCCTTTGCCCCCTGCATACTATACATCTATACCTAACCCTACGTTGTATAGTTTTTACAAAGTCTTAATATTCTTTTAGCAACCTTAATTTTTTAATAATACACTTACTAATTCATATATTATTGTAAGGAACTCTCTGTGCGCGTGTAATACTCGCACTTGACCGTTTATTTTTGTCAAAATTACTCATCCTACAACATTTTCTAAAATCTCTATCTCATATCATCATAGTTATTTTGAATGTTTTTAATTATTAAATATTATTGCATTATTCTTTCTAAAGAAGAAAGTATTGAAATCGAATTTTTTTTCGACTTCTGCTTTTCGAGGGATTTACATTAACTTATGTTATTAACTTTTGTTTTGATACTTAATTTTTTATACTTTTTCCTAATGTGAAAAATAAATTTTAGTAAGATTAATTGTTACCTTTTTCAACAATTAAAATCTAGATTTAAACATGACCTCTATTACGAGATCACCTTTCGGAACGACCACTTTTTATTGGAACAGAACGTGGTCGCTTGAGGGACGTTTTACTGTGTTTTTGGCTATGGTAAGCAGAACGTGAGTTGAATTTGGAAAATATTCCGTCCGATGTTGGCTGCTGTAGTAGCGATTTTTGTTCCATTTACAATATTTAATCATTCAAAAGTCCATGAAGTTATGCATAGAAATGAATCAAATTACATGTGTATGTTTTTCGCTTTGGCCAGCAGGTACCACGTGAATTTGCGAACAATCCGGAGGAAGGGGGATGGCGCTGTAATAGCGATATTTTTCGATTTTTTATAGTCCTGCTGTATGTCGGCTGTTCATTCCACGACGTGAAATTCGCATCCATCTAATCTGCCGATTTTCATGCAGCTGATGTACAACAGAATAGCAAAAAATATCCATTTTATATAATATTATGATTAATTCGTTTTTACCTTGATTAGCAAAATGAAGCAGAAATTTATGAGTAAAATCGAAGTTGGGGTAGTATTGCAGTACTAACACTGAAGGATTAACTTGTGTAACAACTTTTTGAAATATTAACATACATGAGAAAGAAGAAAATTTTGGGATTGGCACATCGAAATAGTATTCAATTTTTTTTTTCATATTTTGGTAAAAAGAAATATTGTAAAAGGAATGAAAATATTTTCGAAAACTTAAATTACATTTGTTTGAAGACAGAAGACAACCTCAAAACATAAATTTACACATAGAAAACCAGACGAAATTTCACAACCACAATTTCACATGTTTAAATTTATTTAACACCGCGAATAGGTGTATTCCATTCCATCGGTCAAAGTATGAGACCCTCTTTGCACACCGGCTAACTCATAACTGACGGGAGTATAAAAGTTTATTCCGTGCAAAGAAAGAACGCCCTTTAGTGCCCTCTGGCCAAGCACAGAGAAGCAGCAAAAAAGATGCGTTACATACTCCCACTCTGGTTTCGGAAACGTCCTGATTATAGATGAGAAACCCTTGGCGGTCTACCACGTAGCAGTTGCACGGGAAGCTCGTCGGCACCTCGATATGGAATGAGTGCGTATGTGTGGTAAGTACCTACCGAAATGTGTGGATTACTTGAATGACCTGTCTCAAAAGTTGTTAATGCTTTTTGTGATAGAATGGTATATGGACCATTTCTGCGCGGTATGAATATCACACTGCGTTTTTGCTTAGACTTACAAAGTGGATGTAATGTCACCCACTGCTGATACCCAAGTACTCGATGATTTGAACCTGATCGACGCTTTTTTTCTGCATAGGATTTATAATTACTTTCTTCTATCTTCAATAGAAGAAAGTATTGTAATCGAAAATTTTTTCGACTTCCGGTTTTCGACGGATTTACATGTTTTAGGGGTCAGAGATTCCAAAAAACATGTTTATAGAAAATGTCTGTCTGTCTGTGTGTCCGTCTGTCCGTCTGTCCGTCTGTCTGTCGCCATTGTACCATCAAAAAGTGTATGAAGTTATGCACAGAATTAAACCAAAATTTTATTTTAAGTTTTTGGCTATGGCAAGCAGGTCCTCCTGGAATTTGGACAAAATTCGCCGGTAGGGGGCGCTGATATAGCAAGTTTTGTGCGATTTTGAATATTTTATCATCCAAAAGTGTATGGAGTTATGCATGGAATTGAACCAAATTTTTATTTTAAGTTTTTGGATATGGCAAGCAGGTCCTCCCTGAATTTGCAAAAAATTCGCCGTTAGGGGGCGCTGTAATAGCGATTTTTGTGCGATTTTGAATATTGTACCATCCAAAAGTGTATGAAGTTATGCATAGAATTGAACCATATTTTTATTTTAAGTTTTTGGCTATAGCAAGCTGGTCCTCCCTGAATTTGGAAAACATTCGACGGTAGGGGGCGCTGTAATGGCGATTTTTGTGCGATTTTGAATGTTGCACCGTCCAAAAGTGTATGAAGTTATGCGTAGAATTAAACCAAATTTTTATTTTAAGTTTTTGGATATGGCAAGCAGGTCCTCCCTGAATTTGCAAAAAATTCGCCGTTAGGGAGCGCTGTAATAGCGATTTTTGTGCGATTTTGAATATTATACCGTCGAAAAGTGTATGAAGTTATGCATGGAATTGAACCAAATTTTTTTTTAAGTTCTTGGCTATGGAAAGGAGGTCCCCCCTTAATTTGTAAAAAAATCGCCCGTTGAGGGCGCTGTAATAGCAATTTTTGTGCCATTTTTGCGCCATTTTGAATATTGTACCGACGAAAAGTGTATGAAGTTATGCATAGAATTGAACCAAATTTTATGTGTTTGTTTTTGGTTATGTCACGAAGGTCCTCCCTGAATTTGAAAAAATTCTGCCGGTAGGGGGCACTATAATTGCGATGTCTGTACCATTTTCATTATTGTACCATCGAAAAGTGTATGAAGTTATCCATATAATTGAACCAAATTTTTTGTGCATGTTTCTGGCTATGGCAAACAAGTCCTCCCTGAACTTGAAAAAATTCCGCCAGAAGGGGGCGCTATAATTCCGATCTCTGTGCCATTTTCATTATTGTACCATCGAAGAACGTATAAAATTATGCATACAATTGAACCAAAATTTTTGTGCTTGTTTTTGGCTTTGGCCAACAGGTCCTTGCGCGGTAAAGGGGCTCTGTGTTAGCAAATTTTGTATACTTTTCTTGATTTTTCGTAGTTCTATTGTGCATCGGCGGCTCATGCAGCGGCGGGAACTCGCTACCTGCTAAGCCGGCTATTCGCAAACAGCTGATAACAACAAAATAAGGAAAAATTAATAATTTTAACAAATATCATGATATAGATTAACTCGTTTTTAGTCCGTTTAATTGACTCGAGCAGAAATTTAAGATCAAAATCAAAGTTGGTATAGTATTGAACTAATAATATTGAAGTATTAACATGTGTAACAAGGTTTTGAAATATTAAGATGTATAAGATAGAAGAAAGTTTTGGGATTGGCACATCCAACTAGTTTTATATTGCTTTCCTTCGTTTAGCTCGTGTGCCCCATATGAAAAATTTGCGAAGTTTTTGAGGTACAGGGTGATTTCAGGAATGAAATTATAGTTATTTATCATAGTTCTTAAACATCGTCGTAACATATGCGTAACATCGTCGAGTGTATGCATCTCACGCACGAACTGCAAATACGTGGCAGTTTAATTTGTAGTCTGACACTTTTCTGAATTCATTGCAAACCTAACTGCTGGTAAACGCTCTTCTCAGGAGCAATGGTCATCTCCTACTAAAATGCCAAGTCGATGTTTTAAATGTCGATTTTTTTCGCTCAACAGGGTTCGCTTGAGGATGGTAAACGGGTATTAGACTTCTCTTAATGTCCAATAGATGACATAACTGTCGCATGACATCATTCACAAATTAGGGTCCATTATCACTAATATCGTAGATAACCCGTAACGCAAGAATGTTTCAATGAGAAGTGTTAATACACATTCCCAATCGGTAACCTGCGATCCCACCCACCGTGTTGCGCAATCGTCAACAATGAAAATCCATCGTTTTTCAGTTTTGCTTTCGTGAACAGATCTCAACAGAACTATAAAATGATTTTCCAATCGTTTAGCATAAATTGGAGTTTATAGCAGCCCAGCTGGTTTTTGATTTGAGGCTTTATATCCGTTACAATCAGGACTAGCATTAACATATTCTGATATAAATTTTTTCATACCGATCCATTAATATCTTTTAATCATCCGACGGAAAGTTCCTTCTGCGCCATGATGTCCAGTGGTTGAGGTATCGTGTTATTCTTTGAGGATCCGTCCACGGTCATGCATTGGAACTACCAACAGAGCTGCTTCGATTTCAGGGTCAGGGGCAAATCGGTACAGTACAACCTGATTCATTAAATAGTCTCTTATGGTCCATTTAACTAAATCCGAAGCAAGAAGGTTAATCTCAAAACATTCCATAAGTTTCTTCAGCTCTGGGTCTTTCAACTGTTCCTCTTGAATGACTTTGGAACTTTTAGTGGAGAAGCCCAAAATGGCAGAATTCATGTCACATGAATCTTGTGAATACTTTGGGCGAGATAGCATATCGGCAACTATGTTTTATTTACCTTGGATGTACTCTATCTTTAGGTTGTAGGACTGTATCTGTAAAGCCCATATTGCCAACCTACATGACGAAGATTTTACGCACATCAACTATCGAAGAGGTTGGTGGTCTGATGAAATGATGTATTCAGAACCTTCAATATACACAGTGCCGACACCACGGCTAAGGCTTTACACTCTGTGGTGGAAAAATACGATAAGAAGAATTAAGAAGTCTGCTGGCATACTCGACCGGATGTTCCTCGGATCTTTCGCCCTGGAGTAGAACTGTTTGAAGAGCGTATGCACTGGCATCTGTTCGAATAATGAATGGTTTTGTCATATCAGCTTGTTGTAATATAGGAGCGGTGACCAGACCTTGCTTTAAAGTGAAAAAAAAAAAAACGTTTTCGTCTTTAGTCCCTCATTTCCTATGAACATTCTTTTCAATAAGATTACTTAGAGGACGTGAAACATCAACGAAATTTGAGACCAGGAACCTACGGTAACCCCTCTTTGCATACCGGATAACTCATAACCGCCGGGGTGGAGGGGGAATGTTATTACGAGAAAGGAACCAACGCCCCTAGTGGCCTCTGGTCATTCGCAGAGAAGCAGCATAAAAGATGCGATACAAAAAGTTAAATTCATTTTTTAATGTAAATTTAAAATCAACTTTTAAGCTATTTAAAAACCGATTAAATTATATTTGCTGCGTTTTCCTTTATGTGGATTCCTGAATCAATTGACAGTTAACTAATGCGGGCTGTGTGACCAAAAAAATATATATAATTACTTAAAATATTCCTGATGATATACATTTTTAAAAGCTTTCCTTTCTTTAAACTTTAATATTTAATAAATTTTATCATTAAAATATACATTTTAATAATCTTGGATCACTGATTATATTTTTATGCATCTCATTTTATGACGAACAGAAAATATTATGTTACTTAACTAAATCCCTTTGGGGCTCTGCGACTTTAAATGCAGAATTTCATTTTAGCAATTATTCAAACTCTGATTATTGTATCTTTAAATGAATATTCTAAAAATGTGCTGATATATTTCATGGAAGCAGTCTTTATGTTTAACTGATGTACTTGAAAACCGACAAAACTACTCTTTTTAATTTAAGCTATCTCTTTTCAGAAATGAAATACTAAGTCAAAATGTGCTTTTTCTGAATTAGAATTCACAATAAATAATGTATTTGATAGAAATTAATTTCAACAGCCATTAGTTTGATAACATTCCGTCTTTCGAAATTTGAAATTTCCATTAGTATTAATTTAACAGAACCATAAAGAATTGAAATGGTGAATATTGTCTGAAATTCCATCGAGTATTTATTTAAGTTTTATAAAAAATTGTGCGAAACAATAATGTTAGAAAAAAGAGTCTTGCAGGAGTATGAAGTTCAGATTACATTTTCAGATCGACTTTTATTTTCTATTCGGAATAATATGTTCTATTTCAATTATACCTTAAATAAAACAACAACAAAATAAAAGGTACACCAATTACATATGAAAATTAAAAATCCATGGAATTGGATCATATTATTTTGTTCTAAATTGAAAAAAATTGTTTTTCAGGTATAGTTTTTTTTTAACTTATTTTATATATATTTATATATATTAAAATAAAATTGTGAAAATCCCTTAAATAGGTCAAAAGTGGTAGTGGCAGAAACTCTGAAAAACAGTGTTTTGAGATAATTGACTTTAAAGTTTGGACATTGCATATAACACCGCTCTGGGCAGCCGAACACTTATGACCATAATTTTAGTAAATTTCATATGGGACTATAACTATACGATATTCTCAAATTTTCCAACATTATAAAAATTATAATGTACGGGATTTTTTTGTGATTTTAAGCCTTTCTGATAACATTTATTCCGAATATTAAAAAACAAGTAATATCGCAATAGGATATAATTATAAGATGTTTATTATGACTATGGAATATTTATTATAGCATATAAAGCTAAAGTTCTCAACTAACCTGTCTATATGCACTAAAACCTCTCATTAAATGAACCTCACTATAATGGAATTTTCTCGCTATTAAGAGATAAAAATATACAATTAATATTGTGTTTTTGATTCAAAAAGTTTTCCTTAAAATAGGAATTCTCACTATTCAAAGTGTCCATTATGGAGGTTTTACTGGAGTAATAAAAATAAGTTTATGTCATATCATCTATATGGGTGAATATCCCTGTTTAGAAAATGGCTGAGGAAAAGTATCTACGCAGAGATCAGCAAATCTGATTCCAGAAATGCAAAGAATATATGCAATTTCGATTTTGTATTATATTATTTTGTCAATTTGTTTGTGGAATGTCATGTTTTACGATTTTTCGCTGTCGCGGAGGTGGCAGATTATAATGAACATGTGTGCATGCACACCCTAATATTGTATGACTCATACTTATTACATAAGGGATAAGAATTATTTATTTTTTGGTAAACAATAAATAAAAACTAGGTAAAAATTAAGTAATTAGGACACAGACATACATGTACAGATAAAACCCGCGAGTTGGCCATGACGTATGGGCTCGGAATCGCAAATTCTCTCATAGATTTTGTCATATCCTTATCTTATGCTATATTAAAACTAACAAATGTATAGTTTACATAATACAATTTTTAAAATATTAAAGGTACATTAAAACAAACACTCAAATATATAACTAATAAATCACAGAGTAAACAAAACCCACGTGTGGGTAAAAATCGACCCCGTCTCTAATCGGCATTAGTCGGCAATCCGTATGAATTAGAATCAGAAATGGGTGGTGGAATTGGTAATAGGGTAAGCTGATTCACCTGTACCCTGTAAAAAAAAGATGTAAAGTTAGAGAAATCTATAATGCTTACTAAAATTTTATCTGTACACTGTATAAAAAAAGGATGTAAATCTACAAAACTAGTTTTTGTAAAGCTACAGAAATCTGTAACTTTACAAAAGAATCTTCTAAAACTGGAGAATTTTATCTGTAACCCGGGTTGCAGTTACATAAAATGTTCTAGGCATACAAGTTTCCTAAAAAATTCTTAGTAACCATTCAATTTTTTTATTTATAGTGCAAATCTGCATCTGCTACATGAATTTTTTTTGTTGCCGTTACATAAAAGGTTCTAGGCATTCTAGTTTCATAGAAAGTAACTCTATAGATTTTTTTACAGTGAGGAAAGTCGACACATCTCATAATTTTCCGTAAGGAAGACCTATTTTGAAGAATTATTTGGGTCCACTGGTCAACTTAATTGACACCAACCAACAATAGCTTTATGAATTATTACCTAAGTAACCAAACCTCTATTTACACTTGCATTAACTTAGGTGTCAGTAATGTGTACAACTATGAAAAACAATCTTAAAATAGTTTTCGTTACATAGAAAATTCAGAAATTTCTGAATCATACCAGTCAGTTATTCCTTTCATACTCAAAATTTAAAAACACAAAGTTCTGATTAGAACACAAGTTCTATATGTTACTCTATAATATTACATACAAAAATATAATAGAAATAAAAAATACAAAAATGTAAGATAAGCTCCCATAATAAATATTTTTTAATCGTTATGTGTGATTTATTTGATAACACAATTATAAAGAAAAATAATATATCAATGCTAAAAAAAATAATAATATATGTGTGCTTATTATTTTATGAAAGCAAGGCGGTAAATCCGGGCTTCCCGTGTAGTATGACTGAAAACCATCAAATATATTATTAGAGATGTCAACATCTTTTTCCTCTGCACATACGAAACGCACAGCGATAAATGAGGTATTTTTCGAAAGGTTCTGATAGAGGTTTTTGACATAGTATACTTACAAATCATTAAAACACGTTCTTTCAATAAAATACAATGAGATTATTCAAAAATTAATTTAAAAAAAAATATCAGCAATTAATCTCAAATTGTGGTGACAAAGCTTCGCACGGGTCTATTTTTTTTTATTGATAACTTTAATGGATTTTCTACATTAAGTATATTTTTTAGCGCCCACTAACAATAAAAAAAATCATATTTTTAGAGAAAATATAAAGTATGTGTTAAAATAATGTTTCGAAACTTATAAAAAGCGAGTCTTTCGTATTGACTTCGCGGCAGGATTTAGCACCAAAATAAATCGTCATACATTAATATTTACAAACGGCCCTTTTGATTCTGTTAATTTCAGTGGTTTACTCACATAGTTCGAATACATGTCTTAAATACGGTTTTCAGTTTTATTTGAACCGTTGAGTACACAAATCGATTAACTCCATCAAATGAAAATGTTCAGAGTAAATAGTTAAAGTTATTGTAACAATAAAAATATTGTATCTATATAAAATTTTTCTGGGATATTCTTCTTAAACTCATTAATTTTCTGTTAATCAAGGGTAACTTTTTATCACTGTATAAACATCTCTCTATTCTAAAAAAAAGTAACTTACGACGCCGCCGCCGGTTTTGAATTTTTTGTGAACGGAGGTCTTTCTCCGTTAATATTAAGAAAACTATTGCCTACAAAAATATGAAAATCGGCGATATTATAGAGAAATTTTTGATAAACACGCTGATGTAGACAGTTTTCAAATCGAAGAATTATTTTATGAGATATATAATGCTAAAGTTGGACAAAGTTGTTTCATTAAAAAAGTTTTACGCAGAAAAAACTATACATCGGAATTTAATCATTTTTAGATCATTTTATACGTTATAATTTCCCGGTGTACCGAATGCATTTATTTTTTAATTTGACTCAATTTTTGTGCTTTTATTTCTATTTTAAATTCAAATTTTCAACATTTCGAGAGTTATATTTTACTTATTTTAGAAAATTGTACTAATTTAACCTATTGCCAACTGTATAAACAGCGCAAACAATAATGTTTGTTTCAAATTAAAAATTTATTTACACGTGACTATTATAAACAGAAAAAAACTTTCAAATTAGAATTAAATAATTACATATAAAAAGCAGGAACTTATTGAAAATTACTTCATAAAAACTATATTTACACGTGAATTTTAACAGAGAAAGGATATTGTAAAATAATAAATTCATTAGCATGCGTTAGAAGTCTTAAATAGGAGAAATTACGTCACATTTACGCCACATTACACTTATTACGTAAAATGAACAAAAAATAATATTGCAAAACAGTATAAATTTAAAAATTGCACGAGACATTTATTTGATATTTCGAGATGGACTTTTCAACTATTTTTGTTGGGACAGCGCAAATAATATTTCATTTCTAACAAAAGTATTTTCACGTGAATATTAATAGGAGAAGTAAAAGTTTGGTGAAAATTGCGTGAGATTAAAAACGATACATTTAAAATGTCTTTCATTTATTTATTTATTGAACAACAAACATACGACTTGTGTGCTTGACATGAGAGCCCGCTTAAAATGTCTTATTTAAAAGAACTTTCTTTTCTCTTTGTTGAAAAATATCGGGAGACAAAGACTCTGTTTACTTAATTCATTTTATATTAACTTATTTTGAAATGGTTAACTGGTTTCATTTAATCAAAGAGGAAAACAGCCATAGTATCTTCTAACAGCAGCTGATTTTTAATCAAAATTCCCCAATCAAAGAGAAATGAATAGAAACCCGTTTATAGGGAGACCGCCACTGTTTTTTAAATTATAATTCAATCATTCAAAATATTTTTAAAGCCGATGAAATTAGCGTGCTTTTAGAAACTGCGGTGTCTGAACAAGGGTTGGTGAGCGTAGCTCGTAGGGGGCCGAGCCCCCTAGTATAGAAAATTTTTAGTGTTCCTTTGTTTAAAAAAACGCCACTTAAAGTGGTGTTAGTCGGATTGTCTTCTGAACTCCATATTTATTACTTGACGAATGCTTTAATGTATGTTAAGCTAGAATAAAGTGATGAGCTACTTATATATAAATTTAAACGCAAACAGATTTATCTTTTGTAAATCGTCGGGAGAGATGATAAAAAAATGCTTTAAAATTATTTTAAAAACAACAAAAAATGGGTAAATTGCGATACAGCTTATAAACAAATTGCGATACCGTTTTCAAGCAAATTGCATTTGAAAGTACAATCCCCCCCCCCCCCCCCATTGGACGATGTAACAGTATAAATGTGGGATATAAAGAAGATTACAAAATTGCAGTAAAAATCAAATTTAATTTTCTGCCATTCCCACCCATAAAATGAGGTTAGCAATATGCACAGATACGTTTGTCAATTATGATTATCAGTTTCTGACATTTAGCTAAATTTGATTTTTTTTTTTTTTTTTTTTTTTTTTTTTTTTGTTAATGGTTATTTTATAGTCTTAGTTTTGTATAAGTTTGAATATTGTCATTCTATCGCTAAATTCAAAGAAAATGCAGTTAACTTAACCTTAATATTGCTTTATATTTCCCCCCTTTAATAAAATATTTAACTCCCTTTTCTGTCAATGTCGAATAAAATAATTTTATTAAATATCAATTACTTTGTTCTTTTTTTGTGCTTTTAAATAAAATTCAATTGAAAATAACAATAAATAGCTAACAAATATTAAAAAATAACTTTTGTAAAGGAATGAATTGCGCTAATCCTTCATGATTTGAACCTTCCTTACAATTATTACAAAAGATTTTCAGAACGACAAAATATGTTTAAATATGAATAAATGAATGCTAAAATAACAATAGCCTAAGTCATGTGACTATCATCAACAGTTTCGGGCGAACTACTTCGCTTTTTATATTCCAGGTGCTATTTTGGTACTTTAATGTTAGCCAGATACAGGTGATAAGTCGTCAAATATTATTCTATCGCCATCATTTCATCTATATTATAATTGTCCAAGTCATGTAACTGCCATAAATAAATACGCCCTGATCCCTTTGCTTTTCATATGAAAGTTTGGCCCAGATAATATATACGGCCCCATGCTTCTTTCCGACGCTAATTTGGGGAAAACATCAACAGCATAAACAACAATAACCGGCTTACCAAATCAAGCAAAATAAAGATACTATGGCGTCAGTTAAGTACGCGTTGCGTATATGACATTGGCATCAGAAAAAAATTGCGTCAATTTGGGTCGTATATGACCGTATATGACATCTGTGCCGTAAGTTTTCCATTTTGATTAAAAAATCAAATTTCTTTTTCGAATAAAACTACATAAAAGTTTCCATGGTCGCAAAGAATTCTTGGTACTGTAACGCTAGCCAGGTGCAAATCTCGCCAATAGCTATTTTTCAACTCGCCAGTCAGCATTTTTTTTTCGAGTGGTAAATTAAATCATTGCTTTGAAGTTTAAATTAAATGTCATGGTTTGTTACATCATTTAATATTTGGCCAGATGTCATATACGCTCTGGGTTTGGCGGATTTTTTTTACGAAAATTTGACGAAAACCTCGTTTCCGAACACCATTTAGTTACATATGTATTTTTGGTACTACTTAGTTATACCGTCGACCAAAAATCTGTCACCAAACTGTAAGATTAAATGCCAATAATGGTTGATCGTAAATGTCACATTCACTTGACTTTAAGCAAGTAACACGTCTTTACGTCATCAAGTGATTTTTATTTCGACGTTTTATTTGTATATTTATCAATGTTGTTTTATTTGTTTTTTCGTTATTTAAAATAGAAATTATGTCAATTTGTATAATTTGGCGATTTATATAGTTTGGCGAAATGGGTCGACGGAATAACTAAGTAGTACGGTATTTTTTAATTATTTTCTATTATTTTTAAAAGAAAATAACCAAAAAAATAATTAATTATAGAACAAAACAATTTATGTAATTAAAAAAAAGAAAATAAAGTAAATAAACATTTATTATTAAATAAACAACAATAGCCGGGTTACCAACCAAAATAATGTCATTTTGGCGCCAATTAGGTACCCCAATGCGTATATGACATCTGTGCCTAATATTTTTCTTTTCGTTTCGTTAAAAAAAGAAAGAAGTGAAAGCCATTTATTTCAAATGTTTCAGTTTGTGTTAAATAAAATTATAATGAAATACAAATTGAATTATGAATAAAAGTAACTTGATACATTTCTTAGCATACATTTAAGGGAGACCAAACTGGTCGCCAAATTAGTTTAAAATAGTAATCTTTTCTAAAATCTGAAAAAAAATATCTGCTATGATTAAAATTTGAGTTGCCATCATTAGAGAAAAGCATATTAAATTAGAAAAAAAATTAATATTTTGAAAACTAATTCGAATTTAAAAATTCTAATACCAGTTTTGAGATCTGCAGATCAATACGGATTTTTAGTGTTAATTTCATCGCAAAGTATTCCGTATTTTAGGAGAAATCGCCGAGAAACGTAATCAGTTGTTTAATCAGTCGTTTCATAGAATCGTTACATAAATTCGTTTCAATTCAGTCGTTTTATAATATCCGTTTCATAAATTCGTTTCATTAGGATTGTATACATATATGGTAGATAAGTATATTAATACGCTGAGTGGAAACCCATCTTGAAATGTACAATGAGCTACAATTTTTATTTACGTTCAAAGTATTATTATACCATGGGAAAGAAATAAAAAGCTTTCAAAACAAATACAATTTCTATTTATGCTTACAATGTAATATCACAATGTTATGATGAAAAATATAGGAATAAAAAAGTGATATACACATTCTTTTCTCCTTTAATGCATCTAAGAATGTCGATTATGCTATCATAAAACAAAAATTTGCGGCAAACTTTCTAAAAATAAAAGCTTTTTATCAGAAAATAAGGAGGTTTATTGTGCTGTTATCTTACAAGATTGAGAGCAATATCACTAAAGTAAATATCTAGAACGGTATAGAGCAATGACTTTTGAAGTGTAACACCATTACATACATTTTATCTAATATTCTTATTTTGGAAACGGTAATAAAATTCTTCCTATGTAGAGTAAACAAAATTAAAAATTATTTTAAGGGGTATTGGGTTAAATAGATATATATAAGTAATTCTTGCATTGCTAAAAGTTAGCTAAATCTAAGTTGGAAAGATTTAGTAAAGTATAATGTTTTATGCATTTATTTATAGCGACATGGAATATTAATATTTTAATGTATGTAGCTAGAAAGCTTGCTTTATTTACTCATACTTTAAAAATAAATATTTACTCTAAAACATGATTTTTCTATCCTTTTTATGCTTACACAGAATCTCATGTCAAACGCCATGCAATACAAATTTTGTTAGTTCTTTGCATATGGCCTTTTTACTGATATCTGTCTTACGTGTTTGAGTACGGCTAAAGATGTAATGTATTTGCTGTACTTAAAGTCTGCTATATGTTTCTGCTTTCTTGTTTTAAACATGATATTCACCATATCCTTATAATATCATACTGTTCCACCTGATTTGGTGAAAGAGATTTGTATACTCCCGATAGTATTTTAGGTTCAACTGGAGCTATTTCTTTTAGAAATATTTTTATACATTTTCCAACATATTTGAACAGTGTTTCAAAACTCACTGTGCCTGTCTATTTATCTGTGTCAGCCTGTAATCTCTCAGTGGTCTGAATCCCATAAATATACTCGGATTGCTATGCAATTTTTATATAATATAGATGTTTACTAGAAAATATTCGCTATTGAAAATGAAGGAATACACAACGAATTCCATTGATTGAGGTCTATTGGGAAAAAAGTTTCCGATGCATTTTATGGATGTTACAATACCTTAAAATTAATGCATTTTATATGCATTCCCCCTTTGTGGAATAGAACATGCTTTTTCAGGAGTATAGAATAAGTAACATTATTTTACAGAGACGCACAGAATAATTCATTACATTATGATTTATGGAGAAAAGCTTATTTTAATGATGTTTTGATAATATAACATAATTAAATGAATAGTTTACTGAGGTGCACTATAACATCAAAAAAATAAGTATCTAGTGGATATCATTTATCATTTATTTTTAGAGACAAATAAAGGAATTAGGTTGCATTGCAGACAATGGTCGATTTCAATGTATGAGAAAATGAAATTTCTTATTAATATTCTGTTAGTGTTTGGAAGTGTTACAAAATCTGTGACTGATGCATGTTTTTTCATTCTTGATATAGTTTTAGGAGGATTTTGCGGTAAGTCAGATATTGCATCTGTTAAGTTTATACTTTAATCTATCAAAGAAACAGGGAAATCATTATGTTGCAAATATATTGCAATTTTATTCTTGTAAATTGTTTTCTGAATATTATTCATGTTCAGGAATAATCTATTTATAATGTTTTATTTATAACTGTTTTTTCTTAATAATATAATTACATGCAGAGACCATCTGCTTGTCTAATACTTAAGATTTTATATATTGCATTAAAGGTGAAAGATTCGGATGACGATTCAGACATGGGTGTTTGTAGTGGATCGGATTCCACTTTAAATGAAATAGCCCGCGTGTGCAAATGATGACAGTAGCGCCCCAAACTATGAATCCGAAATGCATAAACATTGTTGGCAAGAGGTGTTTTAGCATTTTGTTGGACATCAGATTTGAAATTCATTAATAGTCCATCCAAATAGGAGGTGTGTAGTATTCTGTAGCAGCTAAAAAAAATAATTTAATTTTAAGAACCGAAGTTATTAGGCTGATCTAGGATTAGTAATTCACTTTTCAACATGCATAATAATTAGAAAATAAAATAACTAAAGACAATTTCAATATTTCTACATTGCAATATTTGTAATATTTTCACAGTTTCTTTGAAAGATTGAAATATAAACTTATGACAAAGTTCTTATTAGAAGTGTTATATAAGCAGTTTCGTTTCTGCATTTTATACTCATGCATCGCGAGTAAATATCAGGGTGTAAAATATTCTTTTTCCTCTTAATTGCAACTGTCGTTTACGATGCGTAATTTCGGAGCAACTTGTTACTCATATTTGAAATTTTCAGACAGACACTTTCTAATAATTTGTAGATCAATCCCACAAAGTAATGTTCGGAAGGTGCAGTATTTTTTTTACTCTTTGTCATATAAACTGGGGGGCAATAACTATGTAACCAATTGGAGTAGTACAGAAGGATACGTATTAGGCTGACAACACATTAGCATGTTTGACTGTATCATGCATTTGTATACAATGTGTATAATATTTGTATTTGTATGTCCTGATTTCACATAGTCAACATAATTTGTAATCTTTTAAAGACATGACCCAATAAAAAGTATCAAGAGGCAAAGTTAATTTCCTGTATATTGCTTTTAAGTTTTACCCCAAGAATGTGGTAAAAAAACAGGTATTAAAAGATTAAAAAGGGATCCAGGGTTTTTTTTTATAAAAATATTTATTATATTAAATTCAACGATTTAAAAAATATATACACTCATGTCCAAAATTAAAGTCACAAACATAAAATCTGTGAAAGCTGATGAACTATTCACTGTGTTGCCACGAAATTTGTCACAGAGGTATATTACAATGGGAGAAAGAATATGTCAACATAACAGTATGAAAAAGATTTTAATTGTGAATTAAGATACAGGATATATCAAAAAGTGCTAAATCATGATTCAGAGATAAAGCATTTATCTCGGGAAAAGTCTGTCTAATATCGAGTGTGACCATCGTGCACTGCTATACAATCCTCAAAACGAGCTCTCATACTATTTATGACGGTGTCAATAAATGTTCGTGGCAACAAAGCCAATTCCTCCAAAAGCTCGGCTTTTAACTCCTGGCGGGTCCTGTGAAGGGAGCTACGCTGTGCAATGGCTCTTCCTAGACCATCCCAAACGTGTTCAATAGGACTGAGGTTCGGAGATCACGAGGACCAATTCATACGGCGAATATAATCTTCTTACATAAAATCGTCAACAACGTGAGCTCTGTGTGGCTTCGCATTATTGCCCATAAACATGAAGTCCGATCCTACAGCACCCCGGAACAACCTCACATAGTCTTTAAGGACCTCATCCCTAACGACCGGCGTCCAGTCGTGTGTGTCCTTTTCACTGTATGCAACAGGACATCCCGGTTGTTGAGGAGCCGAAGACATCAGTCTTGGACACAACAGGGATGGGGCGTGTTCTTTTCAGTGATGAGTCGAGATTTACCATGCAGAGTGATTCTCGTCGAATCTTCATCTGGAGAGAACGTGGAGCTTCTTGCTATCATTCTTCCTACGTAAGAGAAATTGACAGATATCGACAGATTTTTTGGCTATTGAATCCCTGTCTGGACGGCAAAATGTTGGACAGTCGTACAACCACTGCACTCCTTCGATACAGTACTATCAACGCATAGCGCTTTCGGGATGCGATCCATGAAGGCTATGTGAGGTTGTTCCGGGGTACTGTAGGCCCGGACTTCATGTTTACGTACGATAATGCGAAGCTACACAGACCTCACATTGTTGAGGATTTTCTTGAAGAATAGGATATTCGCCGTATGAATTGACCTTCAAGGTTTCTGAGCCTCAATCCTATTGAACATGTTTGGGATGGTCTAGAAAGAGCCATTGCACAACGTAACTCTCCTCCCAGGACCCTCCGGGAGTTAAAAGCCTCCCTTTTGGAAGAATGGGTTTTGTTTCAACAAACATGTATTGACACCCTCATAAACAGTATGAGAGCTCGTTGTGAGGCTTGTATAGCAATGCACGATGGTCACACTTCATATTAGGCGGACTTTTTCCGAGAAAAATGCTTTATCTCTGAATCACGATTTAGCACTTTTTGATATACCCTGTATCTTAATTCAAAAATAAAATATTTTCCATATTGTTATGTTGCTATATTCTTTCTTTCATTGTAATTTACCTCTGTGCGAAATTTCGTGGCAACACAGTGAATAGTTCATCACTTTACACAGATTTTATGTTTTTTACCTTAATTTTGGACATGAGTGTAAATTAATAAGTGGCCGTTCACTCAACACGTTTAGGAGCCTACACTAGTCACACGGAAAAACTCGAACGATAATGTTAAACTTATTGGAGAAATGTCTCCAGATTTCTCGTTCAATTTTTTTTTTTTTTTTGAAACTATTTTTTAAATCGGATACCTGAAGTCGATAACTTTTATTTTACGTTTGATTTTCTTTTTCGTTACAGTTTTTCTTTAATAGGAATATAGTATCACTTTCAGAACCGGTTATAACCGGTTGCAAAAATGATAGCATCCGATTAAAAAAGAAACTGTAACGAAAATTAAAAATGTACAAACGCAGAATAAATTTTATTGACCTCGGATATGTTATTAAAAAATCGTTTACATAAATTAAAATGTGAGCAAGAAATCTGTCAATAACGGTACAATAGGATTAACATCAGCTTGAGCTTTTCTTCCCGTGATTAGCGTAGTCTCTTAACACAAAAATAATCTAATGATCAATTCAGCTTACAAATGTCTTAAAATGTTCATGAATTTTAAGAAAATATAATACGATAATTATTTTAACAAAATATAAATAGAGAAAAAAACAGAATGTTGTAACGCAAATACTTTCTGATTTTTGGTTAATTGTATTTAATCTATATAGCAATAATTCTTTCTTAAACATTTCTGAAATAAAATATTTTAATATTCAAATAAGTAATTGAAGATAATTTTAAGGAGCATGTGTAATTGATAATAATAAAGACACAAAAAACGCGCAGCTGGATCGGATTGAGTATATTGCGTTAAGCGTTTAAAATAACTATAACAACTAACGAAAAGAGAGAAATAGCTATATTTATATACAGTAGACACTCGATTTTATGAACTCGAGCGGGCTCATATAATGCGTTCATAAATGGGAATAACACTAATGCAATGGGACCAGTACATCAGTTCGTAAAAACGAAGAATTCGTAAAAAAAGAGGTTCGTAAAATCGAGCGTCTACTGTATTTGACACATTCTGAAAGGCCCGTGGTAGCGGACATTGAAGAGATTTAGAAAAGCAACTTAAATAACAAATCACAGTTAAACATAAACAATTGTATAAAAATGAAATCTGATTTAATAACATAATAATGTAATGCTATGATTACAAAGTTCTAATTTTGAATGTGTTTAGTTATATTAAAATATATTTACCTAGTTATATATCAAAAGTTGTGAAATCTTCATGTTGAATTAGCAGTTCAATGATAAAAATGTTATTTAACTGATTCTCTGATTTTTTTGAATTTATTAAAATTGCCGTTTTAGAAAACAGGATACATTCCTCAAAAATATGAATACTACAAATAAATTTAAAAAAATAATTTATTTTCTCATATTATTATTAGATAATTGCATGGAAAATTTAATAGGAAATTTCGTTATTGTTTATGTGTCTTTGAGCTTACAAATTATTTTTTTAAGATAAATTATTTAAAAATGTTAAAATATACTAATCGAAATATCTATTATATCCGCCCTTTTTAATTTACTATAAATATATTAATATGCTCAGTGGAATCTCGTCCTGAAATGTGCAATGAGTTGCACATTTCAGAGCAAATCTTCCCTGAAAAGTTTCAAGAATTTGTTTCAATGTGATAAAATTAATATTTACTTTAAATGTATTTGTATTTTCTTATAAAGAAAACAAAATATTAGAAAGAATATATGCATTTCCTTTTAAAATATTAATGTATTGAGGTTTAATAGTTACAAAATAAAATGTACCAGGATTAAAGAGACAAAAAATACAAAAGTAAAATAGTTTTGAACAAAATTATGGATAAATGTGCAAAATGCATTCTTAATCTGAACCGTAGAGGTTTTGCGACGACCCCTCAAAGAATAAAAAGAAACTGCATTGTTTAAATTATTTATTATGTAATAGTCACATATGGCATATAGTGTGTGTTTTATATAAAAATGTGTGTTTTTATAAAATTAAAAATAGCCAGCGTAACCTTCATTATTACAATTTCTTAAATTATAATAATTAAGGTTATTTACTCAATGAAAACTCGTGTTAAAATGTTCAATATAACAAAATATTTGATTACTTTAAATGTATGTGTTTGTATTTACGTTAGAAGTATTATTACATTATAAAAAAGAAATAAAAGGCTTTCAAAACAAATACAACACTTTCTATTTATCTTTACAACATATTATTAAAATGTTATGATGAAAAATGTACGAATAAAAGGGGTCATATACACATTCTTTTCTCCTTTAAAGCATCTGAAAATACCGAATACGATATCATAAAACAAAAATTGGCGATAAGCTTTCTAAAAAGGAAAGCTTTTTATCGGAAAATATTGAGGTTTATTGTGCTGTTATTATACAAGATTCAGAGCAATATCACCGAAAGTAAATATCTAGAACTGCATAGAGCAATGACTTTTGAAGTGTTACACCATTACATATATTTTATCTAATATTCTTATTTGGCGAACTATAATAAACATCTTTCTAGGATAAGCAAGATTTAAAATTGTGTTTTAGGGTTAAGTAGAAAAAAAAACAAATAAAAAGAATCCTTGCCCTACTATAATTTAGTTGAATGGAAATACGAAAAATCTAATAAAATGTAATATTTTGTGCATTTATTTCTTGCGTCGTGGAATACCAAAATTTTATGTATATGTAGCGGGAAATATATGTATGTATAAATTAAATCTTTAAATATTTTAAGATAAACGAAACGCCGTTATTTCACCTCATTACGCCCTTAGCACATATGTGGATGTTTAGTTTTTTATAATTATAATTACTGTCAATTATAAAAACAAAAACAAAAAAATAAAATAACTTATTTATTACAGGTTCCTTCAACGAGAGAAGTAAACGCTTTATAGTTTGGCTACAAAATAGAATAGTTAGAGATACAAAAAAGTGAATAAATATTTCGGCAACCAGTATTGTTGGATTATAGAGCAAATTGTTCGTATATGACAACAATATCAGATATATGAAACAAATTAAGTTCTAACGAAAAAATAAATAAATAATAAAAAATTATAATAAAATCTAATAAAAAATTTACACTTAGTTTTATATTTTATAAAAAATAATTTCACCCATAAATTACCATTTACCCTTAACTGGCCACAAACGTGGGCATTATTTCATTTATTTTTGGGGGAATTTTCATTATTTATCCTATTTTTTTTGCTTTTTGAATTTCTATTAATATAAAATGAATAAATCGTAAAAAGAAATCCTTTTTTTTCTCACCATAAAAAAAATCTTCCCTGAAATGTTTCAAGAATTTGTTTCAATGTGATAAAATTAATATTTACTTTAAATGTATTTGTATTTTCTTATAAAGAAAACAAATATTAGAAAGAATATATGCATTTCCTTTTAAAATATTAATGTCTTGAGGTTTAATAGTTACAAAATAAAATGTACCAGGATTAAAGAGACAAAGAATACAAAAGTAAAATAGTTTTGAACAAAATTACGGATAAATGTGCAAAATGCATTCTTAATCTGAACCGTAGAGGTTTTGCGACGACCCCTCAAAGAATAAAAAGAAACTGCATTGTTTAAATTATTTATTATGTAATAGTCACATATGGCATATAGTGTGTGTTTTATATAAAAATGTGTGTTTTTATAAAATTAAAAATAGCCAGCGTAACCTTCATTATTACAATTTTTTAAATTATAATAATTAAGGTTATTTACTCAATGAAAACTCGTGTTAAAATGTTCAGTATAACAAAATATTTGATTACTTTAAATGTATGTGTATATTATTATAAGGAAAACTAATTTTACTCAGAACATACAATATAGTTTAGTTCAAAATATTAATGTGTCAGGATTTAATAATTACAAAAAAAAAAAAAAAAAAAAAAAAAAAAAAAAACCAAAATTAAGCAGACAAAACATACAAAAATAAAATATTTAAAAAAAAAAAATTAACCATAAATCTGCAAACGACGGATAAATTTCATGACAACTTACCAAAGAGAAATGCATGAAAATTTAAAACACACTGCTCAAAACAATTAAAGGATATTTGAAGTTTTATATAAAATAAAGATATAAACGAAATTTTTTTTGCCGAAAATAGAAGAAGAGAATCACAAATGCAAATTTTTCTGGTTTTCAAACTGTGGAGTATGCAAATTTTGAGTTCGACGTCAAAAACTTCGCTTCAGCGGAAGCGAATGAAATTTGACTTTCAACTGGATAAAAGAGAATGAAGACAAGGATGATCGGCATTCAGTGATTGCTTTGTTTCGATGAGTACGATGTCTCAGCGAAGTCATTTGACAGATTCAGAAGCTTTGAGAATTGTTGGTAGGTTAGAAGGGGGCCAAACTCAAGCCGAAGTAGCGCAAGCCATTGGAGTGTCACAAAGTGTCATTTCCAGGATCTGGAACCGTTTTTTTGGAGAGTGGATGTGCAGGCCGAAGACCAGGGCAAGGTCGTAGACGGGCAACAACGCCCAATGAAGATCGGTATTTAGCGTTAACAGCTCGGAGACACCGAACCATGAACGCTACTCTTCTCCAACAACACCTTCGCTCGGCTACAGGCACCACGATTTCAACTCAGACTGTCCGAAACCGGCTCCATGCTGTAGGTCTGTATGCTCGCCGACCGATGGTATGTGTTAGATTAACATCAAGGCATCGTCGCGACCGCAGGGAGTGGGCAACCGAGCATGTCAACTGGAGGAGAAATGAATGGAGCAATATTCTGTTTTCTGACGAGTCCCGTTTTTCTGTGCATCCGGATAATAGGCGTATTTTCATCTGGAGGGACCGTGGCAGTAGGAATAATCCTACGTTCGTGCACGAAAGTGTCAGATTTGGCGGTGGAGGAGTGTTGGTGTATGGTGGCATCTCCATTGACGGGCGCACTGACCTCTACATCATTCGAGATGGAGCTCTGACTGGTCGCCGATATAGGGATGAGATCCTCAGACCTATTGTAGTCCCTTACGCTGCAGCAATCGGAGATAACTTCATTTTAATGGACGATAACTGCAGGCCACATCGTGCAAACCTGGTGGAGGATTTCCTTTTCGAGGAAGGAATCGTTCGAATGGAATGGCCAGCGTGTTTTCCAGACATGAATCCAATCGAGCAAGTTTGGGACGGTCTAGGAAGACGAGTTTCTGGCCGCCAACAACCCCCACAAACTCTCCAAGAACTGGAAAGAGCTCTTCTGGAAGAGTGGGGCAGAATACCCTAACTCGTCATTAATAGCCTCATTGAGTCCATGCCTCAAAGGTGTTCAACGTTTCTGGCCGCCCGTGGAAACCATA
Organism: Maratus speciosus; assembly: GCA_963932465.1. Lineage (NCBI taxonomy): Eukaryota > Metazoa > Arthropoda > Arachnida > Araneae > Salticidae > Maratus > Maratus speciosus. The sequence continues at coordinate 437,203,694 of OZ010789.1, forward strand.
CCTCCTACTGAAAATGATTTTCTTTGAAGAAAACACCTTTTCTTATTCTTTTTTTCTCATATGCACAAATTGTGTTTTTTTCCTTTAGTACACAAATGCGCAATAAAATGCATTTTTTTCTGCCAAACATGTGTAATTTATTCTCATATAACCTACTATGTCTGTCGACCATGTATCAATCAGCTAAACAGTTTACCAGATACAAAATCCACCTAAAACTGCAATATCCTTTAATTGTTTTGAGCAGTGTAGAAAAGGAATGTTGAACGGTAAAGTAGCATTCTTCAAATTAATAAAAATAACACTGTTTAACAACAAAAAAAAAAAGATAAAATTACATTGCACTCATATACACTGCTCAAAACAATTAAAGGATATTGCAGTTTTAGGTGGATTTTGTATCTGGTAAACTGTTTAGCTGATTGATACATGGTCGACAGACATAGTAGGTTATATGAGAATAAATTACACATGTTTGGCAGAAAAAAATGCATTTTATTGCGCATTTGTGTACTAAAGGAAAAAAACACAATTTGTGCATATGAGAAAAAAAGAATAAGAAAAGGTGTTTTCTTCAAAGAAAATCATTTTCAGTAGGGGGCATGGTTTCCACGGGCGGCCAGCAACGTTGAACACCTTTGAGGCATGGACTCAATGAGGCTATTAATGACGAGTTGGGGTATTCTGCCCCAATTTTCCAGAAGAGCTCTTTCCAGTTCTTGGAGAGTTTGTGGGGGTTGTTGGCGGCCAGAAACTCGTCTTCCTAGAGCGTCCCAAACGTGCTCGATTGGATTCATGTCTGGAGAACACGCTGGCCATTTCATTCGAACGATTCCTTCCTCGAAAAGGAAATCCTCCACCAGGTTTGCACGATGTGGCCTGCAGTTATCGTCCATTAAAATGAAGTTATCTCCGATTGCTACAGCGTAAGGGACTACAATAGGTCTGAGGATCTCATCCCTATATCGGCGACCAGTCAGAGCTCCATCTCGAATGATGTAGAGGTCAGTGCGCCCGTCAATGGAGATGCCACCATACACCAACACTCCTCCACCGCCAAATCTGACACTTTCGTGCACGAACGCAGGATTATTCCTACTGCCACGGTCCCTCCAGATGAAAATACGCCTATTATCCGGATGCACAGAAAAACGGGACTCGTCAGAAAACAGAATATTGCTCCATTCATTTCTCCTCCAGTTGACATGCTCGGTTGCCCACTCCCTGCGGTCGCGACGATGCCTTGATGTTAATCTAACACATACCATCGGTCGGCGAGCATACAGACCTACAGAATGGAGCCGGTTTCGGACAGTCTGAGTTGAAATCGTGGTGCCTGTAGCCGAGCGAAGGTGTTGTTGGAGAAGAGTAGCGTTCATGGTTCGGTGTCTCCGAGCTGTTAACGCTAAATACCGATCTTCATTGGGCGTTGTTGCCCGTCTACGACCTTGCCCTGGTCTTCGGCCTGCACATCCACTCTCCAAAAAACGGTTCCAGATCCTGGAAATGACACTTTGTGACACTCCAATGGCTTGCGCTACTTCGGCTTGAGTTTGGCCCCCTTCTAACCTACCAACAATTCTCAAAGCTTCTGAATCTGTCAAATGACTTCGCTGAGACATCGTACTCATCGAAACAAAGCAATCACTGAATGCCGATCATCCTTGTCTTCATTCTTTTTTATCCAGTTGAAAGTCATATTTCATTCGCTGCCGCTGAAGCGATGTTTTTGATGTCGAACTCAAAATTTGCATACTCCACAGTTTGAAAACCAGAAAAATTTGCATTTGTGATTCTCTTCTTCTATTTTCGGCAAAAAAAATTTCGTTTATATCTTTATTTTATATAAAACTTCAAATATCCTTTAATTGTTTTGAGCAGTGTATTATGACATCCCAGCTTAAGATATAGATTGCACTTATAGATGAGATTTTTCCTCACAATTAAAAATAAATTATGCAACCCACATTTATAAATTTGATAAAATTTCTATATCTTATAAGCTCTTTCTTGCAAAAATTTAATATGTCGTTGAAGTATAATTTTAAATTTATGTATGAAAACTTTGCAATAGAAGAAAAATGTGATAAAACATTATTATTATTTTTTTAATAATATAAGGTATTGCATAAAATATCGGAATTCTAAAAAAAAATTCTAAAAAAAAAAAAAAAAAAAAAGAATTAAGGCAAGATCTTTATTGATAGCCCATTTAATATTTCAGCGAATCTTCAGACTTAATGTCCAACATTTGAATTTGGCTGTCTGTCAGTGAGTGATAAAATGATCTTTGGAATATGCCTTTGATTCGATAAATCGTGGCACATCATGTGAGAGGGTGTTTCTCCCGTTTCAGCTTATTTGCCCCCGGTATGCTATTTCTTTCTCCCACCTAATTTTGTCCCCAATAAATAACGTTACCTCGTTTACGCCAGAGGTAAAACAAAAGCCGATGTTTCATTGTGCGAATAAACACTCTACAGCATTTTTTAAAACTTCTAAGCATCGCACATTTTCAATGTTTATACCGTCGTATTGGGGAAAAAAGTACTTTTTAATGCAATTTGTTTGAAAACTGCATCTTCATTTGTTTTTGAAATATTAATTTTTTTGTAGTTTTTAGCGACATTTGTTTCATTTTGGCAACTCAAGCACTCCATTTCTGTAGCAAGTAAAGAAAAAATTGTTGAAATATAGCAATTATATCTTTTTGTCGCCATTTTCTCATAAAATATGAAAAGAAAAATTATTAAAATACGTGATATTTTGAGAAATATATAAATGAAGGATTTATGATAAAACATGGAGCTATTATAAACTATATTTAATTTTAGGTATCTTTATTAATGCAAATGACGTCATTTTACATAAAATAAAAGCGTGTGCTTTAAGTCTTAAAATTGAAATGTGTTTTGCAGTAGAGTCCCGATTAACCGAGTCCTGCTTAACCGAGTTATTTTCTTCTGATAGACTGGTGGCTTCTATTATTATGAAACAGCCATTATAAATGAAGCGTTAGGTGAAGATGAAAGAGAAGCCGTAAAGAGTTAGAACTCTGATTTTCTGGTCAGAATAAAAAAAAAAAAAAAAAAAAAAAAAAAAAATGGCCATATTTTTTTTTGTGTGTGTATGTTTACCCATACATTATACACTATTTAAAAAAAAAACATATAAAAAATAAAAATACCATTACGGAGGGTTGAGGTCGGGAATGCTAAAAAAAGTTTAAAAAACTTATAGGGTTTATATATGTGTGATCCTGTATATGCGTATGTATATATGCTTATATATTGTATGGATATATTTAAAAAACACGGGGTATCATGCATTTAACATCATAAATTTATCATAAATTTTCACATATTGCTTCATAACACAAGGATATATTTTACTATCTCAATACTCCTCATTATTTTTTAAATTTTCACATTCTGTTACATAATACAAGGCTATATTTTACTACCTCAAAATTTTCCTCACTGTTTTTTAAATGTTATTTATATTCTCATTTTTTATATTATAATATTTTGTCTTTAAATTAGTTAATTTAATCATTTGCCCTTCCATTTAATTAGTTTTATACAATTCTTTATTTTCTTTTTTATTAATTTATTTTTATTCTTTATTTTATTTTGTATTTACTCAGTACTTATCAAGTTTATTCCCATTTTTTCATTCTACTTTAACTAAATGTTAATCTAAGTCATTTCTTTATTTCTTCAATCAATTTCATTTTTTGGGGGTAATTGTTAATAATCCAGTTCCAATTTACATTTTTTCCTTTCTATATATATATATATATATATATATATATATATATATTAAAAAAAAGATTGGTGTGTGTGTATGTTTTTCCGTACATTATACACTAAAAATATAAAAAAACATAAAAAATAAAAATACCATTATGGAGGGTTGAGGTCGGGAATGCAAAAAAAAATGTTTAAAACTTTATATTTTATTATGTGTGTGAGTGTGTATAAGTGTATGTATATATGCTTATGTATTGTATAGACATGTAATAGAGAAAAAAAATACGGGGTATCATGCATTTAACATAATAAATTTTCACATATTGCATCATCATCTCAGGATATATTTTTCTATCTCAATATTCCTCATTGCTTTTTAAATTTATTTACATAATACAAGGCTAAATTTTACTATCTCAAATATTCCTCATCTTTTATGTTATTTATATTCTCATTTTTTATTACAATTTTTTGTCTTTAAAACGTTAGTTTAATCAATTGCCCTTTTATTTATTTTTATATAATTCTTTATTTATTTATTTGTATTAATTTATTCCTTTTCTTTATTTTATTTTGTATTCAGTCAGTACTTATTAAGCTTATTCCTATTTTTTCCTTCTAGTTTAACTAAAAGTGAATCTAAGTCTTTTCTTGATTTCTTCAATCATTTTCATTCATTTTTTGGGGGGGTGGGGGGGCTTAAGATGGCAACTCCAAAGATCATTGCTATTAATCCAGTTCCAATTTAAATTTTTCATTTCTCACACCAGATGGCAGCAGAGTTATGGGTTACACTCAGATGCTCAACTGTAGATCACATGTTAAAATAGTCTTAACATTGTTTTCCATGCTGATATGCAGTAGTTTTGACTCTTAGTATGTCATTCAGGTATTGTTCTCTAATATTTCTAATATCCTGTATGAGGTGGATCTTTCTTTGGATCTTTTAGCTTTTTATTATATATTTTATGTAATGTTTGCGTTATAAGGAGCTAAATTTTGTCATTTTAGGCTTAATGCCGACAAAATTGGATGAAATAACGCATCTTCTATGAATGAACTCGCAAGCTCCTCTGATGATTCTGTGAGTCATTCATAGTTTCTTATTTTACATACTGGTTTCATATGTTCATTTCTGAATCATCTTTAGAACTTTATCCATTTCTTCATATATTTCTGATTTCAAATTTATTATTCCAGAATTCTATTAGCACTGCTGCTAATGCGCATGTTATTAAGTATGTTATTTTTAGTTTAGTCTTACAACATTTTTCTGTCATTTTTAATGGTACTCTCTTTATCGAGTAATAGGCAATTCTAGCTTGGTAATTATTATAGCTTGTTTTTAGCTGTTCAATTTCACTTTGTTCATTTTAATTCTTTTAATACATGTATTCATAGCTGCAATAACGCATTTTTCATGTATTATCTCCATTAGTCTTCAATTTGTTTTCATCTTGTAGATTATGTACCATTATTGCTATCTCATTCACTTGAAATCCAAATGTATTTACTTTAGCCTTAATCTATCAGTTCACTATATTTAAATGTTTGTTTGTTGTCTCTCCCATCTAAAATTATTATCACTCTTTTTGTTTTTTCAATCTATTGTTTATTTCAAAGTTAGCCTTTTATTTACGTTTTTCTTTCTTACATGTACTTGTTATTTCATCACTTTTCACCACAGTCCTGCCATATATTTTATACTAAGCACATATTATCTTATATTATTTCTTAATTTTTCAATATATATGGGAAGGTTTGTGATTTTTTCTGCGTTTTTTTTTTTTTTTTTTTTTTTTGGGGGGGGGGGGGCAATTATTATTATTATGTTATAGCAGTTTGCTTTTGTCTTGATAATTTTTAATATCATTTTCCTAATCTGTAGATTTTGTATATTAATTTACATTTAATCTAGTTTTCATGCTAGCAACATAATTAGTATTTATAACTTTGTTCTGGTACATGATTTTTATGTTATACCAGTTATTTTCTTTTTTAATTAATTACTTTCTTCATTATGTTTTTAATTCGTTATTTTAATGATATTTACAACAGTTCATATTATTTCAAATGAATATAAATCTATTTTAACTGCTTAAAAAAATTAAAAAACCTTACAAAAACTAATAAAAATATTAAAATAAAAATTTAAGATACATTATTACTTCTTGTAACTATTCTTATTTTATATATATATTCTAGATTGTACCTTTCTCAATTATTTATATTACTTTTTTTATCATATTCATTACATGTTTAATATTATGTCTCCTTATTCCTCATGGCAATTCTTTGTAAATTTTTACCAACTGGCAAATTGAGCTTTGATAACTCTCACCGTAATGCCCGGTACATAGTTAATTATAGGCTTGACCATGGATCGTCATCCAGCTACCTATTTTCTTCCCCCTCACCACATTTTTAATTTAGCAAATGCTCATCTCCTCGCTGCTTGACCTGCCCTCATGCAGATCCATCACAAATTGTTCATAACACTTCCCATATTAATTTTTGTAAAGCTTTTAATGTTATTTATCGTATTAAATGTAATTCATGAAACATGCAATATATTGTTCAAACTGGTGGCCCAATTCATAAACATATCAACGGACATCGATCTGCCATCAGTAATTAATTATAAATGCTCTCGCAATCCTTTAAACTGCAATGTTGAGTATAGGCACTTTATAAAGCACAAATTTAGTAATATCACTATTCATATCCTTAATATGCAAAATAAATTCCATGAACGTCTTTTTCTGGAATCTGCTTATATCAAACATTATAACACACTTTATCCATATGGACTAAATCAAATCTCAAACAATAAATCTAATGGCGTATATTCTACGTCATCACATACAATTAACTATCAATCTCTTTATCTTTCTCTTAATCATAAATTATATAATCAAACCACACGCACACAAAGAGGGAAATCTACTACTAAACATTCATCATCTAAATTAACTAATACTCATATTAAAAAATCATTCATACGACTACAATCTTCTTTCAGTAGTAATTACAACTGGATGTCTCTTCGTATGTTTGAAATTCCTAAATATCATATTAATCAATATCACAAAGTTTTTACATCAAATACATTCAATTATCATTTTAGTGATACATTTTTTGATTTACGCCATTATAGGCTAACTGCTCTTAATGTCAATATTAACAAAAAACCACAAAAATTAAATAAAAGTAATTCACATTTAATCGTTACCTTTACCAATCCTGTTTTTAATAAAATTAAACTTAATTATTTCACAACGAGCAATGTAAATTCCCACTTCAAAATGTTATTCTAAAAAGCTCTTTTAAATACCCTATTAGTTTAGGTCGTAAAATTTTCAATTATAATAAGTTTTCTAAAAATTTCACACACACTGATACTTTTACATGTAAATGCAATGATGCCCATCTAAATACATATATTAATGCCCATCATGGACATGTTATAACTGGTAATTTAGACATTGTCAATAATATTCATTTAAGATCTTTGGTGCGTCATGGCACTAAACATAGTATTCCTTCACAGTGTAATATACAGTCCATCATTAAACAATTCACATATGATTTACATTTCTTCATTTACAAAATTGCTATCAACTATAATAAACCTACTGAATATTTTGTAGATTGGAAGCATCATGTCATCTTTCTTTTGAAACAATTATTAAAACTGCATATTTCCAAAAAATCCAGTTTCTTTCTCCACTCTAAAACCACATATTGCAGAACTTCAAAATAATTTTATTATTACATATGTAGATAAGGCTGCTAAAAACTATGCTATCATATGCAAACATTACTATCATCACCTCCTAACTAAAGCAGTCACTTCTAATAATATTTTCAAACATCATCATGTTACTTTAAAGGGAAATAATAATCATATATTAAACTTTCACAAATTATTAGGCATTAAAAATAACAACCTCAATTATCCTTATGTAGTCATGATTCCGAAATTTCACAAAAATCCTCTTAAATTCCTCACTGTCACTGTAGGATGTGATACATATAATACTCGTGCTAATACACTCTTTTTAAATATTCTTACACAAATTTTTGAGTTATCAGTTAAAACAGACAACACTCATTGCATTAAACACAGTTTTGAATTGGTGGATAAAATAAAGCCATTAACAAATGACAATAATATTATTACTTTAGATTTCAAAGACAATCAGATTTCAAATTAATAATATCACTCTAAAAGACTTGCATTCTATTATCAATTTATTATTTATAGAATATTTTCCTTTATTAAATTTACCTGATAACATTGATACTGACTACTTCACATCTTTGACTAACTTTCTACTATTTCATAATTTTATTTTCCAAGACAGTGCTTTTTTTATTCAAATACAGAGCAATCCCTCAAGGAGCTACTTCATCAAGCATGTTATCTGATTTATATCTTTACTTTTATGAACGTAAATTTATAAATAATAATTTATTGCTCTACAGATACATAGATGATATAATTATTCTTCCTGTTACAGATAATAATTCTATATCTCTTCCTATAAAGTACCCTTCTAATCTAGAACTTAGTACCTTTTCAAATAATTCTAGTATCAATTTTATGGATATTAAAATTAATATTCTCCCTAATAACACCATAACATTCAACCTTTATGATAAACGCAATGAAATTTCATTTAATGTAATTAATTTTACGAACTTTAATTCCTGCTTGCATATTTCAGTATATAGAAATATTCTGCCTTCGTATCAAACGTTTATATCTCTCCAGAAACTTTATAACCGATGTGATCCAACACCTTGTATATCACGTTTCGTACAAATCCGTAAAAGATGTAGATTTGTATAAGAAACCTATTCTCAAATACTGACTTATATATACATATATATATATATATATATATATATATATATATATAACCATTTATTAAACATTTCCAACCATCATCAAAAACTGAAATATTGTGAAATGACAATAAAAATGGATACCACAAACCTATAATATAGAACTGTATGTATAATGTAAAGTGTCTTATACATAATTACAAGAATTAATATGGAAGAAAAAAAGAAGAATATGGATACCGAAAAAATTGAAAAAACTTATATATTGAATTACGTTTTCAAGAGTACAGAATTCAATGATATAAGCAAATCGGTCGTTTTCTGTGAGAAAAAAAGCTAAAAGCTGAAATTTTTTTTTCTCCTGTACTCAAACAACCAATATGATCAAAAGAATAGTTTCAAGATGAAAACAGAACGTTATCAAATGGCATGAAATGGAAAAAACAATACAACCCTTTACATATTTAATTTATAGCATAAAAAATAGATATATTACACAACATACCTAAAAGAAACCCATTTGATTTTCAAAATATCTTCCCGCATATGGTATCCAAGCATGATCAGATTAAGGTGAATAAAACAGTTAAATTAACATAGAAATTAAAACTATGGATTCAGTTAATTCATTTTGAAATACCGTGGTAAAATCAATTAATATAATATAAATAGAAAATAATTACATAATTGAAAATACCTAAAAAACACATTTAAATTGTTTAATTTCAATTCTACAATATTTTCAATATGCAGCGTTTAATACCACTTGGTGTAAAAAATTAAAATTATTACTTTAATAGAAGCACTTAAAAGACAATTTTTTTTAGTGCTGCCATCTATTATATTATTTTAAAAACAATTATTATTATTATTCAAATGTCACAAGAAGAAAATAATAAAAGCTAATGAAATTAAAATATATCATCTGCATTACCACACTAATCCTAATATATAAATAATAATCTACTATATATCATTATTAAAAAATTAAATAAATTAAATGTTAATAATATGCTTTCAATATATTCTATTACCAAACCCATTTAGTCTACACTGAGAAAGTAAACAATTTTATAACATTGATAATACATAGAATGTAGCTATATGCTATATCTTAAAATAAATTATATATAATATAAATATAAAAACTTTAAGAAATGCTATTAAATTTAAAAAATAATAAATTAATAAAATGAACACTAATAATAATTAAAAAAAAGGATGTTTATAGAAATTGTCAGATTCTAAAATTTCCAATAGCCTAAAGATTACAAATATAGTGTGTGGATTATCTTCATATTAGCCAAAAAAAAAGCTTAGCATTAGCTATATGAAATAAACTTATATGCATGTTAATCACTATAAAGATGGTATACTATTATTAATTAATATGATATTGTCCTGAGTAGACTAAAATTTAAAAACAAGTTAATATTGAATTTGATTAAATAAGCTAAATTTAATATGAATTGAAATAAAAAAAGAAATGTCACCAATTACATATAAAACATCAAATCAACATCCATCTAAAATGCGTAATAGAAATGTAGTTATAATACAAAAGCCCCATCATTTTTTTTAATTAATCATTGCGTATTATCCAGACAGCTCCACCCTCCTCCGTACTCTAACATCTACCCACCCAACCATCCTATAGTAATTTTTTATTATTATTTTACAATTTTTAATTTTTTATATAAATATTTTTTTATTTTATAAAATTTTTTGTAATTTTGTTTACGCATTTTTTTTTTTTTTTTTTTTTTTTTAAAGATCATATAAGTACTAATTGTATATTAATGAATATATGAATTTTTTTGGAAAACCATGATTTCATGCTTCATAAATTAGTTTTTTAATATTATTGTTAATTAGATTAGAAGAACATTAACATTTTATTCTATATACATGATTAAGTATTATATTTCGATATACAGAATGATGCAGACAAGATTTAAAATTTGTAAATGAATTAACTTTGAATTTAAATTCTTTATGTTTATCATATAAATCTGTTATTGTTTTGTTGTCTTTTATTGTAATTTTAAGATCTAAGAAGTTAATTGTATTGTTAAGTAAAAGGCTTTCCATTAATTCCAAATTAGTGGGATAATCAACTGGAAATTGAGAAATTTTAAATTGATCAGTGGCAATTAAAATTATGTTATCAATATAACGATATAAATGGAGATTATTATTAGTAAAAGTACGTTCATAGTGATATAAGTATAAGTCTGATAATAAACTGGATGTACAACCACCTTGTGGTATACCGACGTGCTGTAAAATATAATGTGTTAACATGCAATATATAATTATTATAGATAATGAAGTTTGTTAAAGATTTAAAATAAGCGATATCTATATTAGATAGCTTTTTCCAGTTTTTTATAATACTTTTTAAATAATGCATTTATAATATTATGTAAATATAATAAGTCTATACTAGGACTTCCCTCTGAGGAATTAGTCTGAGCGATACTGCTGAGAACATAGATTTAATAATAACATGTGGAAGCGAAGAAAATGAGATGTTATCTTTAATTGTCCATATACTGCGATAAATTGAAATGATGAAAATAAACGAATCGTAGAATTACAAAATCTTATATATAAATTCGTATACACTGTTTAAAAAATGGGAAATCAAACCATGCAAGACAGCCATGCATGCATATAAAATTGAAAGTACGCAATATATTAAAAGTAAAATAGAAAATGAAACACTAAATTATCTTATATCGGAATTTTAACTGTAGAAAAGCATGTCAAGAGCATAATCAGATGCTCCGCACCAATTTGAGTAGCTTTAAATGACAAATATATGATGTTTAAAAAGAATGGACTATACTTTATAGGGTGTGTGCTCCCCCGGAATAGTTAATGTTGTACAATATCTGTTTTCCATGGATGCAATGAGGTTGTCGATAACAGTTAAGGAATTCTCTCCTCAAAATCTGATATAGTATCAAAGTACTGAATACATCAACAGTGGCATCAATAGTTACAATTCTTCGTTAGAGTGTGTTTTAGATATGCTCGATCGGATTTAAATGATGAGTGTATGCTGGCCACTACATATGCTGTATTGTTTTGTTTTAAAACATATTCTGCACAAGTTGAACTGTATTTAGCATGTATTAAATAAAAGAAATCGGCAATGATTACAACATAAAGTATGACACAAGATCTGAATATATCGTCTGCAAAACTTTTTAGCTGTCAAAGTGTCATTTGAAGTAATTTACAAATCCATACATATTTCTTCAGCAAATCATGCAAGCTAACATTCGCCAATATGAACCCGATTATGAAAGTTCACCAGAATAAGTTAATATATAAAAAATCTACTAATGATAATTGAGAATATGACCTTATGATAAAATGTCTAGAAAAATGAATCAGATAAAAAATTCATATCACATTTAAAACGGAACTTCCCTCTGTTAGTGGCCTTGGCGAGAGAGAGAAAAGCCTAGAGAAGGAACACTTTAACAAGTACTTTCGTTCAACCTACTCACTGTTTCATAAAGGTCTTTATTCAATATTTACACAATTTATTTAATGCTAGGTGGGTATCTATCAGTTTTGTTGCATTTAAATTGCATGTTTTGCGGAGGAAACGCAGCATTATGAAATATTTAAAGTTGCTATACCTAATAATACCAAATTAATGGTAATTGAGATCGCTTTCCGTTAATTTCATCTTTTTAAATTTTACATTTTTTAGAAACCATTCATAGAGACAATTGTATATTTTAAAACTAACCCGAAGCAAAATTTGAAGGTTTTGGGCTCAGCAGTAACTCAGAAATAGAAAATTTTCGAAAGTTTTTTGTTTCTGCACTGTTTTATATAGCGACATTTTAAGAAATTGTTCTATTGCGAGAATTTACGTCATGATAAATAGAGCCATGTCAATTTTCATGTTTATATGCCTAACAATTCCATATACTTCGTTACTTAGATCATCTTTAAATCTTTTCTCGCTTTGTATAGTCTTTCGATTTTTTAGAATTCGTTCTACAACGAGCATTTACATTTTATAAACTACTACCATGCCAAAGTTCTAGTTTCTAACCCCAACAGTATCCAAAAATTTCAGTATTCCAAATAAATAATAGATTAGAATCTTTCTAGAAATTTTTACATTTATCCGTCAAATTGAACCTTTTAGTGAGCGTTCATTACGAGTATTTGCATCTTAAAAGTAACGACAACACAAAATTTAAAGTTTCTAACCCAATCAATATCGCAGAAATCGCAATTTTAGAACTTTTTTGCTCCTGCAGCCACCAACATTTCTTTAAGTTGGTTATGTGGTTTCAGAGATAACACCTCACAAACGTATAAGTATTAATAATATTATACAATTTATAATATTATAACGCTTTATAATATTAGCATTAGATGTACAGATACAAAAGCCATTTATCTGTTACAAACTAAAGTGCCCGTCGTTGCCCAGAATTTGAAGGATGTTTGTTCTGAAAAATCAATTTAAAAATTTAACATACATCACAAAACAAACATTAAAAAAAGCAGTCAAAATGTTGTATGAATGAATCATATAAAAACGCTATATAAAAATGTATATATGTATATAACAGACGCAAAAGAATACAGCTATAAATGAACTTATTTCAATTTATAATTGGAGCAATAAAGTTAAAATACGCCAATATTTCCCTAATCGGTTTTTTATCATGCTTCAATACATTTTTCACACTCATATGACGTTATACTATATCCACCACGTCCTTTATATTTCCAATATGACGTAATATTTTCCTCTTTCACGTGGAAACCTTGAAATAGAAAAGTTATGAAGCTATATTCACTTTCATTTAAATTCGTCAAACTATTTATTTCATTTTCATTTTTCACGTGAATATCTTGCAATAAAAAGTTATGATGTAACATTCACTTTTTTTTTAATTAGGCAAACTATTTATTTCATTTTCCTTTTTCACGTGGAAATCTTGCAGTAGAAAATTAATTGTTGTAGTAATAATTTTATTGTGTATTTTATCTGTTGGCAACTGCTATAACGGAAAATGTTTAAATTTGATAAGAAATTGCTGTTAAATTGGTGGTTTTTTATTAATTAAAAATTAACTATAAATTATTTCGATTCCGGATTACTTTAGTTGCCTCGGCCATGTTTTAATACACATGTACGTATCTTTTAACTATTTTGATTTCCAAATTGTGGATTTTTATAGAATTACAAACAGACAGATAGACAAGTTTTCATTTTTATATATCTCTCTATTCTGAAAAAAAAGTAGCTAACGCTGTCACCGCCGCCGCCGGTTTTGAATTTTTTGTGACCGGAGGTCTTTTTTCATTAATATTAAGAAAACTATTGCATACAAAAATATGGAAATCGGTGGTATTATAGAGAAATGTTCGATCAACACGCTGATGCATACAGTTTTCAAATAGAAGATTTATTTTAAGACATATTTAATGCTAAAGTTGGACAAAATCCTTCCATTAAAAAAGTTTTATAGGAGCAAAAACTATACATGGGAATTTAATCATTTTTATATCATTTTATTCGATAGAAGATCCGTTGTGCAGATTCTATTAATTTGTTTTAATTTGACTCATTTTTTGAGGTTTTATTTCAATTTTAAATTCAAATATTCAGCTTTTCGACAGATATTTTTTACATATTTTTGAAAATGGTATTAATTTAAACTGTTGCCAACTGTATAAACAGCGCAAACAATAATGTTTGTTTCAAATAAAAAAAAATATTTACACGTTACTATTATAAACAGAAAAAATCCTTCAAATTAGAATTAAATAATTAGGTATAAAAAGCAGGCACTTATTGGAAATTACGCCATAAAAACTATATTTACATGTGAATTTTAAAGGAGAAAGGATATTGTAAAATAAATTCATTAACATGCGTTAGAAGTCTTAAATAGAAGAAATTATGCCACATTACACTTATTATGCAAAATGAGCAAAAAATAATATTGCAAAACAGTTTAAATTTAAAAATTGCGCGAGACAAAATATTAGAGGTTAAATATTAGACCTTTTCAAAATTTTATAATTTGTCGTTTGATGTGAGGTGTTCAGCTATAAGTATGCAAAATGTCATGTCTCCAACTTAATTAGAGGCTGAGTTAGAAAATTTGTTTAAGATACACAAGTTAGAGCCCAGAGGGTTAAATATTAGATCTTTTTCAAAATTTTATTATTTGTCGTTTGATGTGAGGTGTTCAGCTATAAGTATGCAAAATTTCATGTCTCTAACTTAATTAGGCGCCGAGTTAGAAAAATTGCTTAAAATACAGAAGTTAGAGACCGGAGTGTTAAATATGACTTTTTAAAAATTTTATGATTTATCATGTTATCGCAAGTGTTCAGCTATAAGTATGCAAAGTTTCATGTCTCCAACTTAATTAGAGGCTGAGTTGGAAATTTTTTTTAAATACATAAGTTAGAGCCCAGAGGGTTAAATATTAGACCTTTTTCAAAATTTTATTATTTGTCCTTTGATGTGAGGTGTTCAGCTATAAGTATGCGAAATTTCATGTCTCCAACTTAATTAGGGGCTGAGTTAGAAAAATTGCTTAAAATACACAAGTTAGAGCCCAGAGGGTTAAATATTAGACTCTTTCAAAATTTTATTATTTGCCGTTTGATGTATGGTGTTCAGCTATAAGTATGCAAATTTTCAAGTCTCCGACATATATAGTTTCTGAGAACGGGCTCTGTGACAGACGGACAGACAGACAGACAAACGAGTGAGACAGGTAGGGTTTCGTTAGATGAACGAAACTCTGAAAACATGCTGCGGATGACTGTAACAACATCCTAAAATTACATTACCATCAGCGATCTACCAATCCCGAATTTTATTTATATTCGTTTCATATATTCTTATTTTTTGTGCGGCCCGCCCTGTAAAATAACTATCAATAATATATACAGTAAAACCTCTGAATAGCGGACACCTCGAGAATGCAGAATTTGCCCTCTATTTGGAGGTGTCCGCTACTGAGAGTAAAACATTTACAGTTATTTAAATGTTGGTAATCGAAAAAATGTCCGCTAAATAGAGGTATCCGCTAATCGGGTGTTTCCGTTATGGAGGTTTTACCAGTAAAACCTCTGGATAGCGAATACTTCGGGAGGGCAGAATTTGTCCTCTATTTGGAGGTGTCCGCTACTGAGAGTAAAAAATGTACAATTATTTAAGGGTTGGTAATCGAAAAAATGCCGCTAAATAGAGGTGTCCACTAATCGGGTGTGTCCGTTATGGAGGTTTTACTGCATAATTATATCATCCTTTACAAGAAAATTGCATGCTGTATGATAGACAGACAGACATCCAGAGAAAGATAACCTCCCGGAGCGATAAACACTCATGTCTTTTTTTTTTATCATCCACAATCGTTTCTAAATTTCGTTATACGAGTATTAAAAAATCTGTTAATTTCCAGTCGATAGACTGAAAACTATCTTTTAGCCTGAGTTTATAGCCGGATTTACCCTGTTGTATGTCATACAATAGGCCAGATTTTATACAACAGGCAAAAAACGGTCACCGTAGTACGGAGTACTGTATTATTATTTGTTTGCCCACCAAAACTGGTTGCCACGGGTTGTTGCAAGGTTTGTGATCACGTGGTTGAAACTGATCTATTCAATATTACTGTGTGCGTATTTTTTTTTTTTTATTATTATTTGCTCCATGTGTTCAAACCAGTTGTCTACGAAAACATCCACTGGTGAAAGTGACGCACACCAAATTTCTGTGACGTATGCAGATAAATTGTGTTTTTTTATCAGTTTTTTTAATATAATTTTTAAACGGTTTGGAACTTATTTTTCATAGTAGGTGCATTCAGTAGGTGGCGCTCATAGGTACCTTCTGGTGCAATCAGAAACGAAATTCGACAAATATTTTTTGAGTTATGCTTGACGAAAAGTTTTTATTAGGCTTTTTTTTAGTAGGACATGGCGTTAATATCCATCGTAGCTGTAATGTGTCCGGACAGTAATATTTCGCTGAGTATTAGCCTTCGCTTCGCTCAGACAATTATTAAAAAGATCTTTGAAGTCATATGTCGTTATATTATATACACAATGAAGATTTTTTTAAATATTGACCAGTTGATAGCTATTTTTTATACAATGTATATTATCATTGTTTGTTGTAAGTATATATAATTGATTAAGAATTTTTAACAGAAGTTTATTGGCTTTATTATTATATGTCTTGCAACCAATAGTAAAAAATACATCTGCTGCAAGTAATTTTCCGTGTAAATGCAATGACCCCAATCTAAAAAAAAATATAAACAATGATCATGGACATACAATCACTGGATATCTTAATATTGTTAATGATTTTAAATTGAAAAAACTAATGGGTTATGGTACTAAATATAGACTTCCATCTAAATTTAATATATATATATATATAGAGAGAGAGAGAGAGAGAGACAGAGAAAGTCGAAATAGAGAAAATCTTATAAATCCACATTTTACTTTAAATGCATTCAGTTTTCTAAAATATAAATATTGCAATTCCCCGATACGGGTTTCTTCTGAAACTATTTTCGTTTATAGATATAACTTCTTATAAAATAAATTTAAAGATATAAAGTCATACAAAATTCAGGGTTTTTTAAGGTTATTATGATCTCATCAGCTTGTTACAACGTTAAAAAAAGTTTTTTTTTTCTTTGTGTGTGATATAAGTGTGTATATTTTTAGTCTTTTTACATGTCTAAAATAAATTAAATGTTTTTAAGTATTTAATATTATGATTTATGTTTATTTTTTTTTTCATTTATAAAAGTTGTTTATTACAAGTGATCCATATCTAAATCATAATATAATAACTTTTATTCATTTACAAAGTAGCAAAATCAAGAAATATTAATTTGCCAATAACTTATTTTTATTCAGTTCTGATATTATAAAATAAAAACTAATTTACAAATTCTTATGAAATTTTTTTTTCTGGTAATGCTACATGTAACTTCAAAATATCCGATGTAGCATGAAAAAATTTATTTGTTTTCGATGGTATTAAAATAGTAACAGGAAAATGCAATATCTGTGATATCTATAAAAAGCACTGACCAGATGGGAAAGTTTCGTTTATGTAATTTCGAAATACGTTGTATGAATATTACATTTCATTGATATCGGTTTCTTACATATTGGAATATTTAAATATTTACAAAACCTTATTCAGTATTCCTTGAAAGTTTTGAAATGAATTCAAAACTTGTGTGATACAAAAAATATTTTAGCTCTATTTGAGATTAAAGCTGTTGTGAATAAAAAAAATACACACTATCGTGAATAAAAAAATATGCATATTTCAGGCAGATATTTTCTATCATGCAGAATTAGTTAAAAAATATATCTATAATGTAGAAATAGATATTGCATTATGCTAGAATCTATAGAGGTAAAATCACATGTACTCTTTTTTTTACTTTGAGCTGATTTCTAGTATTTATATATATATCAAAATAATTTTTAATTAATGTCTTCTTCAAAGTATGTGTTTCTGTCTTTATTTAAAGTATCTTTACAAAAAATAAACAAAAATATTTGCAAATAAAATAATTTTGAAATTATAATAAAGAAAAGGAAAAACAACAATATAGACAGTTGTATTCGATAACATTCATATATCTTCTAGCCGGTATTTAAACGTTGATTTAAATAATTACGAGGATTTTCATAGAAAGTAATATTTATATATGGTGTTCACGCAATTATTATCACCGGGAAATTTAATCTCAACTCTCAAATATTGAACTCTTGTAAAACTTAATGCCGAAGCGGAAAAGAAACATACTTCATTAAAAAAATATATAATTCTCACAAGCTTGTTTAGAGAATAATTTAGGAAACTTAATCATGGTACGTACTCATTTGATATTTATGCTGTATTTCAAGCTTCTGTCTTCTTGGAGAAAGGTCTCATCAAATACAAATTCTACAAATATTCAAGAAAACTATCTCGCAATATATCTACAAACATTCTGGCATCAATATTGCAGTCACTGACTGTCATATTTATCAGTACCTCACCAAATTATAGTTTACCAAACAAAACATTTTTTCCATCTCGTTTAATATTTTGAATCACAATTGGAAGCACTGCAATATTGTAGTCATTAACTGCCATATTTATCAGTACCTCACCAAGTTATAGTTTACCAAACAAAATATTTTTCCATCACGTTTAATATTTTGAGTCACACTTGAAAACACTGCAAAACATTATTTTAGTCTGTAAATTCGATACAAATCATTGTAGACAAAGAAACAAAATTTACTCTCATAGGTGAATAACATATTTTTCAAAAATTTAAAGAGATATCAGCACATTCATTTGCTATATTTTTGGTGATTTACTTAATCCGTATACCGTTTGTATCAGCATATGGACTAATTTATCCTAATATTTTTTTTTTCTATTTCAACGTGTGATGAAATTAGGAGAACATAAAAATTTTTTCTGCATGGAGTTCATTGTATATAAACGTTTTTTCCCCCCTTTAACTGTCCTTAGCAAGTTTTTGCTGCCCTTTTTTAAAAAAATATTGAAGTCACCCCGTTTTGGTTGGTTAATTTTGTTCCTTGGCACTGACCTGAAATTTTTCATTCATGTAATAAACAGTACATGTAGAAATATTTGATTTTAATAACTTTACAATTTGGTGGGGAAAAAATCGGAAAATGCATAAAAAGAGATCATTCTTAATTTGTGTTTCAAATATGAAAAGAATTAATTTTTTGCATAAACACTTGTTCGTCAATAGACGTTTAAATTAACCCTCTGAGCGATTTGGGTGTATTTTTCACTTTCCTAGAAACAACTTTAATCCGTTGTAGACAAAAATGCTTTCAATAGAATTGTATTTCAAGATATTTATCAAATAAAGGGGCATGAAGTGTATTTTAGAAACAAACAGGGAAAGAAAATTTTAATTAAAATTATTCTTATAAGCATTTTTATGAAAATGCAGAAAAGCCCTCAAGACGCTCGGAGGGCTAAAATCAGAGTTTCAAGCAGCATTTCTCTCCCATACTAATCCGACCGATAATAATAAATATAGGGTAATTCCAGGATGTATGACGCACATTTTTTTGAATTTGTGTAAAAGGTCCCATGGTGGACATAAAATAAAAAAAATTATGCTGTGCTATTTAATGTTAAATATACAACGCGTGTAGTGCGACAAAAAAATTCAAAACAAATTATTAATATTTTTTAACAATTTTTTTCAAAAACATTACACTGCGGCGCATCACCCGTACATTCAGGCTGAGACGCCGCACTTGTGCGGTAGTTATGCCGCGCTTGTAATAAGAACAGAATCAAATTAAAAATAAAACTATTTAAAAAAAAATTCATATCTGGACTATAATTAACGATGTAATAACAAAATGAAACTAAATGAGTACAATGAAACTTATTAATAGATTCAAATAAATAATTGTTGTTAATAATTGTTCACTATTAAAATTGTCGACTTATTTTTTTACATTAAATTTTAATTGTTATTTCAGCAACAACGTAACATCAATGTATTAGAAAGGGAAAAGAAAAAAAAATTGTGTGTACATAATTTATTCGTTAACCCTTTCGAGACCGCTAGCATTTACACAAATTTTATTAGGTTGGTACCACTTTTTAAAAAAGAAGTTATCTTTACTTAAATAATCACGAAAATGCTCTAATTAAACAAAGTAAATATTAATTTTCTTTTTTACTGGTGCCAGAAACAAATTTTGTAAGCTCTTTATGAAAATGCTTATATGCACCTATGGTCCCGAATGGGATAAGAGACATGTTTTTTCGACTAGAATCTACTGAAAAAGTGTCGAAAAAGTACAGTTTATGTAACTACATTTAAACACATGATGCAACGAAGCCAATTACGTTTCCTCTTTTTTGGAGTAGTTTGCAAAGAACGTCTGCGTTACGCGTAATCCAATTTTTCATTATTATCATCTTGACTTGCATCTTTATTACCCTTCTTACTTTTTTTCCCCCTTTTTTTCCTTTGGCTTTAGTAAACTTGATAACATACCTAACATGGTTAGTCTGTGCAAAATGAAAAGGAAAATTTAATAACACTGAATCATCACGTACAAAAGAAACTGCGGCATGTATACCGGAATAGCAGTGCAGCATGTATCCCGTTTTGCATGGTGCAGACGTCGGCCGTCACAGTTACCTGCCATCGCTAAGGGGAATGGCGTAACCATACGCACATTACTCTATACAAACGCTACACTTAGTTTTGACTTCGAAATCATGCATGCATTTAGTAACCAGTGTATGAAAAGTATTTAAGCATAACGTGCTTAAAAGTTTGGACAGTGAAATCATGCACTTGCGTCAAAATAAGGATTATACTTCTACAAGTAAACATCGAAATGGGATTCACGCTATACACTGGTTAAAATAATTTCATTGTGCACCTATACTGTGCGTTTGACGACCATCTATGGATAATTACAAGAAATACAGGGGGTGCGGCATCTATCCCGTATGCGGCGACTCTCCTGGAGTTACCCTATTAGTCTTGTCCCGGTACATTCATTGTATAAAGTTGCATAATGTGCAATTAGACCGTTACCATTCAATATTCTCACATTAGTTTTTTTTCTTACAACATAGCTTGCAAATGCAGATGATTTATTTTTCAAGAATCGCCATAAAAATTCATGATAAATTACAAAATTAGAAGACAAATCTACATTATTAAAATATTTTTTCCCACCATTTTATAATGATCAATGTTATGTAAAATTTCGCTTCTTTTCTTTATTTTAAGATGAGGTTTTCTAATTCTTCTGCCTAAAATTTTTGTAATATTTAAGTTTTTATTAAGTTACAAAGCGAAGATATATCACCGATTCTTAATTATATTTATTAACATTTCACTTGTATATTTAACTTTTTGTGTAAAAAAAATAATTATAATATGTCTTGCGCGACTAAAGATGCGCGCCCTGGACTTCCAACCGGGCTACTGTTTACATCGGCCACAAGCGTCTCAAATATATTTAGTCTCCATATTATGAAAATGCTTTACAGACTCTAAAGCTTAAAAACATTCAGTTTAAGAAGCTTATTTTTGACAAACTGAAGGTTAATTGCACAAAAGGTTCTATTTTTCGATTTTTTTATAACTTTAAAAATATTTAATTAATGATAATTTTATTTTTTGCTCGCATAAGTTCCAGAAAAAATGATGAGCTTTCTTTTAAATAAATAATGAAATAAATCATAATATTTCACGAGAAAAATGGTCACCCTGAATCAAAAACAGTGTTTCAAGAAAAATAAGATTAAAATTTTAAAACAGCATTACTTTCAACAAGTGACGTTACAGTCAATGAGCGAAGAAGAAAGTAAAGGATTTATATATCAGGAAAATGCATTAGGGCAACAATCTTTACACTTTAGGGGGGATGAAAAAAATACAACTTTTGATTCTAAGAAGTAGAATCTTTCTTTATAATATAAATACGTGCAAGTGTTGTTTCCCCCACCATATATTCGAATAATAGCCATAGTCTGTGAACGCTTTATTACAGTGATCGATATAGTGTGTGTTTTTGAATTGTGTTTATATACATCCTGAAACTAAAAAGTTGTGATATAAAAAACTGGTGGAACCAGAGAGAAAAGTAAAGCTCGATCTAAAAAAGTTACAGTAAAAAATTGTCAAATAGTTTCAGTTTAAAAAAGTAAGTAGTGCGTAGAAAAGTAATGGAATCAGATTATCTGTAAAGCTCATGAAATTCCCAAATTTTTGTTGATAGCTGAAAATGTGGACTGAGCTTTACTGGTGCCTTAAAAACAATCAGGGAAGTAAAGGCATTTTTAACTCATTCTGAATTCCAATCATTCATAACCAGTTTAACAATTTGGGCTCATAAGAATAGGTTAGAGGTTGATTTGGAAATGAGCGAGAACATGAGAGGTATCGAGGACATGAGAGATTGTTGAGTACGAAGTACGGACCAAATTCCATTCCAGGGGTCACTGATAATCCTGGAAGATCAAAGTCCAAAATAAGCCCAAAACCCTAAGCATGTACGATTCAACCATATGCTAACTACTTGTCCGGCATAAGTCCATCGACATAAGGCTCCCTTTTCACAGTAATTACATGAAATAAAAATTATTACGCTACATGTGTTAGGTCAGAAATGTTAATAACAACAATTCCTGAACAACTTGTCTATATAAATGTTATACTTAAAATATTACTTCATGGTTTACATTCTTTCAGCTTTATGGAGTTTAGCTGGACTTGATGCAATCATGTTCACAATTCTGGGCCTGACAGAAATTTTTTTGCACATAAATACACATTCTGTTTACTATACCCAGTACTTATTTTGAGTGGATAATATGATTTTGAATATAATGCACCAGTAAAGCTCAGTCCAAATTTTCAGCTATCAACAAAAATTTGGGTAATTTCATGAGCTCTACAGATAATCTGATTCCATTACTTTTCTACGCACTACTTGCTTTTTTAAACTGAAACTATTTGTCAATTTTTTACTGTAACTTTTTTAGATCGAGCTTCACTTTTCTCTCTGGTACCACCAGTTTTTTATATCATTTCACATCTTTTTCAGATCCTTTCAAGAACTTAATCAACCAACTTCAACTAACCAAACGACCGCCCTAATTAACCAAGGAATGAACCCAATTAACCAGCCCAGCCAGTTGTCCCAATCAACAGAAGCATTGGTTCACCAGTGTATTTAAAGAGCTCTGATGACCCCATACTTATTTAAAAGCCACATATTGGGATATTGATCTATACTTTACTCAGGATTGACCGCCAGACTAGTCCTTAGACTAAGTTTTATACATAGCGTGATCTCTTGAATTTTTCTGCTATGTTCCTACGCTCCTCTGGTTTAAGGGACTATGCAGTATCCTAAGCCAACCTCTCAAACACACAAAAAGCTAGGGTAAGAAACAGTCATAAGAAATGAATTAAAACTGCGAAAAAAACTATAAAAAGGGGAAATTTCTGTCTTTGGAATTTAATGGGAATTTAAAATTAAAAAAAGTATGAAAACGACTGAATGCAGAAAAATGATCAAAAGTGATTGAGAATATTATACAATACACCTGTAAATAATATCAGAAATATTACTAATATTGGATTTCATAATAATATTTCGGAGGTCAAACTAAAATACCGAGATAATGACTAACATATTTACATCTAACTGTAACCATTGACCAAAAAATCAGGAAAATTGGAAAGTAGGTGTCCTTTGTAAAGTGTGCATTAATTAAAGAAATAAATTACGTAAATGAGTCTATTGACAATTAGTGTATTTGGTACGGATAAATTATAAAATTAAGCCTACATAATTAACTGAAGCGTAAGCGCATGCACCTATTTTTGTAACGTTAACACACGCATGGGATAAACCTCACCTAATTTTGTCCCCCATTATATTTTTGGCTAAATGCGCTTTAAAAAAAGTCTACTACTCTATATTGTAAAATGCATCAGTACTACTTCTTTTTAGGAAAAAATCAAGCGTTTCATATTTATTTTCCTATTTTATAACAGTTTCTGGAAAAAATGGCGTTTTTTTTCCTTAGAAAATAGGCAATGATTTGTATTACCCCTTAAAACATGAATTATTTTATAAAATTTACAGTAATTACATTTAATACACTTTCATCAACATATGAAGGCATCTTTTATTTCACTCTTTCAGTAAAATTATTTTAGTGTGTGTCTTCCCGTAACGAATGAACATATCAAAATGTAACGTTTGTACACGCGCGGGATTATTTAATCCCAAAAACCATATTTTTACTTTTCTAGCCAACAAACTAAAGACATTCCTTCATACAACCTTTCTCAACCTTGGCCTTTTAAGGTACAAGGAAGGTCAGAAGTGTTTCATGACGTGATTTTGAAGTTTTTTCACCTGCATAACCCCTTCTCCCGCAGGTAAACGCAACATCTCCCGCCAGCCAGACCGTCCGCATACATATTATACCATAAAACGGAAGAGCTTATAGAAAAATGAGCTTTGCTAAAATGACGAATTTTTGAAGTTTTTTCACCTGCATAACCCCTTCTCCCGCAGGTAAACGCAACGTTTCCCGAAAGCCCGACTGTCCACATATGTACTACACCATAAAACGTAACAGCATATAGAAACATGAGCCTTTCTAAAATGACGTAATTTCGAATTTTTTTCATCTGCATAACCCATTCTCCCGCAGGTAAACGTAACGTCTACCGCCAGCCAGACCGCTCGCATACATACTACACCATAAAACGGATATAAGAACAAGCATATAAGAAAAATGAGCCTTGCTAAAATCAATAGACGAAAACATTGCTAACCAGGAATGGCGAACCTTTTCACGTCGACGTGCCAAATTTCCCCCAAAATATACTTTACGTGACCATGACGTGCCAACAATAAAACAATTTAATGGATCAAATAATAATGAATCAAAACTACTTAAAATTTTGTTTTTAACATTAAAAAAATGCAGGTGATATTTGATGTTATACTGTAAAAATTTATTTAAAAAATATTATTTCTGTTGTCTCATCTTAACATCTATCATCTTTCCTTGACAATACGCAGGAAAAGGCAATAAATACAACGAAATGAACTAGCATTTACCGCAAATTTCTTTCGTATGACTTAAAAATAAATCTTTCGTTTTATGGATGATACTAATAAGGATTAATTTCAGAATATCAGGAGTCTGTTTTCAGAATAAAACATCATTAAAAAGTTATGTCAATTAAACAGAAGTTGACGTCATACGTACCAAACGATTTTTTTTATTATTAACTTTTCCTAAATTGTTTTTTTTAATTAAAACTCCTGTATTAAAATAGATTTTTAAACATTACAAACATTCAAATGAAGATACTGCGTCATTTTAACACGTATTTCGTTAAAGTTTTTACATATATATAGGAAATTCTGATAAGAATAACGTCGATTTGAAAAATGCAAAAAAATAGCGGGAAAATCTGATTTTTATTTAAAACAAAATACGCGTGTTATCACTTTTTTTTAAATTATTGTACCGCTTTTTAAGATGTGGAAACGGGAAAGAAAGATTAAAGGAGATATTTCTAATATTGTTAAATTATGGAACGCTATGTAAAGTTTAAATGGGTGCCATTCCCTTAATATTGGATATTTTTTGACCCGACTTTCGAAAGGCACATCGCTGAATTAAGACCTTTCCAAAAAGCCGTTATTCATCACTGAATGTTGTTTGGTTTGGATTTTAATTGAGTTGTTGTCTTTTCATCATGTTTCAAAACGTAAAAGATGCGGCTGAGCTCTACTATACAGCACGATCGTGCTGTATGATATAAAAAAATATATTTTTATATTTTTCCATTTGCGATTGTTTTATACATCCACAGCAAACAGTTTTCTTTAAAGGCAACTAAACATACTTTGTAACTTTTTTTTTTTTTTTTTTTTTTTTTTTTTTTTTTTTTTAAACAAAAGAAATAGGAATCGTACCATACAGAAAGAAACATATTACAAAATTGTTTCATTAAATAAATATTCCGGTTCCACAAATGATTTTTTCTTGAAAAAAATTGGAGGTTGAGAGCAATGCACTTCACTGTACTACATTCTTCTTTTCTTAGATCTCCATAAATATTTGTTTTTGCATTTTGAAAATAAATGGCCTTATTCTATATATTTAGACACTTAGTGCACTTTAATGGATATCCATAATCCAATAAATTCCAATCAAAGTTAATACATTAATTTTGCAAATCACATAGAAGAAAATGTTTAAAATTAAAACCACTTCTTAGAGTTCAGTTAAAATACCTTTTTCTTTTAGGTAATTTATTCAGCCCAATACAGACATTTTTTAAAAATAAAATGTGTTTTTAAATAAACATTTTTCTTTTACGAACAATATTTTTCTTTAGCGATGATTTGAATGAAGAAAAGAAAATCATAGAATTTACTTGTGAATAACCTTGTGAACCATTTATAAATTAAAAATAATATTGAAATTACATTCGTTTTTATTGCATATACCTCAAATTACTTAAATGAGAATGAATTGTGTAAATTATAGTAAGTATTTCTGATGGTTTTACTAACTTTTGAAAAGTCACATAAGGAACATCCTGTTCAAAAAATTATATATTTTTTCGGGAACATTCAATTTGTTTTTAAAATATTTACGGTTAGTAAAATTTGCAAATATTCAATTTCATCAGCCTTTTTAAAACAGAAAAAATATAAATGCTACCATAATAGTAATATTTTAAAATTTTAAATTGACGAGGTCTAAGTGAAAAGAAAACTGGAGAATGACATTTGACGTATACAGTTTGATGTTTTAGAAGGCATTTTAATCTCAACTATTAGTTAATGGACTTCTGAAACAAAGAGCTTTATAGAAAATTATTTTACTTGATTTATAATGCTTAATTTTTAAAAATTATTTTACAGTGAAACAAAAATATATACATATAAATAAAATAAAAATAAACATCCATGGAAAAAAACTGAAAATGTATTGGCAGGAAATTTACCATCTGTTCTCTGTTTTTTTACAAATCTTCCGTTTTCGTATTTCCCAGTTTTTAGGATGGATATTTTACGCTATTGAAAACTGGGATTTTAAGGTTTTAGAAATAAATGTGAGTAATCCTGCAACGTAAAAAAAGCTTAAATAATAATTATACATACTGATGCACGTTCACACAAAACAGGTATCTGTATTGCATATTACCACACCCGTTTACTAATCCTGTTCTCTCCTGTTTTCCTTCCATTTCTCCGGTTTCGAACGGCTGTACTGACTATTAAAAAACGAATGCGATATCCCCCGCACCAAATGTCCGCATCCAACGATTTGGTTATAAGCCAAGATATCAATTACAAAAGTTTAACTATAAATTAACCCTTCACTGCACGGTGTGCCATGTCTGGCATATACCAATAAAACCCTTCTATTTTCCTATGGATCCTAAATACAGGTTATCTGAACTTTGTGCCATATATAGAACATTCAAACAAATAGTTTTGTACCTCTATTCTTTTGTCACTGGATGGCAGTACTAGATAGCTATCTATACATTTTCTTTTAAAAAAACATCAGTCTGCATCGTAAACAACAATACTTCACCTTTTTCACAAAAAATCTTAAAAGTATCGCAAGATAAAATTTTAGACATTCAAGTATATCATATATTTGTTATTTAGGATGCTTAAAACTAAAATATTTCAGTACTTCAACTTGAAATCTTGTTTTTTTGTTTGTGCCAGATATGGAACATAGAGCATAAAGATCATAGTACATTCGAATGAAAAATGCCCGCAAAAGGCTAACGCAAGATGAAATCAATGCAATATTATTTGCATCTGATACTGATGATGAATCTTTTGGACTTTCTAATGATAATTGGGAAGATTCAACATGTAATCCAGCAAAAAAAAAAAAAAAAAAAAAAAAAAAAAAAAAAAAAAAATGCTATTTTTTTCATCTGAATTAGACGTTGTCTTGCACGATAACAACAAAGTGACCCAAGAAATTGATTCAACTACAACATGAGGTAAGTTTTTATATTTAATATTAAAGTAATTTTAAATGCTACTAAAAGTACATTATAAAAGTTAAAAACAACAAATAAAATTCAATAGTGTTGAATTCAGACATTTTTCCGCAGAAGGGACATTTTTATGCGCCGGGAGAGTGTGTGTGTATGTGTGTGTGTGTGTGTGGGGGGGGGTGTTGAATTTCTAAACGATACAAATTTTCAAATTATCTAGGGAGTGCATATGAATGCTCCTGTTGAACGTCCGCCCCCGGGGCACCCCTGAATTCAACGCTGAATGCATAGATTGAGAAGCATCAATTTAGAAAAAGATTGTTTTATTCTTTCAGATGCTGCAGATTCTCCTGCTGGACCCAGTGTTGATAGAAAAGAGTCAAAAAGGAAAAACGAATATAAGAAACTAAGTTGGATGAATAAAAATCTGAAAATTCCTGTAGCGCAAATAAAACATAGAGGAAGTAACTCCTTAAGTGTTGAAATTATGGCTCTGGAAACTCCCTATCAATTTTCTCCCTTTTTTTGAACCATGAACTTTTGAATCTTATTTCTGAAGAAACACATAGATAAAGCATACAAAAGGATCTTCTCAACCTTTACAAGTTTTCATTACGGATATTCAACGTTATATGGGAATTTGTTATCTAATGTCCCTTATACATTTACCATCTGCAAGAGATTACCGGAGTGATATTTTAGGTAACCAAAAATGTCTGTCAAATAATTTGATAAAATCCGACAATTTTTACTTTTTAATGACAGTGCTAAAGAAATTGCCAAAGGCATGAAGGGCCTTGATAGACTATTCAAAGTAAGACCTCTAATGGAGTGTATGCAAGTTGCTGGGGAGTGTATGCATTTATGCAAGTTGCTATGGAAGAGTGTTTGTTAAGAGATGAACAAGTTTGCTCAACAAAGTCTGGAAGCATTTTGAAGCAGTATTTTCCCAATAAACCACATAAATGGGGCATTAAATTCTTCGTTTTATGTGGTATAAGTGGTTTTGCCTATGATTTTGAATTATATAATGGCCAGGAAAATGTTGAGATACGACCGCCAAATGAGCCAGATTTAGGGTCTGCATCATATGTTGCTGGTGTCTCAGTAGGTTAATTCCGATAAATTAAAACCAAAAGTTGTTTTTTAATAATTACTTCAATTCAGTACCATTACTTGAATTTTTATCTCAGTACGGAATGCTTTCATTGGCAATAGTGAGACGCAATAGAATTCCTAATAGTAAGCTTACTTTGGAATCTGAGATAAAAAAAAGAAAAAAGAGGATATAGTCTATAGAAAATATTTCTTGATTCGATAAATAATGAATCAAAAGATATAGCTTGTCCTTTTGTGGTAAAACAATACAATAAACACATGGGTGGGGTAGACTTACTAGACAGCCATGTAGGAAGATATAGAAATAAAATGAGATCTAAAACGCTTGTGTTTTATAAGATCTACTGTATGTTATTATGATAAATTCATGGATCTTATATACATAGTGACCGAAAATAATTCCTTAAAAAATGACTTTAGCTAAATTCATGGAATAGGTTGAAATCTGCATTTGTAAGATTGGGAGCGAAACACCAAATGCTAAAAGAGGACGCCCAAGAATTCTGAAGTAGAAAGAGCAATTATAGCCAAGAAACATAAAGGTCCCGTATCTGCAATACCAGTCAAAGATATAAGCTTAGATGGAGTATGCCATTAGCCGGATTACATGGAATTACAAACTGCATTCGCAAAACTTTCATAAGGTGTTCAAAATGTGGATTAGCCTTATGTATAAATCAAAATAGAAACTGTTACTCTGTATTTATCTGAAATGAGCATTTGAAGCTTTTTTACTCGTAAAGCTCCTTTTCTCACCCCCTTTTTCGTTTGATTTTCTTTCTGATGATACTTTATTCTATTGTAAAATAATTTTCTATACATTTTTTCATTTGATGTCTTTTTACAATCTGTATTTTGAAATTTGTAACATTAATTTTTACTTTTTTACGCATTTTAACCCCTTGAGAGGCGACGGGATATATTATATCGCATTAATTTTAACCAAGTTTTCCAGCAGAAACTTTTAATTAAATTTTATATTTCTAACTTTGGAAGAAAAAAGTGTTGCAAAATTGTTTTTCCTCATTTTAAAATATTTTTTTTAATATTCCGGTGTGAATTCAACGTTACAGAGACACAATTGCTTGCTCCGCAAAGGGTTAAATATCTGCTATAAAATTTTAATACATATTATACTCTTTTTGTATATCTAATACACAAGTATTGTGGGCTTTGTGACACTATTAACATCTATTAACATGTATAGTACAACGAAACTTCAGCAACACATACTTCTTTGGTATTTTTTAAACACGTTTTAGAAATGAAATTGTTAAAACTGTAATTAATTGTTGATCCATTCCCTTACTATTTTTTGTAATTTAAATAATGAATTTCTAATATAATGAATTCCATATTTGATGTTTAAAAATTTTCTATTATATATGTCAGAAGTAAAATTAGGCATAAAAACATTATAAATCTCTGCTACATTAAACTTATTATGTTGAAAAATCTATAAATGTAACTATTTCAGTAATAACTTTTACGGTTCTTACATCTGACTGTAAAATCCAGTCTAAAGTTTTTTCTTATCCCTCTGAGTTAGATTAATCTTCAGTACAATCATATATCTGTTCTTTGATTTTGACAGCTAAAATATGCCAACTATACATCACGTCTAAACTATGTTAAAAGTGAAATGGCTTGAATGTTCATAATCAATTTAGTTTTACAAGAAATATGGATATTTTAAAGGTTTGAATGTTCATAATCAATTTAGTTTTGTAGGAAATATGGATGTTTTAAAGGCTAGAGCGTGATTATTTATTACATATTTTTAACTGGTTAAGAGATCCTTTTTTTTAAGCAATACATAAAAAATATGGGATAAACATCCCCCTTTCAGAGCTAAAATATTCACTTTATTTAATCGAAAATTTTCTGTCTTTAAATAAAGCAAAAATGACAATCAAATATTAATGGTATAGAACAAGCCAACTTTTCCTAAACGCATGATGTACCTGGAAAACTTTCATCAGCATGGAGGGCGTTTAATTTTAATCTCTAAGACCAGTGTCCGACGGGTGTCTTTTTTTCCTGTTTTTTGCTTAAGTATTATGCTATAGCATATCACAATGCTATAGCATTGTGAATGGATAATACTTAAGCAAAAAAAAAAAAACAGAAAAAAAAGACGCCCGTCTGACATTTGTCTAAATGTCACATTCGATCCAGACACTTGGAATGAAAACATTCCTTTTATTAAGTACGTGAGGAAAATATTTTACTTATTTTCAAATAAATTTGTTTAAATATTCTGCTCTATTTCAATCAATTCGTCATTTATGAATAGCATTTAAAGTATTAATGGATTAAAATATTCTTTTGTATAAAGTATTTAATTCACTTATACAACTGAATCAACACTTTTAAAATAAATATCTTCACAATTGTCTGACATATAGTCCTTTTCACATTATTAAATAAATAAATAATATCATAATTTTGACCTAAATATAAATTCATTACAATTAATTAATTAATGTAAATTTGCGATGAAATCTTCATAATTTTATTAAAGTGATACATTAAAATGGAAATCAATCAGTAATTACAAATGTTGTTGGTTTTCCTCATAAGATAATAGGAGGTTACTCGAGGTACATTGGTTACTCGAGTTGGTAAATGTATCGCATATAGGAGAGACTAGAGAGGGTTAACCATAGGGGAGGCTAGCCCTACTCTTCAGTTTTCTTATTTTAAAGAATTCCAGAGTTTTACTAACAGGTAGCAACCAAAGCTACTGAAATTTCAAACAATGGTCTTTGTTTCATGAAGATAATTGAAACAGGTGCGGAAAAATGAATTGTGAAGATATTTAAGCTTAAAAAGAGTATTTTTTAGGAAAAGCTTGTAAGATTTTCTCAAATAAAATACAACATAGAAATTTCAGTAATTAGGTCTTGAGATGAAGCCATCATCAGACATCTTGAGATGCAGTTTTCAAACAAATTGCATTTAAAAGTACTTTTTTGCCCTATGCAACGGTATAAAAATTTCAAATGTGCGATGCTTTGAAGTTAAGAAAATTGCAGTAGAGATTATCCCGTACAATAATACAATTGCTTTGTTTTAGAGACTGGCTTATATAACGGAACGTTATTTTTTAGAGACGACACTTTAATTGCTGGCCGAAAGAAATAACATATCGGGGCTAAAAAATCATTTTCTAAAAAATGGGTCAACCCTCCCCAGTCTCCCATATATGAGTCTCATTTCAACGATAATTTTCAGAAATTATTATCATAACTGAAAGATAAAAAGGAAATAACAATATTCTCCGGTACTAATCAATAGGGTCAAGGATACTTTATTTTGAAAAAAATATATTACCTGATATTTTCCATAGTATTGAAAATAAAATACAATAAAGGAAGCCGTCTAATCTTTTTATACTATATTTCAAAAGTAAATTAAAAGCAGCGTTGTTATCAGATTTTTATTCACATCTTATATTTAATACATAATAACTTAATTGTTATCGATTGTGCGCTTAGTATGTCATTTCTGAAAATTCTTTGAAGATCTACACCGATCATGACTCCTAGCATCCAAAACCACATTAAGTTAAAAAAATTATCTGTCTCTCTCTCTCTCTCTCTCTCTCTCTCTCTCTATATATATATATATATATATATATATGTACATATCACTTTTTTATGGACACGATAACTTCCTTAATACTGTTCAAATCCCTTTCAAACTGATACATAAAATGAAGGGCATAAAATCTCGGTCAAGTTCGTTAATGGGCAAAATCGGACCAAGGGCATGGAAATAGGGAGGGGTTTTGTGAAAACCGAAAAAAACCCCATAACTTCTTAATTTTTGTACGTATCAAATCCATTTAAAGTTTTTATTACTTCTAAAAAGAGGGCCCAAAAATTTATGTATCACAGCTTTTTGATAAAATAAAAAATGGGCTCAAGGGGCGCAAAAATAGGGTTTTAGGAAGAAAAAAATTCATAATTTTGTCAATTCTCAAGTTATGAAATCCAACTAAATTTATTATAAATATTTTTAATATTATCTACAACTTTTATATTGACAGGTTTTTGATAAGACCTATTCGTATCGCAAAAAATAAAATAAAAATAAAAATAAAAACAAAAACAAAAGGGGGAGGGGGTGAAGGAGACAAAAATCCATAACTTTACCAACTCACAAGATATAAAAGCCGCAAGAATTTATTATAGATCTTCTTAATATTATATACAACATTTATATTCACAAGTTTTTGATGGAAGCAATTCTTACAGAAAAAACAAATAAAAAATACATATCAGTTGAAGAAAAAAAATCATCGTATTAAGATCCTATTCAAATCCAAACTGCTTATTTTCTAGCTCATTTTTAAATTCATTTTTGCTCTCAAACGCATACAATTGGTAAATTCCCTTATTCAGAAGTGATATAATGTACCGTAATGGTCGATTTCCTGATAGAGGCAGCATATATTTCAAAAAATTATGTCAAAGTGGGCATTTTGAACTAAAAATTCCGAAGCAATTGTTTTGAAAACGAAAAATATTCGCTTACTGAGAAAATAACTGTTTATAAATCAACTTTTAATTAATTGAAGGAAAAATTCAAACACAGGTTGCTTATAAATCTCTTTAAAAATCACATCAGCAAGTTCTATATTTTTTATTTTAAACGTGAATCTGAAAATGTGCCAGAAAATTTCGGGTTGTTGAGCATGGAAAAGTATTTTTTTGAATACCGCCTTAACATGATTCTGATAAAACCAACTCTTATATAAAAATGAAATAAAAACTTGACAAAAGTTGCCAGAAAAAATTGTTAAAGTGGGTTTATCTCTAACCATGATTTGGTTTTTGTTGTTGAAATTAGCACTTAGCTTCGAAATCTACCTGCGCCTGTAGGCCTGTTGCAAAAAACGAAATAAAGTTTGATCAAATCATTATAATTGTTTAATGTGCCACCAAAAATTATTAGTTATGGCTATTCAAAGACCATCGGCGACCGAATTGTTAATTTATACTTTACTAAACATAATTCTGAAATTATTAATATGGCAACCTGTAGTTATAAATGGTATTTAAAATATCTGTCTTTGAATGAAAATTATTTCAAATAATGAATCACATTTACTAAGATAAATTATTCCATGAAGTATATTTTTATTTATGCAATAACTATATATATATATTATGTTAAACTGCTGTAAAATTATAGAAATATTTTAAATCAAACGTATGAAGTATATTAATTGTTGAAAATATTCATGTCAATTTCAGAATACTTTAATACACACTGTTTATGAAAAAACATTTTATACAGTACATGTTCTAATTCTACGTGCTTTATATTGAAGGTATAATATTTATAATATGCAACAGAATATACATTTTGTATTGTAAAAGTGATATTTCGTTCTCCTGACATATCTCATTTTTAAATATACTAGTTTTGTGGTATTATAAATCCATCATAGGTAATGATATGAAATTCAACCAAATTGTCAATACCTCATTATTAAATGACAAACATAAAGTTTTGGAAGCTATCCAGATATAAACAAGAAAGAAAAATCATGCATCAAGCACAGATTATGAAACACTTTCCATACCTTCCACAATATTTTATAAAAAAATCTCTGTTTAATAAGATAAATAAGATATTTAAGTAAGCATTTTAGAAAACGAAAAATCCATTTGAAAACCAGATTTTTGAAATTTCCGTTCATCGCCTCAAAAGTTCTCCAATTCTTTTGTGCAGCCGTGTATTTGATCTATATATTTGTATATATTTTATATACTATGGTAAAATTGAGTTTAATAATACAACGTATAATAGGTTGAAAAATCACATTCAGTCATTGCAATTTCTACATTGTAGACGTAAACGTACTTGAATTCTTTTGTGCAGCACTGTAACTACAGATTTTTAAAAACTCACATATTAGGCTAAAATTTTAATCAGGCTCAAACACGCTTAAAAGTAGTGAAATCACATTTCCATAACTTATCATCCAAAGGCAATTATGTATCTAGTTTTTTACGAGACCCTGTATATCATTTCATTTATATTCTAGAAACATATCTTAGTATCTAAGTATAAGTCAGCTTGAAAACGCATGACTCAAAAAGCGCATTTAGGTAATTCACACCCATACTCAGATGCTTACGAAATTTTTGTGTAGGTTTATGTGATTTAGAGCATTTATATATACCACGTAGTATGTAAAAACTTATTTAGACTCAAAAACGCATATCACAGCTGAAAACATACTTCAAGCAATTATCGCTAATAAAGTCTTTCACAAACACTGCAGTATCTGATATATTTTGTGTGTCCGTGTAAATGATAGACATATTATATTCTAAGCAAGTATCCTGTAGTAAACCTCAGTAATATGTATCAGTTCCATTATATTTTACATAGTGTATCATAAATAAAATACGCCGCGACCAGGTTTCCATTGTGTAACGGAATACTTTTGCGTTGCTCTGTAAATGAATAATAAATGCTTTGCTTCCTATATTTTTCAGAATGCATGTTTTGGTGCACTTCATAAAAGGATTATCAATTTAATTTTGTTTGAAATCAGGTAACGTAATTAAAAATGCATTTGAAAAAATTTCTTCCCATTGACCATAATGTAACAAATAACTTTTGAAAGCTCCTGTAAACGAAGTATAAGTGCTACAGACATCATTTTCAATTTCGTTCGTGATTTAATAAACGTCAAAAACGTATGAACATTACAAGTGGAAAAATTTTAAAAATAAAAAATAAAAAATAAAAAATAAAACATTAAAATAGTTGTTCATAAGAACTAAGATTTCTAAGTTAACCTACATGCTACTTAATTATATATATATATATATATATATATATATGTATATAAATTCTTTAAAACCACTTCACTGGTTGCCCCGAGATAACTCGGGGGTAAAAGCACTGTTTTCCCATACCTGTCGCCGGTGAAGTGATTAAAAGAACAAGAAAACTATTTATTTTTTTTTAATTCTAAGAATCGGCACATTATTCGGAGAACATACCATGAAATAAAAAAAGAAAGTGTAAAACATTAGGTGCGCGTTACGCACCTGATTACATTATATTGTAAAATTTCATATACTGGGTGCCATGTGTTATCTATCGCCGACATTTATTTTGTCAAAAAATGGTCCTGCACATATAGTTCCAATTACAAAAACGTTTCAATTAAGGTAAATATTCATGTTGTGGCATTACAAAATCATTTTTTTTTTAAATTACGAAATCTAACATTTTTTACCGCCTCCAATCTCTATAGTTATATTTAGTAAAATTTTACATATATCATAACAGATATAACACAAAGAGTTTGACTTCCGTACTACAAAGATTGTCTCAGGTTTTAAATTTCAAAGTTTGAGATTATTGCACATGATTTTGTCTCGCATTGAGGGATCAGTTAAAATATGAATTAAAGTAATTCGTGATCGAAATCAGGGTGCAATGCACACTTGCAAAGTGCAAAACACCTTTAGCCAGTACCGCTAAAACGGAGTATCACAAAGAGGGTTATTTATCTAAAAATTTGAGTTGACTTTTACGGTTCGTATACAAATCGAAGAATGAAATATTGAAATTAAACAGAAAAATAAATATTAATATACTATCATATCAGAAAAGTGTCTACTATAAAAAATGAATACATCAAACGCCGGAATCTACTAGAGATACTGCTCAAAGTTATCTCCATTAATGGCAATGCGCAATTGAGTGCGTGACAGTACTGTACCTTGGAGCATAGAAGGTGTAACTTGTGCGACAACCAAGGATGATTGCGCTGCTTGAGATCAACTAATTCCTCTAAGGTGTTGAACATGAAATTACCATAATCAAATCGTCGTGTATGGTCACACAGCATCAATGCTTGTACCAGTGTCGGATGGAATGCATGCGCATCATGTGCATGTAACAAATGCCTGACATGCTGATGCGTGTATCCACATGCCTCGCTTACTTATGCCGTGCTCAGTTGTGGATTTAAAATGGCGAATGCAAGCACCTCCTCCGGTGTCACTCGAACATTACACCTTGCCCGTCTACTTGTTCTTGGTCTTGTTGCAACAGAGGCGGTCTCTCTAAGACAGTGCAATACATTAGTTGTAGTTTCATGCGTTGGATGTCGATCCCTAGGGAATCGTTTTGAATAAACCCCCACTCCGCTCTGGCATTTCTATGATATTCATCATAAATAAGTATAATTTATGCATATTGCGTATATGTGTAGCATGCTATCACGATCTCAGCGCTGACTAGCATATCCACTGCTATATGGCTCGTGTTTATCACGAACGTTTGGCGCTGCGGTACTATTCTAATTTGCATAATCCGGATTTTCATGCTCGTTATAGCTCGGCTGGTAGTTTGCATTCCGTTGCAATTTATCTAGTTCTACGGAGTATGTTTCATTTTCCCGGTATCGATTCTACCTACTTTGACTTTTGAATGCTGTTCGAGCCCTAAAAGTTAGGTCAAATGTTTAGATCAAATAACCCTCTTTGGTGATTGGGCAATACCGGCTGAAGGTGGTTTCGCCGTAAAAAAGATATTGCACACCGATTTCGATCTCGAATTATTTTACTTCATTTTTTAACTTATCACTCAATGAAAGACAAAATTATGTGCAAAAATATCAAACTTGGAAATTTAATAACTGTGTTATTTTTTGTAGTATAGTAGTCAAACTTTTTTTATTATATCAGTTATGATATGTTAAAACTTTTACTAAATATAATTACATGAGTTCGGGGGACCGTAAAAAGTTAGATTTCGTAATTTTTATAAAATTGATAGTTTACTTCAGACAATGCTACAACATGAATATTTACCTCATTTGGAACGTTTCTGTAGCTGACACTATATGTCTATGATCAGCGATTGAGAAATTAAAGTTCGGCGATAGATAATATATTGTACCCTGTATATAATTAGAAAAATGTATTTCATCCTAAAAAAATGAAAAGCTTTCTTATCACTTTTAAAGTATTAGATTAAAAAATTATGATGAATTACTTTTGGCTATTTTGTAAAGTTTGAATCTTGGCTAATTAAAGAAATGAATACCACCTACTCTATTAATAATCATTATCAAAATAAATTAAAGGAATATAAATATAAACTATGACATATTTTATAACAATTTAAGACTTATTTAATAACTTATTTAATAACTTATTTAACAATTTAATGGCAGAAATCTTATCTTGTTTGTGTTGTGCACTTAAACAGGACTTGATATTACAGGTGATCTTTTAAATGTTTCTCTGTATGGAATAGCTAACACACTTAAGAAATCTTAAAACAACATTTAATTGGCTACAAAACTGGCAGATATTTTATTCTCGTTAATTGTATTTATGTCTTTTCATAATAGGAACCCCCTTCTATTACTGTATTTTGTTCACGCAATAATTCACTACTTAATACACCAGAGAGTAGATGGTGTCCCCTCTTTTCATACTGTTTTTTAAGTATATCTATACCACACGTGATAGATGATTATGACCAGGTAATCCTAGTTTTTAAAAAAATGTATCATCTTTCTAATTTCATAAAATACCTTAGTATAATTAACTTTAAAATGAGCACTGTACTGAGAAAATGAGGACATATGATTATATTACATAATACTAAATAAAACTATATTTTGAAATACAAAGTGTTTGAAAATTATCTGACATCATTGGAAATTTAATATAAAATCAAATAATTGACGTACGGGAGTGCAGCTTGAACAAAAATGTATCTCACGCTGAAAAGCTTTCTTGAAGCGAATAAAAAAATATCTCCAAACTTCACCCATAGATGGAACTCTAGCTTAAATTAACAGAAATAAGCAGAAAAACCTGAAGACATACAGTTACAGATCATTTATTATGCCACAAGCAGTTACATAGCATTTATATTTCTCGAGCTACAAAAGAAGCAGACATTGGTATACAGCAATGGATTGCACAAAATAAATGATCTGTAAGTATTTGCCTTGAGTTTTTGATGTTTCTTTATGATGCTTTGAGTACAGCGCCATCTATGGCCGAAGTTTTGAACTTATGTTTTTTATTTACTTCTAGGAAACGAAAAAAAAAATTCTTTCTCGCATCTGAAGCATTATTTTATATTGTAATTTAATTTACTTTTTAATTAATTATTTCAATTGACACATTGACAATATCTTTTAAATAAAAAAACAAAAATGTGCAACATCGAAAGATATGTCAATATGCCCTATGGCTATCTAACATCATCTTGGTAAGAAACCGAACTCGATCCTTTAGTAGTAGAAGAAATGATGTAGAAATATCTAACAAAAT
This sequence comes from Maratus speciosus, assembly GCA_963932465.1. Classification (NCBI taxonomy): domain Eukaryota; kingdom Metazoa; phylum Arthropoda; class Arachnida; order Araneae; family Salticidae; genus Maratus; species Maratus speciosus. The sequence continues at coordinate 437,243,387 of OZ010789.1, forward strand.
GAAAAGCAGCGTAATTTTTTTTTTAAAAAGTGAAAAATAAGATGGGAGTAGTTTTACCACAAACCATTGGATATTTTAGGTCTGGGCAGATAAATCTCTGGGTTGTTCTCGAAAATTATGACGTTTAATGTTAAAAATAGAAGTGATGTTCTGTTGTAACTTTATAAATTTTAATATCTAAATACCAGCTCAATCTAAATGTTTTATTAAAACGTACATTTAACAAAGCATTTTATGAACTAATCGTGAAGTGTGATGAACTAATAGTCATTATTCTAGAACTACTAAGTACAGTGTGGTCATAATAAAACTTCACCGACATATGCAACCCTAGCGTCCTAACCGCTCAACCAATCGAAATAATATTTCAGATTTAGTTATTTGAAGATATGCGCTCGAGATCGTGATGATTTTAAAAAATAGATCTATCACGGTTACGATTACAGTGAAAAAAATTCGAAATTTTCAAATGCAACACATTTTTTTTTTCCTGCGCAAATTCATCAGCGCATTAAAAAACCATAAATGGCGTTGGAATGATACACGTATGACTTTGCTGGTGTAATATCGTGGCACTCAATTCTAATTAGTTCCTATGTAACGTAATGTTTAGTACTCTAAAACAAATTATTACATTTTTATTTTCACTATGTGTAAACAAACAGACCTCAAAAACGCATTTTAAAACAAATCTTATAACTTTTCTCAGTTCACAGGTGAAAAAAATATCAGCTGCTGAAAAACATGTCTTGTAGCCACTTCTTCGTTCTTCGCAATGGTCTTTTTTGCAAGTGTTTTACGCCTGCAATTTTCATCGAACGTGTATAATTCCAACGCCATTCATGGTTTTTCAATGCGATGATGAATTTGCGCATGAAAAATATGGATGAAGCCATTCGAAAGTTTTTCACTGTAACCGTAACCGTGAGAACTCCATAATTTTAAATCATCACGATCTCGAGCACATACCTTAAAATAGGTATATCTAAAATTTCTTTTCGATTTGGTTGGGCGATTAGGTCGCTAGAGTTTCACATACAGGGACAGTTTTTTTATGACTACGCTGTAATTCACTACTTCACTATTTCTTGAACTACGCCAAAAGTGATATTAAAAATTGACTTTTATTTATCTCTAATCAAAGTAACACCTTTTATCAGCACTATTTGCCTGATCAAACAACAAGGCAACTACATGACAGCATCAAGATGTATTTTCCCTTTAAATGTCTTTCAGACGTAGTCGATTCAGTGATTATAATGTTTTCTTTGACCTTTCCCGGTCCAAGATACAAACAAGCGGTGAAGTACATTTAGTTTGTTTGACATATGTATCAACAAAACTTTTGAAGCGTATTTAGACAGATGTTCAATTGTGTTTCACCGGTTACATCAGCCTCATGAATTTGTATATATGCAAATATACAAGAACCTGATGTAGGTTTTTTTTTCTCTATTCAAGCTTCAAGATTTTATCGCTTCAAGAAAACGATAACATTGGATATAATTTCTATTCGCAATGTATTTTAAGAAAAAATGTAGGCAAAATCTCAAGGATACTTAAATTTTGGATAACAATGCAGATACCAACGCAATTATTATGTTTTAAGTGTGACAATAAACTGTTCTAAGAATAAATTGTTTTGGCACGGGATTTCTTTCTCGAAAGCTAGAAAGCTTTCTTGAAAGCTTTTCTGAAGTAAGATTTTTTTTAAATTTCAAAATGTTTCTAAATGACATAGAAAATTTCATGACAAGTGAAATTAACTACGACTGAAAAACCCAAACTGTCTCATTCTCTTGTTTTAATAATAATTTTGGACGTGAGAATAGGTAACACAAAAGTTCGTTTTAGGCGTTCTCTTCAAAGCTTGATATCCAGCATCGGACACTAAACTTTAAGAAACTTCTAAAAATTTTACACAGCTTAAATTTATAGGAGTTGTGAACTTATGATATTTTACATTCAGTTTCATCAGAAGATACCAAGTAACCCAACTTAGAACTTTTAACATATTTAGCTAATTTCTGTAAGTCTTTTCCACTAACACAAATTCAGAAATAGAGACTGAAGGATACCAAAATGATTAAAATGTCAGACTAACAGGATCAAATGCATTAAATATCGGTTCCACACCAATTCTCCTGAAATAAAAAAAAAAAAAATCAAATATTCAATCTTTTGTACAATACCCAGGACGAATGCTGGTATTCATTTGCTAGAGAAGCATTAAATGCTGTATCCCATCAAACTAAAATAGCATAAACTACCATAACACATTTGCTGGTTCCACGATAATTACCAGCAAGTCATGGTGTGTATTGGAACACTTTACTGCTTGGCTAGCATACATAATCCAGCTTGTGTTGCTGGCCTAACAACAACCAAGACCACCACTTGCTTGTAATTTCTGCTATTTTAGCAGTAATTTACAAGCAGCAGATACTTTTTTGTTGCTATTCTAGCATTACATTTTAACATTAATTTCTTTTAATTTTCTAGCATCACTTGCTTTTAATTTTTTCTATGCTGGCATTACTTTTCTAGCATCCCTTGCTTAAAATTTTTGCTATTCTAGCATTACTTTTCTAGCATAACTTGCTTTTACTTTTTGCTATTCTACCAGTTGGGAAAAAAAGACACTGGTGTCGCCATCTTTGGAGAATTTTTGAAGTACCTCATTTTTTACAAGGAGAAACTTAGGTCGGATTTTCTTTTCCTCTGAGAAGGATTGAACGCACTAACTCCGGTTTGGGAAAAGAATGCTATACTGACTTCGCTACTAGAGTCGTGTTTGTAACCGATTTTAAATGCGGGTAATGGGCGATGAGCTGATTCTGCTGTGAGTTGATATTTTTATAAGAAAGAGGGTGAATTTCTCGATGCTGTTATCCACAAATTTCAATTAGTAAGGTTAGTTTATTATTAGAATTTTAATATGTCCTTCCCACAGCCGCGAACTTATATATCCGTTCACTAAGCTGCAGGTTTCACGGCAATAGAAGCAATATTAAAATTAATATAATTCTAGAAATGCAATGAAGTTTTAAAACATTTTGTTATGAATAATACTCTCAAGGCTTATATTCTTATACCTAATTAAATTTTTTATGTCTTTTTGAAAAATCACCTTTTTTTAGATAAAAAAAAATACAGAGAAAAAAAACATTACAATTTTGCCGTTTTGCTCGTCGGTCAGGGGGTTAATGGATAATTAGAATATGGCTTGATTAATATAGTTCATTAGTGGAATTTTCTTTGCTTAATGAATGGTTTGAATATGGTCATAATTATTTTTTGCAGAAAAATAAAAGATTTTGAAGTTTATTTAGGATCAAATTAATCAATTTCACGTGGGTGTTAAGATTTTAAAAATTTAGTCCTTATTGGAGGGGTTGGGGTTAATTGTACATATTTACAATTCGATTGTTATGAACTTAGTTCTTAAATGAAACAGTGTTCCTTGAATTTTGAAATTTAACTAATTAAATACTCTTTTTGAAAGGCACGGATTTTTTTTTTTTTTTTTTTTTTTTTTTTTTTTTTTTTTTGTATAATAAAAATAATTAAATACTAATAGAATGAACAGCGAAGAATTTTACGATGGTGGAGAGGAGGGGAGGCGCTTTTTCCAAAAAATCTTTCATGGAAATTAATTTTCAGTTTTTTTTTAGATTCATGTGTTAAAATTTTATCTAAACCGTGGGGGGGGGGGGCGCTTTTTCCCAAAAAATGCTTTATATAAATAAATTTTCAGTTTTTTTTTAAAGATTTATGCGTTAAGATTTTATCTAAAACGGGTGGACGAAGGCAGTGTTGAATTTACGTTGTAGTGGTTCGAAAAAGAAATCTACCGCCCCAGGATATTGAAATTTAACAAATTAATATTTTTCCTTTGACTTTAATAAATACAGGAAATTTAATATTTTCGAGAAACTTCAAAGAATAAATACTAAGAGAAAGTGCAGCTATGAATTTTCTTCCAATTCAAGGGAGGGTGGTGCTTTTTACCTTTATGTCTACCATAGAAATTATTTGTTATTTTTTTTTAATTTTATGTGTTAAAAATTATCTCAAACGTGTTCAACGGGCAGTGTTTAATTCAGGGGGCGTGGACACAGCCCCCCCTTTCCCAACTTTTGAAATTTAATAAATAAAATTTTATTTTTCTCCCATTTTTAAGGATATAGAAAATTTATAATTTACAGGTAACTTAAAATAATTTAACAGTAAGAGGAAGATTAGTTTAAAATTTTTCGTTGGGGGGAGGAAGGAGGCGTCACTCTTCTATATCCGCTTTGGAAATTAATTTTTAGTTCTATTTCTTTTGATGTTTATGTGTTAAAATCTAATCTCTAATGCAATTCAGGTGAGGATTAGCCACTCCCCGTGGATTTTAGATTTTAATGAACAAAATTTTCCTTGTCTCCGTTTTTTAAAGACAAACTGCATTTTTTTCGAGTAAGTTAGAATATTTAAATTCTAAGAAACAGAAGAAAAAAATTATTTTATAGGCGGGAGGGGGGCGCCCCTAAAAGACTCTCGTAGAAGTTAAATCACTTACAGAATTCAACACACCCCCATAGAAGTTAATTAAAAAAATATAAGTTATATTTTACATTTTGCTTAAGGGGTCTCAGCACTCTTAAAATTGGAAAAAAATGAAAATAAAAGACCATTTTCAACATTTAATATCTTAAAATGTATTTGATATTAAGACGCAATTTTAAATGGGAATGAAAGATACAAGTATGTTCTTTCATTTCAAATATCTGTAAAATTGCAAGATGCAGAATTAGCATTTACAGGGGGCTCAAAACTGACAGACATTTGACGAGCAGAAAATCGGCAAAACAGCTTATGCGCACGATTACAAAATATATTTTGCAACTAGAATGAAAATTTTGGTGCCTACGTAAACCTCAGATTATAATAATTACACTGAACCTAAATAAATTTGTATTTAAAGCATTTTTATATTTTTAATACAAAGTTGTATTTAGCTAATGAAAAATTTAGAAAAATTCAACAATATAAACCCTTAAAAAATATTTTCTTTTTACAATAAAAAGGAAATTTTAGGTTCACTTTATACAGACTAACATGAAACATATGTTTTGAAAATTTTATGAAAAAATATTCAGAAGTTTTTGAGATATCGTGCGCGTTATTTGGAAAAACGTCAATTGGAGAAAAATGACTTCAAACTTTGGGAAACACCGCTTCAGCTATTGAGCGAGTATAATTCTAAATGCCATAACTTTTGTTCTAATGGGAATTTCAAGATAACAATTATATCAAAATGTTCAGAAAATATAGAAGTTTAACATCTAAAAAAATTAAAATTTCGAAAATTTTAGAGCTTTAAGAGTCCTGGGACCCCTTAAATTGCAATGTACAGTCAAACCTCCATAACGCAAACTCCTGAATATTCCGTTAAGAGAAGAGGGCTTAGGTGATCCATTACTCCTCCCTCGAATTTGAAATTTAACTAATTTTTTTCTCCGATTTTGAAAAACAAATTGAAATTTAATCTTTTCTCTTAGCTTGAAATAAAAGAGAAAGTAACAATTTCAGTTAGGCGGGGGGGGGGGGGGGGGGGGACGGAGGTGGAAGAGAGCTATTGTCTCTCCCCGGATTTGAAAATTTAATTTATAATTAAAATTTCCTTTTCTTCTATTTTCAAAAACATAGTCAAATTATACTTTTCGAGTAACTAAAAAAAAAAAAAAAAAAAAAAAAAAAAAAAAAAAAAAAAGAACATTTGATGTTTGCAAGCATTAACAAGCACACAATGCTTCCTTGAGGTACCTACCTCACCATTACAGGGAAGAGACTTGTGTAGAAAATAAGCGCATCCTAGTGGCACATAGTACGTCATGCTGTTTTCTATCAAAGCTGGTTTCATAGCATATTGTGCTGGTAAGCATAAAAAAGCATATAATAGCATGTAAAGGTACCTACCTCTCCATGCTTTGACAGAAGCTTAAACAGCAAATAAGCACAAAAAATGCTTGTACATAGCTTGTCATGCTTTTTCTCCATCAGCTGGCTGCATAGCATATTATACGGGCAAGTATGAAAAAGCATATATTAGCACGTTAAGTTACCTACTATCCATGCTTTGAAAGAACCTTAAACAGCAAATAAGTATAACATGCTTGTACGTAGCTTGTCATGCTATTTCTCAATAAGCTGGCTGCATAGCATATTATGCTGGCAAGCATAAAAAAGCATATAATAGCGTGAAAATCTAGCAGACAAAGCAATATATAGCAATAACTAGCATACTTTGTATGCTGGTACTAGCAAGAATTTTGATCTGGGTACCCAACGAAACATGCCATTTCTTTTCATGACTTAATTTAATTCCTACCTTTACCGTAACCAAACCGATAAAACTATGAGATGACTTACCCTCTTTTTGTCCCTAATGAATCTTATTTTTCAGAAATTCCAAAGTTTTTCTTTACAGAACGTCCACTTAAGGATTTCATGTGCATAGTTAGTCAAATGTCATATTTATCATTAAGAAAGCCCTACATATCCAATTCGAACTGTTTTTTTTCTTGGAATAATTCATGAATTAATAACTGTTCGGCATAGTCGTTCGAATGAAAATTTGTTAGAAACTTCTCAGCATCTTTAAGACCTTGTTAATTGTGGGAATTTTGGTTATTTATTGTTGGTGTATTACGCAATGAATAGCACCTGTGATTCACCTCAAAGTAAAGCAATCTTATTTGGGTGTACAATTCTTCCAGACTTCAAACAAAAGCTCTTTATTTAGGACGATATTTCCCAAGCTGTCCCAAAAAATGACCCAAAAATGACCAGCGTTATTAAATCATACATGTTCTCTTCTGTAGAAACGTCGACCAAAATTAATTGTTGTAACTATCTCTCTATCGTCCATAAATCCGTGTCGTGGTTAAATCAAGAAAAAGGGACGCAATGTTTTCCTTGATTTAGGCATGATCACAAATCCTCACATTGTACAATATACTGCTCTACAAGACACCAATCCAAGATGTTTATGTTGCCACCACACACTCAAGTGTCACTATATTGTTTTAATTTGACAAAACTGTTTTTCATGCGTAGTGCAATTGCTTATAACAACTTAGAATTTATTAATGAAGACTCTTTGAAACTCATTGTGTCATCAATCGTAATAAATACGCTTTTAGTATTTTCAGGTTCTCAAAATCTATTTTGAAACCAATTGTAATTTCATATAAAAATACTTTTCCGTTGTAATAATTTTTAGAAGAAAAATAATAATTTTCAGTCAACTTTTTATGTAGTAAAACATCCATCTGCACAATACGCCTTTCTTTTCGACTCGAAGACTTGCTAAATAGCAATCTTTAAGTGACCTACATTTTCCCTTCTTTCTTGTCTTAAACTAGTAAGGTTTCTCTATGATTGATTCACCAATTTCAACTTTCAATGAAAATGAAAAAGCTTCTCCACCAGATTACCGTCTTCTGTTGATACTAATGATTATTTCTTACGAAAACATTACCCATTTATCTATAATGACAAATAGTGCGTGGAACGACTTGTTATCGCTTGCAGATGATAAAAATGACCATGAAAAATTTCTTTTATGCACTTGCAAAAATTCTGTTATTCCTGGTAAATATGTAGGTTGGCCTAAACTTTGGCATATTATGGAAAACAAACCATTATACAGTTATTAGTGCATTTTGTGCATTTTTATACTTCTTGAAACATTACTCCATTCAAAAATTTCACTGTGTATTTTTATCGAAGTGCCGTCAAAACTATTGCAAGAGCCTGAAAATTCAATGATATATACATTTGCTCATCGTCGCTGTTTTCAGTATTTCAAAATCATTTTCTATTTGCTTATTAACGTATAATTTATCAGTTAAACCTCCCAAATACAAAGAAAAAGCGAGAAAAGAAGGAGGTGAAAACTTCGAGGGAAAATGTCCATTATTACTTTCATAGATTGTTATTGCCGAGTACGTGCTGTTTTAATGTTTATATATATTTATTTGTGCTTCCGTCCTATAGATCCATGAGCCATTTATTATGAGTTATTTATTTTTCTGTTTTGCCATGAGTTATTTTTTTTCTACACGTGATGTACATTCAACAGCATGTATTTGTGGGATTTCTTTTCTTTCCTTTCTCCAAAATCGACTGCAATACCAATTGCTGTGTTTCCAGAATGTGTCAGGGAATTTTTCATTATATTTTTTAAAATGAAATGACAATAATGGAATTTTTTTGTTTTACCTCTGTGTTGTGTATTTCCAGAAGGTATTTTAGAGTTTCGAGAGGTATAGTGTGAAATTCGTGTTTTCATAAATTGTTAACTACTCAATATAAAGACATGTATAGTCTCCTGTGGAAATATTTTGTTGAGCATGCAGTTCTATGCAAAAATCAGAAATTTACATGGACAGACCATTTATTTTTGAACAGTAAACAGTTATCAGTGAACTATATTTAGTATTGTCACATCTTTATTAAACGCTGAAACATCGGTTGTAACAGTAAAACTTTTAAATTAATTTTAGTGAACAATTAACCCTTTTCCTTGCAATATATATGATTTTTTAACCTTGCTGTTTATTTTCTGCATATATTTTTGTTTTTGTTGTTTTTTAAATAATGCACCATTTTTAAGACATAACAGTGGAAATCTCTTTATGGCAAAAATTGTTTTTCTGACCGAAGACGACATGAAGACGCATTAAATTGAAAAGGCGACAGTCAACCAGAACATCTGAAATGTTTAATTAAGCTTTATTTCATTTATTTTGTTTTCATAGCCGGCAGCTCAGTTTTATAACTGTAAGTATAGTTCGACAATTTCTATTGTTCTCTTACGTAGAAATATTTTGTTTTGTTTCAAATTTTGTTTTTCAGTTCTATTTTCAGGTACGCTAAAGGAGGAGGCGTCCAGACTAAAATACCCAAGTCTGCACGACAGATTCCTATCTTCGCCGTATTAATTTTAGCTCGATGCATTCTCACGAGGAGAGCTGACATATAAATTTCTGAAAAAGAGAAACTTAGAATGAGTGTAACACTGAAATAACGTTGAAAGTGTGACGACTATAGTTTTGCACCAGAGCAAGAAATTTCTTTTTCCGGGAAAGATGGCTTTCCGGTGCCCTCCCGAAAACAACAGATATTTGGTGTTAATGCCGACGCTATATTCAATTCCAACTTTTTAATTATTAATCTGTAAATACTTCACCAATTTAAACGTTTTACTTAAGTGCATAGTTAATGAAGTATTTTATTAAATAATTGTGAAGGACAATTCTCCATTGCTATAGAACTACAAAGAATTACTACAATTGTCTTTTTTAATGAGTTTTTGTTTTATTAAATTAATTTTAATTTTTTTTTTTTTTTTTTTTTTTTTGTAAAATTGACATTGAATGTATTATACACATTTTAATGATAATATTTTATTTGCAACTGTTTTTGTGTTATTTTTAATAGCGTTCAAAGTAATTGAAGTACGGTTGGATTATAAATATTTTATCTGCTGAATTTTCATTTAGAGGAATCCTGAATACTATTCAAATTCTTCAATATTTAATTAAAATTGGTTAAGAGATACAAAATTAATATGATTTTGAAAATGTTCCAGAGGTGATAATTTTTTAAAAAACTTCTTTTTTATGAAGTGAAATATTTAATAAATTTTATCTTTCAAATATATCCTCTAACAGAATCGGGGTGCTGATTATATATTTTACTCCTCTCATTTTATGACGAAACGAAAATATTTATTGCGTTACTTAAATAAAATATGTTAGCAAGTGCACTTCCTAACTTTAAATGAGGAAGTAATTTTATCTTTAATGACTATTCATAGTGTAACTATTGCCTCTTCAACTAATCCTTTTAAAAATATGTGAGGTTTTTTTAAGGATACAATTTTTATGTAGAATTGATATACTTGAAAACTGACAAAATCATACTTTTTAATTTATTTTTCATACAAGAAGCCTTTAAAATCTTTAGAAAAAATGTGCAATTTTTAATATGAATTTAATTTCACAAAGGGAAAATATAGGTATAATGAATTTAAAATTTTTATCCTACCTCATTTAAATTCATTATTTTAATATGATTCCTTCTTTCAAAATTTTGTATTTATTTTATCGTTAATTTAAAACACAATGTATTACTTTTTACTGGAAGATTAAATAATATAACTTTTGTCTTGTCGTGTTTGCGTGGGTGTCAATCTATTTAGTAATGAAGACAAGCTTTTAACACGATGCACATCATTTTACTAAAACAAAACAGACATAAACTACACAAATAAATATAACATATTTCACTGTATGCACAATCGGCATAAAACATAATCATAGCCATTTATAAACACACTTATTCCATAATCTCGTTCACTGTATATACAAGATCGTCATAATTAACCTGACTCAGACTGTTCCGTAGCGCGATCTAATTGCGAGAATGGCGCCAAATTTTATAGGAAGATTAAACAAGACGGGGGACGAAGGATTCCGCGAAAAAAAAAATTAGTTCCAAAAATCACCGCCAGTGGAATATGTGGCGCTGTGAATTCGAAAAAGAGAGTTTTAAAAAAGAAGAATTAATACTGAAATAAAATGACCGTTTATTTAGCACATCCAACTCAGGTTCGATGTGGTCGCCGTTTTTGCGGACCACATATTGCATACTGCACACAGCATTTACAACAGCATAGAACAACCTGTCTGCAGGAATCTCCCGTACAGTTCGCGATATGTTACCCTTCAACATAGCCAGGTCCTCAACCCCTCCGTGATAGGCCTTGGACTTTAGGTAACCCCATAGCCAAAAGTCGCAGGGTGTAAGATCAGGGGACTGAGGTGGCCATGCAATTGGAAAACAGCGGCTAATGACTCTTTCTGTTGTGAATTTCTGTCGTAGAAGCTGCTATACCCGCAAAGCAATATGTGAGGGCATGAATGTGGATCTTGTGGATCTTGCATGAAAATGACTTTCTCCAGGCACTGTCTTTGCTGAAGTGCCGGAATAACAAAGTTGTTTAGCATTTGGCGATATTTGTCTCCGGTAACAAAACAAGTTACAGGTCCTGTCGGAGTAATGTTCTCATAGAAGAATGGACCTATCATCATATCTACTGTGAAACCACACCAAACAGTTATCTTTGGTGAATGCAAAGAAATTTCTTTGAATCCTCTTGGTGACTTATTATCCCAAATTTGGCATTTCTGGGTATTTACAGTTCCATTCAGGTAAAAGTGGGCCTCGTCTCCCCATCCGATTTTCCAGGGCCAAGCATCATCCAACTCCATTCTGGCAAGAAAAGTGAGAGCAAAAGCCAATCGCTTATCATGGCCAGCGTCACGTAACTCTTGCACATGGATGATCTTGTACGGATGGAAGTGGATAATCTATCATAGGATTTTCCATACTGTACAATAAGGCATATCCAGATTCCGAGCTATCCCACGAGCGCTGGAAGTGGTAGCAATATTGTCTGGTGCTCTGTCGACAATCGCCGTTGCCACTTCTTCGATTGTATCCTGCGATATGTGTTTTCGTCCTCTGCCTGACTGAACATTGAAGAACCTGTTTTCTCAAACTTCTCAGCCATTGCTTTTAAACCATTAACTGAAAAAGGACCGTTACCTATACGCATTTTTTTTATGGTTTCTAAAATCACGAAGAACAGCTGGCGTATTGCACTGGTTGAGGTAAAAGAATTTGACTAGTAGATCTCGCTCGAGTAAAGAAGGAGACATTATGAAAGGTAACTTTCAATGAAATTGCTTCTAACAGTCGCACATTAACTTTTAAAGCCGAACTAGCTGGCACTGGGCCAAAAGACGTAACGAGAAATTTGAATGAAGAACTTCTTCTTCTGCTGTTGCTTTCTTTGGGGCTCTGTAAATGAAAATGCAGATAAAGAAACTTTAGCAGTGTTTATGTAAATTTTTAGCTTTTTATAAACTGTTGCCATTTTGATCTTGGATTAAATTGCTAAATTCGTTAAATAAACGGTAATTTTATTTCAGTATTGATTCTTCATTTTTTTAAACTCTTTCTTTTTCGAATACACAGCGCCACTTATTCCCCTGGCGGTGATTTTTGGAACTAATTGTTTTGCGGAATACTTCGTCCCCCGTATTATTTAATCTTCCTACAAAATTTGGCGCCATTCTCGCTATTACATCGCGCTACAGAACACTCTGAGTACCGTCAGTTTAGTTATGGCCACTTTGTATATAATTTAGCTCACTCAGTCAATTAATAGAAACCATGTGGTAAATTTCATTATTCAGACACCATGTCTGCTCCCCCTTTATAGGCCAAGCTTCTTGGGTGGTCTGCGAAGTCACTGAGAACGCCTCGGTATTATAGTTGGATTTGCTTGAATCGGTGGAACATATGTCGTAGTAGGAACTGTTAATGACCTATTTGGTTGTTGGGTTGGCGAAGTCAGATCCTGAGTCGGGACATCAGCAGTTGAAGGTGACGCTACGGGTTTGTCACTGGAGATGGGGACAGTAATACTTTCAACATTCAGATGTTCCGGTTCTGAAGAAGTCTCTTTAAACCTTGTAGATGGAGATTTTCGATGTTCGTTCGAAGTAGAATAATTCTCTTGCACTTGTTCACCCATTGGATGGATTTGGTCAACACGGCTTCTTACTAGTGCGCCTTAAACATTGAATGTATAATGAAGAGCACTATCTTTATTGATGATCCTTCTAAACTTCCATTTCGATTTTGCTGATTTATAATATCATACTGCTACAGAATCACCGATGTCAAAATTTCTATCTCTAAATTCATATATTCCTTTTCGTACCTTTTCTTGAATCCTCGATTGTATTTGCGGTAATAGTAAATCAATCCTACTTCGGATATCTCTTTTTAAAAAATAACATTGCTAGGCTGTGATTTGTTGTTGCATTTGGTGCTTTTAGGTATCGAAGCAAAAATGTAATCAATTTTTGTTGTATACTTTCTTCATAATTCTGCATGGCTCGCAGCGATTGTTTTACCATATGCACATAACGTTTAGCTTGGCTATTATTTGATGGTTTAAATGGTGCAGAAGTTTAGTTCTTCGTGCCATTTCTTCGCCCGAATCTCCGAAATTCATCATTGTGGTCCGTTGTCACTGACAAGAACTAATGATAAACCGAATCCCGCAAAACTGTCTCGTAGACATTCAATTGCTTTCTTCGCTTTGGTAATCTTCATCGGATATATTTGTAACCACTTAGAGTGAGCATCAACTATCACCAAAAACATATGCTCAAACAAAGGACCGGGAAAATCAACATGTACACTAGGGTGGGTCGAAAAAAGGTTTTTTTGGTTTTTTGATTTGCTATACGGCGGAGAACTTGCCACAAGGGTATCTTAGCGAAATACAAAAACAAAATAAATAAATTTTTACGTTTGGTGGTAGCGCAACAGCTGTAAAATTTGAGAAAATGTACGATTTTTATCATTTTTCTAATAAATAGCAATAAATCAAATAACTACAATAACAAGTAGCTAATGACATTCTTTAGTAGAAAAAAGTATTACAATGGCAAATAAATACTAAAAATATAATACATTTTAACTTTATTCGTTGAGCATAACGTTTAAAAAAACCATTTTTTTTTTTTTAAATTGACAAATTCCCATTGAAACAAAACTTTTTTTTTTCTGGATATATAAAATTACTGTTTGTAATGAAATATAGTACTTTACTTGTTTTTACTTTCTTTTGGTATTTTGAAATAAGATTTGCTTGAAAAACTAGGAATTGAAGATTTTGAGATAAGTGTAGTTATTATAAAACCATCTCTGGAACAGGAGTTAACGTCTTTTTGTGACGTCTTGGTTACCAGCTTCACGCATTGTCCAACTGCTTGGGTGCGACATGGGAATTGGTCAAACTTGCACTGAGCTGCTGTTCCCCCTGATTGGACCTTAGAACAGATATCTTGATCGGTCATTCTTCGGAGTAAAGGTGGTGGTGAAAATGTAATAGTTTTCCAGTAAATCCTTCCGATGTAGTCTGCAGATAGGAAATTGGTTTTGGGTGGTTAAAAACTCTTGATTGACTTTCTTTTAGAAGCTACGTTTTTAGCATTTAAAATTCATCTGAAACCTGACTATCTCATATGATCCCTTTTATCTTCTTTAATACTTAAAAGAAAGTTTTCTGAATGGGCAAAAAATGTGTTCCTCTCAATTACTGTATCAATGACTTTCAGCAAGTTTGAGGTCAGGTAGCTTGACTATTTTATAACTTTAAATAGTTATTCTGCTCCATTTATGAAGCATTTACTTTATTTGATTGGAAACCATACAGGCATACATAACTTTAGGAGAAAAAACTAACATCTTTTGTTCGTCTGGTGGGTTTAAATACTTAAATACAATCGGATGACTCTGAATGCCTTTGGTAACCACGTTGAGTGGGAAAGTAAGGCAGGTTTGCGAACAGATAAATGTTCAGGACAGCCGCCTGATTTTATAGCAGAACTTATGTCTAGCAGGTAAGGCTGATCTTTGCTTAAAAACTATCGGCAAATTTCTGGAATAAAACACTCAAGACTGTCAAAATTTAACACTGGGAGTTACTCATATTTACTGAGTTGTGTGCCAATTGGACCACGAAATGATTTTGACCCAGTCGTTTCACCATCTAAAGTTTGAAACAAATTTCGGAATACCAATTCATTCAAATGTAAGAGTAACTCCCAGTGGTAACGTTTGACGGTGTTGAGTGTTTTATTCCAGAAATTTACTGAAAAGGTTTAAGCAAAGATCAGCAGCACCTGCTGGACATAAGTTCTGCTATAAAATCAGACAGCTGTTATACCATTCAGAGTCATAAGATTGTATTTAAGTATAATAAAATCCACCATACGAACACAAGATCAAGAGTTTTTTTTTCTACTAAAGTTATGTATACCTGTATGGTTGGTTTCCAATCAAATAAAGTAAATACTTCCTAAATGGAGCAGAATAACTATTTAAAGTTATAAAATCGTCAAGATACCTACCCAAAAACTTGCTGAAAATCATTGATACAAAAATTGAGAGGAATGCATTTTTTTTTGCCCGTCCAGAAAACTTTCTTTAAGTATTACAGTAAATAAAAGGGATCATATAAGAGAGTCACGTCTCAGAAGAATTAAAAATGCTAAAAACGTAGCTTCTAAAAAAAGTCAATCAAGAGTTTTTAACTACCCAAAATCAATTTCCTATCTACAGACTAGATCGAAAGGATTCACGGGAAAACTATTACACTTTCACCACCACTTTTGCTTCGAAGAGAGATCGATCACGATATCTGGTCTAAGGTCCCATCAGGTGGAACACCGGCTGAGTGTAAGTTTGACCAATTACCATGTCACACCCAACCAGTAGATCGATGCGTGAAGCTGGTAACCGAGGTGTCACAAAAAAACGTTGGCTTCAATTCCAGAGATGGTTTTATAAAAACTACACTTAACTCAAGATCTTCAATTCCTAGTTTTTCAAGCAAATCTTACTTCAAAATACCAAAAGAAAGTTAAAACAAGTAAAGTCCTATATTTCATTACGAACAGTAATTTTACATATCCAGAAAAAATAGTTTTGTTTCAATGGAAATTTGTCAATTTTTAAAAAAATGTTTTTTTTAAACGTTATGCGCAACTAATAAAGTTAAAATGTATTATATTTTTAGCATTTATTTGTCATTCTAATACTTTTTTCCTGCTAAAGAATGTCTTTAGATACTTGTTATATTAATTATTTGATTTATTGCTATTTGTTAGAAAAATGATAAAAATCGTATATTTTCTCAAATTTTAGAGCCGATGCGCTACCGCCAAACGTAAAAATTTATTTATTTTGTTTTTAAATTTTGATAAACCACCCTAGAGGCAAATCTTCCGCGGTATAGCTAATCAAAAAACCAAACAAACTTTTTTCGGCCTACCCTAATGTATACGTTCCCATGGCGTGCTGGGATACTCCCAATAATGAACTTTGGCCTTTGTTGGATCAGTTTTGTGTCTGGCACAATCGGCGCAATTTCTGGCTACTTCTTCTATATCGTTGTAAATCCCTTTCCAATAGACGAATGATCTTGCGATTGCTTTCCTTTTAACAATACCTAAGAGTCCTTGATGCAGTTCTTCCAGAACACGCTTTTGATATTCCTTCGGGACACACACTCTTTGTCCGTACATGATACATCCATCTTCAATGGTATATTGTGCTTCTCTTCCCTGGAAATTCTGACCTTTCCGTAAGGATTGTAAAAGTTTACCCAATTCTTCATCTCTTCACCTTTCTTGTCGTATTTCATTGCAGTAACTGTTAACGTTTCAATTTGTGATATCTGGAATATGGTAATGTCATCTTTCACTTCCAGTTCTTCAGAAGTTTTAGGAAATCTGGACAAAAAGTGTGCATTTCCTTGATCATTAGTTTTTCGGAAAACTATGTCAAATTGGAAGGATTGCAAAATTAATGCATAATGTAGTAATCTGGTAGCTGCTAATACTGGTAATCCTCGTGTCGATCCAAAAATCGCTACTAGAGTTTTGTGGTCAGTTATTAAAGTAAACCTTCTTCGTTTTAGATACAGGTAAAACTTTTTTACTGCCCATACTATTTCAAAGGCCTCTTTGTCGATTTGGGAATATTTTTGTTCAGTCTTCGTTAAGGTTTTGGATGCAAAAGCTATCTGTCGTTCAAACACATCTGGATTTCGATGAGACAGAACAGAACCAACACCTACTGGAGATGCATCACTTAACAGCGTTAAGGGAAGTTTCGGATCATAGTGAGCTAAAACTTTTCTGAACAGATTTTTTTATTTGCTCGAAGGCAACTTGACAACTCTTTGACCATTTAAATTTCACATGTTTTCCTGTCAAATTATTAAGAGGATTTTCTATAGCTGCCAAAACAAAATTTCCATAAAACGTTACTAATCCAAGGAAACTCTTCGCTTCTTGTATATTTTTTGCTACAGGAGCCTTTAAAATCGCTGAAACCTTCTCGTCGGTTTTATGTATCCCATTTGCACCTATTTTATGATCCAGAAATTTTATTTCATTTTGAAAGAAGTGGATCTTACTCAGATTAAGTTTTAAATCATGCTCTTTACATTTTTTGAAAAACAGCTCTAAAGCTATAAGATGTAACATTTCGTCCTTTCCTGTTATTGTAGCATCATCCATAAACACTTCAACCCATTCCATACCTTGGAACAAGCCATCAAAGTACCGCTGCCAAATTGCAGGCTCTCCGTTTAACCCAAACACGAGTCTCTTGCAAATATACAATCTTTATGGGTATTTGTTGTTAACAGTTTCTGACTTTCCGGAACTACCTTCATCTGCAAATATGCATGTTTGAAATCTAATTTTGAGAATTGTTTTTCCCCATTCAAACTTGCGAATATTTCCTCTAACCTTGGCAAAGGGTGTTGTAGTACGATTAAATTAGGATTTAAGGTTACGGAATAATCGGCACATAATCGTATACTGCCATCCGGTTTTACGACTGGTACTACTTTTGTTGCCCATTCAGAGCTTTCAACCCTTTCTAAAGTACCATATTTTTCTATCTATTTCATCTTCAACTCTGCTCTTTAAGGCAAGTGGCACTGTTCTAACCCTACAAAATATAGGTTTAACATCCGGTTTAAGTTCGAGCTTAGCTTCATAATTATTTATTTTCCCGAGTTTATCATAAAAAATATCTTTATACTGTTCCAAAAGATCTTTTAAGTTCAATTTAGTCGTAGCTCTTAATGCCTTAATAGCATTCCAGTCTAGACTAATTTTATGAAGCCATTCACGGCCAAAAATGGTATCCAAGTTCTCCTTTAACAATGTATAAGTTCAAATCTAAAATTTTAATTTTATATTTAATCATTAGTACCTATGAGGTATATTTAACATACCCCATAGGTACTAATGATTCACCATTATAAGTCATAAAAACTATATCAGTGGGTTGAATCTGTTTCTTTGAAATTTTTGTAAAATTGCTTATACTCGTGACACTGACTGCTCCGCCTGTATCCAATTCCATAGAATAAATCTTCCCGTCAATTTTCAAAGTAATCATTATCGGAGGCCGTTTCGGTTCTTAATGTACAATCAGTGGTATTTAAACCAAATAATGGAACCGGAATTTTATTTTCGCCACCATTCTTTAAATTTAATTGCTTTTGTTTAACTGGTCTAGCATTCGCCTTTTTTGCTGCAAAATACGTCTTCTTGATATTCCCAATTTTTGAACAAAAGTTGCACTTACTCGAAATAAATCTATATTTTTTTTTGACGTGAACCGTGCCGGTGCATCGCTTGCAAAATAAATATTTCCGCTGCTTTTCAGCAAAGCTTGCTTTTCTGTTCCATTGCTTTTTTACTGCGTGAACTACATTTATTTCACGGCCCATAACATCTTTCCCCCCCTTAAATGCTTTTTCCATTGCTAAAGCTACTTGCAAAGTTTTATCCAGATCAATATTATCTTCTTCAAATAATCAATCCAGAATTGTTTTATCGCATAATCTACTAATAAAACATCACGTAACATGATATTTAACATATTACCTTCATAATCGCAATTAATTGCTAGTGCTCAGAGTTCCGCTATACAGGGTGTCCGGTCTCAACGATGTCCAATGGCTAATTTCTAAACCGTTAGTCATAGACATATAGTTCCAATTAGAAAAATGCTTTAAATCAGATAAAGAAATATTTTAAAAGCGATTTGGGTCAATAAAAACATTTCTTAAAAAATACGAAATTTAAATTTTTATACGGTCCCCCGTTCCTATGTTATGTTTAAGAAAATTTTCCTATTACACTGACAAGTAAGACAAAAAAAGTCCCATTCATATAACACTAAAATTGTGCGAGTTATGAAACTTTAAAAATGCATGACTTATGCCACTTTTCTGCTCTGAAAACAAATGAGTTCGGCTTGGCTTTGAGAGGTCACATTCCAAGTGCTTAAAGTATTCGAAGATCTCATTTCATGTGTATCTGCGCTTTGAAAAAATCGTACAAGTATTACGATTAAGTTAACCTTTATTAAGTTTCAGATTGGCTGAAATAACATATGTTTTATTTTGTCAGGATTTGAGACTGCTTCTTTTATGATTTCTTTTAATAAAATTATGTTATTTTTATAAGTTTATATGTTACTTCAACGATCTTATGTATATTTTTTCAGTTCAAAATTTGTATTCGAACTTTAACCCACTTTCAAATATCCGATCGAGATTACATTTGACATTCTGGCGCAAATCCGATAACAATCTAATATTATTATGATTTTCGATGGTTACCATTTATACTTATTTTACAGGAAAACACAAAAAAATTCGGATAGATTACCGCCAAGAAGTTTAAGAAAAAGTTTTAGATTAGATAATACAAGACGGAGATTGTTGGTTTTTTTAACTTTTATGTATTTTTTAGCACTGAATCCGAAAATTGCCTTAATTTTTAACCATCATGTCAGGATATTTCGCAAATCATAAATTGTCGTATTTAAAGAATAACAAAAATCGGATACTATAAAGTAGAGGAGATGGTTGTATTTTTTAACTTCTGATAATTGATTTTTACGTACTTTTTAGCACTAAATCTGAAAATGACTTTGATTTTTAACCATCACGTTAGAATTTTTTTGCAAATGTGTAAGTTAAAATATAGCGAAAATCTCATACTATGAAACATATGTAAAACTTATTTTATTTTATTTTATTCAATAATTTATTCGATATTTTTGCTTATCTTGGTATTCTTACAGCTGGGTGGTGTGATGAGATGGGGAAGGAGATTAAATTTTAACTTTGAACTTTTTAACTTTAAAATTTACAATTTGCGAAAAATCCTGATGTGATGGCTAAAAATGAATGTCAATTCCGGATTCAGCGGTACAGAATACATAAGAATCAATTATCAAAAGCTAAAAAACATGAAATAACCCAACTTTTGCAGGCTAGTGTAATCTGATAATATTTTAAAATACGTATCATTTTGTAAAGAATTGAGGCTGCTAATTTAGCTTCATTTTATTTAACTAAAATTCTGTTTTTTTCTTTCTTCTTTAATGTTTATTACATATTGTATATTTTGCTTTAATATGTCAGAATGACTAAAGATTTCAAATTTATATTGCAATGTTAATTTTACTCTCAACCATTTTTTAATAATCTTACGAAATCATATTTCGACTAAATTTGTGAATGACGCCCAATTTGCAGCAAAAAATATGCTCCATCTTTAAACAGGTATTACTCGGTCAATTTTAATCGTAGAACAACGGGACTTTTTTTGTATTACTTGTCAGCGTAAAAGGAAAATTTTACTAAATATAACTTATAGGACCGGGGGACCGTATACAAATTTAAATTTTAGTAATTTTTTAAGAAATGTTTTTATTGACCCAAATCGCTCTTAAAATATTTCTTCACCCGATTTAAAACATTTTTGTAATTGGAACTATATGTCTATGACTAACGGTTTAGGAATTAGCCATTAGACACCGTTGAGACCGGACACCCCGTATAAGTATTAATACAATCCCCTTCACGCTGTTTACGATTCAGAAATTTATGTCGGGAAGGTGTAATGAATGGCTTTGGGGTCAAAAGTTTCTTCAAAATATCTTTTAATTTATCTAAGCTTTGCGCAGAAGGAATTTCTGGAGACAACAAATTTTTTAGTGACGGATACAATTTAGGACTAAGAGAAGAAATAAACACTTTAGCCCTAACGTCTTCCGGGACTTTTAGCACATCTAAATACGTAAGAAATCTTTCGAAAAAACTATCGAAATTTTCATATTCTTCATTAAATTTCTCAAATTGAACTTACTTTATGAGAAATGTTCTCTTTATTTTGAAGAGCAAGAATAAATTCCCGATTCTGCTTTAACAATTTATTGTTCGATATTCAATCTAATTAAAAGATGAAAATAATTTTTTTTCCTTTTGCCGTCTTCGGGCAGACCTATTTTTTTATTGCTCGTCGACAGCTGTCTTGTCGTGTTTGCGTGGGTATCAATCTATTTAGTAATGAAGAAAAGCTTTTAACACGATGCTCATCACTTTACTAAAACAACACGGACATAAACTATACAAATAAATATAACATATTTCACTCTATGCACAATCGGCATATCACATGATCATAGCCATTTATAAACACACGTATTCCATAATCTCATTCACAGTATATATATAATTTAGCTTGCTCAGTCAATTAATAGAGACTATGGAGTAAATGTCGTTATTCAGACACCACAACTTTAACTTATTATAGAATAGTCTTCACATGTAGCATAGAATTTAATTTCAAGATGGACTAACAAAAGACTATATATGAATAGTAAAATTATAAAATAGAAAGTCAAATGTTTTAATATAGAAGGAAATTTAGAACACATGATTGTTTATTTAAAAAGCGATAAGATGCATATAGCTGTAGAATCAATGTATTTATGTGGAAGCATATGTAATTCAGCTAACATATAGCCTGGTTGTTAAATAACTTTAAGTAGCATTATGTACAATTCTCATAAAGCATTCCATTTAATTTGAAAAATATTGTAATTATATTTTGCGTTCAATATTAATCTATATTCTTTACTGTAGTCTATGGTTTCCATGCACTGTCAATGTTTATTTTGCTTTAATCTTAAAAGATGATTTAATCCGATTTAGACACATTTTTTTCACAAATGTTTGTGAATGTTTTCACTTCTGCATACCAGGAAGCGTTAACTTTTAAATGATTTACCTATGGTAATGATACATCTGCCATATTTAATATTATTAGCTTGTAATCTATACCGTACGATTTTAGCTATTTTTTTTTTACTCTTATATGCTATATTTTCCGTCGGAAAACAATTTGAATGAAGCTAAACACTATATTTTTTATGCGTAAGTAATAACTGTTTAACTTCTACTTATAAAATCTTATAGAATAGGTTGCAGCATCGAAAATGATTACGTCATCCAGTCTCGAGACTCTGCAAAATATGTTGAGGCTAAGCAGTCATTCTTTAACGTATAATAATGATATGGACGATGCATACGATTCTACACACTTAATTCATCTCGAAACTGGATCATGTAGTAATATAAAGGACAATATAACATAAAATGTTATGTGTATATATTCTCTGTAATATATCACGTCATTTTCAGTCATAAATTTTATTCTGACGAAAGGATGATTAGGATTAGCGAAAGCAGCAAAACTATATTTTAAATTCTGTGTTTAGGCTTTAATTTGCCACAAATTTCTTCCCTAAACTCGATGGCGTAATAGTATTGCCACAATGGAGAATAGGTACCCTACTGCTTATACAGTACGTCTCTGTAATAAGTACGTAATGCCTACATGCCGACGCAAACCACACATCTATACCTATAATAATTAAGATAGATGTTTATGCGTGCGTGTGCTGCTTTTCGAACAGACAGGTTAATGCAGAGCTCAGCAGGAATATTTGATAGGAAGTTATCTTTATCTCTGAAGTTAAGCATCTTGAAGCAAGCTTTTCAGTTTTTAAAATGGTTTATGTAATAATACACTAGCCTGCATGATCTCAGATGATTAAAAGCCAATAACTGCCCTTAATGCGTTTTGTTATGCTGATTACAGAACTGTTTTTAGTTTTCTTCTATCACGTACCGTTTGTTTGCAATCGACTTGAGTTGATTTTGAAGATTCATCGCTGAGAACAAGCATTATGTGGTAGTCACACATAGCGTAAATGTACTTCTGGATACTTTCCAACTTATCTAACGAATTTTAAAATACAGTCTGATTGGCCTGAACCACACGTAACCCCCCCCGCCCCCCCCCCCAAAAAAAATAAATAAATTGCTCCCATCATTACCCATCAAATTAGGATTAATGAAGCCATTTGTAAAAGCTCTACCTCAAGATGGGTATTGCTTCAAGTACATTACTATGAAATTTCCCTTCATCACACAAGAAAAATTAAAAGCTGATATTTTCGTTAGTTCTCGAATACAAAAACTGATGAAGCACAAAGATTTTGAAAAAACGACGAGTGAGATAGAAAAAGACGCATGGACCGCTTTCAAATGTGTTACCGAAAGCTTTCTAGAATGTAAGAAAGATCCGAATTACAGGAATATTATTCAAACAATTATGGAAATTTTCAAGAAATTGGGCTGTAATATGAGTGTAAAAATGTACTTTCTGCATTCCCATATCAACTACTTTCAAGAAAATCTGTGACATTACAGTGGAGAGTATGATGAGCACTTTCACCAGGATATCAATGAGATGGAGAATAGGTATGGATATAATAGAATGAAAATAGGATGTCAGACTACTATTTAATGTTGAAGAGGGACATAAATGATGAAGGAGGATCTGCAAGAAAGACAAACAGAAGAAAGTTTGTTTAATTGAACACTGTTTGCTTTTTGTTTAATTAAAGAAATACCATGAACTTATAAAAACATGTTTTACAGTATTTTTAACGTGTCATACTTTGTATGAAATTGTGATAAATTTTTGATTGCATTAATTAAAATATTGAAAACATAAATTCTTATTTTTTGTAAAATCCTGACGTGATAGACAAAAATGGAAGTCATTTCCGGGATCAGCATCAAAAATTGATAAAGGTAAACTTGATCATAAGAAATCATCTGACAAAAAGTTCTAAAATGCAGGCTGGTGTTATCAGCGTTGTTTCTTGTTTCACTGTGATTTTTTCGTTTTAGTTAGACGAATCCTATTTTAATAATTTCCATCAATACAGAAAATTTTACTCTCTACGATGTATGAATTTTTTGCGATTTTGAATAAGATATTTAAAGTTTTTTGGCGTTTTGCGGTAAATTTTTGACAATAAAACAAATTCTGTTCCAATCAATTTTCCATTGCAGTTAATTTTATTCTATGTGATTTTTAATCTTTTTTAACGAAACGATTTTTAGCTTTTTTTTTACATTTCGAGGCAATTGTTTGTCCTAAAAAAGAAAAAAAATCCATTTTCTGTCTTTAGCCTAATGTGTTATAATTTTGTCTTCTACAATTTTTGAATTTTTTGCGATCATTTATGCAAACAGTGTTTCTCCTTTTGCGTCGATTACACAATATAGTAAAATTTGCTCTGTGCGATCTTTGATTATTCCACGAGTTTTTTTATGCAATTTCAAGAGTTTTTTCGCGTTTTGCGCAAAATTTTACAATTATTATTTGAAACTGAATGAAAACTGCAGTTAAATTTGCAATTGTTGTCATTAAATGTAAGTTACTATGAGCCAAATCGGTCAAAATATACGAAATTATGTTTTTTTTTTTTTCATTAACAAAATGTTATCAAACTTTATTTTACGCTAGTTACTATTTCGACATGTTACATACAATGAACAGCACTTTTGTCATGTTTTATTACAAATGTTTTTAAACACACACACACACAAAACATTTTTCTGGTATGACGGAAGTATGTTTAAGGAAGTATGATAAATTTTAAGTGGGCTACATTACACGAAGTTATTAGCTTTTTAAAGACAGTATACAATGTTCGAATATAAACAGCTCCAATACTAAACTTTGGACTTTTTTCGAATATAAAATGTTTCGAATGTAAAATATATTTTTGTTGGATTTTATAGTTATAGAACTGTTCTCGAGATGTCTTTCGATTCGAAAACTTCATTTCCAAATGTCCATTTACGAATTTGATATGCCATACACGTGTTTTTTAAACTACTCTCAAACACAGACCGGAGGTATATGATTGTATAGAAACCAGAATTTCTCTATTTAATGTAAAAAAAAAGAAAGAAAGAAGGAGTGATATATACGGAGGTAAATTTCTAATTCTTTAAGTTCTATTAAGAATTAGTCACTTGGTCTAAACTAAGAGGTAAATATAACAGCACGTAAATAACCTTTTATTTATAGTTATTTAGAAAAAAAGTAATTTTATTAACATCATTTTTTTTAGTGGCTTTGCCATTTCTTATGAAATCAACAATGAGAAAACAATGCACATTATAATTTCATAATCCGAAGCCATTTTTAATGAGATAAATGATCGTTAATGAAGGTGTTATGTAGTAATTATTCATATGGTAATGTATTAGATTATAAATATGCTTGTACGTATGAGACATCATATTTTATTATTTAACATATTTAAAATTAATAATTTGACTAAAAAATTATTTTTGTCATTTAATATGTCAATAATAAAAAAAAATCTGCGAGAGTTTTATACCACCTGCTAACATTTTAACCATATCCTACCGCTAAAATAAACAAAAGAAAATAAAAAGAAAGATTAAATTCAATATTTCCGAATTCCAAGTTTAAGTGAAAAAAAAGAAAAATAAACTACATTGCAACATCAGAAAAAAAATTTATTTTTGCAGAAGTTTGCCCGCAAATTAACTATTTGTTTATTTATAAAAATTCGTTATTGAAATCTTTCGTTAATATTTACTTTACTGCACAGACTCTCAATATCTTATTCTAGCTAGTGGAAATTATTATGTCATTCTGCAGAAAATATTTTTACTTTATAGTTCCACAAGTCTTATAAAAGGTTTTAAATGTTACTTAACTTGAGTATTGAATTTTTTACACTTCATTTTTTTCTGTTTAAGTCATACTTCATATTTTGTTGCAGTTCAAGCAAAAGTATTTAAAAAATATATTTAAAAGATTAAAAAAATTATCTTGTTTTATTTTAATTAAATGTTTGTAAGTAATAAAATGAAATTTGAAAATTTATTCACTGTACAGCCCTTTAATTGGTAAAAATGGAATAAATTTATTATGGAATGCCTTACAGTTTTATGTAATTTTTATTTTACCGTAGATACATTTTATTTTTTGTTTAAATACAAACGTTGATGACAGTCCTGACGTACTTATTTAATGCGCCGAATTAAATGACATACCGTATATACTCGCGTATAAGTCGAGGAATTTCTGACAATTTTCGGTAAGCAAATTTGGGTGGTTGACTTATACGCGAGTCAGTTAAGGGGTCTCAGGACTCTTAAAGCTTTAAAATTTTCGAAATTTTAATTTTTTTAGATGTTAAACTTCTATCTTTTCTGAACATTTTGACATAATTGTTTCCTTGAAATTCCTATTAGAACTGAAGTTATAGCCTTTACATTCCTACACGTTCAATAGCTGAAGCGTCGTTTCGGAAAATTTGAAGCCATTTTTCTCCAAATGACGTTTTTGGGCATAACGCGCACGATATCTCAAAAACTTATGAATATTTTTTCATAAAATTTTCAAAACGCATGTTTCATGTTACTCTGTATAAACTGAGCCTAAAATTTCCTTTTTATTGTTCAAAACAATATTTTTTTAGGTGATTATACTGTTGAAATTTTCTTAATTTTGCATTAGCTAAATACAACTTTGTATTAAAAATATAAAAAAGCTTTAAATACAAATTTATTTAAGTTCAGGGTAATTATTACAACCTGAGGTATAACTAGGCACCAAAATTTTCATTCTAGTTGCAATACTTATTTTGTAATCGTGCGCGTAAGGTGTTATGCCGATTTTTTGCTCGTCAAATGTCTAACAGTTTGGAGCCCCCTGTAAATGCTAATTCTGCATCTTATAATTTTTTAAATACAGGAAATGAAAGCACATACTTATATATTTCATTCCAATTAAAATTGTGTCTTAAAATCAAATACATTTTATGATATTAAATGTTGAAAATGGTCTTTTTTTTTTCATTTTTTCTAATTTTCAGAGTCCTGAGACCCCTTAAAAAAGAAAAACCAAACACTTCGAATACTGCAAAATTATGGCTTTTTATGTGTATGAATAAAAAAAATAATACATAAAATATACAAATAACAATAATTTATCATTTAAAAAATTTCAATGATTCGTTTTTGTTTACTTACTAACTTTTCGCATTGGCAAGTGATTTCAAGCAAGTGCTTTGATTTGATTTTGTGCAAAATTGAAGTAAAAAGTTGGGGGGTCGACTTATACGCGGGTTTTTTATTTTTTCCAGAATTTGCATTCGAAAGTTAGGGGGTCGACTTATACGCGAGTCGACTTATACGCGAGTCGACTTATACGCGAGTCGACTTATACGCGAGTATATACGGTATATATTTATATATATATTATTTTGCAATCATAGATGCATATAGAGCTAAATTAAGTTACAATCTTATTCAGTGCAATATTTCGATTACATTCATAGTTAGTTGGCTAATTACTATCTTGCCGTAAAAACTCGAAGATTGGCGATTGGCAGAATTTAACAGTTATTCTTACCATTTAACAAATAAAAATATTTTTAATTTATATTTAAAAAAAATCATTTTAATGGTTTTTCACTTGTAGATTTGAATCTTAACATTTTTGTTTGTTTAATTATTCAGAAAGATTACCTTTTCTGTAGAGACTAATAAGAATCGAACATTAGATTTCGGTTAAAGCCTATGATCAGTATTTCTTAACGGATAAAATTTCTTCTGATAGGTTCCTTGTACTTCTCACTATGACCAAAACACAGTATATCCAATTATTACATGCATATTAATTACTTCCGTTCAACAGAAATTGATAGAGCAAATTGAGGAGCAAACATTTAAACTATTTTTTCTCACAAAAAAAAATAAAATAAAAAATGAGTTATTCTTAGTTTTATAAACTCTGTGTTAAATTGCGCAAAAATAACCGGTTGTTTTAACAATTTTTTTTCGATTATAAACCAATTTTAAAACTTGGCGTTTCAATCAAAGAGTGTTTCCTCCAAAGCCTGCATTCAGTCAAATAGTGATTTCTCCAGTCTGCCAATCACAGTTGTCACTTAATGTGCACTTTCGAAACCTACCATACATATCACAATTGAAACGGATTGTTTTAGAGAAAAATAAGAGAACTGTTAAGATTAAAAGCTTCCAGAATTATAGATTTCAAGATCTAAGTAAAGAATATAGTGCAAATCTTCTTAAAAAGGGAATTACTGTTGTCCGTGGTCAAAGGGTTGTTTTAGAATCTCTTCCTCTTAGCCACGGTATATCAGTTGAAAGGAAAAAAAGATGTTGACAAACTTTTGAAGGTAATATATGGTGAACAGTGGCAAAATCAGCCTGATGATGTCTTCAAATGGTACAACCACATTATCCATGATTTACCAGCCTGCAATGAAGAAGAGGGGGAAGTGTGTTAAATGAATTTTATTAATTTGTTTTAGGTTTAATATCTTATGTATGCTTGCAGTTCTTTCTAATAATCAGTAATAAAAATACACAATAAAAATTAGAATTAAATACAAGTTATTTTCTAATTTATCAGTTTTTTGTGTTTTTTGAAAATTTGTATCTAAAGGAGAAAGCATGGTTTAAATGTTTGCTCCACAAATGTAAACTTAAACACGATTATTAAATATTTTACACGCGATTTATAAATATTATTTATTTAAGATGATTTGTTTTTAAGTAAATTTTTTAAATCTGAACTATTATCCTGTTATTGCACGTTTTCTTTAAAAACTGTGTCTAAGGAATCTAAAGCACATATTTCTAAATAACGTAAGTCTTCTGCATTAAATAATCCAGTAAATCAACAAAATAGAAACAACTATGATCATCACAAAGTTGGATTTCTTTGATAAAATTAAGTTATTTTTAAATATGTTCTGGG
Organism: Maratus speciosus; assembly: GCA_963932465.1. Lineage (NCBI taxonomy): Eukaryota > Metazoa > Arthropoda > Arachnida > Araneae > Salticidae > Maratus > Maratus speciosus. Next base: position 437,272,102 of record OZ010789.1, read on the forward strand.
TGTTTGAAGATGGCGGACTAAATTTCAGTTTGTTGTGTATCAAAAAGTGTGAATTTTACATTAAAAGTAGCGCAAAGTACCAGAAACCTTCTGTAACGAAATCTTATAGGTGGATAAGGGTGATAACAATTTAAGCCCCCCGGTCACAGACACAAAAATTTATAGACAATCTTTCACTTTCGAGTATAAATATTAAGGTTAAAGGCCTTTCAAGAGCAAGTTTGAAGGAAGAAATACCCGTTGATTTTTTAATGGAGAGGAGTGAAAAAGAGAAAACCACAAAAAAGTACACTATATATTTAATCGTCAGATTATCAATGAGAAAATGCAAATAGCCATTTGATTAGAAAATATGACTTCTTTAAATTTAATTTAAAAATTAATCTAAGACAAATATGAAAATTCAAAAATTTACAAACTTTGAAATTTAAAACACGAACATTCGATTTTAATATTATGTTCGAATTTGAAGATAAATTTTAACTTTGGACACCAAACACTCAATGTTAAATTTCTTTTTAATAGCTGCAAAAACAAAGTGCAATGCGTGTGGTGTTTTACGCATAACTTAAAATCAGCTTTTCGGGATGAGCTGTAATTTGAAACGTCTAGAAATCGATTTTTGTTAACCCATTAGTGCCTAGTATCCCGTTTTAGGCAGGTTATAAAAATGTATCGCAATCTCACAAAATTTACTGTTTCAGCATGTATTTTGCAAAAAAGTATTTTTAAGTATTTATTTCTTTTATATTCAGCAAATGGCCGCTCTAAACATATATTTAGTTTATAATATATTCGTTTTTGTTTCTATTGGAGAAGAAGACAGTGTTTTTGCAATATCAAGAATAAAAGTATAAGCATGTTTAATTATTTATCAATTAAATGTCTTGTTATTCATTCATATATCAGTAAATACAATTATAAGAATACGTATTTTTGGAATTTCACAAAAATTTAAAAATTGATAGTTTTCTTCCCCTTTTAATTTCGTCCCTAAAAAGGGATGCTACGCACAGGAGGGCACGTTGTTTTATCATTTGGTACGGATAGATGAAATTTTTGTTCTCAATTAAAATTTCACCAATACGTTAAGTTGATGTATTAAAACTGTATTTTTGTTAAGAATATTGATATAAATTTAATGACATTATTATTGCAGTTCATAATATTATGAAAATATATACTTCCTAATCAACTTCATTTCTAAATTCGAATTATTGTGGGTGGTTCTGGTTATGTTTCTTTCTATACAGTCGAAATATTTGTATAAGATATCTATTTTATTGCACTTAATATTAAAATCATAATAAATATTTAATAAAAAAATATTGAATATTGTGAAGAAGGTATAGCTTTGGTTAGTTAAATTTAGGTTATGCAACAAAATAATTTTAAGTGATTTCATAATTCAATAATTTTTTTCGTTTCTCCCACAATAATCGACTATTTTGTACAGTTTGTTCTAACCATACTGATGGATGCACATTTACAGATATTAAATCAATCAATAAACTCAAAAGAGGAACTTTTGAATAGAACTTCGTGGTGTTGAAATCTTTTACTTTATCCATTTGAAGGGGAATAATGTAATTTTAGTTAGATGGAATGAAAACAACGTTGTGACAATAGCCTCAAATATATACGATGTTTTACCTTTAGTGAAAGCAAAAAGATGGTCAAGCAGAGGTAAAAAAAAAAACAATTGAAATTGGTCAACCGAAACTGGTTCATAGGTAGAATTAGTGCCTTTTAGGTACTGATAGGGCTGACCAGAATATTGTCCATTATTATTGTTCTATTCGGAGCAAAAAGTAGTGGTGGCCACTTTTTATGTTTGGTTTGGAAGCTGCTATGAAAAATGCATGGCTGTTATATCGTCTTTGTCCATCATCAAATGCAAACCCTTTACATTTTCTTCAGCTCCGCAGACAGATCACTCTGGCGTATTTTCAAAAGTATACTGGTGATAAAAAAAATGCAGTTAAGGATACCGCTAGGCAGACCAAAGACATTAAAATCAAGAGTTCCTGATTCTGCGAGATATGATGCAGATAAACATTACGTTATTATAAATGAACTCAGGTTCGATGCGCTTAATGTGGCAAAAATATATACAGTAAATGCAAAAAGTGTATGGTAGGTCTACATGACAAATGTTTTATGGTATTTCATGTTTTACATTAAAAATTAAAATATTTCTTTAATCTTAGGCGTTTTTTCTTTAGCTTATCATTTAACATGTTTGTATTATAAATGTATTCGAAGGTAGAAAAAAAACGGAGGAAAAAAACTGTTTACTAAAAATCAATGTACCTTCTGGTGCATACCGTCCCTTTTAAGGGACGTTTTAAAAATTTTAAATGAAACATAAAATTTTCGGACGAGATTTTTTTTACTATTTTTAGAGTTGATCTCATGACATTTGACAACGGTATATCAAATACACTGTAAACTGAAATGTCTGAAATTCACACACTTAAGTGTCTGAAACGCAGTGTTCAATTTTCAGACTTTTAAAATGTCTGAAAATTATCAGACACTTCTTGTGTCTGAAATTCAGACACTTAAGTGTCTAAAACAAGAGTGTTCGTTTTTCAGACATTTTAAAATGTCTGAAAATTTTTAGACACTTCTTGCATCTGAATTTCAGACATTTCAAATGTCTTAATTGCGGCCATCTTTGAGCCGGTCTTTCCCCCCCCCCCCCCACCAATATGAAGCCATCTTTGACCACTTTTCTTTCTAAGCCACATACGCAGCCATATTTGACCACATTGAAACATTTTTTTTTATATAAATGGGAATAATTTGTTACCATAAAGCAGAGCTGATCGCAGCGCGGGGAAACTTTGAAGCATCTGCCCCCTGATTTTAGGGTACGAAATTTTCATAAAGCTGATATTTTAAATCACTTTTGAACTTATGACGATTGTAATCAGTTTTTTGTAGTTTTGGAACAGGATATTATATATATATATATATACAATCACCTAAAAATATATTTATGTGATATCATATATGCTCGCATAAAAAACGTTTATTACTTTCAGTGAGAATTTTAAATTAATTCTAGTCCAAAGATCTAGTATTCATTCGCCTCCCCCTCCCCTCCGCCCTTCATATACTGTTACAAAAAGAATTAAGCCTATTCAATGCCATTAAATACAAATACATATTTGGATAAATATTTCTTTTTCTTAACATAATCATTTTCTAAAAGTGCAAAATATTTATTAAAATAAGTTTAAGATCAAAACAAATTTAAAATATCAGCTTTATAGAAATTTCATACCAAATGTAGGAGCACGTAAAGCTAAAAGCACAAAGAAACAGCCCAGTTTGTCCATGCTGCAATCAGCTCTGCTTTATGGTAACAAATTATTCCCATTTATAAAAAAAATGATTCAAACCTTCAGAAAGAATCTTATCCCTGCTTTGTTGTCCAATTATTTTCCATTTAAATTAGGTATTCCCAGTGACATTTTTATTTGTGTGTTAAATAAAATCTAACCCTAGATTATACAAAATTTTCAGTATATGAGATCCCAACATAAAAAAAAAAAAAAAAAAAAAAAAAAAACACAAAAAAACAAAACAAAAAAAAAACACAAAAAAAAAGATTATGAAACTTTTACTTTTGTTGTTGTTGTTGTTGCTGTTATTATACTATTTATCATTAGCAAGAAATATTGAAACATTTGACAACAGCACATTAATCAGCATAATGTTGAAAGACATTCAAAATATCAGTTTTAAAAATAGAATACCAAATTTGGGGCCACCAAAATACAAAGGGAAGGGGGCACCGCCCAATTTGCTAATGCTTTAATAAAATCCTGCGTCTGCAAAAAATCCAATCCAACGTTATGGTTCGTTAAATAGAAGTGACCAGAATTCGGAACTCGGAAGTGTCCGCTAATGAACATTCCCGAATACCAGAAATCTCTGTGTAGCGAAAACCTTCTTAAATCATACTATATTACTCTAAACGTTCAAAATATTCATTATAATCAGCGTAATTTCGAAAGGTATTCAAAATTGCAGATTTATGAAAATTGTATCAACCCCCCCCCCCCCCCCAATAAAAAACAAAAAGGAGCAGGTACCCTTACCCCATGTTTTAAGCAGAAGTCCTATGATTCGCTAAACAGACGTATCCCCTATTCAGGAATGTCCGTTACGCAGGTTTTACTGTGTGTATTTAAAGTAAAACCTTCATAACGGACATTGCCGAATAGCGGACACCTCTTTTTTTTTTTTTTTTTTTTTTTTTTTTTTAATCCCCAACACCTTTAAATCTGTACGTCTTTATCTCTTTAAAGTAGACACCACCAAATAGCGGACTAATTCCGTGCTCTCGAGGTGTCCGCTATTCAGAGGTTTTGCTGCATATTCATTTATATGCACATTCTAAAGGGTAAAAAGTATTTATCTTTTTTGTGACAGTATAAGAAATATGTTCCAAATAAATTCTAGGTCCAGTTGTTGATCCTATTCAATAATATTCTACAAACTAAATTTAAAAGATAACGTGCGTTGATATTAACGTTGTCATTAACGAACACAGGCACACACACACACACCAAAAAAATAAATAAATAAAACTTAAAATCCTTTTTATTTTATTTATTTTTTTTTTATAATGAGTTTCTGTTTTATTATTATTTTCATGAATTCTTTTTAGCACCCAGATATGCTTAAAAAAATTCTTTGAGGGTTGAAAAACACTTCTAAAAACATTTTTCTTCCCATAAACATCACAATAAAAATAATTTGTATTAAAAAATGTTATAATAATATGAAAATATATACATACTCTGAGCAAAAGTAATTATAAGAATAATTAATCTTCAAACCATGTTACTTTTTCAAAATATATTAAATATCAGTATTATTAATATATAATATATAATATTATAAATATCAGTTACACTTTACCAATCAGTCAGAATTATTGGCAATACTTGTTTGAAATCTTGCATTAGAAGTGCGTTTTCACAACATGTTTATTCAGGTCTTAAATTTTATTACAAAAATGAAAAATATCTCCTACTGTCATGGGCGAGAATTCTTATACCCATCTACTTCTTTTTTTTCATACTATTGAAATTTCTTGCATGGTGTTATTTAAATTTATTTTTTTAATATTTCCCGCACATATTTAATTAATTACGCCGATTTATAATTTGTTTATAATTACTTTCAAGATCGCTTCATGTTTTAAAATTTAAATATGGTGTTGCGATGTAACGCAGGAAATACATACTAGGTATATTCCATCTTAAAATAAATTTTCATAAGGATTATTAAATATATATATATAGTATCGGCGTGCAGTTGAATACAATAAGAGTGATTTATTTCCAAAAGGAAAAACTGCAAGTTTACAAATACTCCGAAATACACGATAACACAAACCTTTATACTTTCGAGATTTCTTTTCACACTCTGTATAATACCATATAAAACAAAAATAAAAAGTTCATGGTTTCTCAAAGATAAATTTAAATTTGTTAATATAAAAAAATCACTTCAATAATATACTCTGTAAGATAAATAAATGGCACTCTTGTCACTAAAAATGAAAATTTGTATGTAAAATTATATCACTAATATAAAATAAAGGAATTCGCAAGGAAAGAACTTACTTGTGCAAAGTTATATAAAAATTAGCTTTTTTTTAAACTTATACTGAACATTTTTTTTAATATGTTGCTCAGATGATACGAGCTATTTAACAATCATTAACAAAATTATAAATTTTCTTTTTTAATAGCATCCAGGAAACATTAATTCTATAATTTCCAAACTTCTTTACATCTTACCAAATCTAATTGAAACTGTTGTATTTTTCACGTTATTATTCAAACAACAAATAGATTATTTACTACATGAAACTTTAATTTATAAAGTAAAGATCTAGATGAGAATTAAATATATTTATTAATACTGAAAATCATATGCACTCATTGAATAGCATCAAAAATATGCAAACAAATCTTTTCACACAAAATATATTTATTTGATAAAAAAAGACAAAAATATTAAAAATGCAAATTAGTCTAATAAGAATAATTTAAATAATAAATAAATAATAATATATATGTAAGAACGTTCTGTGAATTATCATTCCAAACCTGTGGAATACCTTACCTTGGCGTAAATATCCAAAACTGTAACAGATAATCCAGTTTGAAGGACATATTATTTTACGATATTGAACGCCATTTTAAAAATATATGCGTATTCATATTATTTTACCACTGTATTTTTATAAATATCATGCTATTCTTTTTAATATTTGGTGAGTCTTGAATAAAAATTATCGTAGAAATATTGAAAATTTTATATTTCCATGAAAGATATAATTCCCAATTGATTTTTTTATCTCCATTTACAAGCACGTACTGACAAACCATTCCAACAAACAGAACATAAATTTTCGTCTAGCATCTATAAAATGAAGACACAAAGATATAAAATACAGACATCGGATCACTATGCTAAAAAAAAAATTCTCTAACGTCTAACACACCAGCGGATGTAGATGTAAATGTGCATACTATTTCACAAAAGAAAGTAAATACTGCGTCACTACTTTCTCTTCATTAATGATGATACACTCACTTTCTGACTCATCTTCGATTTACAAGTAAGAGAATTCAAAGTTCAAATCTTCAATCAGTGTAATGTTTTGGAAATAAAGCAGAAACTTTAAATACGTTATAAGATTATAACGACGATTGACGATTCCATTTATTATGTGAATAACAAACGTCATTATAGAGATTTCGGACTGAGAAAAATATATCGTCACACTTTCAAATAATTTACCAAATGTTGATAAATTTAAAAGCAATTTTAACACTTCAGACAAATTTACTGTACTGAGATACTTTAATTCACTTTCGCCAATCCGTTGAATAAAAGCCGTTGCCCGCCAAAACAGCAATAATCAAATCCGGTCGCGTTCTTCTCGCGCACCGTTCATGCTTGCAACAACAAACAAACCTACTCACTTCAGTTCATTTTACTTGGTGAGTGGTTCAAATGGCTGAATTTCTGAAATGTCTAAAATTGCAAGTGTCTTAAATTCAGACATATAATCATAATTCTAACATTTTTTTTCAGTTCATTTATGCCATGATCATAATAAGACGTTTATGTGTCTTAAATTTAGACATCTATCACGTCTGAAATTTTATTTTCAGACGTTTAAGTGTCTTAATTGCTTTTTCAGTCACATATGTGTTTGAATTTAAGACGCCTCTATTTGCAGTGTATTATTGAAAAAATGCAACTTGGGCATTAATGGGTTAAAAATTCATTACAATCTGAATATTTTCCCATTATTAGTTTCAAAGCAAGTCTTATTTGAAATCTTTTGAAATAAATTATGCATCATACACGGGTACATACGCCATTCAGTAAAAACACGTGTTAAATTATTCAATGTCCTAAAAATTTTATTTACGTTAGAAGAATTTTTATATTATTATAAAGAATAGAGAACTTTTGAAAATAAATGTAGCTTTTTATGTATGTTTTCAATCTAATAATAAAATGTTATGATGTAAATGTATGAATAAAAAAGCTATATCCACATTCTATTTTCCTTTAATGCATTCGAAAATGCTGGTTATGACATCATAAAACAAAAACTTCTGCTGAATTTTCAAAAAAAGGAATCCTTTTTATCATACAGTATAGAGGTTTATTGTGCTCTTATCTTATAAGATAAATAGAATATCACCGAAAGTAAATATCTAGAACGGCACAGAGCAACGACTTTTGAAGTGTTACACCGTTAAAAGCATTTTATCTAATATTCTTATTTTGGAAACGATAATAAAACGCTATCTAGAATAAACAAAATCATGAATTAGTTTAAGGGCATTTGGTTAAGTAGAAATATGAAACTAATTCTTGGCTTGCTATATTCTGAATTAATGTAAGTTAGAAAGATTTACTATATAAATTTATTTTTTATTTATTTTTATCGGAAAGGTATGTCGGAATGTACATGAGAACGTATTATCATGCGTTAAGCATAGATTATGAAACACTTTCGAACCCATTCAGAATTCCATAATAGAACTTCAGTTTAATTAAGTGAAGAAATATGTTTAAATAAAAAATTCATAAAATTCATAATACATTTGAAAACACAATTTCATTAAAAAAAATGGATTTTTTGCGCAGCTGTGTACATGAACTATAGATTTATCATATAATACTTAGTATGCTAAAATTTAGTTCAATTAGAGTACGCATAGCGCAGATGGGCATCCCACTTCAGCAATTGCCATCAATAAACAAACTTCAGTTTTTTTGTGCAGCCCTCTATCTGATGTGTAGAATTTATATACACTAAGATATATTTTTAAAAAATTTAGTTTAAAAGGACATGCCACAAAAGAAAACGCACTTCCACAAATTTTTTCATAGTGAGTACTGCCTCCGAATTATTTTGTGTGTCCTTATATAACAGTGATGAATGGTTGCACATCTTATCGCTCACCCGAAAAAAAAGTAACACATCTCGCAAAAATTCATTTTGAGTTTTATTCCACTAATAGGTCTGTCATAGGTGTATCTTGCTACACAAACATTTTCATGAGTATAATTATACGGAAAATCACATTTTTTACGCTATGTGTCCATTCGTGACCACAGAAGCGGGGTGGATTGTGTGGGGAGGTAAAATTATTCAACTCTCCAAACCTCACCCTACGTCTTTATTATTAAAGGTTTTATGCTTATATGCACTTTTTTATTCCTGCATGCAGAGCTAAGTGCTATCATTTCATGTTACAATAAAATCATGCGAATTTTCTTTTGCCTCTCCTGTGAAATTTGCTTTTGTCGAGATGTGTCACTTTTCTTGCGGGTGAGCGATATTTTATAATAAATATCTTGCAGCACACAGCAGAGATATATATCAATTCCAATGTGTTTGAAATAGTGTAACATAAAGAAAATATACCGCAAACGATTTTCCCGTAGACCGTAATGTAATATAATTCTTTTGGGAGTTCCTTCAAATGGACAATGAATTCTATCCATACCATATCGTATAGCAGGCAACTTGTAGTGTACTTCAGATATATATATATATATATATAAATTTCAACGGGTTTGAAACTGTGAAACATTATTAAAATCACCGCAGACGATTATTTCTCATAGTCCATAATGTATCGTAATTCTTTTGAATGTACCGTAAAGTAACTTCTACAAGCTGCATTTTCAATACCGAACATGCCATATTGAATATCAATAACATATATCAATTTCCTGGCGATCCAACTATATTTACGCGAGTTAGAACACGAACAGACCGCATACGGCCGACAGACCAACCTAAGTCATAAACACTTTTTCACTATGTTGGATGTGTTATAAAAAGAAAACTTAAAAATAATAATTTAAAATTTATAATAGTTAATAGTTGCATATAACTTCTACTGCGTTTTTTATATAAAAACTAGCTGTACCCGAGCACACGTTGCTGTGGCTCAGTCTGCTTAAATGGAAAAGAAAGAAAAGAGAAAGCGCACGTTTCTAACATGTTTAATTCCACAGCGCTCGTAAGCATACAATATTTTTTGTTGTTCCACACTGTAAAAAAAACCACTGTAGATTTGCCAGAACAATCTCGATCACAGTGAATGTGCTGTATCTTACTTTGGTTTCCTGACTATATGAACATGGAAATACAGTAGTTGCATAAAATTAACAGCACAATGTGCTGGCAATTTAGACGCATTTTTTTACAGCAGAAACTGCTGGCGTCCAAATTGCCAGTACATTGTGCTGTTAATTTTACGCAACTGCTGTATTTTCCATGTCAATATAGTCAGGAAACCAAAGTAAGATACAGCACATTCACTGTGATCGAGTTTGTGCGCGAGATGAACAGTACTTTGTACAGTAAAAATGTCGTTTTTCTTTACAGTGCATCGTCTGTGTAGATATAGGTATTGTCTAGTTTGCAAATTCTAGGGCACGCAAGATATACTTGTCCGTGTGAGAAGCAACCCTTGTCTAGATCTAAACTACAGAATTCTAAAGATTGGCCCTGATCTTTGTTAATAGTGATTTCAAACGCCAATCAACTTGGGAATTACAATGTCTTAAATTAAAATGGCATATCAGTTGCCACTCAGAATCACAGGAATGCAGAGAATGAAATCTTTACCTTTGAAAGGTCCTGTCAGGATTGTTGCTTCTACGACGTTGTTCATTCATTTTTTACTGCAAGCTGCGTGCAGTTGCAAAGCTTTGGTTGGTGGATTATTTGAAACATGATAATTGTCACGCCAATTTTCAATTGCAATACGTGAAGTGGCATCACTGGCTCATCGAGTGAATTAAAAAATTCTGTTGGATAATTAACTGCTTCATCTGCTTGCACAACAGTGTCGACGGACGTGTATGTGAATGCCTCGCTTTGAATATTACACTGAATAATGCTGTTAAGTACGTAGACGACTTTGTTCTTGGCCGCAAGAATAGCTTAGTCACACAGCCAGTCGCGATTCTTATAAATGGTTTGAATACTGGGAAATAATTTTTCAACCAGTTCTTCTTTTGACGTCACTAAATTTCATGGAAATTTATTTTGATGTGACGTGTTGCACGCATGATTAATGCATACATCCAATTATCGGCTTTTCTCCAATAAATTCAGAGCTTGACATGCACTGCGCAAAGTGACATATGTAAGGCCACCCGTTGACAATTCTCAATTGCTGGAAAGATGTTGGGCCGGTCAAACTTACCAACAGCATGCAAAGAAAGAAGCATTCATTTTGATTGGGATGCACAGTGTACAGTTTGCCTATCATAGTTTCTTCTAATATGCCAGGTTATCCTCTCCTCGTTTGCGTCGTTTAAATGATTTTCAACTCGCTTTCCATATGCAATACTTAGGCACTTCCGAATACAGCAGTTTCATCGCAAACACGTCAGTTGGACATAATGTGGAGAAAACAGTTAAAGTTATAGCTGGTGGATTCACGGCTATTTGTTGCACATTTGCAACTGAGAAATAAGCGAATTGTCTCTTTTCTAGATGTACGTCTAAGTGAACAACATCTGGACTTTGATCGTGTATGGGAAAAGAAAGAATTCGCCATACAGCTTCATTGATACTTATGTATCTTTCGGGCGGATACTGTGCAATCTCATTGATACGTATGACCGCATGCCTATAACTTCTTTCTGATTGCATGCTAAAAACTGCCAAAACACTGCCTTTATTAACGTACTTATAAACGCGCTTGATAGATTTAAAGGAGTTACAATATTCCACGTTTATTTACGCTTTCTATGTTTTTGATAACTAAGGCGATTATGGAACAACCTAAAGGTTATCTACTTCGATGTCACCGTTTCGCATTTGTATGGTTTCTAATTTACTGCCATCTTCTGCTGACCTTCTTCTGTGCAAAGGATATCCGTCGTTTCCAGCGTGCATTCAATTCATCATTGCCATCACCGATGAAAGGCATTTGTAGGATCTTGTGTTGACCATCTGGGAACGGAAGCAGGGAGCCGACTTTATGATAAATTTGTCTTTTCAATTTGAAAGTTGGTATGATTTGAGCTGTTACGATTTCTGAGCCGATAACGACGTCAATTGGAAGCATGAATTGTATTACCTGCTATTAGATAGGGAAATCTTTGATTCGGCGATACATCCAGCAAACAAAGTGATTTTGCAGGTTCTCCAAGTTGAGGCAGTTTAATTTTTCCGGCGGCACAACTCATTCCTATCGTTTCGCCATTCAGTTTCAGATCTTGAATTCAGATCTTGACAAAAAAAAAAAAAAAAAAAGAAAAAAAAATCAGTGAAGAGATTGCGTAACATATTGTTTGTTTCAGCTTGAACAGTCACCCTATTTAATTTAGGTTAAATTATAAAGTGCAAAAGTTTGAGTTGTTGCGTATACATTTTATGCGGATGAAATGCATACCGAGTGTTTCAAAGTTCGGTGCGAAAGTAAAACGCGATAAAAAAAAAAAGATCTATGGGTCGGAGATACATCATGTTTTCATATAAATATTCATAATGGTACGGGATTTTATATAACAAAAACAAAAAATTAGTTCAAAATATCGACAATAGATGATGCTACTGCAGAAAATTCCGTGGAATAATTCCATATTGCTCACACAACGAAAGATTTGGATACAGAAAAGTGTACATGCAGTATTCTCTAATATTTTTGTACCCAAATCTTGCGTTGCGTAAGCAGTAAGGAATTATTCCAGGGAATTATATGCAGTGGCGGCCTCTATTGTCGATATTTGGAATTAATTTTTTCGTTTGTGGTATATAAAACCCCGTACCATCCTGAATATTTATCTGTAAACCGCTTGTCTCTCCGACCAATAGATCTTTTTTTTTAATGCGTTTTACTTTCGCACCGAACTTTTGAAACACCCGGTATATATTTCATCTGTATAAAATGTATACGCAACTGCTCAAACTTTTGCACTTTATAATTTAACCACCGTAAATCAAATAGGGTGACTGTTCAAGCTGAAACAAATAATATGCTAGGCAATCTCTTCACTGATTTTTTTTTTGTTTGTAAATTCCGCTTTCACAGCACATTTTAAATTTAAAGTTAAATTTTGGGAGTTAATGTATTACGTAGACTTTTCATTCGCTATTTTCAAAGAGTTTTTGTTTGAATTTAAAACATTAAAAGAGTTGAGTAAAATAAAAAAATAAATTTTCATACATAAAATAGTGAAGGATTTTGAATAAAGAAAGCTCTATAAAAAAGTCAAAGAGATGCTAAAAATCAGAAGCAGTTTTAATGTTTTGAGAGAGAGTCTTTAATAGATCCATTGATTGACATTTAAAATATCCCTCGGGAATCACTTGAATAATAATTCCACATGTGAATTACACAGGATATTTAGTAGTTAATAGGAATAAATTAACAATATCATTATTCTTACTGATGAAAAGTCTGTAATTATTCAATTTTATGATTCCTTCTTAACTCAGAAGTTATATTTGTAAATAATATTTCGGGAATTTATAAGATACTAGCAGAACTACCCGGCTTCGCCCGTGTCAATTATAAGAAGCCTTCCAGGTAAAATCTCTCTATTCTAAAAAAAAGTAACTGCCACTGTCACCGCCGCCGCCGCCGCCGCCGGTTTTGATTTTTTTGTGACCGGAGGCCTTTCTTCGTTAATATAAACAAAAATAATGCATACAAAAATATGAAAATCCGTAGTTTTATACAGAAATGTTTGATAAACAGGCTGATGTAGACAGTTTTCAAATCGAAGAATTATTTTAAGCGTTATTTAATGCTAAAGTTGGACAAAATCGTTCCACTAAAAAAGTTTTATAGCAGCAAAAACTATACATTGCAGTGTAATCATTTTTAGATCATTTTATGCGTTAGAATTTCCCGGAGTGCAGATTGCATTAATTTTTTTATTTTGACTCATTTTTTCAGGTTTTATTTCTATTTTAAATTCAAATTTTCAGCATTTCTAGAGATATTTTTTACAGATTTCAGAAAATTGTACTAATTTAAACTGTTGCCAACTGTATAAAAAGCGCAAGCAATAATGTTTGCTTCAAATTAAAAATTTATTTACACGTGACTATTATAAACAGGAAAAAACTTTCAAATTAGAATTAAATAATTACGTATAAAAAGCAGAAACTTATTAAAAATTACGTCATAAAAAGTATACACGTGAATTTTAAAAGAGAAAGGATATTGTAAAATAATAAATTCATTAACATGCGTTAGAAGTCTTAGGAGAAATTACGGCATATTTACGTCACATTATAGTTATTACATAAAATGAACACAAAATAATATTGCAAAAAAGTTTAAATTTAGAAATTGCGCTAGACATTTATTTGATATTTTGAGAATTAATTTAAAATGTGTCATTTAAAAGAACTTTCTTTTCGCTTTGTTAAAAAATACCAGGAGACAAAGACTCTCTTTACTGAATTCCTTTTATATTAGCTTATTTTGAAATGTTGTTACACGTGTATACTTCATCAAGTTATTTTTATTTCGACGTTTTATTTGTGTTTTTATTAATGCTGTACGAATTTATTTGTTCTTTAATTATTTAAAATAAAAGTTATATCAATTTGTATAATTTGGCGAGTGGTTTGGCGATTTATATAATTTGGCGAAATTGGTCGACAGGATAATCAAGTAGTACCGCAGCGGATTTGGCGTTAAAATTCCCCAATCAAAGAGAAATGAACAGAAATTCGTTTATAGGGAGATCGCCACTGTTTTTTAAATTATAATTCAATCTTTCGAAATCTTTTTAAAGCCGATAAAATTAGCGTGCATTTAGAGTCTGTGATGTCTGTACGGGGGTTGGCGAGCGTAGCTCGTAGGGGGCCGAGCCCCCTAGTAAATAAAAACGAAATAATAGGGCAATCACAATAACTGAAACTTGTGCATTCCCATACACAAATCGTCATTAAAGACAATAAAAAAACATGGAGTTATTATCTTGCAACCATAGTAAAATCCCTGAGCTTTAATAACAGAATACACGTTTTCTTTGGCGGGTATAAGAGAAAAATATGTGATTTTCCTGACAATACCAAAAAAAAGAAATTCCTACAAATCGCGCAGCACTTAGTGAAATTCTCGTTTGTATGGTATTATCTACATTATAAAGTAAAAACACTATGTCAGTACCCATAAATTGTGCCCCATAAATTATAACCCATTAAATGTGCCTTTACTGCAATTTTTCTAACTTTTAAACATCACATAATTTCATTTTTTACAATGTCGAATAGAAAAAAGTTCTCTCAAATGAAATTTGTTTGAAAATTGTACTCCAGTTTTCGGATTTTAATGGATTTTAAAATAATTTTTAAGCATGGATATTTTTAAAGTTGAATGCAACCCGATTACGAAAGATGAACCTGTTTACACTTCATGCAATAGTATAAAGAAAAGACATGTCTATGAGTAACGCTGGTATCATATTTTCGGTGGCAACAACCTAACACAATAAATTTCCCTTTTACTGCAGTTTAATGTCTAAACATTGTACATTAGATTGTTCCAACGTATTATAGAAAACAAAAGTACTTTCAGTGATATTTGTTTGTAATGTTTATCTCAATTTACAAATTTTTTATGGGTTTTAAAATAATTTTTAAGCATGCATATTTTTTAAATACGCTTGCAACCCAAATACAAAAGATTAACTCAATTGATCAAAAACATTGTAAATAATTCAGAATTTGTTTGCTTTCGCGTAATATTCAATAACTAAATTGGCAAACGAAATTAAAACGCCAAAAATAAAATAAAATAAAGCACGAATTTAACAGATATCAAATCAAACTACTCAAAATAACCTGATAAGTATATAAAATTCAAATGGGAATTTCTTTCCGGGTGTATATAACTTGAATTCTTCAGAACGGATTTCCATGCGACTTACAATATTAGTTTTTTGGAGAAGATTTTAGTGCGTAACATATTGTCTTCCGTTGTTTAGTCATAGAAACATAGGGGAAATTATATAATCATGTGAACCCAATTATTAAGGATTGGTCTTATTAGCTGAATAAAAAATGTAGAACTATTTTTATCCCTAAATATATTGACGGGTTTATCTTCGGTAACGGGGCTGTGCGCTAGGGTATTCTTATTTTAATGAGTGTGACTGACACCTATTATGGCATGCACCTTTGTTTAAAACAATATAGAATGACTTATGTTTTAAGCGACTATCTGGCATACAACTTGGTTACAAAATACCAACCTGCAATAACGCTTAAGGTGCTTCTCCAGTTCCCTGCTCAACAACGCGAAACTTTCTAACTCATTAAACGTGAAGGATCAAAATTTGTAGGCCTGACTATTAAAGCGGTTTGGAATTGAAATGAGTGTTTCCTTTTTTCATAAATAAATTACTTATCGAGTTATGAGCAATTGTGGTTGCGTGACGGCCAATTTTTATCTTTTATTGCACTGTTGCGTCCAAAATTCAGTTCAAAACACCAACTGAAAAATATTATACCTTTACCAACATTCGGAAACTATCTTTAGATTACATAGTTTCTAAATAAGAACTCTTGTCAAATTCATGCGTTTCCGAACAAAAATTAATTAAAAAATATGTCAGAAAATAGCTTTTTTGGATTTGAGTAACTTAACTTGACGTTTATGAAAAACTCGCATTTTTAGTTTTAATTTTGGAACTCGCGAAATTTAAATTCAGAAAAAGGATGTTCTTTTGACACATTGTGGTAATTTTTTTAACTTTTAAAATTAAAATACATGTTTTCTTTGACGCGCGTAATAGAAGTATACAATATCTTCCACAATACGGGCTAAAATGCAAAAAAATACATCCAAATGAGGTAGTAGTTACTAAAATTTTATTGAAATTAAATCTACAATGATTAGATGAAATGATGTCATTTTCCATACATTTTAAATCAAGACATCTGTCAAGAATTTTTTTGAAAATGTAAATAACCGCTCTCTTTTTGCTATAAATCACAGAAAATGTTAGCACTGAATCTAAACCAATACAACACTTAAGGACAACGTATAGCTATAAGATATGGCTGTATTAAACAATCGAAGTAGTAATCAAAATATAGGAGCCATATGTTTACAGTGAGTTTGATTACGCGTTGAAAAGATTTGATAGAATGTGACGTCATATATAGCCTTTTTTTTTGTTAAATTTTCATGAAATTTGACTGTTTGTATTAAAATAGATGTTTTAATTAAAAAGAAACATTCAAATTGAGGTGCTACGTTATTTTCCCACTCTTATAGTTAAAGTTTTTATTATATATACAAAAAAATGTAAATTTTCTGTTTAGAATGACGTCAATATCAAACACGCAAAAATATAGCACGGAAATCTGAATTTTTATTGGCAAATAGAAAGAAAATACACGCGTGCGTTATTCTTATTTTTTTTTTCAAATTATTGTGCCATTTTTTTAGGGTTTGGCAACAGGAAAGAAACGTTTGAATTAAAAAAGATTTAAAAAGAGATATTTCTGTAATGTTAAATTATGGAAGTGGTAGAAAAAATGATAAATAGTGGTCTGATAATTTTTTTTTAAGTAGACAGTGATCTTTTCCACGTTCTAAAACGTATGTACATCGAGTTTCGTGCAAACCGGTCAAAAATTAAAGATTTCTATAAAGGACATAGACACAGAGAACGGCTATTATATATACGAGGTGTAACCCGCCGAATTTCGACGAAAGAAAATGTTTACAAAGGAATTGTTGCATCAAATTTATAATACATCAACAGCAATAATTAGAATAAAAAATCCATCTTACACTTGTTAATTTAACTCTCCAAAGACATATTTTAACCTAAGATTAACAAAATACTTTTTTCATAAACTTCAACTGTTAAAATTATTGAAATATTAAACTTAATTCATCAGTAAAACATAATTAAGATAAGTAATTTTGATTAAGTTATTAATTGATGCTTGGTATTACGGAATGAAAAATCCGCAAAAATGATTTCAGCTTGACATAATCATAGAATTTTTCTACCTTTACATCTAAACCAAATCAAGTCATTTTCCACGTTTCACATCCATATTAACCATTTAAAAACATTTTAATGCGCAATAGGTTACTAATAAATATATTTTCAAGCTTGAAGTCAGGTTTGTCAACTATTACAACTTTTCATGTTAAAAATCCCACTCGTGATTTGAGGTCTTAGTATAATCTCTGTACCTGCGCGTAAAAATTCCAGAAATTTATAACTTTTAGACGATATTAAATTATAAGCAGAAGTTCTCTTATACGTCCATTAAAAATATTTCAAAAATATATATTCTAAAAATACACTCAAAATATATATTAAACATTTAATTGCTAAAAAGGACGTCAAACGTTAATAAAATACATTAAAAGATCTTAATAATTTGACATGTTTCGATTGAATTTACTCAGTCATCATCAGAAAAACAAATAAACACCTTGACGTCCTTTTTAGCAATTAAATGTTTAATATATATTTTGAGTGTATTTTTAGAATATATATTTTTGAAACTTTTAGACGTATTCAAGGGGAAATATCTCGTTTTATCAAATAAAATTATCGTTTACTTTTAAATATGACGTCATTTTCAGTCGCTGAAATGTTTTGCCTATTGACTCAAACTCAATATCAGCGAAATAAAAAAATAGTGAAATATAACAGCATCATCAGGGAAATTGTGTATTTTTTAAAGCGTAACGTCATTTTCTGTTCAAATTTTTAAAAATATATTTTTAATTGTAATGAGAAAATGGCATCAGTAAGAATATAATCAATAAAGATAACTAATCCACTTTTAATAGAAATGAAGTACTTCAGTTCCCACGATTAGAAAATTGGTATTAAAAACTATAAAAAAATTAATATCTCAAAAATAAGTTGAGATACATCTTTCAAACAAATTGCATTTAAAAGTGCATTTTTTTCTGCATACGACGGTGTAAACATTTAAAATGTGGAATGTTTAGAAGTTTAAAAATTTGCAGTAGCGAAAATTGCAAAAGCGAAATTTCATTTCAAATTTAAAGTGTTGCCATTCGCAGAATGACGTATGCGTTACGCACAGATATGTTTGTCCTTTATAATATAGACTAGTGGATCGTACCCGGGCTTCCCGGGTTAAAGAATATAGGTAAAAAAAAAATTATTGAAAAGTGATAATTTTTTATATACAATAAATTTTTTAGATTGCCCACTTGCTTTAAAAAAGCATTTTTCATATGGAAAATACGAATTGTACAATCAAATAAATTTCTTTAATTTATCAAAAGCGATATTTTCTTATTAGCCGCATGCTAAGAGTTATTTGACCAAGATTTTGCTACTTACGGCATCCTTTTATATTCTGATAATTTCAGAGCTTATACATGTCTGTTAAATTTATGTTTTATTTATATTATTTTATTTATTTATTCACAGGAAAGTTTTCTTTTAATGGATATTAGCCGTAAGAAAATGATGAACTCTTTATTTTGTTTTAAGTGCAAACGGATTAATCTTTCGTAATGGAGCTCCGCGCGATATAGATAAATTAAAAAATATTTCATGCTTTAAAATTGTTTTTAAAACCACAGACAATCAGTAAAGGGAGATGAACTTTGCAAACAAATTCCATTTGAAAAAAAAATGCTATTTGGTGATCTAAAAATTTAAATTGTACGTTTACAAGTATGTTACATTTGTGTTTTGACAATATTTTACAATAACTTTTATTTGTTTATAAAAAAAAGTATCAATTTCGTTAATTTGTCTTTCAAAAATATGTTAGATTAGTGGGGTTTTTTAATATTATTCCTTTATTTGTTTATAAAGGAAGTATTAATTTCGTTATGCAAAAATAGTCAGAAACAAATGCTGAAAAATGTTTGTTGCTTTATGTGCAAAATGTTTATTGTTATGTATTGAAACCGACACATGATCAGATAAACTTAAAAAAAATCATGCTTAAAAATTATTTTAGAAAGTATAATACATCAGTCAATTAAGATACAGTTTTAGACAAATTGCATTTGAAAGTAAATTTTTTCCCTTTGCGACGAAAATTGAAAGTGTACGATGGTCAGAAAAAAAAAAAATGCAGTAGCGAAAATTTCAAGACCGAACTTTGATCGTGAATTGTTGCCATTCGCAAAATGACGTCAGCGTTACGCACAGATACGTTTGTTCTTTAAAATATAGATACTTAATCAGTATAATATAATAAAGATCAGTTATTAGGATGTGGTCAACAATTGAGGCTCTTATGCTTGGTATTCGGGAATGAAAAACAGCAATTTTTACCTTCTCAAAATTTGCATACGCACTTCTCAAATCCATATTCATCATTTTTAAAAAATTTGTATTTTCTTTAATCATTTAAAAATTATTTTAACTCACGATTGTCAGCAACAACTTTTTATGTGAACAGACGCACCCTTTACTTGAGATTCTAATCTCAAATCCGGAGAGTAACAATTTCCGCAATTTATGTTTTTTTATACTAATTTGTATTAAAATGTTTAGTTTTATCTAAGAAAATGGTCGTTTTCTTTTAAATATGACTTCATTTTCATTTAAATAAGCATTTCGCCTAGTGTCTGAAACTTAGTACACATGCAGAAGGAAAAACAATATAGAAAATTTATGAGGAAAAATGCTTGTTTTCAAAATCAGTATGTCATTTTCCGTTAATTTGCCCCTAATATAATATTCTGCTCTTAATGGGATTTTGCGACACAAAACCCTATGCAACAATTTTGAATTTTTATCAGAAAATAGCACGTATAAAGAAAAAACAACCTCAATATTTCTCTCTTGTCTGCAATAATGAAAGCTATCTAATTTTCACCATTTTGAAGAAATTTCATAAAGGCTTTTAAAATTAAAATATAAAAGTGAAGGATATTTAAAAAAAAAAACAGATAGTGCGACCACATCTACAAAGGAAGAGCTTTCAGTTTAAAAAAAATATATATTAGTAAAATTGGTTCAGCAGAAAGATCAGGGCAGATGACTAAAAAACACACTTGTGTTTTAAATATATAGATTATATAAAATTAGGAAAATTTAAATTAAGCAAATTATGTTATTTTGATAAAATTATAGTAGAATGTCCTAAAGAATAGCATTAAAATTTTATTGTTCGAGAAAATTTCGGACAAAACTTCAGGAACACGATATTATTTTAAACCACGAATTATTTATTTGCTTGTCTAACTTGGCGAAGCAAATCCATCCAGGCGAGAATCATCAATTTCTATAATATAAATCGCTATTATTTGCATGTCACCTCTCTTCTATAAAGACAATCTAAATTTTTGTAAAACATTGCGTTTCATCAGTGTGTGATTTCGATTACATTATTTTCAAAAGTGAAGCATTTTCACCTGTGAAGAATTTCAAAGCAGCTTGACGCACTTCTACAAAACATAATTCAGGTTTAAGAATTAAAATACACGCTTTTTTTATAAAATGTCGTCATTTGCATCCGCTAAAGCAATCCACTATTACAATTAGTCTTAACGTTATTATTAACATTAACATTATTATTAGTCTTACAATTAGTCTTATTACTATTAGTCTTAAACTTCGCATATAGAAAAGTATGCATATGACGTCATTATCACGGAATAACAGACAATAATCTTGACATAGCCCATATTTTAATTTCAAATTTTTTTTCAGGTTTTATGAGAAAATGGCAACAAAAGAAACAGTATCACCTATTTTCCTAGACAGACGGCATAGAGTATAGTGAGATACTAGCAACTTGTAACGTCAGCTATGCTTTCGAGCAGACGACAAACCAGAGCTCAAATGCGCATGCGCCCATTTTGTGGCTCCCGTCTGCGGCAACAACCGCTCCCCTAGAGAAAATTACAAAACCAAAATTTTATTTCAAATTTCAAAGTGTTGCCATTCGCAAAATGACGTATGCGTTACGCACAGATATGTTTGTCCTTTATAATATAGATAGATGATTGTTTTTAGGAAAAATTTATTCATGCATAAAAGAAGCCCAGAAAGAGACACATTTAAAAAAAAACAAAAAAAAAAAAACAGGATGCACGAATTCTGCTTTTTCAGAATTTAGTATCGGTCCCGATGAGATAACGAAAAAAATTATTATTATTATTACGAGGGGAAACCCGTCGAATTTCAGCGAAAGAAAATGCTTAAGAAGGAATTGTTTCATTAATTCATTCTAAACCTACAAATTTAGTTAAATAAAAAATGCATCTTTTATTGGTTAGCCTAACTTTCAAACAAAGTATATACCGGGTGTCCCAAAAAGGACTGACTGATTTTAAAATTCAATAACTTGCAAACGGTGACAGATATTTTAAAAAATCTTGCAAGAGGTTTATGCATAATGTCAAAAGTTTTATTACAGTGATTTTCGATTTTAGTTCGAATTACAAACAATAGATGGCGCTGTAAGCAATAGTCGCTAAATACAGGCTCGATTTCTGGTCATTTCTCTTGTTCCATACGGAAAAAGGAGATGGAAATGTATTATCCGGGCCACGAAGTACCAAAAATCGAGCCTGAATTTAGCGTCTATCGATCGTAGCGCCATCTATTGTTTGCAATTCGAACTAAAATTGAAAATCACTGTAAAAAAACTTTTGACCTTATGCATAACCCTCCAGCAAGAATTTTTTAAATATCTGTCACCGTTTACAAGTTATTGAATTTTAAAATCAGTCAGTCCTTTTTGGGACACCCGGTATATAAAAGCCGTTCTCCGTGTGTATGTCCTTTATACAAATCTTTAATTTTGGACCGATTTGCACGAAACTCGATGTAATTACGTTTTAGACCGTGGAAAAGATCCCTGTCTACTTTAAAAAATCATCAGACACCAATTTATCCATTTTTTCTACCAGCTTCCAACATTATAGAAATATATCTATTTAAATTTTCTAATTCAATTATGTCTTTCCTGTTGCCACACATCTAAAAACTGCTCAATATTTTTTTTTAAAAATTGATAACGCGAGTACTCTGTTTTATAAGCCAATAAAAATTCGGATTGTCTCACTATATTTTTGCTGTTTTTTAAATTGACGTCATTTAAAGAAGAAAAGGCATATTTTTCATATATATATGTAAAAACTTTAACTAAGCATGTTTTTAAAATGACGTAGTACCTTAGTTGAACGTTTCTGAAATTAAAAAATCTATTTTAATGAAGTCGTTTCAATATCAAGAAATCAATTAAGGAAAAAGATAATAATAAAAGAAACCGTTTGCTAGATATGACGTCAATTTCGTCAATATAATTTCAAACTGGCTCTAAAAACCGGCTGCTACAGTATATTTAATTATATCATTTATATAAATGTTTTAATACCTGAAATGCAGCGATAACATTCTACGATTTATATCGAATACGATTATATAAAATACGATTTTTCTACGATTTATATTAAATAGAAATTGTAGTTACTTTTTTTAGGGTAAGCTTTTTTTTTAAAAAAAAAAAAACAAAATTTCATCACTGACATTACGATTGAACACGTCTGCGGTTTTGGATTTTATGAATAGAAGTATGAGTTTCCATTTAAAAATTATCGGCAATGAATCTTTATATACATGTGTTAAAGATGCCTGATATACTGCCCATTAGTGGTACATAAATAAGAATCGTTTTTAATTTGAAACATGAATGTATTTTTAAACCTTAGTATATTTGTTAGATTTCTCAACAACTACAGGAAAAAATATTTTTGGTATTTTTGTTTTAGCGATCGCTTATTTGTCTGAGTAGCACATTTCTCCCGCTGCGGACAAATTCTACGAACAAATCTTTTATTAAAGGAAATATATGGGTGAATTCGATTTCCCATTTTAACGCAATATGTATCTTTATCTCAAATGTCCTTCCGTATAGCTGAAAACAATACGATCATCACTGCGTTGTTATATTTTCTAATGTGTAAGACGAAATTTCGGCTGTTTTGGGCCTAATTTTTTAGTTGATCATTTACAGTAGGATTTGGTCTAAGAATGATAGACGGTTATGCAATATACTAACAAGGAGAGGGCCAACCTTGTTAATCACAGATTTTGTTTATTTTAATATATGTTGTAGGGTAGAGACCCCTTAGTCTCAGGTTCAACGGATTTTATACAACGCTCCTTAGTTCTTGAGAAACCGGTGGGTCTGATAGTAGTATACAACTTAAATACTTACTTTGTAACGAAAAGGATAGG
This sequence comes from Maratus speciosus, assembly GCA_963932465.1. Classification (NCBI taxonomy): domain Eukaryota; kingdom Metazoa; phylum Arthropoda; class Arachnida; order Araneae; family Salticidae; genus Maratus; species Maratus speciosus. The sequence goes on from OZ010789.1 coordinate 437,295,871, forward strand.
TTGATCGTAGCTGAGTTGGTACGGCGTATGCTGGCTGATCTGCGGGCCCGGGTTCGGTACCCGAACGCGCTACATTTGTTTTTCTCATTTTTTTTGTTTTATAAATATACTTGTAATTATAATTTAATAATTTCAATTAAAAATTTTAATATCATACATTAATTATAATGCTAACAATCTTAAATTTATCATTTTTTATTTTTAAACTATTATTTCTCATCCTTTAAAGAGGTTTAAAAAGAAATTGGATCTATTATTGAATGATAAAAATTCCGAAATCGTGACAAAACCTGTTGTGACGGCATATAGTTGTGATAAAATAAAAGAATATTAAAAATAAATAAATAAATAAATAAAAGCAGAAAGAAAATAAAGGGGAAAGCAAAATAATTGAAAGCGCAAGCATACGTATTGCAAATTTAAAAATCTTTAATATGCAAAAAATCGGTTGTAATTTAATTCTGATGCTAATTTTTAATACAATTATGCTTGTTAGTTTAAAAACAGAATAATAGTATTATCACATTGACTTCCTTTATTAAAGCAAAGCGTAAATGATGTTTCTTTAAAATCACGAATTGACATAATTGCTCAATTTTATTGCATCGATAAAGAATATATGAAATACATTTTAAAAGTGATTAAAACAAAATTACAGTTTTATGATGTTTTATACAACTATTTAATTAAAAGTAAAAAATTAAATAGGTTAAAGTATAATTGATATACAATATTATAAATTTGAATTGACAATAAGATTATTAAGTTATACTTACAAGTATACTTATAAAACAAAGAATGAGAAAAACAAATGCAGCGCGTTTAGGAATCGAACTCGGGCCCGCGGATCAGCCGGCAAACACCTTACCAACTGAGCTACGACCAACCTACCACTTTCATTGCAAAGAAAGTATTTAAGTTGTGTACTACTATTAGACCCCCCCGGTTTCTCAAGAAATAAGGAGTGTTGTATAAAATCCGTTAACCATGACACTAAGGGGTCTCTACCCAACAACATATATTAAAATAATCAAAATCTGTGATTAACAAGGTTGGCCCTCTCCTTGTAAATCTATTCCACAAAAAATATGTAACTTTTTTCAAAAGCTAATCATTCAGAATTGGTTTCGCCTGATTATAGAACATTTAAGTTAATTCTATAACAAAGCATGTACAACAAAATGTTATATACTAAAACTATTCCAGAAAGTTGGGTGCAATTTAATAGTGCAAAATTCATCAAAATATGTCCAGTAGAACTTTTAAAAAAGGCTAATCTTTTATAATCGGACTCACCTGCCTATTGAACTTTCTTCTATAATTTTATAACAAAGCGACGTAAAACTATATGCAATATTTTAAAAACATCCGTGTAAAATTATCTAACAAACAATACAAGTTCCAATGGAATCCATTCAGAATTTTTAAAAAGACTAATCTTTCAGAATCGGGTTCCACATGATTATGGAATTTCCCTCTATAATTCTATGACTAATCAGCGTATAACAATGTTACGCACCAAAACCTTAACTGAAAAACGAATAATGCAAGTTGAATTAAAATTATTTCAGAAGAACCCAAGTTATGAGCAGCAGGAATGTGATTCCCACATGAAAACAAACAAATGCTGAATTATTTATAATATTTTTGAGCAATTAAGTTAGTCTTTTGTAACTGGGTTGCAGGCATATTTTAAAAAATTCAAGGTTGAAAATTACTTTAAAAAACACGAAAAATCTGTAAATTGACATAAACGTTTCAAACAAGTTACGGAAAGGGTTTTTTGTTGTCTGTTAGACGTTGAAATAATGTGATGCATGATGTTTAGAGACTAGATTGCAGTAAAAGCGTAATTTATGGTACGGTTATGTTGTTACCACCAACAATATGATGCTAGGCGTTACTCATAGAAATGTCTTTTCTTCATAATATTGCATTAATAGCAAACGGATATATCTTTCTTAATTGGGTTGCAGGTATATTTAAAAATATCTCCGTGATTGAAAATTAATTTAAAATGGATAAACAATCTGTAAATTGAGATAAGCTTTTCAAACAAATATTACTGAAAGTAATTTTTGTATCTATTAGACGTTGGAATAATCAAATGTGCGATGTTTAAATGTCAAATTGCAGTAAAAGTTAAATTTATGGTTGGATTAGGTTGCTGCCACCAACAATATGACGCTAGCGTTACTCATAGCAATGTCTTTACTTTATAATATTGCATTAAGAGAAAACAGGTATATCTTTCGTAATTAAGCTGCATGTAGGGATGAGATTTCCGCTTTTTTGCACACCGGTATATTCTTAGAGAAAAAGTTGTTCTGTTAAATCGAAACAGTGTTCCGATTAAATGAAATATGATTTTCTCTAACAAAATACTGGTGTGCAAAAACGCGGAAATCTCATCCCTGGCTGCATGCAAATTAAAAAATATCCATGATTGAAAATTACTTTAAAATCCATTCACATGAAAAACTTGAGATACAATTTTCAAATAAATTTCATTTGATTGAATTTTTTTCTATTCGACAGTGTGAAAAACGAAATTATAGGATATTCATATGTTAAGAAAAATTTCAGTAAAGCCAAAATTTGTGGGTTAGGTCGTTGTCATCATCCGTATAATGTTACAATTGTCATTGTGTTTGTAGTTTTTTCGTTTATTCTGAAGATGACTCAATGAAAGAGTCGAAACATGTAAATTTTTAACATTTTTAATGTTTTTTCATTGAAATGACGCTTTTTAAGCAATTAATTGTACTTTAATGTTTGTTATGACATTTGTTTGGAATATATATTATTATGTTATAGTTAATAGTAAAGGCAATTAAGACTATTTTACTTATATTTCTTATTGGCCTTTTTAACGATTCGTGGACGAGAATGCACCAATATCAGTTATTCTCATTGCCGTATTATTTATTTTAATGTATTTTACCCGTGAGGATCCTTATTATTGACACGAGCGAAGCCGGGTAGATCTGCTAGTATTATATAAACATAAAGGTCAATGTGCTTTTATAAAGACAATGCAAATGTTTCTAAAACTTTGCGTTTTATCAGTGTGTGATTTCATTACGTTCTTTTAAAGAGTTAAGCATTTCCCCCTGTGAAGAATTTCAAAGCCGCTGGAGAGAAAATGGTGTACTTCTACTAAGTTTATTTCAGTTTCAAGACTTAGAATACACGCGTTTATATTATATAAATTGACTTCATTTGCATCCGCTGAAAAATTACACATTTACGATCTAGTCTTTTATTTTACTATTTTCTAAATAAATGAAGTACTTCAGTTGCCATAATTAAAGGAATGGGACTAAAAATTACAAAACAATTAATATCTCAAAAACAAATTGACATGCAGTTTTCAAACAAATTGCAGTTAAAAGTACTTTTTTTCTATACGAAGATGTAAAAATAGAAAATGCGTAATGCTTAGAAGTTTAAAAACTTTCAGTAGAGATTATCAGTATTTAACCTTAGGATGATTTATCTACATCGTTTTGCGGCTGACATATGTAACGGAACATTATTTTTTAGGTACGACACTTTAATTGTTGCCCGAGATTAATAGCATGTCTGAGGCTAATACTCAATATGATCCATGACGACGAGGACTGCTGGTTGATTGTGTTATGTATTTTTCAATAAAGAGATGCGTTCTCACAGAAGTAATTTATAAAATGTATTGCTTTCTTAGGTGGGAAAAATCATATTTTGAAAATGAAATTAAAATGCAACAATTTAAATTTTTTATGATAGCAGAAAAAACGACACATAAAAAAAAAATAGCATTTAACTGTATCTTTCATTAATTTCGTGTTTTATTTTCACAAACAAATTTACTTTTTTTTCTGAAATAAACTTTCCAGATACATGTGTCATCGAATAACATTAGATTTTTTTTTTTTTTTTGTAAATCGAAAGCATAATAAAAAACTATATTTTAAAGTTCATACTAAACAGAGAAAATACAAATCACTAATAAATGAAATGTCATAGACACGCAAACGTGATATAAAACTCTTTTTAAAGTTTTTACATTTTAGATAGATGTCATAGTTTATTTAATTTTCTCGATTTTTTTTCAATGAAATTCAAAAAGGAAACGTTTTCTTTTGACATTGCGAGATCTTTCAGATGCAGTTTATAAAACAGTAGAAAAATAAATATTGAAATTGTAAATGAGAAGTTGTTTTGATTTTCAGAATAGATTAAATTACGAAAAGAATTACAATAAACATAAAAAAGATAAAAAAGTAAAGATACTAAAACATGAATTTTAAATATCAGACTTCTAAAACATTATCTATTTATTTAGCACACATTAGACAATAGGTGTTCTTTTTACTTTTGAAAGTAACATAAAGAGTTATTCATATGTACATCTTTGTAAGGGGTCTCAGGAGTTCTTAAAGCTTCCAAATTTTCGATTTTTTTTCTTTTTAGATGTTAAAGTCCTATCTTTTCTGAAAATTTTGATACAATTTTTACTTGAAATGCCCATTAGAACAGAAGTTATGGCTTTTAGAATTATACCTGCACATTAGCTGAAACAGCGCTTCCAAAAATTTAAAGTCATTTTTCTCCAAATGACGTTTTTGGGCATAACGCACGGGATATCTCAAAGACTTCTGAATATTTGTTTATGAAATTTTCAAAACATATGTTTCATGTTAGTTTGTATAAACTGAACCTAAATTTACTTTTCACTTTTCAAAAAAATATTCACTTTAGGTGATTATAGTGTGGAAATTTTCAAAATATTCTCTTAAAAATATAAAAATGCTTTAAACACAAATTTATTTAGGTTCAGGTTAAGTATTACGATGTGAAGTATAAGTGGGCACCAAAAGTTTCATTCTAGTTGCAATATTTATTTTGTAATCCCGCACGTAAGCTGTTATACCAATTTTCTGCTCGTCAAATGTCTGACATTTTGGATCGCCTATAAATGCTAATTGTGCATCTTGCAATTTTTAAATTCCATGAAAGGAAAGAACATACTTATATCTTCCACATCAATAAAAATTGTGTTTGAAAATCATATGCATTTTAAGATGTTGAATGTTGAAAATGGTCTTTTTTTTTTCCTTTTTTTTTTTTCAATTTTATGAGTCCTGAAACACTTTTATATAAAGGTAATTATTCTTTTTCAGGCTTTTGAGAAAGAAGTTTATAAGAATAGAACTAGAAATTCTCCGTACTTCAAAAACCGTCCATGTCTGAAGTGATCTGTTAATAGTATTTTCAGTCTTAAACAATCGCTGTCTGTATAGAAAAGTAAAATTGTAAATAATACATAATCGAAATACGTAAAAATAAAATGAATTACATAATTGTAAAACAATGATTCGAAATCTTCCGTATGTATGATATATATTAACAAGTTGGAAATTGCTCGTCAAACGTGGCAAATGAGGTGCGTTCGTACTATAACAAGTTTTATAATTATTTTTTGCACCCCATATTGTACTGAATGTATAATTTTTTGCACTTCATAAAGTGCATAGTCTTTAACATCATTAAAATGCACTCCCAATAATTTTTTTCCCATTCCCCGAACACTTTTGACTGTCCCTGTAATTAAACTATACATCCGATTTTCCTAAAATTTGAAATGGCTCGACAAAATTTTGTAACAATTATATATTTAAAATTTCAGACCATTTGGAAGGCTGTAACATCATTAAAATGCACTTGCAATAATTTTTCCCATTGGCCGTAATGTAAAGAAAAATGTTTGACTGTCCCTGTAATTAAACTATACATCTGATTTTCCTAAAATTTCAAATGGCTCGACAAAATTTTGCAACAATTATATCTTTAAAATTCCAGACCATTCGGAAGGCGGTAACATCATTAAAATGCACTTGCAATAATTTTTCCCATTGGCCGTAATGTAAAGGAAAACTTTTGACTGTCCCTGTAATTAAACTATACATCCGATTTTCATAAAATTTGAAATGGCTCGACAAAATTTTGCAACAATCTTATATTTCAAATTTCAGACCATTCGGTTGGGTAGTTTTTGCTCTGTTATATGCGGACAGACGGACGGACTGAACGACGACTATAGGTGCTACGTATTTATATAATTACGAACGCACCTAAAAATTCAACTATTACAAAATCAAAAATATCATTTTTTAAAACAAAAGTTTACATGCAACGTTATTTAGATAAACTATTGAAAATAAAACGGAAAAAATCCGCTTTCTTAAAAAGAGCAAAAATATGTTGAATAAAAGTTTTTATCCTATATAAAAGTTAAAGTTATACTACGAATTTCATTTATACTAAACAATCAGCTTTGTGGCAAACATTTAAAGTGTGTTATTATGATTCCAATAGGTATAAATATGAAAATTTTAATATTAATGTTCTAAACTAGTTGATTAATTGCTTATTATCCTTTAAAAAGGTTTGTTTAAATTAACTTATGATTTGCCAAATTATTTAATAAATTTACTTTAATGTATGTTTTTCAGCTGTTTTTGTATTGTAAATTCTTAGTCAATAACTGCAAAGTTTTCTATTTTAAATATTTTGTTTTAATCAATTTTAGTTTTTTCTTATCTGGAGTGGATCTTCTCTGTCAAAGAAAGGCTTATTTGGTCTAATTATTTTCATTCTTAATAAATTACTATACTTATATTTATTCTCGTTTCTTACATTTGTGTTAGGAATATATTATCTTCTGATTTAAAAGTACATTATTATAAATTATTGTATATAATTTTTACGTAATTAATTAATTACGAATAAATTAATTTTTCAGTACAATTACGAAAGTAATTGAAATATTAGTAATATAAGTAATTAGAAGAAGAGAAATTTAGAAGTATTGATTGCCTATTAATCCTGTTGCTATGTTTTTTTAATTGGATATTTAACTTATCCACTTAAATCTTTAATTGAACTATGATACGTTAAAACTTAGTATTAGTATTTTTATTTCAAGTAAAGAATGGATTTTTAACAAAGCAACATAAGCAATTTAATATTTACTATATTTTTCTTTGTTAATTACGGCTTTATTAGCAACTTCCAATAATTTTTAGACGCTCTGATGAGAGAAAACTTCTGATTTTTAACAGATAAATCTTTGAACAAAATTTTAAATTTCACTTTCAGACTTTTTTGAAGAGATTATTTCACTGAAGAGATATCGAAAAAATGAAATTCGATAGATTCAAGTCAGAAGAATATGGAAGATGATTCATAGCTGTTTTACGAATAGTTGCAGCAGTGACAGGAACTCTTGAAATGAGGTCCTCTATCTCGCAGGTAGATGAGACACCTGGAATATTCGAAAGGGTAGCCAATCACTTGCTAGACTCTGCCAAACCTGTATCGATGTTGGTGATGAGATATTAGAGCACTTATGTAATTGTTATATCAGTAAAATGCTTGGTTTAATTTCCTCCTCATTGCTGTACCAAAATTGTTTCTTTAAGTGTACTTTACCTGTTCCTACAGTTTAGCTTATGAGTTTAGGGACACGCTGTATATCGAACATAATATCATAAATAACATTATAATAAGAAGAACGCAAAAGTTTGCGAACTTAATCTAAATTAAAGGAAGACAGAAACACAAAGAAGATATACAGGGTGATTAAAAAAATGTTGACAAAATGACATGGCAAATCAGGCATACAACAAGGATAAAAAATCGCATAGGAACATAGGATCGGAAATCACTTATTGAGTCACAAATACATGGTGTTTCATCCTAACTCAATTTGAGTTGACGGTTATAACTTTCAGAAAGCAGAAGTATGTTACAATAAAACATTTAACAAACATTCTCATCTTTGTTGCAAATGTGATAACACCAAACGAAAGTGGTAGAAGTTTGAAATATACGCGTCATCAGTAAGCACTGGACGGCCCACATTTAGACTGTGATGATCAATTCATACGGTATCATGGATTGCTTGAAATACGTGTTTTCCAGAATTTTTCGTGATGTTATCACATTTCACACAAAACAAGGTCCATATCGTTGCATTTTCATTGCAACGTTTTAATTTTTCTCGAAATTATGACCATCGTCCCGAGTTCAGTTCGGTTGGAACACCCTGTGTTTGTGACTCAATAAGTGGTGTGCGTACAGGGTGGAGTGAAAAAAACGAAAGTTGGAATTTTGATTTCGGATAGCAGCCAAAAGTTGCCTTTTAGTACCTCTAATAAACGTGCAAAATTTCAGGAATTTTGAAAAACTCCTTCAGGGCTCTACCAGGAACTTTATATTTTCATTGCTTCATACAATACATTCTTACAATAAATTGTACCTTTACAGTGTTTTTTGGTAATCTCGTTTAACATTTTTAATTTTAAAATGTTTAGTGTAACTTCTTTTATAATTTTTAATCTTTAAGTCTTTATATTGAAATATTTGAAACGTTTTATTGAGTTTTAGAAATTGTTTGTTCTCATTTTTAGAGTCAAAAGGAGTGGTAGTGGCGGCAAATCGAAGTTTACTATTACTTGAAGTGCAGTGGAATGTCACCTATTTGGTGCTCCTTCAAAACTAAATGAATTTGATTTGAAAACATGAGCAGACGTTATAAAATACTACTTACATACAAAAAAATAATGAAAGCACAGCAGGAATAGTGAAGATCCATCAAATTCATAGGTAATTAATATCCTCAGGGAAATGATCGAAGAAATTTGGAAAAAAAGCATCAACTATTTTAATTTCCAAAAGGCGTATTGATTAAATACTAGACAACAATTTTTATGAATACCAGAAACTCATTCGATTCCCCTAATCCAAAAAAATGATAATTACATGAAGAAGGTTCAGTTTTACAAAGCTGAAGCTGTAAGTAAACTTCTAGACATTTTGTCGTGCAAATGCAAACCAATTCCTAAGTATACCCGTGAAATATCAAAGAAGGTGCCTCTAAAAGTACAAGAATTTCTTCTTAGTCAAAGGCCAACAGTAAACATGTTTATTGGCACTCTTGATAAAGCTAAGACAAGTAAATTGAAACAAAGAGACGACATAAAAACAAAGGACACGATGAGGGCTAGAAAGGAAAGTTTAAATTCTGCAGCTAATCAGGACAGTACAGTTGTTATGTATTGTGACTATGGTGATGAAGAAAGAAGTAGTACCACTTCATCAGGGTGTGAAGAATTAATATCTATATCACAAGCATCTACATCTAAGGAAGAGTCACAAAGACAAACGAGAACACATCTACCTACTGTTTCAAAGGTCTTAGATCAATATGGGGTTTCTGATAGATGCGTGGCAGCAATAATTTCTGCAAGGTGTTGCCATTGTAACAGAAGACGACTCATCACATATAATTGACAGGCGCAAAAAACGCAGAGAACGAAAGAAAACTAGAGAATGTGCTAAAAAAGGTGATCTGAAACCTTTAGAATCAGGAATCGAAAGTATATATTTTGATGAAAGAAAAGAAAAAACATTAAGTCAAGAAAATTGGAGATAGATTACATCGAAGAACTATAAGTAAAAAACATGTATCTCTGATTGAAGAGCCAAATTCACTGTATCTGGGAAACAGTACACCATCTTTTGGATCAGAAAAGCATATTGCAGAAAGCACTTTAAAATACTGAAAACAACTTAAACTTTGATAAACTTATGGCCATATGTTGTGACGGAACAACTGTAAATACTGGGATAAAGAATGGTGCTATTAGGTTTCTTGAAACAAAGATTAGTCGTCCCATGTTGTAGCTAATATGCCAGCTTCGATGTAATGTATCTCCATTTCTGTTGATGTAGTGTTTTGTCTTTTCTTTCATCAAATTATATGCTTTCGATTCCTGCTACTAAAGCTTTCAGATGCCCTTTTCAGTTACTGGTATTCGGAAAAATTGTAGCCTAGTATTTGATCAATACGTCTCCGGGAAACTACAATTTCATGCTTTTTTCCAAATTTCTCCGATCTTTTCTCTGAGGATTTTAATTACCTCTGACTTTGGTGGATCTTTAGATTTCCTGCTGAGCTTTAATTATTGTTTTGTATGCAAGTAATATCTTATAATATCTGCTATTGTTTTCATTTAGTTTTGAAGGAGTACCAAATGGAGGACATTCCACTGCACTTCTAGTAATGGTAAACTTCGATTTGCCTCCACTCGCACTCATTTTGACTCTAAAAATGAGAACAAACAATTTGTAAAACTCGATAAAACATTTCAAATATTTTAAAATAAATACTTAAAGTTTAAAAATCATAAAGGAAGTTACACTAAACATTTTAAATTAAAAAATGTTAAATGAGATTACAAAAAAAAACATTGTTAAGAAACTATTGTATGAAACAATGAAAATATAAAGGTCCTGGTAGAGCCCTCAAAGAGTTTTTCAAAATTCCTGAAATTTTGCACGTTTATTAGAGATACTAAAAGGCAACTTTTGACTGTTATCCCAAATCAAAATTCCAACTTTCATTTTTTTCACTCCACCCGTGTGCGACCCTATGTTCCTACGTGATTTTTTATCCTTGTTGTATACCTGATTTGTCGTGTCATTTTTTCAACTTTTTTTAATCACCCTGTATAAAGGAAATTTAATGGGGAAAAGGACTGCTTCTAGACCAAGAAAGAGATGTTGTCAATAAATAGACAAATACCTGACAGAAAACCAAATTATAAATTATAAATTTAAGTCCAAGGATTGGAAAGTCTGGAGAGGTTTATTAACCCCTTAACCTACTATTTAAGTTTCAACAGGCTGGTCCCAAAACGTAAACAAGGTCACACATCCTTTCAGCCATTCTACGGTTCGGCAAATCGGTCCTAAGTTGCACTAAACGCGCGCGACTTACGGGATGCAAATATGTGTATAAGATACAACTGGTTTAATTTTGTGGAATATTTGATAAGTAATTAAAACCTGATGTAATAATTGTGGTAGATACCACAAACAATTATCACCAATCACTAAAATATAACATAAATCAATAACTAATCGCTTACATTTTTTTCGTACAGAACGTATAATATCACCACTGTCATTTTCGGTAGCAGAAGTATCAATATAACTGTCACTGTTCTCATCACAAAATTTTCTTTTTGAAAAAATCTTATGGGGATACTTCTCTAATAACTTCTAGAAAATGTATTCCAAAGTGCAAACCTGCCCAAGCATAACATGCAACTGATTATGATACAAAGAGGTGATAGGAATCTATCACGAGCCTGGTCTGTGCTGTTTGTGGTGGGCAAATTACAAACCGCGAACGTCACTCCACGATCAATGCCCGTAACATCTACATTTGGCCCGAGTGATGTACTACGGGTCAGGTCCTTGATAATGAGTTTTGGCCCGAATACAAGACCATGCGACTCATACGTAGTTGTAGATTAAGAGGTTAAAAATATCACAATTCTTCACGTATTATAGATTAATTGTATAAGTATTTATAAAAGTTGGTGGTTTTAGGAAATAAACAAGTGCAAAAATCTGATTTCAATTAGAAACTATATAGAACATGCGATATATTTAATAAGAAGATACATTATATGTTTTAATAAAAAGATGTAGTCTAAGTTTTAATCCTTAAAATTCGTATCTTATGAACAAGGTCACAAATACAATATTCAAACAATTCATAATTTTGCTATATTTCAGCAGTGATTTTTTTCATTTTACAAGAAAATTGCTATTGAAATTTAATAAAACCCGTTTAGTTTTGATATACATAGATTGCTTAATTTAAATATCTTTGCAAAATAAACAGGAAAGATATATTGTACAGATTAGAACTCAGTCGAAAATATTTTTAATTAACACTTAATGTACGAATTGACATAGCTTCAACTGAGAGAAAAAACGCCCAGGCCGAGCCATCCAGTTTCATTACCCGTTGTATATTCTATTGAGCTCTCTGTAGATCAGATGCTGTTGCCAGTAGTATGTTCTAGTCAGGTTGCGTCGGGCAGTTGTTAGTCCATGTGACTCAACTGGCGGAGGATTGGCACTTGAGGCATGGTTTGGGTGTTGGTTTGTCTCCCGTTTATCCCCCGTTGGTTTGTCTAGACACTTTTCACAAAGTTGAATAAATGTCAATTTGAATGATACCTTTAGCAAAGGATGTGATTGATTTGGAAATAATAAATTTAACATTTAATAGGTAATTTATACATATATATATATATATACACAATGATTTAAAACTGAAGGACAATTTATGTTTCTCCTTAATGCACAGAATGCACCCAATACACCACACTATAAATATTTAAAATGACCGCAAAAGTAAAAACGAAACTCTAATAAAAGGTATAAGGAATTTAAACATGCCATTTAAATGTTTTTCTCGAATAATTATTCAATAATTTTAATAAAAATGTTTAAGATATTACATCTTTATCTATATTAAATCTTGCATTTTAACGTATCATTTTAATATTGAACATTTAAACAAATATAAATCTAATTTAAGACTTTTATATAAATTAAGATTCCTAAAACAGAAATGAAATGAAGGAGAACAAAATCTCTTTATTTATAAGAATAACAAATAGCACCGAATTCAGTTGCCATTGTAAATTCTTCTGAGTTATCTACAGATCAGATGATGTTGACAATAATATCTTCTAGGTGTGTTGCGTCTGTCAGTTCTCAGTCCAGAGGGCTCAATTAGCGGAGAATTGGCACTTTACGCCTTGGTTCTTGTGTTTGTCTCCCGGACTGGGCACATTTTCATTCAGTTGGAGAAATGTCAATTTCTATGATATCTTCACCTATCGATGTGATGGAGTTCGAAATAGTAAAGTGTAACCTTTAAAAGGCACATATATATCAACAATAATTGTAACGTTCATATTTAACAACAGACATTTAAAACTGAATGGCAACTAATATTTGTCATTAATATACAGAATACACATACACACCAGTGTAATTATTTAAAATGGTCACAAACGGAAAAAGTAATATGAAACTGAATTAAAATGTATAAGTAATTTAAGCATACCACATAAATGTTTTTATCGAACAATTCAATACATTTAATAAAATGTGGAAGATATTTGCTTAGATATGACTTTTGTGATGAAAGCATTTTTTGCTGTTTTATACTGGAATAAATTAACTTCATGAGGATGCTTTTAAAGATAAACCGTAACGCCAATTGTAATTTTTATCTTTATGAATTTAATTTTTACACTTTTGTTTAAAATCTGTGAAAAATGTAAGCTGGATAGCAACTTGCTGTTTTGTTTTCATACTTGAGTATACAGCGTAAAGTCTTTATTTATTAAGATATTACGTCTTTAACTATATTAAATATTGCATTTTAACGTATTATTTTTATACTGAACAATAAAGCAAATATAAATCCAATTGAAAACTTGTGGATGAAATAAGATGCCTAAAAAAGGAATGAAACTGTGGAAAACGAAATCTCTTTATTTATAAGAATAACAAATGACATCGAATTCAGGTCGAATGTTTTGGTTACGAAACAGAAATATAATATGCAATTTATTTAAAAAAAAATATGATTATTTAATTCAGGAAATATAGGCAGATATTTTCAAATCACAAGTAAAGATTACATGTCATTATTAATAATTAAAATTATTTTTAAATAAATATATATTTAAATTTAAGAATAATCAAATGTTTAATTTTAATTATAGTTAGCAGTTTCATCAGAAAGTATTTTTAATGCAATTAAATGCGTGCTGTTGCTTATTCAAAATATTATTGATTATTGGTTTAAATCTTAATTTTTATTACATAACATAATACATAAATTTTGTATACAGGATGTCCCTTATTTCTCATGACCAATAGATAATTGTCAAACTGTAAGTTTATAGTTCTAATCACAAAAATGTTTCAAATATTTTTCTTCATCATATTAAAGTAAATGTACATTTAAGCATTTTTTTTTAATTTTGATATTTAAATATATTATACGGTATCTGAGTTGTAAAAAAAAATTAAGCGTTTTTAGTGCTAGAAAAGGCTTAAAATTAATAAAATAATCAAAAGATTTTTATCTATTTTTATCTCTATTAAGTTCTAGTCGTACATAAATGATAATTTATTTTTTTACATGATGGATCTCGGAGAAACGATTTAGAGTACAATACCAAGAAATAATATAACAATTTAAATTTCATTTTTTCATTTTTTTCATGTAAATGTGTAGTAATGACCAACTCACTTATAAAGAGTCTCTGGTGTTTTGAATGTGAAAATGACTTCAAACATTTAACATGTGGTCGCAACAGACACATCTATACTTTCTTTTACTCTAATTTTCAGATGTGTTTTAGGATTTCTTGTAATCAATGGTTTCGAAATTTCGCTGTAATATTATGCAAATTGTCGCTCAATCTTCAAAGTATAAAAAAGGAGAGGGGAGGATTAGTGTTTCGGATTTGGGTCGGGTGCTATCTCAGTCGAGTATAAGTCCAGCGTTGGAGGATAGAAGCAAAGATTTCCGGCACATGAGAGAGAATTCAAAACTTGTGCTATTAGTGATTGACGGTTGGTACGAAATATTGAATTACTTATTGAGAAAATAAAAGTTTGTAACATCCACGGGTTGTTAGTTAGATGACACTGGAGATTTGTGTAATGTTTACTTTGCAGCTTAAAGTAAGACATTAGCTTGAGAACGATTTTTATCGACTTAAACTATCGAAGAATTTTATGTAAGTTGGTTCTTTAACATTTTGATATTCTATTAGTTATTGAGTTAGTAAATGATCCTGCTTATTCTCCGTGTAATCTAGGCCAAATTAGTGAGATGACTCTACCAGACCCTGCCCGATTAGCTTGAAAAATTGTGTTTATAAAGGTGTTTTAATAGAAATGTAAAATTATCAATGTTAAAAGCACCAATAATTTTAAATTTTAAGCATACCAGTTTCGGTAGCATATAGCCTACCGTCCTCAGTGCTCAGGATGGCGTGAAATTCGCTCACATATATAGCAGGGATGGGGATTCAAGTTAAAGGTTTATTGACCAACAGGAAAACAGAGGATTGCAGGTAACAGCCAATAGGAAAATGGATGGGTGGGGAAATAGCGAATTCACAATTAAAAATATTTTCAAAATTTTATAAATATTAAATGCTTCAAGGAAGATAAGTTCGTGTATAGAAGTAGATTTAGAGATTACTTTAACTGAATTGAAGTCAAAAATATGATTCATCTCCCAGCAATGTTTTGCAATAGAGGATTTATTTGTTTCTTATTTCTTAATATATTGTTGATGTTCTTTAATACGAAATTTTAAACACCATTTCGTTTGTCTAATATAAGAAAGACCGGAGTGACAATTAATACTGTAGATACTCCATGAATTGGATAATTCAATAGAATTTTTAAGTTTGGAGAGGATGAGTTTACTTATACGGGCAAAACTTATTTTGAAGTCAAATTATTTGTGCTTTTAACGAACGTTAATATTTCTATATTTCTATTATATTGCACCAAGCTCCATCTTATTAATTATTAAAGGTGTTTTCACTTTAAATCTGAGATATGAATGAACTTTCATGTATCGGCCTTTCGAGCCGTTACAAATTGTGTTTTATATAATGAATAACAATTTAAACAGATTTACAATCAGAATCGTACTGATGAAACTAACGGTTTAGGAATTAGTTATTGGTCAACTATAAGAAGAGACCGTAAATAATATTTTTTTTTCTCTAAACTTTTAATTTTATGAAAAAAGACATTAAATCAAAAGAAAATTTCATTTTTTTTAAATTTTTTATATCACTATTGTCATTTTAGAATGCTTAGAATACTATTAATACATATAATATTCACAGGAAAATGCAGAAGTATAATTAGCTTAAAGACATTTTTTAATTATACGATAACAAAATAATCATTTCCATATTTGCAAATTTCAATTATAAGAAATATTTTGGAAAGTGGTTAATATTCAACATAAAGTAATTTTATCTTTAAGAGACATTTGTTAATGCTCAGGGTGACTAAAATAAGCTTGTTTGTGGCAGTTAAAAATAATTAATTTCTTAGAACATTCAATGGTTCTTTGTTTTAAGTAGGGTAATTAGCTGTAAATCAAATAACAGAATAATTTAAAATAGAATATTAATTAATGTTTCTGAGGTATGAATAAGGGAAAGGGGAAAAATTTTACTGTTTTTCAAAAAGCCAAGCTGTTAAAGCACATTAGTTCCTGTTAGGGATTTGTAAGTTATTTTGCAACGACATCATAAATGGAATTTTGAAAAAACTTAATCATATAGAAAATTTGTTTTTACGTAAGAAATTTTGTAAAACAAGACACTGTTTTTACGTTGGCTAAAAAAAGCAACCTTTCCAAAAAATATACAAGGAAAGTTTCATATAGTCTGAAATTAAATATTTCACGCATTAGGTAAAATAAGGGAAACAAAAAGAAGCATAGCTGGAAAAACTATACATTATTTAATTGCACTTTTTCCTTTGTGTTAGATGGTAATTTAAGAAATAAATTCCCTGTCTTCTTTAATCAAGACAGTTTAATATTTACTTATGATTTAAAAGGTTGAGGGCCAAAAAATCGTATTTTTCGAGAGGGGCAAAATGATAAGGCCTTGATAAATTTAACGTTGTTTTAAGATTTTTCATTAATGCTAATTAAATGTTTAATAGAGGGAATTTTTTAAAAAGGCTCTTTAATAGAATTAATAGATAAGTGATTAAAAAAACCGTATTTTATTATAATGTTCTGTAATTTAATAAAAGCATCATAATTACCAAAATCAAAAAAGAAATTTTATTACAAATGTTTTACGTGTAAAAATAAATATATATAAATCTAAATGGAGTTTAAATTTTTTAAGAATGCGTACATTCAAAATAAAAATCCAGCATAATGTCTAAATAACTGACTCTAAGAAGCAACGGGATTTGTATGATATTTGGCAATGTCCGCTGATCGAAGGCAAAAAGCTGGATATTAACTTAGTAAATACCTAATTTCTTGACAAAGATACAAAAAATAAAAAAAGCTACTTATACTTCGTTGCTTCATTCTACTCTGCAATCACGGGTTGACTTTCTAACGAGTTGTGTGAATTTAAGAAGTCTTACAAACTACAAAATTACAAAATATACCTAAAACTTCATATTTTTATTTTTAAGCTATATTTTACAACTCTGTCAAATGCCCGATATAAATATGGTAAAAAGTTCTAAAATGCACGAAACTTTGCTCTGTTACACATATTTCTTAATATTATATCAAAAAATATATATATGAACAAGAACATGGTACGTGTAAAAGTCATTCTAGTAAGGAATTATATTTGCAGTCGCTTAGAATTTGGTATATTAATTTTAAACTGTTGTATCTTGCTTTCTGGTAAAATACATACTGTAATGGTAGCATTTTCTAAAATTTCCCCCACTTGTTCTTCTTCGAAACTGTTTAATAATTTAATTATTCAATTATTTAACGTAATTTTTGAATAATTTAATAATATTTTTTTTCTGTTTTTAGTAAAATGAATCACTAATGTTATTATTTTCTTCTTTCTAAAAAAGAAACTATTGTAATCAAAAATTTTTTAGACTTCCGGTTTTTGACGGATTTATTTTTAAGAGTCAGGGATCCCGAAAACCATGTTTATACAAAACGGTCTGTCCGCAAGTCCCTGTCTCCATGTGTCCTCTTTATAAAATCAAAAAGTGTATAAAGTTATGCATAGAATTGAGCTAAATTTTTTGTGTTTTTTTTTTCTTATTTTTTATTATGACCAGCAGGTCTTCCTTGAACTTGGAATTGTTCCGCTTTAAGGGGGAGATGCAATAGCGATTTTTGTGTCATTTTCATTATTGTACCATAGAAAAGTGTATGAAGTTATGCATAAAATTGAACCAAACATCAGGTGCGTGATTTTGGCTACGGCCAGTAGGTCCCACGTGAATTTGGCAACAATCCCCCGCAATTAACTAGTTTTCACTCCGTTTATTTAACTTAAGCAGAAAAGACGAAAATCAGAAAAACTAAGACGAAAATCAAAAATTGGTTTAATATGGAAGTAATAACACTGAAGTATTAACTCTTAAATACCGGGTTTTGCTTTTCGGCAACATACCCAATTTAGGCTCTAAAATACTATTAGAATAATTTTGAAGCTATAATGTTGCCAATAAAATACATTCTGAAAATATTATTAAATTCATTTTCAGCATGTAGATGGCAACACTTGTGCTGTTTAAGAATAAAGATAGATTTATTTTTTTCAATTGTTGTTACTTGTTCTTTTTCTTTTGTTTGGATGCTTGCGAAATACCCTATTTTGTTCTGCAGTGAGCAAGTAAAATTTATTTCTTATTATAGTTCCTAAAATTCTTGTGTGTTTAATATTATAGAATTTTATCAAGGAAAATTATTTTTTCAATTAAAGACCAGTATTGCCGATTAGTAACACCGTAAACCATACTTAGTAGCCGTAAACCATACTTAAAACAAAATATGATTTTTTAAAGTATTTTTCCCATGATTTATTTTAAAAATAAAAGCCAAAAAACATTATTACAGTGATTTTTGAAAAATCAGCCATTTAAGGGTTAACATGTGTAACAACTTTTAGAAATATTATGATGTATGAGAAATAAGAAAGTTTTGGTATTGGCACAACTGACAAATTTTTATATTGTTAATCGCTTATGAAAAGTTTTTTTCTAAACATGAAAAGGGATATCTTCATGAAAATTTTCAAGATAAAATGTACCGTCTTTTGTCTGTCGACTGTTATTTTAAGAAACGAATGATTATGCTTTTCTCTCAGAGGAAAGATAAAAAAAAAAAAAAAAAACTTCTAGTAACAGGTAATTTTACCTTTTTTAAATTTTTAAAACATCCCAGCAAACACATACCTTTCGGCAAACGATCGAACCGCAGCCGGCAGTGTCGGTTAAGTGTCGGCATCGACACAGTGGTTTCGGTGAAGTTTCGGCAGCATATCGGCAACGGAAACGTAAGAATCTGCTTTTTCGACTGCCGGTTACCGTAATTGGTCCCCTTATGTTTACATATCGGCAAGCGACTTATACCGGCAAGTGACGCAGGACCGACATGTGATATCTGATAGTGGTACGATTAGATAAATACCAACATCGGTCCGAATTCGGAATTATTAGTCTAAGCCGACATTTTTTCTTTTACTTAATTTTGTGTGAGTTTGAGTTTTGATAAGAGTTATATATTTCACATAAAAGTCTAATAGTGATAAACATAAAAATTGTCAAAAAAAGCCTATATTTATTTATTTAAAAAAATGTTTTGAATTCATTTTAAAAAGGATTTACAATTTTTTGAATCATCAAAAGATTTTTTTAAATCGCCCCTTAAAATTATTATTCATTATAAACTTAACCGTAGAAAGAAAAGAAAAGTACTTCATAAGTTAATTCAAATTATTTTCCAATTATATATTCAGTTTAAAAATAATAACTAAGTTTCTTATTTTATTTAAAAATCAAAATATAAAATAGCTTTTCAAATTCTTTTACAAGCTATGAAAATATCAAAAAATCTACACATCTTTTTAGCATTAAAATTTAAAAGAAAAGATTCCGAAATTTCTCCCTTCTAAAAAATTATTTACTAAACGAAAAAAAAATAATATTTCTATTTTATTTTAAGATTAAAAACTGCTCATAAGTAAAAGAATAAATATTGCTACATTGTCATTAAAAATATATTCTACTTTAAATCATCAAATGACAGATAATGAATTCTTATTCTAATTAAAATTTTAATTAAAGTGATTAATTTCCAACTTTATTTATTAAAGTAAGTTTTTCCATGTTAAAACTAGTATGTTGTGGCCATCACAAAACTTTCTTCTATATAAATCACGTCAATTAAATTATTTAAATTGTAGAAGAAATTACATCAATTTATCACCAATTCATATCAAAGTATATCTGAATTTCAAATTTGATGAAAATTCGCGCATTAGTTCTTGAAATAGAGCTATAGCGGAAATTCTGAAAAAAATGTCGCATAGCAAAATGTAGCATATTAACTAAACAAAATCTCTAAAAATAATTAATTTCATTAAATATTTAATAATTTTTAAATTTATAAAAAAACCCAATTCTTTTGATTTAACTAGTTTAAAATATACTAGTCTAAAACATAAACTAGTCTAAAATATTTATTTCATTCATTTAAATACTAAATTAACTTTTAAATAAATGCGGATAAGACAATTACAAAAAAAAAAAAAAAAAAAAAAAAAAAAAAAAAACTTTAAAACACTTCAAAATTCCAATTTTCCCATCTACGATCTATCCACAACAAGTATCACTTAAAGGAATGTCTTCCCCGTATTACCCCATAAGAATCCTACCCGAATCAAGGCTCAGTGGCTGAGTGGTTAAGGCGTTTACCTTCTGTCTCTGGGGTCCTCAGATCGAAACCAACCTGTTCCAACGCCGAAATACGCTCCCTTAAGATACTGACAAAGACACATACCTAGATGGCGCCATCCAGAAAGATTTTCTTTTTAAATTTATGCTGCTGTCGGGCTGCAGCCGGCATAGTACCCTGCCGGCAGTCTCGCCGATCTTGCCGGCACCAGTCTTACCAAGTGCCAGCCCAACGGACCGACTCTCGCCCGGGGGACCACAAAAGTGTTGGAACTGATATCGGCAACCTGATATCGTGCCGTTATCGCCAGAATTGGCAAGCGGCAGTCGTCCGATTGCTTCCCGATATCTCTGTGCTTGTTGGGATAACATACTATGACACATATCATAGTTCTATTTTTTTAACTCAAGAAATGAAAGCAATTTGTTTTTTTTATGCAAGCATAATATTCAGAATTATTAAATAAATAAATAAAATATTGACATTTTTATTAATAATTAGAATACATTTTATTTAATTAAGAACTTATTTGTTTAATAAATAATAATATTATAGATTATTTAATTAATATTTTATTGGTCAAAATATATATATTCTTTAAGGAATTATATTAATAATAAGATATTGGTTTAATTTTTTTTTACTTCAAAACACCTAAATTAAAATATTTTCTTGAGTAAAATTAAACAATCCCGTTAATTTTACTTGATTAAAACTTTAAGAAAAATGCTTTTCTTGACATGAAAGGATAAAAATATGTTTAATTGAAACCCGTCGTGATAATAGATAACGTTTTGCGTTCACTGCTTATTTTGTTGGAACGAGACAGATAATGCTTTATTTCCTGAATAAAATGAACTCTACTTTTGCCGTTTGTTACAATGGATTTTGCTGTTCTTTATATTTTAAATTACACTAAACACATTGGAACAACATTATTTTTGTTAGAAAAAATTGTATGATTTTCCATTAGCTTTATTTAGCATGTAGGTAACTGAAAATGCTTTCATCAGAAATTATTTAATATTATTTTTTATGTTTAGAGAATCGAAACATTTGCAATACTTTTACATAGTTAAAACTTTGAGTATAAAACCTTTACTAGAAATAGATAAATATACTAGCTTTTATAAGTGCTTATTCTTTAGTTAACATCAAATTATTAAAAATAATTAATCCGAATTAATTTAAATGAACGATATATCCAATGCTCATCATGTTCTGCTGCAAGCATCTTGTAGAAAACGCAAGTAATGTATACAAATTTAATCATGTTTAGAATAGTGAAACGTTATTGACTGCCAACTGTTTTTCCTCGTAAGCCATTATATAACCTAACTCTTTTGTGTGATCCTGTTAATAAATGATAAATGTTTTGCACATATGATCTATAGAGAGCATGTATTATTCAACACCTCAGAAATTCATATAAATTTCATTATGTTTGTAACAGAGTAATACAATTAAAGTACGTAGCAAAAGATTATTCTTCATAAGCTATAACATAACGGAATACTTTTGAGTTCCCCTGTATGGGTATTGTCAGTGGTACTCATAACATATTATATAGTAACCTCCTTCTAGTGCATCTCAATACTGTATATAAATTTCATGAAGTTTAAAATATTGTAACACTATTAAAATACACCGCAAATGAACTTTTCCCCATAGAACATAATTTAAGGGAATACTTTTGAGTGCCCCTGTAAATAAACTATGACTACTACATACTTCATTTTCAATAACAAACATACATGTTGACCTTAAATAACTTATATAAATTACATAGCAATCAATGAATATCTATGCGAGTTAGACTACGGCCAGACAAACGGCCGAACAAACCCAATTCATAAACACTTTTCAAATGTGTTGGAATGTATTAAAAATTGTTCAGTAGAAGTGACAAAAATAATTCTGCTTGTGTTTTGCACATATAAATTTGATTTCGTATTCCTAAATTTCTACGGTACTTATCTATTATGAAAGAAATGCATATCCAAATTTTGATATGAAAACTTCTCTATACTGACATAATCAAATATCTAAATAATATAAATCCACCGATAAATTCTTTTTATTCATGTATTTTTTTAAATAAAAAATATATTTTGAAATTTTAATCGTCTATTTTTCTGGAAATGCAACATTTAAAATAGATATGCAATGTAGCATAAAAGTTTTATACGATTTGGAAAGTATGAGAAATGGATCAGACAAATGCGATATTTGTGATAGCTATCAAAAACATCGATCAGATGTGAAAGTTCTATTCGTGTAATCGCGAATTACATTGTCTGCATATGACATTTTACATTGATTTTTTTAACATTTTCGATACAATTTTACATTCTTAAAAAATATTAAATTGCTTTCAGAACCTGTGTCAAACCAACAGAATTTTGTAGGAGACACGCTTAAAATTCTGCTGTCATCAATATGAAAAATATACGTTTTAGATCAAGGAACCTTAATTCGTTTCCCTAAGACTTTGTATTTTTTAAAATTAAAATAAATAAGTATCGCTTCTCATAAAAAATAGAAAATGATCTTTTCAAAGTGAATATTTCAAACTGTAATTGCATTTTTTTTCATTTATTATGCTTGGTCTATGTCATAGTATTCATAGACGTCTTATCAAATAATAATAATAATAATAATAATAAATAACTTCTCGTTTAACATATCTGATATTGTTTTATAAAATATATTTAAATTTTTGTAAATATTGTTTAAATAATCTAAAAGAAAATCTTGAAATAATTACATTATATTATTTTAATAGAACCGCATACCGTCATGTACACTGTACTCTCCTGCTTTAATGGCTGAAGTGAGGAATACTTTAATATCAGGATGCCTTAAGTTGCCAACTGGGCAGAATCCCAGTAATTTGAAGGATGAAAAGTCTACTAGGAAGGTAGTTCGAGCATGGAACATCCCACTGGAATAAATAAAAAATGATTTTTAGAAGTTAAAACATCGATTAAATACATCTCAATTGCGTATTGATGTCTTGGGGCTTTCGGGTTCACCAAATAGTGTGTACATAAAATGTTCTAAATTTTACTTACATTTTCAGTTTGCTTTAAATACATATTAATATACAGATTTAATATGTAGATTAATAAAAGATAACAGATTTGAATGTACAGATGCTACATGATGTCCATTTTCATTTTAAACA
This sequence comes from Maratus speciosus, assembly GCA_963932465.1. Lineage (NCBI taxonomy): Eukaryota > Metazoa > Arthropoda > Arachnida > Araneae > Salticidae > Maratus > Maratus speciosus. Next base: position 437,319,432 of record OZ010789.1, read on the forward strand.
ATAAAAAGAATGAAATATATCCTAAATTCCCCATGAGTAAAAAAGATCCTTTGACCTTCAAGGCAAATATGTATGTAGGAGATTTGGAATTGATTCTCGCTCCTTTCGGCAGCATCACTGGTCATGCTATACATGGCCAGCCTGGCAGTCGACTCTGGCCATGCTACGCGTTGTGTTTCGAACAAACCCCCGCTCGGGTCCTACTGCCTATTGTACCGCATAGAAGGCATGCAACTGAAAAAGCAAAGAGAATAGTAAGCTGGGTTAAAAGAATCAAATTCCGTTGAAATCGGACCCATAAATCCCGAGCTAAGAATTCCCTGCGATAGAAGGAGGAACTAAAAACTGTAAGACAATCAAAAACCAAGTTGAATGAATAAATTCCTCTTGAAATCAGACCCAAAGCACACGAGAATAGAATGTGCATTATTCTTTTCAAATGATGGTAAGTGAAGTCTATATTTTGAAATACATATTTTTTAATTTACATAAGTGGGAGTGGGGAACACTTATGGATAAACTCTTAACTCATACAGGACTATTGTCCCAGAGAGCACTAATAATCGATTAAGTTGATAAAATCCTCTTACATTATTTTTTAGCTTTTGGCAATGTTTGATAATTATTTTTCCCCCTATCACAAATTAGATAGGGTTCAGCTTATCATCTGAATGGGATCTCTATTTGGTTCAAATTTTAATGAATGCTTGTCTCCCCATCTTGTTCTTTGTCCGCATTTTTGCATAGTCGCTCTCAGTTTTCTGCAAAAATTAAGAAAAATCACAGACCAATTAAAAAAAAAAGGGTTATTCGGATGTAAAAAAAATAATTCTATTGGGTCGATCGGAAAGTCGTGTCATGTTAGGAAATTCAATTCGTTCCGGAAAACTCTATCATTTAATAGTTAGACATTGATTCCGATATCTAACGCCTAATAATTACCGGGCAGAATTTTCTGGTACAAATTGATTTTCCCAGCACAACACGACTTCCGATCGACCCAATACATTTCCTCTGAAATGGATATCTTGTGTAGTTTACTTAATTTCAGTGGATTAGTGAAAATTGATATCATATTTCGTTCCCCTTGTAAATCAAATCAGTAGGTGGGAAATTATTTTGCAGTTTCGGAAAAAATATGCTTTTTTCTGTGTTTTTAAATGAGTTTTGTAAATAATATCTCGATTAATTAGTGGATGATTTTTACGAAATAAACATTATTGAAAAGTGGACAACATTTACTATATCGGGCTAAAAGACTGAAACTGGGTTATTTTTATTAATGTAAAAAAAATCGTTTCGAAACGTAAATCAAATGCCAAAAATCTCCTTAAAAATTAAATACTAAAAATCTCACCAAAAATTAATTGAAAAACACCTAATCAAAAAATCCAAAATCGGGGTTGGAGGTGAAAAATTACGTACATAGATGTAAAATCCTACCAAAATGTGCAGCACTACCTGCAGCGGTCTATTCAGAACATCGTCGACACACACACGCACACACAAACTTTTTTTCTTTTATTATAGACCGACACCTGTTTTTCTGATTTCTTTTTAATGAGTTGCCTTGTTCAAGAAGGGATTGCGTTAATTGAAACTTCTAGAGAGGAGCTAAACCTACATATCAATATAACTATAATATGTAAAGACTTGTTGAATATATGGGTGTTCTTCGTAACTGATTGTTCATAAAAAAAAATGTTTTAAAAAAAATAGTTTAATTTTTTTCTCCAGAAAATCCTCCAAAATTTCTTAAACCTGTCTAGATTTTTCTATTGAGTCTTCCTTAAACTCAAAACTATATATGGCTGTTTTTCTCAATAATCAATTTAAAGTAACTTAAATGCACATTCCCGATTTCAGAATTAAAATAAAAACAGCCAATTATGCTCTTTCAATTCTCGTAAAAAAATCAAGCACTGTTTTGAATTATTAAACTATATTATTATATTTATCTGAAACTGGCTACTGAAATGAAAGGCAAACTTTAGTAATTATCTACTCATCAGATATTTACACATATACATTTTCTCATACATTTAAATATATTTTTCAGATGGGAGACGATAAATACCATAAACTAATGTTAAATATTGAGAGAGAATCCCATTTATCTTCTTGGAATCAAATAATTTATTTTACTTAATATAAATTAATTAGAAGAAAATGGAAAATTAGATTTAAATGTTTTACCTAACCCGCAAACATGGCCATGAATATAAAGATTTAATTTGAACATCATTAGAGAAATTAAATTTGGCAGTTTTCACTTGTAATACCATTAATTACAATAAATATGAATCATGTTTTTTGAAAAGTACTGTATTAACAAAATAAATATGAAATTAACAATGTAATTTTAACGTATAAAAAACAAATTGAATTTAATGTCTTTCATGCATGGTTAAAAGAAAAATAATAAATTCTCAAAATATTCTTAATGTTATATGTATGCATTGTAATAGTTAAAAAAATTAATATTTTAATCAAATTACGGATAGCACTTAACCGTAAAATCAAGATTGATATATTACTAAATTTGCAGTCAATTGGAGGTACGCTTAATATTTTCTTATCACTTTTACACATATTTAAACAGAAATAAGGCTATTTGTATATTGAACAAAAAAAGTAAGACGTGCCACGGTACTTTATTCAGACAATGAAAAATAATAATAATTTTATAATGTAAAAGCATTTCTATTAGAAAAATACAATTTATTTCGCAGTATCAAATATTAAATTTTTGAAACTGTAAATACGATAAATTTTAAGTAATAACACAATTCAAAATATTTTTCTGAAATTACAAGTAGTTTAAATTATCACTTTTATTCAGATTGTGAATTGTGTATATTATTAAATATTTGTGAAAAATATATATATCTGATTTTTTTTTTATTTTCACTAAGAACATTCTATTATATTTTAATCTACATATGTAGAAATTAATGGAAGGTTATTCACCACAGGCATCGACATATCTTATCCAACATTGAGCTGGAACTCTTGTGGCGATTTATCAGTACGTGTGAAAATTTATTTAAACGTACAATATTAAAGGTGAATAAATTTTTAATGGACGAAAAACAGTTTCAAGGATTTTTTAATGCTTATTAAACATTTTGTAGAATTTATTGCCGTTATCATAGTAGATGATATTAGTGTTCTGCTTAATGCAATCTACATAACAAATTTATTTACTTTCCACAATCATAATAAATATTTTTGATATACATGATAATTTGCATAGACTTCTTAAATAATATTTCTAATTTTTATATTTGTTAAGTTATTCTCAGTAATGGAAATACTTTACAATTTAATGTAATAAATTGTACAAGATATTTGTTTAGATACAATTTCATATAATGTTTGCCAGATCTAACATGTTGGGAAGCAAAGAAAAAAAGAAATAAAAAAACCCACTTCAAATCACTATAATGGAACATCCTAAAATTATAATCAAGTTTATCAGTGTATAAATCAAGCTTAAATATAGACGATTTTAAAATGCTTGTCTAGTTTTAAAGAAAGATAAATATAAGAAATTTCTTAAACAAACAACGTATCATTCTATTATATTTAAGTGTAATATATCATCTCATGAATTCTATTTTAACGTAGATGATCCCTTCTTTCACTGTCTAAATTTCAAAATTTCATCTTTTGCAATTTTTAATAATATATTTTTGAAATGAAAATGACAGAAACTCAATGTATCTTTCCTATTTTAAATTTATTATGTTGAAAACCCATATATGCGGCCTTTTTTCAATAATAGATTTTACGGTTCTTAGATCAAACTATGTAATCTAGGAGTATTTTTCTTTTTCCTCTAAGTTAAATTAATCTTAAATATAATCATATCTCTAGTCTCCGATTTTGACGTATAAAATATGGCCTCAATAATTCACATCCAAGCCATTGTTGTAAATGAAATAACTCCAAAGCTGAGACTCTGTTTAGCTTTGAAGGAAATATGAATATATTAGAAAGTAACGTATTATCATTTACTACATGGTTTAAAAATGCATAAAATATTCTCGTATATTTGATAATTATATATGCAATATTATCGCAGAAATCGACGAGTAAAAATCTTTATTTTATTGAAAGATGTATTGACTATTTAATCTAATCAGTCTTGACGCACCTTATCAATAAGACATCCACTGATTAAAGAGCGAATCAGAAAAATCAGATCGAAAAAAATCAACAGCAGCATATCGTAGTTTAAAATAATAATCTGTGAAACAAAATCAGTACAATCATTTAATGCGTGTACCGAGTGAAAAGAAATAATGATAGAAATAGTAGAATCTTTGATGTTTCCCCGATAAATAAATATCATACAGTTGTAATCCAACTTCTTTATTTACACGATCGTCGTTCAGAATGGTGGAGCACTCTAAAAAAACTTGTTAGTTTCAAAATGTTATAATTAGAATAATTGTTCTTATCCCGATTGCGCAATTCAATTTCTGCAGTCACTAATCACTATAAACGTTCTGCTGAACCAGGACAGAAAACATTTATAGTGAGTGTGTACGAATACATCTGCATTACGACAAGGAAACTAACCAATGACAAAAACGGAAAGCGCGGACTGATAAAATCGTTGCGATTCGGTTTTATTTAGGCTGGGAAAATGCTCCAGAAAAAGTCCGATAGCAAAATATTCGAAGTGAAAATTAAAAGGGAAGAATTATGAAAAGGAATTTTAAGATGGCAGCCTGTACTGTCGCAACGCCAAAATTAAAATAAATACGCGTAGCTTATTGAAAAGAGAAAGAATTTAATGATATTTGAATAGGAAAATAGGGAAATTAAAAGGTGAAAAATTGGAATATTCTTTAGTTAGGCTGATAATTAAAATATTTTATATATATATATATGTGGGAATAAGACTCAATGGTTAAATGAACGTGATATCTCAATCGAGACTCGTAAAAGGTGAACTCAAAATTGCAGAGCGAGATGTTGTTGTTCGATAGATATTCAGCAATGGAACCGGTTAATGTTTTTTTAACGCAAAGCTCAGGGAAGCTTTTGCGAATTCTACGATATTATTTTGAATGTTAAGCTGTATGTTATTTGATATATTAAACATTTTTATACCTATTCACAGTTTGGAGAACATTAGTTTCAATTAAGCAATACAGTACTCACATTAAAACCCACAGTTTTGGGGGCTCGGGCCGGGATTTGGACTATTTGGATGATTTGGAAGATTTGAATTTGAATAACGGAGCTATTTTCTACTTGAATAAAAAGAAAGAAAGCATTTTCCTGAACTGAAATTTATAATACGAAAAAATGAACTGTTCGTCTTATGTACAATGATTAGAGATGATCCGTAATCAAGCCTACGAGACAGTAATATTTTGTTCTGTTGAAGTGTTAACAAATTGAACCATGTCTGTCCTGAATAAAGCTAGAAAAGCAGATTTGTTTACATTGTGTGATGACCTAGGTATAGTTGCGCGTCAGAGTTCAAGAATTATTGACTTGATAAAGTTGGTGACTGAATCAAATGATTATGAAGAAAATTTTGTTAAAGCTCGACTTGAAGTCATTGCTGCTGAGAGAGAAGAAATGAAACATCTAGAAGCAGAAAAGGAAGAAAGAAGGCTAGAAGCAGAAAAAGAAGAAAGAAAGCTAGAAGCAGAAAAATAAGAAAGAAGGCTAGAAGCAGAAAGAAGATTAGAGGAAAAGAAATTGCAAATGGAATACGAATTAAGAAAAATTGAGCTTCAAGGAAATATGACAAGTATAAGTGACGGTTCGGCAGTAACTGGTCCAGGTAAGCAACCAGATTTGTTCAAATTAATGCCACATTTTCACGGGAAGGGTGATATTAGTATCTATTTATCTTTGTTTCAGCGACAAATTTCTAGGATGAATATAGTAAAAGGAAATTGGGTAATGCATTTATTATGTTTAATTCCGTTAGAAATTGCTAATGTTATAGCTAGAGAACCAGAAACATTAACAAACGACTACGATTTTGTAAAAAAACCTGCTTCTTAAAAGATTCAAAATGATGCCAGAAGAGTTTAGACAAAAATTAATGTCGCATAAGAAAGAATATTCAGCCACTTGGCGCGATCTAGCATTTGAGTTAAGAAATTATTTGGAAGAGTGGATAGGCGGTCTTGATGTATCTAATTTTGAAGACTTGAAAGAATTAATAGTAGTAGATCAAATCAAGCGCAGATTACCTATGGAAATGAGAGAGCATTTCATCGATGATCTTCCAAAAATTAAAAACGCTGAAGTATTAGTAAATAAATTAGACGATTATAAAACAGCAAGACGTAATGTTAAAACCATGGATAGAAATTCACACCAATTTGAAGATAGGAAGTCAAAAATGCAAGAAAATAATAATTCAAAACCATGGTTACCAGCTCAAAATTATGATAATTTAAGAAAACAACAATTTATAAATAATAGCAGCCAAAATCATAGAAGCCAAAACCCGCAATTATCCAATCACAAAGAAGTAAATTGCGCAGTAATCAAAGGGAAAAACAGCGCCAAGCCGGATTGCATGATCGATATTGATATTAACGGGAAAAAGGCACATGTATTTTTTGATACTGGAAGTGATATAAGTTTGCTGAGTTATGAATATTATACTAAGATGGGATCGCCAAAATTATGTTCAAATAATATCTCTTTGTCAGGCATAGACGAAGTAGATGTTTATACTAAAGGATACTTTCCTTATGAATTTGATATTGATGGATTTCTAATCACAGCAAATTTGTATGTTTTAAAATCTCTCGCATATGATATTTTATTAGGATATGATGTGATTAGCAAATTAAATTTGGCGATAGACGAGAACGGAATTAAAATCGTTGGTAAACGCAAAAATATTCAAGTAGGTTACACTGAAGTTTTGAAGAATTCTTATATAAAATTGAATCATGCTGCCAGAAGTAATAATGAAATGAAAGCGTCATCGTTGGATAATTCACGTGATGAAAATATTATAGTTGCAAACGATAATGATGCAGGAAATAATTTCTTGATTAATTTAGCGAGCGTCATAGATGATGATGAAATTGATTTTAATCACGTGAGAAATTTGAAAATAAGAAAAGAAAGAAATAAATTAGTAAAGGAACACAAACAAAATAAATCAAACGATACAAGATCACGGATGGGCGATTTTATCTGATGAAGATAGTCCTGCACATGATAGAAAAGGCTATGTAAAAGATTGCCGTAGGAATTTCGATTATAGGGGAAAGAACAGAAATTTTTATAGACCAATTGATAACAGAAGCAATAATAGATAAGGCCAAAAATATGTTAAACAGTCATTTAACCATGGAAGTTGCAATAAATATCGATATGGGAAACAGAGTTTAGAGAATTATTACCAAGATGAATCAGAGATTCCCCAAAATTTTGAGATTAACGATTCTTTGATACCACAAGATATTACAGAAAGTGAAGATTTGATGAATAGTTCATCGGATATGGTTGAACCTAATGATGCATTTGAAATGCTAGAAAGTGCTTCACCTACTTCAAAAGCAAAGTATAACCCACATTTTTCTCCTAGGTACAAAAATAGAGGCTACTATCATGGTCGAAATAATTATAATTATGGCCGACGATCAGGTGGAGGTAGCTATAATGAGCAAAGAAATTCCCAACCATTACGCAGGTATAGTGCAAAACGAACTGAAGACTTGTTTAACAAACTTGAAAAGAGACATGAAAATGATTTTAGAGCTCATGATCATGACAATTACAAATCGGATTATAGGTCTGGAAGTTATAGATATGATAATGGATGCTATGGAAAACAAAGGTATAATGACGGTAGAAATAGTTCTCATCATAGATTTAAAAGAGCTAATAGCGAAAAAGATGCTTATTCCAATGCTTATAATTCTAGAGGTAATAAGTATATAGCTTCTAAAGATAGAGATCAATATACAGAAAGAAATTACAAGGAAAATAAGTATGCTAATTCTAAAGATAGAGATCAATATACAGAATATATGAACCCGTGGGGTAACGCATCTGCATAACGTGAGATGTTTTTGTTTTATGTTTATCTGTTTATTTGTCTAAATTTATGTGTCTAAATTTTTCTAAGAAGCAACTGACGGGGTCGCCAGAACGTCAGGATGACCGAAAATGTGGGAATAAGACTCAATGGTTAAATGAACGTGATATCTCAAGCGAGACTCTTAAAAGGTGAACTCAAAATTGCAAAGCAAGATGTTGTTGTTCGATAGATATTCAGCAATGGAACCGGTTAATGTTTTTTTAACGCAAAGCTCAGGGAAGCTTTTGCGAATTCTGCGATATTATTTTGAATATTAAGCTGTATGTTATTTGATATATTAAACCTCTTTATACCTATTCACAGTTTGGAGAACATTAGTTTCAATTAAGCAATACAGTACTCACATTAAAACCCACATATATATACGTGTATATATATATATATATATATATATATATATATATATATATATTACATCATTTCAAAATGCTAAAACACCATAACTTCAAAAGGAAGGTGTATATCTGCAGAAATTTTTTAACTATAAAAAATTATAAAAACAAGAAAGACAGGTAAAAAAACAAAAACAGTCTGTTCTTCATCAGTGGGAGGACAGACAGAAAACTAACTCCACCCCCCACTTTTAAAATTTGCAGGTTTCTGAACACATGTTCACCCCGCATTCAATACTGAAAAACTATTGCCATTTTATTAATCTAATTCCATAAAAAACTAAAACAACTCAAATTAAAAACTAACAAACATAATATTAACCATACAAAAACAAAAAACTTTAATAAAAAGGTCTTTTAGAGGAATGCTTAAATTATCATTAAACTAAAAACAAAAGAAAAAAATATAAGAAAACAAGCATGAATGCAGAATAAACATGCGCCCCCCCCCCCCCCCCCAAACCCGCAAAATGAAATTTCTCAAAACATGAATACCTGTATAATGTTTCCTACCCGTCAACTATAAACAAATAAATTTTTCTTCCAAATCCATTATCAAAAACCAGAAATTCCAGGTCTGCAACTTTCTTTCGTTTCAATTCATTAATAGACACCCGTTCTTTTAACAAGACTTTAGGATGCCCATTTCATACAGAAAGATCCAGAAGGCTGCCATCACATGTTCATGCCGCCAGTCCACATCGTTGCCATTCACTTTTTAGAACTGTCTTTAAATAATATTTCAAAAACTTAATGGGGTAATTATTATTGTAAAATAAATTAGCCAATAACTTAAAGATCTGTTTATAAAAATTATTGTCTCTGCCACAAATTTTATTGAAACGTATCAATTGATTAATGATTATATTTATGTAAATTTTTTTATGCAAATTTGAAAACCAATGTGGCATGCTTCTAGTAAAAAAAAATTAAAACTATTTCTTTTATCGTACAAATCCAAAATCAAATTATTATCAATAATTTTGAATGAAATATCCAAAAATTCTGCATTATAATCATCACTGTTTGCTCTATTCAATTTTAAACAATTTGGATATATAATATCATATTCATTAGAAAATTCAAAATTCAAAATCAAAATATCATCAATATACCTAAAGACCTTTAAAGACTTATTATATTTCATAGTATATTTAAATTCATAATAAAATAAAAATAAATTTGCTGCTGTACTAGAATAGTTTGTTCCCATCCCTATACCACATATTTGATTAAAGGTATTATTGTTAAAAATTACATAATTATTATAAAAACAGAAGTGACATAAGCTTGAAAATAAATCTCTATTTATATTTAATTCATCATTTATACAAAAAACATCAAAAACACTCATTAAAACTTCATAAAGTGAATCAATAGGTATATTGGTGAACAGATTTTCAAAATCGAATACCTGCATTTTCAGAGGAGTCAAAGGCAATTTGTTCAGAATTTCAACACTATTATCAATTGACCAGAAATAACTATACTTCTTAAATTTATACTTTAGAAAATCATATATCTTTTTTAATAAATTCTGTAAACCAATATTAAAATTTTTATTAATGCTTTTAGAAGTACTACAAATAAATCTAAATTTAATCGGATCTTTATGAAATTTAGGCGTTAAGAAAATAAATGGCAAACAGTGATGATTAGAAACATCAAAATTATAAGAAAACATACTTTTAACTTTCTTTTTATATGCAAAAAATTTTTTAACGACAGGATTTTTGTCAATATTAACTTTTGAATAAAAATTTTCATTACCTAATTCCCACTCTATTTTATCAATATAAAACTTTTTTCATATTATTGCATAATTATTAGCTGCTTTGTCCACAGGGACTATAACAAAATTATTTTGTAAATTTTCAATAAATTTTATATCTTCATCTTTAAAACTTTGATATTCATATTCATCAGAATTTAAATAATCTCTTAAAAAATTATTGAAATGCCCCAAAATTTGAGACTTCCATTCAAAAAATGCCTCCAAAGGCATACTAAATTTATAACTATATTTCTTTATAAAATTATTGACATTATCCTTAAAAATTTTTAGTACCTTATTGCTATTAATTTTACTATTGATTCTAAATTTTGTACCAAAATTCATTAGATATTTTACATTTTTATTCTTGATTATATCAAGATTACCTGTAATTATATGTCCATGATAATTATCTATAAAATCTTTAAATTCCATATTATTACAACAACAAGTTAAAACTGTATTAACATTTGAAAAAGCTATATGTCTGTAATTGAAAATCTTATTACTTAATGGTTTATGATAATTATAGGCAACTGAAATGATACATTCTTTAAGAGGAAAAAGGTCGTAAATCTGTTTGCATATTGCATTTAAATTCAAATTATCAAAAGATTTTTGTTGAAATTATATATTAAAATAAATAACTTCTTTATTAATTTTATCTCTATTCATTAACTTAAAATTAATTAAATCATATAATAAATCTTTAAACTGTAAATTTTTAAATTTGAAAACATCCAAACATTTTTTAATTTTCTTAAGCACATATATCTTTAATTTAAAAACCTCCATTTTAACATTTTTAACACTATAATTTTTATCAAAAACAAATTCCATATTCTTAATCCATATATTAGGAATTATATAATTAGTAACTTTATTATATTTACGAGAACCCCTCTTTCCTCTTTTTATATCAACTTTATCATTAAAATTATAGAATAAATCATATACATTTTTAACCTTCAATAAATTAACTTTATTAACCAATGTATTTAATCCAAATGGATATATAGTTTTCAACTGCAACATATAATCATTTTCTTTTTCCAATCTATTATTTTTAGCTTCAACATGATCCAAAATTTGAATATTAATATTATTAAAACTGTGAATTCTAAAATGTAAAATTTCAAATGTGGGGCACTTCTTATTATCATTATATACATCTGATCTATGCTGATTAATTCTAACATGTAATTCATCTTCCGTCTGCCCTACATAACTTTGCTGTCAAGTTAAACAATTAATTTTATAAATTACATTATTATATTTACAAAAAGGAATATAATCATTTACTTGAGGTGGACTGTCCGCATGAGCAACAATACAAGTTTTACACCGTTTATCTTTTCATTTATAATATCTCATATTTTTATCTAGATATATATCGTAACATATTTATTCAAAAAAAAAATTGTAAGCACTTAGGCTTAATATGCCAATAAACAACAAACAACAAAAATAAACAAAGATACACCAACCTTCAAAGCCGTAATGAAATTGAATAAATATATATGCCAGAAGCGCAATAATGCAGCTTATCTGAGTCACATATAGCAATATTTTATTTCAAAATTAATGATAAATTACTGCATATATATATATATATATATACTGAAGAGCCAAATCATCATGACCACCTACCTAATGACGCGTTCGTCCAACTTTGGCCCGCAAAAAAGCTGCAACCCTCCTTCGTATGGAAGCCACAAATCTTTGGTAGATGGCCGGAGACAGATTGTACCAGCAGCGGTCACGCAAATCCGGGAATTCCGACATGGTTGTTTTTAACTTTGAGTTGCCGTTCCATGACACTCCAAACGTGCCCTGTCGGATTAAGATCTGTTGAGTTAGGTGAAGAGGACCTTATCTGGTATGCAGTATTAAGCTCCTGGAACCATTCCAGCAGAATTAGAGCCCTGTGACATGAAGCGTTGTCTTGCTCGAAGACTCAATTTCCATTTGGAAAGACAGATACCATGTAAGGATGCAACTTGTTCGCAGTGATGTTCAGATAGCCAGCGACATTCATGGTCTGTTCTACCACAATCACAGGTTCCAGAGACGCTCATGAAAAAGCTCCCCAAACCACAAAATCGCCACCACAGGCATGTGTATGACCTGCTGTATAATGGGGAGCAACAGCTCACTTGAAAGACGGCGTACTCTTACGCGTCCATCTACATGTTGAAGGATGAATCGTGATTCTTTCTACCAGGCAAACTTCTCCCAATGATCCATAACCCAGGCATGATGTTCTCGGCCCTAGTGAGGAGTAGTTGGCAATGATGCTTCGTCATTAGATGCACATGAGTCGGAGTTTGGTGCGCAGTTTCATATTCAACAATGTCATCTGAACTGTGTACTCCAAAACAATTCTACTGGGACCTGTATTGTATTGGGATGTCGGCTGAGCCAGTCACTGGCACCAATTTAGCTTTACCAAGCGGGAGAGTCTCCGACGTACTTTTTGTTTGATAACTCGCAGACAACGCCACGGCTTATACAGATGGTTTCACTGTCACTCACCCACTTTACATGAGTACTAACAACGATATGTCACGAACAACCCACGAGTCGTGCAGTTTCTGAGATACTCGTTCTGAACAGTCGGGTCATTGAATTCTGCCCTCCATGAAAGTTGCTTGGATCAGCCGCCTTTCCCATTACGGGCAGAAGTAAGCGTAAAAATGATTACTCAGACTCACTAGCAGCAGTTAAATACCATTCCAACCTGTTTACGTGCCCTCAACGTCATCCAGGCGAGTTCATTGAAAAATGTGGGAAAGACCATAATGTTTTGGCTCCTCCGTGTATATATACATAAATATTTGTAATGTAAATGCAGTTAAATAATGGGGGGTGGAAATTGTCTTTAAATAATATTATATCTTTTTAATGTTCGTAGTGAAAGAAGCAGTACTACAACAGGTGACGACCTGGTCAAGTGCACGTGGTCTTCTTCCACTACAAAACATCCCTACACCATCGAAATATTGATCTGCGTGACATACACTCCGTGCCATACACATTTTGCACTGGAAGATAGATTTCACTAGCACTCACATACATTTTTCGCAGTTAAAATTGACACGGCCGCATGTTAACACCGTTTGCAGGCATCCATGATGCGACCGATGACTTTTAACGTGCTTCCACGCTGTTACACACGCATCTAACGGGATCTGACGGGATTTGAAGCATTCCCAGCAGTCTGCGCCCTCTATAGGATCCTGTACAGTCTTCTTTTCTCTTCAAACGTCGGAGTTATTACAGCAATGCAACTTTCATTTGGGCGACCCTTATAATACCATATTATCAATATATAAAACAATCAGATGGACGTATGAAATATGAAGTAATTTTCAGGGAAAGTCACACTTTTTGATTTACTGGTATTATGCTGTTATGTTTTAGTACAACAAAGAAAATATTTTATGTCTAAGAGTAGTATTTATTGTTCAATTACTTTTTTAATTGTTTCTAGATGTGACTTGCACAGCGAAGAAAGGAGTTCATTCGGGGCTTGATTTATGTGCAGTGGAGATATTTTTAATATTTTTTAGGTACCTCACAAGATCTTAAGTGAAGCTTGCAATTGTAGTTAAGTTTACAACTTCGGTATTTCATGTCTTTAATCTTGGCAATGGTATTACAGTTTCGTCAATTTGCGAAGTGTTCAGGAAAATTTAGTGAACGTTGTTTTTTGCAGTTTTTAGGCTTAGAATTTTTTTTCATATGCTGATTTTAGCATTTGAGTTTTTAGTTTTAAGAAAATGTTTACTTCTGTATGTTTCATTCGGAGTACTGCTTTTCGAAATGTTTTAGATCTTTAGGAATGTTAAAGGTAGTTCTTGGTGGACAAAAGTTTATGCTTAGGCAGTTATCGGAAGTGTGAAGAGATATTGCACATGTTCCTCTGAGTATGAAGATTTTCTGTATTTTATGGGGGAGATTTTTTCTACGTCAGAAGTTGATTACGTTCGTGGTTGGTCAGAACTGAACTTAAGAAAAATTGATTTTCGAAAAAAAGTTTTAATAGCGATGACCCATAATTTTTTTGTTACGTTTTGGTGAAAAATGTATGGTTGAAAAAAGATCTTGGTCATGTATTTGACCAAATGTTTTTCTTGTCAAATGATGGGGACGTTTATGGCAGGAACTGTTGCCATATACTTGTATGTGTGGGTTTTGTATAATGCCTAATATGCGTCCCTGAAAACGACATCTATTCTTCATTTTGCAAATGAATTTAATTTTTAATGAACAATTTTTAACTTTAATCTGTGGCACGTTGACCTAATTACTACGGTGGGTCGAAAAAAAGAAATTTTTGATTTTCATGACGCTTTAGTGCGGAAAAGTTGCCTATTGTAATAAGAAGAAAAATGGCATACATTTTTTTAGAATCGATTAACATCTTCCATTCGCGCATCGTACTTAATAATGTTGATAAAAAATTGCAAAAATCGCGACTTTTTTCTAATTTTTTTAAGTTATTTAAAACTTTAAAAATAAACACGCTTTAGCTTTTTATACTTGTTGCATGGTTTACATAACCTAAATAAATTAAATTCCGATCAATAATCCATTTTTTTTCGTTCGCTCAAGAACTTAGAAAAACATAAATTTACCAATTTTTCGCAATTTTCACTGTGCAACCCGTAGTTCATTTTGCTAAAACAAAACTACAGAACTCACCACGTGGTGGTGGTTGCATGTTGAGTTCCAACCACATCCTACCCAACCAACCGTCCAATTGTTCGATGTGGTATTTATATTATATTAAAAAGACCATATGCATGTCATTGTGTAATTCTAATTAAATGCTTATGTAAAAAAAAAAATAATAATAATAACAAAAAATAAAAATAAAGAAAATTTGTGTCTTTGAGTTGAGGTTCATGATTCTTCAAAGGAATTACAATTTGGAGGAAAATCGGATGTACACTGTAAGAAAAAACGACATTTTTACAGTACAAAGTACTGTTCATCTCGCGCACAAACTCGATCACAGTGAATGTGCTGTATCTTTCTTTGCTTTTCTGACTATATTAACATGAAAAATACAGTAGTTGCGTAAAATTAACAGCACAAAGTGCTGGCAATTTGGACGCCAACAGTTTGTGCTGTGAAAAAAAAGCGTAAAAATTGCCAGTACATTGTGCTGTTAATTTTACCCAACTACTTCACAAACCTGAGAATATACTTATTGCCTCTGATATATTTTATCTACAAATGTAAAATTCTTTTCTAAATAAACGTCAAAGACTTTTCTGGGATTCACATGTTTGAACGTTTTGTGTATATCAATAATATAATTTTAGTAAAGTACTACTGTTAAATGTTATGATATTATCCATAAATTATGATAATTAATATAAATTTAGTTAAATCAGTATTACATTACTCTGATTTTTTTTCACCTGCTTTCAAATAAAGAAAGCAATAATTTCTTTATCATTAATCTCCAAAGAAAGAGAGTTTTGAAATCAGGTTAATTTCACGTTTCATATTTTGCGTTCTCTTATTCTAAAATTTATAAGTATTAACCAAAAAACTGTCAAATTGTAATACGTGGGAGCGTTGCGTTCTTTTAACACATAAATATGCATAAGCAATCTATTATTAAGATTTATTTCACGATTTTAATGGACACTCGCAATTATTGTCAAATGCTTTCACAAAGTAAACTTTAATGCCATTTCAGAATTAAAAATACGTAAATCATACCTCTCATCAAAATGCTGTATCTGATGGAATATTTATTCATTTATGAGCTTTTATTCTTTAATTCTTTCAAAGTTATTTACTTTAGTTCATCCATGATCAATATCTTCTCGTAGCTAGGGGCAATTACTGCGTCATTTTGCGGAGGGAATTCTTATTTTATAGTAGCACAGGTACTTTAAAAGTTTTAAAGTGCTACTTATCTCAAGTATTGGATTCCCGACACTTGAGTTGTTTCTTTTTAAATGCCATTTGATATTTTGCTGAAGTTAAAGTATGCGTATTTTCAAAACATCACATTTATAACTATTAGAGTTTTAAAAAATGTATAGTTCTTTTCATAAACAAAAGTTTAGCAAGTAATTAAAATAATAACTGAAGCTCTATTTATTTAAAGTCCAGTAGTGCAATTTAAATTATGAAATGGCTTTTAAGATGTTTTTTGTTCTATTTTGTATCATTATTTTAAAATAGATATATTTTATTCATTTTTAATATAACCGTTAATGGTAAAAGTCATAAATACCAATTTTTAGCTGAAAAAACAAATAATTCATGCATTTTTAAATTTCGTATTCTTTTATAATAAATAAATAAATAAATTAATTAATTAATTAATTGTAATTTTATGTAGTATTATGATAGGTATCTAGTGTATAAGTTATTTTAAAAATTAAATTATGACAACTTGTGCATATTAAACATAAATCCTACCGTTGCAAAGAGAAAGCCAAAACTATCTAAAAAAAGCCTTTAACAGGATTTCAAAAATTTTAATCTAAATCTACCTAGATTATTTTTTTGTTAGCCAGCTCACAATGTTTAGTTATCTTTAATAAATTAATTGAAAGGTAACATTTGTGTTCTTTGTTCAAAATGTACCTTTAGAGCTCTTCAAAATCTAATTTGATTCCTGGTAATAATTTTTTCTCTGACTCCTTTCTTTTAAAATGTGATTACTTCTGAATCTAGCGCTGTTTCATGTAATTATCGATAGATGGTCGTCAAACTCACAATTTTGGTGCGCAATGAGATTATTTTAACTAGTGTATAGCGTGAGTTCCATTTCGATGTTTACTTCTAAAAGTACAATCCTTAATTTGACGTAAGTGCATGATTTCACTGTCCAAACTTTTAAACGCGTTATGTTTAAATACTTTTCATACACTAATTACTAAATGCATGCATGATTTCGAAGTCAAAACTAAGTGTAGCGATTGTATAGAGTACTGTGCGTGTGGTTACGCCATCCCCCTTAGCGATGACAGGTAACCGTGATGGCCGACGTCTGCACCATGCAAAATAGGATACATGCTGCACTGCTATTCCGGTATACATGCCGCAGTTTCTTTTGTACGGGATGATTAAGTGTTATTAACTTTTCCTTTTCTTTTTGCACAGACTAACCATGTTAGGCATGTCATCAAGTTTACTAAAACCAAAGGAGAAAAGGGGAAAATAAAAAGTAAGAGGGGCAAGAAAATTGCAAGTCAAGATGATAATAATGAAAAATTGGATTGCGCGTAACGCAGATATTCTTTGCAAAGCATGTTTAGAAAACCACTTCAAAAAATAGGAAGTGCAATTGGCTTCGTTGCATCGTGTGTTTAAATGTAGTTGCATAGAGACTGTACTTTTTCGTTACTTTTTCTGTAGATTGTAGTCGAAGAAGCAAGTCTCTTAACCCATTCGGGACCATAGGTGCATATAAGCACTTTCATAAAGAGCTTACAAAATTTGTTTCTGGCACCAGTAAAAAAGAAAAGTAATATTTGCTTTGCTTAATTAGAGCATTTTCATGATTATTTAAGTAAAGGTAACTTTTTAAAAAAAAGTGGTACCAACCGAATAAAATTTTTGTAAAAGCCAACGGTCCCGAAAGGGTTAACAAATAAATTATGTAAACAAAATTTTACTTTTTTCTTTTCCCTTTCTAATTCATTGTTGTTACGTTGTTGCTGAAATGACAATTAAAATTTAATGTAAAAAAATGAAGTCGATAATTTTAATAGTGAGAGTAGGCAACAATTATTAATTTGAATCAAATAATACGTTTCATTGTACTCATTTAGTTTCATTTTGTTATTACATCGTTAATTATAGTCCAGATATGAATATATATTTTTAAAATATTTTTATTTATAATTTCATTCTGTTCTTATTACAAGCGCGGCATAACTACCGCACAAGTGCGGCTTCTCAACTCGAATGTGCGGGTGACGCGCCGCAGTGTAATGTTTTAGAAAAAAGTTGTTAAAAAATATTAATAATTTGTTTTGAAATTTTTTGTCGCAGTACACGCGTTGTATATTTAACATTAAATAGCACAGCATGATTTTTTTTATTTTATGTCCACCATGGAACTTTATACACAAATTCAAAAAAATGTGCGGCATAAATCCCGGAATTACCCTATGAGTTTAAATTTTTTTATCCGATCCGTAACGCACCCGGGTATGTGCAGCATATGTCTTTTTGATAATAACATTCAGAATATCTATTGCAATCTTACTTTTAAAATCTACACTCTCAGAAAAAACTGTAAATTTATGAGCGTTTGCTGTTTAATTTTCACCGGCAACAGTCTTATTTAATGAAAAATGATCTGATCTACTAAAAAAATACGGTACGACCCCATACATTTTCTTCCGCTAGGGTGTAACCCTTCATTTTAGTCATATTTCAAAAAATAATGTCACTTAACCGCGACCGTAACATATTTTTTTTATCCCGCTAAAAAAGCGATTCTGTTATGATTATCTAACATGCTAAGTGCTACGGAACAGTAAGTAAAGTGTTATTGTGTTTTGAAGTGCATTATATCTTCGCCCCGTAAAATTACGGGCTGCACAAAATGATGAGCAATTGTTTTTTTTACGGTTTATGACTGGAATATCTGCTGCCGGCATCTGCCTGTAATTTTACAGGAATATTTTTTGATACTTAGAAAATTAAGGGCAATCCACATATTGTCGCAGTTCTAGCCCATCTGTTAGCAAAAATATGGAACGACCCCATGCATTTTCCTCCGCTAAGGTGTACAATTTGGCGCAAAATGATGAGCATGGAATTTTTTTTTTCTTTTTTTTTCTTTTTTACGGGGTATGATTGGTCCTCTGCCCGTAATTTTACAGTGATTTTTTTAACAGTGTATTTGCATTTGTATCGATTAGCTTAATTATCTACCTGCGCTTCAAACGTACTTTAGGGAAAGAAAGATAAAGCGGGCTGAAATTTATGATGTTACCGTTGCAAGAAAAATGCAAAGTACTGCTTTAATTCGTGATACAATATTTAATTATACATATGGTTTAATTTTCTATGAAGATTCATATCTTTATTATAAATAAATATTATAAATGTAATTTTATTATATATACAATAAGTAATAAATTAGAAATACATTTTTTAATTTTATTTTATCTAAACTTAATATAATATTTTTGTTAAAAAAACAGACATTTCATCCTTATAAAAACCGTCTTTCTTTGAAACATAACGTTATTACTTACCCATCATACGTAGGGTAATTCTTGTAATCGTTTTAAAAATCGAAAACGAAATTTGACGGATTTACACGTTTCAGACACTGGAGATTCCGAAAAACATATTTTTAGAAAAAAAAAAAATGCCCGTCCGTCTGTATATGTGTGTGTCTATAAACGCTCTATCTCCCGAACAGATTGAGATAGAGACTTGAAATTCGGTGTGTACTTAGGAAGTAGTAATGGAAAGAAGCCTATTGAATATCAGTAACCTCGATTAATCGGAACTATTTTTTTTGGACTCTTGAATTATTCGTTCTGACAAAAGGTATTAAAAAAAATTCGAAATTGTTTATTTGAAGGAGTGAATATAAAAAACAATAAAAAAAACATAAATTTTGCATCATGAATGAACTCGATCGGATAATTAGTTGCCGAGATATTTGTAATTCTATTTTTCACAATCTTCGATTTTTCATGACCCTGTATTTCATTCAAATTGCAATTCAAAGATATATTTTAATTGGAAATGAGACGCTTAATCCGACGCAGTAAACTGTTAGTTAATAGGATTGTAATTTTTCGAGTTATAAGGATGTTTCTTTTACGCTATTGGGTACTACTCGATTATCCCACGACCAATAAACTATCGCCAAACTATAGATTAAATCGATTATCATATATAGATTATCGTAAATGTCAAGCATTTAATGGCCTCTCCATACCTATAAGGGTGTTTACCTTGGGGGGGGGGGGGTTGTTCTGTCGCCAAATACCGCCAAGTTTGTCGCCAACTTGGCGATATATCTCCAAATTGGCGGCCAAAATGAGTCGCCAAAAGTGACGCCAAATTGGCCGTATCTCTAATATTTCGCCAAATTACCATAGACTTCCATTGTAAACAAATAGCATTTACTTGCTTACAGAAAATCAATAAATTGAGATATTTTAATGCAACAAAAAGCAATATTAGCTTAAGGAGTTATACTAATTATATTTAAGGAGGTCCAAATAAATTAAACTATGAATAAAAGTAACATGATACAATGCTTAGCAAATATCACACGTTTTATTTTCATATTTTATATTAACTATATGCATGATGGGTAAGTATTACAGTGGCCCCCAACGACTAGTTTTAATTAATAAGATTTAATTAATTTTTATATGATACAGGAAATTTATAAAAATACCAAAATAATGATGATACGTATTTTGAATTAAACAGATTTAGAGATAAAATTTCATTTTTATTAAAGGTAACAAAATGTAATATGTGTCCTGTGACTGCGGATTAACAAACATGATGAACATTAAAAGAACAGTTTAAGTGTTTCTCTATACATTTCTTGTCAGCGTATAGTATGCATAATAATATAGAAACCGGTGTTTGAAGCTTCCACATCGCAGTAAAAATTAAAGTATTTTCATCATTATTTTCGGTATTCAAGTTATTAGAAAACTACAATATATTTAGTTATTTCCAATATGAAAACGAATGTAATGAAACATATTCATAACAGGCGTTCTACTTTTAATTAACAAAGGTTACTTAAATAGTATTTATGTACTAAATAAACATATTTACCTATATGCCAAAAACTATATAAATATTTACTAGACATGAATAACGAATAAATTGGAATAGTGTGCCTTACTTGTTATTGAATGCCGTTTTTTAGCTCACAGGCTATCAAAGCCTGAGACCTAATGTGCACGCAAGTCCTGTACTATGGATGCACGTATGTATGTACGTAATGCTATAACGGTTGCTAGAAATATTCGATTAGCTTCAAATTTTGAATATAGGTTCATTCTGATAAGGCGCTTCCGTGATTAGTTTTGGGAGTTAATTGGTAAAGTACAAAAGGGGGGAACGGGTGGCTAAACCCCCTTAATTCAGATAAATGGGTTTTTCATGCAGAATTATCCAATTTGCATCACATTCTGTATACCGATTTATTCTGATAAGGTGGTTCCCTTATTAGATTTGGAGGTTCATTAGTTAAATATAAAGGAGGGAGATGGGGCAGCTATTTTCTCTTTCCCTTTAATTTAGTTAAATGTTTTTTTTATCGATTTCTTTATTTTTCGAGGTGCATTATTCTTTGAAATAAGAGTATAATATATAATTAGAGTGAATAGCCTGTGAGCTCAATGCCATCAGTATAACTGTAATATAACTTTGTTTTGAAAAAAAAATGAATGAAACTATTTGGAAAATAATATATTTTTTATTCATGTAAAATATAGAAATTTAATTATGGTATTAAAAACTTGTGGTTATTTCACTGTATTTTATTATCTGGCTTATTATTTTATATTGTATTATTGGTATTCTGGTGTTGTATCTATGAATGAGTGGCCTCCTTGAAACATCTTATTTTTCAGTACTTGTGGTAAAAATAAACATCATTACTGATAGGTAGGGATATATAACAAAACAATATATTTCTGATTGTAGTATGAAATTACTGCAATAAACAGATTGCAATTTATGTTAATCTATTTTGAAAATGTAGACGGTCCATGTCAGGGCTCGAAATTAGCGGTCGTTAGTCGTATTTTGCAACTATAAACTTCGTTTTGACGACCGTGATTTTAAACGTAGTCGTCACTTTGACGCCTAACTTTTCTGCTCATTTTTTTTCCTTCTCAATTTCCAGATTTGTGTTTCAGAAGTTTCGTTTTCGGAACATCTGCTTAGCGATCGCAGTGAATATCTCCGTGCGATTATCGCAGAAAATACTAGAACTGCCCCACTTTAAAACTTCTTAGAATTCACCCCTCATCTTTTCTCCCTCAGATACACAAAGGAATGGCTTGACGCGTGACCAATACGTTTCCCACCTTCTGCACCAACCAGTCAGTGACGTCGCATAAAAAGCTTTCTTCCATTCATTAGTATTTCTTTTTTATTTTTCACTCTATTCTATTTCTTTCTGCACGTGGTTGAGCGATATTTCGTATTGAGTGACGGTACAGTGTTTTATGTTGAAAGTATCTATGCTACTTTATTTTTTAATTTATTTAAAAGATGAGTAAACGTAGCTTGAAATCCTATTTTACATCGGTGGATAATGCAGAAAATAAACGTTTAAGAATTGACGTTGAAGTTGAAAATGAGGGAGACAACGACGTAGAAGTGGGGACTAATTCCAAACCTTCACGTAAAAATGTCAATGCAACTACATTTAAAAAATGGCAAAAACAGTTCCCGTGGTTGGAAATGAAAGAAGACCTTATGATTTGTAAATGTTGTAAAGATTTTGCAAAAAAAGAAGAATCTGGTTTCGTCGATGGTTGTCCTGCCTTAAGATTTGAAACTGTAAGTATAGTTTTCTTTCTTTTTTTTTTTTTTTTTAAGTGTATTTTTTTTTCTAAGTTTTTCTGGAAAAATTTTGTTGTAAATAAATTGAACTGTTAGAAGTGCCGATCACGAAATTTTTATTAAAATATAATCAGTTATTAGAAACTTACAACGCCGGCCAAAAATAAATACCCACTTTACAGAAACTGTGAAGAAAAACAAGGAAACTATCTGGTTTGTTTTTGCTTATTCACCTCGCTCCGTGAAATCGAAAGTTTACACAATCAGATCATCAACTTTCGGTGTAGTTCGATGCGGTGGTATGTTTTGCTATGCAGAAAGAAACCATCGGTAGATTTGTTTTTTATTTTTATTTCTTTTTAACTAAAGATTAAAAAAAAAAATACAAAAGTATACCATCCAAATTAAGATGTTTATTTTAATTTACAAAGCTTAGAAACTCAATAACGATTTTTTTTCGAAAAATGAAATTTGTTGAAAATAGGGGAGGGAGGGGGTCTTACATTCGGGTGGGGTCGTATTTTTAGAATTTTATGATAAACAAGTTAAATGCGTTGATAATTATATCCGGACGATTGTTATCTAAAATTTGTTGTAATTCAGATAAGTTTTTATTTACTTTTATAAAAAAAATTATCTCAAATATCTACTTTAGTTTTATTATTTTTATGTATTACCTTTTTTCAGTATTGTAAACGTGTTTCTGATGTAAATAACTCGCGGGGGAAGGAGGTGTTCAATGTGGATATATTTTTTTTTATTACCTTTAAAAAAAATTCTCTATTAAAATATCTGCTTAAATATTATCGTTTTTAGCATTGAAAATGCTTTCTTGACATAATCACACACTTTTTATTCCTTTTGCGAGGGGGAGAGGGGGGGGGGATGTAAATTAATTGCTTTGACATATAAACTAAAAATGATCCGACATTCGTATTAACTGACGTCCGGAGGGTTTTGGATTTTATACTGTAACATTTTTTTTTTTTTTTTTTTTTCATTTACGGGCCGCAAATTTTCTGTTTTAGAAAAAGGGAAAGGTGCATTTTTCACCTTTAAAAACATCAGTTCGCGGCGATTTGTCGGATGCTAGTTGGTGAGTTGGCATCATAATTGTGCTATTTTCTATGTTGAGGTTTACTTTATTAATGACACATTTTGTCGTATTATTGAATTTTTTGAAAAAAATATTCATATTAGGGAAATTTTTGAAAGCTTTTACTGCATTTATTTTTTCTTTTGATAAGTATATTATATTTTTCTATATATTACAGGTTAAAAAACATGATGCATCTCTAGTACATACCAATGCTTGTAAGGCAAAATGTGCAAAAGAAAGCCCATATGAGACACCCCTGGCTTTAGCTATTAGAACAATGGATGCTGATCTGATGGCAAACGTAGAGAAACTATTTAACACTGCATACTTGATTGCTATGGAAGACTATACTTTTGAAGATTTCCGAAAATTATGCGAATTACAGAGAAAAAATGGTCTGAAAATAGGTGAAACTTATTTGAATGACAAAGCAGCCAGACAGTTTGTTAAATACATTGCTGAAAATATGCGTGAAAATTTAAAGCAACAATTGTCTACAGCTGATTTTTTTTCTTTAATGGCTGATGGTTCAACAGATAGATCTGCTATAGCATCGGAGATAATATATTTACGGTATTTATATGAAGGAGAGTCTAAGTGTTGTTACATTGCTGTAACAGAATGTGACGACCAATCTGCCAATGGCATTAAGTCTGGCATTGTTTCCATACTAAAAGAATTTATACCCAGTTGTGAAAAAAAATTGGTAGCTGTAAGTTTTGATGGTGCTAGGGTCAATATGGGCCAGACATCAGGAGTTGCAAAACTCTTAGAGAATGACTGCGGACAGCTAGTCACTGTGCACTGTGTTGCACACAGACTACAATTAGCAATAGCAGATGCTATGAAAAATGTAAAATATGAGAAGACTTTCATTAATATTTTAAAAGGAGTGTATTCTTATTATCACAGCAGCCCAAAACGTACAAAGGAACTGAAAACTGTTGGTGATATTCTGGATGAGAAAATTCTTTCCTACATAAGTCTTTATGGAATTCGATGGCTTCAGTGTACTCACAAAGCTGTGAAGGTGCTACTTCACAACTTGGTTGCAGTTATTATTCATATGGAAAAGGCTGCATCATCAGAACCAGATAAAGTAGTATCGGCTAAGTTAAAAGGATATTTAAAATTTTTGAAATCTGAGCGTTTTGTCAGATTTCTTTGTCTGATGCAAGATATTATGAGTATACTTGCCCACACATCAGAAAAATTTCAGCAACGATTCGTTTCTGTAAAAGATGTACTCTACTCTTTAGCTAGTACAAAAAATAAACTTAATAAAATGATAAGTGCAAATGGAGAAACTTTGCAGCAGTTTGAAGAAGACTTAAACATTGAAGGCTCTGAATCTGATTATAAAGGGATAAAATTAACAAGGAAAGTTGAAGAATTATCCTGTTTTGAAGAACAACGAAAATTAATGTTGACCAAAATAATTGAAGCTTTAGATTCGAGGTATTCTAATATTCAAAATGATAAAGTACTGGGTAATTTATACACTCTTGATCCATGCAATGTTGTAAACTTAAATGAAATTGAAAATAAGAAAATTGATGAAGACTTCAAAAATTTGATTGAAGGATTGCCCCAAAACATATCAATAGAAAAATATGCAGTCATTGAAGAGTTTGAAGATTACAAACTGTGGGCAAAGGAGAAATTAAAACTACCATGTGAGTACGCTTGGCAGCGTTTAATGGCGGAATCTTTAGAATCGTCTTCATTTTTGAATTTAAGGAAAATAATAAATTTTATTATGATTGTACCACTCAGTACAGCTGAATGCGAAAGAGGATTCAGCCACTTTAACCTAATAAAAAGGAAAAATCGCCAAAGTTTGTTACTGTCAAGTGTTGACGATTTATTGTTTATAAGATTATACGGACCAAGCATGAGTGAATATGATCCACATCCTGCCATGAATTTATGGTGGAAGGATGTTGCATGTGGACGCACCAGACGTCCAGACTTTAAAAAATAATTTTGTTTTCAATAAAATTTCTAGTTTGTAAGATCTTTCTGTACTCTTTATAATTATTTAGTTATTGAATGGACATTATATGTTTATATCAGGGTTAGAAGTTTTCAGTATTTTCTCTGAAATCAGCCTTTTTTTTAAAGTCATTCTAGTTATTTCTCAGAGTGATGCAAAAGCAGAGAAATTGTAACCAAAATAAGGCTTGGAGCGGAAGTAATTAGTATAATTGTTAAACTTTAACAAATTCTGTGTATTAAAAAAAATGCAACTAAGCAAAACAAAATGGCAACTAAGAAAAAAATGTTAGGTGCCACTGGCACCTAACTGGCTGATTCTAATTTCGACCACTGGTCCATGTACTAGATATGTCCTCATCGGCGCAGTCCGACAAGTAGCATCAGTGAGATATCTAATACATTAAGACAATACCGGAAAGAACTCTTATATACATCTCTTTACAAATGATAAATTAGAAATTTAAAATGTAATTTTAAGTATTAAGATTAGAAATTAAATGTAGTACATTTTTCAATTACAAATTGCGTCTGTCGTACTGAGTGAGTTTGTGAAACATATGGGCCTAAATGTAGGATAATTCCGGGATTGATGCCGCTAATATATTTGAATTTGTGTATAATGTACTATGCTAGCCATAAAAAAAAATCATGCTGTGGTATTCAATGTTAAATATACAACACGTGTACTGCAACAAAAAAAAAATTTAAAACAAATAATTAATACTTTTTAACAATTTTTTTCCCCAAAACTGCGGCGCGTCACCCGTACATTCAGTCTGAGACGCCGCACTTGTGCGGTAGTTATGCCGCGCTTGTAATAAGAACAATATGAAATTATAAATAAAAATATTCATATCTGGACTATAATTAAGTATGTAATAACAAAATGAAACTAAATGAGTACAATGAAACGTATTAGTAGATTCAAATTAATAATTGTTTGCCTACTTTCACTATTAAAATTATCGACATATTTCTTTACATTAAATTTTAATTGTTATTTCAGCAGCAACGTAACATCAATGTATTAGAGAGAGAAAACAAAAAAAGTAAAATTGTGATTACATAACTTATTTTTTAACCCTTTCGGGAGCAGTGGCTTTTAAAGAATTTTTATTCGGTTGGCACCACTTAAAAAAAAAAAAAGTTCAAGAAGTATATGCTCTCTTTGAAGTAGCTTATATGCACCCATGGTTCCGAATAGATTAATAGACCTTTTTTTTTTTTTTTTTTTTTTTTTTATCGCAATTTACGCAAAAAGATATCGAAAAATTAACTACATTTGACACATCATGCAACGAAACCAATTATACTTCTTCTTTTTTGGAGTAGTTTTTAAAATATTCCTTGCAAACTAATGTCTGCGTTATGCGTGACCCAATTTTACATTATTATCATCTTGACTTGCATCTCTTTTGCCCTTCTTACTTTTTATTTTTTCACTTTTTCTCCTTTGATTTTAATAAACTTGATATCATGTATAACTTGGTTAGTCTGTGCAAAAAGGAAAGGAAAAGTTAACACGTAATCATCTCGTACAAAAGAAACTGTGGCATGTATACCAGAATTGCGCTGCCGCATGTATCCCATTTTGCATGGTACAGACGTCGAACTTCAGAGTTACCTGCCATCGCTAAAGAGAATGGCGTAACCATACATACAGTACTCTATACAAACGGTACACTTAGTGTTGATCTCGAAATCATGAATGCATTTAGTAATTAGCGTATAAAAAGTACTTAAGATAACGTGTTTAAAACTTTGGACGATGAAATCATGCACTTACATCAAAATAATGATTCTACATCTACAAGTAAACATCGAAATTGTATACACGATATACACTGGCTAAAATAATCTCATTGAGCACCTATACTGCGCATTTGACGACCATCTATCGATAATTACAAGAAATACAGGGGGTGCCCCATCTATCCCGAATGCGGCGTCACTCTCGGAGTTACTCTATCATATAAATTAAATCATCAATTTGTTATTATCAACTCAGCAGTTTTTTATTGGTTCTTTTCCTTTTTACTTCTTCGGGAAATTCTTAGAAATCGATGTCAACGCGGCAACTCGGGACTTTTCAAGATACAAGTAGGATTATTTTATCTGCAGTAATTTTAAGAATTGGAAATTTTTATATTTTGTTAAAAAAGGAATAACAGAATTTCAGTTACTTTACTTTTCTGATTTATTAGAATTTTCTTTTAGTATAAGAAAATACAAATTTATGGAAATAAATGTCTACCTTTTAAATTGCACACATTTATCAAGATATTAAATATTAAAAATACCGTTGTATTCACAAGTTTTAAAAAAATCGACATTATATAACCAGAAAACAGAGTTAGGCAGGCTAATAAATATGGTAATGTGACGTGTTATACACACCTTAAAGTGTTTAATAAAATTGTATTTTTTAGTACCTAAAATACTCTTAATATGAAGTTTATGAATATATAATGCCACAAAATTTATTTGCTAAAAAAAAAGCTCAGATAAGATAATTACCAATGATTATTTAGATGCTTTAAATAAAAAAATTGTCAGTAATTTTTCGAATATATTAATTAAAGTAGCAATCTTCCTCTTCAAAAACCCCTTTACTCATTAATGCATCCCAACAGTTTAAATAGTATTTAAAACAATGAAGTTCCACTGATTCACTTTACCTTCTATTGTATCATTTTATAAGCCAAAACGACATTAATTGATGTACTGAAACTGAAATGTTATAGATTACATCCTAATAATATTTTGTGTATGCCATCATAAAAATAAATGCAAAATTTTGTTTTGTTGCAATGGTTATTTCAAACGATAATATTAGATCCACAAAAGATCAATTCGAAATCGCAAAGTAAATTGAAATATCTTCCTTGAGGTTTAAAAATGTACTTTGTTCCTTCACTGCTTATGCGCATTTCAAGCGGAACTATAAGTGCTTTAAAGAAAGTTTAAATGCTACTTATATGATGTCCTGTGCCCACAGCTTGAAAATCTTCGGCCGAATGGAGTTTTCTTTAGCTCCCTGACATTCGACAGACGTGGTGCCGCTTTCTCTGACTCTGCAAAATTTCTCAAGTCCTTTCATGTTCTCCACAATGGTGATTTTAAAGTTCTATCTGCACGGATGCCCTCTTGGACTCACCGTATCTGTCGTGTTTTCCATTGCATGACTGTAAGAACCCCTGGCAAGATGAACTGTACAGCTGATGTGAAAATTCCATGATTGTGATGTCTTTTATGTACAGGCGAACACTGCCCTAAGTGTGCCAATCATGTAATTTGTTCTATGTGTTCTCAACTTGCTTTGTACATTACTGAATAAATATATTTTAAATACTCGAGAGAAAACATGTTACAATGATTCATAACAATCATATAGTGTTTTCTATATAGTAACATTTATAAAATGCACCACAAACAACTTTTCTCCCTAGGTCGTATGTAATGGAAAAAAAAATTGTGTGTCCCTGTTAACAATCTATAAAGATTATTTATTTAAGGGGTCTCAGGACTCTTAAAACTGCAAAAAGTGAAAAAAAGACAATTTTCAACATTTGACATTTTTAAATACAGTATAACTTCAAAAATCCGGCATCATCGGGACTGAGACTATGCTGGATTTTTGAAAATTCTGGATTTTTGAAGGAATGTCAAAAGCAGTAACTAGGAATATAAAATGTAGTACTGTATTCTTAATGGTGCCTTTAGTCATAATTTAATTCATTGTAAGTGATATAATTATGTAAGAAAAAGAGAATTAAATATAAAAAAAAAACTTACTTTAATTACTATTTTCTATATTACAGGAAAAAAAAATCTAAGAAAGAGTGAAATTATTTCTTCGCTTGTAATTTCGGTAACATCGATGTCCAGTTTGTTTGCTTCAGTTTTTTTGGTCGTTCTTTAACAAGTATTTTTTTTTTTATACAAATAAAAAATGTCGGTTTCGGAAATACAGTCTTATTTCTCTAAAGCATATATTAATTATCTAGTCAAATTTATGAATTTTTCTATTGACACCTTTTCTTCGGCCGGTTGTTCATCCTCGTCTTCTGAATTGCTACTAGCACTATCAGCGGTTTTATTTAGCACAACGTCAGCGATCTCACTGTCCATTAAATTGTTCGTTCTTGATGCATTTTCTTCAATGTTTAGCCAATCACCTATATCCTTTTTTTTTCGACACTTAATGCATTTTAAAATTTTGCGTGTGCAATCAGCTCATAAATTGCGGTCTTTACACGGGTGATATGAAAGTCTGAAATACTCTCTCAGCATTGATGTCGCCGTTGCGAAACTTCGTATAGCCATATACTATTGTGCTATCCATTTGCCAAAGTTGTCGCCAAATTTGTTGCCTTTGCTAAGCAACGGTGCAGCTCTCAGAAAATGTGTTCAGAAAATAATCGCCTCTGACTAATGAAAAAAAAAATAATATTAAGTCAAATATTCTTTTTTTGCATTTTTACTTTCGATCTTGAAGTTTTTAATTCATACGGAATTTCTATTTTTCTCCTCCCATAACTTGAAAGGATAAAAGAAAAAGGAAGACTAAGATGGTTTTGATGCCGGATTTTTGAAGTTGCCGGATTTCTGATGCCGGATTTTTGAAGTTACGCTGTGTATATGATTTAAAAACACATTTTTTAAACACATTTTTTATTGGTATTAAAAGATATAAGTGTGTTCTTTCTTTTCATGTATTTAAAAAATTACAAAATACAGAATTAATGCTTATAGGACGCTCCAAACTGTCAGACAGTTGTCGAGAAGAAAATTTGTATAACAGCTTACGCGCAGGATTACAAAATGAATTTTGCAGAAAGGATAGAAGTTTAACATATAAAAAAATTAAAATTTTGGAGCTCTAAGAGTCCTGAGACCTCTTATTTTTCAATACGGAACATTCCATAAGGCATCACAATAACATATACAAATATTATGGCATGATCGTAATATTTACGAAAGAGTACTACCGGACGACGAGGCAGACAGAGGAACCAAACCAAATCCAGATACGTTTTTCAACTATGTTGGAAAGTGGTAAAGCAGCGTTCTTAGAAAATAATTCTAATGAGATTTTTTCCTTTGCTCATCTGTTTTTTTTTTTTTTTTCAGACGAGTGCATTTATTTGAGTGATTTATAGACGACTTCAAGTAATTTATTTTATTATTATTATTAAATTATATTTACTGAACAATTTTGCAATATCCTTTCAGTTAAAGAAAAAAAAAATCATGAAATTTGTTTTGATTTGTATGCCAATTAATTAATTTATTTATTGAAACATTACACTCACAAATTCATTTTTTTATATAAAGGGCGTTTAAACTAAACTTTCATAGCGAAGTTTTTTTTAATAATGATTTTATTTGTTCATGTATGGTATTACATGCGAGTCAATTCTTGAGATCGAAGTAGAGAAAGTTATGCTGTACTTTGATCGCTAACGTAGTTAAAAACATGTTAATATTTCCTTAGGTTACGCCGAAATAAATTAGTCATATAGTTTACAATGCGCTTGTGTCTTAAATGCGCAATGTTATATTCTAAATACACCTTTCTATTATAATACACTAATTATTTGTGTGTTGGTAATTATATGTTTGTTTATAAAAGGAAAATGGTACGGAGTAAGGTTTTTTTTTTTTTTTTTTTTTTTTTTTTTACTCTGTTTCTTTTAACTTAAAAAAAAAAAAAAAAAAAAAAAAAAAAACTTTTCAGTTCCAGTCAAAAACATTTCAAGAAACATTTATCATCCTATTTCCCTTTTAAAAATATTTCTAAAACAAAAAATGTAAAAGTAAGAAAACGTATATTTTTTTTAACTTCTAACTAAATAGAGGAAAGAACATATCATTAATAAATGAAATGTCATAGACACACAGACATAACCTGAAAACTCTTTTAAACTTTTAACGTTTTTGATTGATACCGTACTTTATTTAATTTTGTCGATTCTATTTTAATGAAATACAAAAAGAAACCATTTTCTTTTGACAGTCGAAAATTTTCTGAAGAAAGTTTATAAATCACAAGCAGAAAACATATTGAAATTTAAAAGGGAGAATTGTTCTGACTTTCAGAATGCATTATTATAAGACACATATTATTTATAATATAACATGACATTTAAATATGCAATCCTGTCTTTCAAATCATGATCATTGTATTTCATATGCTTCAGCCAAATAATTACATCAACATTTTTCTTTTTCGTGAAAGCGAAATAAAAGTTTCTTTTTTGTAAATTTTAATGTCGGAGTAATTGTTTTTGATTTATAAGAAATAATGTTTGAAAAGTTAAACTAAACATCCTTTATTCGCAAGTTAAAATAAATTGTTTGAATTTAAAATAATGAAATCGGCATGTCAATAGCACATGCAATGATAAAAATAGTTTTTTTTGTACCGTTTGGAAAAATGGTTATTGCCTCCGTCAGGGTAGGAAATCAAAAGCATATCTGAAGCTTTTTATGGTTGAATCCGCATTTTATTCCTTTTCTGATTGGTCTATTCTGTAATCTGTATTTCCATTTACTTTCAACAGAGATGTATACTTCTGTTCCCACTATGACAAAAACGTAATAAAAACTACAAAAAAATTAATAACTCGGAAAAAAAATGAGATACAGCTTTCAAACAAATTGCATTCACAAGTACATTTTTTCTCTATACGACGGTGTAAAATGTAATATTGTGGGATGTTTAGAAGTTTAAGAATGAAATTTTATTTAAAATGGGTCGTCAGATTTCTTGGAAATCTAACGATGGAAAAGCCTTTTCCCGAACAGCCAATGAAATGCTTGGATAATACGTAAGTTTCAGGAAATTTGACGAGTCGCAGGCGATTTTTGCCGCTTGCAATTTTTACGTGTAATAACACTATTAATGTTTAATTCATGGCGTACGTAATATATGATCAACTCCGTGAGATTTTTTATGTCTTAAATTTTAGTCTTTGAAAAAATCATTTTCCAAATGGTCGTTGTAATTTCTTAAATTGCTTCTTCTTCTTCTTCTTCTTCTTCTTCTTTTTTTTTTTTTTTTTTTTTTTTTTCTTTTACGAAAAATCATAATATTAAATATTTTCGGTCACAGTACGTCAAACAAAAATAAAATCTATTAATATAACTTCGGCTCTAATAAGTACAAGAAGAAAATTTAAAGTGCCGTTGTTATTATTTCAAAGTTCTTCATAATTGTGTATGATTTATTTCGTTATGTAATGTCTTTCACATATAGAAACTGAACTTAATTCAGTGTTTTAAATATACATATTACCATTGAACCTAACTTTTAAAAGTTCAACAGCAATACAAACCTTTTATTGTACGTTTAAGTACTCCAAACCAAAAAATTTGAAAATAAAAACTGGGTTTAAAATCGTCGTTTAGTTCATGGTTTTATCTATACATATTGAAACTGAACCTAAATTTTGAAAGTTCAAAAGCAATACTAAAATGTATTTACATTTATTTAAGTACTTCATACCAAAAAATGTGAAAATAAGAACTGGGTGTAATATCAATATTTAATTCATGGTTTTAAATATAAAATAAATGTATGATGTTCTTTTTGAATATTTAAACATTAGGTTCAATTTTATTATGTATATGACCACTTATGACAAAATAAACCACATAAGATTTATAAAGAGCTTCATTTGCACGAATTAAAAAATATATAAATTCGTGAGTCAGATATGAAGTTAAAACCATCACTCGGTTTTCGGTATTTTTTGTTCGCCTGACAAATTAATTTCATTTAAAGAGTACCTATCATGAATTGATAACATGTGTAAAACTTTGTGTCTCTTAATGTTTGGAATAATTTAAACACGAAAGTACTGGGCCACTTAAGGACCTTTATCTAATTATTATTAAAATATTAGTTAATTCCAAAAGATATATATATCTAAGTCCTAACCTTCATGTGTAGAATAAGCATTCAAAATTTCAAAATATATTCTACAAAAGAAAAAGAAAAAAAATCATCTTCTTCTATAATCCGGTAATCGATCTCGTAAATTTCTGATGCATGAATTTTTAAGTTTTCGTCTTATCCAACAAATTATTTACGCTATAAACATTATAAACATTATTTAAATTATATCAAGAGTACTTTAATTTAAAATAAAACTTAATATACAAAACACTATTTAAATGAAAACATGTGTCTTAAGGGGTTTCAAAATTTTCGAAATTTTAATTGTTTTAGATGTTAAACTTCTATCTTTTCTGAGCATTTTGATATTACTGTTTCCTTGAAATTCTCATTAGAACAGAAGTTAATGGCTTTTGGAAATATAACCTCTTAATAGCTGAAGCGGCGTTTCGAAAATTTTGAAGTCATTTTTCTCCAAATGACGTTTTTGGGCACAACGCAGACGATATCTAAAAAACTACTGAATATTTCTTCATGATATTTTCAAAACATATGTTTCATGTTCGTCTGTATAAACTGAATGTGAAATTTCCTGTTTATTGTTTAAAAAAGTATTTTTTTTAGGTAATTATACTGTTGAAATTTTCAAAATTTCGCATTAGCTAAACACAACATTGTATTAAAAATATAAAAATGCTTTAAACGCAAATTTATTTAGATTCAGGGTAGTTATTGCAAACTTATGTATAAGTAGGCAGAGAAATTTTCACTCTAGATTTAAAATTTATTTTATAATCTTGCGCGTAAGCTGTCATACCAATTTTTTGCTCATCAAATGTCTGACAGTTTGGAGACCCCTGTAAATGCTAATTCTGAATTTTGCCATTATTTAAATACATGAAATGAAAGAACATACTTATATGTTTATCCCTCCCCCAAAAATTATGTTTTCGAATCTTATAAATTTTAAGACATTAAATTTTGAAAATGGTCTTTCTTTTTCACTTTTCCAATTTTAAGAGTCTTGAGGCCCCTTAATGAAACCTCTAAGCATTTGCCAAGAAAATCTGTTTTTGAAGACATGCTACAAAATAATAAAAAAATGTAGAAAAAAAATTATTCTTCCCAAACAGTTCTTGGAAAGTTAATATTTAAGGATTTTAGTCAATCTGATTTGTTTTTGTCGTTTTTCAGAAATGCGTTTTGTCTTCTGTTTAAACTTTAAAAATTAGTAGCCAAGTATTTTTACGTGGCCCACTATAGGGACATTTACCTTACTTTATTTACAACTTATCTGGAATGGTTACTTTATTTCTTTTCTGCAATCGATTTAAGTTTATTCAAATCAATCATTATATAAGGCTACTGAATTCGTAGAATCTTTCTTAAGGGCACAGTGGACACTAAAAATTTACATTTTTCAAAGGATTCATTTGAAAATTGATTACTAGCATGCTCCAACAATTATATTCAAAATTCGGGGTTAAAATAATAATATGTTTTGTAATTATTCACTATTGAAATTCTAAAATACGAATAATTGTCATATTTTTAAATGCCCCATGCGCATTTCTTTTGCATAAAATACGACAATACTTATTTATGAGATACATCCTTCTATATATAAAAAAAAGTTTTGATTTGGAAATGGACCAATGAAAATCTCCGTAGATATTCCCAGAAGTTCGGCATTCAATTTGAATGCTTAAGCATGGTCTTTCTTCGTTAATATTAAAAAAAAAAAAAACTGTTGAATACAAAAATATGAAAATCGGTAGTATTTGGACAAAATCGTTCCATTAAAAAAGTTTTATAGGAGCAAAAACTGTACATAGGAATTTAATCAATTTTAGATCATTTTATGCGTCAGAATTTCCCTGTGTGCAGATTGCATTTAGCTTTTTAATTTGACTCATTTTTTGAGGTTTTATTTCTATTTTAAATTCAAATTTTCAGCATTTCGAGAGATATTTTTTAGATATTTTAGAAACTTGTATTAATTTAAACTGTTGCCAACTGTATAAACAGCGCAAACAATAATGTTTGCTTCAAATTAAAAATTTATTTTACATGTGACTATTATAAACAGAAAATATAAAAAGTAGGAACTCATTGAAAATGACGTCATAAAAACTGTATTTACGCGTACATTTTAAAAGAGAAAGAATATTATAAAATAATAAATTCATTAACATGCGTTAGAAGTCTTAAATAAGAGAATTTACGTCACATTTACGTCACATTACACTTATTACGTAAAATGAACAAAAAATAATACTGCAAAACAGTTTAGATTTAAAAATTGCGCGAGACATTTATTTGATATTTTAAGATGATCATAATATTTCATTTCTTACAAAAGTATTTTTATGTGAATATTAAAAAGAGAAAGAAAAGTTTGGTGAAAATTACATCAAATTATAATTGTCAGATTCAAATTATAATTCAATCTTCAAAAATTTTTTTAAAGCCGATCAAATTAGCGTGCTGTTAGAGTCTCCGGTGTCTGAATGGGGGTTGACGAGCGCAGCTCGTAGGGTGCAGAGCCCCCTAGTATATTATATATTACAATAGAAGTTGGCATGAATTGTAAAAGTTCATTAAATGAATACGCAGAATAAACATATCCCGGCGTATAGCAAGCTCTGGCATAAACCACACATCAGTAATTTGAGAGTGTATATTTTTATTTGAAGCATCTACTGCTGTATAACACGCATCAAGTTTTTCAGACGAAAACAAACCATAAAAATATTAGAACAGAAACAGAAATGTTTACAAAAGTTTGTCATTGATAGGAGAAAGAAAAAAAAACAATGATTGTATCCGATTAGAAATATGGACGAAACGCCAGTAATGCTCGATATTATAGGAAACTAGCAAACCCCGCGGCTTTGCTCGCGTAATATTTGAAATATGCCAAGTGATATTTATGTGTCTGATTTTTATTAAAAGGTACTAACTAAATATTTATTTTATTAAAAGGAAATATTTTATTTTATTAAAATTTTTTTTATTAAATGGTACTTATTATTTTTAGGAATATTTCAAAAATTACTATTTAAAACACAGTTTGATTAAACATCATTATTACACTGCATTAGGCAGAAATGACACTTAAATTAATAAAACGAAATACACTAAATAAATGATAATTTAAAAAATATTTTGAAACTTCTATGCTCAATTAATACGCTTATTTCAGCATTCGTTTGAAGATTTGAATTTTTTAGAAACCATCTTCTTGCATCTTAAAATTAACTATCATGTGAAATTCCAAATCCTACCACCTCTCTCAACATAATGTGCTATGTTGAAATAGGCACTATCACCATTAATCTGCCAACATTAATTTTGAAATCGGTTTGTTATTTTCTAATATTCCACAGAAACGAATTTAGAAAGCTTTTAATGGCCTTTTTTAGAACGTTTGTTGTGCCTGTGAACCCCAGATGGTAGAATCATCGGCATAAAATATAGCCAGTGTAGGATCAGAGACTGTTACCATTGATTCGCAACTATTACTTTTATAATCGGTTTATATTTCCTGAAATTGCTTAGAAATCGTAATTTAGGACTTTTTTAGAATGCTTTTCGCACCTCCCCTTCGCTTCACCCCTTTTTAATTCGAATTTATTTCCGACAGTCATTCGAAGGCATTTATATTTTATAAGTAACAACCATGGATATTTAAAGTTTCTAGCATTTTCAGTATCACAGAAATTGCAATTTAGAAAGATTTTTGCTCTTTCAACCCTCAGGTGGTAGTACACAGACATAAAATATAGCTTATGTTTGAGCAGGTTCTATCACCAACAATTTGTCACCATAATTTTTTAAATCGGTTTGGTATTTGATAGGATTGCATAAAAATTATAATTTAGAAAGTTTTTTGCTTACTTCATCTGTCTAAATTTGGAATTTTCTTTCGACTGTACTTAGAAAGCAGTTGGATCTTGTAAGTAAATACCATGCCATATTTCAAAGTGTTAGAGCCCTCAGTTGCGCAAAGAACGTAAATTAGAACATGTTTTGATTTTGCAACCCTCAGATGGTAGTGACAGCAACATAAAATATAGCCTATGTTGGAGCAGGGACTATCACCATCGATTTGCAACCATTACTTTTGAAATAGCTTTGGTATTTCCTGAGATTGAGTCGAAATTGCAATTTAAAATGTTTTTAGTACGCTTTTCGCGCATTTTCACACCTTTTTAAATTTCCAATTTTTTCGAAACTGTTCTTAAACATCATTTAATCAAATAAATATATACCTTGGCTAATTTCAAGTTGCTAGCCCCTGGCGATTACGAAAATCGAAATTTAGAAAGTTTTTTTGCTCCTGCAACTTCTAGGTGATAGTGATACCGACATGAAATAGCGTCTATGTTAGAACAGAGGATGTCAGCACCAATTTTATACCATTACTTTTAAATCAGTTTGATTTTTCCTGAGATATTGCTGACAAATCGGCATTTAAAACGTTTTTAGAACGCTTTTCGCGAATTTTTACCTCTTTTTAAATTTCAAATTTTTAAGGAAATTTTCATTTATATCTAATAAATATATACCATGCAAAATTTCATGAGTCTAAGTCCTTCCGTAATCCACAAATCGCATTTTTAGAACGTTTTTTGCTCCTGCATCTCCTTTGGGGTAGTGGAAACAGATATAAAAAATAGCCTTTCTTGGATCAAGAGCTGTCACCATCATTTTTACACCATTATATTTAAAATCGGTTCAGTACTTACTGAGATTGTATAGAAATCGCAATTTAGAAACTTTTTTCACGCTT
Organism: Maratus speciosus; assembly: GCA_963932465.1. NCBI lineage: Eukaryota > Metazoa > Arthropoda > Arachnida > Araneae > Salticidae > Maratus > Maratus speciosus. Next base: position 437,358,046 of record OZ010789.1, read on the forward strand.
TTTGCGAATTTTGACCCCATTTAAATTTAAATTTTTTTTAGGAAATGCCCTTAGATATTGATATCTTATCTTGATCATTTATATCATATAACTAACTACCGTTCCTAATTTCATGATTCTAGGGCCTTCCGTAACGCAAAAAACCGCAATTTAGAACATTTTTTTCTTCTGCACCCTCTTTGTGGTAGTGGCACCGACATAAAACATAGCCTATGTTGGAGCAAGGATTGTCACCATCATTTCGACGCCATTATTTTTTAAATCGGTTTGGTATTTCCTGAGATTGTGTAGAAACCACCATTTAGAACGTTTTTAAGAACGCTTTTCGCGCATTTTCACCCTTTTTAAATTTCGATTTGTTTAAGAACTGTTCTTAGAAATCCTTTATATCTAATAAGTATCTTGTATTCCAAATTTCCTATTTCTAGGCCTTCAGTAACGCAAAAATCGCATTTTTAGAACGTTTTTTGCTCCTCCACCCCCATTGGGGTAGTGTGGCACCGACATAAAACATAGCCTTTCTTGGATCAAGGGTTGTCACCATCATTTTGACACCGTTATTTTTAAAATCGGCTTGGTTTTTTCCTGAGATTGTGTAGAAACCACCATTTAGAACGTTTTTTAGAACGCTTTTCGCACATTTTCACCCCTTTTTAATTTAGAATTGTTTAAGAACTGTTCTTAGAAATTCTTTATATCTAATAAGTAGCTAATATTCCAAATTTAATATTTCTAGGCCCTTCAGTAACGCAAAAATCGCATTTTTAGAACGCTTTTTGCTCCTGCACCCCCTTTGGGGTAGTGGCACCGACATAAAACATAGCCTGTGTTGGAGCAAGTGTTGTCACCATCATTTTGACGCCATCATTTTTTAAATCGGTTCGGTATTTCCTAAGATTGTGTAGAAACACTCATTTAGAACGTTTTTTAGAACGCTTTTCACGCATTTTCACCCCTTTTAAATTTTGATTTGTTTAAGAAGTCTTCTTAAAAATCCTTTATATCAAGTAAGTAGCTAATATTCCAAATTTCATATTTCTAGGCCTTTCAGTGACACAAAAATTGCATTTTTAGAAAGTTTTTTTGCACCTGCACCCCCTTTTGGCCAGTGGCACCGACATAAGATATAGCCTATGTTCTAAGTTGGACAAACACCATCATTTTGATACCATTACTTTTGGAATCGGTTCGGTAGTTCCAGAGCTTACCTCCTACAAATAAACAATTTTTACCTCTTTATAATATGACTAGCGAACTTGCCCGGCGTTGCCCGGGTACGTCAAAAAACAGCAGGAATTGCGAAAAAGCTCTGAAAATCACAATAAGATATCGCGAAAAAATTTTTAATCGATGCGCAAATTTCGAAAAGAAAAATATATATATATATTGTCTTCAAAGATTGAAAGTTGATTCCTTTCACTAATATGGAAAAATTGCATCAGATTGTATTGGATTAAAAGAGGCATGCTATTTTTATCTGGCATAGAAGCAATTTACACTTTACATTAGCACGCTTAATTTCGATTGATAGGCGGGATCTTTCTCATGCCTTCTTTCTTTATTTTTTGATTGTGTCTCTACAGTTGCATCATATTTTTCCAACGTATAAATTCTTGTCATAAATTTTGTCTGCAATATCTTTTATTTTCAATTACATATGCCTTTAAACGGCTCGCGCGCCTAATTCCAATGGTTTGGCAAACCCCCTGTAAAATGCGGCTTTGTGGCTTTCGGTAGTTCATACTTTCCCGACTATCTGGTTTGAAATTAATATTCATATTTTGACCTTTCGCCCTCCTCATTGGGAATTCGTTAACGGAAATTAATACGTGTCTCATCTCAATTTAATTCTCGCCAGATATCCAGAGCCCGATCAAGCTGAAGTTGCACCCCCCCCCCCCCCCCTACCTCCCCATTCCAGGCGACACTTTCAGAAAAAAAGTAGGTTTATTTGATGAGTTGACAAAGTTTTTTGGGTGAAAGTTTCAAGTTTACAAAAAAATTTAACTTACAAGAATAATCAAGAAAATGAATTACCGTCCACTTTCTCAAATAAGCATTTGTATAATTCACAAACGCCTATGACCCGCAGTTTATGTTGCAGAATAAATGAGGACGTCTTTTTCAAAACTCGCCTTATCCAAAATCATACAAATTGTGTTTTCCCTAACAGTCTAGTAATCATATTAAACTATAATTCTGACATTGTAAAATGCTCGTTTACATTGAAAACAATAGTCACAGTATGCAGTTTTTGGCATTTTCCGCAAATTTGATTTTCTGGATACGGCAAGTTTGAAAATTATAGGTACTCTCAAATTGAAAAGGACTTTTACAGAAAAATTAAATATGGAGGTTTTTTATTACAGTAAAACTTTGTTTTTACGTCAGGGATCAAAATATAAAATGCAAACAGTGGAAAAACTTAAATTGTGCGAAAATACACACAAATTTGTGGGCCCCTGAAATTGGTGGGCCCAGGGCCGAGGCCCCGGAGGCCCGTGCATTAATCAGGCCCTGCGAGATATCTACTGGTTAACATTTTCTGTAAATTGCCCCTCGCCAATAACCCTGCTCTCTCAGAATTTTAATGACATCATTTCTCTTTTGACTGTCGGGCTGATAAAATAAATATGTACTAAGTTTTCTCTCCCCTCCTGCATCGGCATTTGCGGCTGAAAATCTCTCGAAGTGTGTTAAAGAACCTAGTGATTAATAAACAGCGTTCAGATATTCTTCGATATTCGTCTATTGATATAAAATGGCCTCCTGTCCTTTATTGGAATAATTAATATTTAGTTAATGGCTTTCTGATGTTTCTGAGATATCATCGAGAATCACCTATACTATAAATATCAACATAACACTTGCTAAGCATTGTATCATGCTACTTTTATTCATAATTTAAATTACTTGGATTCTCTTAAACATAATTAATATAATCCCTTACGTTAATAATAGTTTTTGTTGCATTAAAATATCTCAATTTGTTGATTTTCTGTTAGCAAGTAATCCCGATAGGTTTACAATGGAAGTCTATGGGAATTTGGCGAAATATCAGAGATATCGCCAAGTTGACGTCACTTTTGGCGACTTATTTTGGCCGCCAAATTTGGCGATATATCGCCAAGTTGGCGACAAACTTGACGGTATTTGGCGACAGAGCTGTGCCCCCCCCCACCCCCCCGCGGTAACTCCCTTATAAGTATGAAGATACATTAAATGTTGTTCAATAAACGCATAAAAATTCGCTAAAAATTCAAAAATCGCTGTACAAATTCCAAATAAACTTTTTTGAAAAGAGTACAAAATTTACTATATTGGGTTAAAAGAAAGAAACAGTATTATTTTCACTAATGTGGAAAAATCGCCTCAAAACTTAAAAAAGTGCTAAAAATCGCATAAAAAATTAAATAAAAAAAATCTAATCAAAAAATCGAAAATCGGGCTTCGAGGTGCAAAACTTCGTATATAGACGTACCTTTTGCCCAAATTTTGTAGTTCTACGTGCAGTGGTCTCTTTAGAACACCGTCGACACACTCACACACAAACTTCTTTCTTTATTATTATAGATGTTATAGCAGGGACTGTCACTATTGATTAGCAACCATTACGTTTGAAATAGCTTTGGTATTTCCAGAGATTGCGTAGAAATCGCAATTTACAACGTTTTTAGAAAGCTTTTCGCGCATTTTCACCCCTTTTTAAATTTCCAATTTTTTTCGAAACTGTTATTAAAGATAATTTATATCTAATAAATATGTACCTTGCCTAATTTTAAGGTGCTAGCCCCTACCGATCACAAAAATCGAAATTTAAAACGCTTTTTTGCTCCCGCAACGTCTAGGTGATAGTGATACCGACATAAAATAGCGTCTATGTTACAACAGAGGCTATCAGCATCAATATCCTACCATTACGTTTGAAATCAGTTTGATTCTTCCTGAGATATTGCTGACCAATCGGCATTCAGAACGTTTTTAGAACGCTTTTCGCGCATGTTGCTTCTGAATCTTATCTGGAGTAGTGGAAACAGATATAAAATATAGTCTATCTTGGAGCAAGATCAGTCACCATCATTTTTACACCATTGTATTTGAAATCGGTTCAGTACTTCCTGAGATGGCATAGAAATCGCAATTTTGAACGTTTTTACAACGCTTTTTTCGCATTTTCACCCCTTTTAAATTTCGAATTGTTTAAGAACTGTTCTTAGAAATCCTTTATATCTAATAAGTAGGTAATATTTCAAATTTCATTTTTCTAGGCCCTTCAGTAACGCAAAAATCGCATTTTTAGAACGTTTTTTGCTCCTGCAACCCATTTTGGGTAGTGGCACCGACATAAAACATAGCCTATGTTGGAGCAAGGGTTCTCACCGTCATTTTGACACCATTATTTTTTAAATCGGTTAGCTATTTCCTAAGATTGTGCAGAAACCACCATTTAGAACGTTTTTTATAACGCTTTTCGCGCATTTTCACCACTTTCAAATTTCGAATTGTTTAAGAACTGTTCTTATAAATCCTTTATATCTAATAAGTAGCTAATATTTCAAATTTCATATTTCTAGGCCCTTCAGTAACACATACATCGCATTTTTAGAACGTTTTTTTCTCCTCCACCTCCAAAAGAGTAGTGGCACCGACATAAAACATAGCCTATATTGGAGCAAGCGTTGTCACTATCATATTGACACCAATACTTTTCAAATCGGTTTGGTATTTCCTGAGATTTTGTAGAAACTACCATTTAGAACGTTTTTTAGAACGCTTTTTGTGCATTTTTACCACTTTTAAATTTCGAATTGTTTAAGAACTGTTCTTAGACATCATTTATATCTTATAAGTAACTAATATTCCAAATTTCATATTTCTAGGCCCTTCAGTAACGCAAAAATCGCATTTTTAGAACGTTTTTTGCTCCTGCACCCCCTTTGGGGTAGTGACACCGACATAAAACATAGCCTATCTTGGAGCAAGCGTTGTCACCATCATTTTGACACCAATATTTTTCAAATCAGTTTGGTATTTCCTGAGATTTTGTAGAAACTACCATTTAGAAAGTTTTTTAGAACGCTTTTTGTGCATTTTCACCTCTTTTAAATTTTGAATTGTTTAAGAACTGTTCTTAGACATCATTTATATCTTATAAGTAACTAATATTCAAAATTTCATATTTCTAGGCCCTTCAGTAACGCTAAAATCGCATTTTTAGAACGTTTTTTGCTCCTACACCCCCTTTGGGGTAGTGGCACCGACATAAGATATAGCCTATGTTCTAAGTTGGACTAACACCATCATTTTGATACCATTACTTTTGGAATCGGTTCGGTAGTTCCAGAGCTTACCTCCTACAAATAAACAATTTTTTCCTCTTTATAATAGGAAGTATAGATTACTAGCAAACCCCGCGGCTTTGCTCGCGTAATATTTGAAATATGCCAAGTGATATTTATATGTCTAATTTTTTTTAAAAGGTACTAACTAAATTTTTATTTTATTAAATGGTAATATTTTATTTTATTAAAAGGTACTTATTACTTTTAGGAATACTTAAAAAAATTACTATTTAAAACACAGTTTGATTAAACATCATTGTTACACTGCATAAGGCAGAAATGAGACTTAAATTAATAAAACGAAATAAACCTAAATAAATAATAATTTAGAAAATATTTTGAAACTTTTATGTTTAATTAATACGCTCATTTCAGTATTTATTTGAAGTTTCAAATTTTTTAGAAACCATCTTCTTACATTTTAAAATTAACCATCATGTCAAATTCCAAGTCCTACCACCTCTCTCAGCATAAAGGGCTATGTTGAAATAGGAACTGTCATCATTAATTTGCCAACATTAATTTTGAAATTGGTTTGTTATTTCCTAATATTCCACAGAGACGTAATTTAGAAAGCTTTTAAAGGCCTTTTTTAGAGCGTTTGTTGTTCCTGTGAAACCCAGGTGGTAGAATCATCGGCATAAAATATAGCCTGTGTACGATCAGAGACTGTTACCTTTGATTCGCAACTATTAGTTTTATATTTGGTTTATATCCCCTGAAATTGAGTAGAAATCGTAATTTAGGACTTTTTTAGAATGCTTTTCGCACCTCCCCTTCACTTCACCCCGTTTTAATTCGAATTTATTTTCGACAGTCCTTCGAGGGCATATATATTTTATAACTAACTACCATGCCATACTTAAAGTTTCCTGCCTTTTCAGTATCACAAAAATCGCAATTTAGAAAGTTTTTAGCTACTGCAACTCTTTGGTGGTAGTGGCACAGATATAAAATATAGCTTATGTTTGAGCAGGTTCTATCACCAACAATTTGCCATCACTATTTTTTTAATCGGTTTGGTATTTGATAAGATTACATAAAAATTGTAATTTATAACACTTTTCGCTCACTTCATCTTCTTAAATTTGAAATTTTCTTTCGTCAGTTCTTAGAAAGCAGTTGCATCTTGTAAGTAAATGTCATGCCATACTTCAAAGTGTTAGACCCTTCAGTTATGCAAAAAACGCAAATTAGAACATGTTTTGCTTTTGCAACCCTCAGATGGTAGTGACAGCAACATAAAATATAACCTATATTATAGCAGGGACTGTGACCATTGATTTGCAACCATTACTTTTGAAATAGCTTTGGAATTTCCTGAGATTGAGTAGAAATCGCAATTTAGAACGTTTTTAGAACGCTTTTTGCGCATTTTCACCCCTTTTTAAATTTCCAATTTTTTTGAAACTATTCTTAAAGATCATTTATATGTAATAAATATGTTCCTTGCCTAATTTTAAGTTGCTAGCTACTACCGATCACAAAAATCGAAATTTGGTAAGCTTTTTTGCTCCTGCAACGTCTAGGTGATAGTGATACCGACTTAAAATAGCGTCTATGTTAGAGCAGAGGCTGTCAGCATCAATTTCTTACCATTACTTTTGAAATCAGTTTGATTCTTCCTGAGATATTGGTGACAAATCGGCATTTAGAACGTTTTTAGAACGCTTTTCGCTCATTTTGCTTCTGCATCTCTTCTGGGGTAGTGAAAACAGATATAAAATATAGCCTATATTGGAGCAAGATCTGTCCCCATCATTTTTACACCATTATATTTGAAATCGGTTCAGTATTTCCTGAGATTGCTAGAAATCGCAATTTAGAACGTTTTTTACAACGCTTTTTGCGCACTTTGACCCCCCTTTTAAATTTCGACTTTTTAAAGAAATGTCCTTAGAGATCATTGATATCTTATTACTAACTACCATTCTAAATTTCACGATTCAAGGCCCTTCCGTCACGTAAAAAACGCAATTTAGAATGCTTTTCTCCTGCACCCCCTTTAGGGTAGTGGCACCGACATAAAACATAGCCTATGTTGGAGCAAGGGTTTTCACCATCATTTTGACGCCATTATTTTTTTAATCGGTTTGGTATTTCCTGAGATTGTGTAGAAATCACCATTTAGAACGTTTTTTAGAACGCTTTTCGCGCATTTTCACCCCTTTTAAATTTCGAATTGTTTAAGAACTGTTCTTAGAAATCCTTTATATCAAATAAGTAGCTGATACTTCAAATTTCATATTTCTAGGCCCTTCAGTAACACATAAATCACATTTTTAGAACGTTTTTTTCTCTTACACTCCCTTTGAGGTAGTGGCAACGACATAAAACATAGCCTATCTTGGAGCAAATGTTGTCACTATCATTTTGACGCCAATATTTTTAAAATCGGTTTCGTATTTCCTGAGATTATGTAGAAACTATCATTTAGAACGTTTTTTAGAACGCTTTTTGTGCATTTTCACCCCTTTTAAATTTCGAATTGTTTAAGAACTGTTCTTAGACATCATTTATATCTTATAAGTAACTAATATTCCAAATTTCATATTTCTAGGCCTTTCAGTAACGCAAAAATCGCATTTTTAGAACGTTTTTTGCTTCTGCACCCCCTTTGGGGTAGTGGCACCGACATAAAATATAGCCTATGTTCTAAGTTGGACTAACACCATCATTTTGATACCATTACTTTTGAAATCGGTTCGGTAGTTCCTGAGCTTACCTCCGACAAATAAACAATTTTTTCCTCTTTATAATAGGAGTATAGATGACTAGCAAACCCCGCGGCTTTGCTCGCGTAATATTTGAAATATGCCAAGTGATATTTAAATGTCTAATTTTTATTAAAATTACTTTTATATATATAAATTTTACTAAATTTTTATTTCATTAAATGGTAATATTTTATTTTATTAAAAGGTTTTTATTACTTTTAGGAATAATTCAAAAATTACTATTTAAAACACAGTTTCATTAAACATCCTTATTACACTGCATTAAGCAGAAATGAGACTTAAATTAATAAAATGAAATAAAACTAAATAAATAATAATTTAGAAAATATTTTGAAACTTTTATGCTCAGTTAATACGCTCATTTCAGTATTCATTTCAAGTTTTGAATTTTTTAGAAACCATCTTCTTACATCTTAAAATTAACCATCTTGTCAAATTCCAAGTCCTACCACCTCTCTCAACATAAAGGGCTATGTTGAAACAGGAACTGTCACCATTAATTTGCCAACATTAATTTTGAAATCGGTTTGTTATTTCCTAATATTCCACAGAAACGCAATTTAAAAAGCTTTTAAAGCCCTTTTTTAGAACGTTTGTTGTTCCTGTGAACCCCAGGTGGTAGAATCACCGGCATAAAATATAGCCTGTGTAGGATCAGAGACTGTTACCATTGATTCGCAACTATTACTTTTATAATCGGTTTATATTCCCTGAAATTGCATAGAATCGTAATTTAGAACTTTTTTAGAATGCTTTTCGCACCTCCCCTTCGCTTCACCCCTTTTTAATTCGAATTTATTTTCGACGATCCTTCGAGGGCATTTATATTTTATAAGTAACTACCATGTCATATTTAAAGTTTCTAGACTTTTCAGTATCACAGAATTCGCAATTAGAAAGTTTTTAGCTCCTGCAACCCTCTGGTGGTAGTGGAACAGACATAAAATATAGCTTTGTTTGAGCAGCTTCGATCACCAAAATTTGTCATCATTATTTTTTTAATCGGTTTGGTAATTTATAAGTTCGCTTAAAAATTGTAATTATGCGCTATAATGTATAATAATGTATAACGCTTTTCACTCACTTCATTTTTTTAAATTTGGAATTTTCTTTCGACTGTTCTTAGAAAGAAGTTGCATCTTGTAAGTAAATACCATGCCATACTTCAAAGTGTTAGACCCCTCAGTTGTGCAAAAAACGCAAATTAGAACATGTTTTGCTTTTGCAACCCTCAAATAGTAGTAACAGCAATATAAAATATAACCTATGTTATAACAGGGACTGTCTCCATTGATTTGCAACCATTACTTTTGAAATAGCTTTGGTATTTCCTTAGATTGAGTAGAAATCGCAATTTAGAACGTTTTTACGATGCTTTTCGCGCATTTTCACCCCTTTTTAAATTTCCAATTTTTTTAAAACTGTTCTTAAAGATCATTTATATCTAATAAATATGTACCTTGCCTAATTTTAAGTTTCTAGCCCCTACCGATCACAAAAATCGAAATTTAGAACGCTTTTTTGCTCCTGCAACGTCTTGGTGATAGTGATACCGACATAAAATAGCGTCTATGTTAGAGCAGGGGCTGTCACCATCAATTTCCTACCATTACATTTGAAATCAGATTCATTCTTCCTGAGATATTGCCAACAAATCGGCATTTAGAACGCTTTTAGAACGCTTTTCGCGCATTTTGCTCCTGCATCTCCTCTGGGGTAGTGCAAACACATATAAAATATAGCCTATCTTGGAGCAAGATCTGTCACCATCATTTTTACACCATTATATTTGAAATCGGTTCAGTACTGTCTGAGATTGCATAGAAATCGCAATTTAGAAAGTTTTTTACAACACTTTTTGCGCATTTTGACCCCCCCCCCCTTTTAAATTTCGATTTTTTTAGGAAATGTCCTTAGAGATCGTTGATATCTTATAACTAACTACCATTCCAAATTTCACGATTCTAGGACCTTCCGTAACGCAAAAGCCGCAATTTAGAATGCTTGTCTCCTGCACCCCTTTTGGGGTAGTGCCACCGACATAAAACATCGCCTATGTTGGAGCAAAGGTTGTCACTATCATTTTGACGCTATTATATTTTAGATCGGTTTGGTATTTCCTGAGAATGTGTAGAAACCACCATTAGAAAGTTTTTTAGAACGCTTTTCGCGCATTTTCACCCCTTTTAAATTTCGAATTGTTTAAGAACTGTTTTTAGAAATCATTTATATCTAATAAGTAGCTAATATTTCAAATTTCATATTTCTAGGCCCTTCGGTAACGCAAAAATCGCATTTTAGAACGTTTTTTGCCCCTGCACCCCCTTTCGGGTAGTGGCACCGACATAAAACATAGCATATGTTGGAGCAAGGGTTGTCACCGTCATTTTGACACCATTATTTTATAAATCGGTTTGGAATTTCCTTTGATTGTGTAGAAACCATCATTTAGAACGTTTTTTAGAACGATTTTCGCGCATTTTCACCCCTTTCAAATTTCGAATTGTTTAAGAACTGTTCTTAGAAATCCTTTATATCTAATAAGTAGCTAATATTTCAAATTTCATATTCCTAGGCCCTTCAGTAACACGTAAATCGCATTTTTAGAAAGTTTCTTGCTCCTACACCCCCTTTGGGGTAGTGACACCGACACGAAACATAGCCTATCTTGGAGCAAGCGTTGTCACCATCATTTTGACACCGATATTTTTTAAATCGGTTTGGTATTTAATGAGATTGTGTAGAAACTACCATTTAGAACGTTTTTTAGAACGCTTTTTGTGCATTTTCACCCCTTTTAAATTTCGAATTGTTTAAGAACTCTTCTTAGACATCATTTATATCTTATAAGTAACTAATATTCAAAATTTCATATTTCTAGGTCCTTCAATAGCGCTAAAATCGCATTTTTAGAACGTTTTTTGCTCCTACACCCCCTTTGGGGTAGTGGCACCGACACGAAACATAGCCTATCTTGGAGCAAGCGTTGTCACCATCATTTTGACACCAATATTTTTTAAATCGGTTTGGTATTTCCTGAGATTGTGTAGAAAGTACCATTTAGAACGTTTTTTAGAACGCTTTTTGTGCATTTTCACCCCTTTTAAATTTCGAATTTTTTAAGAACTGTTCTTAGACATCATTTATATCTTATAAGTAACTAATATTCAAAATTTCATATATCTAGGCCCTTCAGTAACGCTAAAATCGCATTTTTAGAACGTTTTTTGCTCCTACACCCCCTTTGGAGTAGTGGAACCGACATAAGATATAGCCTATGTTCTAAGTTGGACTAACACCATAATTTTGATACCATTACTTTTGGAATCGGTTCGGTAGTTCCAGAGCTTACCTCCGACAAATAAACAATTTTTTCCTCTTTATAATAGGAGTATAGACAAATAGTGTATAAACAGTACGTGTAAAAACTGTTCCATTTCAACCTACGGGACACGAAAAATCCCACTTCACAGTATTGTTTCTAGTTTAGCTAAAGAACCAAATTAAAACCAATGGTAAATTCCAAACGAAAAGAAAGATACTTGGTAATTTTCCAAATGGAGTTTTTGTTCACGTCCATGAGAAGGGCTCGATAGACTAAAATGGGTTAAAATTATTGATAAAAAATGTTTGGGAAAAGCGTCCAGGAGCTTTAAAAGAATCAGAAAGTCTCTTAGTTGGAGGTATGATTAGATACCATACAACAGACATAATTTAAAAAAAAAGAATAAATGAATCTAATAATATTTATGGATAGACGAAAGCGAAAGTTGGCATAAAATACCTGAAAGCGATAATTGGTGAAGAAGAGGGCATTCCCAAAAACATAAATGAGGACTAGTATAACGAATGTTTCATGTTATCTGATAAGGAAGATTAAGTAAATATATATTGTCAGTTTCTATGTTTATATTGACATTTAACCATTTAAATGTTTTCTTGTTATGATTTTACATCAATCATTTTATACTCGGTGTATATCACGCACACAGGAAAATGAAGTGATTTTTTAGAGTTAAAAGTGTGAGTTATACGCTGGTATATACAGTACATGCTTTGGTTTTTCTACAAAAAGTAGCTATATACTTTCATATGCATGTAAATTTCAACACTAAAATACTCTTAAATGTAACTTTTTATGCTAACTTTTATTTAGTATTGCATAATGAATATACAGTATAAATTTCAAAAGAATCTGATAATTAGGATTCCGCATGGAACTTTTCAAATGTTAGATATGTGAGACATTTTCAAATGAGAGAAAACAGCATTTTAAGTAAAAAAAAACTGAATAAATATATGCAGTTTTTAAAAATATAAAAGCTTATATTTCTCTGAAGACGAGTCAGAATTGAAAAAATCGTTTTGTATCACATAAATTTGGGCTATTTTCATAATTCTTCAAATTTAAAAAAACGACTATTTAGTTGAATTTCGTGATTTTGAGTGCCCACTGTTCTCTTAAGGGAACAAGGAACCGTCGAACTAATTTTTTTAATGCTGTAGGGAAGAGTATCCGAATTTGGATCACTTCACTTATTTTCAGGTGTAACACACATAATTTTTGGAATATCTGCAAAACATCATTACACGGGCTCAGTCAATTCATCTACTAACTAAATAAATCTTTAAATCAATTTCTTTTTGAAAATCTTAAATTTTATTTTAATTTGAAAAATTTGTCAAAAGTGGTCCAAATTCAGCAACTGGTCGCAACTGGGGTCCAACAAAGTTGGACCCCCAGTCTCCTAAATTGGACCAAATAATATAACTAATTTTATTAAAAGCAAAGTTTGCGATTAATGAAACAATTAAACAAAATAACAGCAATGAAATCAAATATCTGAGAAGAAGAGTAATTGTTTTAAATCAAAACATATTCAAAATATAAATCAAAGTTATCAGTAATTAATAATAGAAATTATGGAACTAATTGTCAGTTACTTGAATATCATGTAACGAGTGATGCAAAGCTCACACATGAATTTCGTCTATTGCTTTTTTTTCCAGCGCACACAACATTGGGCAAACTGAATACTGAATCATTTCTGCCATTTGATTTTTACAAATTAGGCGAAACCAATCATCACTGTCTAGATTTTTCTTTTTAGATTCAGAATTATTAGACTTTTTTTGCAACAAATGTTTTCTTTAAATTATGTTTGTAATTCTTCCCTTCCGTCATTTTCTTGCTAATTGCATTATGCATATTTTTTAAAACTTGATGTTCCAATTATTTTTGTGCTGTGATAGCTTCCTTTTTGTCGTTTTTTCTTTCTGTTTTTTTTTTTTTCATTTCAAGGTTTATTTTATATGGCGAAGTTGTTAACACAACTGTTTTTTGGCTCCCTCTGTAATTTGATTTATCTGAATTTAGCAAGGGAGATAACATTTCTAATGATTTTTTGGCTTTTGGGGAGGATTTGTAGCTGCAGCCTTTTTGCAGGGCGATTCTTCACATCTTACTTCCTCCTTTTTGTTTCCTATATCTTTAACAGCTTTTGCTGTCACAGGTTTCTTTCTTCCTGACAGTTTGTCTGTCTTTCTTAACATTTTCAGTATTATGTTAAAAAATATCCTATATTGAAAAATACGCTACGATTAATCAAACGAAAACATTATATATTCAAGCAGTGTTGAATTAAGCCTCTCCTCCGAAGCCTTGAAATAACCACTCCCCCCGAAGGTTTGAGATTTTATGCGTTTTAATGGCAAAAAAGTGTAATTCCACCCTCCAGAACTGTACAAAGTCTGCCATCGCAAATATTCTCCAGGAGGAAAAAGTTTGAATTCAACTCTGTAAACCAAATACACCGTAGGAATTAGGAATTCAAAGAAAATAAATATAAATACATACAAGATAAAATAAATTTCAAACAATATTTATTTCATAAACATGTAAAAATATTTCTATGTTTATATAGGCCCAAACTGTGCAAAAAATTAGCCCATATATACAAAAAAAAAAAAAAAATATTGCATGGAGATCCATTATAAAATATTTTTTTTTTTTTTTAAGTGTACAAAGCGTACCGTCCTCGAAATTTATTTCTTACTTTTCAAATTTATGATCGCATATGTGGTCTAATTTAAGCAAATTAAATTGGCCCAATTGCGGCAACTGTGCCATTTTTTAAAACAGATAATCTCAAGAGTAATAACAAAAACGAAATGAAACAAATCTGCCTGGAAAATATGCGCAACAAACAGATGAATTAATATATGTATATGAAAACATAACAACTTACCTTAGTTTTAAAGTATTCGCTCACGTTTAGTAGGAAAAAATTAGATAAAAACAGCCAACTTTAGATTTTTTTTAAATTGTCTAAAAACAGCATGTATTAGGGGTTGCTTCTTCTAATCATGAGTGACGTCATTCTGTTGAGTAGGATTTCAGCGGTAGATGGCCTCTCTTCCTGTAATTAACGGCAGAATGGCAACGGTTCAATTTTATTTATTTTTTATTTTTTATTTTTTTTTTTTTTTTTTTTTTTTTTTGCAAGTTTGATTTATATAAAAAAATAAAACTGTGCATCGAATTTTATATATTTGAATATAAAGGTAAGAAGAAAAATATTTTTAAATTTTTGTGAAATTTTAGCAGTTTTACATCATATTTCTGAAATTAACTACCTTTAACTTTTCCAATTACATTTAGTTAAAAAAAAAAAAAAAAAAAAAAAAAAGAAAAAAAAAAGTGCGCACTTTTATTTGTATATATAAATCAAACTGCCATAAAAAAGTATTGGAGATTTTAATTGATATAGAATACGTATGGGGCATTTTGAAAAGTTCTTCGTAACGTTTAAAATATTCCAGAAAATTCCTTATTTTTGTCCAAAAGATATTTTTTATTTATTGGATGATAAATATATGCGATAATGCATATAATACAGTATCCTTTAATAGTATATAAAGTGAAATTTAATAAAATAAAAAAATGAGTTTGCAGGTACCTTGTCTCCTTAACAAAAAATATTATTGGCAAAAATGCTTATGACTCTGGAAGAAAGAAGAAAGATTTCATTCGTTTTGATAAGCAAGGAAACTTATAGTATGTTTTATGTGATTTAAAAATACAAAGAGAGCAAAATCTGTTATAACTGATGTTGGAGAATATATCCCTTTTATACAGCAAAAGAAACAAATTATCTTTTGGATTCTAGCAGAATAAGCATCTAACAAAAGAATTTTTCTATTATCTCGAAATATTTTTATCTAGTGTAATTATCTGCCTAGGAAACTTACATTATCAAAGTTTTATCCATGTACAAAATGACTTCTAGTAAATGTTTCATTCTATTGGTGACAAAAAAAAAAAAAAAAACATGATTAGAGAAATGTAGATTTAAAAGTTTCTAAACTAATAATAAATTTTTGCTATTCATCTTTTCTATAAAGTTTGTGTAATTTGTCCGATTGACAGTACATTCAATGATATGTATTATTGAAATATTTTAAAATTGAACTTATTGAAATCCTTTAAGGAACGAATGTAAATCTTTTAAAGTATAAATGTAACGAAACCTCATTTATTTTATGAAAAAAAAAAACAAACAATGAAAATCAAGTTTTTCAAAAATATTATATATTAAATTTCTGCATTTTTAAAAACTATTTAAGTGCTGCTCACACAAGTACTAAAATGTTTTTATGCATTTATAACCAGGTCTATTAATAGAATTTTAATAATATTACTAAAGATGTATTTTCGCTGGTTATAAATTTATTAAAATAATTTTTTTTAAACGCTTAATCTGAATAAAGTAAAAGTTAATATAACAAAGTATATTAAAAACATATTAAAAGAAGAAACAAAACGTCAAATTTGTGATTTTATCAAGAAATATGTTTTTTTACATTTGAAAGATAAGTTAAATAGGTTCAGTCATTGAACTAGAAATACACCACTTAATACACAAATTATGTAGCAAACAATCGTATATAGAGATATAGCTATCACTAGGCAGATTATAATGTTGATCATTCACTTTTATGTATTGATTGTGTTTCAGGGTAGCCTAATATTAAAAGGGGTACATCTTCACATCTTACAAAATATTAACAGTATGTTTATGCACGTTATTTGAAGTCCTGGTATCAAATTAGCTAAAATCGATATGTTTTTTTTTCTTCAATTTTGATAAAAATAGAAAAGAAAATGAGTTACGTGTTTATCCATAGATTTAGAAAAGTAAAATTTAGATCTTATATAGATAGATACGTACAAGGGAAATTGAATTTATAACAAAAAAAAAACATAATAATTAATTACGTAGGTAGTTTTATTTTACATAGAGCTTACCACAGCACTACCGTTTTAATTTGCGATCGCTCGTAGACTGACTGTGCTAGGAAAAAGCGGACAGTGTCATATAAAAATGGCTCGCTCGCCTTAAACAAAACACATCTTTCCTGCGAGAGATACACTTTTTCTTTAAGCAATTCTAACAATTTAAATACTTATACATACATAATTAAACAAAAATTACACATATCATATTAGTGAAAATGTTTTTATAGAATACACCAATTTTTCTTCATTCACAGCTTTTGTGAGAAAATCAGGAATAACATAATCACTTTGAACAGATTCTAATAAAATAAAATTTTGTAATAGTAAATCTTTGACAAAATGGATACTTAAGTTCATATACCTTGATTTATTTTAAGATTTAGTACTCTTAATCCATTGTATTGCTGATGAGCTATTAGTGCGGTATTAGTAAAGGTATGGCATCATTGATAACTTGTCTAACTTGATAACAAGTTAAATTAGATAATAAAAAATTCACAGTCCATGTTATATCTTTGCAAGTTTCAGAATAAGAAAACAATTATTCTTAAAAAAGTAGAATAACTGACACTTTTGTTTGTTACATTTCCAAGAAATTAATGAATTTCCTAACAAGAAGACTCCAACTGAAAAAGACCAATAATTTTCTCCATTCCCCAAGTAGCGTCTGAACTGCTACTTAAAAAGCCAAATTCGTTTTCGCAATATATATATATATATATATTCTGTATCTTTTAAATATCTTAATACTCTGTTATCCAAAACGCAATGTCTTTTCTCTTGTTTGTGAAAATTGAGACAAATAAGTTGTGACAAATGATATATCAGCATGGCTAAATATAAAAGTTCAAAAAATAATTCCTGATACTTATTTATGTCAATCCATTAATTTGTTATAGGGGCATTTTTATCTTCATCTTTAACAATAGGCGTCCTTACATACAATTATCTAAATTATGTTTTATCAACAATGATTCAATGTATTCAACTTTTGACAAGCTGATACCATTATCAGGTATTCCAATTTCTATACCTAAAAATTTAGAGTCCTTATTTTCATATAATTCAAATACATTTTTAATTTTAGAAACAATATCTTCATACACTGCTTGATTATTACAAAATATAGATAAATCATCGACGTAAAGTCGTGGGAAAAAAAAGTAACACCCCCCCCCCCCCTACTAACTCCTCAACAAATTATCGTAGAAGAAAGTAATGGTACTGAAAGATTTGAAATAAAGTCTACTTTTAAATGATGTATATAAAATTTGCTTAGGGGGCCATCTAAATATTAAAACAAACCATAACTTTGTTTTTTTAATAGCAGTAAACAATTCTGATAGCATAAATGAACTCTACACCCTTCAATTAGCCTAAAAATAAATTTTATACAATTCGTACCATAAGTTTCCGAGAAATTAATTATTTTAAAACGAGCGTATTTTAAGGGCTGTATCCAAATTGAAGTTCGGTACTCGATTGTTAATCGAGAGAGACCCCTTCTTGATCAAGGCACCACTCAAGCAGTCAATGAAGCCGGTTAAATTACAAAACAGCAGAAGAAATTTCAAAATATCTACTCACTTCTATCATAGACGGCCCTTTAAACCCATTTTGCCTTTTTTCAAGCATAACTTGAAAACTACTTGGATGAAAAATGCGAAATTTTGGATTTCCATAAAGAAGGACTTAATAAATCTAAATCCATCAAAAAAATTGTAGATTGCAACTTATATTTTTTTTCGAATATTAATTTCATAATTCATATCATAAAATTATAAAAATTGCAAATTCGCGTATTTATGTTTGGGCATATTAGAATTATTGCTACAGAAAAAATTAGCACATTAGGAGCATAATTTCAGGAGATATAAATAAAAATATGAAAATCTAATTTCACATTAGAAGAACTAAATTTTGAATGTTTATAATTCAAAAACTTATCATTCAAATGACTTTAAATTTGGTGTCTAGGCATAGTTTGAACCGAAGATTTGAAATATGTCGTTAAAATTGGGTATTGCCATTGAAAAAAATGAATTTCGGATTCGTTTTAATAAGTAGATGGCCCCCTAATCAAATTCTCTATACATCATTTAAAAATAGACTTTATTTACAATCGCTCGGTACTAGTAACTTTTGTTTACGATAATTTGTTATGGAGTTAGTAGGGGTGTTTACTTTTTTTTTCCACGACTGTACATACACAAAATTAAAATGTTATCATTCTCAACGTTAAAGAAAACACAGTTATCAGAAACCAGCTGATTTAGTTCAATATTATGATTTTTTTTAATGCCAATTCTTTAGAGACTGCGATAAACCATAAAACCTTTTCCCAATTTAAAATCTTTATTAACGTCTATTAATTTTTATAACCAGGTGATGGCGACAATACAATATATCTTCAAGCTCGATCTACAAATATACAGTTTTTAAATCAAGAAATTTAACAATCAAATTTAGTTTAGCTGCAAGTGCAATTACTACACTAAAAGATTCAATATTTACAACAAGCGAATATGATTCTTTATATTCTTTATTTTTCATTTGATTAAACACAGCAGCTACTAATTTAGCTATATGCTTTATTTCCTTATTGTCTCCTTATTTTAAAGCATAAACCTATTTGCATTTTATTAATTTTTTTTTCTTGCATATTTACTATTTCCCAAATCTTATGTTTATTTAATGAATCCATTTCATTTTTCATTAATATTTCCAAGTCACGCCTATCAACCCTTTATTTCCGCTCAAAATAATTGCTCGGAACATTCTAAGTTAAATTATTTAATAACTGTTTAGATTTCATCCTCTCAGACATTCGAACTTTAAGAATATTTTCAGTTCGGTCAGTCATTTTATTTTTTTATTTATTTTTCCTCTACCGTTAGCTAGCAGACAATTAACAGTGGGGTTGAGTAATCATTTTCTTTTGCCGTTGAATCCGTACAAAGTTCCAAATTGAGGGTTTAATTTTTTTGATTTTGATTAATTTGATTTTCTTCTAGAAAGTTTTAATTTATTAAGGTTTTGATATTCCATCACTTGGAAAGTTTACTTTTTCCTAAATAATTACGTCCTTTTAGATATTCGTTGAATTTAACCGATAGTTATGCGAATACGTTCTTCTTTTTTATATCTTAAAATACGATAGTAACTCCTTTCTCTAGATTATCAAAACATAATGCTTTTATTACCTGGTACATCAAATTTATTTCTCACTATTTTAAGAGTATGAAAGTAAACTTAACAGCAAAATTTTCTCAGGAAATTTAATTTGGGCTTTTTAGCTGTCCAAATTCCTGAAGGGATTTTCTTTTCTTATACCCAGTGTTACATTAGACACCTGTTTGCTACAATTAGTAGCTTCCACATACAATTTGATCGGAATTCCCTCTCACATAATAAATGTCTACCACTTTCTAAAAGAACACGATTACCTCTTCCCGCTTTACCATTACATTCATAATTGTATGGAACGATTTTCCCATGGAATATATTTAATTAGCAAGAAAATTATCAAATTGGGTATGTAAAAATTCGAGCCCATTGTCATTTTTCAATCTTTTAATTCCTTTACGCATAAGATTTTGATACATACCTTTAAATTTAACCCGGCAGGACGCGCGCCGTCAAACATAACACGAGAACGGGCAAGGGGTGTCTGCACACTCCAAACATTAAATGGCATAAATACGAAAACATTTCTTGGAATTCTATCTATTAGAGAAATTCATGATAATTTTACTCTTTCACGGGAAAAATGATAACTGAAATGTTAAATTGTCATTAATTTTAAAAATTAATAAAAATAAATTAAAAGCACTCACTTTTATTTTCCTTATTCGATAAACTTAAATTTTCTGTACATTTTTTTATTATAATAAAATTATACATTATTTTGGATAAAAATAATGAGATTTATGAATTTTTAAATAATTAGGGTACACATGGATAAGAAAATTTAGATTTTTTGCAGTTTTTCCATATAGCTTTAATTTCTATCAGACTTTCTATAATTCTATAACATAAAAAAAGAGACTGAATTCGCCGTTGCCATACGCTATGCACGGAAGGGGACCTTAGAAGCAGGTACCGACGGACCCGATCACTTCGGTTTATATTGAGAAACAGCAGACCAATATATTCGGTCCCGCCGGGTTAAAAAACACTTCAAATACTTCATTTTAACTTTTGGAGAAAGTAAATTCAATTCTGTGCTTAAGGAGTACCGGCGTGGATCGTGTTAACGCCACGCGAAACCTCCAACGAAATTGAAAATAGACATAACTTTAAAATTTAGAAAGAACAAAATGATTTGAGAAAAAACTAAGAATTTTGAGAACCATGGTAAAGAAACCTTAAGAACTATTCCAGCGTTTTGAAACACTTGAGGCTCAAATCTGCCTCAAAATAGAATGGCGATAGAACATCCAAAATAATTTGGGTACCTGCACTTCGTTGAAAGACCGAATACCAGACCCGTCAAAAACGGAGAATGAAGAGGGAGGTGGTGCCAGGAGTCACACTAATCCTGACATTCAGGAAAACCAGAGGCCGTAACTAACGCTAATAACCTGAGAACTGAGAAAAAAGGGGGGGGGGCGTATAGCTCATTAAAATTTTGATAGTCAAGACTAGTGCTAATCACAAGTCGCGGTTCACCCGGTTTTCACTCGGATTTCGGACAATAAGAACAAGAAGAAACTGAGATTTTAATATTTTTTGTTGTTTTTACAGGAAGTTAGGATGCTACCCATAGAGTCCTTATATTTTGGTTCAGGTAAACGCGGCTGCAGGTTTCCGACGTAATATGCGACAAATTTCAACAACAAAAATATTTTCATATATTTGAAGCAATAAAAAACAACTTGGAATTATTAGTTTTTCAATTAATCTTACTGAATTCCTAAAAAATGTTCCAAAATATGTCAATTTTTCGCTGCCGAGAACGTATGTAATCCTATAAGTTTGAAAGACTATCCAGATTTACAAACAGATTTGCAAGGATTGAAAAGCAATTTAATATTACGAGTTCCAAACTTTAAGCCTGCGTAATTCCAATACTACTTTGCAAAATGACTTGCATTTGGTATTATAAAATAATACATACCAGAGTATCCAATTGTTATGTGAAAATTAAATGTTCGTATTGAAAAACTTCAAGTTTTGTAGAATTTGGTATGTAGATGACAAGCAAAATTTAATAATAGTGTTAATTAGTAGATGTTATTACCAAATGATAAGCATCTCATTTTTATACGACAATTTTTGTTAGAATAATGATCATGTTTCGGTTTTTTTTTATGTATTGTATATAAAGTATTTTAAGAAAAATGGGAGAGTGGAATCGTTTGAAAAGTACCTTTGCTAGTTACTTTTAATACGCATTAACCGGTGTTTTTCATATTTCTATAACGCTTTTGAAATACATTTTATTACTGAATAATAATTCAATTAACTTTCAATGTCCAGAATATATGAATACTTACGACATTGGATAAATGAATATATGTTGCATAAAAAATAATAATAAATAGGGAAAACGTATCAAATGAATTTTGCAGTCTTAGAATATTTCCAAAACGAATGCATAAATTTTTTTTATTTTATATGGAGGATTATTTATTCGGTTGCGTGTGGTATTTGAGGATATCAGAATTCATGGGGTACAAGTGACAAAATTTCGATTTGGAGTAAATTGAGTTCAAAGATGATTGACGTTAAAGTTGAACATCAATAATAATTGACTAAATTGAAATAAGAAACTGCTGCTTGTTTCACAGTGGTCTTTGAACTCTTATTCCAATAAATGTGAAAAAAGTTTAATGCAATTTTCTTTAAACTTATAATTAATGAATATTGATCATTATTCGGTAAAAGTGGTTAATCTCTAAAACACAACACATAATTAGAAAATCACTTATATTTCTTTACCTGAAAAGAAAAAAAGCATATTTCCAGGTCGATTGAGCCCTTAATTCAATTTTTTCAATTTTGTCACTTATACCCCTTTGCTTCTGACCTTATTTATAATTATAAATACTATTATTATTGTAAATATTTTTTCATTTGAAAATTTGTCTAACGTCAGAAGCATATGTTATTTAAAAAAAATTTAATGAGTGCAATATTTTTAAATTTAATTGCAATGATTTAAAACTATATAACATATTATGGTTTTTCTTTGTTATTTAACTTATAAATGAAAACATAACTCCTTAAAATACTGGTAATAAGGAAGTCATAGAAAAGAGAAAAGATAATGAAGCAAACTGCAACTGAATTTAATTATATTAAAAATTTGTTTAAACTTTGGAAAATCTTTCATTGAAAAATTATTAAATTTTTCCAAATGAAATATGCACAACATTTTTTTCCGTAACTATCGGTAAAAACAGAAGTTTATGAAAGCATAATTTTATATTTACTTTACAAACCAAAAAATATACACATATTTATTCTTTGTGGAATTAAAAGTTCTCTTAAAGGAGCTGGAACTTGGAAAAATATAGAGGAGAACATCCAAATACCGGCTACTACGTGTTCTGAGAACTGAGCGCCACGTAGCCTAGCGGTGATAGGCAGAGTTTGTAGCTTTAATTAAGAGAAGAAAGTTACGAAAGGTACGTCACTGTAGTCTGTCTCATTTACAAATAGTAAATACAAAAGTGTCGAATCGACGTAATCTGGTACATCAAAAGTTTTTTCACATGTGTGTTTCTCATTTTTTTAAAAATATACTGATCGTATATTGGCTTGAATTGTTGATTAAATTTTTTCTAGACATATTTAGCTCTCGATTGCCACGTATATATTATTGGTATTTTATTATATGAATGAGTAATACCGGTTTTAACTTAAACATAGCAGTTGTCCGAATACCGACTACCTAGAGTGGTCTAAATACCGGCTAGCCGGTATCTGAACCTCTCCCAGTTCCTCTGCTTGAAGGGGAGGAAAATAAATTAATTTAAATAGTTCCATAATTAATAAATTAATTTAAATGGTGTAAAAATAGTTCCAGTCCCATTTTGCAACATGGAACAAGCAGCTGTGGCCATAATTCTTCAGGACCGACACTGGTTACCGGATCACTTCCCAAAACAGTGCTGTTGGATACTCCAAAATTGCCTGTAATAAATGTGAAGAGAAAGAAAAAAATGACGGAGTGAACCAGGTGAAAGAGGCAGAAATTGGATTTTAACCCGAGATTTCCTCGGGCAACGTAAAAGTAGCAAAATTTGCGCAACCCGAGATTTCCTCAGGGATGCAATTTTTTCCGTCTAATTAACCATCCTTGATTATTACCACCAGTTATTTTTTATTGTAAATTTTGCCTTATTTAATAGAAGCATTTTCCCGATTAAATCAGACAAAAATTTTTGTTTTGAAAAACAGGTGACAAAAAAAAAAAAATAAAAATTCTTAAAAGACGCTCGTCGCAAAGGGGTTAAATACGCAATTTTTGAAGCTATTTTGATAAAACAATTACTCAGCGACAGGGTTAGAAAAGTGAAAAAGGAAAATATCCAACAGAGGAAGATGATGCAATTTGTGTCTTCTACATGCGTGCTTTCTCTGTGGACAAGAATGTGGGAGGGGATTCTGGGTTCAATGTTAAGAATGCAATATGTGGGCTGATAGGGACTGCACCGACGCAGAAAGCGATATTATATTTGTGATTTTTCCGGATAAAACTAGAAAAATAACGGAAAGAAGACTGTGAGAGATAGTCGTAAAGAATTTTATAAATTTGACAAAAATACTTGTTTATTAAATATTTCGTATTTTTTCTGTGCGTAAGAAATTTTATTTATCAATAAAATTTATTAAAATAATATTTTTATTGCTTAATAATTGTCATTAGCTCTATTTGTGTGATCTTTTGGGGAAAAAACTTAGGTAGCCGGTATTTAGACCCCATTTTAAAAACTAAAAATTTGAAGACTTTCGGAATTTTGCTTTTTATAAACAGAAAACGCCTTTTAAACTGATTTTTTTTTCTCTAAACATGAATAAAACGTGTCAAGGTACCCTGCTGTCACTTTTTATTTTATTAATTTTGAAAATTGTATTATCTAGATTGAAAACAAAAGTGGTATCCGGTATTTGGACCTTTTCCTCTATCTTTATCTATAAGAATAATAAATAATAGCGAATTGAGGTCTTGCCTTCTGTTTACAAAAATAAAGGAATGTAATGCATAGTTTACTTCCGATAGACTTTAAACGTTATAGTCACTGAACACGGGTTAAAAACATGTGAAATCAATTTGAAAAAAAAATGTAAGTCATAGTTTTTCAAATCAAAATATGTAAAATGACTATATATCTTAAAGTAATCATAGACAAATAGTTAATTTAATTTATTGATGAGAGTTTCTTTAGAAAGTACGTCTGCTGCTATCATATATACATTGTTGTCTGATTATTAGAGATAAGTCTCAGTTTTCAATATAATTTATAAAATATAACAAAATAAATAAGTTCTCGTAAAATAATATATTTCATTACATTTAAATAGATAAGTTTTTCTATAAAATATATTGTAACGATAAAAATTATTCAGTTATTATTAAAAAGTATATTCTTTTAATTGCTATTGCTTCATTTGATATATAGAATACCTATAGAAGTTATAGTACTTTATTAAATTACAAAATTCTAAAGTCTAACAACATATTTATTTCCAGTTTATAAAATTGTAATGACAAAGTGTGAAAATTTGAAAGCCATTAAATATCTTTCAAATTTAGAGAAAGATTTTAATGTGTTGGTAAATTAAATTATTCTTGCTAATCGCAGTTAAAAATTATTAGAAATTTTCAAAGCTTACAACCTTTCTTAATCTCAAGTATTCCGCCCAGATTTAATTAGAATATTAACATGAATTAATTTTATTTCAAAAACCCTGGAGAAATAGTTAAATTTATCAGCACCATACAGGATAATGCTTGACAATTTCAATTATAATTCACAAACAATTAGATAATAAAACAAAGATAGTTAATATGTTAAATTTATACTTTAAGATATGATTAATAAAAGTCGGCAATTTAATGCAATCAGCAAATGGAAAAATTTGTGGTTTATTTTAGAATTTTTTTAATGAGGAAGTTTGTATATGTGTTACATTGCTAAGTTACTAATTCGGAGAGATTAAATGAAATCGTTTTAAATAATTTCTATATGCTTATATATAAATACAACAAAAATGTAATATATTTTTTTAATTATACTAGTGAGTGTTATACACCCAAGATATCTGGAAGGGCCGGCCCGTGGCCAGAAGACCGAGCCCGGCCCGGCCCTCGGGGTTATTTTAATTTACGGAAGTCAGACCGGGTCCAGGACATACTTTTTTTCTGGAGGTTCAGGACGGACCGGATCTAACTTATTTCTTCTTACAGAGCCGGGACTGGTTTCATTCGTAGTCTTAACGGGCCAAAATTTTCAGCCCTAGTTTTGAACCTGGTGGTATGAAAATCATTGTCTCAGCGTGGCCTGATCAATTTAAAGATCAGTAAAATTAGGCCTGGCCCAAAAATTTTTGCAAGAAATGCATACATTTTTAAATCTCAAATATTCTACACTTAAACATCAAAATTTGATATTTTTAAAGTATAGCAGATTTTTTACGCTTATTAAAATGTAGCCAAATTAAAATACAGTAAAACGTGTGAAGAAGAACCTGCCTATTATGGAACTCTGTTTTAAACTGAAAAACGTTGATGCTTGCAAAATTAATATACTGATACGTAAGAAAATAATATATATATTACATGTACAATTGTTAAGAAGGGAACTTATCTATAACGCATTTTTTTCTTTTCTATGCAATTCCGTCTTAGAAGATTTTACTGTATAGCATTTTTCAGATTTTTAACACTTCAGTACATCGAATATGGATTAACAATATTAATGATAACTGAAATATTTACATACAAGAAATAGAGATTCATTAAAAAATAAATATCGCAGCCTGCGGCACTTCTATAATAATGACGATTATAAACATGAATAAAAAAAAGTTAAAATAACTATTTTTGGTCAAAACTCCTCATACGAGACAAATTTTTAACCAAATCGACGTAAAAATCAATGTTTTGTAGAAATTCGCTCGGGCTGGACCGGGCTCTGCCCAAGATTTTAACTTTTTTCCTGACCGGGCCGAACTTTTCATTTTTGTATCGGGACTAGACGGGTCGATTTTTTTTCAATGAATCGGACCGGGCCTGAGCCTGGAAATTTCGGCCCGTGCAAACCTCTAATACCCCGTGAGATATATGTTCCCCAACCCCATTCATATACCACAGGCTCTAAAACACGCTAATTTGGTCTGTTTAAAAAAGGTGACGGAAAATTAAATTATAATTAAGGGGCTAGTGGAGATCTTCTGTAATCGAATTGAAATTAATTTCCCTTTGAGTGAAGTCTTCGTTTTGCTATTAAGGTTGAATGAACTGCTGCCCTGATTGCTAACGGCACTTTTTTGATTTATTGAATAAAATCAATTAAACAGTTGAAAATCAGTTTGTATAATTGTACGTATAAAATGGCTAAGTAAACAATGTCGCTGCCTCCTGGAACGTTATAATGTAGCTATCAGAAAAATGTTTTAAATAAGAAGTTTTAAATGTGTCATTTTAAATATCACGCAATTTTCATCATTGTTCTTTTTTTTAAATTCAGACATAAAAACATATTTTAACTGCTCTATTTTAACATTTTGCAAGAATAGATAAAAAAAAGGAATTTTTCGAAATACGAAATACATCTCTCGTATATATATATATATATTTAAATTGAAACTGTTCGGCAATATTATCATTTGGGCTTTTAAATATGGGGTAACCCCCCCCCCCCATATACTACTTTTAGTACGTGATAATTTAATTATTATGTTTAAATTTTCACTCTTTTTTAATATTCAAGTGTAAATACACTTTTTAATTGAAAGGAAATATTATATTTGAACTGTTTTAAAATTTGACAGCAACAGGTAAAAAATGATTTTTTCGAAATATTAAACAGATCTCTATTGAGATAATGCAATTTTGAATAAAACATTGAAAAAAAAATCCCTGACGGCTTGGGCCTACAGGCGGAAGTAGATTTCGAAGTACTAAATTCACCAACAAAACTTAAATCAAGATTAGAGATAGACCCAGTTCCTTCAATAAGAATGAGCTCCAGAGAGCTAAACATTTTGGGAAAATTCTAATATACACTAATACACACACGAATGTATATGGAATAGGTTTAAAAAATAGCTAAAGCAAATTCAGAGAACCTCAAAGTGTTAAAATAAGTTAATATTTCCATTGTCGGATTTTCGTCATGTTTTAATACGTTTCTTCAAACTCACATGACGTTACATATTCACCTGCTGAGGTCCGTTTTATTTCCAATATGATGCAATATATATTTTTTTTTTATTCGTCAAACTATTTATTTCATTTTGTGTTTTCATGCGGCAATCTTGCTCTAGGAAACTTATGACGTAATATTCAATTTGTTTAAATTATTCAAGCTATTTATTTAATTTAATTTTTCACGTGAAACCTTGCAATAGAAAAGCATTTGTTGTGGTGAGAATTTTATTTCTTTTTTTTTAATTGTTGGCAACTGCTATAACGAAAAATATTTATTTTTTCCTGCCATTGTTGTGTAAGAGCTGGTTTTATCAGAATTATGTTAAGAGGGTATTCAAAATTTTGAACCCTCTCCATTTCCATTCCCTTGGGTCGATTTTTTCCATTTGCAATCCCCGCCGAGATATTAGTCATCTCAAAGTTGTTGGCGAGTTTGAAGGAGATCCGTGCATAATTACGACTTTTATCGTGCGGACAAAATTTAGTACATACATACATACATATATATATATAAAATATATATATATAAAGTTTATATATATATATATATATATATATAAACTTTTTAGGTGGGGGTGGTTTTGGGTTCCTGGGGTCCTATAATGAAAAGTTATGAAGGAATTTTTCAAAAGTCGCACCATGGTAACGACTGCAATAGGTAGTATTTCTTACGAAATCTACCTAAAAGCCCTTAACAAAAGAATCAAATTAGAAAATTATTTCACACTGCACGTCGCAAGCTCGTCAAGTATGTGCCTGCGAAAGATGCTCTAATTACCATGCATATATTTTAATATTATGAAATGTTTTATTGGTACTATTTAAACCGACTTCAAGATTTAATAGCGCTTAAAATAATTCTTCGATTTAAGAAGTTTCTGTTTCAGCGTGTAAATACCAATTTTAAAATTTTTACACGCAATAGTTTTCGCAATAGATGTCAAGAAAATGTTCATGGAGGTTGAATTTAGAATTTTCCAAACATTAACTGAATTATACTGAGCTCTTGTCCATAAAACATGTTTGTTTTTTCTCTTTATGAAATGTTTTAGTGGTACTATTTAAACCGACTTCAAGATTTAATAGCGCTTAAAATAATTCTTCGATTTAAGATGTTTCTGTTTCAGCGTGTAAATACTAATTTTAAAATTTTTATATGCAATAGTTTTCGCAATAGATGTCAAGAAAATTTTCATGGAGGTTGAATTTAGATTTTTCCAAACATTGACTGAATTATACCGAGCTCTTGTCCATGAAACATGTTTTTTCTCCCAACCAATCGCCTTCTGCTTATTCTTTTTTGTAAGTGGAGGCTTTGTTTGAGGTGATAAGCACGAAGACCACATCATGTAAGCCGTTCTTGGACAATTCGTACACTTATATTAACACCACAAGAATTTTAAAATTTCAAGTTTTAAATAAAGAGCACTTACGAGACGATTACGGAAACCTTATTTGTTTCAGATATCGGTTTTGAGATGTTGTAGTTACCCTTTTTCGGCGTGATCAGGCTATTCTCTCGACGTCACCTGTTCCTCACTTCAATTTAATCACTCTGTAAATTGTAGACTGATGGCATACTATGTTTTTGTGATCACACTTGTCGTAAGTCATTCTTTATCAAAAGCAACTGCCACACATTTTTTTCGGTGTGTCCATGGCAAGTAAGGAACCTTTCTTTCACGGCAATTATTAACTTTTTTTTTGTAAACATAATTAGATATAAATCTCACCATATAAGAAAGAATTTCAAAAATAGGGCAACTTCTTTAAAAGGTTTTTTTCAGATTATTTTATTTGTATAATTAAAAGAAAACACAGAATAGACCCTCTATACATAAAAAAATAACGATCTGGAAATGGACCAATGAAAGTCTGCGTAGATATTCCAGGTAGATCGGCATGCATGTTGAACGCTTAAGCATGGTTTTTCTTCGTTAATATTAAAAAAAACTGTTGCATACAAAAATATGAAAATCAGTGGTATTATACAGAAATATTTGACAAACACGCTGATGCACGCATTTTTCAAATCGAATAATTATTTTAATATATATTTAATGCTAAATTTGGTCAAAGTCGTTTCATTAAAAAAGTTTTGAAGGAGCAAAAACCTATCATGGGAATTTAATCATTCTTAGATAATTTTATACATGAGAAGTTCTCGGTGTGCAGACTGCATTTATTTTTTTATTTGATTCATTTTTTGAGGATTTATTTCCATTTTAAATTCAAATTTTCAGCATTTCCAGAGATACATTTTACATATTTTAGAAAAGGGTATTATTTTAAATTGTTGCCAATTTTTAAAACAGGGCAAAGATTAATATTTCCTTCAAATTAAAAATTTATTTACACGTGGCTAATATAAACAGACAAAAAACTTTAAAATTAGAATTAAACGATTACATGTTAAAAGCAGGAAAATTACGTCATAAGAAGCATATTTACACTTGAATTTTAAAAGAGAATCAAAATGTTAAAATAAAAAAAAATCATTATTATGCGTTAAAACTCGTAAATGGAGGAAATTACATCATATTTAAAATGGTAAAAAAATATGGCAAAACAATTTAAATTGAAAAAATTATTTGTGCGAGACATTTGATATTTTGATATAATCTTTTCAACTATTATCAGTTTCAACTGACTCACGGCTCTAAGCACGTGACCTCTAGCGGAAAACTTGGTGGGCAAACAAATAACATTGGTAGTTTTCTTTGACTTGTAATTTCACATCGGTCGTCGTGAATCACATTGCTGTTGCTTTTGTTGTGAAACATTTCACTTTATATACCTGAGCCTACATTTCAAAATTTTTGTGAGCGATTATTTACATTATTGTGATATCTTATTGCAGGTGTTATCACGTAAATTATCACATTTATTCGCATCACCATGCCAGCGATTTGTTGTGTAAAAATGTGCGGTAATCGTTCGAACAGGGAACATAATAAATACTGTTATAGAATACCAGGCATTCCAAAGACAGATAATATTATGAGAAAAAAGTTGTACGAAGAAAGGCGACAGAGATGGTTGTCATCTAAATATTGTGTGAATTAGTTTTACGATTTTTATTATGAATTAAATCACAATGACATGGAATTTGTTATTATTTCATGCACAGAAATGTATGCTTATTTTTCCAATAACAAGATGAAAATCTCTGATTTTCAAAGAATGCACTTCTGTTACCTAGTTGCAGGCAAATTGTTTATAAGATTCAAGGCTTTTATTACACCCGAAGTCTTTCTCAGTATAAAAACTTTGCCCATAAACTAAATCGTTTACGATGTCAAAATAACTTACGTCGGGTAAATCCGCTACACATTTCTTCAAATCATTTTTTTTCAAACTGTATGAATGTACACCGAAAATAACACTAATTTTGGAAGCATATCGTTCCTTAGTTTTAGTATCATTCAATTCTTGGCACAGATGTCATATACGCACACACCATATTAGCGTGATGTTTTTCTGACGCCAAATTGGCTAAAACATCAAAAGTACAAACAACAATATCCGGATTACCATATGAAGCAAAATATCGACACTTTGGCGCCAGTTAAGTACCCGTTGCGTATATGACATTGGTGTCAGAAATAAATCGCGCCAATATAGTGGGTATATGACATCTGAGCCCAATTCTTCATAATATTTCGAAGACATTTTATTTCGTTAAGTTTAAAAACTTGCAATAAATTTGGTGGCAAAAGACAGAGAAAGATAAATTCACTAAACAAAAGCAATGTGGTTCCTCTTGCGACAGAAGTAGAATAGCAGTAGGAGTACGGAATACTGTATAATTATTTGTTTGCCCTCCCAAAACTGGCTGCCACGGGTGTTGCCAGGTTTGTGATCACGTAGTTAAAACGGATCTATTCGAAGACAGTGCAAATAATATTTCCTTCTAACAACAAAAGTATTTTCCGTTGAATATTAATAAGAGAAATAAAACTTTGGTGTAAATTACGTCAGATTTAAAACGATACATTTGAAATGAATTATTTGAAAGAACTATCTCATAACGCTGTTAAAATATACCGGGAGACAATGACACTGTTTACTTAATTCATTTTACATTAGCTTATTTTCAAATGTTTAACTACTATTTTTAATTAAATACGAAAACAGCCATTGTCTCTCTTAACAGCAGCAGATTTGATCTTATAAATCCTTAATCCAAGGAAAACAAATGGAAACCCATTTACAGAGAGATCGCTACTGTTTTTTTTAATTATTATTCAATATTTTTAAAGCGGGTCAAATTAGCGTGCCTTTTGAATCTTGGTGTACCTGAACGGGGGTTGGCGAGCGTAGCTCGTAGGGGGCAGAGCCCCCTAGTATATATACAATATATATATATAAAAGTAATACTTTGGGAATGGACCAATGAAAATCTGCGTAAATACCGCGAAACGCATCTGATTGGCCTGAGCTTTCTGACGCTATAAGGGGTGTTACCAAAGGGTTGGGACCCGGCTCTGTCGCCAAACGTCGCTGAGTTTATCACCGATTTGGCGCTATTTCCAGTATTTCGCCAAATTTCCATAGACTCCCATTGAAATCCAATAGGGTTTACTTTATTGCAGAAAATCAACAAATGAGATATTTCAATTCACCAAAAACTAATATTATCTTATTAATACAGATTAATTGAACTTTTACGTTATTTTTAAGCACAAACTCTAATTATTTACAATATTCGTAACACTATATATATGTAATTTTATATTCAATAATTTTTATAATTATGAAACTCTGTAAGCTTTAATGGTTATGTGCTTGAAGATAAGGAAATAAAATTGTCAGGAGTTGGGGAGGAGCGCATTTTTGCAAAGTGCAATATAAATATTGAATGTAAAGAAAATAAGGGATAGCAAAGCGATCCAGAATGGAAACGCGGAACAATTACATCTGGGGTTGGCTAGAAAACAAGGATTGCTTCCCGATATCGACTGGAATCACGAAGCAATTACGCGGGGGGTTGGTGAGCGTAGGGAGCAGGGCGGCGGAGTCCCCTAGTATATTAAAAAGAATATTTAATATCAAATTTTAAGAAGGTTCCATAATTAAATTTATTTCGTACATTATTATTAGACCGAAAATGCAATTTTTTTATAGCCAACCACCAGCCTAAGCACGTCATTAATTGTATGCAGAGGGTGGCATTATAAGTCGCATGTATATTTTCTCATATAACTAATACATGTAGTTATGGTACTGTCCATCTTACTAAGAAAATCAAGTTACGTTTGCTAAATATGCACACCACTGGCACCAATGCATCATGTTCATTTACCATAATTAAACTTATTTCCTTATGAAAACAAACTATACACTATTTACATGCGTAAGATGTATTAATAAATAAACATCTATCGCATAATTTTAATCTTCTACGTTGAATTTAATGGGTGTCTCAGCTGGTGGTTGGGAATATATTACATTTCAGTATTTGCAATAAAGTGATTTTTACACATAATTTATAATTTCAGACTAAAATTAAGGATGTTTTACACCATTGTTTCCTCACTCATTACCTCACACATCACATTACCTCACTCGTATTTTTAACCGTTTTCGGTACAGGATGGTTAACTCCACTGTTTTTTGCTATATGGTGCTGTAAGCGGTCTGATTACATATGGACGTTATGTTTATGCTTATATAGGGTGAGAGAAAAGTCGCGAAACCCAAATTTTGTAAAAATGTACACAATCCAAAATAAATAATAATGGTATTATTTTTCAATATATGGCAGCACTATACATTTTAAATTCATTTATCAGTAAAAAAGAAAAAAATAGTTGCAGTTGATGTTGTAAATTGTAAGAGCCTTTAGTTACATGAAAAATGGCGATAATAGAAGTAAAAATTTCCAAAGCACAAATAGTTTTTTCGGTTAAACATTATGTCGCAACAATTTCTTTCGTTAAAGTTATTGAAGAGTTTAAAGAGACATATCCAAATGTACGTGCGCCAAATGAGACAGCTATTTACCGTTTGGTAATGCGATTTCAAGAAACTAGAGGTGTTCATTATGGAAAACGAAGTGGCTGTCCATCTGTTCTTAATTTTGACAAAATCGGGGAAATCAAGAAATAAAATATCGCTGTCACCACAGAAGAGTTTGAGAAAAAATCCACACTCCACAGTTGGCCTAAAAACAAACATTGAACGTGAGATTAAAAAAAAAAAAAAATAAGTGTTCCAATATTGACAATAGTGCCCTCAAAATTGAAGAAAAATGCGTTCGTCTTTCCATCCGAGAAAAGAGTCACATTTTTAATGTCTTCTGTAACAATGTTAATATCAGTAAGAACAAAAATCTTCTTAAAACACCATTAAATCATCTTTGATGGCGGTTTAAGAAGATTTTTGTTCTTATTCATTCACATGAGTTTTAACTTATTTTCAATGTTAATTTCTTCACAGTTTTGTGTCTCAGTATTGTTATTGTTTCGATTTAGATTATATTTGTGATTTGAATTATGTTTGTACTTTAGTAAACAAAATATTTTTCAAGGGTTGCGCGACTTTTCGATAACCTTGTAGCTATCACCTTTCTGAACTTAATGGAGATGGTTAGGGCACACACTGTAGATTTGTTTATATGACATAAGAAGGCATAAAGGGTAATTTTTTTGAATAGCCTTAAAATATTTCAAATATTTAACAGAATATAGTTTGTGTGCAAAGGCAAAATGAAAAGTATTAAATTTCTATTGAAGTATTAATTACTTTGTTGCTAATGAAATTTTAGTATGTTTTGTAAGAATTGAACGCAATTCTTCGTAGTTTTATGTAAATTGTATTAATCGGTTTCCCTTTTTACACATTATATCTAAATTCAATACAACATTTAAATATAACTTGCTGTGATAGGTATTTTAAAAAGAAAGAAAAGAGAACTATGAGCATATTGAAATGTTATAAGGCGATTTGATTGATGCAAATATTATAAGGCCTTTCAACTTTGTTTTATATTTCAGTATTGTATAGTAATTCTCTGATATATTATTAAATATTTTTTCAATAAAAATGATGTAATACAGAAAAAATGCTATTATTGCAGCAAAATTTCAAAAATTTAAGTTTTTTTAAAAATAAATTTTAAAAGTATACATATCTTAAAATTTTTGTTTTTTTCAATAGTTTTTTGCATGCTTTCTTATTTATCTACTATAAAGCTTGAGATAAGATTATCAAAATATTAATTAGTTAAAAAAAATAAGTAAATAGAATGGCATGACATAAGCAAAATTACAGTAAAATGACTATAGACTATTTACTAATAAAGCAATATATATATATATATATAGATAGATAGATAGATAGATAGATAGATAGATAGATATAGATATATGTATTTTCAAAAATCCTATCCCTAATTAAAAAAAATATATTATGGACCATCCAAATGAATAGCAAGTCCGTTGAAACGTACATGTTGAAATTTTAGCATTTTTATCACACATTTATATTGAAAAACCACAAAGTGAGCAATGAATTTTAATGATTTCAACTCTAATACGTTGAATGTCGTTGAAAGAAGTCTTTTTTACTCGAATGACAAGAAGGGTTATGTGTTTCACGCGTTTCGGGTATGTGGATTTCTTCATACCCTCAAAACATCCCAACGGCTGGATGGATTTTAATAAATGAGGTCTATATCGATCCGTCTTAACCGTCCGATGGTTATAGGCCAGGTTTCGTTTTTATAAATTCAAAATGGCAGCCGTAAAATACACAATGGCGGTAGACACAAAAAAAATTATGCACCCTATTGAGTGGCATATCATTGGATAGGACTTTCAAAATGAAGACGATGTTTCATTGACTATTTTACAGTCAGAAGCTCCGTTTGAATATTACACAATCTGGAAGTTGTATAGGTAGGATCTATAGCTTTACTGCAACTCTAACCATCATAGACATCTATAGGCCACATCAAAGAAGTGTTTACATATAAGAACTAACAATTAAACTCAACTTAAAAGTAATCAATACAAGTAAATAAAAAAAATAGGTAAGTAATATAAAAAATAGTTTAACATTGAGGATAATTAGTTCGCTTTTTACGCAGTCGTTTTTTTTTTTTATTTTTTTAATTTAATTTTTACTTGTTAGCATATTTATAACTAACGGATCATTATGTTATTGGCTCTTTCGGAAAGATTGGATATAAATTATATTACATTTCAGTAATATATCGTAATTATGAAACAAAAAAAAAAAAAAAAAAAAAAAAAAAAACAGTAGGATACTTAATTAAGATTTTCTAATTAATTTAAATACTTTTCATCAATCTGTTTTGTTTATTGTAACAAGTAGTTCTATACTTAACAATCTAAAAAATTTAATTGAATTTGCTTAATTAGTTACACTGTATTTAAAAAAAAAAAAACTCTAGATTTGCCAGCACAATGTGCTGGCAATTCGGACGCCAGCAGTTTGTGATGTTAATTTTATGAAACTACTGTTATTTTTTCATGTTTATATAGGCAAGAAATGAAACAAGGCTACAGCACATTCGACTATGATCGAGTTTGAGCGCGAGAGGAAAAGTAGTTTGTGCTGGAAAAATGTCGTTTTTTTACAGTGTAGTTTGTGAAAAGGTATAGAAATTTAATCAGTTTATTATCATTTTTGATCAGTTGAAGGCGAGGCGTCCGTTTAATGTAAGAAAAGTTTATTTATCGTGATGACACAAAGAAATATCGATAGAAATAGTTGTTTAATTCGCATATAGGGAATAGTTAATATGTTGTATGCAGTCGACAAGCTATTTTAAGAAGATGCTGGATTAAAATATCTGGAAAATATTGAATAGCACAATTTATTATATATATACAGCAGCACCAGCATAAATTATACTTATTATAATGGAATGGAACATAATAATAATTTAAAAAATATGAGTTTAATAACTGAAGAATACAAATTCATGATTTTATTGAACATAGAACAAAATACAAGCAAATCAACGCCCAAAATGTATATAACATAAATTCATTATAAAAATTTTATTTCGAATCAAAGCATTATCTTCCTACCATTAAATATATTTTTCTTATCCAACACTATCCTGCAAAATTTTGATTATGTCATGTTTTTTTAGCTTTTGATAATTGATTCGTATGTATTGTGGAGCGCTGAATCCGAAAATGACATTCATTTGTTACAGCCACGTAAGGATGTTTGCAAATCTTAAATTTCAAACTTAAAAAAACAAAAAGTAGCGAAAATCTGATACTAAAAAATAAATATACGTGATTTTTGTGTTTTTTAACTTTTTATAATTGAATAACTTTTTATATTGCTGAATACGAAAATGATCTTTATTGTTAACCATCACGTCAGGATTTTTCACAAATCGTAAATTTCGAAGTTAAAAAGTTAAAAGTTAAAATTAAACCCCTCCCCCCACCCTCATCGAAACCCTAAATTGTTTAACTGTAAGATTCCCAAGTATAAGCCAAAAAATGTAATAAATTGTTGAATTAAATACAATTAAATTTAACAAAGAAAAAGTTTTACATCTATTTTATAGTATCAGATTTTCGATTTTTTTTTTTTTTTTTTACTTTATAAGTTTGAAATTTACGATATGAGAAAGATTATCACGTGATGGTTAAAAATGAAAGTTATTTTCAGATTCAGTTCAAAAAAAGTACATAGAAATAAATTATCAAAATTTAATAAACACAACCATCACATTTCATAGTATCAGATTTTCGCTATTTGTTTTACTTTTTAACGTCGAACTTTACGATTTGCGAAAACTTCTGTCATGGTGGTTAAAAATGAAAGTCATATTTTGATTGAACGCTAAAAAAATACATGAAAATAAATTACTAAAAGTTAGAAAAGACAACGATCAGAAGCTTGTGTAATTGTTTTAAATTTTTAACTTTTCATATATTAAACAAACTTCAGATTTTCTTTCAACAAATATTTTTCTATCATACATAGAAAGAAAATCGTACACACTTCTCTAGTATTCCTTAAACAATCATTTGGATTTCAGCATCCGTGCATGAAATGCAATATTTTATCGTGTTATAAAAAAAAAATATTCTCAAAAAATAAAATGTTCCAAAGTTAAATGTTGTTTAAAACTTTTATAACCGCATGCTTTCAAAATGACAGCATAAAAGTAAATGCTCTATACAACAAATTTGCAGTTAATTTAAAAATAAGTATCATCATTGCAACTGAATTTTAAACGTATCACTATTCTGGAAAATTAAACTTTTAGTGAAGCTCATTAAGTCTCTTATCTCGTCCTTAAATGAATTGTTTTGAAGCAACATATCGTGTTAGCAAATTGCACATTTTGCATTACTCTGTAAGCTGTTTTGTGAAAATTGTTATTCGCTAAAAGCTTGAAAATGTGAAATTATGAATTAACTTATAATAACGGCACTTAATTTTTAGCTTTAAAAATAATACTTTTTTTTTTTTAATTTAGTTAGATTACCAAGTGTTTGTTAGCGTGAAACTGTTGGAAAATCTCTCCCCCCCTCCCCCCCCCCATACCATCAGACTATTTTAATATTTAATAATCTTTTAGCCTTTTTTCTTCAACAATTGGCTTAACAAATAAAGCAGAGAAAACATTTTTTTCTACAATATTTTTACTATTTATACGTCATAATTGGAGCAGGTTAGAGTGTTGATAAATGTGTCAGTATGTTTTTTCTTCACAACAATTATTGTAAAAAAATAATTTTGATATATTATATCGTTTGATGAAAAAAATATATATATAATATCAGAGTTTTAATTGTGATAATGAGACATGTGTTTAAAAATTAAAGAAAGAATTACAATGTTTATAAAGACGTGTTTTGGATTGCATCATTGATATGTTTGTGTTTGATTGTCAAGCATTAAAAAATGCCAAATACTGCATTTAGATTATTTTTATTAATCCGCAATTATATTCTCAAAAATATGCCTATCGCAGGTATACGCATAGAGGTAGTTATACTTTATATAAATATATACAACGTACTAATAGGGTGTGGATATTTTATTTTAAGGAAACTTTTTAACATACTCACTATTCTAATATTTTTTCTTTAATTTTTTTTTAACTTTTAAACTTTATATTTCTTTTCTCGTGAATGATCTTCTTCTTAAAATTTAATTCTGTTTTAAATAAAAACTTCGGAAACTGGTTCAACCATCTTCCTCAAATTTCAGCACATATGCTCAACTTACGTGCAATCGTGAAAAAAAAATGTAAACACCCCGTACTAACTCTGCAACAAATTAGTGTAAAGAAAGTTACTAATACCAAACGACTGATAACAAAGTCTACTTTTAAAGGATGTATATAAAATTTGCTTAGGGGACCATCTACATATTAAAACGAACCATACTTTGTTTTTTTCAATACCAGTGCCCAAGTTTTGCACCATAAATAGACTCTACTCTCTTCAATTAGCCTAAATCCAAACTTTCAAGAAAATTGAATGATTTGTTTCCGAGAAATTAACTATTTTAAAATGATCTAATTATTTTTAGGGGCTGTACCCAAATTGAAGTTCGGTACTCGATTGTTGAAATGCTACGGATGACTATGACACATCTATTACTGTACTATTTCTTGGAAATATAAATATTTCACACATTTAATATGTTTCGACTACTGCCAGCCCAAATTTTTCAATAAAATGAGTAAGCTATATTTTTTACAAATAATGCTTTTCTGAACATTATCTAAAACCCTTTGACTTTTTTACTCATAATTCGAAAACTACTTGAACGAAAAATGTGTAATTGAGATTTCTCATCAAGCAGGACATAATACATGTAAATCTATTAAAAAATTGTAGGTTGAAATTAATATTTTTTTCGAATATTAATTTCATAATTAATAATTTATATAATATAATTTTTTTAATTATGAATTCAATGTATTTATGTTTGGGTTTTTTAGTATTATAACCACACACACACAGAACAAATTATCACATTTAGATTATAATTTTAGGAGATATTAATAAATATGGAAATGTAATTTAACATTAGAAGCTTTAAATTTTGAATGTTTATAATTCAAAAACTTAGCATCTAAATTACTTGAAATTTCGTTTCTAGACATAGTTTGAACCGAAGATTTAAAATATATTTTCAAAATTGGGTGTTGTATTTAAGAAAAAAAAAAAGTTTGGCCTGGTTTTGATTTGAAGATGGCCCCCTAAACAAATTTTACATACATCATTTTAAAGTAGGCTTCAATCGTGTGGTACCAGCAAATTTCTTCTATTAGACTTAGTTGCATAGTTAGTAGGGGGTATTAACTTTTTTTTTCGACGACTGCACTAATAAGGAGTAAACTGAAATTGGGTGTGTTGTTGCTTATTAATAGGTACTATTTCTTCTGAAAATGCATAAGATTGGTAATAAATACCATTTGAATTTCATATCTGACATAAAAACTTCATGATACATTTTGTTAAAAAGTATTAAAAATAAGTATTTGCGTAACGACTGTGCTAAGGGGTAAACTGAAATTGGGTGAGTTGTTGCTTATTAATAGGTACTATTTCTTCAGAAAAAGCATAAGATTGGTAATAAATCTCATTTTAATTTCATATCTGACATAAAAACTTCATGATATATTTTATTAAAAAAATATTAAAAATAAATATTTGCGTAACGACTGCACTAAGGGGTAAACTGAAATTGGGTGAGTTGTTGCTTATTAATAGGTACTATTTCTTCAGAAAAAGCATAAGATTGATAATAAATCTCATTTGAATTTCATATCTGACATAAAAACTTCATGTTACATTTTGTTAAAAAAGTATTAAAAATAAATATTTGCGTAGCGACTGTGCTAAGCGGTAAACTGAAATTGGGTCGAGAGGTTCGGACCGAGATGGACCGGGACTCAATTTTTTTTCCGGCTTAATTTCTGGACTGGACTACATTCTTCGTGATGCCTGTACAGGCAGAAATGTTAAGTCTAATTTCCAACCCAGCTCATATGAAAATCATTTGGACCGATGTCTAGTCTGTTCTGTAAAAATATCAGTAACATTTGGCACGTCCAAACTTTTTTTTAATCCCGTTTTTTTAAATCGCTATTATTCCACAATTAAAATTTATACATTTACTATTATTATTATTATTTTTACTTTCTTCTGTCTTTACAAGATTAAAATATTGGTTTCGTGAAAATTTTCGACAGATTTACACGTTTTAGGGGTCAGAGATTCCCCAAAACATGTTTTACAATGTCTGTATGTATGTGACACAAAATTTTTGGGCGCTCTGTCGCAAGAACTAATCCACGTAATTTAATAAAAATTTATATTCAGGTAGTCCCTGATATAAATTGGTGCTGATTACTTTTTGGTCTAAATCACCCAACAGGCAGCGCTGTTATGCTGTATTTTTAACGATTTATGCAATAGCTCTATCTTAAGAGCTAAAGCACGAATTTTCATGAAACTTCAGATTCAGTTAGTCCTTGATATGAATTGGTGATGCTTACGTTTTGGTGCACATCGCCCAACAGGTGGAGCTGCTATGCTGCATTTTGCAGGATTTACACGATTTCTGCAATAGCTCTATCTCAAGAACTAATGCACAGATTTTCAACAAAGTTCATATTCAGTTAGTCCTTGATATGAATTGATGCTTATTAGGTGTGGTGTAAATAGCCTAATAGGTGGCGCTGCTGTTCTGTATTTTTCACGATTTCCTCAATAGCTCTATCTCAAGAACTAATGCACGGATTTTCATAAAACTTCAGATTCAAGTATACCTTGATTAATATTGTGGGTGATTATGTTTTGGTGTAAATCGCTCAACAGGTGACGCTGCTGTGCTGGATCTTTCACGATTGTCGACGTATCTGTATCTCAAAAACTAATACACGGATTTTCACTAAACTTCAGATTCAATTATAGGTTAACATAAGCTGTTTCTGGTTAGGTTTTGGTGTAAATTACTCCACAGATTGCTATGCTGCACTTCGCTGGATTTACACGATTTCAGCGATAGTCATATCTCAAGAACTAATGAACGGAATTTCATATCTTTAGAATCGTCATGATGAGCATAGATTGCCATTTAATTTTTC
The DNA here is from genome assembly GCA_963932465.1 of Maratus speciosus. Lineage (NCBI taxonomy): Eukaryota > Metazoa > Arthropoda > Arachnida > Araneae > Salticidae > Maratus > Maratus speciosus. Next base: position 437,399,918 of record OZ010789.1, read on the forward strand.
ACTGGGATAGCGAATTTTGAAATATTAACATGTTTGAGATAGAAAAAAGTTTTGGAATTGGTACATCGGACTAGTTTTAACATGAGTAGATACATTTTTAGGTAATACAATTAAAGTACGGTAAAACCTGAGAAAAAATAACCAGCCTATGGCGGAATCCCGTGTTTAACAACAAAAATATATATATATATGTTGATCTCTGTAAAATGAGGATATTAGTTACTTGTAAAAGGAATATAATGCATTTACAACAGACGATTAACCTTCTAATAGGGAAACCTGCCTATAACGGATTTTCTTCCTCCTTGTGCAATTCCGTCTTAGATGATTTTATTGTAAAGGATTTTTAAAATTTTAAAATCTCTAAGCCACAGAATGTGTATTAACGATATTAATGATTCTATTGTAAACTATATTGATTTTTTAATGAATATCTATTTGTATGTAAATATCTGAATACTTACCACTAATTTTTTTAACCGACTTGGAGACTTGAAAATCTGAAGAAAATTACATAGAAAAATCTTCAAAGTCGGAATCACATAGGAGAGAAAACTACTTCATTATAGTTAAGTTCTTTTTTTAGCAGGCCCATGGTCTCTAGCAAAAGTATTATGTTTTTTTCAAACGGATTATTCTATCCAATTTGCACCGATTAAAAAAAAAATTGCGTTTAATACAGAATTTCGTCATACACATATTCTTCTAACAGGTTTCACAGTACTGCATCCCCATCCGTATACATATATATGTACTATTCTTTAAAGAGAATTTTAATTGTGAAATAATGGTAACTTAAAAATTGTAGCGAAACTGGTGCAGGGGCTTATCCAGATTTTTGAAAATTCCAGATTTCTGATAATAATTTATTTATTCATAAATAATTCAAAGCCAAGTGATATTTATGTGAAAAAAAATCTGTAAATTCTTCTTCTCCTAAATTTTATGATAACCTTACATCCCATTCTTTGGGCACAATTTGTCATATGGAACATATTTTGTAGCTACTGACGGTGGTGAAATGGTGGAAGATAGAGGGACAGTATCCCACTCCTCATCTAATAAAAAAAAATCCCTGCCGGCTCGGGTCTACAGGCGAAGATAGATTTCGAAGTTAAGTACTAAATTCATCAACGAAACTTAAATCAAGATTAGAGATAAACCCAGTTCCTTCACTAAAAATGAGCTCTAGGGAGCTAAACATTTTGTGAAAATCCTAATATACACGAATACACACACGCATGTATATGGAATATGTTTAAAAAGTAGCTAAAGCAAATTCATGGAACCTCAAAGTGTTAAAATAAAATAATATTTCCATAGTCGGGTTTTTATCATGTTTTAATACGTTTCTTCAAACTTACATGACGTTGCATATTCACCTGCTGAGATCCGTTTTATTTCTAATATGACGCAATATATATATATATATATATTTAATTCGTCAAATTATTTATTTCATTTTGACTTTTCACGCGGAAATCTTGCTCTAGAAAACTTATGACGTAATTTCAATTTGTTTTCAATTCGTAAAACTATTTATTTAATTTTTCACGTGGAATTCTTGCAATAGAAAGCAATTGTTGTGGTGAGAATTTTATTGTTTTTCTTTAATTGTTGGCAACTGCTATAACGAAAAATATTTATTTTTTCCTGCCATTGTTGTGTAAGAGCTGGTTTTATCAGAATCATGTTAAGACGGTATTCAAATTTTTGAAACCTCCCCATTTCCATTCCCTTGGGCCGATTTCGCTCATTTTCATTCCCCGTCGACATATTTGCCATCTTAAAGTTGTTTGCGAGTTTGAAGACGATCCGTGCATAATTGCGACTTTTATCGTGCGGACAAAATTTAGTACATACATACATACACATATATATACATATATATATATATATATATATATATATATATATATATATATATATATATATATATATATATATATATATATAACCATTAATTAAACGTAACCTACCACCATCAAAAACCGTAAATATTATGAATTAAAGCTGTAAGTATAAAAAAAAGTGCCAAATAATTTATTATAAGATTTATTATGGAAGAAAAAATAAGAAAGTCGACACCGACAAATAATTGAAAAGCTTATATATTGAATTACGTTTTCAAAGGCACAGAATTCAATGATATAAGCAATATGGTTGTTTTCTGTGAGAAAAATAAGCTAAAGCTAAAAATTATTTTTCTCTGTGCCCGAACAACCATTATAATCAAGTGAATAGATTAAAAATGAAAACAGAATAGAAACAAATAATATGAAATGGAAAAATCAATAAAACCTGTTTAAATAATTATAGGATATAAAATAGAAATAATACACAACGTACCGATTAATATTTCAGTATTTTTCAATATATCCACTGGCACATGGCTGCCAAAATATCGTAAAGATTAAGGTGAATAAAACAGTTAAGAAATCAAAGTAATTGATACCAAAGGATGCAGTTAATACATTTTGAAATACCATGATAAATGGAATTAATATAATATAAAATAAAATAAATAGAAAGTAATTACATTATTTAAAATAACTAAAATGCACAATTAAATTAATTAATTACTATTTAACAATATCGTCAAAATTTAGCTAAGAAATCGGCCTGATGAAGGAAATTATAACTGAAAAGGAGCTGCAAAAGACAAAATTTATAACTTATCGTCAACAGACAAATTTTGGTGCTGCCATCTAGTAGTATTTTTATTATTCAAATGTCACAAGATGAACAATTGATAGCCTTTGAATGTAAAAATTTTTATTAACAGCAAAACCAAACAAATCCTTATATATAGATAATTATAAACCTAATATAAATCACACTATATATATATATATATATATATATATATATTAAACTATTGTTAATAAAATTTAAAAAAAGCATTCAAAATATTCTATTATCTTTCGATTTAAACTACACTAAGAATTTAAATAATTCTATAACATTTATAATATATAGCATATAGCTAAATTCTATAAAACAAAATAAATTCAATAATAATTAATATAAATATAAATTTAAAATAATATAAAAATCGTTAATAATAACTATTATATATAAGATAATTATAAAATGAACAGGAAATAAAAAAACATATGGAAGTAAATAGATATATATATATATAGTATATATATATAAACTTTTTAGTTGGCGGTGGTTTTGGGTTCCTGGGGTCCTATAATGAAAAGTTATGAAGGAATTTTTCGAAAGTCGCACCATGGTAACGACTGCAATAGGTAGTATTTCTTACGAAATCTACCTAATATAGTATATGGGAGTGACGGCAATACTACTTTGCACAAGGTTGGCGCCGGAGTGGTAGTTGGGATCAATAAAAGCAAGTCAAATTGCATTGGCCTACGATAAACTAGATCGGCTCAGGATAAACTAGAAAGTTGGAGCCATTGCGGTCTTTGGGATGAATAAAATCACGCCAAATTGAATTGGCTTAGGATAAACTAGTTCGGATCAATGAATAGCAGGCTAAACTAATTTATCCTATGAGAGTTAGGCCAAACTAGTTTGGCCTAGGAAAAACTAGTTTATCCTATGGGCGTTAGGATCAAATAGTTTGGCCGGTAACACATATATATATATATAACTTTAAATATGTACTTTTTAAAATAAAGTCAAGTTTTGATATAAACGAAAAAAGCAAGGGGAAAATTGCAAAAACATATAATTAATGTATATATATAATATCCCCAACTTTTCAGCCCTCCCCCCACCGCGAATTAAAAAAAATCCCTACCGGCTCAGCCTACAGGCGCAGGTACATTCCAAAGTTAAGTTCTAATTTCACTAAAAAAAAAAAATAATTCATGATTAGAGACAAACCAAATTTAACAATTTTATCTGGCCACTATTGACGAGTTTTTATATTCATTTTTTTATAAGAGCTGGTTTTATCAGAATCACGTTAAAGCGTGTATTTAAAAAATATTTTTATATGCTCAACAACTCAAAATTTTCAGACACATTTTCAGATTCAATTTTAAAAGGAAAAACATGAAACTTGCTGACGTGATTTTTTAAAACATTTATAAGAGACCTATGTTTTTATTTTTCGTTCAGTTAATTAGAACTTGATTTACGAACAATTATTTTTTTCAATAGGACCCTATTTTTCGTATCCAAAACAATCGTATTGAGAATTTCGGTTCAAAATGCCCACTTTGATATCATTTTTTAAAATGTATTCTGCCTTAATCAAAAAATCCACCATTACGGCACACTATATAGTTTCTGAATAAGAGAACCTACCAATTGTATTCGTTTGAAAGAAAAAAATGAATTTAAAAATGAGTCGGAAAATAAGCAGTTTGGACGTGAGTACATCCTTAATACGATATTTTTTTCTTCAATCTCGATGTATTTTTAATTTGTTTCTGCTGTAAGAATTGGTCCTATAAAAAACTTGTCAATATAAAAGTTGTAGACAATATTAAGAAGATATATAATAAATTCATGCAGATTTGGTATCTTGTGAATTGACGAAGTTATGGATTTTTTTCTTCTTCAACCCCCCCCCCCTTTTTTCTGTTTTCGTTTTAAATTTTTTTGCGTTAAGATTTGGTATCCAATGTCCAACTTCAAACTACTGGTTCTCAAAAAGTAGCAATAAATCTCTTGGGATATGATTTTAGAAAGTTCATTCTACATTTTGTACTATAAAACTCCGATGAACACGGAAGACTTTTTTTATATATCACTTTTTATGTACGTACCTTAAGACTACCTAAAAACGTACATTAAAACTATGCATTAAAAAAAAATGCTCTTTTTTTAATTTTTGATATTTTTGCAATCGAAAAATTAAATTAAATATGTAATTTAATGTTTTTTTCAGAGAAGTGCAAAGAAAAAAACGACAAACTATTTGAAAATATCTTAGTTAGGGTGTGAATGCAACGAATTTCCCTGAAATGCACCCAACAGCAGAAAACACTCAAAACTCCTAACTACACGTAAGCAATGCGAATTCATGTCAGCTTATAAAACCAAATTATTAAAGAATAATCTTTTGATATTTCTAAATATTGTGGAATTTATTTCATTTCGATATACGAAACTTCAATTTTCTGAATTTTGGCCACATAATCGCAATTTGGGACCACTGTTTGACTGTACTAATGAGCAAACTGAAACTGGGTTAGTTGTTGTTTATTAATAGGTACTATTTATTAAGAAAAAGCATAATATTAATAATAAATCTCATTTGAATTTTATATTTGAACATGAAAACTTTATGATATACTTTGTTAAAATATATATATATATATATATATTAAAAATAAGTATTTGCGTAGCAAAAAAGAAAAATTTTTGAACATCCATTTAGTGACGTCAGTAATATTATAAAAAGTCATATCTCTTTTAAACTCTTACTATGCTTTCATTTTTGCAATTTAGAAAGAAACTGTAAAAGTTTCAAAAGCTGCATAAATGTGTTAGTTGAGTTCATTTCTATGGAAATTTTGTATTAATCACTAGAATCACTAACATATATATCACATTTAATACTTTATATAATTAAAGATTCCTTTGAATGAATTTTCTTGCATCATAAATTTGACAAAAGCTGAAATAATTTATGCCATATTATTTTTTATTATGTCGAGATATACTAAACTTCTTATGCGATATGAGATAGGACACTTACACTAACACTTAAGTGCGAACTTCAGAATGAAAGTTCTTATCTCAAGAATAATATGAACTGCAAGAAAAAAGACATTTACAAAGTCGTATACCGTCCTCGCTTCAGCATGGAAGACTGTTTTATATGTAAAAGTAACGCTTTTTAGAAGCACTGAAATATAATTTTTTTATAACTATCATTTCCTTAAAGACGTTGTTAATTGTATGTATAAGTGCGGTATTATAAGAAATACAAAATAAAAGTGCCAAGTTAAACTGATGGCATTGAGCTCACAGGTTATTTACACTAATTGAATATTATGCTCTTGTTTCAAAGAATAATGCCCTCGAAAGATAGAGAAATTGACAAAAAAAGATTAGCTAAATTAATTGTGGTTTAGCTAGTCCATTTCCCCCCTTTATACATAACCAATGAACCTCCAAATCTAATCAGGGCAGTTCCTTATCAGAAATTTGAAGCAAATCGGATAATTCTGTATCAAAAACCCATTTATCTAAATAAGGGGAGATGAGCTCCCCATTCCTACCCTTTATACTTAGTAAATGAACCCAAAAACTAATCAGGGACGCACGTTATCAGAATAAACCTATATCCAAAATTTGAAGAAATCGAATATTTCTATCAAGAGTTATCGCGTTACGTAAATACATACGCATATAAAGAATCTGTGGGCACATTAACTCTCAGGCTTTGATAGGCAGTCAGCAAAAAAGCCAAATTCACAAGTGAACTAACACATTTAAGCATAGTAAAGTTTATTTTTATATGAAAATAAAGTTAAATTCGCCCAATGTTCACAGGCATCAAGTACGGAAGGAAGACTGAAGAAATTCTAATAAACTGACTTTATAAATAGTCAAATTCACTATTATTTACTAAATAAAAAAGTGAAAGCATTCAAAATATGATTCACTAAAAGGCATTACTAAAATAGGTGTGGTGAACACCACACCTATTTTAGTATTGTGTTCTAGTGAATAATTTTTTTAATGATTTTATTTCTAATACTGAAGTAATTGTCTTCCCTTAACAAGTAAAGGTACTATAGTCTGTGGCGGCAAATTTTGATTTTCATAGCTCATTCGATTCGTCTCATCAAGCTGAGTAATTTGCTACCTGGCATGTCGGCTATTGAGTTTTAATAATGTCAGGGGGCCGCATCAAAGTTTAAAAAATTGCATAATGCGAGCTGCCAACATAAAACAGTAGCAGAAGAAGCCTCCGCATGCAACCGTATGCAGGCGTTCCGCGAGTTACGAAGTGACTGAAAAACTGACAAAAGAACGACAATGTGTGGTTGCAAAAATTTTTGCTCGTAATTCAGGAAAAAATATTGACAGGGTGAAGAAAACTAGACCAGTGTTGCCAGTGGGCAACTTTTTTTAAAGTTTAGATTTCTTCATTGTCACCCCTTTTTTTAAAATAGAAAAAATCGCCTTATTTAAGGACATATTAATTAAGGATAAAACAAGGGGAATTTTACCATTTCAGAAAAGTGGTAACAATCAAGAAATCTAAATTTTAAAAAAGTAGCCCACTGGCAACATTGAACTAGATGAGGACATCATAACTTGCGAAAAGCTGCCTGTAAAGTTGCGTACGAATTTTATCTGCAATTACAAATTCTTATAATAACAACAATAATATAACCTTATAGTAGTTATTGGCAATGTATGGCACCGTAAAACAATCATTAAACTTATATCGCACTTACTTCTTTGAAGGCATTTGTTATTCATTGACCGAAATTTTGAAATTTGACCCGGATTTCTGTCATTATAAAAACTCAATAACCAATATGTGAGGTATAAAATTACTAAGCTCGATAAGGCGAATTGAATGAGCTATAAAAATCGAAATTCGTCGCCACAGACTATAGTGTCTTTACTTGTAATTTCTCAAAGAAAGTGGAAAGTGTTTATGAATTGTGTTTCTCTGTTCGTCTGTCTATCTGTCTGTACGTGCTCGAACTCTTGTAAATATAGCGAGCGCGATTACAATGAAATGGATATATGTTGTTAGATATATGTTTGCTATGTTATGTGTGGTATTGAAAATGAAGTCTGTTGCACATTTACAGGGACAGTGAAAAGAATTTCATTACATTACGACCTATGGGGACAAATAGTTTACAGTGTAGTTTTAAAATATTACACTATTATAAACATGTTGAAAATTGCATATATCATTGAGATGTACTGCAAGTGTTTACTGTATAATCTGGTCAAAAATATTTTCTACAGTACTGCCATATAATTTCTGGTAGTGCTTTAATGTTGTGGTACCCTTGTTAGCATATAGTGTACGTTACGTTTATTGACGGATATTTAAACCATGCTATGCGTTTAATTGAACTAACTTTAGTATACGATGTAGTATAAATATCTTTTTATAGAACATATACATGGAGGAACAAAACTAATATTATTATTTTTTTAAATATTGATGTACACTATTCTGAATGGGTTGGAAAGTGTTTCATAATCAATGCCATACGCATGATTTTTCGTTCTTGTTTAAATAATTATCTCTTTTTTTATTTTCTTATTATGAGTTCGATTTCTGCATTTGTTTTTAGACGTGTATTATTAATTCCATGTAAATAAATTAGAACCTAAAATAACCTATTGGAAATAAGTATTAAAAATACTACTTTATTTCAAGTGGAAAATCCAGAATTGATTTACAAACAAATGATCTTTGCTCCTCTAATACAAGAGAAAAAAAAAACTAAAATGTTGCTGCTGGCAATGTGTCCATCATCGAAACATACGCAGAATACACGATATATTATTTCAATGACGGACACATACAGAAAAATTGCTTTTCTTTCTCAGATAAACTGTACCTTGCTTATATATTTAAGTTTTTTATGAGTACGTGTACACATGCCTTATAATGGTAAATTTCTGCCTGAAATTAGTGGCGCACATAAGCTGGTAATTATATATAACAAATTTATTTTAAGCCAAGGCGCACATTGAGAGGCAGCTGTCAAGCGCAGGTGTAGTGACACTGTTCGGAAAAATCTGCCAAAGACACGGTGAGCGCATATCACAACTTAGTTTTTCGTCACTTTTTTTTACATTGTTGAGGAAATTCGGCTCGTTTATTTACAAATATTTTAACCTGATTGAGTACATCGATTTAAATTCAGCATCAGATTCTGCACTGTAAAAAAAAGGTAACGTTCCATGTAAAATCCAGGAACGTTTCGCCTTTTCTCGGGTTTTCAGAATAATTTAGCTCTTTCCTGTGAAATTCTGGTTTTCTTATCTGAGACGTTCCTGAACAAAAGTTTGAAACAGCAAAACGCTGCGGCCGCCATTTTTTTTTTTTTTTTTTTTTTTTGCTATAATCCGTTGCTCGCGCGCGAGTGTCGAAAACGAATTCCTTAAATGAATGTAAAAAAATCAATATGGAATGCAAATAAATCAATAGACGACATAATCCTTTACGTCTCTATTGTCAACCATTCAGATGAAGATACAATACCTCTGTGACATCGCTAAGAGATTATCTCTCGTACTTGTCTGTGGAATGTTTAACGAGCAGACCGTGTAAAAAAAAAAAATACACCTATTATTTGGATCTCCATTAACCAGGGGACCATCAAACATGATTCTCACCGATTTTGATTAATTTAAAGTATGTTTTAGAGTTCTTATCTCTAATTATTCTTGTGAAAGGATTTCTTCAAATGGGCCTTAGATTTTCAGAAATTAGATGCCGAGGTTTAGCATACGTTTCAAATACTCATTAGTTTGCAGCTCTCAATGCGTCTTTCGTGGTGTGGACGCAGAAGGCTCGCACGCTACCCGTACGGCCCGAGTTCGATGCTACCTCTTGACTTTTTATTTCTTTTTTAATTAATTTTATATTTTAACACTTTACAATTTGATTTAAATTTGATATATATTTGACACTTTGAATTGCTGCAAATTTGATTTTTTTTTTTTTTTTTTTTTTTCGGAAAAAATATACAATTACGTTTAGGATTTTTTTTTCATGAAAATTTATATGTATTTTATCTAACTTGTAAACTAACATAATTACTGACGAAAATCCAAAATATTTTATGTCTAGATTTTTTTTTCTAATTATTATTTACATTTATATATTTTTATATTTTAAGCAAAGTTCAGAAACAATATATCATATATATATTTATTGAATTTTAACTGAAAATTTATTTTTTCGTGTAAATTATAAATAATAATTTTGATGTCAATTTCGAAATATTTTTTCATTCCAACAAATAATGATAATAAAGCGAACATTGTCAACTGGAAATGTACAAATCGTCTGCGGATCCCCCATGCTGTGAAATGTCAGTAACGTTTTGCTGTCAACAGAAATATTCCTGGTATTTCGCAGGAAACTTACTGGCATTTCTGTAGAAAGTTTTTAACATATACAGTAAAGTTCCAGTCATGTTCAAGAAATGTTTCTCGGAAACAATGGGCAACTCAGCTGCCCATTTTTTCCCAGGAACGTTGCGGAATTTTTTTTACAATTAATACAGGCTAAAATGATCATTAGTGTTTTAATTAGCATTTAACCGAATGTTCGCTTAATAATAGTAGCATATAATATTAATGGTGTTATAATAGTTCTATTATATTCACTTAGTGTATTAAGTTTGGACAGTTTACCGCATTTTAAAGTTGCCTTTCACATTAAATATTATTTATACACCTGAAAAGAGTAATTTTGTACAGCATTTACTAATTTTTATTTTAAGTAAGATAATAATAATAATAATAATAATAATAATAATAATAATAATTGCAATGATATTTAGAACGAATTGGATTTTCAATGCCATTTTTAAATGTGAGGAAATATATATATATATATATATATATATATAAGCTCAAAAAATCAAATGTAAAACTAAAAGTAACACATACGTTTTGAATCAGTTGTATCTTCGAGATGCACTGTTTATTGTGGCGTCGGGTCCGGTGGGGGAGTGTTCGCTATATGCTTTCAATTGTTTTTATGCATTTGATTTATGCTTTGCGACACTCTGGCCGAAACCCACTGCCACTACTGAATAATAGTTTGTTGTAAATTGTAATTAATCTGAAACATTGCTGTGCTTTCTAAAATGGCCACCGCTGAAGAGGACAGCCTTTTGTTGTTTTTTCTTGTTCAGGTTATATCTGTTTAAATTTCTTGGATGTTTTATGGTTATACTTAGTTTATTTATGGTGCAGGATTCTGGGTCTGACAAACGCATTTAAAACATAATGTGCTATATATATATATATATATTAAGAGATTCCGTATTGTTGTTCTGATATAATAATTTTCTTATTTACAATAATTCACCACGAAAGAGAATATTTCTACAATACAAAAATTAAAACCTCTTATTAAAATAAATCTTACAAATTACGAATTATATAATTCGAAATAATTAATCACACTAATTTAATATATTTAATAGTATTTCTTCAAAAATTTCCTTTTGAAATATCCAGTTTGTTCTACGAATTCAAAAATTAATCATGTGACCCATCTGACTTTCACTCGAAACTGCGATCCACGTACTAGTGACAAGCAAGACCTTTGTCAGAAAAACTGTGCTTGAGTCAATATGCGCTCTCCCCTTCATTTCAATTATCTAAAAGATCGCGGGACGTGAAAGCTTTACCTGCTCTTGTCGGCTGAATCTCAATGTGTACCGCTGCTTATAAAATTATTCCTACTACTAAGATACTATTCGATAATAAATCAAAGAACGCATACAAGTTTGCATTTAACTTTTTTTCTCGTACCTCGTATCGTTTTCGAGAGAAGAACGCAATCTCTACTGTTTGACGAAAGATGACACTGTAAGATGCCTGTAGCGCATACCCATTTTGCTATATTTACACATCAGATTTATGATTATGGCTTTTGTGGACCTGAACTTAACGCAGGCGGAGAGTACTTGTGGTAGTAGTGTTGAAAATTGCAGAAAAAAATCATAGAGTGAATTCATGTTTATTATTAAATAAATAAATAAATATATATATATATATATATATATATATGTTGTCCAACCAAACTTCAAAATTAAAAATAATAAACATAAGAGATTCCGGATTATTGTTCTGATATAATAATTTTCTTATTTACAATAATTTATGACGAAAGAGAATATTTCTACAAAAGCATAAGATACTTGTAGTAGTGGGTACCCTGTTTCTTTATTAAAATTTACTATTATGTACAGCACATATATTGAAAAAAGAAAAATAATTTATTTACATTAAATTACATTCATGCAATTAATATCCTGAAAAATCTAAATAAAAAGAAAAGTTCCTAGTTAAACTGATGGCATTGAGCTCACAAGCTATTCACACTAATTGTACCTTATACTCTTATTTTAAAGAATAATGCTCCTCGGAAATAAATTAAGAGGGATTAGCCCCCATTTTCCCATTTCCCCATTTATAAATAACAATTGAACCTCCAAATCTAATCAGAGAAGCGCCTTATCAGAATAAACCTGTATACCAAATTTGAGGCAAATCTGTTAATTTGGAATGAAAAACTAATTTATATAAATTAAGTGGGGATGAGCCCCGGCCTCCCCTTCATACTTAGCCAATGAACCCCTAAAACTTCTAAGGGGTGCGCCTTATCAGGATGAACCTAGTAAATTATTGAAGCAAATCAGATATTTCTATCAAGAGTTATCGCGTTACGTACATACATACGTACGTGCATAGAGAACCAGCAGTCGTATTAACTCCCAGGCTTTGACAAGTGAGCTAAAAACTAGACTTTCCATCGATTTCAAAAGCCGCTTTATCAATCAAATATTTTTTATACATAAAAGAAACATCGTAATTAAAATATTATTGGTAAGTAACTCTTTACGAAGATTTAAAAGTACATAATTTCATAGAAGTCCCTCATAAGAACCCACAGAGTAATATATTGCATAACATATTCCCTAGAAAGGAAATATTTTAGAGATATATTTTTATCATGCTTGTAAATAAGGGAAAATTGAAGTGATTCTGAAACAAAATTGAGAAAAAATAACTTATACTTAACATGCTGTCATAAGTATGTGACATTTATGAAGCCAAGCATAAACGAGGATGATACGCATAAAAATCTTTTGCTTTTTCATCCTCTATTAGGTTTTCAGAATATTCCATAAGATGGGCATAAAATATTTATAAGATATTTTTTATTAAATATGCTTCTATAAGTTAATACATTAGATTTTTTCTGGGATAAATCCCGTGAACTGCAACAACAAACAATTTAAAAATATTTTGAGTTTTACCGTCTTAATTTATTATTTATTAAAAAAAATATCTGTTTTGTGATTGTTTTAAATATAGGATTAACTTTATTTGTCAAATAATCCAATATAAATTCTTTATGAATAGTCATGTTTATGCAAAAAGGAGAGTGAAATCGTTTTAAATATGCAAAATTTAAACAACACACGTGACAAATAAATATGACAAAAATAAATTTATTATCCACCTGTAAGAATTTAAACAGTAAATTTAGCTAAAAGCTGAACTTCATTTGGATTTTTTTTTGTGTGATACTAGGGGGCTCTGCCCCCTACGAGCTACGCTCGCCAACCCCCCGTTCAGACACACCAAAATCCAAAAAGCACGCTAATTTGATCGGCTTTAAAAATATTGAATTAAAATTAAAACAACAACAACAAAAAAAAAACAGTAGCGATCTCTCTGTAAACGGGTTTCCATTCCTTTTCCTTGGATTGGGGATTTTTAAGACCAAATCTGCTGCAGTTAAGAGATACAATGGCTGTTTTCGTATTTAATTAAAAAAATTAGTTAAACATTTGAAAATAAGCAAATGTAAAATGAATTAAGTAAACAGTGTCATTGTCTCCCGGTACTTTTTAACAGCGCTATAAGATAGTTCTTTTAAATAATTCATTTTAAATGTATCGTTACAAATCTGACGTAATTTACAGCAAAGTTTTATTTCTCTTATTAATATTCACGTGAAAATACTTTTGTTGTTAGAAGGAAATATTATTTCCGCCGAATTCACGATAATAGTGGAAAGATTATCTCAAAATATCTCGCGCAAATATATTTTTAAATTTTACACTGTTTTGCCATATTTTTTTCCATTTTAAATATGACGTAATTTCCTCAAATTACAAGTTTTAACGCATAATAATGATATTTTTATTTCAAGATTTTGTTTTTCTTTTAAAATTCAAGTGTAAACATGGTTCTTATGACGTAATTTTCCTGCTTTTTACATGTAATCATTTAATTCTAATTTTAAAGTTTTTTTCTCTGTTTGTAATAGTCACGTGTAAATAAATTTTTAATTTGAAGTAAACATTATTGTTTGCGCTGTTTATACAACTGGCAAAAGTTTAAATTAATAACATTTTCTAATATTTGTAAAAAAATCTCTCGAAATGCTGAAAATTTGAATTTAAAATTGAAATAAAACCTCAAAAAATGAGTCAAATAAGAAAAATAAATGCAATCTGCACACCAGGAACTTATAACGTATAAAATGATCTAAAAATGATTAAATTCTCATGTATAGTTTTTGCTCCAATAAAAATTTTTTAATGCAACGATTCTGTCCAACTTTAGCATTAAATATCTCTTAAAATAATTCTTCGATTTGAAAACTGTCTGCATCAGCGTGTTTATCAAACATTACTCTATAATACCACCGATTTTCATATTTTTGTATGCAACAGTTGTTTTAATATTAACGATAAAAGGCCATGCTTAAGCATTCAAATTGGATGCCGATCTACCCGGAATATCTACGCAGATTTTCATTGGTCCATTTCCAAATCAAAACTTTTTTTATATATAGAAGGATACAATATACCAAGTGTTGTAGTCGTAAAAAAAGCAGAAAGAATAGGTAAAGGCAGAGGGTATACGCAGACATCATGAATGTTCTTAGCTAGGGTATACACTAATGTTTTTTTTTGTGAGAAACAGAGAGTATATGGAGCTTCTGTAAAAAATCCAGAAGATTACACGGAGTACACCCCCGTATACCCTCCACTACATCCCTGACTATACCAAACGTTTTGATTCCAGACGGATATATGTAAACGATAATGCATTTCACACGTCATATTTTGATGGAAACTGTGGGCACATGAAACTTCAGTTGTTGAGTTTTAGGTTCCTAATCACCTCATCGAGTTAACTTAATAAACTGCAGCATTCGTACCGGAATTTCATCAACAAAGTCGATGGGGTCTGTGCAAAATAATCGATAAAATCTGTGTAAAATAAAATTGTCGATGGTCTCTGTGTAAAATAATAATAATTTTTATTCTAGATTTGTTTTAAATGTTTATTTGCGAGAAAAAAAGTAAGTACTAATTATATTTCTTACAGTCAAAATTGATATATTGGTCCTGGAATTTACAGATTTGATATTCCTGAAAGTAACCGTGAATACAAAAAAAGAAAAGTTTAAAAATTAAAGGGTAAGATAGTTTGGAGCTTATGGGGCCAGACCTGAAGCAGTTCTGTGATAGATTTGTGACAGTGGATGAGACGTGGCTACATTACTATGATCCCGAGTCCAAACGACAGTAGCCACGTCTCATTCACTGTCACCCCCACACCCCTTTCAAGCTAGGAGCGACCTATCACACCGAAAACGAAAAAAATGTTAATATAGCAGTTACGATTCTGAAATTGAGCATGAAGTCATCGAAGAGATTAGGCTTCAATATTTCACATGAACTTATCGCAGTACAAATATTTTATACACACTCGAGACAATAATTATTGAACCATCCTCGTATAAGTACAAAACTTAATCATAAATTTAACCTCGCCATTGGAGTAATATGATCCCTTATTTTTCGCTCCTTGAAAAATACCACTGCTGACCATCATATAGAAACAACTCTCGTATATAATATACATATCTTAAATCTTTATTTAGAGTAGCAATCCAAATGACAAAAATAAAAAGTAATTGAAAATAGACTAATATGTGTTTTCTAAAATATAACCGTAATAGTTACGTTTTCTTAACATAGCAAGTTAGAGGAAGACTTTTTGGTAGAAAAAAGTATTAAGGTAATATTAAACAGTGTTTACAATTTTCAGTCTATTTTTTTATCTCCTTTCGAAAGAAGAAAATATTGAAATCGATTATTTTACTTCCAGCCTTAGTCGAATTCATATGTTTTAGGGTGCAGATATCCCGTAAAACATGTTTATACAAAATGTCCCTCTGTCCGTCCATATGTATGAATGCCCGCTTTGTATCATCGAAAAGTGTATGAAGTTAATCATACACTATGACGCAAAAGTTTAGACAATGACGTCATTCAGCTTTAAAATGTAGAATTATGACGTCAGAATTACAAAAACCTGTAAATATATTCAAAAACTGATTTAAAATGCTATGTACAAAAGACAGTCGTTTTATTTGCTATAATACTAATTTTTTTCATAAAAATTCAAATGTGCTTGTCGCAAAAGTTTAGACACTATTCTAAATTTCTTTGAATATTCGCTGGCATATGCAAATTTAGAATCGATGATGTCACAAATTTGGAGTACTTAAGTTCTGCAAACGATTGCGCTTCATAGTCGACATGCCGAGAGCTAAAGAAATTCAAGTGAATGAGGTTTCAAGGATTTGGCAGTTGAAAGGTGAAGGGAAGAGCGTTTCTGAAATTTCTGCTATTATTAATAGGTCAAAAAAATCTATTTATCGAGTTTTATCGAGTGGTTCCGAATATAAAGCAAAATGTCGGTCTGGGAGGCCACGTGTGACAAATGTACGAGAGGATCGCCTGATACAAAGACTAGCGAGTACTCAACAAATGAGCGTACGTGGAGTTCAAAGCTCATCGGGACTCTCTGTATCAAAGGATACGATTCGTAGACGAATTTTTAAAAAAGGAACAATCGTTTATAGCAAAATGCAGAAGAAACCAGCTCTGAAACCACATCATAAGTTACAAAGACTTATGTGGGCTCGAAAGCATATGTCATATGGAGAGAAATGGCAGTCAGTCATATTTAGCGATGAAAAAAGTGGAATCTGGATGGTCCAGATGGTTGTTTATCGTATTGGCATGACTTGCGGAAGGAACCTCGACGTTTGTTTAGTCGCAGACAAGGAGGGGGCTCGGTGATGATTTGGGCAGCCTTTTGCTATAATGGACAAGTATCTCTGACCTTCACCAGTGGTCGTCAAACTTCACAGCATTATACACAGACATTAGAAGAAAACCTACTGCCATTTGCTGAGCTTCTAGGGGGTCCTCAGTGGGAATTTCAGCAAGACAATGCTTCAATTCACACTGCAAAACATTCAAAATCTTGGTTTAATTCCCATAATATAAGAGTTCTCGACTGGCCAGCATGTAGCCCAGATCTTAACCCTATAGAAAACCTTTGGAGCATCATGTGTCGCAAAGTTTATAGCAACGCTAGACAATACTCTTCTGAAAAGGAACTTAAGACATCTATTGAGAATGCATGGTACGATATCGATCCACAAACTATGCAAGATTTAGTTTCTTCAATGCAATCTCGTGTATATGACGTAATACATAAGCATGGATGCGCAACCAGGTTTTAAAAATTGTTTATTTCGATTTTATTTAATTTGTGTCTAAACTTTTGAGACAGCAGTTTATTTTTGTTACCATTTAATTTATTGCAATATGCACAATTCCACTTTTCTTTGTTATAAATATTGTTTATATGTACAGCACATTAATTTCAAGCAGTGATTTGAAAATTGAATAAATATTTTTCAAAGTATGTAAGAATTTCTTCATTGTCTAAACTTTTGCGTCATAGTGTAGAATTGAACTAAATTTCATATGTTTGTTTTTGGCTGAACAGCAAGCAGCTCCTTCTTGGCGGTAAGTTTGGAAAGTTCATGATAGCTGCTTGGCAAGCAGATCCTTCTTGAAATTTGAAATATTCCGCTGGAGGAACTCCACTTTACTAGTGATTTTTGTGCCATTTTCAATTTTGTATGATCGAAAAGTATATGAAATTTTGCATAGAATTAAATTAAATTTCATGTGTATTTTTTGGTTATGGCCAGCAGGTCCCACGTGAATTTGAGAACAAATCGCCGGAATTAGGCACTGTAATAGCGATTTTTAATAGTTCTATTGCACATCGGCTCTTCATGCAGCGACGGGCAATTAGAATCCCGGTTGTCCCGGCGATTCTCCAGCAGCTAATATACAACAGAAAATATTATGATTGAGGTTAACTCGTTTTTTACTCTAATTAGTAAAATGAAGCATAACACAACTATCTTGCAATACAATTGATGCATATACCATCCGACTAGTTCGTTTTTATGATAAATTATTATTTCGGACAATATCTCATATTTTAAAATTTAAAGAATAAAATTCATGTTGGAAGTAAAAGTCTCAACAATAGTGTATAGAGTTTTGAAATTTTTTTTTTGTATGAAACATATATGATACATAAAACTGGACAAAAATGAAGTAATAATAGTAAATGATAGTAACATATATACCATCATTACCGAATAGAGATCAGCAAAAGGAGCGGATAAGTATAATAATAATAATTGTTAAGAGATATCAGAAAAGAAATTTTACAAACAAGAAATAGTATTAATAAAACCTGACGTCATTTAAAGTAACTTTAAAACATACGAAGTTACACTGATTTCAAGTAATATTTTAATTTGGCTAAAACAAATTACTGTTGTTGTCTATAACTAATTTTCCGCCTCTGGGGATTTGTGAAAGTTTTTTTTATAAAGCTTTAATTTTTATGACAGTCTTTGTGTAGTATTTTTTTTTTCTAGTTTGTTAAAATTTCCGAATAAACATTCATTTGAACATTTCAATATAATAAATTACAGTTAAACTAAAAGTTGTATTATTAACCAATATTCATTTTTTTTAATACCAAAATTAAAACTTGATGTTTCATTTTAGTCCAGGCAATAGGGAATTTTACCTGGGAAAATTAATGGATGTTCTAGAAATTGGCTTTCTTTATGTTTTTTGGTCGCTGAATCCGAATTTGTAACTTCCCACCAAATTTTCCCGGGCAACCCCCCAAATTTTGGTAAAATGCCCCCCCCCCCCCCAAAAAAAAAGTTTTTATTAAAAAATCAATTTTTTTATTATTTTAGGGGAAAAGTATCTAGAAATTCAGAAAGTAGACAAAATTTGCAACAAATTAGATATATGACATTAAGAATTAGGATGAAGAGGAAGGGGGATTTGCCTCGGAACATGCGCCGCGGTGCTGCGTGCACTAAGTTGCCCAATTGTTGCCCAATTCCATTTAACCACTCTCACGTTTACATTCGCCCTCCCATCTCACCTCCGAACTTTCTCTATAAGTTCTACTTTAAGTTTTTTGAGTCGCTGAATCCGAATTTTTAACTTCCTCCCAAAATCCCCGCCCCCCGAAAACCCCCAAAATAGTTGTTTTTAACTTAAATTTCTTATTGTTTTAGGGGAAAAGCATTACGAAATTCAGAATCTAGACAAAATTTGCAACAAATAGGATACATGACATTATGACGTAGGATGAACGGGGAGAGAGGGGGCTGCCTCGGAACATGCACTGCGGCACTACGTGCACTAAGTTATGAAGTCCAGGCGATAGGGGATTTTACCTGGCAAAATTAATAATAATTCTGGATTTCGACTCACTTTATGTTTTTTGGGTCGCTGAATTCGAATTTGTAACTTCCCACCAAAATTTCACGTGGCAATCCCCCCAAAAATTGATTTTTTAAAAAATTTGGTTTTTAAGAAAAGCGCGCGGGGAATGTTCCGCGGCAGCCCCCTCTCTCCCCGTTTATCCTATGTCATAATGTCATATATCCTATTTGTTGAAATTTTGTCTAGTTTCTGAATTTTGTAATGCTTTTCCCCTAAAACAATAAGAAATTTAAGTTAAAAACAACTATTTGGGGCGTTTTCGGGGGTGGGGATTTTTTTTTTTTGGGGGGGGGGGGAGTAAAAAATTCGGATTCAGCGACCCAAAAAACTTAAAGTAAACCTTATAGAGAAAGTTCGGAGGGGAGATGGGAGGGCGAATGTAAACATGTGAGTGGTTAAGTGGAATTGCGCAACTTAGTCCACGCAGCACCGTGGCGCATGTTCCGAGGCAGATCCCCCCTTCCCCTTCGTCCTAAGTCATAATGTCATATATCTAATTTGTTGCAAATTTTGTCTACTTTCTGAATTTCTAGATACATTTTCCCTAAAACAATAAAAAATTTAATTTTTTTTAATAAAAACTTTTTTTTTGGTGAGGGGCATTTTACCAAAATTGGGGGGGGGGGGGGTTGCCGGGGGAAATTTTGTGGGAAGTTACAAATTCGGATTCAGCGACCCAAAAAATATAATGTAAGCCAATTTCCAGAACTTCCATTAATTTTGCTAGGTAGAGCATATGGTCTCTATTGCCTGGACTATTTATATATTTAACCTTAACCGCGTGTATTTTTGTTTATTTTAAAGATGTGGAATTGCTTTTTGTAGGTATACATGCTTAATTGAATACTGAAAATATTTTATATGCTCTTTTAAGGATCGACTGTATATTGAAAGAAAAATTCAAGTTGTGTTGACATTTCGAAATATATGAGAAAGTTTAAACAAAATATCTTGAAAAGCAAGCACATAATCACATGGTTCAGCGTAGCTTTTATACGAAAATGGTAAAAAAAAAAAAAAGCCTTATGTATGTTCACTGCAACTAAAGTATTCGAAAAATCCTCTGTGCATTTTACCGTAAACATAGATAAATGGCCTCGTTTGCTTTACCAACTTTTTTGAAGATCTGTTATAGGACAAATATCCAAAATCGAAATACTAACATCAAAGTCAAATGGCTCTAAACTTATAGCACATTTAGAATTATTTCATACTGGTCTGAATTCTTATCGTACGATTGAAATTCGTTTCACATTTATGTTTTTTTTTAATACATGATTTAAAGATACTATAAGAATTTGTAGAGTTTGAATTTATTTTTCAAGAAAGAAACATTTTAAAACAACATTGAAACTCTGAAATAACTTTTGTCGTTAGTTATATGTGTTACATGAAACTAAAACATAATATTATTTGAAATTTTTATACAGGGTGATTCATTATAAAATGACATGCAAATCAGGCATAAAACAAGGATGAAAAATAACATAGGAACATAGGGTCGCAAACCACTTATTTAGTCATAAATACAGGGTGTTTCATCGTAACTCAATTTGGGTTGACGTTAATAATTTTTAGAAAACTGAAGTATATTATAATAAAACATTTAACAGACATTCTCACCTTTGTTGTTAATGTGATAACACCAAACAAAAGAGGTAGAAATTTGCATTATACTCGCCACTAGTATGAACCTGACGCCCCACATTTTAGGTTGTGATTATGAATTCATACAGTATCATCGATTGATTGAGCAACATGTCTTCCAGATCTTTTCGTGATGTTATCGCATTTCACACAAAACTAGGTACATATCGTTCCATTTTCATTACAATGTTTTTATTTTTCTCAAAATTATTAACGTCAACCCGGGTTCAGTTAGGATGAAACACCCTGTATTTGAGACAAAAAAGTGGTTTGCGACCCTATGTTCCTATGTGATTTTTTATTCTTGCTGTATGCCTGATTTGCCATGTCATTTTGTAAACTTTTTTTTAATCACCCTGCATAGTAACTGAGAATTTAAAAACTCAAATCATAGATATTTTTTAAATGTGTGTTTTCTAAGTTTTAAATGTATAATAATGATTTATTGATTGCAGTTATTACATAATTTATACGCATTTCAATAATTTATATAAAGAAACTAAGTATGATTGATAATTGAAATTTCTAAATAAATATAGCAGAAACATATATTTACAAACAGTAGCACAAACATTTGAAAAATACTGTGTGGGCTCCAAAATTTGAGAGTAAATTAACACATACAATTTTTTCCACTTAGTGCATGTGTGTGGAGAGACGGTTGGACGAATGACGAAATAGGATAATTCGAAGTCAAATTATGTTTTCTAAGTAAAATAAATAAAACATTATAATTTAATCAATAATTTTATTAAATTAAACGAGGTGAAACACGTCGAATTTCGAAGAAAGTAAATGCTTAAATAGGAACTGTTACATTGATTTATAATAAGCATAGAAAATTAATTATAACAAAAATCCATCTGACAATTGAAGAGCTAAGTGGAAGAACATGTTAAGTAGCAAAAATTACATTTGAAGAAATTTGAAGTGAAAGTTTTTGCTGTAAATTTTAATGATTTATTTTCTATTTGATACCATGTGTTTAAATTATTAACAGGTATGGTACTAAACTCTCCCAGAAAAACTTATTCATATTTAATTTTCAATTATTTAAAATTATTAATATTATTGGCATTATTAAATATTAAAATATTAAATATTAATTAATAATGTCTTAAATATTCAAGACTAAATGAAATAGTAGTATTTTAGCTTCACCATGTGATAGAATACCTCATAACGCTTTCATACAGAAGATGTGGCATAACATTTCATCCACTCAGCTCTTCAATTATTAGTCTAACTCTCAAAGGAAATATTATTCTATCCTAAAGTTACCGATATAGTTTTACAAACTTCAGTTGTTTATTTTATTGAAAAAATAATCTTTACTCGCATACGTAATCTGTAAAATATAATCAAAAAAATTGCAATGAAGTTATTAATTGACGCTCTTATGCTTGATTTCACTTTCACTATATCATACAATTTTTTACCCGTGAAATCTATAGCTAGTATCATTTTTAATATCTCAAAATTTACGTACCGTCCTCTCATATTGGTATTTATTATTAAAAATATCGTAATGCGCAATAGTTTAAAAATAAATATATTCCCAATCATGAAGTTACAATTGTCAGCTATAATTTTGCATGTGAACATTTTCACTCTAGATATTGTAATCACAGTACCTTCGAGTGAAAATCCCAGAAAATTATGAATCTTAGACACATTTGTGGTAGAATATGTAGTTTTATCAAAGAGAAATATCATTTTCTTTTAATTATGACGTCATTTTCACTCACGGAAGCATTATATACCTAGCTTCTCAAATTCTGTGTCAACGGAATGAAAAAATACTGAAATGTAACAACTGTGAGGGACAAAAGATATTTTTTAAAGCATGGCGTCATTTTTTGCTCAAATTTTTAAAAATTTTATTTTTAATTGTAAAGAGAAAATGGCATCAATAAGGATATAATGAATAAAGGTAAATAAACCCATTTTTTCTCTTTTTCTGCGGCAATGGAAGTAATGCAATTGCCACTTATTTAAAGTAATTTCATAAATAACTTTTAAAATTAAATTTAAAATATAAAACTGGTAATATTTAAAAAAAATAGCTTGTACGGGCACATGTACAAATTAAGTGATTTCATTAAAAATAAATAAGTATCAAAATCGTTTCAGTAGAAAGCTCACGCTAGATGACTAAAAAAACAGCCTACTCATTTAAATATGCAGATTACATTATCATAAGTTCTTCAATACAAATAAAGTAATATTTATTATAAACAGCATAAAAAATTCTTATTGAAAGTAAAAAGAAAGAACTAAATGTCATTAGAAACATAAGTTTTAGTAACGTACGTGCTTTACTAATTCAAGGCAGTAAAACCAATGGCAAAATATGGAGAAAATATGTTTTTGAGAGAAATTCAACTATACATACACTGAAGGGCTTTTCAGTACTACTTGTAAATCTAATTAATATCCTTACTGTTTTTCAAACAAAATTATTTTGAGAAAGTGAAGAAAAACAAATTTCATTTCAGCGATTAATTAAATAAATAAATGAATAACGAGATAAATAAACGGATATTGGGTAGGAAGAGAGATCAAATTATTGGTTGGGCTCATGCCCCATCACTGTAAAAAAACGGAGATTCTACTGACAACCTAGACGCCAGTACTATTTCCGTTTATTTCCGGAAAATTTTCCCAATAAATTACAGAAAAATTTCCGTTTTTCTGATTAAAAACGGAAATTTTTCTGTAATTTATGGGGGGAAATTTCCGTAAAAAAATGGAAATAGTACTGGCGTCTAGATTGCCAGCAGATTCTGCGTATTTTTGTCCGTTTTTTTTTTTTTTTTTTTTTTTTTTTTTTTTTTTTTTTTTTTTTTTTTTTAACAGTGATTGGCCAATATAAATAGGCACCACTGTTTAGAAACTTCATTTCAAAAGCATGAAAATATATGACGGATGAATAATGTAAAAAAGAAAAATGCAGCAATAAAAAAATTAAATATTGCATTATGATGCATTAAAAACATTTTTTTGTTTTTGAATGCTTAAATACCAATGCTTTTATGGCACTTACTCACAACAAATGCTAAGCATAGAATGGTATACCAGATGATATATATTCCACTACATTTCCTAAACTCATAGATATTTTTCTTTAATTTTTAAGTCACATAAGGTGATACAAATATTAATATTTTATCAATCTTAAGACATTTTCTAAAACTTAGTCTTGAAACGTCTGTGTTTATTCGCAAAATTTGTGAAGTTTCATAGCTAATCAGAAATTAGTGCCCATACAGCTCATAACTGATTCTGACGCTTTAAGAAGAAAATAGATCTCAGACTTGAAATAAAACCAATAAGTTGCAGATAATCATTTATTAAACTTAAAGAGTTGTAAGAAATAATAGATGAGTATCCAAGTACTAGTACCCGAAAACATTCGGAGTGATTAGGACATTCCGGTCACCCCATATGATGTAATTCATTTAATCCTAAAAGACTACAGGCAAAATATGTAAAATAGTCTTCAGTTAGCCTAATTTTTTGCAGTTATTGCTATTACTTTTAACAAGCTACATCACAAAAATTTCTTAACACTAGACCAAATAATTATTTTGTAGAGCCTAACCTAATATCACAATAAACTACGAATTTTAACCTATAACATAAGTCACAGAAAATGTCCTACACATATAAATATACTTCTCCCGTAATAATTCTCCCATATTAATCTAGTAAACTTTGTAAATCGATATAAAAAATAAAGAATAAAATGTTTAATTTGCTAAAACTTTTTAATTCTGATGGAATCTAATAATAATATTTTAGGTTGTACAAAAATAATTACACTTATAATAGACAAGATATCGCACATAATTATTCATTACTATTTTTAAATAAAAACACGGTTTAGCTAGACTGTAAATTTTATGAAAAATAACCAATCTGCCAATATGTAAGCCACAAAACTGTTTATTTTATATGGAAAAAAGAAAGTATATCTTACGAATGCCGTCTTATTTTACTGATTTTGCCTCTAAGAAAAGAGTTTACTGATATTTTTAAAAATGAAATAATAAAAAAGAAAATTCGGCGTCCTGGCTGACATTCTGTTTTTCAGAAAAATCGAGATATTTGTTCATAAAGTGTAGCGCAATAACACTAATGATTCATAAGAAAAACCCAAATCATTACAGTTATTAGAAATGTTCAAGTTTTCACTATCGGCATCAACACAACGGTTGAGAGCATACTAACATGAAATTAGAGTAAATTTACTTTTTTATGCAGTTCGCTCCGTAGGTCTATGTGTGTGTGTATGTGTGTATCTATACGACTCTGTTTGCTTACGACGGCTGTTCAAATGTAGCGCACCTAGAAATCTGAAAATTTCGGAGACGATAGTTCAAGGCTGATCCTAATGCACTTGACACTCAGAATCGTACTCTTTTCATAATTAACCGAGTTCTTAAGTGAAAACTTATCAAAAAGCTCGATTAAAGGAGAATGAAGGTCTTCATAAAACCGCACTACTACTATTTATGAATAGTAATTTCAGAAAATTCTTAAACTAAGATTCTGAATCATGTACCAGTCCAAATTTTTAACAAACGACTCCAGTACTCTTAATTAATCATTTGTCAAAAAGAACTTGCATCTCCCTTTCCCCCACCCCTCATCTGTACTCCAGAGGATTTTTCTCTTAAGTCCCTACACCTTCAACTAATATTTGTATCCTCAGATAGGTTGAATAACGGAGTTTCGTTCAGATAGAGGTCTGTTTAGAAGTGTTCCCCTGTGGGAAGAAAGTGTAACTACGAGATTGTGGATTTTTGATATATTTAAGGTTATTATCACGTGCCCGCGCAACGCCGAGCGGAACAGCTAGTAGTTGATAAAGAAATTTAACGATATATTTAATAAATGTTGCAATATTGAAAAGATAATTTTTTTCTCTGAAACAGGTGTGGATGACCTAGGAATGGTATTACCATTTTAGATTGCAGCAACCATACTCGGAGTAATATCCGTAATTATCCCCCTTATTGCCGAGCCTTTGGCCAAACTTATAATGTTGTTTTCTCTGTATTTTGTTTCAAACTAAGAAAAAAGAAGTTTTTTCCAACATGATATATGAAAATAGCTTATACAAAGGAACATAATCCTTGACAATATTAAACATATCTTAATGCTTAAAAACTGGAGTATACCTTTAGAACTATATTAATTTATGTAATGCTTCTATTGCAGTGAACCTACTGGTTAGCGAACAGATATATCAGTTTACGGCTCTGAGAAGGTTATGGATACCATTGATTTTAGCTTGAAGAAGACTGTACGATACTGATAAGTATATATTTAAACCGCTGCCAATCTGCCAAACAACGTATAACTGCTTTGGATAATCAAGGAAAATGTTTTTAAATGTTAAAACCTTCATTAAGTAGTTGTAAATTTCTTCACCATCTTTCCATATAAAATTGCCTGAAGAACACAGCGAATAGTTGTAGCTAATCAATCAGGAGAACGAATCCACGCTCACCTATGTTGTAGATTTGGTGTATTGTTTTATAATATCTACTACTGTAGCTCAGCATTAACATTAGTTGTTAATTGTCATAAAATAACGTAAATATGATTATTTTTGAAAAAGTGGTAGATAATGAAATAAACAAATGCGCTAAATTAGAAATACAACTGGTCATTATGAAAGTATAATATTCACTACAATGTTGTGAATTGTATTTTTTAAATGTTGAAGTTCTCACATTTTTGCCATTCAAAATACACGAATGGATGAAAGCATTTGATAAATCCTATCTTTTACGAAACAAAACGGTTGGGATTTTATTTGTATTTCGCAGTTAAAGATTATGGTCTTTTACCTTTTAAAGGCTGTGTGATTTAAATTAGCTCTCAAACATTTAAATTCCATAACGTTCCATTAATTAACAGATGGTATTCGGTTAAAAAATAAAGTTACTAGAAAATAATTTTGCATAATTTTTCTAATTAAAATATAAAAATCTGAAACATGTAAAAACTTGCAACCACACCCCCCCCCCCCCAAAAAAAAAAGAAAATATTTCTTAACTTACAAATTTATTATATAACCCACCTACGGAAACATACAAGAAGCTTTTTCGATTTTCCAACTGTTCCTAAAATTGTTCTTAAACATTAGAAAATTTAGAAAACAATATATTCTCGAGATTTAAATGGCCATTTATAAAAGGACGTTTTTTCCTGACAGGGATTTTTTGGAACTTTTTTCGAGTACCTTTTATAGCGTATTAATATGATTTATCAAACCGGAATGTCTGTTTCTAGGTTGCTATGTTTTCCAATAAACATTTTTAGCTCAGTAATTGAATTTATATAACGAAATAATATAAATATTAATGTTAATGGTGTTAACCCATTAATCACCAAAACGATAAAATAGGAATTTTCAAATTTTTCTTTGAAAGTCGTTTGCCACCACAAATTCAGAAATCAAAAGGTCTGCCCATAAATAACACAATTTTTTTAATGGAAAAATACTAGTGGCAAAATGATTAATTTTTGTAAGAGCAATTATTTTGACCGTTGTGTGAACGCAACACCAGCGGGTAATGGGTTAATTTGTTATGTTTTTCTGTGAAATATGTTTGTTGAACATGAAACAGTTTACCTAATAATTGATCTCATCCAAACAACCTATATTTTGAAAAATTAAAACGTTAAAATTTCGTGATTGAGAATAAATAAGATGCCGTTTTCTTCTATTATTGGTTTAAAAAAAAATACATCCTTTATACATTTATTATTCTATCATATATATAAGTTTAAATGCACATAAATTAAAATCTTGGTTCACATGTAAAAGTGTGATTACTTGTTTCTATCAAACTATCAAATCATGTTCGAAAATCAGAATTTACTAAAAAGAAAAAAAAAAATCAAGAATATATCTTAATACCCTGGTGTCCAAAATTAAGGACCAATCACAAAATGCTAATTTTCAAGTACGCAAATACTCAAAAGGAAATAATATAATTCGAATAATTACTATCTCTACTTCACAGCTAGTCCATATAACATATCGTTCATGTCACACATGGTCACAAGTGTCACAGTCACTCCGGTGAAGCAAAAAAAAAACTGAGACGTCACCGCGACTGCTGCTTTGTGACGAGTCACCGTGTGACTTTACAATGTAGTTACATTGTGACTCTCATGTAACTGACATCTGTAAACTCAATTTCAAAGTCATCGTGAACGCTGCATTGGGATAAGTTACCAAATAATGTCACATTAAAGTCACACGATGACTTTCAGGAGGCAGAGAGACTATTGTGAAATCACCATTGTGCTCTTTTGGGAAAAGTCACCATGTGATAAGAATGTGATATTATTTGGTGACTTATCATAATGTAACGTTCATGATGACTTTGAAATTGAGTCTAAAAATGACACTCACATGAGAGTCACAATGTAACTACATTGTAAAGTCACCTAGTGACTCATCACAAAGCAGCAGTCACATTGACGTCTCATTTGAGTCACATATAGTTAACATTTGAGGCTCGTAATAAGACGTGTGGAACCGTAGTTCACCGTAGTCACTGTGACACTTGTGACCATGTGTGACATGAATGAGATGCTATATGGATTAGCTGTGCTGTAGGAATAATAATTATTTGAATTATATTATTTCCTTTTGAGTATTCGCTTACTTAAAAATTAGCATTTTGTGACTGGTCCTTAATTTTGGATACCAGTGTATAAATGGGATTTTTTATGAACGACTGGTCATGAAAGACTATAATATGGATAAATGTTACTTTTTCCAAATTTAAAAAATATTTCTTTTTCCGCAACTTTCTGGAAAAAATCCAAAAAGAACATTCTTTTTCTTGATTCTAAAGAAATTACTTTTTTTATACCCAGCACTTATTACGTTACTCGCATAATCCACTTCAAAATTTATTTTATATTTTCCTCATAATCATGAAGTTAATTCTAATCTATTTTCTCTGGCATTAACATCATGAATAACGAGTATTTTATAATTAATGTTTTCGTAAGTTCGGTTAATGATCTTACATGAAAATTGATGATGCTTATTTAATAATTGTTGCTTTTAGAAATGCAAATCGACTGACAGTAAAATTAAGTAGCTATAATTGAATTAGTTCACATCGATCTTTAAATAGTAAATTCAAATTAACGCAAATATCATTTTTTAAATATAATTATTTATTTAAGTCCGAGGGATTACTGTTACTCTGCAGATTTAAATATATATATATCTTCAACAACTTTCTGGAAAAATTCCAAAAAGTACATCAGTTTCATTTTTTCGTTTTGCTAAAGAAACCGCATTTTTACGGTTAACACTTGATACGTTATTCACATTACTGGACTCAAATTTCATTTTATATTTTTCCCTTAATCATAAAGTTAATTCTAATTCACTTTATTCTTACATAAAAATGATTAATCTACAGAGTTTTATACATAATACTTTCCTATGTCCGGTTAATGATCTTGCATGGAAATTGATGATGCATATTTAATTTTTGTTGCTTTTGGAAATATAAATCGACTGAAAGTAATAATAAATAGCTATAATAGAAGTACTGCACTTACCATCGTTATTTTAATGGCGGCTTTCATAAAAAGTTTTAATATCTGAAAAATAAAATATGAAAAACATTTTTTATGCACTTAAAGTTTTGATTAAAATTATTATAATTTAAAATACAATTAATCGGAAAAATAAAATTTATTTTGAATTTGAATTAATAAGAATTGCTGAATTATGCCTTAAAAAGATTGATTTCATTATCTCAATGTATTTTTTATTCAGTCTGGTAAATTATTTTAACTCATAAGTTTGGTTTTCTAGTATTTTTCCAATCCTCTTGCAAAAATGCAGAGTTAGCACAAATGAATTACCGTATTTAAGAAATTTATATTTTCAAAATTATTACACATATTAAAATAAGTGGTATATGGAAATAAGGAAGAACATTCCAAGTTTTTTTTAAGTTACAAATGTTAGATGTGCGAACTTTTCTTAATACGAAAAACATCTAATCTGTAAACAAGTTCGTTCCACACATTTGGCAGTTTTGCACAGTCAGCGATTCTCAATACAGCACTGATGCATTAAAATAAATAATGCAGCACTCATGCGCCGTGTACATTTTATGGTTCATCCGTACTGCGTTATTTATTCAATTATTTATTTTATTAAATAATTTCTGTAAATAAATAAATCTTTTAGAAGTTTCCCAGCAACCATAGATGTGTTTACTACTTTTGGGGCCAATACTGCCTATTATGGTCGGTGATGGAACATCTCTTGAACAGTATTAGCCCACTATTGGCTGTTTGAAGTACGGCATCACATGGACTCAGGAATACTGTTAAAATAGCAATTAAAGCCTTTGTGCAAGAATATTGAAAAGCAGAAAGCCAACTTTTAAAAATGCACAAATAATACGTGAAAAGCACAAACAGCTATTTCGAATCTGGCCAGTAGATTCGAAACAGCTGTTTACTGCTTTTCACGTATTATTTGTGAATTTTTAAACGTTGGCTTTCTGCTTTTTAATCAGGAACACTGGTCCAGTATTGGACCTTTCAAGTATTTTAGGGCAACAAAATAAAGGTAGAAACACTTTTATTAGTCTGTTACTGCCAAACTGTTTAAAATTCTAGTAAGTTTGGATTGTCACTGGGGCATTTTTGTTCGGCCAACAGTTGAGATTTTAAAACTTATTGAAATAAATTTAATTTTTAAAGTATTAATAGTCGCCGTATGAGATAGAATAAATTAAATATTCCTAAAAGTTTCTAAATATAGTTAAAATTCACGTACATTCAAATTAAAAATATGATTTATTTTACTGTGTCATAAAGGTAAACGTATATATATATATATATATATGTATATATATATAAGTAAAATCAGTTTTTGATTTTAAGTTTATTATTTAATAATTAAATACTTATAATGAAAATATGTTTTGTTTTATTCTTAACTGAAAGCAAAAATATCATTGAAGATAGGGGAGTGTAGTACACAGTGAAACGAAAATTATTATTACTTAACGAATGGCGACGATTTTTATTCTTTTAAAATGGTTTTTGCTACATCTTTAAGCTACACATATATACTACACATTAATGTATAAATGGTTTTTAAAAAGTTGTTTATAAAAACACAGAAGCATCATAATTGTGTATCCGAAAATTTCTCACTATGTGCCGCAAGTGGTCTTCAGTGAGACAACATATTTATTTTCATAAATCATACATTTTACACTCCAGCAAACATTTTCTGCTGTTTATGATTTCTAATTAATATTTCTAGTTATTAAAAATATTAAAAATATCAGCCTCAAGTGGACAATGGCAGACCTAGGGCTACTTTCATGCAAATTTTCAGCCTCTTACGTTTAGTAGATTTCCCTAGCTATCGTACGCCCACACACACAGAGAGAAAGAGAGAGAGAGAAACCTTCTTTTATTAATAAAAAACTTATTTTAACATCCAAACCACATAGTAAGTACACAATGAGATACACTGTGTACCACAACTGAGTGTTTCACTGTGTACTTTCGTTACATTGCAACAAAATGGTTGCCATATCTGTTACATCAATTTCATCGCTTTAAAAAAGTTTATGTCGTTTTGTCGAAATAGTCTATTATTAGATATAGCTAAGTTTGGTTAAGTAAATATATGTCATAATGGAGGAAATAAACTCTAAAATAGACGTTTATGTAACTTTAACCACTATAAAATAAAGAATTATTTACTATTTTGTCGGACGAGTAACCGAAGTGCCGAAACTACACCACGTATTGCATATTGATGAGGTCATTATGTGTGTCTGCCAGCTTGGAGAAAAAGCCACAACTATACGTCAAAGTGACTTCTGTCTGATTATGTAGTACTCTCCCCTATATTTAATCTACATGTAGTTGCATTTAACAATTAATGTTTGGCAACAGTTAGTCTTCATTTCGCAATGCATAGTGCTGTTTTACGTTTAGTTTTTTAATATCCGGTTACTTTTATTTTTTTAGTTTTGTCTTTTTCTTGGATATCTGAAACCTGAAGAAATGTTTAATTACACTTAATTAGCATTCACATCATTTATTCTTTTCAAGCGACTTAAAATAAATGCTAGGAGGCAGAGCAGGAACTAAACCTTTTTCGGTCTCTTCCATTTTATGTAAAAAAAAAAAAAAAAAAAAAAAAAAAAAAAAAAAAAAACAAGAAAAAGAAAAAAGAAACTACTATTGCAATTCTCCTGTTTGAGAAATGTTGGGGAAAATGTTGGGAAAATTAAATTTTTTTACTTATTTTAAATGTATGTATTGATTTTTATGTTTATATTTTACAAGGGGCGGGGGTTATTTCTTTGGGTAATTTTATTCTATTATTTTTTTTTTTTTTGCATTTATAACACAAGTGTGTAGATCACTGCCTTAAAACAGTTTTGCAATTTTCCAATTACTTGTAATATTTATGTTTTTTAATCATAGCGACCATTTTACTCGAACTATTCGACCGATTCCCTCTTTTAAAAAAAGGGAAAGAAAAAATAAAGGTAAACTATTTTACTTGTTACTTTTTTTTTCTCCTAATAATGTTATCTCTATTATATATTTAAGTAAAAATAAAATTTTAAAAATAATGGTGGAAGTTTCCCCCTTCATCCGACAACTGATTAATTCGGTTCCTACGTACATTTCTATAAAATTTCGCTAATGTATGTTGCGCTCTAACTTTGTTGGGTAGACCGGGGCTAGTTGGCCAGCTTTTTCTTCTAATAATTTTTAAAAAATTACAATTCAACATTTTAAATTTCTTTGTATGTTACCACTGTCAGTGTACTTTCATACTTTCAGGAAGAAGTCACAATAAAAAAACTTGAAAATATTAACAATAAGTATTAGTTAAAAAGCTCAAACTGACGCCAAGTCGCTTGGGCCAACCTGCCCCGATTGCGGAGTAAGTTGGCCTGCCACTTTTGACAACACAATTTAATGTTCTGATAGTGTAGAAGTTAAAGAAATTATCAACAGTTTACCAAATATTAACTTTTATTTCTTGCGAACGAAAACACAATATAGCTCCCAAAATTAAAATTAAAATTTTAAATATTAAAACTGTGACTTATTCAAATTATTAACTTCGACGAAAAATTGCTTTAAAATTTGAATTTATTTTCTCATAAAAAAATATCTTAATACATTACGGAACAGTAATAAGATATAATAAGAACATGCTATGTGTACACCGTAAATCTTAGAGTACATTAATTTAAGAAATCATTCATCCTTAATTAGGTGATTTATTATAAACACCAGATGATAAATAAATTATATCAAAGCCTCTGTACATCTGTTAAATGCAATAATTCTTTTCTTTCGTTTATAATGTTTCTCCAACGCATCATTCCCTTCAAATTTCTGCCAGTAAAATTTAATATTTTTTGATGATGCTTTGGCTAATGCCAGCTTCTGTGAAATAATGATATTTTTCGCTTTATATAAAATTTTAATTCCTTATTAAGTATTAAAAAATACAGTTTGTTTATCATGAAATATACATATTATTGATTACATTCATGATTTATTATTGGTATAATGAGATTTAGATAACCTAATAAGTTAGGATATAGCAATGTGCTTAATATAATTATGTTGGATGATATCATTTTTTTTTATATTTTTTGTTTGAACTACTGATCTTTATTAACGGATAAGGAAGTGTAGTTCTGTTCTGTCTGTGGAAGGGACAACATGTCTCTTAAAGAAAAATTTATTTTTTGATAATTAAAAAATTATTTCCTGAAACTGCCCTTTTTATGGATTATGAAGAGTGAAAGGATTATTTAGGTTCAACGAATAAGTACTCAGATAAGAGGTTTTCACTTCATAAAATGTAATATTATTAAAGCATTATTTGTGGCAAACTCTTCTCTGGACGGGGAAACAAGGGAATAATAATTGATAAATATCAGAGTCGGGTAGATTTTGATTGTTAGATTTGTTACTTTTAGCGGTAGTATGTAATACTAGGAGGCCGAAATTTTAGGTAGATTCCGTAAGAAATACTACCTATTGCAATCTCTTATATGTTGGAATTTTTGAAAAACTTTTGCAGATCTACACCGATCATGACCCCTAGAACCCAAAATCACCACAGTTCGAAACTTTATCTATCCATCTATCTATATATATGCATACACACACACACACACACACACACACATATATATATATATATATATATATATTCAGACTCTAATAATAACAAAGCAAAAAATATACAATCTACAGCTGAAATTCAACATTTTCATAAACATCAATTTAAAAATACGACAATTGAAATCTTTCAAAGTCTAAAAAATAAATCAGAACGTCTTTATATGGAATCATCATATATGAAATATAACAACACAATTTATCCTTATGGACTTAACAGTGAAGTATTTAACAGACCTGTCAAAGTCTTCACATCTATAAATAACAATATTGATTATTCTCCAATTTATCCTACTCTTAATCATAATTTAAATTGTAAAACAACACTAAACAAACGTGGAAAGGGTTCATCATCAGTTGTATTTTCCAAAAAATCTATCACTAAACAAATAAATGACCTTCAAAGTAAATATTTAGAGAATTATAACTGGTTGTTAATTCGAAAAAACATCTTTGCTATTAAAAAGAAACAGATTGTACAACATTTAAATGTATTTCTAAGTAAATATTTCTCTAAACATTTCTCTGATATTTATTTTGACCTCATTATGACTAGGGTTAATCTTTTAAATATTAATTTACAAAAAAAAAAAAAAAAAAAAAACATAAAATTCAAAACATGAATACTCAATTGATAATTACTTTTTCAAATCACATATTTAATAAAATTAATATCAATTCTATAATTAATGATAAAAATTGTTATTTTCCCATTAATAATCTTCATATATCAAAAAACCTTTAAATATCCGAATACAATTGGTAGAAAGATTTTTAACTACAATACATTTTCCTTTAATGTTAAATCTATTATCAAACAGTTTACATATGATATTGATATTTTTATTTATAAAATTTCAATCTCTTATAATAAGCCTATTGAATATTTTAATCAATGGAAAATATCAGTAATTGAAAAATTAACTATGGCTTTAAAAAATAATATTGCTGATTTGGTTTCTATTAATACAAAGCATTTTTTCCAACAAATTACTAAATTACAAAAAAACTACGTTATTACATATGTAGACAAATCTCCTAATAATTATGCTATTATATGTAAATCTTATTATCACCAACTTCTTACAAATTGTATTTCTTCTAATAAGTCATTTCAAAAAACTAATGAAAATGTAATTGTAAATAATCGTAAAATTCGAAGTTATTATAATCTATTAATTTTTTTATCTACTAACTTTAATTATCCATATTTAGTTCTTATTCCCAAATTTCATAAAACTCCAATTAAATTTAGGACTGTAACTATTGACAATACATATAATAATAAAGCCAATAAACTTCTCTTAAAAATTCCTAATCAATTATATGTACTTACTACAAACAATGATAATACACATTGTATAAAAAATAGCTATCAACTTGTCAATATTTTAAAAAATCTTCATTGTGTATATAATATATGACTTCAAAGATCTTTTTAATAATATAGACCTATTAGATTTACATAAAATTATAAATGCATTATATAAAAAGTATTATAAACAACTGGAATTACCATCTAATATAGATATTGCATAGTTTAAATCTTAACAAACTTCATTATCTATAATAATTATATATTGCAAGATAACACTTTATATTTACAGCATGTCGGTTTACCACAAGGCGGTTGTACATCCAGTTTACTATCAGACTTATACTTATATCATTATGAACGTACATTTACTAATAATAATCTACATTTCTATCGTTACATTGATGACATAATTTTAATTGAAACTGATCAAGCTGTAATTTCTCAATTTCCAGTAAATTATCCCACTAATTTGGAATTAACGGAAAACCTTTTATCTAACAATACAATTAACTTCTTAGATCTTAAAATTACAATAAAAGACAACAAAACAATCACAGATTTATATGACAAATGTAAAGAATTTAAATTCAAAGTTAATACATTTACAAATTTTAAATCTTGTCTACATCATTCTGTATTTCGAAATATAATACTTAATCATTTATATAGAATAAAATGTTTATGTTCTTCTCCTCTAATTAACAATAATATTAAAAAACTAATTTATGATGCATTAAATCATGGTTTTCCAAAAAAATTCATATATTCATTAATATACAATTAGTACTTTACTTACATGATCTTTTAATCAAATTAACACATGCGTAAACAAAATGACAAAAAAATATATAAAATAAAAAAATATCTATAAAAAATTAAAAATTGTAAAATAATATAAAAACATTATTATAGGATGGATGGGTGGGTCGATGTTAGAGCACAGATGAGGGTGGTGTTGTCTGGATAATACGCAATGATTAATTTTTAAAAAAATGGGGCTTTTGTATTATCACTATATTTTTAATACGTATTTTATAAGGATGTTGATTTGATATGTTATATGTAATTGGTGACTTTCATTAATATTATATTTAGCTTAATTAAAGTTTTATCTTATTTACAATCATTTGTTATTAAATTTTAATTTACTCAGGATAATATCATATTAATTACTAATAGCATGCCATTTTTTAGTGATTAATATACATATAAGTATATTTAATATAAATAAAGTTATACTGTATGCATTAAAATTGGGTAATTATTTTTATTATTATTCTCTATTCTTTTTAATATTGATCTAGTTTCACTTGGTGATATAAAATTTATTATCGGTTGAATGTGTTTGAATGTCCCACATTCATACTTTTTGGATTTTTGTGGCTGTATGAAAATAACACTATATTTGAGATTTTTAGGTAATGGGAATTTAAGTATCTGATAATCTTCTATATACTTCCATATGTTTTTTATTTCCTGTTCATTTTATAATTATCTTATATATAATAGTTATTATTAACGATTTTTATATTATTTTTAATATATTTATATTAATTATTTTTGAATTAATTTTATTTTATAGCATATAGCTATATGCTATATATTATCAATGTTATAGAATTATTTAAATTCTTAGTGTAGTTTAAATGAGTAAGATAAAAGAATATTTGAATGCTTTTTTTAAATTTTATTAACAACAGTTTTTTAAAATATATATAGTGTGGTTTATATTAGGTTTATAATTATCTATATATAAGGATTTGTTCGGTTTTGCTGTTGATAAATTTTTTACATTCAAAGGCTTTCAATTGTTCATCTTGTGACATTTGAATAATAAAAATACTACTAGATGGCAGCACCAAAATTTGTCTTTTGACGATAAGTTATAAATTTTGTCTTTTGCAGCTCCTTTTCAGTTATAATTTTCTACACCAGGTGGATTTTTTTTGCTAAATTTTGACGATATCGTTAAATAGTAATTAAGTAATTTAATAGTGCATTTTAGTTATTTTAAATAATGTAATTACTTTCTATTTATTTTATTTTATATTATATTAATTGTATTTATCATGGTATTTCAAAATGTATTAACTGCATCCTTTGGTATCAATTACTGTGGTTTCTTAACTGTTTTATTCACCTTAATCTTTACGATATTATGGTAGCCATGTGCGAGTGGATATATTGAAAAATACTGAAATATTAATCGGTATGTTGTGTATTATTTCTATTTTATATCCTATTAAACTGGTTTTATTGATTTTTCCATTTCATATTAAATTTTTCTATTCTGTTTTCATTTTTAATCTATTCACTTGATTATAATGGTTGTTCGGGCACAGAGAAAAATAATTTTTAGCTTTAGCTTTTTTTTTCTCACAGAAAACTACCATATTGCTTATATCATTGAATTCTGTGCCCTTGAAAACGTAATTCAATATATAAGCTTTTCCATTATTTGTCGGTGTCCACTTTCTTGTTTTTTCTTCCATAATAATTCTTATAATAAATTATTTGGCACTTTTTTTATACTTACAGTTTTAATTCATAATATTACGGTTTTTTATGGTGGTAGGTTATGTTAAATTAATGTATATATATATATATATATATATATATATATATACATATATATATATATGTATATGTACTATATATACATACTAGTAAGTACACTAGTATATATACTAAAAGTAATATATATATTACTTTTCTATGGACACGATAACATATCCAATCAATTTAATGTTTTCAAAAATTCTAGGAAAAGGGCTAAATAAATATGCATGAGAGATTTTTGATATAATTAAAAATGGCTTCAGGGAGCGCAAAAAATAGGTTTTCAGAAGAAAAAAATTCCTAACTTCGTCAATTCACAAGATATCAACTTCACTTAAATTTATCATAAATCATCTTAATATTATCTACAATTTTTGTATTGACAAGCTTTTGATAAGAGCAAGTCTTACAGCAAAAAGAAATTAAAAACTAAAAAAAAGTGTGTGTGTGTGTGGGGGGGGGGGGTTTGTATAAGAAAAAAAATCACATTTCCCTTAACCCCCTCACTGACAAGCCCGTGTTAATACGTTCACTAAGCTCCAGGTTTCACTGCAATACAAGCAATATTTAAAGTAATATAATTCTATTGATTTAATGTATCTTTAATACATTGACCAATGATTAATATTTCCAAGGATTGCATTCATATTCGTTATTAAGTTTTTTTTATAAAATGTTCAAAGAATCATTTTTTTAAACATTTAAAACAAAATGCAGAGATAAAAACATTAAAATTTTGCCCTTTTCCAAGACAGTCGGATGGTGAATCCGTTCAATTAATAAAATAATTCCTTACTATTAATTAATAATAAATTAATTTAAAAATAATAAATGTTTATTAAAATAATTCATTAAATCTATCAAAATTCCAATACCCCAGAGCCAAATTCCTCCGGGGCATGTTGGCCCGGCGGGTAGGACAACTAACCCCGTATTGCCATTTTTCTTTTTCATGACTATGAGGAATTATTCTGAAAGTATTTCAATAAAAAAAACATCCCCTACAATAACTACGAACAATTATTTTTCTGAATTATTATATATCAAAACCTAAAATGTAATCTACAAACAAATAAAAAACGATTATTTATAAGAGAGGAGATTTACTCACCTTTGCAAAATTTAGAAAATTCTCAATAATTCTTTAACAGACGCTCCGACTTCAATGGTGCTGATGTTGGAGGAGGAAAGCTAAGCAATGCATACTTGGTTGGACTGACAATGTCATCTAACGCAAAGTTAAAAAAATATCGCGACTGGGCGAACGTGCCCATATGGCCAACTAGCCCCGGTATACCCTACTTATCAAATAATTTATTTCCTTCGTATGGGTAACTTATTTCCTGCATCGTAAGTGCAATTTATCTTAATTTTAAATATTTATGAAGTCCCACCGAATCAAAGCAATATATCAACTCTTAAGAAATATCAATTCTCACAAAAAAAAAAAAAAAAAAAAAAAAAAAAAAAGTTAAAACAAAAATCAACTTATAACCTCAAGAAAGCTCTGCCATAAAAACCTTAATAAAATGATTCAATCAGATCTTTAAATGATACATTAAATGACTCGTTTTGAGACATGTGCTGATGAGAAATTGTATAAACGCAATGACCCAGAGAGCCGAAAAAGCACTGAAAAATACTAGGTTCTGATTTAAACAGCCTTCATTGGGCCTGTTATATAAATTCAATCATGTATGGCCATTCTTTATTGAGCCTCTATTTGCCCTTTACAACATTCGGGAAATTGTGATGAATATAAAATTTCCTTCATTGGGCCAGTACTTGCTCTTTAAATTAACCCGATAGTAGTTGCAAGGCAGTATTTTTACCGGCATTATAAATTCCTTCTCCTAACTCAAATCCCCTTATAGTCCAGGCAATAGGGAATTTTACCTAGTAAAATTAATGGTAGTTCTGGAAATCGACTTACTATATGTTTGTTGGGTCGCTGAATCCTAATTTGTAACTTCCCACCAAAATTTCCCCCGGCAACCCCTCCAAATTTTGGTAAAATGCCCCCAAAAAAGGTTTTTATTAAAAAAATCAATTTTTTTTATTGTTTTAGGGAAAAAGTATCTAGAAATTCAGAAAGTAGACAAAATTTGCAACAAATTAGATATATGACATTATGACTTATGATGAAGGAGAAGGGGGGATCTACCTCGGAACATGCGCCGCGGTGCTGCGTGGACTAAGGTGCGCAATTCCACTTAACCACTGACACGTTTACATTCGCCCTCCCATCTCCCCTCCGAACTTTCTCTATAAGGTTTACGTTAAGTTTTTTGGGTCGTTGAATCCGAATTTTTAACTTACACCCAAAATTCCCCCCCAACCCCCCCCCCCCCCCTTTGGGTGGGAAGTTACAAATTCGGATTCAGCGACCCAAAAAACATAAAATGAGTCGAAATCCAGAACTAATATTAATTTTGCCAGGTAAAATCCCTATTGCCTGGACTTCATAACTTAGTGCACGTAGCGCCGCAGTGCATGTTCAGAGGCAGCCCACCCCCTCCCCGTTAATCCTACGTCATAATGTCATATATCCTATTTGTTGCAAATTTTACTTAGTTTCTGAATTTCGTAAGGCCTTTTTCCCTAAAAGAATAAGAAATTTAAGTTAAAACAACTATTTGGGGGTTTTCGGGGGGGGGGGGATTTAGAGGGGAAGTTAAAAATTCGCATTCAGCGACCCAAAAAACTTAAAGTAAACCTTATAGAGAAAGTTCGGAGGTGAGATGGGAGGGCGAATGTAAACGTGTCAGTGGTTAAGTGGAATTGCGCAACTTAGTTCACCCAGCACCGCACTTATGTTCCGAAGCAGATCCCCCATCCCCCTTCACCCTAAGTCATAATGTCATATATCTAATTTGTTGCAAATTTTGTCTACTTTCTGAATTTCTAGATACTTTTCCCCTAAAACATTCAAAAATTGATTTTTTTAATAAAAACCTTTTTGGGGGGCATTTTACCAAAGTTTGGGGGGGGGGGGTTGCCGGGGGAAATTTTGGAGGGAAATTAAAAATTTGTATTCAACGACCCAAAAAACATATAGTAAGCCTTTTTCCAAAACTACCATGAATTTTGCTAGGTAGAGCCCCTATACGGTCTCTATTGCCTGGACTATTACAAATACAATGGAGATCTATCAGGTAGACGACTGTAAATATTTTGCCACCACCACAGATATGCAACAAGTCATCTATGTTTTTTCTTTAAGGTACATTTTTACAAGTAATGCATACGCAACGATCTCTAATGTCGTTTCATTTTTACATTTCCCATTATTAAAAATATGTCTTATTTTACATTTTCTGTATACGGGGGGGGGGGGGGGTCGACGGCAAAAAGACCGAGCGTGACTAATAACGTTATGAAAAAAGACCCGACTACTCTCGTGTTAATGATAAATGCATATACTGGCCAACACTGTTCCATTAACGCAATTATTAATGGCATTCTCATAACAGCATCTACTCGGTAAAAGCAGGGCGAGTAAATTAAAGACGCACACTTTTTTAACTTTGCCTTTACGGCTAATTGGTATACGGACAGCTTTGTAATATTTAGTACAAACGCACTGGTCCATTTCTGGGCTATGCTCGTCATGTTTGTCAGTTTAATTTCCTTTATTTAAGTTATAAATTAATTTAAAATTTCCATTTGATTTTCATACATAAATATTTCTTATTTTTTCTTCGTTATAATTTGTTATTTTTATAAACGTTTTTGGTTATGTTGTATAACGGAAATGTGATTATTTTATTGTTACTGTATCATACTTTATTGCTGCAGTACCAAGCAAACGTAGAACAAATTTTGATAAACTTCTTAATTTAGAGTTAGTTATAGTTTTTCTATAGACATGCATTTTAATAAAAATTGCTAAGAAGAATCCACGAAGAAAACGTCTCAATGGAAATGCAGGCGCAATATTTAATATATCCGCCTGTTCCAGATATCATTTTAGAAATCTCTACAAGAGTCTCAGAGGTAATGAATCTGTATAAATATGTAAATAAACATCTCCAGTAACTTGAAACATTTCTATTCGAAAGGAGTTATTCATATATTGTAATTGATTTTTCTAAATAAACAGTAGACTGTGGAAAATAAGTATGCGAAGCATATTCTATTTGAAATGCTTATTAGAAATACAGAAGTTTTAACGCAACTTAAATGTATTTATCATGAACTAGAGAAGAACTATTTTAACTGTTACAGAAAAAACAATAAATAAATATTTTATGATTTATTAAATTTCAATTACACATACATAATAAATTACTTTTGTTAAATAAATTTTTTGTTCCATAGATAATTTCTACATAATACATTTCATACGTTTTGTTTCTACATAATCATATGTATGATATGTATGTAGAAATACTACATATGTAGATAATTATATATATTTCCTATACGAATATATAGTACAGATTTA
This sequence comes from Maratus speciosus, assembly GCA_963932465.1. Classification (NCBI taxonomy): domain Eukaryota; kingdom Metazoa; phylum Arthropoda; class Arachnida; order Araneae; family Salticidae; genus Maratus; species Maratus speciosus. Next base: position 437,442,522 of record OZ010789.1, read on the forward strand.
TTTACATGTATATATATTTCGTATACGTATATATATTGCAGAATTATATATGTATATGTAATGTATGTATGAATAGAAATCAATGAAGTTAATTTCACGAAGCGGTGCTACAGCAATTCATAAACTTGTGCAAACTACAAAGTAATGAAACTACACAATATGCGTAAAGTTTGGTGCTACGATAACAGTCATTTTAAATAACAGTTAAAATATGAACAATTGAAATTGTATAGCACGAAAATATTAGTAAACCATAAAACGCTAGCCAAAAAAAAAAAAATAATAATAATGAAAAAAAAAACTTACGCCAAGCTTTTGTTAGTGCGTGAGTTAGCCGTGTACAAACCACACCCCGAATCAGACTCCTAAAGTTCCGAACGCATCATGAGTTTTCAGAGCTTTCATTCTCTAAAATATCTGCAAATGTCACTAACACAATAACGAAGATCCAAAGATAATATATTCTAGTAATGTTATGTATTGTCTAGTAATGTCATTTGTATGAATGTATAATCTTGATGAGCACAAATATAGTAAATCTAAACAGTCTTTTGATGAAAAGTTTACGGCTTAGTCTACTAAGATCTTTTACTTCTGTATTCATAAACTCAGTAATTTTGTCCAAAATTTCTTATTATAATGTGATAAATTATTCTATGAACTTCGATACTTGTTTTCGAAATTTATTCCTAGTTTGAAGAGCTCAATCTCGTCACACCCTCATAAATTGTAAGCGTCATATTATTATGGATATTATACAGATAAGCTTACTGACTGGCGAGTACTTGTCATTTGATTTTGGCAATTTTAGTGTTGTTGAAAAGGCTTTATGAATTTGGTTTACCTAACCGCCTGTCTTTCTTTGAAATTATTTTGTATCTTTCTGAAAAAAATATTTTGTTTGATTCATCAGTATACTTTTTTATAAAACTGAAATGAAATAAAATTATAGACAAAAAAATTATTCCATGAAAAAAAAACATATATTTAAAATTTATGAATATCTAGACATAAAACATTTTCCATTGCATTAAAATTTGCAACAAGAAAATTTGGATAAAAATTCTATTTATTTGTGCTTGTGAATATTTATTTTTAATAATCAGAAGTGCAAATTTGATTTTTCCATGAGTTGATTTTTCCATCAAGTTTAAAAGAAAAGCTGTCTTTTAAATGATAGCGTAGTCTAAAAACTAATCTAATTTATGTATAAAAAAAGTAACCTTTACAATCATTTGTATAAATTGTTTACTGTATTTAAAAAAGAATTTTGTCTCTAGTTTATTCAAATGCCTGTTAAATAATGCCATCCATTATTCATCGATTGAAAAGTAACACAAAACTTGATGAAAAGAGTATTTATTTTTAAATGTAGAATTGCATATTTATTTTTGGAAAGTATTTGTATAATCTTTTTTGAATATTGCTTTGTAATTTAGTATAAATATCTATTCTTATGCATTATTCAAAATATAAATTAAACATGAAAGAACATTTGTTCATTTTGAAACTCATATTTAATGAGATTTTTTTGTAATAATCTAAAATAATAAATTGTGTCTACTAAAATTTTTCCGTAGTATGTTTTCTTTAATCAGTAATGAGGAAAACACCATCTTGTATTTTGTTATTAAACGTATAATCATTTGAAGAATAATGTATCCAGAAATTAACATAAGATATAGACATTTTTCAGATATTTGATTATAATTAATTTACTAATCTAATCTCTCAATCATTTCTACCGGAATGTTTGTTCATAAAGTGATTAATATATATTTGCTGCGATGATCTGGGATAATTTAAACGAACCACTTAAACCCTTAAAATCCAACCCAGACATATACAGCTACTTGGGGGCATATGGAATTAATAAACAATTGATGGTAAAAGGGGAGTAGAAGAAAGGGGATGTGCGACTCAACACCCAATTACGTAGAGTCAGTTAAGGTTAGCAAGGCTTAATCACTCTTTTACATGATATTCATTGTGTTAATAAAAGCATAATAAATAAATACTAAAAAAGACATTGTGATCGTTAAAGATCGTGACTAACTCCCGAGATAATTAACTTCCCTCAATTATCCTTAATTAAGGTGGGACACAGCGGTCTCAGTCATACCCCAAAGTGTTGTGAATATTTTTGAAAACGAAGTTAGCTTATGGGCCGCACACTTTGGCGTGCATTCCTGGTCGAGAAACAACCGTCTAAAATAATTTAAGAATATAAAATTGGTCATTAATATTCCTTCCTATTTAACCAAACTTTACCTGAAATAAAAGTATTAAAATTAATAGAATAATTACGACTCATGGTTGTAAAAATAAATACTAAAATTAACAATCTAACATTTTTATTAACAATACTATTTACCAGTTACAAAAAAGTGTCTTCCGACACGCTCGCACAGGCACGAGAAGAAAAACACTTTGCATTTACTTATGAAAGAATATTTAGTTTTACTATTTAAAATATGATACTTGACCTTTATATGTAATTGAGGTCCACTACCCTGATCGTACCAATTTTGTACACCATAGGAACAAAAATACAGAAAAGGAAAAATACCTTCAGACATCACTTTGATAGATGAGGAAACAATCCATAGGTGGTCCAGACACATAACAGTGCATAAATTGCAGATCCATTTTCGTGCACAACCCATAATAAACAAAACTTCACTTTGTCTTGCTTGCAACTCAGCGGCTAAGTTTACTAGCTCTATAATGGACTAATTAATACGGTCATAATTATTAAAACTCGAAGACCGCTTGCTGCAACACTGTACATACCCACTGTCCTGATTGGTTAGAGAGGTATACGTTTGTTCCTCAGGCTTCCGCCTAACTCTTAGCATATGACTGCATGTATATTTCGCAGTAGAGAAGGCGTTAACTCTACGGACTTCTATTCAACGACTCATCTTACTAACTTAAGTGGACTCATTTCTTCGACTGCTCATCAACAACTACATTTCATCGATTTTTATGTACTGTCTAGGTAACTTAGGGAGGCGATGTTCCCTGGGCCCTGTGTCCTATCAGCATCACGCCTCTGGGGCCGGCGCTCCTACTTTCAACACGTCACATTGTCATTAGCCGAGACTTTCTTGGTAGGCTAGCTACTCTTTACCACATATCCATACCGTCATGTTCGGAGATAACCCGTACCAGCCATCACATGACCACGCTGGGTGGTCGGTTTATTAGTCTCATAAATTTGCTCATAAATTGAAGATTGACATAAACTGTCTACTCACTATTTCAACTGAAAATCAAATTTCGAAGTAATTGCTTAAAAGGCGCAAAGACCAACACAGTGAAAAAGATTCCAAGCCGGGACCCGAACCCGGGCCATCAGTATAGCGCACTGACGTTCTACCGACTAAACCACTTGGAACGATACACAACTCGGAAAATTTCTCACTATTATATGTTGGCAAGGCTACAAACGCAGCACAAGGTGGAATAGTCGGTAGAACGTCAGTGCCCTATACTGATGGCCCGGGTACCGGCTTGGAATCTTTTTCACTGTGTTGGCCTTTGCGCCTTTTAAGCAATTACTTCGAAATTTGATTTTCATTTGAAATATTGTATCCAAGGCGAATGTTTCTCTCTGGAATAATTTCCATGTAATAATGTCTACTCACTGTTTACTCTTGCTACTATGGCTACAATCGTAGCACTCTATAGATGGCTGTTCTTGATAAAGCCTCAGCGCTGGACCACCTGGCCGTCTTGTTTTTTGTAAACAACGCTCGTGCTTGAACTACGTTATTTAAATCTATTTAAATTCATACTTAAAATATAATAACAATAATAATAATACATTAATCATTAAACTTTCGTAACCATAGAATAACAATAATAATAATTACAGTCTTTATTCTGTAAAAACGAAGGTAAATTCTGCGGGAGACACCTTGTGTCTACGGGACACGCTTTGTGTCCAGCAATAATATTTAATTGTCTAAATTCAACAAAAATTCCAAAAAGTTGTTTTCTTACAGACTTCTAATACACTGCTGGCCATCCAAAATGCAACACCAAGAAAGACAAGAGATATCAAAGTCAAATTTATTTTAGAGATTACACATAGTATCAGTGTTAACTGATTCCAAAGACAACCTTCTTTGAAGTGAGGTAGATGGGAAAATCAGTAAGAACTGTTACCTCCACACATGTCAATAACCGCTGCTATACGCTGCGGCATAGATTAAAAGAGGCTTTGGATTTGTTGTTGGGGAATGGCATTCCATGCTGCCTCCACACATAGCCAAAGTTCATCTTGTGTACTCGGGGGTGCGGCATTCCGGGATAGGCGTTTTCCAATCATTGACCAGACGTGCTCAATGGGTGATAGATCTGGAGAACAGGCACGCCAGGGTAACAATGGAATATGGTGAGCTAAGAAGAAAGCTTGAACATTGCGTGCAACACGTGGTCGTGCATTTTCCTTTTGAGATGCGGCCTCAGGCAAGCCCTGAAGGTACGGTTGCAATCGCACCTGTCGGTATGTCGTTTCCTCCTGCATCCACCGATTCCATATTCTCATGGCTGTTGCTTGGTTATGTCCGATACGATGACCAATTTTTCGGAAGGATAATACGCTATCTCAGTATGCAACGGTTCTTCCGCGATCGAAATCAGAAAAGTGCTCGAATGGTGCTCGTGTTTTTCTACGAGGCATACTGAATCTGTACACATAAAAAAAAAAATAGCACGAGAAAACAAATCACGTTCTTCAAAACGACAATATTTCTTCCCTTTATATACAGATAGTAAGGGGCGCTGCAGTCGCCCACGATGTACGCGAGCGCTGAAATTGTAATCATTTGCATATCCTACTGATGTGTGTACCTGGTGCAAATTTTACACTGTTTGGTTAATCACTTCCTGGTGTTGCATTTTGGATGGCCAGCAGTGTAGAAAGTTTCACGCCGCATAGTAGTTATATAAGAAGTGAAATTTGGTATTTTCGGCGTGCCATATGCCAGTTACAAAGTGGTACACTGTAAAATTAATTCGTCGGTATTAAAACTGCGGGTTTTTGTGAGCTATTTCAAGTTTTTCCGCCAAATGACCTGAAACCAAAAGAAATGGTCGCTAACTTTTTGAATTTTTTTGATGAATACATAAACTGCATTTAAGTAAATAATAGCTGTCTTCTATCGATTAATGATAAAGTGAAGGTAATTAAGCCTTTCCAAGTAGCTCGTTATGTACTAAGAAAGCCTAAAAACATTACTCGTTTGTTAGGATCTCCATTGTTATCAGTTTATATTTTTCAGAAGTATAATAAACAATCATTTTCCCTCTTTAAATAGCAGGAATAATAGTGAAAAAATTATATTTATAATTGTGGCTAAAGGGATATAAACATAAGAATCTATATGAAGATAATTTTGTTTATAAAAGGGAAGATAATCTCCTAAATAGCAATTAAAAAATTTATCAAAAGAAGTCTAATGACTAAAATGCTTCAAAATTACAGCTGCACAATCAAAACAGAAAATAATTTTATGGATAATACGTTTGACATAATTAAGGAATTCCGAGTTCTTGCAACAGAGCTCAATATAACTAATTATAAACAATTCTCATTTCATTTCATTATTATTTTAAAAACCTGGAATTGTAACTCAATTTAAAATAAAATTGATCAACACCGCTGTCTTATTTCCAAAAAATTCTATTATAGACGTTGTTATTATTCACGAAGTTTTCAAAAGTCCCTATAGTATTATAATTTCTTGTTACAAATTCACCATATGATGCTACACTGCCATATACATAAATGCCACATACCACATATCACTGTTCAAAATAATAATGATCTTGAGAGTACGAGAATTTTCACATAAAAGAAATAACTTTGATTCTTTATATATTTAATGCTCGAGAAAAAACCTTGCATAACTCTTCGTACAAAACACGTACTGTTACATCGATGGCTATTATAATTCTCATTATAGACGAAGGAACTATAATCAAGCCACCCATCGTAACAGATTACAACATAATTTCACACATACATGTTAGTCTACATTCAACTGAAACACCTACATGGTTTAGTACTTGGTGATTCCTGATTTTGGCTTATTAAAATATTGTCTTTTCCAATTACTAGAATTGTTATTAATGATTTAATCTCTAATCTCCTGAAAATTACTTTTAAAACTGATTGGTTAATCTTCCTTCTTTCTCTCCTTCTGTTTTAGTGCTAACCTATTTAAGTAATTCTGATTTATTTTTTCAAATCTTATTAATTCCAATTTTAGAAGAAAAAAAAAAACAATAATTGTTATGTTTCCATACACCTGTTAAAGCTTTTAACAATACTGGGGGTATAGAAAAAGCTGAAATTCTTGTTGAAACATATGTGAAATAACTTAATTTGACCCTCGTTAGTCTTTCCTGCCCATATTTTGCAAGTCAAAAATTGATATTAATCCTCTGAACATTTTTCTAAAATTCATCATATTACAAAAATTTTTAAAAGCAGTAAGGCCCTGGGTGTGATAATATATCTAGAATTGGTTTTAAAAATATATCTGTAAATGGTATTGTTTATATTACAATTTGAAGTCTTTTTTTTTCTATTTTTCTAAATCATAAAAAAAAATTGTTGTCCCTCACTTTTCTAAAGCAAATTAATCAACTTGATACTACTAACTTTTGAACAATTTGAGATCTCCCTTCTGTGAATAAAATTTGTTGAGTGTGGCATCAGGTCCCAGCTCCACGACATATTAGATAATAGCATCCTAATGCTGGAGAATTTTCCTTTAAAGTTAAACACTGTACCCTACATCAGTTGCTTAATTGTTCTGGTTAAACTGGGGCTTTATGGTACTTCGTTCTAGAAATATTATCATTCTGCAATTCTTTAGTGAAAACCTTAACGCGAAAACTCCCGCTGCTCTAATTTTTTCAGATATAATTAAGTCCTTTGATAAAGTCTGCCAATACTTTATTTACAAATTAATTGATTTTATATTCATGCCGGATTTATACTCTTAATATCTTAGGGAAAGCAACACTTTCTCTACACTTTATTTTATTCTCTTGGCGTTTTAAATGGTTTAGTTTTAGGAGCCAGCCTGCTTAACTTGTACTTTAAAGATATATCAGGTACTCTGAGAACATTTATTACTCTGTATGTGGATGACACAGCATTCCTATGCAAAACACTCATACTACTTAAACAAAAATCTCCAAAATCATATCGACCTTTTCAAAAGTGGTGGAGCCTGTGGCGTGATAAATTAATTGAAAACAAATCTGTTGCTGTTTATTTCTCTAAATAAATTTACATATCCCAACCGTATAACCAATAATAACGCTGCAATTCTCTGAAAAAACAGTACTAAATCTCTAAAGTACAGTCTTGATAGAAAAATTATTTGAAATAATCATGCACGTAATGGATATGAAACGGTATTTCTAAATCTCTTACTCATCTCCGCAGTGGTAATACTTTTAGGTAGCTTTCTTTACAAAAAAGCTACCTATTGCAGCCGTTCGGAGAAAAGCGATTTCAAAAAATTTTGGTATATTTTCATCGATCATGACCCCCAGACCCCGAAACCACCCTCCGTTCAAAATTGATATATATATATATATATATCTGACCTATGTCACACTGTAACTCCCGTAATTATGAACCGATTTCGATGTAATTCGGTGTGTACATAGTACATACCAATGTCTCGACCGAGTTCGTTGGACAGCTTCATCCGCCGTTTTGTTTCAAAATGGCGGCCATTTAAAATTTTTAAAAAAATTTAAAACTTGAAATGTGGTACCAAAAAATTAAAAATGGAAAAATATTTTTTTCTTATGTATTTGACCTTTATACAAAGATTCCGGAGCAGTTTTTGTTTCCTCTATATCTTAAAAAATGGCTGAGTTATAGCATTTTGAATTTCTAGCGAGGCTGACATTTTGAAAAGTCCTGAATTTTGTCACGCGATAAAAGGCGTATTTATGAACCGATTTGGATGTAATTCGGTGTGTACATAGTACATACCAATCTCTCGACCGAGTTCGTTGGCCAGCTTCATCCGCCATTTTGTTTCAAAATGGCGGCCATTTAAAAAAAAAAATTTAAATTTAAAATTTGAAATGTGGTACCAAAACATTGAAAATGGGAAAATATTTTTTTCTTATGTACTTGACCTTTATACAAAGATTTCGGAGCAGTTTTTGTTTCGTCTATATCTTAAAAAATGGCTGAGTTATAGCATTTTGAATTTCTAGCGTGGCTGACATTTTGAAACGTCCTGAAGTTTGTCACGCGATAAAAGGCGTATTTATGAACCGATTTGGATGTAACTTCGTTTATACATAGTACATACCAATGTCTCGACCGGGTTCGTTGGCCAGCTTCACCCGCCATCTTGTTTTAAAATGGCGGCCATTTAAATTTTTAAGAAAAATTTAAATTTGAAATCTGGTACCAAAAATTGAAAATTGAAAAAATATTTTCTTCTTATGTGTTTGACCTTGATAAAAAGATTCGGGAGCAGTTTTTGTTTCGTCTATATCTTAAGAAATGGCTGAGTTATAGCATTTTGAATTTCTAGCGTGGCTGACATTTTGAAACGTCCTGATTTTTCTCACGTAATAACAGTCGTATTTATGAACCGACTTGGATGTACCTTGGTGTGTACATAGTACATACAAATATCTCGACCGAGTTCGTTGGCCAGCTTCATCCGCCATCTTGTTTCAAAATGGCGGCCATTTAAAAAAATTAAAAAATATAAAAATTAAAATGAGATACCAAAAAATTGGAAAATGAAAAAGATTTTTTTTGTATGTGTTTGACGTTAATACAAAGATTCCGGAACAGTTTTTCTTTCGTCTATATCTAAAAAAAATGGCTGAGTAATAGCATTTTGAATTTCTCTTGTGGCTGACATTTTACAACGACCTGATTTTTGTCACGCGATAACAGGAGTATTTATGAACCGATTTGGATATAACTTGGTCTGTACATAGTACATACCAATGTCTCGACCGAGTTCGTTGGCCAGCTTCATTCGCCATCTTGTTTCAAAAGGGTTGCTCTTTAAAAATAAATTAAATTTAAAATTTAAAATGAGGTATTAAAAAATTGGAAAATGAAAAAGATTTTTTTTATGTGTTTGGCCTTGATACAAAGATTCCGGAGCAGTTTTTGTTTCTAAAAATTTGTTCTTTTGTTTATATCTTAAAAAAATGGTTGAATTATAGCACTTTGAATTTCTAGCATGGCTAACATTTTGAAACGATCTTCTATTTGTCACGCGATAACACACGTATTCGCCTATTTCGATGTAAGAAGGCATGTGGATAGTATACATCAATATGTCGACCAAGTTTGCTGGCCAGCTTCATCAGCCATCTTGCTTCAAAATGGCGACCGTTAAATTAAAAAAAAAATTATATTTAAAGTGAGGTGCAAAAAAATTAGAAATTGAAAAAGGTTTCTTTCTTAAGTATTTGACCTTGATAAAAGGATTCAGGAGCATTTCTTGTTTGTCTTTACCTTAAAAAATGGCTCAGATATAGCAGTTTCAATTTCTATTGTGGGTGACATTTTGAAAAATCTGATTTTTTGCATGCGACAGCACTTGTATCTATCAACCGATTCCGATGTGAGTGAGCATGTGCACAGCAATTACTAAGGTCTCGACCAAGTTCACTGGTTAGCCTCATCTACCATGTTGTCTTAAAATGGCAGGCACTTTAAGAAATCGCCGAATTTGGCAGCCAAATATAAGTTACTTTAAAGAAAAGCAGCTTGGATAAAGCTGACTAATTTCGCGAAGTTTTCATTCATTATATTGATAAAAATTAGTATTGAATCTCCTATATTCGGTTTCCACTAATTTTAGCTTCGTGTGTTTGCATGATATAAGTTGGCTTTTTTTAAATAAGGATTATGAAAGCTACCTCTTCCTCCCGGCACTGGCCGGAAGGACTTATTCCAATAAGATGGAACTTTTTATTTACAGTGTTTGCTTTCAACATACTCTTACTTATGCTTGCACGGTCTTGGGATTTGCTTGTAATAGTTATGGAATGCATAATAACTGTAATGAATAGTCATTGCTATTTAAGAAATAATACTATTTGTAAAGATCATAATACTACTTCTTTGAAAAAATACGAACTAATCACACTAATGGTTTTTTAAAGAAGTGTTTAAACTGAGATTGTGCCTGAGCTACCAGATTACGAGGTCTTTGACCTCTCTAATCGTAAACCCCATAATTCTGCTTTGAATATTGATGATGAAACTGTGTTGTTTCTTAAACATTCACTTAATTTCTCTTACTTCTCTCTTTATTTTAAGAGTACTTTTTATTTTGTGAATTTGTGTTTTAGTTTTCAAATACACCGTTAAACCAACACTCACACATATATGTGAGCCATTCCATGGAAAACGAACAAAATGTCCTGTACATGACACTTAAATAAACACCTACATCTCTTAACTTATAAGTTGTTAAAATATAAAGTATACATTATGCGTAACAAATGACACCAAATTTTCATATTAGCCTTGTGTTTTTAATTTGGTTATATAATAACATTTCTGAATCAGCAGTAATACGCAGAGAAGCAGTCCCATACGTGACATGGTAAGTCCATATATAGCCTGTAACTTTTTGTAACGAAAAAATTAATGTAGGGAGACCGGGCTAGTTGGCTACAGGGGTAAGTAGGAGCAGAATTCATAAATCGCCTGATTGTGAATAGATTGCGCAACCAGTCACAGAGTACCTTTCTTCTTGATTTTTACAATCCTCATTGTAGTTTTGCGGCGTTACCTACGTGCAGTGGACATTTATTACTATTTTTCTGTTTTTTGCACTCATAAGTAATTTTTTGTTGCTTCATTCTTTTTCTAATTTCTAATACTTATGTTAGTAATTGTGATTTAACTTGTGCAGTTTTTCTTAGTGTATGATTAACTGTACCTACCCCATATCTGATTTACTTGGATTATTTATGCTTAGAGGATTTTGTGTCCCTTTTGTGAAGAAATTTATTATGGGGTAAGTAGGCGCATTGAACACGGGGCAAGTTGGCTCGGTGTTTGGTGTGCACTGGTAGCTTGAAAATCGCAATCAACGAGAAAAGTGGTTGCAGTGCAAGATTTTGGGCACACGAGGCTTGCCCAAATGGAGACACTTCATTTTTTATTTATGACAACTGTAACTCTGATGATGATATCGAGTAGGATAGAAGTTACTCATTGTTAATGTTTTATTCATTATGTATATATCTGTATAATTTAGAATTTACATTGTACGGCGATAACGCTTTTGTTTAAACTTACTGGTAATAATGAAATTGATTTCTATTAACTGTGTGTCTTATTTGGGTTTCATTTAAATTTTTATAAAGCGTAACTTAAGAGTACTGTAGATGTTGTATAACACTGAATTGTAAATGTGGAATTCTTCAGAGGATGCGAATAACGTCATTTTATATAAAATAAAAAAAGTGTGTTTTAAGACTTAAAACTGAAATATGTTTGTGTTATCTATAATTATATACATAGTTATATTTTTTTCATCAGAGGAAATGCTAAATTCTGAAAAGCGGAATCCCTGTTTTCTTGTTCATTCTTTGATTTACTTTTATACTTTAAACTGAAACGTAATTTATTATTTAATTCTCTAAATTTCTTTGTACTTTTCTTATACTCTTACTTTTATTAAAATTTCAATTGATCATGAATTTTTATACTTCAGTTAAACCTAATTTTTGAATGAATCCCTAATATCTGGTCAGCGACTTTTATATTTATGTGGAGCTGTCTACACGTGACATGCAATGGTCATATACAGCCTGTTACACTTTGTAAAGAAAAAAAATGTATAGGTATTGAAAAGTACCATTTCTACGGGTCTCAGCCGAGTGTCGGCTGCCACTTTTATTTTTTAGATAATGGTTTTTAGATAATGGTTTTTTGTTTATGCTTTAAATTGAACCGTAATTTATTTTTAATCCGCTAAATGCCTTTGTATTTTTCTTATGCAATTACTTTTTTAAACTAAAAAAAGTATCATGAAGTTTTATACAACAGTTAAACATAATTTTTTAATGAATCCCTAATATCTGGTCAGCGAATTTTATATTTATGCACTGTAAAAAAAAATGGTAACGTTCCATGTAAAATCCAGGAACGTTTCGCCTTTTCTAAGGTTTTCAGATTAATTTAGCTCTTTCCTGTAAAATTCTGGTTTTCTTATCTGAAACGTTCCTGAACAAAAGTTGGAAACAGCAAAACGCTGCGGCCGCCATTTATTATTTTTTTGCTATAATCCGTTGCTCGCGCGCGAGTGTCGAAAACGAATTCCTTAAATGAATGTAAAAAAATCAATATGGAATGCAAATAAATCAATAGACGACATAATCCTTTACGTCTCTATTGTCAACCATTCAGATGAAAATACAATACCTCTGTGACATCGCTAAGAGATTATCTCTCGTACTTGTCTGTGGAATGTTTAACGAGCAGACCGTGTAAAAAAAATACACCTATTATTTGGATCTCCATTAACCAGGGGACCATCAAACATGATTCTCACCGATTTTGATTAATTTAAAGTATGTTTTAGAGTTCTTATCTCTAATTATTCTTGTGAAAGGATTTCTTCAAATGGGCCTTAGATTTTCAGAAATTCCCTCATAGCATGCATGGTCACAGTGACGTCGTTGTGACGTCACTGCAAGTCACTGTGGTCACGTCACATCTGTGACCAAAATGCCACCACTCAGTGATGTCACATTGTGACTGAGATGTGAACTTCTTAGAAAACTTTAAAAAATTACAAAAATTATTAGAAACATGTTATTTACTGTAAAAAATATTTTTCTGCCGGATTTAAAATTTTTTTAAACCGTGGTCCAAGTTGCCTCTGAGCCTCTAACCAAAACTTTTTATATTCATATAACATAAAATGTAATTAATTCATCAGCGACACAAAAAGATTTCCTAATTATTAGAATTTCATATTATTAAAAAAATCTTTTAGGTAAACATACCTCGACTTATCTTTTATAAAGATTTTTGTAAATGATCATCTGTTATACTAGAAGTTTCTCAAAGAGTAGTCGAAACATTTCTGTGGTTTCAAACTAAAAACTTTCTATTACAGTTAAGTCTGCAGCTTTTAATGAGCACGCAGAAAGCGTATTCAAAGTTTAGTCATATATGCATTTCTTGCTTTATAATTTGCATTCAAGTCATATTTTTTCCTCTTAGTGTTTCACTATTTTAAGTAACTGTTTTTTTTTTAAATTCTACTTCTTTCAGACGTTTAAAATAAAACTGACATTTTCCGAATATAAAATAAATGTACAAAATTTATGCAAAGCCCATGACATAATTAATTATTCATATTTAATTTTTTGTTTTCAAAATATATTTTTAAAAATTATTTTACAAGATGTTTTATTCTACAGAAAATTAATATTAAGAGAATGACAGATTGACAAAGAAAAACCCATCTCTTCTTGATAATCTTGTTGTATTTTTTAGGAAGATATTTTGTATATATTACCTGTGATACAACTTTTACTTTTAAAAAAAGGAGGGGGCCTTCATTATTACCATTAAATTAATTTGTACACATTTTGAAAATTTAAGCGATGTTTTATCTAGTAAACTCTAATTATGGATAATAATATTATTATAATTTACATAAATGAAACTTTACAATTCAATAAAACTGATAAAAATAAAAGGTGAAATAAAATAAAACATTTTCAAACAGGAAATTGAATTAGAGACAATTTGATAAAGTTATTACGCATTTAATTTCCTTCCGAATCTGTTACAAAAACAAATTAAACCGAAAAACATCTGCTTCGAACTTCGAAACTTAAAAATCGTCTGCACTATTTCAGTTGTTAGGAATCGACCGCAGAATAACGGATAAAAGTAACAGTGAAGCTTTTTAGAATAAATGCGGGAAGTTCTGTGGACACTGGACAGCATAGACGTATTGACACGGATTTAAAAACTGAAACAAGAACGTTCTCAGGATCCAATATGTTCAGCTAACAAAATGTAAACCCGAGAAAATTACGGTAGCTTTGACTTGTTGAAGATGATTCAAGCCATTGCTATCGTACTTATTATCGGATTTAATTGGTTCCCCAAAATCAAAGTATCACGTACAACGTCAATGAAATTAGGTATGTAAAAATATTATTTTCCCTGTTTGCTTTTTTTTTAATTACAACGCTTTTAGTTAGCTTCTCATAAACATGCGGTAGAACATAAATATTTCATTACATTTATTTTTTATTTTGCTGAAATATCTAAAATATTATTTTCCCTGTTTGCTTTTTTTTTTAATTACAATGATTTTAGTTATCTTCTAATAAACATGTTATAGAACACAAATATTTCATTACATTTATTTTTTATTTTGTTAAAATATATAACTTCCTTTTCAACAGCTTTGATCAGATTATTAAAATTAGTGATTTAAATTGCATTTTAATATGGTTTATTTTCTTATTTAAATATTTGGTTAAAACCACATGGTGTCATAAATATGGAAGTATATGGACAAGTATTATAATCAATTATTAATATAATTAATAAACATTTAAAGATAATTAAATTATTTAATAAAAAACGCTTTTATTTATATTATTATAATTTTATTCTATAAGAATAAAATTATTGGCAAACATATTTTTTTAATTTTGTATTAAGTGATGGTCTTAAACAATTTGCATTGCATGTTTTTATTTAAAAGATTTGCATCTGCTCAGAAGAGGAACTTATAAAAAATAAGACACAACGGAAACGTATACTATTAAAAGAGATCGTAGATATGTAATGTTAAGAAAAAAATGATTATTTAATGCATTATTCAACCTGAGAAATGTTTAAAATCTATAAAGAAATACTTATAGCGGGTGAAAGCTTTTCAGTTGTTAAACATTCTTTTTGAAATGTTTTCAAAGTGAACTAGAAGTCTGTTGGCAAATGAAAATATAGAAGTTACACAATCAGTAAGAGTTTAAATATGATTTTACTTAAAAAATAACGAAAATACTTGAACGGTATGAATCTAAAATGTAATAACCATCTTTTATTATTTACTTTTTTCTCTGGATAATTTTATCATTTTATTTCCTAAATGATTTTATCGAGATAAATTTAAAAGTATCGATATTATACACTCTTTATAAACAGCGTGATTAAAATGGATTTCTTATTTATAATTACCATAATCTTGTAAATAAAATATTAATAATAATAATGAACCTATGTGTGGCTCTATTTTGTGTTTATGGTCTCAATTTTTATACTTTATTTACATTTAAAAGTAGTTGTTACACATTTGATACTGTGTTCATTATTTTATTTTATTGTGTCATATAAAAATAAATATGATTATTTGTATTTCTAATACAATATATACGGTAGAGCGCCAATTATCCGAACAAGTCGGGACCGACACTAATTCGGATAAGCAAAAGTTCGGATAAATGGGCAGACAGTTTAAGGGATGTTCCTGACTATTCTAAAACCTTCACACTTTATCTAGGCTTAGGACTGACAGCACCAGTTAGTACTGGAGTGCTTAAAAATTGTTTTTTTAATTGTTTTTTTGTTTACTTTTTTATTATTTAATTTTTTTTTCTCTTTTTATCATTTTCTAAACTTCAGAGATTATAATTCAAGCAAAAAATAAATTGGAAGTTAGGGTTTTTTTTTTCTTTTTTAGAGAGAGAAATATTTGGATAATTGGAAATTCGGTTTAAAAGAATTCTTTGAGAGAAATACGCTGTTCGGATAATTGGAAACCCGGTTAATTGGAGTTCCGATAATCGGCGTCCTACTGTATTTATAAAACTTTCACCAGACTTTATTCTAAAATTTTCGTAGTAGATTCTAATCTCTTTGTACTATTTATGATAATACCAGAGTTATAGTGGTCATGGCAACATATATCCAGGAAGATAGATCTTTGGCAAAACATAAAAACTTTCACATTAGACGCAAAATAGAGTAGCTGCGGTGCTGTGTTTTATAAACAATAAGGTATTATTGTTTAAAAAAAAATCATAGATAGTAAGAGTTATTATTTTTATAATATATAATTTCATAAATAAAAATGTAATTTTGGCAATCAATTATTAAAGTTATTTTTGATAGTTAAAAAGTTGTTTTATATATGTATTTCACTTCAAGCAAACCCTGATGCAAAATAAATTAACCCTTTGTATCACCGTTGTATACATACCCAAAAGTTTTACTTACTTTTACAGTGAGCTTAAAAATACGATTTTATTTATTGCTGCTATCTTCCATCATAACGATTGTTGCCGAAATTGTTCTTAGAATTCTCAACATAATGATACTGGTGATACTCAGTTAATTTTCTATACCAAAGCTGTATTTTTCCTTTGAGTAGTTTCAAATGGTTATTGCTAAAATGTACTTCTGAAATTTTGTAATGCAAGTATGTGGCATAAAAGACGTAACCAATGCGTATGTAATGACTATGTGGCACATGATGAGCGTTTCGAGTGTATATATATATATATATATATATGTGTGTGTGTGTGTGTGTGTGTGTGTGTATAACGCATGCATAAACTTCACAATGATCTTAGCAATGTTGTTACTGCAATTTTTGTATAATCAAATTTATAGGGGTGTCTATAACAAAGAAGTATCCTATTTTCTCTGCCCCAACTTGTTTGAATTACAATCATATATATATATATTATGGTAATCAATATCATAAAACATATAAAATTCAATTACTTAACATCGGCATTTCTTTTTATCTTCCTTTTTTTTTTTTTTTTTTTTTTTTTTTTTTTTTTATAAATGTTGTGTAATCGAAAAAATTCAACTTCACCAGTGACATCGAGTTTGTAATGCGTATTAAATGAAATAAATTAATTTCATTCAGTATTTTCTATAGTTTAAAGAATATAAAAAGTACTGTATTTATTATAAGATATTATATTTTTAACACAAATTTTATTTTGATAAAGATTTGAAAATTTAAACAAATTGTTTTTTTGGTAATTTTAATGCTTTTAACAAATAGCTAATTTTGAAAAAAAATGTAATAGATCGATCACTCAGTTGTCTTCAATATTCTCATTTATTGCAATAGGAAAGAAAGGTGCAACAAAAATTGAAGTCTGCGAGGCATTGCATTTTGATTCAATAAAATTCATTTGGTATCCCCTTGTTATAGCGTGCCCCCCAGTTTTAATTGCGATGTATCGCCGAAGTATATTAACGTTATAGATGTAAATGATTTTACAACATGCATAATTATGACTATGTGTGACATGCATACGTGTTTACAACTGTACAAGTATGTCATAGTGAGACTTCACAACATTGCCACTAGAGTCACATATTCGTCATAACGTTAATGACAAAATCGTCACAAATCACACAATTTTCACAAAATTGTCACAATGTGACTTCAAAAGCAGTGTCGCTGTCGTCACAGAATCATCACAGTGTTAAAGACAATTTCGTCACAAATGACACATATTTCACAAATTGATCTCAATGTGACTTTAAAGCATTGTCACATTCGTCACAAATTCGTCAGAAAGTTAATACCGAAATAGTCACAAATGACACGCTCTTCACAAATTTGTCACATCGTGACTTCACAAAGTCGTCACAATGTGACGTCACAAAAGAGCTCTAAAACGGCCATAACGACCTCACATTCTAGTCACAATGACTTCACATCGACGTCACGTGACATCACATCGACGGTCACAATGTCACAGCGTGACTTCACAACGACGTCGACGTGACGTCACCATGCCTTACGGGTTAGATGCCGAGGTTTAGCATACGTTTCAAATACCCATTAGTTTGCAGCTCTCAATGTGTCTTTCGTGGTGTGGACGCAGAAGGCTCGCACGCCACCCGTACGGCCCGAGTTCGATGCTACCTCTTGACTTTTTTATCTTTTTTAATTAATTTTATATTTTAACACTTTACAATTTGATTTAAATTTGATATATATTTGACAGTTTGAATTGCTGCAAATTTAATTTTTTTTTTTTTCGGAAAAAATATACTATTACGTTTAGGATTTTTTTTTTCATGAAAATTTATATGTATTTTATCTAACTTGTAAACTAATATAATTACTGACGAAAATCCAAAATATTTTATGTCTAGATTTTTTTTCTAATTATTATTTACATTTATATATTTTTATATTTTAAGCAAAGTTCAGAAACAATATATCATATATATATTTACTTTATTGAATTTTAACTGAAAATTTATTTTTTCGTGTAAATTATATATAATAATTTTGATGTCAATTTCAAAATATTTTTTCATTCCAACAAATAATGATAATAAAGCGAAAATTGTCAACTGGAAATGTAAAAATCGTCTGCGGATCCCGCATGCTGTGAAATGTCAGTAATGTTTTGCTGTCAACAGAAATATTCCTGGTATTTCGCAGGAAACTTACTGGCATTTCTGTAGAATATTTTTAACATATACAGTAAAGTTCCAGTCATTTTCAAGAAATGTTTCTTGGAAATAATGGGCAACTCAGCTGCCCATTTTTTCCCAGGAACGTTGCGGAATTTTTTTTACAGTGTGTGGAGCTGTCTACACGTGACATGTAATGGTCATCGGGAAGTGCTCAATAATTAGTACAATTTACTTATTTTTAAGAATAGTGTTTTAACAGTGTATGCTTTAAATTGAACCGTAATTAATTTTTAATCTGGTAAATGTCTTTGTATTTTTCTTATGCAATTACTTTTTTAAACTAAAAAAAGTATCATGAAGTTTTATACAACAGTTAAACCCAATTTTTGAATGGATCCCTAATATCTGGTCAGCGACTTTTATATTTTTGTTGAGGTATCTACACGTGACATGTAATGGTCATACACAGCCTGTTACACTTTGTAAAGAAAAAAATGTATAGGTATTGAAAAGTACCATTTCTGCAAGTCTCAGCCGAGTGTCGACTGCCACTTTTATATTTTAGATAATGGTTTTTTGTTTATGCTTTAAATTGAACCGTAATTTATTTTTAATCCGCTAAATGTCTTTGTATTTTTCTAATGCTCTTACTTTTTCAAACTAAAAAAGTCCTTCCGGCCAGTGCCGGGAGGAAGAGGTAGCTTTCATATTCCTTATTTTAAAAAAGCCAACTTATATTATTCAAACACACGAAGCTCAATTAAGTGGAAACCGAATGTAGGAGATTCAATACTAATTTTTATCAATACTAAATCATTATGAATGAGAATTTCGCAAAATTTGTCAGCTTTATCCAAGCTGCTTTTATTTAAAGTAACTTATATTTCGCTGCCAAATTCGGCGATTTCTTAAAGTGCCTGCCATTTTAAGACAACATGATGGATGAGGCTAACCAGTGAACTTGGTCGAGACCTTAGTAATTGCTGTGCACATGCTCACTCACATGGGAATCGGTTGATACATACGAGTGCTGTCGCAGGCAAAAATCAGATTTTTCAAAATGTCACCCACGTTAGAAAATGAAACTGCTATATCAGAGCCATTTTTTAAGATAAAGACAAACAAAAAATGCTCCTGAATCCTTATATCAAGGTCAAATACTTAAGAAAGAAACCTTTTTCAATTTCTAATTTTTTTGCACCTCACTTTAAATATATATATATTTTAATTTAATGGCCACCATTTTGAAACAAGATGGCTGATGAAGCTGGCCAGCGAACTTGGTCGAGATATTGATGTATACTATCCACATGCCTTCTTCCATCGAAGGCGAATACGTGTGGTATCGCGAGACAAATACAAGATCGTTTCAAAGTGCTAGCCATGATAGAAATTCAAAGTGCTATAATTCAACCACTTTTTAAGATATAAACAAAAGAACAAATTTTCAGAAACAAAAACTGCTCTAGAATCTTTGTATCAAGGCCAAAAACATAAAAAAATCTTTTCCATTTTCCAATTTTTTAATACCTCATTTTAAATTTTAAATTACATTTTAAAAAAAAAAATGGCAACCCTTTTGAAACAAGATGGCGAATGAAGCTGGCCAACAAACTCGGTCGAAACAATGGTATGTACTATGTACAGACCAAGTTACATTCAAATCGGTTCATAAATACGCCTGTTATCGCGTGACAAAAATCAGGGCGTTTCAAAATGTCAGCCACGCTAGAAATTCAAAATGCTATAACTCAACAATTTTTTAAGATATAGACGAAACAAAAACTGCTCCCGAATCTTTTTATTGAAGTAAAAGACATAAGAAAATAATATTTTTTCAATTTTCAATTTTTTGGTACCACATTTCAAATTTAAATTTTTCTTAAAATTTTAAATGGCCGCCATTTTTAAACAAAATGGCGGACGAAGGTGGCCAACGAACTCGGTTTAGACATTGGTCTGTACTATATATAAACGAAGTTACATCCAAATCGGTTCATAAATACGCTTTTTATCGCGTGACAAATTTCAGGACGTTTCAAAATGTCAGCTTCGCTAGAAATTCAAAATGCTATAACTCGATCATTTTTTAAGATATAGACGAAACAAAAACTGCTACGGAGTCTTTGTATAAAGGTCGAATACATAAGAAGAAAATATTTTTCCATTTTCAATTTTTTGGTACCACATTTTAAATTTTAATTTTTTTTTTAATTTTTAAATGGCCGCCATTTTGAAACAAAATGGCGGATGAAGCTGGCCAACGAACTCGGTCGAGACATTGGTATGTACTATGTACACACCGAATTACATCCAAATCGGTTCATAAATACGAGAGTTACAGTGTGACATAGGTCAGATATATATATATATATATATATATATATATATTGATATATATATATATATATATATATATCAATTTTGAACGGAGGGTGGTTTCGAGGTTTGGGGGTCATGATCGATGAAAATATACCAAAATGTTTTGAAATCGCTTTCCTCCGAACGGCTGCAATAGGTAGCTTTTTGTAAAGAAAGCTACCTAAAAATAATATCATGAAGTTTTATACAACAGTTAAACCCAATTTTTGAATGGATCCCTAATATCTGGTCAGCGACTTTTATATTTTAGTGGAGGTGTCTACACGTGACATGTAATGGTCATACACAGCCTGTTACACTTTGTAAAGAAAAAATAATAATGTATAGGTACTGAAAAATACCATTTCTCTGGGTCTCAGCCGAGTGTTGGCTGCTACTTTTATTTTTTAGATAATGAATTTTTGTTTACACTCTCAAAAATAATTTACTTAAAAATGAGAACTTCCGTGTACTCGTATTTTTTTAAGTACAATTGTTTCAAAAAGAAGTACATTGTTAAAAATAATCTACTGAAAAATGAGCATTTCTCTGTACTTATATTTTTTTAAGTACGATTGCTTCAAAAAGAAGCATTAATCTACTTAAAAATGAAAATTTCTTTGTACTCGATTTTTTTAAGTACAATTAATTCAGAAACGAGTGCATGATATTTTGAATTTGTGTATACTTATACTTGATTTATAAATGTATGCAGAAATGAATACATATATTTTGTATTTTAAAGTCTAAATATTCATGTTTAAATTCTATGTGCTCAAAAATATGAGTTTTCTGATAAACCCTTTTCTTATACCGAATTGGCAGTAGGGATTTCGAAGCTTTTATTTAAAGATATGTCTATCTTTGTTATAATTTTTAATTTATAATACACACTTTTCAAATTTATTTACAATTTCATTATAAATGTTAAAGAAGAAAATTTAGTTTAAAAATTGTTTTATTAGAAAGTAGAATATTTAAGAAAGGGAAAATTTATCTCTGCTGTTAGCGATATTCTGTCGCTGATTCATAAAAGGTGTCATTTGGAAACAGCTGGTAACTGCTCTTATAGCACAATCAGTACAATACTGATCTCCCGCCTAGAGGACTCAGGTTCAAATCACGGGGCGGCTCCTACACAAAATTTCAAGAATTAAAATGGTAAATTCGTTGTTCTGCAATTCAAAATTACCGCAATTCAAAATGGTGATTTGTCGGTTCTCTGTAATTTCGATTTTTTTTCTTATAGTGTATGTGTGTTTCTATACATACTTATTTTCGAGTCCCTGTATGTACTCAAAAAAATGAGTACATGCGTTTTTCAAATTTAAGACTTAAGTACTCGGAGCTATTTTAAGATCGGGAAGTGCTCAATAATTAGTACAATTTACTTATTTTTAAGAATAGTGTTTTAACAGTGTATGCTTTAAATTGAACCGTAATTAATTTTTAATCTGGTAAATGTCTTTGTATTTTTCTTATGCTCTTACTTTTTTAAAACTAAACAAAAAAAAAATATCATTAAGTTTTATACAACAGTTAAACCTAATTTTTGAATGGATCCCTAATATCTGGTCAGCGACTTTTATATTTATGAAGAGCTGTCTACACGTGACATGTAATGGTCATATACAGCCTGTTACACTTTGTAAAGAAAAAATATAATGTATAGGTATTGAAAAGTACCATTTCTACGGAACTCAGCCGAGTTTCGGTTACTACTTTTATTTTTTAGATAATGGATTTTTGTTTATGCTTTCAATTGAACCGTAATTTAATTACTCTTTTAGAAAAGTAACATTTTACTGAGCTTAGTTTTTAGAGTTGACTTTCGAAATTATAGCTCTATTTTGAGAAAAAATATTTATGTTTTGTTGATACCAGTTTAAAAGAATTCATGCGCTGGTTACGCACTCCATGAAAATCCTTATTGAAAGATATAATGCGAATTATAAACTCTAGAATTATTATTACAAAAAAGTGTTTTGGAGACATTTTTTATGCCCTTTACCTAAAAGTACATGTGAGTTTTATAATATATAATTTTTACCACATTTTTTAATATATTTGTACAAGGAGAGACAAAATTATTTCGTTGATTAAAAATTAAAATACATTTGTTCTTATTTTGAGCATTTTGAGCATTATTTGAGATTATTTTGAGCAAAAATATTTATGTTTTGTTGATAGCAGTTTAAGGAAATTCATGCGCCGGTTACACACTCCATGAAAATCCTTATTAAAAGATAAAATGCGAATTATAAACTCTAGAATTATTATTACAAAAAAGTGTTTTGGAGACATTTTTTATGCCCTTTACCTAAAAGTACATTTGAGTAATATAATATATAATTTTTACCACATTTTTAATATATTTGTACAAGGAGCGACAAAATTATTTCCTTGATTAAAAATGAAAATACATTTGTTCTTAACATTGATCTGAAAGAACACTAAATATAGCTCAAAGATTTTTTTTATGTACGCGTTAAGTATTCAATATTTTTAGTTCTATTTCCAATTTCTTTTTAGCCTTAGGGAAAATATTCATGAGCTAGTTATTTAACGCTATATATAACAAAACATTGTTCCACAGACACTGATGTTAGTGTATTCATTAAGCGCACCTTCACTTTGATCATTGTTGTAGGCAAAAATTACATTAAAAAATCGTTCGAAGTTATGCACGATGCATTTACAATGTCTAGTCCGAAATACAATAGCATGTGAATTTTTCTGTGTAAAAAAGGAAAAAAAAAAGGAAGTACTCAAACACTTTGATATTTTTTCTGTATTGTAAAAAATATGCATTTTTTCAACTTGTATAAATTTTTAATTTTGTACACCTGATAATTTTCATGCTTCGAATATTTTTTCTAGATTACATTTTTTAGCTAGTTGTTTATTTCAGTGATATTTAAATCACTTTGTACGTAGTTTTATATTTATTTGGCATCTTCTGAATGAAAATAGAAACAAACAAAACTGTAAGTTTAGAATGTTTTATTCCATTCTTGAAGTAAATTAATAAGAAAAATATTAATATAAACGACTTTATATGTAATGTATCAATGTAAATCTGTTAACCAACAGGGAATAACCATAGTAATTTTTATAAATCCGTAATAAATCCCTATTATTTTGATTAAGATTTTTAGATTTATTTTTTATATAAGCATTATTATCTTCCAGTCGTAAATATTTTTTTCTGAATTACATTTTTTCTATCACATGTTTACAATGATGCAATGATATTTCAATCATTCAATAATTTTATTTCGATTTTATATTTTAACATGAAAATAGATTCGTGCAAATGTCTACTTTTATTATTGTACTTTTCATATTCTCAGCAAATTAATAAATACCGGTAAATTAATAAATTCTACCATTATTACAAGTGCACTGTAAACAAATATATATTCAAGTTTACAAAATGAAACTGCATATGAAGCTCATTAAATCTCTTATCACATTTTTCAAGTACTTGTTTCGGAACGATACTCGCTAGCAATTTGCATATGCTTTATTATTCCATAAGCTGTTTAAAACAAGTCTTTATCTTTTAATTAAACCAGATTGTATATTTATTTCTACTATTACGATAAAGATAAAATAATGTTAGAAAACATCTCACATTTAAAAGTTACATTGCTTTTATGTTTTTCATTATAACAAAAATGTTTTAACCGCTATAAAATTTTCATTTTAAATGCTAGTATGACTAAAAATATTTTTAACATACTTTGTAACAATCCAAAAAATATATATGTCTAAATTTAATTACTCATTGCATTTTAAAATTTGTTTAAATATAATTTATATATAGATTTTTCACATGTAGTAAAAAAAATAAATTATGTGGTGTTCTTTAAACAGATATTTTAATACCATAAGAAACGTACATATTTTGTGTTTTTACCATTTTGTATTAGCTTTCTTTAATCTGTTGTCCACTTAGGCCCCTATACTGTTGCCATATTAGAGAATATTTTTATTTGAAATCTGTACATTTTTTTTTTGTTGTTGTTATCTTCTCTTTATTTAATCACTGAATGCTTTTAATTGGGTAAAGCTTAGATTACTATTCTATGATAAATATTTTGAATAATAAATTATTCAACTTGTCAAAATGGAACATCTAGCAAAAGAAACACAATATTGAAGTTCAATATTACTGTCAAACCCGGTTAAGACGTGTTTTAAAGAAGCGGAAAATAGTCGGACATTAAGCGGTACAACGTACGAAACGTGATTTTGTATAATGTTGCAGAAACTGGGCTTATTTACAGATCTAATCCTATACATGAACCTTAGAGCTTTCATTTATACGTTTGCGGTCGAAAAGGGTGGGAGTCTTTTACGTACATTTAGATGAAATTTTGATTATATTTAACATTAACTCATCGTTTCTTTTTACAAGACCTACTGGAATAACAATTGAAAATAAATATGGATTAAAATATGGCTTTATTGTCGAATAATAAATTACAAACAAAAATAATTTTCCTGATAGACTAATTTTTTTAACAGAAAGAAAAAAATATTAAATCTTTGGAGCACAATCCAGTTATTAAAATCGTATTTAATACTTGTGATATAATGACTTCCCTTATAATATGTCTTTACAATTTTAATATAATAAGAAAAAACTATTACTATTAATCTTTGTGCAAAAAATGTTGTTAGCGTAGCAAAAAGTAAAGAAAGTAAAGAAAATATAAAAGAATTATAAAACCACATTCGTAGTCGTTTAATCTTAACGAGTTTTTTTTTCCCCTATAATGTGCATTGTAAAATATAGTAGTTATATAAAGTTCATTTAAAGTTAACTAACAGCATTTATAATCATCTCTAATCATAATAATTTTTATGACGTATCTGAGCATCCTGAATTCGTCTATCTCTCTCTACTACCGTAAAAAAATTCGCGAAGCGAGAGATAAAGAATGTTTGGACGTGGGTTGAAAAAAATGCAGTGTTGCTAATTTCCCGGGTTTTTTTTTTTATTCGAATATCTATCACTATTTTTGATTAGTAATGTTCGCCTTAATTAATCTGTTTTTAAATAAAGTATATATTTCTATTCCGAAACAGTGTTTTTTATCAGAATAAAAATGTCCTCTAAATTGGGAAGACTGAAAAAGAGAGTAAGAAGGAATTCGCGTATTAAACGTGATTTTTTTCTTCAAAGGACCAAAAATCCTTCACGTATTAAGCGGGATAAGCGTAATAACAGTTCGCGTATTAAATGTGATATTTTTGCATTAGCCTTATGGGTGATGTTCAAGGGATCGGAAAAAATCCGCCTTTTAAGAGGGGTCGCGTATTAACCGTGAGCGTCGTAAGCAATTCCTACTGTAAACGCTTTTGTATGGAAAATAGTACGTCTGAATTTATAAATCTTTAAAAGTCACATGGGAGTATTCTTACGATGCCAAATAATTTTGAAAAAAATTTTAACGACTGTAAACTGTTTCAAACTCATCATGAATATTTTGAAAATAGTCTCATTCAAAAACATTGGGCTTGACGCGCATCCTAATTCAGAATGCAATTGACAGTACGTCACGTACTAAATAACTATGTACAGTGTAAAAAAATGAGAACACTCCATACATATTAATCTTCAAATTATCTGCGTAAAATACGGAAATAGCCATTTGACTGTAAATAATGCCTTCATTATTTTATGGTGTTAAAAAAAACTTACAAGGTCGTTTTAATAGAAAATTTGAAGCAAACTACGATACTTTCAATACAAATACTCATTTTTGACAACGTATTATGTATTTTTCGGAAAGTTAGATTTTGTGGTACCCAACGGGAAGTCATTCGGTTGAGTAGTGAAGCGATTATTAAGGGTGAAACTTTGAAACTAGCAATGTTAAATTTATTTTTAATTATTTCAAAATAGATTGCAATGTAAGTACCAAGAAAAAAAAAATCACGGAAGTTCCTTATCATAATGAACCTATTTATAAATTTAAAGCAAATTGGATATTTTTATCAAGAGTTAACGCTTTACGTACATATATACATAAATACATACGTACATACGTACATACAGAACCTGAGGCAACATTAGCTCTTAGGATTAATAAGCCTATGAACTAAAAAGGAAAGAAACACGAACTATAAAACAAAGAAAAAACATAAAAAATACTGACGAAATATTTCAGTAAAGGGCCCCCACCCAGGGGCAGAGTGATGGGAGGGGGGCGGGAGGTGCATACTATGAAAAAGTTGTCAAAGGGCTTTCTAACAATATACCACATAATGGGTGTCGAAAAAATTTAAAAGCTGCCCGGATGGTGAAAAATTGGGGAGCGGGGCAAGTGAGGTTCCTAATTGGTATATTAAAACATTCGCGTATTCAAATGCAAAGCAGTCCGTGAATTTCAAAGCAATCGGTGAAGAACTTTCGGAGCCTTAATATTTTGTACTAACCAACATTTAAATTTTTATTTATATAAAAATGCACCTCCCCGGAGGGAAAGTGGGGGAGAGGGAGGGGAGGTACGTAATATGAAAGAGCTGTCCAAGAGCTTTCTAATGATATATCACATGGATGGGTGTCGGAAAAATTTAAAAAGCTCCCCTGGGGATGGAGGTGAGCGAGGTTCATAATAAGTATATAACAACACTTCCGTATTCGAATGCAACTCAATCCGTGAATTTCAAAGCAATCAATGAAGAACTTTCCGGGATTAGCGATTTTGCACAAACGAACATTTACATTTTTATTTATATAGATTTCATAGGAGCATTATTGCGAAGTATTAAATTCTAGAATTACATTTTTGTGGCAGTGTTATGTTTTAAATTCAAAAAATGTGTTTGGAAATCGTCAATTTTCACATAAGGAAAAGCTAGTGTGATGAAAATTTCATACTATTGTTAATTGCCTATTGTTAATTGTGTGGAAATAAATGCAGATTGAATTTCGATACACATTGTATTTATGTAATTTTAATTAATTTTTCAATTAATTTTTAGCAGTTAAATTACGCTTGAAATTATTGAATATATAATAAGTGGTTTATCACTTGCTAATGAAGCGTAGAACCAACAATGTGAAAAATGTCAAAGCCGGATATTGAACCCGGAACCCTTGAAATAGCGCTCCAAGTGCTCTACTATTTAAGATACGGGGACGATGATCAGCTTAGCATTTCCCACATATGTTGGTAAATTTAACTTCTGAAAATTAATTGAAAAATTAATTAAAGTTATATTTGTGTTCACCGATGTTGCGTTTGTTTGTGTCTCATGTTTCGCCTCAGGATTGTGTGCTCATGAAGACTATTCCATCTTGTGCTGCAGTTGCAGACTTAACAACAATTATTATTATAATATATTCAATAATTTCGAGAGTAATTTACCTGCTGAACATTAATTGAAAAATTAATTAAAATTATATATGTGTTCACCGATGCTGGGTTTATTTGTGTCTCACGCTTCGCAGCAGGATTGTGTGCTCATGAAGAGTATTCCATCTTATTCTGCAGTTGTAGCCTTACCAACATATGTGGGAAAGGCTAAGCTGGGCATCGGCCTCGTAGCATAATTGATAGAGCACTTGGAGCACTATTTCAAGGTTTCCGGGTTCGATTCCCGGCTTGGATATTTTTCACATTGTTGATTCTAAGCTTCGTTAGTAATGTATAAATCACAAATTATATATTCATTGTATTTATGGCTGCACATGGAAACTACGAACGTGATTATCTGTATCAACGTTGTTTGTATGGCCATTTGATATATCCCCTAAACGTTTATAACAGCACATTTCAAACACCCCTGTGTATTTATATACAGAGTATTCTTCTTATCGTTGAGCAACAGCTGAATCATAATACACTACTTTCAGAAGTATAGTTTCAAATAAGAGAATATATCTAATGCTGTTCATCATATGAAAAACATCCACGTCAAAATAAATATATATTTCTAAAAAGTTACGAAATTACTGTTCATCAGTCATATAAGTTATATACAGAAAACCTTTATTTATTCATGCTCTAACAAATAAAACGGCAAAATTTAAATTTTTGTATTATCAAAACTTACCGAGTTAAGGGGTCTCATGACTCTTAAACTTGGAAAAAACGAAAAATAAGACCATTTTCAACATTTAATATCTTAAAATGTATTTGATTTGAAGACACAATTTTAATTGGAATAAAATATATAAGTGTGTTCTGTCATTGCATGTATTTAAAAAAAATTATAAGATGCAGAATTACAGGGGGGTCCAAACTGTTAGACATTTGACGAGCAAAAAATCGGCATAACAGCTTACTCGCACGATTACAAAATAAGTATTGCAACTAGAATGGAAATTTTTGTGTCTACTTACATTCCTATCAGGAGTTAGATTCATTAGTAAATGTTCATTTTCCTTATAATGTTCCGCGTTTGCACTCCATTTCTGACATATTTGGATAGAATCTTGATTAGATATAGAAAAAACTTATATTTTAGAACTTCTACTAAAAAATTGTAACATATCATTTCATGCTAGAGTCTTCTCTACAGCTTTGCATTTAACGTTTTTAAGCTGTCTTGCTTAGCCTTTGAATTATGGTCGATAACGTCCAAATTATACCACTAGGGACGCAGTTATCTCTTGCATTAGGTCGAGCATAGTCACATTACTATACCGCTATCGCATTTGCATATATTATCCCTCTCTATTCGCGATTAATTTCTGGGTAAGGGGACTTTCCTATACACCCCCTACAATAAAAAAAAAAGGCGTGGAATAGATCAATTTGAATAAAATATATCAAACAACTTTCTATGGATAATTTTTTTGCAAATTTTACATAATCAGAATCTATCCCAAGGATTACAGGCAAACAAAATAGATGTTGAAATATTGAACAAACTGGAGAACCAATAAAGGAAAGATAGCTTCTTAACAACATCATAAAAGGTTAAAAATGCGCTATTATTTTCGAAAGAAGTTTGTCTTTCTTGTTCCTCCTTTCAGTGGGGAAGCACGTATTCTTTGAGCCTCACGTGGAACGATAAAAAAATTTCATAACACAAAGTGCATTTTACAGTTTTGAATAGTGTTATTGATAAGTTATTTTGCTCTGAAAAGAAATATTGGAAAGCATATCAATAAATGCAAATATGATTGCATATAACAAGTATAACAAATAATGAACAAAAAATTGCGTAAAGTCAGATGAGATTTATAATGTAAAAATACATATGTATTAGGGGGCTGTGCCCCCTGCAAGCTACGCTCGCCAACCCCCGTTCAGACACCGCAGAATCTAAAAACAGGCTAATCTGATGGGTTTTAAAAATATTAGAGAAGATTGAATTATACTGAAAAAAGCTGTGCAGATCTCCCTGTAAACGGGTTTCCATTCAATTCCCTTTGATTGCAAAAATTTAAGGGCGAGTCAGTTGTTGTTAAGACATCCAATGGTTGTTTTCGCTTTTGATTAAAGAGGATTAGTTAAACATTTGAAAAGAAACTAAAATAAAATAAATTAAGTATACAGAGTCTTTGTCTCCCGGTATTTTAAAACAATCTCTATAACAATAGCCTAAGTCATGTGACTATCATCAACAGTTCCAGGCGGACCACTTCGCTTATTATACTCTAGGTGCCATTTTGGTAATTTAATGTTAGCCAGGCAGAGGTGATAATTCGCCAAATATTATTCTATCCCCATCATTTCATCTATATTATAATAGTTAAAGTCATCAACTGCCATAAACAAATACGGCTGATCCCTCCGCCGTTCATATGAAAGTTTGGCACAGATGTCATATATGTCCCATACTGGCGCGATTTTTTAATGACGCCAATTTGGGGAACGCATCAACAGCATCAACAACAACATCCGGCGTACCATATCAAGCAAAATAACGATACTTTGACGCCAGTTAAGTGCCCGTTCCGTATATCACATTGGCGTCAGAAAAAAAATCGCGCCAATATGGGACCGTAAGTTTTCCATTTTTACTAAAAAAAAAAAAAAAAAAATCGAATAAAACGACATAAAATTTTCATGGTTGCAAAGAATTCTTTGTACTCTTACGCTAGCCGGATGCAGATCTCGCCAATAGCTCTTTATTTTCAACTCGCCACTTAGCATTTTTTTTTCGAGTGGTAATATTTGGCCAGATGTCATATACGCACAGCAGGTTTGGCGTGATTTTTTTTTTTTTTTTTACGAAAATTTGGCAAAAAGCTCGTTTTCAAATACCAATTACATATGCATTTTTGGTATTACTTAGTTAACCCGTCGACCAAAAATCTATCGCCAAACTATAAGATTAAATACCAATAATGGTTGATCGTAAATGTCACATTCACTTGACATTAAGCAAGTTACACGTGGTTACGTCATCAAGTGATTTTTATTTCGACTTGTTATTTGTATATTTATTAATAATACTAATTTATTTGTTCTTTCGTTATTAGAATAAATGTATGTCAATTTGTATAATTTGGCGAGTGTTTTGACGATTTATATAATTTGGTGAAATTGGTCGACGGAATAACTAAGTAGTACCGTATTTTTTAATTATATTCTATTATTTTCTAAAGGAAATGTAAAAAAATAATTAATAATTATAGAACAAAATAATTTATATTATTTATAAAAAGAAATAAAAGTAAATAAACATTTATTATGAAATAAACAACAATAGCCAAGTCACAAACAGAAGTGAAAGCCATCAATTTAAATGTTTCATTTTTAAATGAAAGTTTTGTATTTAATAAAATGATAACGAAATAAAAAAAAGCGTTATTCTTAGCATAGATTTAAAGGAGGCCCAACTGTCGCCATATTAATTTAAAATAGTAACCTTTTCTGAAATATGAAAAAAAAATATCTGTTTGATTAAAATTTGAGTTGCCATCATTAGAAAAATTTATATAAAATTAGAAAAAAATTTAACATTTTGAAAACTAATTCGAATTTAAAAATTCTAATACCAGTTTTGAGATCTGCGGATCAAGGCTGATTTTTGGTGTTAATTTCATCGCAAAGTATTCCATATTTTAGAAGAAATCGCTTGAAACATAATCAGTTGTTTAATCAGTCGATTCATATATCCGTTTAATAAATTCGTTTCATATATCCGTTTCATAAATTCGTTTCATTAAGATTTTATATATGTAGGGTACATCTCAAAATTTTAAAAAATGATGGTTACAAAAAGCGGTCAATTTCATACCAAAAGAGGAGTATTAATTATAGCAAAACCCAAGTGGACCCCGTACAAGTGATTTCCCGTTTTTAACGTTAGCAAACTAAAGTTTTTAAAAATTGAAGTTTTAGAAAATTTAAAAAAAATGTTATTTAGTAAAAATTTGGTCTTTTTATGACAACTCATTTTGGCATCAAATTTGAAAGAATTTCTCTAATTATCGCCAAGGCATGCATTCAATATCAATTGTAAAATAAAATCGCATCTCACCGCAAGTTTCATTGACACTTCCACTTTTGTTTAACTGTTTATTATAACATATATCGAAAACACTTGTTGTATTAAACATATATTGAAAATATCTGTTACATTTAAATAATTCAGGATTGCATTATCAAAATTTTATTAAAATTCCCAGAGAAAAATCAGTTATTTATTTTTATATAAAACATATTTCCCCTTAAATATCTATACATTGTTTTAAAAGGGTATTTTTAATATATATATATATATATATATTAGTTACTCAAAAATGTTATTTTTTTTTGTTTTGCTGGATTAATGTAACCGACTACCATTGAAATGCATTTTTCTATTAAATATCGAATTTCTATTTTTGAGTTAATATTACAGCTTGATATTTTTACATTTTAAATCAGTTTGAATTTATTTTTCTTTTGCTTAGAGCTTTAGTTAAATACATTAAAATATAAATAATTTAATAGGTGGAACATAGATAGAATATAGTTTTTATATTTATGTTTAAACTGGACTTTTAACATTTTGTACTAACAAAAAACACCAGACAATCAAATGTTATGCATGTGGTGCTTTTTAACTTCGCCGAAGTCTTCTAGATGGATATAAATAGAGAATGAGCATGTACTATATTGCATTTGCATCTCATAATTTTTTTAAAAATAAATTTCTGAAGTATCAGAAGTTTTAATAAATTTTCTGTATGTAAAAGCGCCCAATTAATAAAATGCTCAGTGTGAGAATAGTTTCTTTTTAGATGCGTTCTTAATTATATAAATACGTAGCATCAATAGTCGTCGTTCGGTCAGTCTGTCTGTCCGTCCGTCCGCATATAACAGAGCAAAAGCTACCCAACCGAATGGTCTGAAATTTTAAATATATAATTTTTGCAAAAAATTGTCGAGTCATTTCAAATTTTATGAAATTCAGATGTAGGGGAGTGTAGTACACAGTGAAACGAAAATTATTATTACTTAACAAATGGCAACGATGTTTATTCTTTTGAAAAAAAGAATTAGCTACATCTTTAAGCTACACAAATGCACTACAAATTAATGTATAAATGGTTTTAAAAAAATATTTATAAAAGCAGAGAAGCAGCATAACGGAGTATCGAAAATTGTCTCACTGTGTACCACAAGTAGTACACAGTGAGACAATGAATATATTTTCATAAATCATACATTTTTACACTCTATCAATAATTTTCTGCAGTTTATGATTTATAATTAATGTTTCTAGATTTTCAAAATATTAAAAATAGAACCTCGGGTGGACAATTGCAGACCTTGGACTAACTTCATGCAAATTTTCAGCCTCTTACGTTTAGTAAATTTCCCTAGCCATCGCACGACCACACACACAGAGAGAAAGAGAGAAAGAGAAAAAAAACTTCTTTTATTAATAAATAACTTTTTAAACATCAGAACCACATAGTAGGTACACAATAAGACACGTCTCACTGTGTACCTCAACTGTGTGTCTCAGTGTGTACTTTCGTTACGTTGTAACAAAATGGATGTCACATCTGTTACATCAATTTTATCGCTTTAAAAATTTATGTCGTTTTGCCAAAATAGTCTATTATTAGATATAACTAGGTTTAATTAAGTAAGTATACGTCATATTGAAGAAAATAAACTCTAAAATAGACGATTATGTAATTTTAACCACTATAAAATAAGGAATCATTTACTATTTTGTCGGACGAGTAACTGAAGTGCCGAAACTACATCCACGTATTGCATAAGATGAGGTCGTTATGTGTGTGTGCCAGCTTGAAGAAAAAGTTACAACTAAATGTCAAAGTGGCTGCTATCTCACTGTGTACCATGTCTCATTGTGTACTCCCCTATCCTATAGTTTTATTACAGGGACAGTCAAAAGTTTTCCGCTACATTACGGCCAAAGGGAAAAAAAATTATTTCAAGTGCATTTTGATGATGTTAAAGCCTTTCGAACAGCAGGAAATTGATATGCACTTATGAAGTTTACTAAAATAAAGATTCAATGCAGTATGCGGTGTAAAAATTTATATAAAACTAATAGTATGAACGCACCTCATTTGCCACGTTTGACGTGCAATTTCTAACCTGTTTGAAGCAAAGTTCAGTTTGCATACTAAGATTTACATAATCAAAAATATATTGATTTGAGTTTTGCTTTTAAAATTTTCGATTCCAGTCATTTTTGTTACTATTGTCAATCACATTTTGAAACAAAATTTAAATTATTTAGTATAATACTACTTTCACATAAAAGATATAGGTAATGTAATAAATGTTTAAATTTATTCTAAAATGTAGTAAAAATTAGTAATCAATATAAAAATATTTTTAAAAATCTTTTTTTTTCACCATCTTAATAAAGTTTGCCAAAAGTATATAGTACTAGTAAATCTGCAGATCAGGAGCCTCAACGTCATCTTTGCAAGTCATTGTTTTTTAACACTCATTGCGTATTATTCAACTTCCTACAAACCGCTTTTTAAAGTTTTCAAATTAGATAAATATTTATAAGAAAACAAAATTTAACCGAAGCTTCACTAATGTAATTGAACGTAGTTTCAGTAACGTAATTGAACGTATAGTTTCAGAAATTAAAAGTGTTAAACAAGTGGTTGTACATTGATGTTCTGAAATTCTGATGAGCTACTTATTCTGGTAACTTTTTAAATCAAAAATTGCATTTCTTCAGGGGGCTCTGCCCCCCTGAACCCCCCGTAGTCTATTTAAATTTACATTCGTAATTTTTTATTGATTGAGCGGATGGTTATAGTATATATTAGATTTTATTTTTTTACGATGTTATTTATAAGGATAAGCATAATTTTTTTTTAATATAAATTAATAAAATTTAAATTTAAAATAAAATCGTCATGTTAACCGTACGCAGACAATAAATCTTGAAGTGACGCCAAAAATGTAACCCTAAAATTCGCAACATTCGGCACAAACACAACGACGTGCTTAAGAAAAAAGAAAGAAAGAAAAAGTAATATTTTTAGTAATATAATTTTTAATTCATACTACAATCAAATGCTACCTTAGAATGCTTAAATATAAGCAGATCATTTTCATTTTACAGAAAAAAGGCACGGATGAAGTCAGAGAATTCGGTCCCTCTTCCACGTGCTTGTTTTGTTTGGACCGAATGAGGGCATTTAAATCTGAGCGATAACGCACATTATATTGCAAACTGTTTTAACGGCATACTGCATCTCCATCTATCTCTTTCCTCCGTGAATAATAGTAAATTTTATTTTACCCAAGAACTTTTTATTCCAGCATCTTTGTTATCAAAATGACGTCTAATTCACCTGCTATGCGTACTTACTCAAAACTTTTCATCTTGTTGTATTAAGAAATACTCGAGAGTTTTCTTTTTATTTCTAATATGCCGCCATATTAATTTTTCTATTCTTAATTTTTTTTTCCTGTTTCACGTCAAAATATTTCAATTGAAAATTGTTTAAGAGAAAATATTATTCCGGGTTCTGATTTTCTCTTGGCAACAATTAAAGAAATATTGGCAAATGTTATGGGAAAATGTCACATTATTCTCTATGAAAATAATGAACTTTTCTATTTTTAAGCAAAATATTTGAATAAAATAAATAAAATATTGCCTATTTTTATTTTTGGGCTAAAATCCATCTATATGCAAAGATACAAATGCATTAATTCCTCCGTTTTGACGTTGGCTTTTCTTAAACATTATACACGCATATACTAATATTATTAGGACCAAATACGTTGCTAGGCAACAGATGAAAGAAAAGAAAAAAAATGAAATATGTATTATGTCAAATTGATAAAACAAAATGCTTTATATTATTGAAAAACATGCATAAAATTCCCCCAAAAATTATAAACCTAATTAAAAAAATCTCGCAAATATATTGACAAAATTTCAAACTAATTGCAATAATATAGTAATTTTATTTAAAAATTTCAGCAACCAAAATTTACCATTTAAATCCATTTTCCATATGAGCCATTTTTTTCAACAAATGAAAATCTGAAAATCGTCTGACTTGCCATAGAAAAGCATTATAGAGCAAAATAAAATGTTCTATATATTCCAAACGAATAAACCAAATTTAACCAAAAACTATACAGCTAAATCCGGAAACCTCACCAACATGCATCCTTAATTTCAAGCTAATCGGATGCTTTTTAAGGCAGTTATCGCGGGACAGACAGACGGAAACCAAAAACTTTTCTGGTCTCCACAGTAAGCCTTCACTGACGTTCCGGCAACTATTCTTATAAACAAATTACAGAATTTTAACAATTTGAAAATCGCGAAAGCTGCGTTAGCCAATAAATAAATAAAAATATAAATTCTTCTTGGCTTCAATAGTAGTTATATTTTTACCGTAGACCATTGAATAATGAAAATGAAAAACCGAAGGAAACGCCTTGTAATTTCTCACATCAGTTTTAATGACACTTCGAGATTCTCTTTGCTGAGTTGCTTCTACTATGTTTTCTTAGCTAATATTGAAGATAACAGAAATAAATAAAAATATGTATTTTACTATTTTTTCCTTCTTGTTTATGGCAAAAATAAAAGCTATTTTAGTTCCACACATATGACACTTTTATTATTTTCTATAAAGCACACACAGAGAATTTATATTGGACTATAGATATCTAAAACTTAAAAAATAATCATATTCGTCAGTGTTTATTAGTACCTGATTTCTCCAACATAAAAAAATAATCTGTTTTAAATCTGTTAAAGTTACTCTCACGTAAAATGCATTTGTTTCCAAGATATTTACGTACTTTTAAGTAATAGTTTAAAGTTTTTATGTACTATATAATACATATATAGTTAGAGATAAACATATAAAGTCAAACATGATGTGACTTCTTATAGGCGCTTTAATGACATGATTCTTAGGAATTGTATTTACGGAGCAATTCACTGTGTTGCGCGCATTTGTTTTCTTTGCTTTTATCGGTGACAATAAAAGTAAATGAAGGAAATAATTCTATTGCCAGATATGATTGTTATATTTTCTATACTTTACAAGGAATGGCATAAACAATATGGAGGAGTGAAAATGATAAAAAAAAAATTTTTTTTTGAATTTTTCTTCAGATAGGTCTAAAAAGTTGCCTTTTGGCACACTGAATATAAGGTTAAATTTTCATTTCATTTGGAATTTATCTTTAGGGCTCTACCAGCTCTTAAAAATTGTGCCTTTTATATGTGAAAACCAGGATTTCACTATGTAGTATAAATTACTAAAAACAATCTTTTTTTACTAAATTTCTGATTTCAGCAAAATAAATCATAAAAAAATGACTGATTAAAGTATTACTTGTAAACAATCGAAGTGTTTCCGTGTTTTAACACCTTAATATATGAATTGCATTGTCGCAAAGAAGATACAGAAGAAGCACAATAATTAGACATACAGTTTACTTTTATTTGTCGAACATACATAAAAGATAGTTCTAAATATATACATTGTATTATACTATATACATATTATATACATACATTGTTCCCTAAAGACGTTTTTCTGAACATAGAGTAATATATTAAAAAAAATATATGCGATGTACAGTAAAATTGTCTTTTGTTTCACTCTAATTTATATTGGCCTTTGGTATCAAAACTAGGCTTTACCTTTCGTGATTTCATTTTTGCTTGCATATATCTGTCCCTTGCTTCTACTCCTACAGCCGCTAACGGTGCTTCAGTAACTAATTTTACGCATCTTTCAACTGTTTGGATATGAGACGGAAACTTGCAGAATTGAAAAGATGTTACCTCCGATCTTTTTATGAGAGCTTTCAGTTCCTTCCTTGATACTCTATTAAGAATACAGGGTTATGTGATTTCACATTCTTGCCAGTCATTAATGTTAATACAGCCTACAGCACTAAAGTTCAATATCGGAATATGAAACTGTCTTACTGTTGAACACTCCATTTTCCTTGCCTTCAATATTCTTCGGAATCCAAGTTCTCGAACATGGTTTCTTTCATCAGTTATCATCCCAATTCATTTTTTTCTCAATGGCAGATGTATGCGTTTCATTGAATAACGAGATAGACAATCTTCTTTAAATATTCCCTGAAATAATTGTTTAAAGAAAACATTTTGAGCTCCATTTTTGCAGGAAGAATCCTTCTTAATATGAAACAACATGGGCGAATATACTTTCATTCCAAATTTAGCCATAATCTTCAGATTTTGGGAAGGTTTCTGGCTTCCAATGTACAATCTAAGTAGTCGGTTGGTAGTTTCCTCTAGAGTGAAACATTTTACATGGATTGTTATTTACAGATTTAAAGAGCATTGGACAGATGAAAATGTTTGACACAAGTCATAAAAATAATTTTGGTCTGTACTTAACTCTCCACATTTCATTTCTGGAAGACAAGAGCAGATTTTTTTAAATTCCACAGTTTTCTATTGTTCACATTATCCAACGATTTTCCAATACGAACAGAAAAGGCTCACGGGCCTATAGTTTGCATATCAAGTTCAGAAAATTAATGACGCGTTGGAAATTTGTTTGTATGAAGCTGGCATATTAACCACTGCAATGGACGACTAATCTTTGTTTTAAAAAATCTAATAGCACCATTCTTTCTCATAGTGTTTACAGTTGTTCTGTCACAACCTATAGCCATCCGTTTATGAAGGTTTAAGTTGTTTTCAATGCAATATTTTAAAATCCTTTCTGCAATATTCGTTTCTGATACAAGAGATGATGTAATGTGTCCCAGAAGCAGTGAATTTGACACTCTAATCAGAGATACATGTATTTCACTTATAGTTCTGCGATGTAATCTGTCTCAAATTTTCCATAATTTCTTTTTGATTTGAGGAATCGAATAAGCTTCTGGTATTCATAAAAATTGTCCACTATCATTTGATCAATACATCTCTGGGAAACTACAATAATTGATGCTTTCTTCCAAATTTCTTCGATTTTTTCTCTCAGGGTTTTAATTACCCCTGACTTTGGCGGATCTTTACCATTCCTGTTGGGTTTTAATTATTATCTTGTATAAAAATATTAATTTGTCAGCTCCCATTGTTGGTAAAACAGCTTTATTTAGTTTTGAAGGGGCACCGAATAGGGTATATTCTACTTCACTTCCAGTAATGGTAAAATTCGATTTGCTTCCATACGCACTCATTTAAAAATTACTCTAAAAATGAGAACAAACATTTTTTTAAACTCAATAAAATGTGTCAAATATTTTAAAGAAAAGACTTAAAATTAAAAAGAAATAATAAAGGCAATTACACTAAACATTTTAAATATAAAAATGTCAAACGAGATTACCAAAAAGTCCTGTTAGTGTAAAATTTATGATAAGAACCCATTGTGGGAATATTTTAAAATAAACAAATATTTTGAAATAAAGACTTGAAGTTTAAAAACAATAAAGAGAATTACACTAATCATTTTAAATATAAAAATGTTAAACGAGATTACCAAAAAATCCTGTAAATACACAATTTATGGTAGGAACCCATTCTGTGAAACAATGAAAATATAAAGGTCCTGGTAGAGCCCTGAAGGATTTTTCAAAATTCGTGAAATTTTGCACGTATATTAGAGGTAATAAAAGGTAACTTTGGGTGCTATCCAAAATCAAAATTCCAATTTTCGTTTTTTCACTCCAGCCTAATAAACAACGCTGGTTAATTTTGACTTATCATTGCGATAGCGTTTACATTGGTGAAACCGACGAAATTCGCCTGAAGATAAAAATTTATTTGTTCAACAAATATATGTAAATATATTTGTTCTTTCTTTAAAAGCAAACTTAATTAAAAATTTGCCCAGCATTCACTTGAAATGAATCGCTTCCCACACTTTGGGAACGTTCAAATCATAATGTAACAATTATAATGCTAGATTGTTTCCAGAAGGCTAGTTTACTCAGGTACGATCGCCGACATTGAATGAAGCCTGTTCCATTCTAGAGGAATATAGTCTGTTTCTGGAAACTTTAACTGTACTTGACTTGTCTTGCTGTTTGTTTTAGAATGGTTAATTTCAACCGTTGAGATCTTGCAGTTGCTTGGCGAAACGTATAGTGTGGACCGAGGCACGTTTACACAGTGCACTTTTTCCAAAACGAGTTATAACTGGCGCGCAACTAGTCATAACAGATTGATGCTTCTCCCTATTGGGTATTATCATACGTGTTTGAGCGTCAGTCGATCTTCGGTCTAGCATGAGGAAAGGATAATCTGTTTTCAGTCAAGGTGAGTAATTTTTGTGTTGAACAGATTGAAACTTATTGTGTACTAATAATACTTAGTTAAGAATAAACGAATATATGAACATTAGCAAAATTTTATCCTCTTTTGAGAACTGTATTTGTATGCACACAAATGTTATTAATTTTCGTTGCACTTTAAAAATAAATCCAAACATGGCGACGGGGCTAGTTTACGCATTGACATCGGAGCACATTTACGCACGCTCAAAAAGAAGAAATTACGTAAAAATTTACTAGTTCCTATGGTTGAAGAACAAGAAGACAGCAAAGGAAAAAGTATGATGCCAAAAACTTCAAAATGTGAAAAAGTTTGTACACTCTGGAATAAAGAATATAGTGAATGAATGTGATGACAAAGATGAAAACTGTGTGTGTATTTATTGTTTGGAATCATACAGCCAATCCAAAAAATGATAAGACTGGGTTCAATGTTTTAGACTGCAAAAGGTGGTCCCATGACAAGTGTGAAAAAGGAAGGAAATACTTTATTTTTCGTTTGTAAAAACTATAACAGTGATGACGAAGATGACTAAATTTTTTTAAAACAGTGTTTTAAGTAATAACTAAAACATTTCAATTTGATTAAATATTTATTTCACTTACTACTTGGTATCACTTATAATGTGGAGTAAACTCGACCCGTTCCCGGGGCCGGTTTACGCAAAAGTATTGGAACTAAAAAAAAAATTTTTTACGGTTAAAAACACAAATAGAGCAACAACTGAATACACAAATTTTGACTTATCTGACTGCTTTATAAAACCACAATGTCTAAAATTTCCTAAGTTAAAACATAAAGATTAGAAAATTCATTAAAAAATCCCGCGTAAACGTGTCCCGATCTACCCTACTAAATGCATTTTTTTTTTAAATATTTTTTAAAACTTTTTTTTTTATAAATTTTACTTAAAAATATATTCAAGTTTGTGTTACTTTATTTCATTTAATATCTGTATATCGTGAAGTCTAGAATACACTGAAAATGCTTTTTAACAAATAAAGTTAGAATTTTGGAACACGTGACTAGTTACAATTAGTTGCACGAGTATTGTGACACGATCACTGCAGTGCCTACACTGCTACGTACTTGAATGATATGATATCATAGAACATCAAAATTTTGATGTAGTCAGGTATACACTATATGGCCAAAGATGACCGGTCACTTGCGATTTTAGACGTTTTGTTAAATATCTAGAAAAATACATGAGGAATTAACCTGAAACTGCAGGTGTGTAAACAGGTAAAAAACACTTTATTTCAATGCTTAAATATCTTTTTTTTTAAATGCCAATATTTACGCGTATCGAAAACGTAGAAAATGAGTTTACAATCGAAGAAAATTTAATAACTGATTCTGAATGTCTACCATTAAATGTTTGATTAAAATCACAAACAGCAAAATATGCTTACATACAATTTAAAAAAATAAATATACCAATTTGAAAAACACTAAATAATTAGTATTTATAATTGTACTATTTAACAATAACAAACTACAATAGATGAATTAAATGCATTATTACATTTAACAATTTCTTCAAAATCTTTCCATGTTGTAAAGAATTGCTATTTCATAATTTTGGCAAATGTTAAATTTGAAAACATTGATATGAAGATTTGGGATTTTAAATACTAATTTTAAATACTAATTTTAAATATTATTAGCAATGAAGAAAATCTTTTAAACGTTTCACTACTATAATATGTAAAAAGAAATTTTCCCAGTATAATGTTAATTTCTAAATTGAAACAGTTTCGTAATATCATAATAATCGAATATCACATTTAACTCCAAAATAATAATGACGATATATACTGTATTAGTAATCTTAAAACTGTAATATGCCGAAAAAAATTTCAAAATACTGTCACAACATATTTTAATCTCAAGAAACTAAAAATTAATATTTACAATCATTCCACTATGAATCGTAGACATAAATCAGTCTCTGCGTCAGCTTTTTTTTTTTTTTTTTTTTTCCTAGCGATGGCAGATTAAGACGTTTTACAGTATCGAATTGGAAAATGTCGCTTCTGAAAATCCAATATGAATTCCAGAGATCAGTCTCATTCTATATTACATAAAACTATTTAACTTATGTTAATAATCTACCAAACAGGAATAAAAAAATTAAATTAAATAAGACATACCTTTATAGCTCCATAAATATTGTTATAATATCCGTATTTTATCCTAAACAGGCGGACATCTTTCACTTAACTTAAAAAAAGCGTTAACTAATTCCCGCTTCAAATGTTCTCTAATCCTTATTCATTATTCGCTGAAATCGAACGCAGACGATCTTATAGTAAGCAGATGTTTTATTATTATTGTTTTCTTTTCGTATAGAACAGATTTGGAACAATAAATGCGCAATAATTTTAAGTGTCTGTAATTAAAATTTTCCATCTGAATGAAACACCTGCCTTTTTTTTAAAGTAAAGTTTGTTTTACACTCAATAAATCCAAAATACATCTTAATAAATGAAAATAGAGTATAGAGGATAAAAAAAATTGTCTTTGTCAAACTGTGGTTCTTTTCACATTAATTTTCTGCAGAATAAAACAATTTGTAAAATTACTTTTTTTAAAGTCATATCTCTAAAACACAAATTTAAAATACGAATAATTAATTATGACTTGGGTTTTGTATACATTTTGTATATATATATATTTTGTTTTTCGGAAAATGCTAATTTTATTTTAAAAATCTGAAAGAAGTAGATTAAAAAAAAATAGTTACTTAAAATTGTTAAACACTAACAGGAAAAAATATGACTTGAATGCAAATTATAATTAAAGAATACATATATGACTCCACTCTGAACACTCTTTCTACGTGATCATTAAGAGCTTCAGACTTAACTGTAATAGATCATTTTTAGTTTGAAACCACAAAAATGTTTCAAATACCACTGGTCGATAAAAAGAAGAAAAAAAAAATCCTTCCCGCAAACTAAATATGTAAAGTGTACAGATTTAATATTCCTAATTCTAAATATGTTATCCGAATTGCTCCAGCACGTACCATTTTTCGGAGAAACACTTTTATAATAATAACAATCAGTGAAGGATTATGATATTAAATTGCAATAATAGATAACATTGAAATCATGGAAAAAGTATACTTTCACTGTTTTAGATATCAAATTGATAAAATATAGCATGAAAATCTAGTTTGTTGATACTTACCGTACATTTTCCTGATTATGCCCCCTCCCCCTCTTTTCGTGTCCGAATTTACTATTTGCTATCCACTAATATGTTTTTATTCCTTATGTCGCTTTAACTCGGGCCTGTTAAAAATACTTCTCTTCATTTCCAAAGATTTTTGAAGT
Organism: Maratus speciosus; assembly: GCA_963932465.1. Taxonomy (NCBI): domain Eukaryota; kingdom Metazoa; phylum Arthropoda; class Arachnida; order Araneae; family Salticidae; genus Maratus; species Maratus speciosus. The sequence goes on from OZ010789.1 coordinate 437,486,412, forward strand.
TCATATTTCTGTCACACTGTGACTTATAATATGGTGGGAGTTTTTTTTCACTAGTGTGACATGACGTACGTTACATGCAGTGACATAACAGTGACGTTACAATTTTTTTTAATGGCCAGAAAAATATAATTTTACATAAATAACATGTTTTGAATAATTTTGGTATTTTTTTAAGTTTTCTAAGAAATTCACATCTCAGTCACAATGTGACATCACTGAGGGGTGACACTTTGGTCACAGATGTGACGTGACCACAGTGACGCCACAACGACGTTACTGTGACCATGCATGCTATGAGGGAATCCAGCGATTAGGATATGTCCTATCGAGGTATACTCGCACAGTGTAGCTAAAAGGAGCAGGCGCTCCATCATGCTGAAACCAGATGTTTCGGCGTGTAGCGGCTGGAACGTCACCCATCACATCCGGCAAGACTTTTCTAAGAAAATGCGATAGGCATTGCCGTCGAGGCGCTGAGGTAGTAGGTAAGGTAGTAGGTAGTATTATCAGTGACATGTTAATACATGTCACTGATAATATCAGCTCAAACGTTTACGGCGAAATGTTGTTGACGAGTATGGGCACCTGTAGACCTTGGGTTTTCATGCGCCCATATGTGCAGTGCATGTTGTGTAGGTTCAGGACACCGTCCTGTGTAAAACTGGATTCATACGAATACAAAATCCACGATGGAAAATCCGGCTGTGCGACCCGTTGTTGCAAATACCAGCGTGCGAATGCAACGCGTTGGGAATAATCGTCAACACACAATGCCTGTACTCTTTGTAAGTGGTAGGGGTATTGCATGTACTCATCCTGTAAGCGCATAATGCTAGAACGATGTACATCCAAGACGCTTTCGTTTGCTCGGAGACTTCTTTGCGGGTTTCTGTGAAACTCCCGTTGCACGGCTTCCTCTACGACATGCGTGCGTGTAGTGCGTTCTCGACCGATGTGTCTACGTACTTGGAAATCTCCTACTTCACGTAATATGCGGTGCAATTGTCCAAAGAAAACATGACTTGACTGACGTCTGCTTGGGAAGCGCTCAAGGTACATCCATACCGCAGGTCGTGCATTCACCATATACGTAATGCTTATAGTCCAATTCTGCGTTTCTAAGCCAATTCACTCTTCTCCTACAACGTCCTCGCCTGAAATGATTACGCTTCCCACTCTCCCGTAAGCCCGCGCTCATCGCCATCTAGCGGTCGCAGTTTGCATTTTCGAACACAAGTTCCTATGTAAATCTTATTTATCACGATGTGACAGACCAGCATGTTAAGTTTGTAAACGGCCTTTTGAGACACCCTGTATGTATATATATATATATATATATATATATACATATATTTATGTATTACAACTATATGTATTTTGCATACGATTGTAGTTTACCTGTATGATTCTTCATTTTGGTTACACATATTTAAATTTAATAGGTGTGTATGTCTCGTAATTTATCCCATTCATTTATAGCCTTTTGGAAATGTCACGAAAAATTTCACATTCTATAAGTCATATCACAATTTTTTATTCATAGTTTAACATATTTTGCATAAGCTTTAATTAAATTTTATCTTATATTTTTTTGGAGAGCTATGAATTACCATTATTTGATTCAAAGTGAATTAAAATAATAATTATAAATTTACATTGCAGTTCTCTGCAAATACTACTTTAAAATATTTAAATACTTTCGAAATCCTAAATTGTTAAATTTATTTCTTGTGTGCAAAAGTACGCAGATTATTCAAACAATTTTATACCATTTTGCTTCATCTGAGATGAAGTTATAAATTTATATCCTAGGTATGGAATACTTTTATGATATTGAAATACAGCTTTAGAGTCTCCAAAGTTTCTTAATGCACTTAATATGTTCTTCGTAAAAAGAGAAAATCCAGAGAAATTGTATAAAACATACGGGAAAATATTATCATATGTTTAAATTCCAGTATGCGTTTGAATGTCTCGTGATAAAAATTTTATATAAAAGTATTTTTTTTTTTTTATTTAACCATTAGTCCAGGCAATAGAGAATTTTACCTAGCAAAATTAAAAGTAGTTCTGGAAATCGGCTTATTTTATGTTTTTTGGGTCGCTGAATTCGAATTTGTAACTTCCCACCAAAATTTCCCCCGGCAACCCCCCCCCCCACATTTTGACAAAAATCCCCCCAAAAAAGGTTTTTATAAAAAAAAATCAATTTTTTTAATGTTTTAGGGAAAAAGTATCTAGAAATGCAGAAAGTAGACAAAATTTGCAACAAATTAGATATATGACATTATGACTTAGGATGAAGGGGAAGGAGCCTCGGAGCATGCGCGCGGTGATGCGTGGACTAAGTTGCGGAATTACACTTAACCACTTACACGTTTACATTCGCCCTCCCATCACCCCTCCGAACTTTCCTTATAACGTTTACTTTAAGTTTTTTGGTCGCTGAACTTACCCCCAAAATTCCCCCCCCGAAAACCCCCCAAAATAGTTGTTATTAACTTAAATTTCTTATTGTTTTAGGGGGAAAGCATTACGAAATTCAGAAACTAGACAAAATTTGCATCAAATAGGATATATGACATTATGACGTAGGACAAACGGGGGGAGACGGGGCTGCCTCGCAACATTCCCCGAGCGCATTTCTCAAAAACCAAATGTTTTCAAAAAATTAATTTTTTGGGGGGTTGCCGGGTGAAATTTTGGTAGGAAGTTACAAATTCGGATTAAGCTACCCAAAAACATAAAGTGAGTCGAAATCCAGAACTAGTTTTAATTTTTCTAGGCAAAATCCCCTATTGCCTGGAATTTCATAACTTAGTGCACATAGTGCCGCAGTGCATGTTCACAGCAGTTCTCCCCCTCCCCGTTCATCCTACGTCATAATGTCATATATCCTATTTGTTTCAAATTTTGTCTAGTTTCTGAATTTCGTAATGCTTTTCCCCTACTACAATAAGAAATTTAAGTTAAAAAAAAATATTTGAGGGGGTTTTCGGGGGGGGGGGATTTTGGGGAAAGTTAAAATTTCGGATTCAGCGATCAAAAAAACTTAAAGTAAACCTTATAGGAAAAGTTCGGAGGGGAGATGGTAGGGCGGATGTAAACGTGTGCGTGGTTAAGTGGAATTGCGCAACTTAGTTCACGCAGCACTGCGCGCATGTTCCGAGGCAGATCCCCCCCTTTCCCTTCATCCTGAGTCATAATGTCATATGTCTAATTTGTTGCAAATGTTGTCTACTTTCTGAATTTCTAGATACTTTTTCCCTAAAACAATAAAAAAATTGATTTTTTTAATAAAAACCTTTTTTGGGGTGGTTGCCGGGGGGAAATTTTGGTGGGAAGTTAAAAATTCGGATTCAGCGACCCCCCAAAAAGATATAGCACGCCTTTTTCCAGAACTACCATGAATTTTGCTAGGTAGAGCCCCTATACGGTCTCTATTGCCTGGACTACATACTTGTGCCAAATTTCGTATTCGAAATGTATTTTCAGGATACTCATACATCTTGTGAAAGACTAATTCTTCCGTACATTTAAGTAAAGAATTCCTTTATGCCTTTAATTTCACATTTAAAACCTTTTTATTTATAAATACCAATAAAATGAAAAGCATATTTTTTTTTTTTTATTCTTTGGATTCTTTATTCAAATATAAACGAAGATAAAATAATTACATTGGAGATGACATGAAAGAAACTTGACAAAATTATTCCTCTTTTTACAGCATGCAATAACACTAATGCTGAAGTAAAAAAGTCTGTTCATTTTAACACTTTTTCGAATAATATAATTTAAAAATTAAAATTAGCAAAGAGATTGTACTTTTTGTTGAGAAGTAATCTACAGTTCAAAATCGCAATACTTACGCTCAAACTGAATGAGCTATTAAAGATATATATAAATATTATACAGACATACAAACAATAAATACAATAAACCCAACTGGAGTGAAAAATTAGCCAGAGCCAGGAATCTAACCCGGCACCGCAGTATACAAGACTGCTGCTCTAACCACTGAGCTACTGACAACGATGAATAGATTGTCCGGTCATCCAAGGCTGTCGTATAGATGTCTTTTGACTTCCCCAACATGGTTTATTATTGCGAAATTGCAGACTCAGGCATCGGCCGGAGTAGCTCATTGGTTAGAGCAGCAGTCTTGTATACTGTGGCCCTGGGTTCGATTCCTGGCTCTGGCTAATTATTCACTCCAGTTGGGTTTATTGTACTTATTGTTTGTATGTCTGTATACTATTTATATATATATTTAACTGTTGAATGCAGGCGTTATTTATGTGCGTATGTGTGTTTTAATATAGGTATATTGTAGTATGAGTGATTTATTATGAATGAACTATTGTTTATTCAAACTTAAACTTACACTATGTGCAAAACTACTTAAAAGATGATAGAATACTAAAAAGATGTTAAATTATTTTAATACCTTAGTACTTTCAACTATAAAAAACATAGTCTTCGTCTGAGGAATATAAGAAATACAATTGTTGTTGGCGTCTAATTTTCAAAATTCACGTAGATGGTGACGAAAGGGGTGAAGGTTGAAGTCAATTTTTAGATCCGGAAAAACATTAATAAATAAAACATGGATATAGGGAAGTGGAATATTACTCGTTTTATGATTATTTAAGTAAACTGAGCCAAATTCTGATAATGTTGTAGGATAAAACGTCATTGCTTACAGTATTTTCTTTAGTAATAATTTCTATTGATTCGCGGATGATTAAATCACGATAATTCTTTGAGGGATATATAATTTTTGCGTCTTCGAAATTAACTTGTATATTCTGCTTCTGGTTAAGTCTTGACAGGGCTGCTGTAGGTCGGTTATACTTTAAATCTCTCAAATGTTCTTTAATACGGACTTTAAGTTTACGTGAAGTCATTCCTATGTATTCGAGATAAATATTTTCTGTTTTCAGTGGAATTATATATACTCCAGAAATTTCATCTTCCGGGATCGGGTCTATTTTGGCACAAATTAGATTTTTCAATTTTGCTGGAGGAGTGGCGATTAAGTTTACGTCAAAGCGAAAAAATGCATGTCTGAGTTTTTCGAAAAGTCCTGGTATGTACTTCATCTTGCAATATTTCATATTACACCGTGGAGTTTTTTGTATTTCCATATGGTTCTTCTGTGAGTTGATAACGACGAGTAATATTCCACTTCCCTATATCCATGTTTATTTATTAATGTTGTTCCGGATCTAAAAATTATCTTCAACCTTCACTCCTTTCGTCACCATCTACGTGAATTTTGAAAATTAGACGTTAACAACAATTGTATTTCTTATCTTCCTCAGACGAAGACTATTTTTTTATAGTTGAAAGTACTAAGGTATTAAAATAATTTAACACCTTTTTAGTATTCTGTCGTCTTTTAAGTAGTTTTGCACATAGTGTAAGTTTAAGTTTAACTTTTTAAAGATGAATTAAGCATTTCTATGTATTTATTTACTATTGTTTATTCTTTTCTGGGGAATACTGCATTATACTAAAGAAAGGAAAAATAAACTCTAACTGCGATATGTATTATCTTATCCCTCACCAATCAAAGTTTAAAAATATATATTGGCTAATCATAATACAAGAACACGACTCTGAATCACAATGCACTTTACCGTATTGTAAAACATCACCTCTACCAATTAATTTGCAAATCTACGCTTTATATATAAAATCCTAATATAGTGATTTTTGAAAAATATTTGAAATATTTTAACACCTTAATTGTAATGATTCTAGAACACTGATTGTAACACAATATTAGTATGTTGTAGACACCTACGTACTAAGATGGTGTATGTAGTACTTATATTTCAGCACTAAATAATTTGATTATACTACGGTCTAAGAACCGTGATTGCTTAGGATACATTTGATTGCCATTAATTTGCATGGAACTCTACGAAATTTGTAAATGTTACTGATGGTCATTGCGCACTGCTCTCCATTGAATGCATGTGGTGTAAAATGTATAGATCTTTTACAGGGCTGCACAAATTCGAATAAGTTACCGTCCATCGCCAATTAATACTGAAAGAGCCCCATTACTATGACCTAATGAAATAAATATAACGTAATATTAATCGATACATTATAATTCTTCACTTTTAGTACACATAAACCTGTTTTCATTTAAATTTTCTGACGCGATTTAAGCACATTTCTCAAAGAACGAAATTTGCTAAAATATTCAGATTAATCTTCTATCATGTGCAAATTTATATTTTGATAAAACAATTCAGAAATTATTTTTTTCGTCGGTTACGATCCTGGTGGGAAACTGCACAACAGATATTTTAAACGGAATTTTTAAAGTTTTCTCAAGTGCCACCAATAGTACAACTTAAGTTTTGCACACTTTTCTTCTGCACTTGCCCGAGTGAGAAATAAAGTTAAGTTAATTTAAAAAAAAAAAAATTATATAGGTTTAGAGCTCCATACTTAAAAAGTAATAATGGAACTATAACAAGATCACTTCTGTGTCTGTCTGTCCGTTTGTCACAGCCCTTTTTTCTCGTAAACTATGGAACGAGGAAAGTTCAAATTGGGAAAGTACTAAAGACTATTGACCCACATATTTACAGATTAATAAATATTCACAAATATATTTGGGAAAAATGTAGAGGGGCTAATTAAGTTACTTGAAAAAAAAATATTTTCTTTCTATATCGTAAGGGGTATCGTATGAAATCTTTCGTAACGCTGAACTCATATTTCATTTAATTTTAGGCATTATATTTTCAAAGTTATCGTCGAAAGTGTAATTCAAAAGTATGTTCTCTCTCCTCTAATTTGGAACCTACAGTAAATAAATTATGAAAAAATTAGAAGTAGTAGACGTTAACTTAAACCTTGCAGGAAAATTAAAGCGATTACCGTAGGTCTTATAGTTTTTGAGAAAATTGCATTTTTCCGTTACATACAAATTTTAATTTACGGGCATTCAGCGAAAGTGTTGAGCAGCGCTGGAGGTACCTATCGCAGCAAAATTATAAAAGAATTGTTGATCATGATTTTCGAAAAAAATTGTCGGTAATTAGCCGAGATATTAACCCTTATAGACACGGACTGTTTAGATATACATAATGACAGGGGCGACGTACTTAATGATCCATCGTCTTTTAAAGCCTAGATAACAAATTTTAAGGATATATTAGTGTAATGCAATGTCCAGTAGCAGTGTAAAAGCAATAAATATTCTAATTTGATTATAATTAATGGCATAAATACTATGATATTCGAGACTAGTTTTATTGTGTGGCTCTCTCAATACACCTACCGTGTCTTTAAAGTTTAAACAAAAATCTATATGGAAAAAAAGGGCACAGTCCAAAGCGACATTGCAACTTTACGACGTCCTTTCGAAGCGCGCTTACCACAATGCTAAGTTTAAATTTTGAACAATAGTTTTGCTTTAAGTACACTGTGAAATGAAAAGATTATTACTACACTGAATTTATGTTTATGAAATGCCAAATGAAGTTTAAATGTGAACTAATTTTATTAAGATTAAAAAAAGAATTATACAGAATAGTTATATTTGATATTATTTAGGTTCCATATCTCGTTGAACTTTCATGGTATATCCACTTAACAATTATCTGGTATGTACTGATATACCCAATCCTACGTTGTATAATTTTTACAAAGTCTTAGTATTCTTTTAGCAACGAATTTTTTAATAATACATTTACTAATTCATATATTATTGTACGGACCCCTCAGTGCGTGAGTAATACTCACACTTGACAGTTTATTTTTAATTAAAACATCGGAATATACTCCAGGCAGGATCGAATGTCTCTGGGAGCGACACTGCTGAGAAATTACAGATGTAAATTTCAAAATGGATTTTTTATTTGTTTCCTCGTAAATCAACAATTCTTCTTGTTAAAATAAGATAGAATGTCAAATCCACTTTCTGTCCCCCCTATGGTACTTACTAGCTGAAAATAAAGTAAACAAATTTGAACAAAAATGACTTTTTGCTTTCTCTCTATGGCAACGCATAGTAAAAATGATAAAAGTATAAACGCTCAACACTAAAATTAAATCAAATTTATTTATTTATTTTAAATCTTGAAAATAATATTTTGTCATGCTCAAATTTATATTTAGTGTAATTTTTTATATGATAGAATTAAAAAAAAAAAAAAAAAAAAAAAAAAAAAAAAAAAAAAAAAAAAAAAAAAAAAAAACGTTAGTAGAGCCTCTAATGGGGCATGGCATAACTAAAATTTTAAAATGTATTTTTTTATGTTTATTCATATGGCGAACTTGCGACGCGTTAATATTGAATAAAATAGATTCAATTTAACATTATTTTACCCGAATACACCTCCAAGCGCAAAAGAATCAAATTAAAAATACATTAAAACTTCAAATAAATTTTCTCACAAGCAAGAGTACTTCGATATATTCATGCTTGTAGAGATTAAACTCATCAGTTTTTCCCGTTGTTAAATAAGTTCCCGTAGCTGGAGAGATAGAAACTGAATTTAAATGAAATTCACTTTGTATGTTTCGCACTTTGACACATAATCAAAATAAAAATAGGAATTACAGCTTCGACACAATTTACTTTTACAGGTGTAAGGTCTTGCTAACGGTGAATTTATTAATAAAATGGATTTTGTATGTTTAACTGCATGACAACCGTACTCCATTTAAAAGTAGAACATGTTTAAATGTGAAATTACATGTGAAAATATGTTTTGCGTTTATAGCGCTCCTAGTCGGGAAATAGAGTATTACATTCTTGATTTTTTTTTTCTCATGCATGAATTCAAAACAGAACTGAAAATATTTCAACACAACAGCTTGATTAGTCTGAATCACTGTCTATTTGAAATGAATAATGTTATTTGCGGCAAAAGTCTATTTGCCTTTTTTATGTTTATGCAAAAAAATAAATAAATAAATAAATTAAAAAAAAATCAGCCTAGCATAGTTTTAAAAGGAAACTTAAAGCGTTCAAAATGGGCAGAATGCTGGTGGATATTTTCCTTTCTATGTACTTGTTTTTACCTTTTTTATGCGAAATTTCTTTGGTAAATCAAACTTTTGTTAATACTTGGAAATTTTTTCAGAGAGAAAATTTCGCCTTGCATACAATATTCCAATGAAAATCAAATTTCAAATTAATTGCTTAAAAGGCACAAAGGCCAGCATAGTGAAAAAGATTCCATGCCTTGACTCGAACCCGGGCTATCGGTACAGCGTATTGAAATTCTACCAACTAAACCACATATGGAAAGATACGCAGCTTGGAAACTTCTCACTACTACATGTTGGCAAAGCTACAAACACAGCACAAGATGGGATATTTTTCGAGAGCCACAGACATGGGACGAACACGAAACTTAATTAAATCCAGCATCGATTGAAACCGTTTTAATACTTGGAAATTTTTCCAGAAAGAAAATTTCGCCTTGCATGCTATACTGATGGCCCGGGTTCAAGTCCGGAATGGAATTTTTTTCACTATGTTGGTCTTTGCGCATTTTAAGCAATTAATTTGAAATTTGATTTTCATTTGAATATTGTATGCAAGGCGAAATTTTCACTCTGTAAAAAATTCCAAGTATTAATATAGTTTCAGTCGATGCTGGATTTATTTAAGTTTCGTGTTTGCCCCATGTCGGTGGCTCACGGAAAATATTCCATCTTGTGCTGCGTTTGTAGCCTTGCAAAACATGTAACAGTGAAAAGTTTCCATGCTGGGTATCGATCCATGTGGTTTAGTCGGTAGAAAGTCAGTACGCTATACTGATGGCCCGGGTTCGAGTCACGGCAGGGAATCTTTTCACTATGTTGGCCTTTACGCCTTTTAAGCATTTGATTTTCATTTGAATATCAAACTCTTGTTTCTAATAATTTAGGTTATATATTTATCCAAGGGCATTTAAAATATTAAAAGTTATAATGATATTTTTTTATATATTTCGCTCATACAAAACATTTTCTTTACTTTTTTCTTTCAAAATATTAATATAAATTTAAAATAGAAGAAAACAACGTTATCATTTTGAAGTTCTCTGTAGAAAGCAAGAAATAGAAAGTAATATAACTGTTTTGCTTTAACGTTGACATCTATTTCACAAAAAACGCTCTAAATAAAAAAAAAATTATCAGTAAGTAAAATCATAATTTAATCAAATTTTTCGTGTTGATACATGCCATATTTCTCTTACTGGAAGTTCTATAAATATCATCCATTTTCTCCTACAAAGCCATGCAAAAAGTTTTATAATATATGGGCTGTCTTATACATATATACTCTGTAGTATCTTTCAAAGGTTTACAAATACACCAATCTTATTTCTTTTAAAACTAAAAGAAATGCAATTTGTTTCCTGTCCGTCTCCCATTTAGACTATGCCCGAAATAAAATCTCAAACAAAAGTTTAAGTCGCCAAATGATCGCTTAACATGGTAACATTTGCTGAAGTGTCAAATTTGGGAATCAAATTATGTCTTTGAAGGATATGCAAAATTGGAGATGACTGCAAAAAATAATAATAACTGCTTTTGTAAAAAATATGTTCACACATTAATACACTAAAATTTATCCCTTTTATTCACATATTGATCTTCTGCGGTTGAATCATTTTCATAGAAAAAATTTTAACTTTTGATTGGTAAACATGCAAGACACAATATCTGCAGCATAATTTAAAAGGTAAAATATATTTTAAAGGTTTAAAAAAATTATCACTTTTTGTAAAGATTGAATAAACCAGGAAATGTAAATTTCTCAAACACGAGACCATTATTATTTATATAATTTTTAATACCGTCAAAATATAAAAATTAGAAATTAGAAATTAGAAATATAGATACATATTACAAAAACTAACTAAGGCACAAGTCATAATATATTTGCACTTAAGCTGTCTATTAGCTTGTCCATCCATACATTTATAAATTTCTAAAAACAATCTTAATTCAAAGTATTTTAAATAGGTGTCGTGTTAAATTACCGCTTGTTTGTAACTACAGTGCATTCAACATGCATTCAACGTACGAATCAGTTGTAGGTTTATTGTTTTGGAGGCGAAAGGCATAGGATCAAAGCCAAAAATTAATCGTATATGAACGTTAGGAGACATAGTTATGGCTCTACGAAGAATACGTTCCTCATTTAAATGCTGCACATGAATGGTTTTTCAGTGTTTAAAATTTTGGTATTAATATTGAGCACTGAAAAAATGAAATTTGGTAGATTTTTAATATATAGAGGACCCCGAAGAACATTTGTATTATAAAATTTTATGATAGATATTCTTCCCATTCAATCTGCATCTATATATTTTAAGTACTATTACTTACAACGGAATTAATATAATTTAGTATTTTTATTATTTTACAGAGCTATACATTATAGAATCCAGTACAGTTATTTTATGCTAGCTTATGCGTAACTTCGTTCCCGTAATATTTTAAAAAGAATCAATGCACTACTAAAGCAAAAAAAAAAAAAAAAAAAAAAATCCACTCCTGATAATGACAAACATAAACAATTAACTGAATCTATGGTGTTCTATCATTGCTACTGCTACCAGGTCACTATAAAAAGAAGTGGGACATATAGGGAATAAAAGCGGGACAGCGGCTTTTAAATCGGGACATAAAAATACAGTAAATCCTAATGAAACTGTCTAAAAAGGAAAATAAACTGTTCCTGGTGAAATGAATATTATACGAATATACCTGAACATGTTATATTATACGAATATGCGGAAACCTGTCTAAAGCAGAATTTTTCTCTATTCCCTTGAAATTTAATCTTAGAACGTTTTATTATCTTATATATGGCAAAATGTGCAAAGGTGAAATTGCAAAAGACCGAAACCAAATTCTGTTTTCGAGAGGTTTCCGATTGAGATTTTCTAATTGCATTCTATATCATTCGCAGGAACTCCAAAATTTTTACGTTTCAGATAAAATTCCGTTAAACAAAGGCAACGTTTTCACACGTTTGTTTAATCAAAATATAATATATTTACAACTATAAAACCAAAACACATTGCTACAGGAAAAATATTTCGTTTTAGCATGTAGATTTGTACACAATTCCTTTATGCAGAATCATAAATATGTTTCTTTATAAGCAGGTTATTTTTTCACAGGTTTTACTGTATTGAGTTTCACTTTGTATAGACTAACGGATAGCATTATACTGAAAGAAATTAAAAAATATATATATGAATCATGAAAAATTGGGATTTTTAGTATCCCACGCTGGGGCTTCGCAGGATGGGCCTTATAGCACCTGAAAACCGGGACATATGGAAACACTAATCATGACCGAGCGCGTATACGGTTTCGTATGCCACGGTGGTACATTGTAAAATATAATCTCCCGTAAGGCATGGTGACGTCACGGCGACGTCGTTGTGAAGTCACACTGTGATTTTGTGACCGTCGATGTGACGTCACGTGACGTCGATGTGACGTCACAGTGACTAGAATGCGAGGTCGTTATGGCCGTTTTAGAGGACGTTTGTGACGTCACATTGTGACCATTCTGTGAAGTCACGGTGTGACAAATTTGTGAAAAGTGTGTCATTTGTGACTATTTTGGCATTAACTTTGTGACGAACCTGTGTCGAAAGCGACAATGCTTTGAAATCACATTGTGACCGATTTGTGAAATATGTGTCATTTGTGACGAACTTGTCGTAAACACTGTGATTTCAAATGAAAATCAAATTTCAAATTAATTGCTTAAAAGACGCAAATAGTGAAAAAGATTCCATGCTGGGACTCGAACCCGGGCCATCAGTACAGCACACTGACATTCTACCGACTAAATCACATGGAACGATACCCAGGCTGGAAAATTTCTCACTATTACATGTTGGCAAGGCTACAAACGCAGCAAAAGATGGAATATTTAGCGTGAACCACTCACATGATGCAAACACGAAACTTAATTAAATCCAGCATTGATTGAAATTATATTAATACTTGGAATTTTTTCCAGAGTGAACCATTCGCGTTGCATACAATATTTCAAATGAAAGTCAAATTTCAAAATAATTGCTTAAAAGGCAATTTTAATTTGAAATGTTGTATGCAGGGCGAATGTTTCTCCCTGGAAAAATTTCCAATTATTAATTAGTTTCAATCGATGCTGGATTTAATTAAGTTTCGTGTTTACCCCATGTCGGTGGCTCACGATAAATATTCCATCTTATGCTGCGTTTGTAGCCTTGTGAATATGTAATAGTGAGAAATTTTACAGGCTGGGCGTCGTTCCATGTGGTTTAGTCGGTAGAATGTCAGTGTGCTACACTGATGACCCGGCTTCGAGTCTCGGCATGGAATCTTTTTCACAATGTTGGCCTTTGCGCCTTTTAAGCAATTAATTTGACATTTGATTTTCATTTGAAATATTGTATATAAGGCGAATGATTCTCTCTGGAAAAATTTCTAAGTATTAATACAGCGATGAATTTTAAAATAAAATTTTGCTGTAAATATAAAATCTTATCTTTTTACCGTACTTTTTAGCAAAATATCGCTGCTTTGGAGTCCTATTCTTCTAAAACATTTTACATTTTTCCACTTAAAAAACAATGCTTATCAACTGACATATTTTTTTTATTAAGTACTATGCTTGATATTTAGAATGTGTAAGTTTTTTAATTTGTACTGATTTGTCATTGCTTTATTAAATACGAACATGGAAACTAACGGATATTAATACAACTATTATTTATAGAGCGGCATAATAAGCGATATTTATTTAAATTTTTTATTCCCGTGTATATTGTACTTTGTGAATATGAGCTAAATAGATTTGGTATGTTTATAGGAAAAGACTGATCTGGGAAATAGAAAAAAAAACAAGTAAGAAAAATCATGCGTTAAGCATAGATTAAAATATACTTTCCAACACTTTCTGAATGCTTTAACAAGACATCGAAATTTAGGGAAATGACGTAAATAAGATAACTAATTAAACATTTTAGAAAACGCATAAAACATTTGAAAAACTGATTTCAGCAGTTACCGTCCATAGCGAAATATGTTTTCCAATTCTTTTGAACAGCCCTTATTTGATCTGTAGGTTGATACACTGAAAAAAATGAAGTACTCAAAAATGAGCAAACCGACGTACTCATATTGAATTGAATATTTTTGGATCAAAAATGAACCTATGCTTTCTCTATTTTTAAGCATCACATGTTATCAAACCCAAACAAACGAATAGTTTTGTACCCTGTAATGGTTCATTTCATTTATGGCGGCATAAATGATGTTTATTAATGTAAATATTAAATTATGCACAGCATTTTAAAAATAATTGCTTGGAAATAATGCTCTTGTCATAAAAATATTCGATTTGAGTATCTTGTTAAGAAGTTTACTATTTTTCTTGATAAATAATCAATTAAACATTTCTTGTTAAGAACTTTGAACGGGAAATAAATGTCAGTACATTTTTACTTTACATTTTAGGTTTTTTTTTTTTTTTTTTTTTTTTTTTTTTTTTTTTTTTTTTTTGAGGGGGGGGGGGGGGCAGTACATAACGATTCATATTTGATCACAGCCATGGAATAAAAAATGAGTACATGTGTTTCTCAACTTTGAGTACATTTGGATCGGAGCTATTTTGTGCATGTGACGCATTTAAAATTGAGTACTTTTTACTCAATTTTGAGTACCCATTTTTTTAAGTGTATATATACTATATAATGGGAAAATTTAGTTTAGCAAGAAAACGCCTAACAGGTTGAAATTCATTTTCAGCAATTTATACTAATGTATGGAAACATACTTGAATACTTTTGTACAACCCTGTAGTTAACCTAAAATCTTTATTACACGCCACTATTTAGTTAAAATTTAATTCAAACTAAGACACTCTTAAAACTGCTGAAATCACATTTCCAGAAATTATAATATATAGACGGCCATGTATTCAATTCTTTACGTGACCCTGTATATCATTTTATCTATATTCTACAAATATTTCTTGGTAAATTAAATGCAGTTCAGCGAAAAAAAGCATAACTCATTTAAAAACCACCTTTAAGCAATTTGCGCCCATACCCAGTAATCCTTACGAATACTTTTATGTAGCCTTGTATAAGAATTATAGCATTTATATACATCATACACTATGCATAAATATAGTGAATCATAAAAGTGCATATCATAATTAAAAATATATTTCCACGAATGATCGCTAATGAACAGTACTTCGGATACAATATGGTATCTGAAAGATTTTGTGTGTCCCTGTAAATGCTATATACGTATTAGTCGTATTATACATGAAATAATTTATAGTATGTAAACCTCAGCGACATACATCAATTTCATTATATATGGAATAGATTAACATAATTAAAGTATGCCGCAAACAATTCCCTCCACCTCTATATCATTATGTATTTGAATTCCTTTTTTAGTACTGTAAATGAACAATAACTATTCTTTGCATCGCATAGTCAACAGAATGCATATTTTATTGCACTTCATAAATGATATAAATTTTATTCTGTTTAAAAGCGTGCGTAAAATCATAAAAAATCATTTGAAACGACTTTTTCCCATAGGCCGTAATGTAGCGGAAAAACTTTGGCTGTCCCTGTAAATGAACAAAGCATGCTACAAGCTTCATTACAAATAGGTACCGTGCGATGGTAAACGTCAATACCATCCAAAAATTTCAGGGCAATCTGAGTATATTTTCGAGAGTTAGAGCGCACACAGACTGCTAGACGGACAGACGGAGAGACAAACCGAAGTCATAAGCACTTTTCAACTTGTGTCCTACATTGTGTATCCTGTATTATATGAACTTTTAAAAAATATATACTAAAGCAGTTTAATCTATAACTTCCTATCAGGCATGAAAAATACTTTATTTCAATGCTTAAATATCATATTTTACTTTATAGTGCCAATAATTACCCGAATCATACACGTAGAAAATTAATTTACAATAGAAGAAAATTTAATAACCGATTCAGAATGTCTATAATTAAATGTTTGATTAAAATCACAAACAAAAAAATGCTTACATACAATTAAAAAAAATAAATATACCAATTTGAAAAACACTAAATATAATAATTAGTATTTATAATTGTACTGTTAAACAACAGCAAACTACAATAGATAAATTAAATGCATTATTAGATTTAACAATATCTCAAAAATATTTCGATATGGTATAAGGAATTCCTATTATTTTATAATTTTGGCAAATGTTAAATCTGAAAACATTGGTTTGAAGATTTAGGATTTTAAAAGATAATTTAAAATATTATGAGCACTAAAAGAAAATTCTTTCAAATGTTTCACTACTGTAATATATTAAAAATACATTTTCCCAATATAATGTTAATTTCTAATCTGAAACAGTTTCGTAATCTCATGATAATCGAACATCATATTTAACCCCAAAATAATAATAACTATAAGTGTTAGTAATCAAAAAATAGTAAGAAGCCGATAAAATAATTCCAAATCATTGTCGTTCCATACATTTTCAATCTCAAGTAAGAGTAAATTAATGTTTATATTAATTCCAGTATGAATGTAGGCATGAATGTCTCTGCGCAGTTTTTTTCAAGCGATGGCAGATTAAAATATTTTTCTTTACAGTTATCAAATTGGAAAATATCGCTTCTGACAGTTAAAGATCAGTCTCTTACAAATATAACTATTTAACTCATAATATACAACCAGGAATAAAATATTTAAATTAAATAAAACTTACATGCACGTTCCATTAATATCCGTGTATCCTAAAATGGTCATTTCCTTATCTTAAAGTGTTGTAGACGTGTTGTTCTAAAACAAGTGAACTATTTCCCGCGTATTCTCATATTTATTTTTCTGTGGGCAGACGATTTTCGAGCAGATGGTTTGTTACAGATTGTTTGTTTTTGTATGCAAGAAATATGGAATTTGAACGCGCTGAATTTTTCTGAAAGTATCATTCATTAAAATTTTGTATTTAAAGAAATGTCCAATGTATTTAATCTTTTCTTTTTATCCGTACCAAATAATTCAAGTTAAAATGTATTGTAAAGTTCCTTTTTTCTAAATAATTATAATAATAATATTCATAATTAGAGTTTATTAGATAAAACATTGTTTAAATTTTTAAAAGGTGTAAAAATAAATTTAATGTAATAACGACAACCCCCCCCCCTTTTTTTCTATTTTTTTAAAGTAAAGTTTGTTTTGCACAAATTTTGTATATTTCCTTTTTTTTCGGAAAATGCTATTTTACGCTTATGCTTTATTAATGCTTATTTTAAAAGTCTGAAAGAAGTAGAATTTATGACTTGAATACAAATTATAAAAATATTCTAAAGCAAGAAATGCATAGATGACTAAACATTGAAGACTCTTTCTACATGCTCATTAAAAGGTGCAGATTTAACTGTAATAGAAAATTTTTAGTTTGAAACCACAGAAGTGTTTCGAATAATTCTGGTCGGTAAAAAACGAAAGAAAGAGAGAAATTTCCTCCCAGCAAACTAAATATGTAAAGTGTATAAATTTAATATTCGTAATTGTAAATATATTATCCAAATGCTAGATAAAATTGAAATCATGAAAAAGTATACATTCACTGTCTTAGATATCAAATTGATAAAATATAGCCTAAAAATTTAGTTTATTAATGCTTGTATCGTGCACTTTATTTATTATGCCCCCCCTCCCCTTTAGTGACGGAATTTACCATTTGCTATCCACTAATATATTTTCATTCCTTATGCCGCTGTAACTCGTGGCTGTTTAAAATATTTCTCTTCATTTTCAAAGATTTTTGAAGTTCATATTTTTTGTCACACTGTGACTTACAATATGCTGGTTTTTTTGTCACATATGTGACGTGACGAGTGACATAACAGTGACGTCACAATTTTTTTTAATTGCCAGAAAAATATAATTTTACAAAAAGCAACATGTTTTGAAGAATTTTCGTAAGTTTTTAAAGTTTTCTAAGAAGTTCACATTTCAGTCACAATGTGACATCACTGAGTGGTGGCATTTCGGTCACAGATGTGACGTGACCACAGTGACTTGCAGTGACGTCACAGCGACGTCACCGTGACCATGCATGCTATGAGGGTATATATATATATATATATATATATATATATAAATGCATATATATGTATATATATATACACACACATATATGTACATATATATGTATATATACGTATATCTATATATATGTATATAGATATAATAGTGGCGCCCGGCTAACTGAAAAATACCATTTTTGCAACGTATTTGACATTTCTTCGAAATTTGTTAGAGATAACTGCTTTGCAGCCTTTCATCTTAAAACAATGATCTGGATCAATGCACTAGGTGACGTGCTTTCGTGCTGTCCTGCTTTTTTCGGTGGCGCTTTATAAATGTCTTTTCGCATAAAAATCATTTCTCCAATAAATGGACAATTTTAAATGGACCCTTTTTCATACCTATGCATTTTAATAGTAACTGAGAATTTCAAAAAGATTAGAAGTGTTTTCTCTGAATTTTACGACCAATATTGAGAACACAGTCATTTCAATACTGAGACAGAATTATATATTTATACAGATTTTTTTCTGTTAATACTAGCCTATGATGTTACTTAAGTGCTTAAAATTTCAACTGAATGTCTGTCTGTGTTCAATCTGAAATAACGCATGTGCGTTATGAGTGCATTCGCCATAAGATTTTGTAGAAAACGACAGAATCTTCTTTCCATTGCACTTAGCCATTTACCAAATTTTGTGCAATTTTAACTATAAAATTATGTGGTAAATATTGTTAAGCTTTTTTGCAAATTAGTATATTAGAATTGCATGTTTATTGAAATTTTCAGACTTTCAAACAACCCAGTAATTTCGAATCATCATTCTGATCATCAGCAAAACACCCGAGATAACATCCCCTTCGTCAAAAATCTATACCTATTTGCAAAATTTCCCGAATTCTTTCGATATATGCAAATGATGAAGTATTGTTAAATAACGTACGTATTAATATTTTTGAAAGACATATGCTACAAGGTACATGTGGGTGACATTTTATGAACCTTACTAAAACATTCAGCTAATTGTATCCCTTTTTTCAGAAATATAATTTATTATTCACTGATAAATAAAACAACGAAATGAGGAAAGTGAAGAAAAACATGCAAAATAGACATCGATGGCGTAAAGCATGCATATAAAAAATCGTAATAAAAAACACAGGCCAACATAATGTCATATTTGAGTTTTAATATTTTTAAATGTTATCCAAACATGAAGAGTTCTACATCGAAACAATTCGGATAGTTGTAAGTGATAAAAAATATTTTTTTGAAGAGCATGCTGAATTTTTGATATTGTGTGTGGTTCCTTAGAACAGTTAAGACCATAGATTCGATGATGTTGTCGATAAGAATTTGAGGATTATAATCTCCAAGAAGTGGAATCTCTAAATTCCGAACAGAAAATGGACAAATTGGTCTTGCAATTTGTCGTTGAAAGATGTTTCTTTCTATTGTAATTATGTTAGTAGAGAATACTGGGTACCATATCTGTTGTATTGTTACTTACTCAAGCTTATTCTCAACACGTCGAGCTTCAACAGGCATGGTATTAATTTATACATTGAAAGAAAGAAATTCTCAATACCAGTAGCGTAAGGTTCCAAATGAGATCTGAGTATATGTTCTGAATAATTTGGGGTCTTCAATGTGTCGTTTCTGATAAAATTCAGGTCCGTCCGTCCACTTATGCTGAATTTTTCTATTTACCATCAAGCCACTTATATCTGATTGTGATATTTCCTGTTTGAATTTCTGGTCTGTTCAAGTGCTGTCTTTACAACTGAGTAGCATCGTCGTTCTGTTTTGACAATATGTTAACATGAGATGCCACTCATGAATTGCTACTGTACTACGTAGACTATCTTGTCTTATATAACTTCTAACTTTCCTAACTTTTTCAATCGATTCCACACACTGCCACTCTCAGCCTGCAGATAATATTCCAGGCTGTCATGGATTCTAGAAAATCAAGATATTGCAGTGATATTTGCAAATACCCCTTTCCAAAAAAATGTTAATTTCATTTTACAAACGATACAGTTAAAAAAAACACTTTCGCAGAATCTCGAAGTAAGAGTCTACACTAGTCATGAGGTAAGTTTTTAACGATAATGTTAAAACCTTGGGAGAAATCTTGAGAGATTTATAAGTTCTATTTTAGTATTTTTAAACGTAATTTCTTTTACATAGAATATCTGAGATAGATATTTATCATTGTGTGCTTGCACTGTTTCGATTTTAGTTACAGTTTTTTTAATGTAAGAATACTGCCATTTTCAGAAGTTCAAACCGGTTCCAAAAGTGAAAGTGTCCGCGTATAAAAAAACTGTAACTAAACTCAAAAAAGTACAAACGTACAAAAATATATAGCAACTGTAGGTATCATGTGTAACAAAATCATTTAAAAGTAATAAAATGCAGTCGAGAAATATGTAAAGTTTTCTCCCATTGGTTTATCAATAGCGTTCTCATTTCTTCGCGTGAATATTGTAGGCTCTTAAGCATTTATATCCTTTGGTATCGAAAGTCATAAATGTGGATACAAATTTGCAGTTTTCTTCTTCTGCTTTCTTCTACATTCACAAATGTACTACTTTTATTAATAGCACTCAAAAGCAGGTATTAGTATCTATTTTGTGAATTAAAATTGCCCTATTTTTGAGACCTTCACTTTTTCTACCAATTGCGATGAAAATAAGAAACATTTTGAAGAACAAAGGTACAGCGTGACCTAAAAAATACCGCATTCAGAATCCGGCATCGCTTTAAGTTTTTTTTTTTTTTTTTTGGGGGGGGGGGGGCTTCAAGTGAAGTCATCTACACCTTCCCCCTTTTTTTTACACTTTCAACTTACGAGAAAAAAGAAAATAGCATTTTTTTTATGAATAAAAAATAATGAACAATTCAACGAACTGACAAATCACTGATGCTGTGGTAAATGAAACAACCGATAATAATAATCGCAGCTCAGAAGAAGAGGTCGAGGAACTAGCAGAAGTAAAGATGACAGTAGAAAAATACATAAATTTGGCGCTGGAGAATTAATATCCGTTTTAGAAAAAAAAATATTGTATTTTCAAAATAAGTATTTTCCATTTCCCTAAAATACAAGAAAACTTGTTAAAGAATGGTAAAAGAAAAAAAAATGCAAGAAATAAAATTGACATTGATGTTCCGGATATTTCATGAGAAGAAATTATTTTATTGTATATTAGAACTTTTTGTAGCGTAGAAAATATCAATTAAAGTAAGTTTTTTTAATATTTATTTTTGTGTTTTTCTCACTAAATTATCACTTGGTTCTGAATTAAATTACGACTAAAACCTCCTTTAAGAATATCGGAAGTAATTTTGAAATTCTTTCAGAAATCCGAAATTTTCAAAATCGCGGCTTAGTCTTGGTTGCAACGATGCCAGATGTCTGAGGTTATACTGTATTTAAATTTTAACAAACCGATTTTTGATAGTTACGTTAAACATTTTACATACTTACAGATAAATTCTACATAAACGGTTTTCCATAAACAACAAAAATATTTCTAAAAACAGAAAAAAATTAGCGTTTGAGTTTAACGTTTCTAAATATTTAACATTAACAATATAAAATATAAAAAATGTTATGTATTACACATCGCCATAATGATGATGTAAACATATTATAAGAAAATAAAAGTTGTGCATGGATATATGCAAATTTATGGATGGAAGGAGTACATTTTTTTGGAGTTTTTCTAAGATTTTGAGAAATTTGGCGTTCGAAAAAGGTTCTCTTTTCTATTAATACAAGTGAGGCTTTGAGTTTCAAACTCGCCTTATCCAAAAAATCAAATTTTGGGAAATCGCGAAAAACCTGTAACTGCGACTCCGTGCATCGAATTTCTCTAATTTTTTGTATACCTAGAGCTCGTTGCTCTGTAATATCATTGTGTTAAGTTGGAAAATCTACTTTAATTCATTTAATTAATTAATTGAAAAAAAGTTTCGGATAACAAGAGTTTTGTTGCCAACCTATGAATAAGAAGAGTTTTGTTGCCAATCGTCTATCATACTTGTTGAAAGAAATTAATAGTTTCTAATTTTGGTCATCGGATCATAATATTTTGGATTAAAAAATAAACCTTACGAGAGCAATAAGTATGATTAAAATTTAGTATTACGTTTTATTATAAAAAAGCAAACTTATCAATAATCAAATAAAACTTATCGTAAATAGATTATAATTAAAATAGCTTTTTTTACAGAATGTAATATAATATAATCTATATAACATATACTATTATACAGTGTGTCCACATATAACCTGACCGACCTATATTTTCGCAACCGTTGGTCCTAGATGCATACTTCCAATTACAAAAATGGTTTAAATAAGGTAAAGAATTATTTTTAAAGCGATTTGGGTCAAGAAAAATATTATATAAAAATTACGAAATTTAAATTTTTATACGGTCCCCCGGTCCTATAAGTGATATTTAGTAAAACTTTACTGTGACACTAACAAGTAAGACAAAAAAAGTCACATTCATCTAACATTAAAATTGACCGAGTTATGAAACTTCGAAATGCGTGACTTAAACCACTTTTATCCATCTCAAAACAGATGATTTCTGCCATGCTTTTAGGGATCGTATTTAAAGTACTTGAACTTATTTCAAGGTATCTGCGCTTTGAAAGAAATCATACAAATATTACGATAAAGTTTTATTAGTTAAGTTTCAGATTAGTTAAAATAATTGTATTTTAACATATGTTTTATTTTGTATGGATTTGAGGCTATGATTTCTTTTAACTAAAATTGTGTTATTTTCATAAGGTTTTATTTAACTTACAATGATCGACTTTCCAGTTTCAAATTTGTACTAGAACTTTAACTTAATTTCAAATGTCCTATTGAAGTTAAACTTTACATACTGACTTAAATCCGACGACAATGCAATATTATTATGATTTTCGACTCTTACCATCGTATACATACTTATATTAGAGGATAACACAAAAAAATTCGGATAGATTACTGCCAAGAAGTTTAACAAGGAATTTTAGATTAGATAACATAAACTTGCGATGGTTGTGTTTTTTAAATTTTATAATTACATTTTATGTACTTTTAACGCTGAATAAAAAAATTACCTTCACTTTTAATCATCATGTCAGGATCTTTCGCAAATCGTAAATTTCAAGGTTAAAAAATAGTGAAAAATCTGATACTATAAAATAGATGTAAGACTTTTTTATTCGGTTTAATTTTATTTAATTCAATAATTTATTACATTTTTTAGCTTATACTGGGTTTCTTACAGCTAAACAACTCGGGAGTCCGATGAGGTTGGGAGGAGAGGGGGGATCAATTTTAACTTTTAGCTTTTTAACTTTGAAATTTGCGATTTAAGAAAATTCCTGACGTGATGGTTTGAAATGAAGGTCATTTTCGGATTCAGTGCTAAAAATTACATAACAATCAATGTTCAAAAGATAAAAAACATGCCACAACCCAAAATTTGAAAGTCAGTGTAATCTAACAGCATTTTAAAATATGTATCAGTTTGTAAAGAATTGGGGCTTTTCATCCTTTTATTTAACAAAAAACCTGTTATTTTTATCCTCTTATGATGTTCAGTACAAATTGTGCATTTTGCAGTAATATGTCAGAATGATTAAAGATTTCAAATTTATATTGCAATGCTAATTTTACTCTCAACCATGTCTTTAATATACCTGACGAAATTATATTTCTACTAAATTTGTGAATGACCCCTAATATGCAGCAAAAAGTATACTCCAACTTTAAATAGCTATTAGTCGGTCAATTTTAATCCTAGAATAACGGGACTTTTTTTGCCTTACTCGACAGTGTAAAAGGGAAATTTTACTAAATATAACTTATAGGACCGGTGGACCGTATAAAAATTTAGATTCTGTAATTTTTCACTAAATTGTTTTTTCGCTTCAAACTTTTTTTATCTTAACCCTGCACCTAATTTTGACCGTTTTTGTGATTGGATGTATGCATCTAAGACCAACGGTTGCGAAAATAAAGGTCGGTTAGGTTATTATGTGGACACACTGTATATATATACACTATCTTTTTCTGTTCTGGTTCCCTAGAAATAATATTTTATAGAAAGTAAGCACCTCCAATTCTGACCAGTTTTCATCAAAATGTTTTTTTTTTTACAATTCGTGGACATCCTTAAGCTTCTCTTGCTTCACGGGGACTCCCTCCCCCTTCTTTTTAAAAAGAAAGTCCAGTTTTCAGATGCCTCCAGCACAACTTTTACACTCTGAATTTTGATATTCCAAGAATCTTCCAAAATACGCTTCCACAAATTTAAAGATAGTCATGGTTCTTACTCTTTATGTAGTACCTTATCGTAAGGCCTTTGAAAACACACTGAGATGCACTTAAAAAAACTTTCAAGGTGAAAATTTTACTTTTCTGGATGTTTCATGGAAGGAAAGAAACCTGGACGGTTTCTTGAAGGAGATATTTGAGATGTGAACTTCAAAATAAAGTTATCTTATGCAATTTTGCTTGAAAAAAAAAAAAAGGCTTGGTGGAAACGTCCTACATCTTCCATTGAACGAGTTGAATACTCGAGGTTCTGTTTTTGGTGAGTACACTTTCAGAGGAAAGGGAATGCCTGAGGTTTATGCCTGAAAATAAAAATTAAATCTTTTAACACATTCTGACAGTAAGAAATATAGAAAGCGATTCTCCATTTTGAACTTACATTTGAATCTTCTTTTGCGTGTATTCTTTACTAGCCCATGTGTTCGCTTTTCTTTTTCTCTTCTTACCCCTTCCCCCGCAAAATACAAGAGTTTTTCCTGTTCATTATACGCAAGACATGCTGTAAAACTTATTTAATTAGTTTCTATGAATAGAACAGGTAAAATATTTAAAAGAAAATAGCAACAGGTCGCAGGCAAATGAAGGAAAATTACTGTGATAGTAGCTGATAAGATAGTTGTCTGTTGGTCTTACGCATGTGCAGGGATAATGCTAGTTTTGTTGCCAACTCCCTAGTGGATAAGGCAAGTTTTGAGACCAAACCAATATTTTAAGAACCCCAAAATAAAGGATAAAAATATCTTTTTTACAGATTATTGTGTTTTTTTCATGCAGGTTTACCAATAGAATAGATTGGTAGAAAAAACTCGATTTTTTAAATTTTAGATAAGGCGAGTTTTGAAACTCACGTCCTCAAGTAAATTACGTTCCTACCCGTTTGATAAAACACTTCAATGCTTATTGCCTAACTACAATGTAACAGTGAAAATATAAAATGATTTTGCCTTTTTAACTGTACAACTTTCTATGCGAAATAAGCTTATATTTTTCATATATACAGGGTGCAATATGTTATCTATCGCGACCTTTATTTTCTCAACCGTTGATCGTAGATATATAGTTCCAGTTACAAAAACGTTTCAAATGAAGTAAATATTCATGTTGTGGCATTATTTAAAGTAAAAAATCAATTTTATAAGAATTACGAAATCTGACTTTTTATAGTGTCCCCTAGTCCCTATAGTTATATTTAGTAAAAGTTTAGAAATATCATAACACATATGACACAAAAAGTTTAACATCTGTATTACAAAAATTGACAGAGCTATTAAATTTCAAATTTTGAGATTTTTGCGCATGATTTTGTCTTTCGTTAAGGGATCAGTTAAAAGATGAATTAAAGTCATTCGAGATCAAAATCAGGGTGCTATGTCCTTTTTAATGCGAAACCACCAGCCTGTATCGCCAAATCGGGGTATCACCAAAGAGGGTTATTTTATCTAAAAATTTGAGCTGGCTTTTAGGGGTCGTATACAAAGCGAAGAATGAAATATTGAAATTAACCAGAAAAACAAATATTAATTTATTATAATATCAGAAAACGGTCTAGTATAGAAAATGGATACATAAAACGTCGGAATCTACTACAGATACTGCTCAAAGTGTTCTACATTGGTGGCAATGCGCATTTGAATGCACAATGCACAATGAACACATGCACAATGAACACATGCACAATTGAATGCGTCCTGGACACATTAAAGCAAAGCAAGTGTGCATTCTGTGCGGCAATCTAAAGGATGATGCAACCTGAAAACCTACATATCACCCGGACATTACGACACGTGTGGTGCGGTATATGGGGAACCTAGATTGTTGAACCCATCTTCTACGATGGGACTTTAACGGGCGATTGTTACTTACATCTAATACAAAACACTGTACGTGACTGGTATGAAGAGTTACTCTCCGACATGCATGCCGTGTATGGTTTTAACATGATGGGGCTCTATCCGTATAAAACATCTAACATCCGCGCGTATCTGGCCATCGAATTCGGTCAACAATTCCTTGGATATAGTGGTCCTGTAGAGTGGCCACCGCATTCGCCGGTCCTGACTCCCATGGACTTCTACCTCTGGAGATACATCAAGACATAGTTCTATGTGGCTCAGACTACTTCTATGTTTTATCTGAAGCAGCAAATCATCCATGATTGTCGCACAGTTTTTACACCTGCTATGCTCTAACGTGTCCAGGACTCAGTACTATCACGCATTCCATTGTACATTTCCACCAATGGAGAACACTTTGAGCAGTATCTCTAGTAGTTTATGGCGTTTTATGTATTCATTTTTTATAGTAGACCATTTCCGATATTATAATAAATTGATATTTATTTTTCTGTTTAATTTCAATATTACATTATTCGCTTTGTATACGACCCCTAAATAATCCTATTTGATGATACCCCGATTTGGCGATACTGGCTAAAGGGGGTTTCGCCGTAAAAAGGACCTAGTACCCTGATTTAGATATCGAATTACTTTAATTCATCTTTTAACTGATCCCTCAATGAAAGGCAAAATCATGTGCAAAATTTAATAACTCTGTCAATTTTTTTAGTACAGATGTCAAACTTTTTGTGTTATATGTGTTATGACATGTCTCAAATTTTACTAACTATAACTATAGGGACTGGGGACAGTATAAAAAGTTAGATTTCGTAATTTATATAAAATTGATTTTTTACTTTAAATAATGCACAGCATGAATATTTAGATCATTTGAAACGTTTTTGTAATTGGAACTATACGTCTACGACCAACGGTTGAGAAATTAATAGTTGGCGATAGATATCATATTGCACCCTGTATATATATAGATAAAATTCGAGTTATCAGAGATTTAAAAAAAAAATCCATTTTTGTGAATCCTGATCGTTACAGGTAAACATAACTGAATTTTCAATGGGCTATTCAGGGCGAGGTTTACGAGATTCCTGACGAATATATTATGTTGATCGAATTTATTTCTTTTCAAATATGACTCATTACATCACTCAGATGATGTAAGAAATCCACTGAAATGTATATGAAACCAAGTCCTATCGATCTGAACGCAGCGCCAACGTTTAGAAACTTTTTTCACCTGAAGTATTTCTGTCTTTCCAATATTTTCAGACACAAAAAGAGGAGATGTCTGTCAAATATTGTTTTTTTTTTATCCCAGTCTGTAGATTTATAGTACAAAGTAGTAAAACGTAGATATTAAAATACGACAAATATCTCATTTCTGATTATGGTTACGTTTAAATCAAACCAAAGATTGCTGTATCAGTTTCAATGAATATTTTCCAATTAACTAAGTTTTCTTTTTATTTATGGAGAATTATTACGTATTTACGTATTTGTGGAGAAGTCATGTACAAAGTAAGAAGTAACGGAAAATATTTTAACACTAGAAACTTAAGGAAAATCATGACAAACTGTAATCATATTAGTAAAACAATATGATTTTACATTTTTTACCCCCGTGTTAATAATTCAATAAATGAAACTTTTCATAATTTGAACTACTTATCTAAAGGGGTACATTTCTTTCAAGGTGATTGCTTATTCATGCACCATAGTGCAACAAAGAAGTAAACGAAGAGCAGGAACGACAAATTTGAAAAGCAGCATTATTTGAACACTGGGCATTATGAACTATGTAAAATATGTATATATGTATGATTTGAATTTAAACATACTTTATTTTCTTTATGACCTGTATGATCAGCAAATTAACTAACGCTTTGATATTTTTATTATCCATGATTTAAAAGCACGAGTTATAAAAATTCACGATCAGGAGATCAAGGTTTGGAAATATTCAAAAATTAGAAAGGAGTCAGTCTAAAAAATAATGTTGTGCATGAAGCAGCGGCTTATGAGATGCCAAGGAAGGTATTGTTAAGCCTAATCAAATTATTCGTAAGAAATATGTTGTAAGATTTAAGTAAGAAAGGTGCTGTATTTAGAAAAGCATCAACGAAGTGATGTAAAGTTACCCTTATAGAATTGTATTAAAGCGTACGTGTTGTGATTCAAACGTCTACCTATTCAAATCATCTATATATTAACATTTTACAAACAATAACTTCTACAAATTTGGGGGCTCGGCCGGGATATTAAGCAACTAGTAGTGGAATAGTTAGTCAAATATTAATCGAAAACATGGGATCCTTAAATAAAGCTAAAAGAATTGATCTAATAGATCTCTGTGAGATATGCGGAATTCAAACACCAGAAAAACCGACAATCCATGTCCTAATAAAGCTAATTAAAAACTGGGAAGATTACGTGAAGATTTTATAAAGGACCGCCTAGAAGTAATTCTGGCAGCTAGAAAAGCGCAAGCGGAATCGGAACTTGAAGAAAAGAAACTGAAAATGGAAATGGAAGAGAGAAAATGGAGAATAGAATTGGAAGAAAAAGATCGCGAAAGAGAATTTGAGATTAAGAAAATACAACTACAAGAAAATTCAAGACAGCACATCGATGTGGACACAAGGACAAATACAGGTAAGCAATATGAATTGCTTAGATTATTAACAAAATACGATAGTACAAATAATATTAGTTTATACTTGGCTATGTATGAAAGGCAAATGGCGAAAACGGGCATTGATAAAAAAGAATGGGTCAACTATTTAATTAACCTAATGCCATTAGATGTGATTAATATAATAACCAGGGAGAGTGAACCCGAAACGCAAGATTATGACTATATAAGAAGTATTCTTTTAAAACGGTACAAACTATCGCCAGAAGAGTTTAGGCTGAAATTTTTCTCACTCAAAAAAGAGCCATCGGCTAATTGGCGCGATTTCGCTTATGAGATCAAGGTATATTTTAAACAATGGATCGACGGCCTTGAAATAGATAGCTTTGAGGAATTATCGGAATTAATTGTAGTTAATCAAATTAGGCATAATTTACCTGCGGAAACAAAGACACATTTTGCAGAGGAATTGTTAATAATAAAAAAGATAGACGAATTAGTAAACAAATTAGATATTTACGAAACGGCACGAAGGGTTTGCAATAAACAAGCTATAAGGAATACAAGTGGGAGTTTTGAGGATAAACGATCGAGAGTGTCTGACTACGCCAATTCGAAAAGGCGCCAAGTTGACAATAGGCACAATGTGAACCATGGAAGAAACGAGGCACATACAATATGTTATAATTGTGGCAGTTCTGATCACGTGAGTAAGAATTGTACCATGGGAAGTAAAACACAACAAAATTATTCAAATTATAACCCGCAACGTAATCAAAATTGGCGAGAAACGAAATACCAAGTTTGGAGCCAAAACACGCAAAGAAAAGTAGTTAATACGGGCACGTTAAATGGAAAGAAAAGAAGAATCCTGAATATTCAAGGAATAAAAACAAACATAATAATCGATACAGGGAGTGATATTTCAATCGCCAATTCAAGATATCATACGGCAATAAACGCGCCAAAGTTAACCAGCGACAATATATCTATATCGGGCTTAGGAGGAGAAGAGATTAAACCAACGGGTTATTTCTTGCATAAAGTTTATGTAGATGGTATAGAAATACAAGATAAATTGTACGTAGTACAAGAAACTGACTATGATTTAATAATAGGTAGAAAAGCAGTCGAAGGCTTGACGTTAAAAGTAATGGAAGATGTTAAAATAGTAAACGACAATTCAGTTCGAGTAGGAGACATTAAAATTAATGATGTCCTTTCCAAAACAGATGAAGTAGCCGCATCAAGTATTGATAACGATAATCGAGCTTGGGAAGATATGGTTAATATCAACTACGTAAATGCCGAGGTGGATTTGACTCATATTACAAATTTAACTAACAGAGAAAAAATACGAGAATTTATAGAATCATACAAACCAAATAAAACAAAGGATACTGGGTTAAAAATGAAAATACTATTGGCGGATGAAAAACCTATCTGTGAACGACCAAGAAGGTTACCTCTAGTGGAGGAGGAAATAATCAGTAAGCAAATACAACAGTGGTTAGAAGATGGGATCATTAGACGAAGTTATTCAGATTTTGCGGCCCCAGTAGTCCTGAGTAAGAAAAAAGGTGGATCACACCGGTTATGTATTGATTATCGGAAAATAAATCGAAAAATATTAAAAGATCGCTATCCACTACCGTTAATTGAGGATGTGGTCGACAAATTACAGAAGGCAAAAGTATTTACGACATTAGACCTCAAAAACGGCTTTTTCCACGTCGAAATTGATGAAAACAGTCCTAAATATACACCTTTTATAACACATGAAGGAGAATACGAATTTTTACGTTGCCCATTCGGATTGTGCATATGAGGTAATCAATTTCAAAGATATGTAAACACAGTATTCCAAGATTTACTACGAGAAGGCACTATCATTGTATATATGGATGACTTTGTCATTCCCTCAGATGATGAAGAAGATGGGATAAAGAAGCTGAAACGAGTATTAGAAGTAGCATCAGCGTATGGTTTAGAAATTAACTTCAAAAAGTGCCAATTCCTTAAAAAGAAAATAGAGTTCTTGGGTTATATAATTGAAAATGGGACCATAAAACCGTCTGAAGCGAAAACAAAAGCTGTGCAAAATTTCCCTAAACCAACTACAACAAAACAATTACAATCCTTTTTAGGTTTAACAGGATACTTCAGAAAGTTTATCCCGAATTACGCCAAAATCGCCAAGCCTCTAAGTGATTTATTAAGGAAAACAAATTGTTTCAAATTTGAAAGAGAGCAGCTCGGAGCTTTTAATGAGTTAAAGAGAATACTATCAACCAAACCAGTTCTTCAATTATATAAACAAGGATCCACACTAGAACTCCATACTGACGCAAGCAGCCAAGGATTTGGCGCAGTTTTATTACAGAAAGGAGATGATGGAAAATTTCATCCATTACAATACATGAGCAAGAAAACTTCACCACAACAGGAGAAATATTCAAGTTATCAACTTGAAGTATTAGCCATAATAGAAGCTCTTAAGAAATTCAGAAATTACCTAATGGGAAATAAATTCAAGATAGTAACGGACTGCGCTGCGTTCCAGAAAACATTAAACAAAAGAGATTTAGCACCTAAGGTAGCAAGATGGGCATTGCTCATCGAGGAATACGACTACGAGATAGAACATAGAGCAGCAACAAGAATGAAACATGTAGATGCATTAAGCCGAAACGTCCCGACAACACAATCAGTATTAGTGATAACTAGATCGCAAGGAGAAATAACGAAAAGAATCGCAATAGCGCAAAGGCTAGATGAATCTATACAATGCATCAAGTCGCTTATTAAAAATGGACCGTCCGATAATTACTTAGTAAAAGATGATGTATTATACAGATTCGAGAATGGAAAAGAAATATTGGTGGTGCCGGAAGAGATGCAACGAGAAATTATACGAAAAATTCATGAAAGAGGACACTTTGCTATATCAAAAACGGAAGATCTAGTGAAGCAAGAATTTTACATAGCTGGATTAAGGAAGAAAGTAGAGACAATATTCGCGAACTGTGTTATTGTATCTTATATAATAGAAAGCAGGGAAAAGCTGAAGGTTTTTTAAACCCTGTACCAAAAGGAGACAAACCATTGGAAACCTATCACATCGATCACATAGATCCATTACCTCTCACAAATAAAAAATATCAATTTATTTTCACCGTAGTAGATGCATTTACGAAGTTCGCATGGTTTTACCCAGTGAAATCAAAGTCGGCCAAGGAAGTAATAGAGAAATTGGAACTACAACAAACAACTTTCGGGAACCCAGCTAGAATTATAACCGATAAAGGAAAAGCTTTTACTGAAAGCGAGTTCAAGGAATATTGTACAAAGGAAAGAATTGAACCTCTAGAGATAACAACTGGGATGCCAAGAGGAAATGGACAGGTGGAAAGAATACACAGAGTGATGATATCCGTTTTGTCAAAATTATCTAGTGATGATGAATTCAAGTGGTATAAGTATGTACCAAAATTACAAAGAATTATCAATAGCACAGTAACACGAAGCATCAAGTATAGTCCTTTTGAATTAATGACAGGAGTTAAAATGAAGGACAGTAACATGCAGAACATCAAGAAAATTTTGGAAGAAAATTTTACCGAATGTATGATGGAAGAACGCGAAGACATGAGAGAAGAAGCAAAGAAAAATATACTCAAAATACAAGAAGAAAACAAGGTGCAGTTTGATAAGAAAAGAAAACAGCCACGAAAATACAAAATAGGAGATATCGTCGCCATAAAGAGGACGCAATTCGGCAATACTATCAAACTTAAAGAAAAATATTTGGGGCCATATGAGATAACTGCAGCCAAGAATCATGATCGGTATGAAGTAAAGAAAGTAGGAGATCATGAAGGTCCAGGAAAGACGTCAACCGGGGCCGAATACATGAAGCCGTGGTCTATGGGTTAAACTCCTGGACGAGTCGGATAGATTAAATATACGTGTATGTGTATTGAACCTATAATAAAAATTTTATGTGAAAGAAAAATGTATAAAAGTCTCAAGAGTGTAGCTGTTTAAACATAAAAAAAATAATAAGCCAAGATGATGATTTCGGGACGCCATCATGTCAGGATGACCGATTTGTAAGATTTGAATTTAAACATACTTTATTTTCTTTATGACCTGTATGATCAGCAAATTAACTGACGCTTTGATATTTTTATTATCCATGATTTGAAAGCACGAGTTATAAAAATTCACGATCACGAGATCAAGCTTTGGACATATTCAAAAATTAGAAAGGAGTAAGTCTAAAAAGTAATGTTGTGCATGAAGCAGCGGCTTATGAGATGCCAAGGAAGGTATTGTTAAGCCTAATCAAATTATTCGTAAGAAATATGTTGTAAGATTTAAGTAAGAAAGGTGCTGTATTTAGAAAAGCATCAACGAAGTGATGTAAAGTTACCCTTATAGAATTGTATTAAAGCGTACGTGTTGTGATTCAAACGTCTACCTATTCAAATCATCTATATATTAACATTTTACAAACAATAACTTCTACAAATTTGGGGGCTCGGCCGGGATATTAAGCAACTAGTAGTGGAATAGTTAGTCAAATATTAATAGAAAACATGGGATCCTTAAATAAAGCTAAAAGAATTGATCTAATAGATCTCTGTGAGATATGCGGAATTCAAACACCAGAAAAACCGACAATCCATGTCCTAATAAAGCTAATTAAAAACTGGGAAGATTACGTGAAGATTTTATAAAGGACCGCCTAGAAGTAATTCTGGCAGCTAGAAAAGCGCAAGCGGAATCGGAACTTGAAGAAAAGAAACTGAAAATGGAAATGGAAGAGAGAAAATGGAGAATAGAATTGGAAGAAAAAGATCGCGAAAGAGAATTTGAGATTAAGAAAATACAACTACAAGAAAATTCAAGACAGCACATCGATGTGGACACAAGGACAAATCCAGGTAAGCAATATGAATTGCTTAGATTATTAACAAAATACGATAGTACAAATAATATTAGTTTATACTTGGCTATGTATGAAAGGCAAATGGCGAAAACGGGCATTGATAAAAAAGAATGGGTCAACTATTTAATTAACCTAATGCCATTAGATGTGATTAATATAATAACCAGGGAGAGTGAACCCGAAACGCAAGATTATGACTATATAAGAAGTATTCTTTTAAAACGGTACAAACTATCGCCAGAAGAGTTTAGGCTGAAATTTTTCTCACTCAAAAAAGAGCCATCGGCTAATTGGCGCGATTTCGCTTATGAGATCAAGGTATATTTTAAACAATGGATCGACGGCCTTGAAATAGATAGCTTTGAGGAATTATCGGAATTAATTGTAGTTAATCAAATTAGGCATAATTTACCTGCGGAAACAAAGACACATTTTGCAGAGGAATTGTTAATAATAAAAAAGATAGACGAATTAGTAAACAAATTAGATATTTACGAAACGGCACGAAGGGTTTGCAATAAACAAGCTATAAGGAATACAAGTGGGAGTTTTGAGGATAAACGATCGAGAGTGTCTGACTACGCCAATTCGAAAAGGCGCCAAGTTGACAATAGGCACAATGTGAACCATGGAAGAAACGAGGCACATACAATATGTTATAATTGTGGCAGTTCTGATCACGTGAGTAAGAATTGTACCATGGGAAGTAAAACACAACAAAATTATTCAAATTATAACCCGCAACGTAATCAAAATTGGCGAGAAACGAAATACCAAGTTTGGAGCCAAAACACGCAAAGAAAAGTAGTTAATACGGGCACGTTAAATGGAAAGAAAAGAAGAATCCTGAATATTCAAGGAATAAAAACAAACATAATAATCGATACAGGGAGTGATATTTCAATCGCCAATTCAAGATATCATACGGCAATAAACGCGCCAAAGTTAACCAGCGACAATATATCTATATCGGGCTTAGGAGGAGAAGAGATTAAACCAACGGGTTATTTCTTGCATAAAGTTTATGTAGATGGTATAGAAATACAAGATAAATTGTACGTAGTACAAGAAACTGACTATGATTTAATAATAGGTAGAAAAGCAGTCGAAGGCTTGACGTTAAAAGTAATGGAAGATGTTAAAATAGTAAACGACAATTCAGTTCGAGTAGGAGACATTAAAATTAATGATGTCCTTTCCAAAACAGATGAAGTAGCCGCATCAAGTATTGATAACGATAATCGAGCTTGGGAAGATATGGTTAATATCAACTACGTAAATGCCGAGGTGGATTTGACTCATATTACAAATTTAACTAACAGAGAAAAAATACGAGAATTTATAGAATCATACAAACCAAATAAAACAAAGGATACTGGGTTAAAAATGAAAATACTATTGGCGGATGAAAAACCTATCTGTGAACGACCAAGAAGGTTACCTCTAGTGGAGGAGGAAATAATCAGTAAGCAAATACAACAGTGGTTAGAAGATGGGATCATTAGACGAAGTTATTCAGATTTTGCGGCCCCAGTAGTCCTGAGTAAGAAAAAAGGTGGATCACACCGGTTATGTATTGATTATCGGAAAATAAATCGAAAAATATTAAAAGATCGCTATCCACTACCGTTAATTGAGGATGTGGTCGACAAATTACAGAAGGCAAAAGTATTTACGACATTAGACCTCAAAAACGGCTTTTTCCACGTCGAAATTGATGAAAACAGTCCTAAATATACACCTTTTATAACACATGAAGGAGAATACGAATTTTTACGTTGCCCATTCGGATTGTGCATATGAGGTAATCAATTTCAAAGATATGTAAACACAGTATTCCAAGATTTACTACGAGAAGGCACTATCATTGTATATATGGATGACTTTGTCATTCCCTCAGATGATGAAGAAGATGGGATAAAGAAGCTGAAACGAGTATTAGAAGTAGCATCAGCGTATGGTTTAGAAATTAACTTCAAAAAGTGCCAATTCCTTAAAAAGAAAATAGAGTTCTTGGGTTATATAATTGAAAATGGGACCATAAAACCGTCTGAAGCGAAAACAAAAGCTGTGCAAAATTTCCCTAAACCAACTACAACAAAACAATTACAATCCTTTTTAGGTTTAACAGGATACTTCAGAAAGTTTATCCCGAATTACGCCAAAATCGCCAAGCCTCTAAGTGATTTATTAAGGAAAACAAATTGTTTCAAATTTGAAAGAGAGCAGCTCGGAGCTTTTAATGAGTTAAAGAGAATACTATCAACCAAACCAGTTCTTCAATTATATAAACAAGGATCCACACTAGAACTCCATACTGACGCAAGCAGCCAAGGATTTGGCGCAGTTTTATTACAGAAAGGAGATGATGGAAAATTTCATCCATTACAATACATGAGCAAGAAAACTTCACCACAACAGGAGAAATATTCAAGTTATCAACTTGAAGTATTAGCCATAATAGAAGCTCTTAAGAAATTCAGAAATTACCTAATGGGAAATAAATTCAAGATAGTAACGGACTGCGCTGCGTTCCAGAAAACATTAAACAAAAGAGATTTAGCACCTAAGGTAGCGAGATGGGCATTGCTCATCGAGGAATACGACTACGAGATAGAACATAGAGCAGCAACAAGAATGAAACATGTAGATGCATTAAGCCGAAACGTCCCGACAACACAATCAGTATTAGTGATAACTAGATCGCAAGGAGAAATAACGAAAAGAATCGCAATAGCGCAAAGGCTAGATGAATCTATACAATGCATCAAGTCGCTTATTAAAAATGGACCGTCCGATAATTACTTAGTAAAAGATGATGTATTATACAGATTCGAGAATGGAAAAGAAATATTGGTGGTGCCGGAAGAGATGCAACGAGAAATTATACGAAAAATTCATGAAAGAGGACACTTTGCTATATCAAAAACGGAAGATCTAGTGAAGCAAGAATTTTACATAGCTGGATTAAGGAAGAAAGTAGAGACAATATTCGCGAACTGTGTTGATTGTATCTTATATAATAGAAAGCAGGGAAAAGCTGAAGGTTTTTTAAACCCTGTACCAAAAGGAGACAAACCATTGGAAACCTATCACATCGATCACATAGATCCATTACCTCTCACAAATAAAAAATATCAATTTATTTTCACCGTAGTAGATGCATTTACGAAGTTCGCATGGTTTTACCCAGTGAAATCAAAGTCGGCCAAGGAAGTAATAGAGAAATTGGAACTACAACAAACAACTTTCGGGAACCCAGCTAGAATTATAACCGATAAAGGAAAAGCTTTTACTGAAAGCGAGTTCAAGGAATATTGTACAAAGGAAAGAATTGAACCTCTAGAGATAACAACTGGGATGCCAAGAGGAAATGGACAGGTGGAAAGAATACACAGAGTGATGATATCCGTTTTGTCAAAATTATCTAGTGATGATGAATTCAAGTGGTATAAGTATGTACCAAAATTACAAAGAATTATCAATAGCACAGTAACACGAAGCATCAAGTATAGTCCTTTTGAATTAATGACAGGAGTTAAAATGAAGGACAGTAACATGCAGAACATCAAGAAAATTTTGGAAGAAAATTTTACCGAATGTATGATGGAAGAACGCGAAGACATGAGAGAAGAAGCAAAGAAAAATATACTCAAAATACAAGAAGAAAACAAGGTGCAGTTTGATAAGAAAAGAAAACAGCCACGAAAATACAAAATAGGAGATATCGTCGCCATAAAGAGGACGCAATTCGGCAATACTATCAAACTTAAAGAAAAATATTTGGGGCCATATGAGATAACTGCAGCCAAGAATCATGATCGGTATGAAGTAAAGAAAGTAGGAGATCATGAAGGTCCAGGAAAGACGTCAACCGGGGCCGAATACATGAAGCCGTGGTCTATGGGTTAAACTCCTGGACGAGTCGGATAGATTAAATATACGTGTATGTGTATTGAACCTATAATAAAAATTTTATGTGAAAGAAAAATGTATAAAAGTCTCAAGAGTGTAGCTGTTT
Organism: Maratus speciosus; assembly: GCA_963932465.1. Lineage (NCBI taxonomy): Eukaryota > Metazoa > Arthropoda > Arachnida > Araneae > Salticidae > Maratus > Maratus speciosus. The sequence goes on from OZ010789.1 coordinate 437,524,324, forward strand.
AAACATAAAAAAAATAATAAGCCAAGATGATGATGTCGGGACGCCATCATGTCAGGATGACCGATTTGTAAGATTTGAATTTAAACATACTTTATTTTCTTTATGACCTGTATGATCAGCAAATTAACTGACGCTTTGATATTTTTATTATCCATGATTTGAAAGCACGAGTTATAAAAATTCACGATCACGAGATCAAGCTTTGGACATATTCAAAAATTAGAAAGGAGTAAGTCTAAAAAGTAATGTTGTGCATGAAGCAGCGGCTTATGAGATGCCAAGGAAGGTATTGTTAAGCCTAATCAAATTATTCGTAAGAAATATGTTGTAAGATTTAAGTAAGAAAGGTGCTGTATTTAGAAAAGCATCAACGAAGTGATGTAAAGTTACCCTCATAGAATTGTATTAAAGCGTACGTGTTGTGATTCAAACGTCTACTTATTCAAATCATCTATATATTAACATTTTACAAACAATAACTTCTACAAATTTGTATTGTAAATCATTAATTAAATCTCTCTTGCACAGTATTCTCAAATATATTTGTGCTGAAAAAGAAAACCGGGAGAAATGTGCATATTTTATTTTTATTCCTATCACATATAAAACTCATATGAAGATCAATAATGCTTGAAGAGTAAAGCAATAGATATCAGCGAGATTTTTGTTTAATTTTTTAGTTGGAAAACCAATCTTTGTCACGATTTTCAAAGCGTTTTAAATCGTCAACCTAAACAAAAACATGATGATTTTTTAGGTGTTTAATCAGTGGTAAAGGAATCATAGTTTAATTTTATAATAAAAGCAAAAGCATGTCCATGTGTAAGGCTGACGCCATATTGACGATGCCAACAACTGACCATTAAATGTCACTTTTACTGCAATTTTTGTAACTTCTAAACATCGCGCAATTTTAATTTTTACACCATCGAATAGGGTCAAAATATTCTTTTAAATGAAATTTGTTTTAAATCGGCATCTTTATTTGTTGTTTTTAATGGTTTAAAACTAATTTGCAAGTTTTTTATTTAATATATTTAAATCGCGTGCAACCAGATTAACAATGAATAACTCGCTTTATACTTGAGACATTAGAAATAGTTCATAATTTGTTTCCCGCAAATGTTCCATGATGAAATTAGAAATTCAGAAATAAATAGATAAAAGAATGTAAATAAAACATAGATTTACGAGGCATATAATCGAACTACTCGCTTAAATTCTGAAATTAATAGAATAAAAAAGGATGCGGCAAGTGGATAATATTTCGTCAAGTATTAATTCCTGACATGTGACTCAAACAAAAACACCGCTTTTACTAAAATTCAAAGTTTTATTTCAAAATATTATTGATATTTTCCATATAATTTTTTTTTTGTGTCGTGCATTCTAAAACAAAATTTCAAATGTAAAAAATCTATTAAAGTTTAAAATTAAAAAAAAAAATGGTTTTCACATATGTTCTCTGTAACCCAGGATTCCGTAGTTACAATAAAAAATATTTAAACAATCTTAATAATAAAGTTAGGTTTATAAACTTTACATCTATTTTTGTAATTTTGTAATAGGCATTTTTTAAATTTGCAGTATCATTTGCTATTAATAAATTTAAAATCTATTTTTTTTAAATATCATTTTCATCCATTCTGATTTTTTTTTCACAAGTTTAATACTATACCTTTACGAAATGCCATACAAAAATATAAATCTCCTTTCCAAAATTTTATAAATAAATTTTCTCTTATATTACATATAAAAAAAATAAATTCAATAAATCTCAAATTATTAAGATGCTTTAAAGTAATTTAAAACTATTTTAATAAAAAAAATGTTAGTAATATCATAAGTCTTGAAATCTTAACAAGTTAAAAAATATTTTAGATGACAGACACATCCAACTATATATTTTCGTTTCATAAACCCTAAACTAATTCATAACGATAGAGAAACAATACTCACTTGTCACAGCATTTGAAAGTTTTTAGAAGTTGGACCTTACTGTAGGAGGATGTCAAGATAAATCTTTTTACACGTCATCTTTTCCTAAAATATATGACATCTTTTTGCAAGAGATTCTTGAAAATATATTTTATGAAATTTAACCTATAATATAATAGTAAAAATAAATTTATAAATCCCCCTCCTTTTTGTCCACTAAAAGGTATATAAAATGGTAAGGGAAACTATTGTGATTGATATTTGACAAGTTTGATTCTTAGCGATTCGCGACGAGTGTTCACTAAAGGATTTTTTTATTTTTATTTTGTCATCAAATTTTCAAGATAGAATGTGTTGCCTAATTTCATCGACAAAACAGTGTTAATAATTATTTGTTATTAAATACTTTGAATGGAATACTATTCTCAGCATCAGGTAATATCATTAAAAAGGTCATTTCACTAATTGTAATAATTTTAGCTTGTATTAATTTATTTACAAACATGTATACACATTGCAGATTTTAAGTAACTCCTGTATAATAAACAATTAAATTTAAAAAATAAAAAAACGACTGCGTAAAAAGCGACCTAATTAATTATTTATTATCAATGTGAAACCATTTTTTTTTTCCAATTCCTACTATTAGCTCACACTCTTGCTAGATATATCTTGTTAAAATTTTCAATCGTTAATAAAATACTTATTATTCATCCAATAATTTTTTTTAAGTTGTAGTGGATGGCACTTGATATTAATCCAGTTTTTTTTTTCAAATATTAATTCATTAATTAAATTTAATTATTTAATTTTCAATAATCGAGAGAGCCCTCTTCTTGATCAAGGCATTTTAAGAGCCATTCAAGAAGAAAGAAGAATGGGCGAAAAAAAATCTCTTATTGACCTAAGTAGGAATTGACTTAAAATATTTTTTTTTTATATATTACTTACCTATTTTTTTTCATTTACTTGTATTGATGACTTTTAAGTTGTGTTTAATTGTTAGTTCCTATCTATAAACACTGTTTTCATGAGGTCTATAGATGTCTATGATGATTGTAATTGCAGTAAAGCTAGAGATCCACAATACATGCACAACTTCCAGGTTGTATGATATTTTAAAGGAGCTCCTGACTGTAAAATAGTCAATGAAACATCGTCTTCATTTTTAAAGACCTATCCAATGATATGCCACTCAATAGGGTGCGCATTTTTTTTTTCTTTGCGTTTCTACCACCATTTTGTATTTTACGGCCGATATTTTCAATTTATAAAAACAAAACCTAGCCTATAACCATCGGGCCGTTCAGACAAATTGATATAGACCTCATTCATTAAAATCCATCCAGACGGTGGGATTTTTGGAGGGTATAAAGAAATCCACATACACAGATATGCGTGAACCACATAACCCTTCTTTTCAGTCGGGTAAAAATAAGAAGAAATGAATTTTTGGTTTCAGATACAGTTAAAATTCTTTGAGTACTGTATATGAAGAAGTTCGAAGTTCAAAATACTATACCTTGAATATCGTCTCCTATAAATAAGAGAAGACTATAGACTAATTCCTAAGAGTTGTTATCCGGCTTGTTAGTATTAAAATTAAATTCCATACCAGACAGGAGTATAATTTTATAAATAACAATTGAATATACTGTTAGAATTTAATTATTTTTGTTTAAAATGTGGAATCTTATTTAAAAAATAATTAACAGTTTTGATTATTGATTTGTAAAATTGATGCGAAGACATAAAAAATGAAATTTCTCTTTTGAACATTTAAATAATAAAAATTATTTAACTTCTCAGAAAATTATATAAAATGTTATTATATGCTATTTAAGTCCTTTTAATTTCTAAGTTTGTGTGGTCTATAACAAATAAATTTGCAAATAATGGGAAGACGGCTACTGAAAAAGTTTTATTAATAATTTACAACACACACACACACACACACACACGCACGCATATATATATATATATAGATTATGCAAATTATTATTTACATCCTTAGAATATTTTCTGTCATTTAATTTTTTGACAAAGCTAAAATTTAAACAAACACGGTTGTTTGACTAAACATTGACAGCTACAATTTTGCATGCATAATGAAAAATTTTATTTTTAAAAGAGTAAATGCCGTAAAACAAAAGTAAAATATAATTCTTTAACAATAAAACCTTTTCAAGAAGTGTGGAAAATCCTTGGTGGTTCCGTGATACGGGATTACTGTAAAGCCATCCAGACTACAAAAAGACTTTTATAATTTTCTGTGGTATCAGCATATTTTTTACGAACAAAAATATTAAGTTAAAAATCCATAATTTATGAAAAAGCAACACACTGCACATAAAAATACTGTGAATTATTTTTCTAAAAGCAATATTAACATTAAATTGGATTCTGAATTCTAGCGTAACATTAAAAAAAAAAAAAAACTCAGATTAAAACCCTTAAGTGCCGTATGTTGCCTTCCGGCAACATACCCAATTTAGGCTTCTACGACACTATTAAATTAATATTTAAACTATAATGCCTAATGTTGCCAATTAAATACATTCTGAAAATATTATTAAATCGATTTTCAACATTTTGATGGTAACACTTGTGCCCGTTAAGAATAAAGATAGATTTACTTTTTTCAATTGTTGATACATGTTCTTTTTGTTTTGTTTGGAAGCTTGAGAAATAAGCAATTCTGTTTTGCAGTGAGCAAGTAAAATTTATTTCTTAAAATTCTTGTATGTTTGATATTATAGAATTTTGTCAAGGAAAAGTATTTTTTTCAATTAAATTCCAGTATTTCCGATTAGTAACAAACAGTTTTTAGCCGTAAACCATACTTAAAAGAAAATATGATTTTTAAAAGTATTTTTACCATGATTTATTTAAAGAATGAAAGCCGAAAAACATTTTTTAAATGATTTTTGAAAAATTAGGCATTTAAAGGTTAAAGAAGCTTTATCCACAGAGGAATCAGATTGATCAGAGATCTCGGTAGTTCTCACATCTTACCAGAATCTCCAAAACAGTAAGACTTTTCCAGAATTTGTTTGAGTCATCTAGGAATTACTTATTTTGTTAAATTTTATTATTAAGATAATGACTATAGAAAACATTTAACAGTAAATAAATGGAATAAAAAAGTTATATTTGCTACAAAATGCCGATATTTTTGTTGCAATAGATAAAATAATAATAATAATTATACAGAAAAATGACTTTCAAATGTATTTGTCTTACTTATAATAGTTTTTATCTAAGTTTTTAAGCTTAAAAATATCAAAATGATTTATTTTTACTCAATTGACTGCAGAGCTTCGGAAATTTCAATCGATACATTTTATTTTTATAATTTAAATTAAAGAAGATTAAAACAATGTGTCGAAGCAAAACTTTATTCAGTTATTGAAGAAAAAAATTCTTACATGGAAAATATATTCATCAATCTTTTTCTACGTCAAAAGGATAAGATGCATAGCATTTCATGAATGAACTGAAAGTTGGGAAATATATTATGATCTCTATATGGTCTTTCAGAATAAAGATAAATCAAACATTACGAAGCCTGAACAGATGAAACAATTCACAGCTGCATGATTTCTTTTTGAATTTATTAACTCATGATGTGTAAGACGAAATATAACGAATTTTAAATAAAAATAAAAATTTCATAAATTATTATTGTATAACATGCGCTTTTATATTCATATGGATTGATAAAGAGACAGATAGACTGAAACATACATTGACTGTTTGACTGGGTACGAAATAGAGTAAGATAAGTCGAAATATACCTGCATAAGAGGGAGAGAATTCAAAATAACCGGAATTTCTTTATAAAAACTTGTATTTAATTTTTGTTTACAAAACAACATTAACAACTTCAATGAATTCTCGACTGAACGTTATAAACTTGTCTAATCGATGATTCCATTATTGGAAACGTTGTTCAAACTCGACTATATGACTCAAACCTCCTGCGTCGTTTTTTTCTTACATGTCGCTAAAAACGATGCCTTTTTATATCCTTCTTCATTCGTGTAACGAAATAACAACAATAACAAAAAAATCCATCGGGAGCACACGTGCTTTACATTGGTTAAATATCAATTAAATATTCGCCCACAAATCAACAGCATTTTCTTGACTGTATTCCAGATATATTTTCGAAAAGACATACAAGAATACTGAAGCTAGCAGAGTTATTTACGTTTTTGGTTTCTTGTTGGCGAAATATTTACTTTCAAATTAAAAAAATGTAGATTATCTAATTAATGGGTGATATTCAATGCCATTCGCTCTAAAATTTTTCCAAGACTCGGTCATTGGCTCAGTATTGTTATTCTATTATAACGATGCTATTTTTTTACATTACAGTAGAAAATAGCAATTTTTAATTAAACATGGTTATATTAAAGCTTAATAAAATCATGTTTTATGCAGGACTTCGTTTACAGACACATATTAATTATATGTTAATTAAAATAAATTATTTACAGCATATAACTATGTAACATGGTAACCTACTGTTAAAAAAAAATTAAACTGAAAAAAAATTAGCATGTATGACAAAACATTCGGCGTTTCAAATAATGTTTAATCCAAATGTACAGTAAGTAAATAATAATAATGAACGAGAATCATAATTACAGTTTTAATTATTGCAAGGTAAAATTAAAATCACCGTTTTAATTCACAAAAGCTTCTTTATAATTGTATGTGGTTTCCTTATGTGGTCATAACAGGTTAACGACGAAATAAAATGTATATAAATTTTAAATGTTTAATAGCAGTACCTTAATGTTACGTCATTATTAATTTTATCATACTTGAAAATATAGAAATTTAGATTATAGTAAGGTTTTATATTTACATGTAGATTTACACGTTTAGGTGTGTATGCGTAAATATATAGGCGAGAATGTATAGGCGGTAGATACGTACAAATAGAAGTGCAGATGTAGACAAATACAGGTATATTTTTACGTAATGTGTATTGTACATTAGATGTGCATGTGTACTGAACTCTAGGTGTGTTACATATATGTATACTTGTATATGTAACTATATAAATATAAATATATGGATGATGTAGATAGGGTTTAGCTTATCTTCCATCATATCTTTTAAAGTAGGTCATATTTTTAGATGTTTTAAAATTAATATTAACAAGTATTTGTTATCCGACTTCCAAGGATACAATTTTATACAATTTTTTTGCATATTTTTACGTATGTCTATGCGTAACATTTTAACAGATGCTCCCATTTTAATAATTCTCCTATTATTACACATGCTCACATTAAAGGTGGTTCCATTGTAAAATTTAGCTGTTTTTTTAATGTGCTTGTCTTTTTTTGTCTGTTTTTTAAATCCAGTCACACAATCTCTGAGAAATCTTAAAATGTTTTTGTTTGTGCACAATTTTTGTTTACGTTTAAATATGATGTGCCTGAAACATTCGTGTAGATTGATCAAAAGTGATGCAACATGTTCCCAATGAAGAATGCTGCCGAGCTTAACTAATATTTCTTAGTAAGCAAAGTGATTAAATGTTTATAGTCGTTTTCTGATAGCTATGATAATGTTACGCGGCAGTTTCCTTGAAATAAAGTGATAACATGAGTGCATATTCAGATCAATTTACGTCGTATTTATTCATTAAAGCCAATCTGTTTGTGGAGTATTTCCGATGACAATACAACATTTAAATATTTTGAGAATTTAATTATAAATTAATAAATTAATATTTAGACCTTTTTTCGTTAAATGGTGCTAGTTATAAATCGCCAAATATTATTTATTGTTACAGTCATGTACCAGTTAAAGCAGTAATGGAATATATTATGTGCCAACCACACTTCATTAATTAGTATAGTCAGCTAAGAAACCAGAAATAATGAATTATTTAAAACTCTCAAATGGAAAATTGAAAATATAAATAAAAAAATAGGGAAGAAAATAAATATTTTCTTATTTTTTTATTAATTAATGGCTTAATATTAATTATAATATAATTTTAACAAGGAAACAATTTAGAAATCCTTAGTAGATAATAGTTTTAAAAATAGTTGTAAATTTCTTTTTAAAAATCGTTGTGTTATTGCATGCAGTTCTTGTTTCAAAGTAAACGTCAAAAATGTAATGTAAAATCATCCACTAAGCTTCATAAATGATGATTATCGTCAGCAATAGTATTTACGGTCATGTTTTCAACTATACTCAGATAGACTGCCTATCATATAATGCGTTACCGCCGATTCTAGACGCTGCTATAAAACTGTACTAAGCACATAGGGGCCGACACAGGTCCAGCTTAGTCTGACCGTCACATCAACTACCTCTAAAGTGAGACTTCACAGGTGAATCCCACTACCTGAGGGCTACTGAGGACCACAAAAACTTACTGTACCACGAGCCAGAAATGAGGATCCCCTATAAAGGCTGACATCCAACAATCCACCTAGTTTATGGAACAAATCAAACGCATAAACTAGTCAAATAGAAATGTTTCTAAAAGAAGGAGAGAATAAGAAATTAGGAAAGTTTGTATTCCCGTATAGTGCGAACCAATGCCAACTATTTTCCCGGATGTCAGGACTACGGGAGTAGAAAATGGAATTAAAAAAGTGGGTCAGGTTTAGCTACACTGTAAGAAAAACGACATTTTTTACCACACAAAGTACTGTTCATCTAGCGCTCAAACTCGATCACAGTCGAATGTGCTGTAGCTTTCTTTGGTTTCTTGACTATATAAACATAAAAAATAACAGTAGCTGCGTAAAATTAGCAGCACAATATGCTGGCAAATCTACAGTGGTTTTTTACAGTGTATGGTAGCCGTATGGGCCCCGTTCGTTCATATACTGACTGGGTATCAACCTGCTTTCATCCACCAAAGGGGAGGATTTTACCCCAATACTCGCACTTGCCACGGAGTGGGATACAAGTGAATACCCACACGATGATATCCCATGCCACAAAATATTCATGTGCACATACCATGGAAACAGAGCTTCGGGGCATGACTTCGGGCTACATCGATGAGCTTCATCCATAATTGATCTTGCTTTGGTCTTGTTTCGAAAAGGATGGGACTGCCATCACGTCGTGGCCGTGCTACGGATCATTCTCCAGCGCCGAATTCAGGTTAATTCTGGACTACCCAGAGATGCACTTCCACACACCCGCGATAGGATTTAAAGTGTGAATACAAGATTGCTACAAAATGCTTTTTTGTGCCTAACCACTCTCACTAAAATGCGAAAACTGACATGCGACAAATAAATATCACTGAAATAAGTTACGATTAATATCGGTTTTTATAAACTAATTGTTTAACTTTTTAGCACTTTTCAACATAGTTGAATAGTGCTTATGCCTCTTTTTCCGTCTGTCCTTCGGTTTTCTACCTTTCGTAAATATACTCTGATTATTATGAAATTTCTATGTGTTATTGAATTATACGCGTTTATTATAGAAATGAATTGTGTATGTGTAGCCCTTACAATTCATTTACAGGGTCACACTTCGTTTCATTACGATCTATCGAAAGAAACCCGCTTGTGGTGCATTTTATGAATGTTACCTGTTTATTTTCTATTTCATTTACATCCAAAATTGTTAAGTGGTCCAAATCATCCAAGCAACCTCATAGCAAATTGGTATATAATTTATATATACCTTAGATAAATTCAAATAATATAAGTGATCGTAATTACCTAAATTCTAGTAGAAGAGCAACGCGAAGCATTAATAAAATTAAATTATAATTCGCGTCAAAATGTAATTATTAAATTTAAATAATTACGAATAAAATTAAGAGTTTGCGTTGTGAATTATTTAGACGAACTCTTCCACTTATGAATTAAACTAAAATTTAAGCTGTAAAAATAAATTGACATACCTTAAACATTATCAATTAAATAATTACAGAAACTTTTTAAAACTTGATTAAATATTTTATTTACATTGAACACAACTATATACAGAAATACATAATATTAATTCAAAAAAAAAGAAAGCAACACTTTTGTTTGCTTCTCATTATTTTATGTATATTTAATCTTTAAAAAAAAAAGACAATATTTTCATTTACTCTAATTATTATATTTTTTTCTTTTTGCTAAAAGAATAATTCTCTTTCATTTTTAAATTACCTTAATTTTATTTAATTATCGGTTTTGTCGGATCTCAGATTACTCTCTACCATAAAATATCAGAAAAGTATATTTATGATTTTTCATATGATCTTAAGTGGTAAAAGAAAAAGTTTAAAGTAGTACCTTTTTTTAATATACGGGATGGTGGCCTTTATTCATCAAATTCAGAGTTGTCGCGTTGCTTGGGATCATATTCATATGTCATCAGGAATTCGCTTCGTATCAGAGCGGCGACATCGGGATGGCAGGATGCATAGCTACGGACCTCTGTAGACCAATCCACTTTATTTTAACATCAGGAAGGCATCCTCAATTAGGCTTGCTTAGGCTCACTCCGATATGTACATCAGGAAGACATCCTCAATTAGGCTTGATTAGGCTCACTCCGATATGTACATCAGGAAGACATCCTCAATTAGGCTCGCTCCGATATGTCCATCTCGCCTGGGCATTACTAGGGCTTTCAGGATTCATTGCACGGGCTTTCAGGAGAGCTCCTGCGTCCTCTACATCTTTTTTCAGACTCTCTTTTTCAAACCTTATTCTTCTTGCACACCAACTCCTGCAGTGGGTGGAACTATTTTTGTCTAGTCCACTGTTATTGGATGTGAGAAGATTTTGCATTATTCTTCGATAGGCCTATTAGCTAACAGTCTGCAAATGTCCCCTTACATATACTTTAATATTATTATCTGCCTTAAAGTTTGGGTGGTCTGAAAAGCCATAAATTTATCCCAACACTTTTATTGAGGCCATAAATTTATTCCAACGTTTTTATTATTTTACGATTTCTAATTATACACCACTTTCCATTGGCTTGTCATAAAACGACACCATGGCGTCTGGCTATTGTTGTTGTCTGAGATCCGAACTCTATTCAACATTATACATTCATTTTACAATACAACAATTTTTTAAAAATATATATTTAATATTTAAAATCAACTTAATAATTTTTGTATGAACTTACACTCCTATTTTACTTAAATATATAAACATTATAATTTTACACTCATAATTATATTTTATAAAAAATATTTATACAAACAGAAATAACAAATTACGCAATTTTACTTTGATTTAACCAACATGGTGCGGGAACATATCATAGTTATATGTTGCCCAGCATCTCTCCCGGTCGTCAGAAAAAAAAAATAAAAGCTGATTGCTGGTTTTATTTTTTTTTTTGTAAAGCATAAAAGAATGTACGTGTCCATATGACTGTGTATCTACACAGTTTTTGAGCTAAGACTGTAAAGTTCAATTATCAATGGTTCTGGTATATTTTATAAGAAGTTCTTCTATTTTTCAAAACAGAAAGTTCAACACATGATAGCATAGTTGTCTGTTGACATTCACATTTATAGAAGACCTCTGTACTGAAAATCTGACGTCTTTCTCGAAGACTTTTTTCTTTACCACACACATGTTTAATAATTTTGTAACTTTACAGTTTTAAGTGCCCAAAATACATTCAAAGCTATAATTTTGTATGAAACTAATATGCCGAAATAAACCTAATTACAAGAAAAATAATGGCATACACATTTGACATATTATTTCATCACATATAACCTTATGACACAGTGTTTTATTTAAAAACACATTTTATACTGAATAAAAGTAAATACAATGCTTGTAATATGACATGTTATATTTTCACATAATTAATCTGATGTATTCAAATTATAATCAGAAACATATATTGTATACAAACTGGTTACATTATTTTATTTATTTATTTGTTACTTCTAACATGTATGATACGTCAACATATATAAGCTATCTCATCTCCTTTAATATATTATTACGTAATGCTTTCCAACTTTACCCGATACGAGAAAGAAAAAAAAAAGAAGAAGAAGAAGGAGAGGAAAATAAAACCAGTTTTTGACCGTCCCCGATCCTTTCGAAACGAGGGGTTGGTCAAGCTACTAATCACTTTCTGCGAGGTGATTTGTGCTGTGACAAAATTTTACGACTTCCCAAAGTATGTATTTAAAACCATTTCATGCTTGTAATTACCTTATTAATTAGTATAATTTCTTGATATACTTTCTTCTTAACTAACTGTGCATGCCTGTATGTAATTTTAAACATAATCTATGCATAAACTGTGTATGTATTAGTATCATATCTAATGTAAACCTTCTGCTTTTTTTATTATTTTGTAGGGGAAAATGGCGATTCTAGCATTTGAATTCTCCTGCCTCATACTGCGACTGAAGCGAGCGTGGCTTTTTATGCTGTCAGGTTCAAATCTAAACCAAATTGCCTTTCAGGATTTAAGAAAAAATGCATATAATTTTCTTTAACTGATTACATTGTATATTTTTAGACCTTTCTGACAAACACAAATTTTGATTCATGATATTGTTTACTATTAAAATGTAAACAACACGGAAATATGACTTCTACAGCCTCTCAAAATGCAAAATATGCATTACGCTGACCTTAAAAATGCACCTTCATTTAATACTATTAAATAGTGTTGTCAGAAAATGCCATTGACGAAGAAGAGAACAATTTTTGTGTCTTTAATTATTATTTATTTAGCCAACAATTCTATCTTAAAAGATTGTTAAATTTTCATATTTATTGATTTTTTACTGAATGAAATAAAAATTTATTTATTCAAAATTTTATTTATCATTAACATTCCGTATGTGAATTCTAATGTCTAAACTTTAATGATATGTTTTAAAAAAAATAAAAGATAATAAATCATTACTATTAATCCAACATTAATAATTATTATTTAATTATAAAAGAAATGTTATTAATACACTTGTATAATTTTAAAAATACAAAAGCAAATGATAATTACTACGTAAAATCGTATGTAGTAACCCATGAGTACTCGGCCGAACCAAAGAATTTCTGCCAGCAGAAAAGAATCTTTGTATACTCATAAATATCTACACCCAATTGTTACAGATTAAGTTTTTTAAAAATAATTACTGTATGTACTATAAAAAATTTAGGTAAATAAATTTATTAAGCCATACTACCTATTTTAATAAAAATAAGGCCAATATATATAAATATATTTATTTATTGATTTTGTTTCCTTATGTTAATTTGGCCAAATTATATAAAAAATATTTTATGAACTCACACACTCAAATTTATCAATACTATGTATATTTATATGTGTTAAATTTAGAATTGCATTTAATTCTAAGGGAAAGTAAAGAGAAAAAAAAATGCTTAAATTCTAAACTAACATAAATTTAAAAATATTTTATTTAAAAAAAAAATCTAATTTCTAGCTGATTTCAGCAAGATGTCATTTAATATTTATATTAAATAATTTTGCTAATACATTTTATTAATTATTAAATTCGCATATTTTTATAAATACAATAAAAATGTAATAGTCTTACATAAAATTTTACACTACAACAATGTTATTAATTAATTTAACTTGAATTTAAGCCTACTTTAATTCTAATTGAATACCGTTAATAAAAGTAAATTAGCTTATCAAGTTAAATATAATATAAACTATGTTTGTCTAATGTTAATTTTGCTGAAAATTCCATAAATTTTAACTGTAAATGCTAATTGCTATACCTTTTGTTATTTATTTTGAAAACAACACCAACTTATATTTTTATTTATTATTTTTTTTTTAAATTAAATCTAGGAACTATACACTGAGCTAGACACTCCATAAATGTGTAAAACCTAAAAATCAAAAGTTTTCCTAAATAAAACTCAAAATGCTGCTTTTTACAATATAATATTACTAATTTTATTGTTTCTGATCATAACATCTAGTAATTATACCATACTTAATTTTTTCTTCGATTCCTTTTTCAGCCAAGAATCCTGAAATTTATAACTAAGTGATGACCTTGATTTACCTTGATGAATTGATAAATTTTCTACAAAAATTTTGTTGGTGTTGGTGCATACCCAGCCGTAGGCCAAAATTGCACCCTATACAGAAAGCCTTTGGTGAGAAAATTTTAATTTTACTTCAATTATTTATTTGTGTAATTTTTTTACAATAATTTTGTGTGCAATCATATTGAAATAACTTGCCTTGTCCATTGTTATACATATATATGTTTTTTTAAAAACCAATGTGCTACACCAAAATCCTTTTTTTAAATTTTTTTACAAATTTATAATTTATTTACAGGGACGCACAAAAGGACCCCATTACGTTATGAGCTTTGTTAAAAATCGTTTGCGATGCATTTTAATGATGTTATGTTACTTCAAAAATAACAAAATCACTACAGTGCACGGCATGTTTTCTATAGATTATAGAGAGCATAACAGTTATCGCCCATTTATGAATAATTCAGTTAAAGGACTCACTAAGATCGATAGAATTTTTAGTGTATTAGTTGATGTGTATAAATAATAGATCACGTACAGGGCAGTGCCAAATACTCTGCACACATTACCATATTGTGACTGCTATTGCAGAAAATGAATTTTAACTCAGTTATGTGTTTTTTTCAAAGCCTTTTATTTAGATATTTCATTTAATTTGAGGAAAAATTAAATTTTTTTAATAATATTGTTTAAAAGTTGTGAAGTGTTTCATCATTTATGTCTAATGCATAAATTTTCTTTCTTGTTTAATCTTTACCCATTCTAGCGTGCAAACTAAACCAGCCACTGCAGCTTTCTTGTTTATTTCTTTACTTTCAAATATTTCAAAATATGCAGTATATGCTTTGATTGGTTGGTTGTGTTTATGACGGCCAATTATCAACACTAGGGATATAGGCCCAAAGGGGGGTGCCCTCCGTGGGGGGTCTTTCTAAGGGAACCTAACCCGTATTTGCGCATGAAATCCATGGTCCGAAGAAAACCACAAAAACACCGAACGATTAGGCCGACGAGCGCGACTGTTTTCGAACCCATCACCGCCCGTCTACCAACTTCGAGAGCAGAACCTCTTGGCCACTGGTGGGGTTGTATATGCTTTGAATTTATGTTTATAGTTTTTTATATTAAATCTTTTGTCATTGTCTAAAAAGAATTTGAATTCAAATATTCCTATTTAAAAGTTCTAGAATCATGTAGTGATGGTGCACTCAAAATCAGAAGTTTTGTATCGAAAAATTGTGCAAAAAATGTTCCATAAAAGAACAAGCTACTATAAATCTTCTTCAGTGTCAATCGTTTACATTTATGATGCTATCACTAAAGAATTTGAATCGAAACACATATTTCTCGTAAAAGATTCTGTTGCGTTTTTTCAGCGATACTTCACATTCGCATGAAATGAATAATAGATAAAAGTAACATTAATAATAATGTTTTAGTAATATGACTAACAAGTATATTTTATCACTAATATGTGTAACAAAATAATAGTACGGGCTTAGTTTTCACCTAGATATATTATACATATAAAATTCTTTCAGAAACTATCAATAGAAAGCACGATGGTGTCTTTTCGCTTCCAAGTTTTGCTAAAACACCAGTATCTCTCACAATTTTTGGTTTAAATTAATTTCCTTCCGTGACTTTTACTATTCTTTTATAGTATTTTTATTCTAAAGCTTATAAAAAAATTATTAGTTATATAAATTAATTATGAGGCAATACACCTAAAACTCACAAAAGAGTAGAATCGACTATAAAGTAATATATGTCTAATGTTCTCGTGTTTGTCAAGCCTTATGACTTTGAGATTCCCAATATACAGTGTGTCCACGTATAACCTGACCGACCTTTATTTTCCAAACCGTTGGTCCTAGATGCATGCTTCCAATTATAAAAATGGCTTAAATAAGGTAAATAATTATTTTTAAAGCTATTTGGGTCAAGAAAAACATTTATTAAAAAATTACGAAATTTAAATTTTTATACGGTCCCTCGGTCCTATAAGTGATATTTACTAAAAATATACTGTGACATTAACAAGTAAGACAAAAACAGTCCCATTCATCTAACATTAAAATTGCCCGAGTTATGAAACTTTGAAATGCATGACCACTTTTTTGCAAATCAAAACAGATGATTTCGACCAGGCTTTCAGGGGTCGTGCATAAAGTACTTAAATTTATTTCAAGGTATCTGTGCTTTGAAAGAAATCGTACAAATCATACGATTAACTTTTATTAGTTAAGTTTCAGATTAGTTAAAATAATTGTATTTTAACATATGTTTTATTTTGTAAGGATTTGAGGCTATGATTTCTTTTAACTAAAATTATGTTATTTTCATATAGTTTTATTTAACTTGCACTGATCTTCTTTCCAGTTTAAAATTTGTACACGAACTTTAACTTACTTTCAAATGTCCGATTGAAGTTAAATTTTAAAACTGACTTAAATCCGAATACAATGCAATATTGTTATGATTTTCGACTCTTTCATATCTTATACATACTTAGATTAGAGGATAACACAAAAAAATTCGGATAGATTACCGTCAAGAAATTTAAGAAAGAGTTTTAGATTAGATAACATAAACCTGCGATGGATGTGTTTAACTTTTATAATTACATTTTATGTATTTTTAACGCTGAATCGAAAAATTTCCTTCACTTTTAACCATCATGGCAAGATTTTCAGCAAATCGTAAATTTCAATGCTAAAAAATAGCGAAAAATCTGATACTGTATAATAGATATGACTTTTTTATTCAGTTTAATTTTATTTAATTCAGTAATTTATTAGATTTTTTGGCTTATATTGGGTTTCTTGCAGCTAAACAGCTCGGGCGTCCGATGAGGTTGGGAGAGGGGGGGGGGGGGTTTCAATTTTAACTTTTAGCTTTTTAGCTTTTTAACTTTGGAATTTGCGATTTGAGAAAATTCCTGACGTGATGATTTAAAATGAAGGTCATTTTCGGATTCAGTGCTAAAAAATACATAAGAATCAATTTTCAATAGCTATAAAACATGCCAGAACCCAAAATTTGAAACACAGTGTAATTTAACAGCATTTTAAAATATGTATCATTTTGTAAAGAATTGAGGCTGTTGTTTTTCATCCTTTTATTTAACAACAAATCTGTTATTTTTATCCTCTTATAATGTTGAGTACAAATTGTACATTTTGCATTAATATGTCAGAAAGATTAAAGATTTCAAATTTATATTGCAATGATAATTTTACTCTCAACCATTTCTTTAATATATCTGACGAAATTCTATTTCTACTAAATTTGTGAATGACCCCTAATATGCAGCAAAAAATATACTCCAACTTTAAACAGCAATTACTCGGTCAATTTTATTCGTAGAATAACGGGGCTTTTTTGCCTTAGTTGCCAGTGTAACAGGAAAATTTTATTAAATATAACTTATAGGATAGGGGGACCGTATAAAAATTTAGATTCTGTAATTCTTCACTAAATTGTTTTTCGCTTCAAACTTTTTTTATCTTAAACCTGCACCTAATTTTGACCATTTTTGTAATTGGAAGTATGCATCTAGGACCAACGGTTGCGAAAATAAAGGTCGGTCAGGTTATACGCGGACACACTGTATATATGTGGGAGGTTTTCCAATAAGTGGTAAATTTGTGTCCCTTGGTGGTTATGTCCAACATTTTATGATTATTAGCAGAAAATGTATTCTGTAATGCCTTTTTACAATTTCAAAAAGAAATTTGAGGAAAATAATGTAAATTTTACTCCAATAATATTTTAAATATTCAAATTGTCACTTCTGTCCGTTGTACTCCACTTCATGCACCAATCTTTTGGAACCAATTTAAGTGTAATTTAAAACTTATTTTTAGACATTTTATTATACAAAATAAGAATTTCCATTCTAAAGTATAAAGTAAAGAATTTTTATTGTATGTTATACTTTTATAGTTATTCTTGTCAGAGAAATGTTGTTTCCTAGTTTTTATGTCGCTACTGTCCCCCTGCATAAAAGTGCCCATGTGACAATCAAAAGGTCAGATAAATTTTGGAGGAAATTGAATTTAGTATTTTTCACTGCCTTATGTGTTATATATTTCTAAAAAAGTTTAATATTTAACTTTTTTTTTTCACTAAAGCACAGGGTGCAATTACGCACTTAATGGAAAATCACCCATACAAATTTATGAGATTAGTGTTCCATTCCTTTTTCTCTTCATCAAATTGTTGTTCCTGTGCAGTGTCGTCGAGGCAACATAATAAAAAAAAATTCTGGACCTGACTTCAATTTAATTTTTATAAGTTTGATAGTCCATTTATAATTTAGACAGAGCGTCTAGAGAGGCCTGGTGATTACTGGACAGCCATTGTAACTCAAACCAAAATCCTTATTCTGCTTTTGCAGTCCGCTTTTTTGATTTAATTTTAATTTCTCTCACCAGGGAGCCAGGGAGCCTAAGTTTCAAAGTGGGGGATTACTTTGTTTCTGACTGGATATTTCTAACGATGGGTTTCTAAAGGGAAAAGACTCTAAACTGAGTCCTGATAACAACACTCACGGTAATTTACACATTTTACAATGATTACAATAAAATTGATTACCTTAAATTTAATAATTTGATTGAATCATGCAATAATTTGGATTTATATTCTAAACAAAATCTAATAAATATCATACTTAATTAAATTTTATGATTTAAATATGATTTTTGTTTTCTCCTTTAGATGTTAATGTGAATTCATCTTCTCAACATAACTATCTAGTTTGGCTTATGCTATAAGCAGAATAATTGTGATGATAATGAAATATCATCATCGACAACAACAACCTTTTCAATCCACTACTGGATGTAGGTCTCCCCCAGATTTTTCCAATTTTTACTGACCAATGCTTTAGTCATTCAATTAACACCGACCCCTTTTTTTTACTTCATCTCACATTCTTTAGTTGAGGTCGACTTCTTGCCGTTATGCAATTCTGGGATACCCCTGTAGGGTTTTGTGCTCCATCTACAGTCTTGTCTTCTTGCAATGTGCCCAGCCCATTTCCATTTTGCCCGTTCAATTCTTTCAATAATATCAAAATCTTTCGTCTGACGTCTTATCCAGGTTATTCTCTTTGTTTCTCTACTAGTTATACCTAGCAGACACCTTTCCATACTTCTCTGTGTGGTTTGTAATCTTTGTAACATATCTTTGTAACATTTGCGTCCATATATATATATATATACAGCTCATATACAAAATATTAGAATAATTGAGAAAAAGTAATAAGAAAAAAATATTTTTCACTTATTTAATTTTGATACTAAGTAAACGCAATTAAATTTCATATAAATTAAATCTGGAATGTATAGATAAGATTTTAACTTTTACAAAATATAAAATACAGCACAATAAAGTAGGTATACAGCTTTCTGAAACACATCAAAATATTAGAATAAAATCTAGATTGATGTAAAATTTTAGAATATTTTATTTTACGCAACAATATTACTTTATAAATGAATATGAAGTAAATGGTAGTTAATATTTTGTAGGATCCCCTTTAGCTTTTATAACAGCGTACAATCGACCTTGCATACTATATACAAGGTATTTAAGAACATTTCTATCAATATTAGCCCAAATACACTTTTTACGGGCCACTAACTAAGTTTTAATGGAAGGAGGATTTTCCTTGGAGTTCTTTCTTCATTATACACTATAAGTTTTCGATGGGATTAAGGTCTGGTGAGTTTGTGGCCAAGGAAGTACCTTAATGTTGCACTGGCGGAACCAATTCTTAGTTTCCACCGAGGTATGCGGTGACGCTAAATCTTGTTGAAAGATGAAATCAGCTTCAAATAAATTTTGATGGTGGAATCATGTAATATTACAAAATTTCTTGATATATCTGAGAGTTAACCTTTTCATAGACGATGCATATCTTTTCAGGTCCTTCTGCACTCATGCAACCCCAAACCATGACACTATCAGCAAATTTTACGGAACGTTGAAGGCATTCTTTATCAAATGTTTCTTGCTTCATTCTCCAAACTTGAATACATTGATTACCATATGAAACGCAATACATACTTTCATCACTAAATAATATATTTTCCCAATCTTTTTCGCACCATAAACGTCTTGATTTTCATCAATTCAATCTTATAGGCTTTTGTTTTGCAGTCATGAGAAGTTTTGTTTTTGGTACACGAGATTCAAACTTAAATTTATGGAGACGTCTTAACGTTGTCGATATAGAAATTTCAACTCCTTCTCCTTTCCATTTTCCGGGCAGAATCTCACACTTTTAAAATAGTTTTTCTTAAATATACGCTTCAGTTTCTTGCCATCTCTAGGAGATGTTTTTGGTTTTCATCTGCCATTTCGGCGATTATTTTGAAATTTCCATATTTGAATATTGCGCTAGTATTTTAATAACGATTGATTGCGAATAATGTAAATATTCACTATATAACATTCATTTTATTGTGCCGATACAAATCAGCCATACGAAGTTTAATAGGTTCAGGAATATCACTCACACGACCCATTTTAAGACGAAAAAGCAAATAAACTGCAAAAAGAATACTGATTTTAAATAAATTAATCGTCTGAATTTAATCAATGATGCCATCAGTTATGAATAATTAAAGGTGATAATTAAAGGAGAATTAATATGAAATATTCTAATATTTTGAACCAGTTAAATAAATATTCTTAATTAACAATAAGTTCTTAATAAAAATATCGTTTGCGCATCTGCAGCAAAATACATTAAATTACCAAAAAATATTTTCAATTTCTAAAACAAAGTAATTATTCTAATATTTTGAATATGAGCTGTATATATATATATATATTTATATATATATATCTGTAGGATTGCATGTGAGGAATTTTTTTTCTTCAAGGAGATGCATCTGTTCTTTTTCACATTTAATAATAGTCGTATAATGAGCGAATTACTAAATAAATCTATTCTAATTTGTAAATAATTGCAGAAAAAGAAATGTAAGAAATGCAAAAATAATTATATATTATATGATATTATATTTTTTATATCAGCTTAGTAAATTTAAAAAAAAGGGATATTGTATTCATAACATTTAAAGTTGAATAATATTTTATTTTTATTTCTTGTTAATGTGAGTACAACTATGTAAGTGAAACATAAAATATATTTTAAAAATAACTAAATTACATAAATATTGTAAAATTTTTGTATTGTTAAATATCAATAAAATTTTATTTAAAAAATAGTACAATAAATAATTGGATGTGTCATTTTTCATCACTTGTATTTTATTTAAAATTGGTAGATTTTTTTTTTTTTATTTTTTTTTTAAACATATAATGCGATACAACAAATATATAATGTATGTTTGGGTAGCGATTTTAATTGAACTACTCTCTTCAAAACTAAGTTTTTCTATAACTGAATCGCATAAGATTTCAGTACTGTCACAGAAAATTTCTATTTTATTAAGGAACTAATTCTGTTAAAAACAGCATGTCTCAATGCTGATTTAGTATAAAATATTCAGAAGAGCTTGTCATACTTGGAGAATTATTACGTGATATGTGTATATTAAAATAATTTTTAAAGTGCATATATTCTGAGAGAAATGTCTAAGTAATACATATTATCAAGACATTCTAACAAAAGGGAGAGTAAATGTTTAATATTTACATCTATAAGAGAAACTATGCTGGATACGTATGCGTAATGAGACCCTATACATATGTAAATGAACATTTGCGGATATATTGTATAACTTGTGACATTATTTATACACTGCATATGCATACATATGCTACATACTCATATTCTAGAAGTAGATTCTTCGAGACAGCCAAATACATTTCCAAGCAATATTAAGTATGTAAAATTAAAATTTTTTATTTTTAAAATTTCTGTTTCATACATTAATAAGGCTTATTTAGAATACATTTCAAAATAAACATTTTCATAAGGATAAATTGTAATAAGTTTGAAAAAGAAAGTAGTCAATGCTATGCAATTACTTATACAATAAGACAATACTATACAGTTAATTAAATTAATAAAGAATATCAAGGGATCTAACATACAGTCCTGCGCAGGTCGGTTTGTACGCGACCCATACTCGAAAATTCCATTTGAAGTAATCCCGAAATCCGCCCGGGATCCACCAAAATAAATAAATAAATAAAGATACTAGGTAAAATACAGGGCCGTACAAAAGTATTCAAGTGTGTTTCCATCTAGTAGTATAATTTGCTCAAAAAGAAATTTCAACCTGTTATGCGTTTTCTTGCTAAACTAAATTTTCCCGTTATATAATATATATATCAACATACAGATCAAATACAGGACTGTTCAAAATAATTGTAATACCCATTTGGCTATGGACGGTAACTGCTGAAATCAATTTTTTAAATGTGAACTTAGTTATATTATTTACCTTATTTTCCTAAATAACGAAGTTTTGTTAAAGATTTTAGGGAGTGTTGAAAAGTGTTTCATAATCTAGGCCGTACGCATGATTTTTCTTTCTTGTTTTTATATACAATGCAGCTTTTTTGTGTATGTAAATTAGAAGCAATGATTTGAAGAAAAAAATGCAATTTAACAAATTACAACGACCATTTGGAAAATGATTTTTTCAACGACTAAAATTTAAGACACAAAAAATCGCACGGAGCTGATCATACATTACGTACGCCATGGATTAAACATTAATATTACTGGACCAATTTTAAATGAAATTTCATTCTTAATCTTCTAAACATCCCACAATATTACTTTTTACAGATTCGTATTGAGAAAAAAATGTACTTTTAAATGCAATTTGTTTGAAAGCTGTATCTCAATTTGTTTCTGAGTTATTAATTTTTTTGTAGTTTTTATTACTTTTTTGTCATAGTGGCAACAGAAGTATCCATCTCTGTTGAAAGTAAAGGGAAAATACATATTACTGTATAGACCAATCGCAAAACGAATAAAACGATTCAACTAATGAAACGCTTCGGATATGTTTTTGATTTCCTACCCTGACCGAGGACAATAACCATTTTTCCAAATGGTTAAAAAGAAATCTCAATCCGAACATGCCTTAAAAAAAAAAAAAAAAAAAAAAAAAAAAATATATCGACCCGAAGTCGTCACAAAAAGAAAAAAAAAACTTCTCGACCCGAACCCGCCAAAATAATTTTCGCCAACCAGCAACTCGATCCGTACCCGAAATGAAAGGAAAGTAAATCCTATTTCAATGCAATTATGAAAATTGATCAAGAATTATATGTCTAATACCAATATTATCTATTATATAGAAAAATAGAAAAATCTATACTCTTTAAGATAAAATATAGTAGTAAAACTTCTTCACTTCGGGACCGTAGTAAAGAAGCCTGCATCGGGTCGGGTTGTTCTTAATTTTCTTTTTTCATGTCTACATGACTAATTTTCTTTCTTCTGGCCGCGTTAACACTAGACTATTTCTTGCGTGCCAGATTTAGGTATTTTTCGCAAGTCGGGTTGTTGGTATTTTCACAAAAAGTCTGAACAGAAGTATGTTTCAGGTGAAAATGAATACGTATTTCAATATGAATAAGTATATATTCAATTTACTGCATGAGAAATAAAATTTATATAGGAAATGTGATCATAGATTATTCTTTTTTGCGGGACGGCAGAGAACCACTTTTCTTCACTAGGACTATGAAAAATGTTACCGATATTTCGTTTTTGATACAACACTTATCGTATTTGTGATAGGTTATGCACTCATACACATATTACATGTATGTGGAAATTGCAACTGCCCACTATTCAGAAGTATAAGCGTACAAAAACATATCATACAGCACGATAGTGCTGTATAGTAGACCTCAGCCACATTTTTAACGTTTTGAAACCTGGTGGAAAGACAACAATTCAATTACAGTCTAAAACAGTAAACATTTAGTGGTGAGTAATAGCTTGTTTGAAAGCTTTTAATTTAGTGATGTGCCTTTCGAAGGTCGCGTCAAAAAATATCTAAAATTAAAGGAATGGCACCCATTTAAACTTTACATAGCGCTATATCTTCCATAATTTAACAATATAGAAATATTTTCTTTTTTAATTTTCTAATTCAAGCGTTTCTTTCCTGTTGCCACACCCTAAAAAGCGACACAATAATTTAAAAGAATAGTGACAACACGTATATTTTGTTTTTATACGAGCCAATAAAAATTCAGATTTTCTAACTGTATTTTTGAATTTTTGAAATCGACGTCATTCTAATCAGAAAATGAAAACTTTTCCGTTAAAAAATCTATTTTAACATGGGAGTTTTAATTTCAAGAAAACATTTTAGGAAAAGGTATTAAAAAAATCGTTTGCTAGTTATAACGTCAATTTCTGTTTAACTGACATAACTTTGCAATGATGTTTTATTCTGAAGAGAGTCTCCTGATATTCTGAAATTAATCATTATTATCATCCATAAAGTGAAAGATTTATTTTTAAGTCATAGGAAAGAAATTTTCGATATATGCTGGTTCATTTGGTTGTATTTATTGCATTTTCCTGAGTATTGTCAAGGAAATCATATACTCCTGTTTCAAGCGCCAAAGAAAACATGCATTTTAATTTTAAAAGCTGAAACTCATTGCTATAATTACGTCATTATAACGCCAAATGAAATTCAATTTCGCGAGTTTTTAAAAGAAATGGGTAAGTGAGATCAGAGATCGCACAAAGTGTTTCGTTTAATATTCTCTTCAAAACATTTTATTATTTTGAAAAATATGTTAGTTCTACATTTCGCAATCAGGGGGCGCACTCTATTCTAAACAAACCTCGATACGAACGAAACTCCGTTTTACAACATATCCGTAGATATATTAGTGGAGGGGATCGGGTTCATAGCACTCGAGATAGGCAGGCACCCCCTGGCGGTAAAAAGTGGAATTAAAATATGTAAGGCTATTGTGCTTAATATTAAAGATAGGTGAAAGATGTGTCGCAAAAGTTAGAAAAGTGCCTCCCGGTTGAAAAAGGGAGAGGTTAGAAAAATTGCTTAAAATACACAAGTTAGAGCACGTAAGCGTAAATAATATTAGACTTTTTGAAATTTTTTATAATTTGCCGTGTGATGGCAAGTGTTCAGCTATAAATATGCAAAAGTTCAAGCCTCCAATTTAATTAGGGAGCTGAGTTAGAAAAATTGCTTAAAATACAAAAGTTATTGACCGGAGAGATAAATATAAGACTTTTTGAAATTTTTATGATTTGTCCTGTAATCGCAAGTGTTTAGCTATAATTATGCGAAATTTCAAGTCTTCAACTTAATTAGGGACTCAGTTAGAAAGAAAAGATTAAAATACACATGTTAGAGCACATAGAGTTAAATATAAGACTTTTTCAAAATTTTATGATTTGTCGTTTGATATGAGGTTAGCTATAAGTATGCAAAGTTTCAAGTCTCAACATATAAAGCTTCTGAGAACGGGCTCTGTGACAGACGGACGGACAGACAGACAAACAAAGGAGTGAGGCGAATAGGGTTTCTTCAGCTGAACGAAACCTTAAAAATTATTTTATTGGTGCAAAAGTACTCATTTAAAGAATATAAATTTTCAAAATCACAGCGCTTGGAGAAATATTTTTTGAAATTAATACAAATACTTCTATATATATAAAAAAGTTTTGACTTGGAAATGGACCAATGAAAATCTGCGTATTCCCGGTAGATCGGCATCCAATTTGAATGCTTAAGCATGATCTTTCTTCGTTAATATTAAAAAAACTGTTACATACAAAAATATGAAAATCGGTGGTATTATAGAGAAATGTTTGATAAACACGCTGATGCAGACAGTTTTCAAATCGAAGAATTATTTTAAGAGATATTTAATGCTAAAGTTGGTCAAAGTCGTTCCATTAAAAAAGCTTTACAGGAGCAAAAACTATACATAGGAATTTAATCATTCTTAGATCATTTTATACATGAGAATTTATCGGTGTGCAGACTGCATTTATCTTCTTTATTTGATTCATTTTTTGAGGATTTATTTCCATTTTAAATTCAAATTTTTAGCAATTCCTGAGATATTTTTTAAGTATTTTAGAAAATTGTATTAATTTAAACTGTTGCCAATTGTATAAAAATCGCAAACAATAATGCTTGCTTCAAATTAAAAATTTATTTTACACGTGACTATTATAAACTGTAAATATAAAAAGCAGGAACCCATTGAAAATTACGTCATAAAAACTATATTTACATTGAATTTTAAAAGAGAAAGAATATTGTAAAACTAGACTCCCTTGGCGACCAGTTTGGTCTCCTTTAAACCTATGGTAAGCATTGTATCATATTGCTTTTATTCATAATTTAATTTACTTGCTCAATCCTTCGCCAAATCAGAAGATTCTGATACAGAAATCATGAACTCGGTATTCTTATGTTAGCCGAATGCAGGGGATAAATCGCCAAACATTGTACCCGCCGTAATTTTTCTTATTTCATTAATTTCATTTAAAACATAACACTTTCACTCATTTTATTTAAAATACATAACTTTAATTTAAAACTGAAATACTTAAAATTCATGACTCTCAATTCTTTCTTAGTTCTTAAAAAAAAAGAAAAGAAAAGAAAGAAAGAAAAAAAAAACAAGAAAAACAAAACAAAATAAAATAAAAAATAATAAATAAAACAGCAATTTATCAAATTACAACGACCATTTGGAAAACTTTTTTTTTTTTTTTTTTTTTTTTTTTTTTTTAAGACTATGATTTAAGACATAAAAAATCGCACGGAGTTGATCATACATTACGTACGCCATGAATTAAACATTAATAGTGTCATTACACGTAAAAATTGCAAGCCAAAAATATCGCCTGCGACCCGTCAGATTTCATGAAACTTAAGTATTATCCACCTGAAACTTACGTAAATAGCCAAGCATTTCATTGGCTGTTCGGGAAAAGGCTTTTCCATCGTCAGATTTCCAAGAAATCTGACGGCCAATTTTAAATGAAATTTCATTCTTAAACTTCTAAACATCCGGCAATATTACATTTTACTCAGTCGGATAGAAAAAAAAATGTACTTTTAAATGCAATTTGTTTGAAAGCTGTATCTCAATTTGTTTCTGAGTTATTAATTTTTTTTGTAGTTTTTGTTACTTTTTTGTCATAGTGGCAACAAAAAGTATTCATTGTTGCTGAAATTAAAGGGAAATACAGATTACTGTATAGACCAATCAGAAAACGAATAAATTGCGGATTAAACCAATGAAAACCTTCAGATATACTTTTGATTTCCCATCCTGACGAGAACAATAACCATTTTTCCAAATGGTTAATAAATGATACTATAAATTATGACATTTAATTTCAACATCAAAGCTTTATTTTAATTTACCTCGCAAAAAAATTGTTTATAACAGTCGCATGAGATGGACTATTATAATACTCGTGATATGATGGCGATGGAACAATATCTGGCGACTTATCACCTGCCCCTGGCTAACATTAAATTACCAAATTTGCTGTTTGGCATATAAAAAGTGAAGCGGTCAACCCGGAACTATTGATGACAGTCACATGACTTAGGCTATTATTATAGAGATAATAAATTTATTAGCATGCGTTAGAAGTCTTAAATAGGAGAATTTACGTCACATTTACGTCACATTACACTTATTAATTAAAATGAACAAAAAATAATATTGCAAAACAGTTTAAATTTTAAAATTGCGCGAGACATTTATTTGATATTTTAAGATGATCATAACATTTCATTTCTAACAAAAGTATTTTTACATGAATATTAAAAAGAGAAAGAAAAGTTTGGTGAAAATTACGTCAGATTATATTTGTCAGATTCAAATTATAATTCACTCTTCCGAAATCTTTTTAAAGCCGATCAAATTAGAGTGTTGTTAGAGTCTGCGGTGTCTGAACGGGGGTTGACGAGCGTAGCTCGTAGGGGGCAGAGCCCCCTAGTATACTAAAAATAAAAGCGCAAATAAATATTATACAATTTTTTTTTATCGCACTTTAAACTACATACATGAAATTTGTAAAGGTCTCTTAGCACCGTACTAAACATTGCCATTTTTGAATCAGCGAAAAATTAACTTAAAACTTAATTCTTTATAATAATAAAAAATATTTTCAATTAAAAATACAGTAAATTAAAATTTTTGCATGGTTACGATTAAATAGTACGTAAAGCTAAAAAAGATTCGCGTTAAATAAATAGTAAGTCACAATAATTGGCGCGGTTTAAAAAAAAAATGGTACTTTTCAACTATAGAAGCCTTGCATTTTTTTAAAAAGCTTGGCGAAATTCGGAAGTCACAACTTTCGATTTTTTGGCAAATAAACAGTTATGAAAACAAAGTTGATGGACTTTTTTTGTTTAGTTATATATGTATTATAAATATATGTCTATTATTAATGTTTTCATATACAAATTACTTCTGTTTCTATACAAAATTAGATAAATGGAGTCTTTATGCTAAATAAATTGTATAAATCTTGAAAAAATGTTTTTGTATATGAAATGAAACAATGAATAGGTTGCCAGAAAATATGTTGCAAAATTTCCTTCTTCGCCGAGGCCATTTTCTCCTTTTCGCTAAGGTCCCTATGCTGAAAAAGTACCAAAAAATCTTTCCACTTTCAGGATTGAAATAAATGGCGCAATAGCATATATTTTAGTATAGAGTTGGTATAACATAAAAGTAGCGAAAGGTGTCGAAAACACTTCGCCACAAATTACACCAATTTTCTGTATGGGGGTTACCAATAAGTATGGGGTCATCCGAGCTCTTGAAATACACTGGTGCACCAATGTTTCTGTTTCTTTTTGATTGGGGCAATTGGTTGGGCAGGTTGATTGAGGTCATTGGTTGGTTAGTTGGAACGGTTGTTTGGTTAGTTGAAGTTGGTTGATTAAGTTCCTGAAAGGATCTGAAAAAGATACGTGATATGATATAAAAAACTGGTGGAACCAGAGAGAAAAGTAAAGCTCGATCTAAAATAGTTACAGTAAAAAATTGGCAAATAGTTTCAGTTTCAAAAAGTAAGCAGTGCGTAGAAAAGTAATGGAACCAGATTATCTGTAAAGCTCATGAAATTATCCAAATTTTTGTTGATAGCTGAAAATGTGGACTTTACTGTTGTCTTATATTCAGAATCATATTATCCACTCAAAATGAGTACTGGGTATAATAAACAGAACGTGTAGTTATGTGCTAAAAAAATTCTGTCAGGCCCAGAATTGTGGACATGATTGCATCAAGTCAAGCTAAATACCACAAAGCTAAAAGTATGTAAACCATGAAGTAATATTTTAAGTATGCCATTAATATAATCAGGTTGTTGAGGAATTGTTGTTATTAACATTTCTGACACATGTAATTACTGCGAAAAGTGAACCTTATTCTAATGGACTTGAGCGAAACAAGTAGTTAGCATATGGTTGAATCGTACATGTTTAGTGTTTTTGACTTACTTTTGGTTTTGATCTTCCAGGCTTATCAGTGACCCCTGGAATGGAATTTGATCCATACTTAGTACTGAACGATCTCTCATGTTCTCTCTCGCTCATTACAAAATCAACCTCTAACCTATTCTTTTGAACCCAAATTTTTAAACAGGTTATGAATGATTGGAATTCTGAATGAGTTACCATGGCCTTTACTTCCCTGATTGATTTTAAGGCACCATTAAATTTCAGTCCACTTTTCAGCTATCAACAAAAATTTGGGTAATTTCATGAGCTTTATAGATAATCTGGTTCCATTACTTTTCTACTTACCACTACTTACTTTTTGAAACTGAAACTATTTGCCAATTTTTTACTCTAACTATTTTAGATCGAGTTTTACTTTTTTCCCTGGTTTCACCAGTTTTTCATATCATAAATATTACGAAATGAAAAAGTGTTTGTAAATAGAGGTGTCTGATTTTCGGGAGTGTCCATTATAGAGGTCTTATGGCGTTTTCCGAAAACTTTTGTTTTAAAATAAATTTAAAGTTATCGGTAAATTGTAATACAGTTTTCAGAGAAATTACGTTCCATAGACTCTTCTTTTATTGAATGGCAGGAATGGAAATATGCTATATTTAGAAGAGAATGAGAAAGTACAGGCCATTGCCAGAAACCGTTTGCTTCAGAGATAGCAATGAACCTTTTTTTTCGTTTTCTAATAAAGCAGATATCTATATTAATAAAAGAAATATGTTTGTGTATGCATGTCTGTCGGCTGTGGCTAGGAAATTTCTGAAGATTTATATGAGGGCAGTCCATCAGCCAAATACCGAAAAGCAGATTACACCAAATTAACGATAGCGCTTTTATAACTAAAGCAGTGAAATCTACTTGGTAAATAATATTGATATATTTTTATTAAAAAATATTAGATTTTTAGGGTGAAGCTCGCATAGGATTCAATTTCTACGATACGGCAAAACGAAAAATATCCAATTAATCCGGATACGTTCTTCTCTAAGAAGATGCGGTTTGTTTTCTCAAAAATACGAATATTAAATCTTAAAAAAAATTTTTGATTGGAAGTTAATTTGCCCGTCATTTAGACACTCTTTTTTCTAAGATAAAAGTAACTAAGATTCGGTATTTAAGTACAATATTTTTACACATTCTTCGTACAGAAAATTTACATCACCTATAATAATATCGAAATATTCGTCTGATTAGAATTAAAAATAATAATAACAACTAGAAAACAGGAATTCTGCTTTTTCAGAATTTAGTGTTGCCCCCGATTAAAAAAAAATATATGTGTATATAAATAGTACAAAACATACTTTAACTTTAAGACTTAAAGCACACGCATTTATTTTATGTAAAAAGACGTCATTCTTAAGAATTCCACATTTACGATTCAATCTTAAACATCTACAGTAAAGCATGCATAGTATGTCACTATCGCAAAATAATACTCAAATTCATCAAAAAGATGCCGTCATTAAAGAAACTCGACAAAAAATCGGCTATCTAATGATTCATAGGCATTCATTTGTTTGTAACATTAATATAGACGATTTAAGTCGTGGCGTCAGACATGACGTTTTGGTTGGACACTGACTCCAAACAAACGGTTGCTATGTTGTATTTTCTATTTTGTTTGCGTGTTGCAGCTATATCTTATATCGATATCTCACATCTAAATGTTTTAATACTTGATATGTACTAATAATATTTTCCACGATTTATATTTAAAAAGAAATGACGCATAGCAACCGTTTGTTTGGAGTCAGTTTATTACCAAAACGTCATGACTGACGTCACACTGAAAGCGTCTACAGATACTTAAAATTAAATATAGTTTATAATAGCTCCATGTCTCAACAGAAATTATTCGTTTATATTTTTTTCAAAATAGCACGTATTTTAATTACATTTTATTTTGCTTGTTATGCCAACAAAAAGATATAATTGGTAATTTTCAACTATTTTCACTTTAATTTCTATATAAATTGAGTACTTGAGTTGCCAAAATTAAACAAATGGTGCTAAAAACTATAAACAAATTAACATTTCAACAATAAATGCAGATACAGTTTTCGAACAAATTGCATTTAAAAGTACTTTTTTTTCCAATACGACGGTATAAAAATTGAAAATGTGCGATAATAAGAAATTTAAAAAAATTGCTATAGAGCTTTTAATCGTGCAATGATAAATTTACTTTGTTTATTTTTGGCTTCTGTAAGGTAACGTTATTTTTTGGAGACGAAATAAGCCGGGAGAAAAAAATAGCATACCGTAACGGGGGCCAATGGTAAAATCTGTAAAATCTCTTCACAGTTCGAGGACTTGCGGCCGACTTTTATAACTACATTTTGTGCATATTTTTGCACGAAAATTATGCTCAGGATTTCGAAAAGTTATATTTATCACTGATGAAAATTTCAAAGAATTCGGACGATAAGAAATATTTCGTTTTTAATCATAAAGGACCAGGCACGATTAAAAAAGCGAGAAAAAACACTGCCTCCTTTTTTACGAAAAAAATACCAATATTATTTCAAGAATGTTTCACACAGCCTTCAAAAACACTATATGTATAACGTAAAAAAAAAAAAAAAAATCAAAGAGTTTGGTAAACAAGAGCTATTTATTTACTTTTAAAGGACAAGATTTAAAATATGTCTTTTTCTAAACGCTTTTACCACTGATATCAATATTGTTTCACGGATTTTTTACACAGATGATGTTTTAACTATTTCTAAAGGCACGATCATAATTTTCCAGTTAGATTTTATTCTTTCCATATAGTTGTTGTTTTTAAATTCAGTAAATTATCAGTACGGCCCACCCTGGTCAGAATTTCGAAACCAGGGTGGTCCATGGTCCTGCAGCAGGGCGATCTTCTTCCATTAAACTTGAGCAATATCCGGATTTCGAGAACGGACCCGGGTGGCGTGTTAGTTGAGAAATAAACGGCGACGTGCTTCAATGTTTTTAGATATTGTTATTTTCATTTTACAAGAGAACCGTTCAAAATTTAATTCATTTTTTGGCTCGTTATTATTAAATCTCATGCTTTTAGAATTGAGTTATACGCAAATTTTTGGTATTAGGTAAATTTACTTATTAAATTACATGTTTAGGTTTACTTTAAAAAAATATATTTGAAAATTTATTGTGACCAATATTTCTTGAGACACGATATACTAAATCTCATTTCAATACAAAAAACACCCATACAACAAAATGTATGTTAATTTCATTATCAATGACATATTATTATTAATTGCATAGAGAGTTAGTTGCTGGAAATTTTGCATTTTAGTTCTCATTATCCACAGTTATCAGATGATTCTACACGAAGGATTTTTATCATTAGGTGAAAACGCATCTTTGAAATTTAAGAATGAACCATAGCACGTTCAAAACTTTCCAAATTATGTCCTTTTTCATGTCCTATGCCTAGTGGCTTATCCATTGCTATATGCATAAATTAGAATAGGAAGAAAATATAAATCATAAAACTTGGCAAACGATAATCGTAGACTTGGGAGTTGAGAAATCAAAAGATAAAAATGAAATACGTTCTTGTGCAAATTCTGATACAACACATAATTTAAACAATTAAACTTAACGTGATATTAGTTTTACACATCACATAAAAACGTGCTTTCTTTTCGCTGACAGAGTTTATTCTAAAGATTTGGTATCTTTTTAGCTTCCTTCCTTGTGTTTATATGAGTCAGTGACCATTATGTCATTAGCGCGTTCCTTTCTTAACTATTGATCTATTAACATATTTACTACTGTTAGCGTTCACCGAATCTTCACTTTCATAACTTTGACCAAAGAATTAAAAATCTTCTTTTATAACTATATTTGCCATTGTCAGTTAACTACACTCTGCTGCTAGTTATAAGACGAAAAGAGCCAATAATATTAAATTCTCCTCTAAACTATTGCTAGGAATCCTCTAATTATTATATGGAGTAAAAATAAGATATTAATGTACATTTTTTTCAGTTCCAGGTAATAATTTCTGGTAACGTTTCTGATTAATTTTATGTTTTACATAAAATTAAATTCTGGTGATTTTCTATGATATAATTTATTGTACGGCCAAACCATCTTAATGTCAGTTTAATTTTTTATTTGTTTTGTGCATTAATTTGTCAAGTGCAATCAATCTGTCACCAGTTAATTTACATTATTGTGTCAAACTAATGCTCTTTTTGTGATTTAGCTTCAAAAAACACATGCTTGAATCTTTCATGCGTATTTAAAAAATAAAATTATCACCAAATTGAGATATAGATTTTATCCGAAAGTATACTTTTACCTATTTTATGATGAAGAAATAAAATATTGTGCTGTTTTCAGAATGATGTATGAGCATGTAAAAATATAGTGCTAGTCGTAGTGAAAAAAAAAAATCCACAGTGAAAGAAATAAGGCATAATCTAATAAAGACTGCACACCCAGTTATGCAATTTTTGACCCTGTATGTTTATTTTATTTCTTATTTGAATTTATTTTTTTATTTCTATAATTATCATTTATTTATTAAATTCGTTATTGTGTGTTTTAATTATAAAATTTGGTTTTCCTTTCCATTTTTCTTTTCTTTTGCTTCTTTATGATTCTTCTCCCTTTTTTATTACGTCTCTTTTATTCCTCTTGTCCCTCTGAGCGGTTTGGTCGTATTTTTCTTTCTCGAAAACAACTTAAATCTTAAAAAAACTTTTTGCTCAGACTTGCTTTTTCTAGCACGCTGTTCTTTTTTCCCTATCTTGCACTGAAGAAGAATCTCGCAGTAGATTCGAAACAGCTTTTTGCTGCTTTTCACGCATTATTTGTGCATTTCAAACGTTGGTTTACTGTTTTTTAATATTCCTGCACAAAGGCTTTAATTGCTATTTCAACTTAAATCTGTTGTAGAAAAAAAAATATTTTAAACAGAATTGTATTTTAAAATGTATTTCAATTAAACGGACATGAAGTGTATTTTAGAAACAAACAGGGAAAGAAAATTTAAATTAAGATTATTTTTATAAGCATTTTTTTTGAAAATGCAGGAAAGCACTCAAGACGCTCAGAGGGTTAACCGTTTTTTTCTTCTTTCATACACTTCTCCACAATGGAATCTTCCTCTTAGGGGCATCCCACACTAAGGCGACAAGCGACACGTAGCAGCAACGTGTAGCGCAAAAACCGGTCGAAACAAAGAACTAAGTTGTTTCAAACCTGTTTTAAACCAGTTTTTCCAGCGAATTCAAGCGACATGTCTTATGTGTCGCCTTAGTGTGGGATGCCCCTTACATCGCGGTTTGCCTGATATCTTTCTCTTTACTATATTTATTGCGTTATTTTTTTTTTTTTTTTGTCTTATGACCATGTATGAATCTACTCCTGGTGGAGGTTCAGTTTTATTATGATCTGGAACGGATACGTATTTTAATTTTACATCTTTTATGGTCTACTTAGAAAAAAAAAATCTTAAACCTTAATTTGTTGACACCATTTTCTTTGTGATATTTAAGGGGACGAGGGACCTTAAAAATAATTTTTTTTATTTTTTGTAAATTTCACCATAAATATACTCAAAGATACATTATATGCATTATGGCATGCATTTATTACAAAAAAAAATGTTTTTAGTGTCATTTTTGAGAAAAAAGTGGAATTTTACGCGTCGTTTTAGAAATCTCCGAAATGCCCCATGCGCGTTCCATATCAATGAAAATCCCCAATATTTTTTATAAAAGTTTGGTTTATATATATAAATAAAACTGTGCATCGAATTTTATATATTTGAATATAAAGGTTAAAAAAAATAAAATTGAAAAATTTTGAAATTTTTCGAAAAATTTAACTCGTAAAACTCCATTTTTTTTCTCAAAAATAATTTTTTTTTAAATTTTTTTTGATAAATGCATGCCATAATGCATATAATGTACACCTGAATATTATTTAAAGTGAAATTTTCAAAAAATAAAGAATTGATTTTTAAGGTTTTTTAAGGTCCCTCGTCCCCTTAAACAAGTCCGGAATTGTACGTCAAACGTTACAAACGTTACAAACGCTCATAATATAACTAGTTTTTATAAATATTCAGATCTTGGCACAATAGCTGTAAATAGCGTATGCAAAAATGTATGAATACAAAATTTATTATGATTATATATATTAAATTGAGTAATACGTAAATAATATGCCTCCATTGTAAATATGACGTAATGACCATGGCAATCTATAATCATTACATATCATGTGATAGTAATGAATTAATTACGTATCATAGGATTTAATAGAATGAAGAAAACTTTTATTAATATTTTTTTAAGTTTTCATTCTATTTTCATAAAATTTGAAATGACTGGGGAAAATTCTGCATCAATTATATATATTAAATTTTAAACCATTCGGTTGGGTTTTTTTTTTTTTTTGTTGTTGTTGTTATATGCGGACGGACGCCGACTAAAGGTGTTATTTTTTTTGTATAATTACGAACGCACCTAAAAATCCAAAAAAGTTAGTAATTTGATCTGCAGTCTTCAACCAGTTTTTCTTCAAGAACACATCTTTTCACATTCGATAATGCGCAAACTCATATTGTGCGATATATAGAAGTGATGCAAGAGGAATAAAAATTGTAACCAGTTTTTAATAGTTTTCGCGTTTGACGAGGAAAATGTACACAGCGAAAGAATTTGAACTCTGCAGTTAATATAACAATAATTTGTTTGTTTGTTTAGAATAAGACAATCACTGACATTATGCTAAACGCATCTAGGTATGGAGGCTTTACCAATGTTTAAACTTAATGTAGATTCTTAAAATAAATTATAATAACGGCAATTTTAATCGTGAATTCTTTTCTACATTGTTGAATGAAATTTCCATAAAATACTGCTATTAGAATTTAAAGAAGTATTTTACAACTTTTTAACTCTATCCGACGTGTATTTTTTTAAAACTATTAATAAGGTATTTATATAAATTTCTAACTATTTACCATCTTTCATCTATTTCCTGCTTTTAATTTAATCCGGAATGCCAAACAGCAGAAATCAATTAGTATAGATCGTTCCCCTCTCAAAGATATTCCTCTACATTATTTATGGCTGAAGAAACTCCAGTTAATTGCTTTGAAAGTTACATTTAATGTACAATTGAATATTCTCTGTTCAAAATTGAATAAAAGAATGATATCTGCTTCCGGCTGGATACATTAATTGCTACAATGTTTTTCAATGCATTATTGGATATTAAATGTTTTTTAGTATTTGAATATTGGAATACAATCATATACCTCATACACAAACATCAGAAATTTAAACTGAAGTTAACTGAAAAATAAATTTTGTATTCTTACATTTAAGAAAATATATATATCAATTATTTTTTATTTAATTTAAATTAATGTTTTCTTATAATTGCAAAAAAAGATAAACAATATAAAATACATATAACTACTTAAAATGTGACTCAAACATATAAAAATATTATTTATTGCAACCCGAGATCTTTCGAACACACACGCGTTCATTTTCAAAGGGAGAAAGGATCCCATTCCCGATTATGAAAAAGCAGGAGTTATTATATCATCCCATTCAGCACAGAACAACATAAGAATTTATTTTATATTGGTATGACATCTCGAAAATTTAAGGAAAGATTAAAAGAGCACATTTCTGATATTAAGTTTAACAATCCAAGTACAGCCTTATCCAGATTGCATCAAAAAGAAAATATTAAGATAAACTTCGACAAAGCTAAAATGATCATTTTCAACGTCTAACCATTACTCTTCCATAATCCGTGAATCCATTGAAATTTTACTTAGAAGTGATAATGTTTGTAACGATGTCCTTTCCTATAATATTTCCGCAATTTGGTACAAAACCTAAATATTTCAAGACCTCCTGATAATATGAACTGATCTTTTCACCCCTCTGCAGAGAAATGGACAGAACTTCGATTGCGCATGCTTACTATTTTGTTTTTGTTTTTAAAATGTATTTCTATTCAGTCATTCATCTTTTTTTCCTTTGAAAATGAACGCGTGTGTGTTCGAAAGATCTCGGGTTGCAATAAATAATATTTTTATATGTTTAAGTCACCTTTTAAGTAGTTATATGTATTTTATATTGTTTATTAATAATAAGGTGAAAATTTCCTTCACGACACTAGTTTTAATACAGTGTTTTGACTCTATTGCAAAAAAAAGATGTATAATAAAAAATAAACTTCTGAACATACTTAATTTAATTACAATAACAAGACATTATAAAACTCAATTTCACTCTGTCTAGCTGTATATTTATACAGTTACTCTACCCCATCAACTCTGCTCAAAGCTGGTAGACGGGAGGTGCTGGGTTCGAACGCAATCGCGCCCGTCGGACTAATCTTTTTGAATTTTCCCTGGTTTTCTTCGAACCATGGATTTCCTTGTGTAAATACGGGTAAGGTTCCCTTATTAAGACCCCTACGCGGACATCTCCCTCCTTCGGACCGATATCCCTCGGGTAGATAATTGGTGGTCATAAACAACATACACACCATCTGCTTTTTATTTTATACATTATGCAAAAAATTCACCAGACAAAATCTGTATTATAAAACAAAAAGCTGTCCGTGAGAAACTTTGGCGTCATTTACAGTGATCTAAGCAATCAACTATCGAAAATTTAATTGCTTCTAAATATTGAGTTATATTAAATTTTACAACATCGAATAGAGGAAAAATGTACTTTGAAAGGGAATTAGATTAAAACCTGCATATAATTTAATTCATTTTGTATGTTTTAAAAAATAATTCTTAAACATGATTTTTTTTTAATCTACCTCTATCGCGTGCAGCTCGATTATGGCATATTTGCCGTCTGCATTTAAAAAGATATAAATATTTCAGTATTTATTATCGTCCAAATTTCTATAATCAAATTACAATTCATAAATAAACAAATAAAATTTTGTAAATATAACACAAATTTAACAAATACATAATTCAACGTCATTCAATTTTAATTCTGAAATAAACAGAATAAAAATGGTTCTAGTAAGTACCAAAATCTTTGACGATTTCTTTCGCTGATTATCTCTGGCTTGTGGCTAACACTTAAATATCGCTTTTAATAAATATGAAAATTTTACTCGAACAATAATTGTTACTTTTCATATAAGAATGCTTTTCGTGTTGATATCGGGGAATCTAAAAAATATATTAAGGGGGTCCGGGATATATTTTCAAAAAATATTTATTGAGATAAAATTTTGAATTTTTTTGTGATGGTTAACCATATCATTTGTAAACAAAATCACATGATAAAACTTCTCATAATTTTTTTAAAAAATTAAAAATTTAAATTTTGTATAAAAAGTGGGGTAGATTAAAATTGTTATAACTCGAAATATTATTTGTAGAATTTATTTTTTTTCATTTAAATAAACATAATTATATAAGTTTTAATTTAGATTCAGCATTTTAAAAAATATTAATTTTACAAAAATTAAAAATTATTTAAAGTAAAAATTAGAAAAATAATGACGTAACTTAAAAAAAAAATATTTTCAAACGTTAGTATTTTTTTTTTAAATTTGCTGAATCTAAATTAAAGTAAAACTATTAAAAAAGACATGTTCCAAGTTTGAACCATTTACCTGCAACGGTTCTTGATTTATAACAATTTAAATAAGAGTAATGGTGAAAACACCCATCATGAAGAAAAAAGCGATTTCAAAAAAAGTCGCTTCCATGACAACCATATCTTGAAAGGTAGATTTTGAAAACAAACCAAAACGAAAAAATTAATATTTCCTATTCTAATTAAGATATAAACATGATTTAAACGTCATTTTAAGTAGAAAACAGCAGAGAAATTTTTAATCCGATAAAAAATATTTTGAGAATTTGAAGATTTTTGTGTCCCGGATTCCCTTAATTGTAAAAAAAATCTTTTAAAGAATCTGCAGTAAAGCAAAAATCGTATCCTGCTAGGTTCTGTAACCATGGGAAATATATCTTGTACTCCTGGAAACTCTTGTTGGATTGATTTTAACGGTGAAAAATTAAGTAAAATAACCGGTCAAAAGCGAGTATTATTCGTGCACTGAGGGTTCCGTACAATAAATATATGAATTAGTAACTGGGCATTTCATTACACAAATATATCATTAAAAGTTGTTATCTAGGCTTTCAAAGCCGGTGTCCCGTAGAGTACAACACCCGTGTTTGTCCAAACCGTCTGTGACTTCAAGGGTTAATATCTCGGTTAATTACCAATATTTTTTTTTTCGAAATTCATTATCAATAGTCCTTTTATACTTCTGCGACGATTGGTACCTCCAATGCTCCACTACACCTTTGCTGAACGCCCGTAAATCGAAATTTCTGTGTAATGGAAAAACGCTATTTTCTCAAATCCTTTGTGACCTAAGGTAATTGCTATAGCTTCCCTGCAAGGTTTACATTCACGCTTCTACTATTCTTTCATAATTTTAGTTTCAGTAGATTTGGAAATAGAGGGGGTGTACATATTTTTGCATTACATTTTCGACGATATGTCTGAAAATGTAATACCTAAAATTAAAAGTAATGTATTTTTGAGTTAGGCGTTACAAAACCTTTCACACGATATACAAATATATATTTTTTTCAAGTAATTTAATTAGCCCGTCTACGTTTTACCTAAATATCTGTGTGATTAATCTATAAATAATATCTAATCCTTCATATAGCCTGTAAATATATGGTTCAATAGCATTTATTACTTCAGCCAATATCAGCATTCTACGTTCGATAATTTTCGAATAAAATAGCTGTGACAGACGGATAGACAGATGCAGGAATTATCATACAATGGTTCCGTTTTTATTTGTTAAGTATGGGATCCTAAAAAGGAAACTTTTCTTTTCTTTTGTTTTTTTTTTTTTTAAGATGAGGGGTACTATCCAAATACAGTAGTATTTGGAATATTGTGTACTCTATATTGGCACTAATAAATGAATATTTGGATATAGCTCTTCATCTTTTTTGCTTCCTTTAAGGAAAAACGGATTTCAAGCTTATTCCATCGATGGTATTTTTCATAATTTTCTAGCTATGTTTTTGAGATTTTTCACAAAAGTTGTTCTATACACTTAGCTAATACATTATGCATATTATATTTTGATTGCATTCGCGCAAGCACAGTGAAATATTATTTTGTAACCTGCTCATTTTTCATCTAATTATTATTATTTTTTTATTTCTGATTGCACGGTAATGTGTACAATGTTGTTTATCATAGTTTCTAAAAAGAACATTTTTCTTATATTAAAAACTCTGCAAATTATAATAAAAAAAAACTTGGCAAAATTTGGGACTGTTTTTATAAAATCCTCTATTTCTCTACTAGTATACATACTATCCTAAAACAAATGAACACAGTTTCTTACAATAAGCCTCTTAATCACTAGGGTGGAACTAAAAAACGAAGTTTCGAATTTTATATTCTAATAGTGATTATTTTTTTCCTTTTTAACTCCATAAAAAGAAAATATTTTTCTTTTAATTTTAAAATGATACTTTCCGGTTCCTCAAAGCACCTGATTTTCCATAAAAAACGAAAAAAAGCCAATAATTGCATGAAAAGTTTTTTAAGCTTATTGTTAAATTTATATTTTGCAAAATTAAATTAATTAAGTGTTAATGCCATGTAATAAAGAGAATAATTTAGTTTGAGTGCCTTAGAAAAGTTAGCCCCACTTTATTTGACTTTTGTAGAAGCCAGCGTCGTGGGCGTCGGCTTTCATTGTCTCTGATTTATTTGGCTGCGACACATAACAAGTTAGTCCGATTTAACGGGTGTTATCAGTTTCTTTAATTATTTTTCGATAAACATTCGGTGTCAAAAGTGACAAAGTCTGTTAACGTACCTAAATCTAGATAATTCTTGAAGTGTCCTGTATTTCGTGAACCAAAACAATTAACATTAGACTGTCATCTTTGACGAACATATGAAGAAGTTATGAAACATTATTTTTGGGTTAAATTTAACTTAAAATCTGACAGCTGGAATCTGGTACACACTATTTTTAAAATATCTAAAGCTGTTGATGATGCAATTAAAAGTGTATTGCTGAGACCTTCAATTCCAACGGTTTCTGATACACAAATCATAAAAAATGATTAGAGACTAGTGCAAGAAATGTCAAAATTTGAAAAAAAATATTAAGATTAGAAAGACTAATCTTACATCCAATATAAAATTGCAAAATGTTAGGTAATCCTGTAAAAAACATTTCTTTGTGTAAAAGCACTAAATATTATCGTGTATCAGAACAAGAACGTCACTTTCTCAAAGACCAAAGAGAGATGGGGTGATGACAATAGGATCAATAGATATAAAAACTACAAAAAATGTATAGCAAGACTGGAAATGGAAATATCAAGGAAAAAAGTTATTTTAAAACAAAAAAATGATGTTTTGATTGAATGATCGTCAAGTGTAAAAAACAGTTAGGAAGGAAATAGTTCAATCGGTTATTTTTCTAAACCTGAATTTGATAATCAACACGGTGAAAGAACCGGAGTATTAGACAGAACTGCAAATATTATTGCAAATGGCACCTTAGAAGATATGGATATTTCTGATGATAATAAAGAAAAGGTAACTGAAAGAAGGGCTTGAAGATGACAAAGAGAAAAGAAAAGGAAGAATTTGAAAGAACAGGATAGACGAAATGAGTTAATTTTAGAAGGTTAGTATTTTTATGGCAGAAAGGATAACGCTATGATAACTGAAGCAGATGGAAAAAAGTATAAAGAATCATTAAAGACGAACATCTGGTCTCAGTTCAAAAACCAGGATAAAAATATATTGGTCATATTTCATTGATATCTTCTTCTTATATTAATATAGCCACTGCAATTTTGGTGTATTTTCAAAATAATAATACAGACATTTCAAGTTTGAGAGTTATTAGATGAAACAGAAACACATTTAATGCAGGATGCAAATCTGGAGTTGTTAAAACATCGGAAGCAATACCCTAAAAACTTTATAATGGATAATTTGATTATTACATGCAAATGAACTTTTTTCTTAGATACTTATTTCAACATCTTGCTGAAAAACTACGGGTACAAAAGGATTTTCTGGACCAGTAGGAAAGCGACTTGAAAAAATGCGAACATATTGAAATTATAGAATATAAAAACATTGATCCTATCTTGACGGTCTGATCGGATGAAGAACTTAAAAAAAGTACAAACAGGGGATACACCTGAATTTTAGATTTTCCTTGCCATACTCAAACAGTGGAAACGTGTGTCAAAATTGTCCCGCGAGCTGCGTCAACCGTCTTTAAATATTAAGCAAAAGACGGCTTAATCTTGGGAAAGTTGAATTCCCACAATGTAATGACAAAGTTTGCCTAAAAAGACAGTAGGTTGAATATCCAATTTAATTAATTCATAACAAAGGGAGGTAAGGAGGGTGGAAGTCGATATTTAACCACCTCCTCGTGGTGACTTCTGGATAGTATTTGCTAAATAAAAGTAGATATGAGCTAACAGCTACGTTGTTTACTTTCAGTTACTTTATACTGAAATTTCAAAACATTGACCTCCTTGAGGAACCGGAAAACAACTTAATCTAAAAAAACCTTTTCAGCCAAAAGTTTAGACATCCAAAAAGGAAAAAAGTTTTCACTACTACACATTAAAATAAAAAAGTTTTTTTTTACCCTATACTTAAGTTCCACCCTATTAATCACGTTCTACAGTTTGAACGCTTTTGCTACATTAGTTTTAACAGGTTTATCCAAAAGATGTTCGTTATTTTTCAGTTTGTTGGCGGTCCCCTGTTTGGTTTCAGGAAAACATCTTCATTGAAATATATGACGTATACTATTTTGTTTACACACCTGGAGTTTCAGGATAATTCCTCATGTATTTTTCTAGATATTTGACAAAACGTCTAAAATCGCAAGTGATCGGTCATCATCGGCCATATAGTGTATTTGCACGTACACAGTGTC
This sequence comes from Maratus speciosus, assembly GCA_963932465.1. Taxonomy (NCBI): domain Eukaryota; kingdom Metazoa; phylum Arthropoda; class Arachnida; order Araneae; family Salticidae; genus Maratus; species Maratus speciosus. The sequence continues at coordinate 437,567,771 of OZ010789.1, forward strand.
CATTTAATAGATGCCAACCTGCCAATGCGTCTTTTACCTACGTGGTATTTTTTTATTTTATTTAGTAAGAAAAATTCAAGCTTCAGAATGTGTTTATTTGAGCTGAAGAAAACGAAGACATTGTACTTTTCTACTTTTCTTTAAATACGTAGATTGCGACTCTGGTACAAAAACTGTTATGCTTCTATTCTAACTCTAGTATTTTAACTCTTTACATAAAATCTGTATATATATTATACAGAGACAATGCAATCAATTTGGTCGCAATGTTGGGAAAGTTTTTGGTTCAGTCTTTGTTTCTGGGGAAAAAAGCATTAAATGACAAGACCAATCACCAAATATGAAAAAAATTTCTAGCATGTTGTGACGACTGTGAGGTTTCGTGCACAGAGCCATCTCAAGACAAAGAGAACTCAAGGGGCAGGTATTCATTCAATCCTCCCCCCCCCCCTTTCCTATGCTTAAAAAAAACATTTTATATGACCTAGAATACCGATATAAACTTAAAAATACATAATTAGATAAATATTTTTTGTAAGTCTCTTCCCACTCTAAAAGTATAAAGAATTGATAATTGTGAAGATGAATGTATATTTAAAATATGAACATTTTAATGAAAAATTTTCTACGATATATCGCGAATCCAAAATCAGGTGGAACAAGTTCGTAACACAGTCAAAAGTTATTACTTTTGACTGGGATAAATAGTTACTATCTGTAAATTATACCCAGTGACTAATGCTGGTGGTGATTAGTTTACTTTTAACTGTATTAACAGTTATTACTGTTAAACGTTTAAAGATTGTGCAGGCTTTTATCAGGGTCGCGTTGTGCATTTAACATATTAGTTTTGAAACGACATTACATGAACCTTGTCAACTGTACAAACTGCACTTCGCTAAACGTTGTAGAAATTGACTTATGTTAGGTGGTTATAGTCACATCAAAAATCGATCTAATTTACATAATCTACACTGTAAAAAAAATTCCCTTACTTTACACCAAAATGAGTGGCAACTAAGTTGCTACACCAAGTGGCGTAATGAAATTCCATTTGTAAAATGGTGTAATGAGCCACCAGCTATCAAATGGTGTAAACAAACACCACTTTTAGTGGCAACTTCGTTGCCACCATTTTTGGTGTAAAGTCACGCTACTGCTTATCTGGTGTAAAGTCACATTACTGCTTATTTGGTTTGCACTTTAACAGTAAAATAAAAAAAACAATTTATAGATTACATTTTAAATCTAATGCAACCATAATTTACAATAAATAGTTTCACGCAAGAGGCTGCTAAACATTGTTTTAACTGCGATATTTTGTTATCTCAATTAAGCATTTATTTTAAACATTTTAGTTTTGGTAAACAATGAAATTTCCTCACAAATCAGTCATTCGTTACATCTGGACTTACGTCACGTGTACTTGACTCCTTTTTTTAAAACTCAGCGTAGGCCTGACTGGTTTTCGAATAAATAGTCTAAGCAAATTAAAATAAATATACCATAAATACAACTAAACATTACAAATTGTACAAAAATTGGATACAGAGAGCTAAAAACCACCAACCTCTCAAGGCTAAAGAACAATTTTTATCACTTTTAAAATGCAAATTAAAAATATTTAAAAGCATAATTAATTATTAAACACTACACCGCTAGAAAGCTTTAAGTTTAAGCTTTTAAAAGATACTAATAGTTAAGCAAAATGATATGGTTTAAATAGTTAAAAAAGGTGCAAAACAAAGTAAACAAAACACGTAAAGCTATTGCAAAGTGGTCTGAGACAAAAATTCTTATACCAAATTTCATGAATTTTTTAAACATATCTAAACTCAACGCAGGAATACACGGTGGGTGGCGGAACAAAGCCCGTACTTTATAGAACATAAAACAAGTATTAGTTTTTCAAAATAATTAATAAAAAGTTGAAAACAAGCTATGTTAAAATATGTAAACAGCAGTATAAATCCCATGATCGTGGGCTAACTGGAAAATCGAAAAATGTCAACTTTTGAGACGCTCAGCAAATACACAAAAAGTGTTCAAAACTTTTAAAACTAAATAGAATATTAAAGCTTAAGCTTTAAACGAGCTGAATATCACATTAGTTTTTCAGAAAAAGGTAGTTTTTGTAGTTAAAAAAAGCTTAAAAATATCGTTGTTTACGTAATGTATTCCCGAAAACGAAAGTCATAGTCCTAAAAACGATACTTTTTAAAATGGCACGGAAATAGTTAAAACTTATTGAAAACTTAAAATTATTGGTTAAAAAGTAATCTACGATCTTTAATTTAGTTGAATCGAACATTATTTTAAAGTTAACAAGCGGAATTCCTTATATACTGAGCGTCTCAAAAGTGACAAAAATGCCAAAATTTGAAACTGGCACCAATACGCTGTAAAAACAGGTTAATTTCATATACTCATAAAATTATAAATATAGCAGCTAGAAATACATAAAAAGTATAAAAATGTTGGAAAATGATTGTAGTATTAACATTAAACAGTAATTTTTCAAAAATATGAAGTTACACATAAGTTTTAAGTTCTTACTCTATTCCGAAGAAATTAGCCAAAGAAGACTAGAACTTTTTCAGCTATGAAGGAAGCTTTCAGCTCGGGTACTGCAACATAATCTGGTTAACTACTTTTTATTTAGTGATCATTACTGAGAAACATTTCGAACAAAATCCGAGCCCTGGAACCTGGAAGACAGCCGGGGTTTTCCATTTTTTTTTTTTTTTTTTTTTTTTTTTGTATTATTGCAGAGTAAGTAAATGCACTCATATTGTGTTTCAAAAAATGTTTAACGATTAAAATGTTAAATAATTATATAGAATTGAACAGCATTGATGACAATATAGTAATATAATGAAAATATAATTTTTGAATTCACATAATGTTTTCAACTGAACTACCAAAAAAATTAAGAAAAATCTTGGACGTACTTTACATGTAGTAACAAAGCCTTTAAATATTTCTCAAATTCCATAGATAAATACATACTAGGTGTAAGATTATCATAAGTATGCATTTGTGAATTGTAAATGACATATGGATATCCTAAATAATCCATCATCCCTGAGTTATTGTCACTTCCCAGCGATATATTAGGAAACCTATTGTGATAATAGAAAGCACTGTTCAATTTAGCGTTTCGTGAATAGCATACTTGAATTCCGTAAGCGTGAATACAGCTTTACGCTATTGTAAGTTTCAATGAACTTTAATTCAGTTGATAGAGCTAACTCTAGTTCAAAAGTCAGTTGAAGAAATGTAATATATCTTTCAATGCAAAATCTGGAATATATTTCTCCGTGAAAAATAATAAATGTAAAATCTTAAATTAAAAATATTAGATGTTCTTTCTATTTATTAAGTGGGGAATACTTCTTAAATTTAAATCGAATATAAAATTTATACTATATAATATCTGTATAATATCTAACGATGTATTTGGTTTTCAATATATATATATATGTATATTTAATTAACTATTTAAAAAAGTTATTTTCTGGAAATCATTTGACGAATTTGCACACTATTTTTTTTAATATCTAGTTATACATAAATTTTATTTATGCGCATTCTAAAAATAATATTGTATAGCGAGAGGTAGCAAGAATAAGGAGTTTTCATTAAAACATTTCTTTTTCAACATTTTTTTTCGTTTAGGGTGCATTTGCGCTGTAATAATCATTTGGGTTATCTGTAACTAAATATTAAAACATAAAAATGTAAGATAGGTAAAATATTTAAATGTTTGATATTCCACACGATTTAAAAATTGCCGAAGTTTTTGTTCCACTATTTCCTCATGGTAAGAGTGTATATCTATTCTAATATTATAAAGAAATAATTCTTTTGTGAGTTTAAATGGGATAATTCCTGGAACTAAACAACCGATTTTAAACATAATGGTAACAAAACGCTGGTGGTAATCTCTGCTTCATCATAGGCTATATTTTATGTCCGTATAGTAATTTTCGAACGTTGTAAAATTGCGATTTCTTTGATATTCTTGGGATTAGAAATTCGGTTACTTTTAATATGCAAGTACTTGAATTATAGATATATTATTATACATGAATTATTTCTAAACCGTTCGAAAAATAATACGGTGAAATAAGCTGAAAAGGCTCTGAAAAGATTCTAAATTACGATTTATTTGGAACTGTTACGGCTAGAAAATTAAATATTAGCATAGCTTAAACTTTAGAAAAGTGAATGTCTCCTTAACAGTTTTAAAAAATCAAATTTTAAAGATTAGAGGAGTAAAAATAGTCTGAAATTGTTAATTATGTGATACAGTTGGTGAAGAAGCCTAGAATTTGGCATGGTTTCCCATTTTAACCCTCGCAGAACTAAGATCGAAATACCATGTAAATTCCTAATATTGGATATTTTGACCATAATCTTCATCAAATAACAAAGCATGCGTCTCCTTGATAGACGATCCATTTCGTTGAATAGTGAAATTTACACACAACCGAACACAAAAACCTGAAATAACGAAATGATGGAGGTGCCTACACTCGCGTGCATGGAAATGCTGTACCCACAGCACGATCTAGTGAACTATGTTTGGCAGGATGCAATTTTTTTCTCTTGAAACGTGATAAATGAAAGAAAGCTTTCATTTATACTCTGATTGACTAAGATGGGGTCTATGTCAGCCCATTCGCAATTTTTACAAATAAACAAAACTGTGCGAAATTTACTAAGTAGACAAAATTATGAAGGAAACCTTTATTTCAGAATTCCTAGAAAATGATTTTAGCAGACCTATTCTGCATAAAGGGAAACTGTAAAACACCCAGATGGGGTCAAATTGACCCCATCTTAGTACTGTGAGGGTTAAGATATAAATGCTAGCTAAAAACGGTTTAAAAAAATCGAAATTTAAAAGAGCGACATGAGCACAAAACGCAATTAAGATTTAGTTGGAGTTGTTCTGGTTAGAAACTTGGAATTTAGTATAATTGTTACATTTAGGATGCAGGTGCTCAGTATAAACATTTAATTAAGAATTTGAAATTTAAAGGTGCGAAATGAGCGGAAAACTTTCTAACTTATGATTTATTTACATTTGTTTGAGACAGAAACTTAAAATTTTACATGTCGGACATATTATGCTTAAAACGTAAATGCTCGCACAGAACAGTTTTTACAAAATTCGAAATTTAAAAGGCTGCAAAAGCAAAAAGTTCAGCAGCACCGCCAGACATTCTAAAATTGCGTGTGTGGCGTTGCTGCTATGCTAGAAACTTGAAATTTGGTATAGTTGTTTTTTTTTTAGTGTTTAAGTTCTCGCTAAATAAAAAATACATATATTAGAAGTTTTTAAGAATGAAATGATCAAAAAGTTTTAAGTAGTGAACAAAGAATTTTTTTTTTATTTGGTTTTTAAAATGTTTTGTTATTACGCTGTGATAAAGTGAATATCAAATTATTTTCGAAAATGTCTATATTTATCCAAGAGTTATATGCAATTTGCATAAAAAAAAACCTTTTTGGAACCACGATATTTTGGAATATGAGCCAGATGAGCTTAGACGAAATTATTCGTAGAAACAATGTGTCAAATAGTATTTTCATTTTACTTTATTTAAAATTTCAACATCTTAACTATATATGTCACGTTAATCTTAATCATTCTAAGCAAAATACTGTCTCGCATTCTAGGGAACTCTTCCGTGATCGGTTGCCAAATTTTTATTAACAAGCTATACTCCAGTCACGTTTTTATATGGAAGTGATATTCCAATATGCAGTTTCACATATATTTCAATAGAGGATTTAGATCAGAATGTGTTTAATTCTATGTACTTTTATAAGGATAACAACCATATTATATTTTAGATTCAAAATGTAACGAAAAATTTGCAATTTTTAATCACTCTTATAAAAATGTAATAAATTTAGAGCGTTGTTTCTTCAACAACACTGGTTTCCCAAATTAAATTGATATCACCAAAATTGATTTATTGTAGATTTAGAGTAGGGGTCACTAAAAATGCCAATATTTTTATCTAGAAACATAATCGATTATTTATTTCACAATACTTCGTATGTGTTTATTTTCAATATTTGCGTCTTAATTTAGTACTGCGGTTACCATATTATTATATAACATAATAAGCTATACATATCTATGGTATTAGTAGTGTAAATACATATTTTACCTTGTTATTAACAGGTACCGGAAAAATATTTATAGAATTTTCTTTATCTTACTTATTACTATGCTGCTGCATGAAGATTTACTCTTTCTTAGAAAACTCCCTTGTTTCATATGTATATATATATATATATATATATATATATATATATATATATTAATTTATGTTAATTATTTGACAAGCAAAAACTCACTTATTTAATTTTGATTTTCAATCTTTGATATGTTTTACAGATCAAAAGCTTAAAAAATACAAAATAGCAATTTCTTTTTATTTTATTATAAGCAAAAAATGACATATTTAAGTTCACTTTACAATTTTCAATGTTTTATAAAGATTAAAAGCTAGAAAAGAAAAACAAAACTTCCTTTGAATAATCTAATACGATTTTAATAACCTCGAGTTTCGTTAACTGAATGCCTTTTAAGTAATTATAATATTTTGCTTTAATTACTTTTTTTGTAAGTACAATAATCCAAAATATATTTTGAAAGAAATATATTTTTAATTTTTAACTATGCAAGGTCTAATTTTATTTGACGATGCTAACTCAAAATGAGTGAAAATGTAAATTACTTTTCGTTAAAAGCATTAAAATATAAAAATAAAATTTTCCAATACTATTTTTTATTATTTTGGGAATTTTGCTTTGTAGATGTTTACTGAAATGGAAAACGTTTCATTGAAGTAAAAAATAAGAATCAAAAACTGAATTTTCATATTTATAATAATTTCTATTTACATTTAACCCCACGTATACAAATTTTTTAGTATTTTTTCATTATTTCATTTAAATTTAGTGTTTCATTTAATTGTTAGTGTTAAAGTTAATAAAAAAATAATAATGTTTATTAAAAAAGTATTAAATAAAACACTTACAATTTATTTTGCGTCAGTTTAGTTTAATTTGATGTTGTAATTTATAAATATATGCTTTTTGTTCATAGTATGTACTCATAAAAGAACTTAATCTAGTTAAAATAACAATTTACAAAAATATACAAAAAATTACGCCTTTTCTACAGAAAAATTAGAATACATTTAAAAAAATTAAATCTTCTTTTACCAAAACAAATTACGTTTCAATTTGAATAAAATAAAATCAGTTGATTTCTTATCGAATGCAACTTAAGCATGATTAAGGTTAAGCCAGGAGAGATCGCGCAAAAAGAGATTCGACGGTAAGGAGTAGTGTGCGCACACAGCGACTCCTGGTAGTTGTACAGCAGCATTTGTGCAGTGTCTACATGAATGTGCACATTGATTCTTCCAAGCGTCTTGGATAAAGCATTGCTATTTTATTTTGTTTTTCCAAAGTAAATGCTTGAATTTTCATAACTGTTCATCAGAATTTTTTTAGAATGTCAGTAATACAAACTATTTAGAACTTAAACGATTTTTTATAAACTACTAACCTAGACTATGTATGCCAACACCAACAATTCATTTAGAAGTGGTCCTATTTAAATAAAAGCCCATGCAATCTCTCCTACCAAAATAGGAGAGTTTGCGCATCTGCAACTTAGGAGAGATTGCGCACTTCCTCATAAGTTTCAATGTCTGGAAAGATTATGCAGTTTATTGATAAATTTGCATGAATTTCAAATTACATGTAAAACATATGAATGAATCAATTTTAAAATAATTTCGGAAAAACACATAAAACTAAATTTGGCACCAAATTAATTTGCAAAAATATACTTTTGCAGATAAAAAATTTATTAATGAAGAAATAATACAGTTGTTATTAAATTAATTTGATGAAATTACTTTTGTTAATAAATTAATAATATATTTGTTAATAAATTAATAATATATTTGTTAATAAATTAATTAAATATTTATATATGTATGTTAATTTATGAACAATTAATTTGCTAATAAATTAATTTTGTTAACTAAAATAAATATTCTAATAATACCTACAATGTTTTGGAAAAGCTTTTACCCATTCCAAATAGTGTAATGCCTTCGAAATCAAAAGGAAACAGAGTGAAACTAATGTTAATGATCCACAAAATATACATGAAAAAAGACTTAAGAAGGGTGTCGGTACTAAAAAAAAAAAAAAAAAATTGAAGATAAGGTGTTTCCAGAAACAGTGAGATAAAAAAAACAGAAGGTCAATGAGGATGAGTTCATTGAATGTCTGGAACTGTACCAGGGGAACACTTCGACCACTGACTGGATTCGATGTATTGCTTGTTGCAGGTGTATGTACGAAAGCTGCAGAATTTACAACATAAAGTGCATCGATGGTGGACGATAACAAATTCGGTTAGAAAATAAAATACATTGAAACTGTGGAAAGGAAAATCATGTAACTTTCAAGTTAAACATGTTATCAAGTAGATTAATGTTATTTTGTAATCTTGGTAGAGCTCGCTTTTACTGACATTTCAATCTTCTTCTTAAATTAAAATTGGTTAAAATTATTTCTTTTTTTATTATTTAAACATATTCACTTCTAATACAATAATATTTACTCACAAACACCTTACAACAATGTCATTTAAGTGTAATTATTATTGTTAACAATTTAATTGTAGTTATTATTAATAGTAGTATCTTCTACCCATGTACGCAATTTCACCAACACTGTAAGGAGAGATTGCGCAAAATAGTTTTCCTGTTTTTATTACTGCTGCTCTATTAAACTGCAGCATAACAACAAAATAACAATGGAAATGCATAAAAAACGAATGAAGTCAAAATTATTCATGCATAGTTTAGAAAAAAAACATATTTAGATTATTTATTATTATACTTTTGAAATGTGCGCAGACTCTCCTCGCTTTACCTTACGTTTTTAATGGTCCCAGAGTAGAGAATGTTCTTTCCGGAGAGGCTGTTGAGACTGGAAACATTTATAGGACTTTCCACAATTTCTTGATGTTGAGGTAAATAGCCGTATTACAATTTGATAAGGGCTCTATAGCAGCACAGGGTTTTCTACTTTGTTTGATGTCATCAAACAAAGATTTTTAAAAAATGTTGAGGAAGGTTGAAAATTGCTTTTTATAAGACTGGGGATAACTAGTTTTAAACTCACATTTCGATTTCTGTTTGTAAGATATTCGGAAGTATTTTTATAAAACAAATTCTTAATTTCCAATGGGAGAGTAGGCTTGAGCCTCCCGAGACTCCCCTTTCCTACGCCACTGCCCTTAATAATTATTTGTTTTTAGATCTTATATTTTTCAATCTTAAATGCCGATAATTCTGTTAAAATTATCTGTTTTGTATCATTTTCTTTTATATTTGTTATTGAAGTTACTTGGCGCTTTTTTTAGGGAAGACCGGCTCTATCAATTGATTTTCGAGATTTCATACATAGTTCTGCTCGAATTGAGGCTGTTATTCGCTAATAAATATACAAGATGATTATAATTAAAGTTGCACTTTCAAAAGACTGTAAAAAAGAACCACTGATTAGAATGACCAGATATTTCATCTGAGTATACGTGAAGCAATGATAATTGGTTTTGCAAAGAAAAAAAAATTAAAAGTTGACCGATAGATGGCACTGCACTCGTTATGAGATGCTAATTAAAAGAAGTGACATGCTGTTGTGATACTGTTTGTTCAATGCCTATCCACCACGACAAGCTGTTGCCAAAGCGGATAGGAAAAATCGGTTTTCAATTGTCCCTTGGTCAAAAACCGCAGTAAAAATAAAAACGAAATCGGGTTTTAACTGTACCTAGGCCAAAAACTGTAGTAAAAGCACAAACAAAATCCGTTTTTAATTGTCACTAGACCAAAACTGTAGTAAAAGGAAAAACGAAATCGGTTTTTAACTGTCCGTAGACCAAAAACGGTAGTAAAAGCAAAAACAAAATTGGTTTTTAATTGTCTCAATGTAAAAAACCGTAGAATAAGCAAAAACAAAATTGGTTTTTAATCGTTCGTAGGTAAAAACAGTAGAAAAAGCAAAAGTGAAATCCGTTTTTAATTGTACTTAACACAAAAAGAAAAAGCAACGCCCCCCCCCCCCCAAAAAAAAAAAAAAAAAAAAAAAAATATGTTTTTAATTTTCCCTAGGCCAAAAACAATAGAAAAAGCAAACAAGAAATTGGTTTTTAATTCTGCTCTAGATTAAAAAGCAAACATTGATAACTCACTAAGAAAAGGAAGTCGGCTAAATAAGAGAATTTTGAATTTGCTGACCACCGTTTTCTCCTAAGATCAGGAAGTGCAGTATAGTATGTTCCACAACAGATCGAAATGCATCAGGCGTGATATTGTGAATTGCTGCGTAATGCTTGTTTTCAATTCAGCTAAAAGATTGCAATTGGAGCCCCATACACAACATGGCGACTGATAATTCTGTCATTTCCAAAATGCAGATTCAACAGATATGCGTCACTGATGTTCCAATGTGAGGAGGAGCGCCATCTTACATGAAATTTGTGCTATCCACAAATCCGTGCTGTTGCAGTAGTGGAATGAGCTGACTTAGCAAAATAGATTCATAACATGTCCCATTGACTATACAGGTGACAGGATCCGAAGGATCAATCTCCTTGAAATAGAAAGGGTCAACGATAAATGCTGCCGTAAACCCGCACCACACAGTGACTTTTGCAGAATTAAGAGGAATTGGTTGCATTTGGAAAGGATTACCACTTACCCATAATCTGCAATTTTGAGTATTGACAGAACATAGTACATGGAAATGAACTACGTCTGTTCACAAAATTTTCCATGACTGTGCATTGTTCACTTCCATTCGAGCAAGATATTGCAGGGTAAAAACTTTTTGTTTCGGCACGTCAGCAGGAAGAAACTCCTGAACATGTGTAATTTTGTATGGATAGCATTGCATAAGGTTTTGTAAAATTTTACAAACTGTGCTGATAGGCATATATAAAATTCGGAAAATTTCCCGTGCACTGCTTGTTCCCAAAGCACTGCTTGACTCTTCCTGTAATGCTGTATCCACATCCTCCACCGAAGTCGAAGCACTTTCTTTCCTCCCTTTGCCCGTCAAATGAAACCGTCTCTTTGAATTTATCAATCATCTTCTTGAGACCGAAAGCAGTCATCGGCGAAGAGACGCTTCTTAAACCTTTTAATGTCGAGAATTAATTTCACGCAATTGCTGCACAATCACAGTTCGTGTGAAAAATTTCACAATCAGAGACCGATCTTTCAATGATAGTCATGACTACATTCTCAGACACAAAATTATAGAAACTGCATGTTCCCCACCTTTTTATCACAAGTGTAATGTGCGGTACCTATGTCACGTTATTTAATTAGAATTTTATGACGTGTACATCGCCATTTATCGATCAATTTTTGAACTTTCTCTTTCGTAAAACGAATTCCCATTGCTTCACGTATACTCAGATGAAATATCAGGCCACAAGTTCTTTTTTTTTTACAGATTTGTGAACATGCAACTTTAATTATAATCATCCTGTATCTGCAGTGCAGTGAAAGTCACTCAGTTTAGATATTTAAAGCGCCAAAGCATGAGTGTGGGGCTCACATTTTCGAGTATATTTACTTCAGTATTTATATACTAGTTAAGGAGTAGAATTGTGTTGTTGAAAGTTCCTGAATATGGAATTTTGTGAGTGGCTTTGGAATAGTATTCTAATGGGTTTTGAAAGAGCGATGTTATTTCTATAACTTCAGTTTTCGTCTGAATGTTGAAAAAATGTGAATGTTGAAAGATATATATACATAATTCTATGTATCATACACGAAATAATAGTACCAATGGCGTAAGAATATTTTTATTATATTTTATATTTAACTGTGGAGACATTATCAGGCATATTTTTTCATAAAAATAATAATATCTAACAGTTGTAAATTTCCAAGTTGGTGAGAAAATTCTGTGCCAAGTTTTGAGCCAGGGATATCTTGGATGAAGCCGACTATGCTCTGCCGACAGAGTCATCCGCGACAAATCTGGAGGACTAATTCACTCAACAAACCTATTAGTACTCCAGATTCTTCCCGGATGGCTCAGTTGGTAGAGTATTGGCGGTTTCAGCCAAGATATCCTTGGTTCGACTTTCGCCCACTTGGAAATTTACAACTGTTATGATTTATTTATCAATTGAATAATTGTATTAACAGTTAATCGAATAATAATATCTACTTATTGAAATATATTTGATTCTCTCAAAGAATTAAATTTTTCGTTTTTAAATTGATACTACTTCATAAAATTTATTTAAGCTTTAGAATATTCAAAAACCGAAATGTTTTTAAAATGTTTTCTCATAATCGCGCCTTTTAAAAAATACAGAAATCCCATTTTTATCATCTATGAATCATTTAATTACGTTTCAAATATTATGAATTTGATTTTTGCAATTTTCATAATGTTAAAAATAAAATAAAATAGTATTATGCGTAAAAATATAATCACATTCACCTGTAAAAATTCATTAAATGGAAATTAAAATTAATAAATGTGGCTTTAAATTGTACTTATTACTATCATTTTTATTTCAGTAAAAAATATATGAGGGAATGTACTGTGTTTTCTATTCATATATTTTCTTAAACCTAACACTAATATATTTTTTTTGTTTTTAACAAAAATTTAAATGTTGTTATTACTATGGTCGATATATTTCTGAAATGTAGGTTACTCGTTACTTGTTAAACCTGCAATACATGAGAAAATTAGTGAAAAATCTGCTTTATATTTCGTTATAATTTATCATTTAAGAATACGGTTTGATTAAATTCATTAATTTTTACATATATTTCAATGCTTATCAATTCCACCCCTAGTTAACAATAAAGACAAAAGTTATGTGTTATTATTACAGTAGTGAATATTTTTCTGAAATGTTGGTTATTCAAACTATAGATCGAATTTATTATCGTATATAAAAAAAAACATCGTACAACATTTTATTGTTAGTGTGAGAAAACCTTAATAAATATCGTTTTATATATATATATATACAAGGTGTCCGGTCTCAACGGTGTCCAGTGGCTAATTCCTAAACCGTTAGTCATAGACATATAGTTCCAATTGCAAAAATGTTTCAAATGAGGTAAAGAAGTATTTTTAAAGCGATTTGGGTCAAGAAAAACATTTTTTAAAAAATTACGAAATTTAAATTTTTATACGGTCCCCAGGTCCTATAAGTGATATTTAGTAAAAATATTCTATTTCACTGACAAGTAAGACAAAAAAAGTCCCATTCCTCTGCGATTAAAACTGACCGAGTAATAGATGTTTAAAGTTGGAGCATCTTTTTTGCTGCAAAATAGGGGTCAGTCACAAATTTACTAGAAATAAAAATAATCGTCAGATATGAAATTTAACATTAAATATTGATAGTAAATTAACATTACAAATATATTTTGAGATTTTTGTTCATTCTCACATATTAAAACAAAATATTTTTTTTTCCAACCATATTTTGCCATTTATGCTATATCTCGTAATTTGATTGGTCAGAGTTTCAGCATAAAAGTGACAATTCTTGGCGGGAATCGTGCTTGACGAAAGCCATCAGAGGATAGAGTTGCGATAAAAAAAGTGATTCGTATGAGGACCAGGAGAATTAGAAAAACTAAACTATCTTAGAATTAATACAATTATATTAAATTAGTTTTCTATTTGGATTTTTTTTTTTTTTAATCCAATCAATCAGTTCTAAATATTAACTTGCGTTATTTGAACTTTTACTGTGTAAATATCGCCCCCACGCTCGAACAAAAAAAAAAGGTAATCTGTATCATGTACAACAGAAGGGGGGGGGGATATTCTGCGATGAGTTATCTTAAAAAAAAATTCCTCCATGGGATTAACAATAACGAACGGGTGTTTTCGCTTGAGTTGGGGGAAGAGAGAGTAGCATTTTTAGGGGGGTTGATGTGGTAGATTGGTTAGTTATTTCTTGCATAATAAAATAAAATATAGGGAAACATACATACATAATTTTAGACAGTATGTATTGGCCGAGCAAAAGTTGGGAGGGGGAGTATAAATTTTAGGGAGGATTGAGACGATTAGTAACTTACTATAACTATAAAGTAGCGGCTAACTGCAAAGACAAAGTAGAAAATTTTCCTAACATTTTAATAAAGTTATTAATTTTAATAATTTTAAATTTAATATACTTTTTTATATTTTTTAATTTAAGAGTATGTCTATATATTTTTAATTTAATCAGTAATTTACACTTAAATAAAATTATAATTGAAATCTATAATTGCTTATATAAATTATAAATTTGAATCTTTTTTTAATGATTTTAAATTTAGTATTTTTTTTAAATTATTACATCTTTATGCTCTAATAATTAAGTGTTATAATTAAGACAATAGGAAATAAAATTTTTAACGGGCGTGGAGTTTTAGAAGATGCATTATTTAATTAGACAAATAGAGTAGAATAGTAAAAAAATATATATAAACCTCTATAGATTTTTAACTTTGCGTGCAGGTGAAGCAAAAAGTGGGGAAGTAGAAATTTAAGGGGCCAATTAATTTAGATGAAGTCTTCAAAAAAACAAAAGCGAAAATCTACTGATGTGCAAAGAATTATCACGCTGTAAAACTTGGCGAAAAAAGGTCCGCCTTTTTTTTTTGGTGCAATAATTAATAAGTAATCCATAATCTAAATTCCACCTGAAATTGCAATTTAAACTTTTCCCTCACTGGCTCTCATACACACATATTTTATAATCCCGAAAACTATATTTTTTTATGCAGCAATATCTGTTGTAGTAATGAACACTAAACAGCCGTATCAATTCCCCTTGAAATCTCCGCTCCAAATTTTGTTACATCTCCCCCCCCCCCCCCATCCTTCCCGTCCCAAGCACAGACACAAGAAAGCTCAATTTGTAAGTAATTTGTTTGTACCATCTTAATGTTTTTTTTTTTTTTTTTTTTTTTTTTTTTTTTTTTATACATGACTTTTGAATGTCTGCTCTGAATATGTTAAGGAAATTAATATGTCCATTTTTGAAAATGATCCTCGTATCAATCACTTTTATTTTCTTTTACAATAAACATCAATTATTTGAATTATATGATTCAACCTGTGCGATTACTTCAATGATTTAAATAAACATAACAAAATTGTTGCAATATTTTAATATTTTGTTCTAATAGAGCACAGATTTATCCATTAAAGGTCGGACATCATATAACCGCCCACATTTTCACTTTTTAATTAACTTTTCTTTTTTTAAGATTTTGTTCCATTTGTCATTTTATTGTAACGATAAAAATAATAATAATTATTATTATTTTTACATTACCCCTTCTGAAAATTCCAGTGTCTCTCCCCTCAGCAATTATTCATTAGATCAGTTATTTTTAATTAAAAATTATGGAAAAAATATTGTTAAATAAAAACATATATTAAATTATTGAGGGCGTCAGTTTCGAAACTGACCTTATCCGAAATTTAAAAAATCGCGTTTCTATATCAATCTATTCTATTGGTATAACTGTACAAAACACTACAATCTCCCAATTTTCAATGAATACCAATGGGCGCATTTAAAGGTTTTACGCGATTTCCCAAAATTTGATTTTCTCGATAAGGCGAGTTTTGAAACTCACTTTTTCAATTATTTTAACCAATCTGAAAGTTACTAAAAAATAACACTACCGTAATATTTATACGGGGGAGGCACCTTCTGTTAAATTGATTTAAAAATGCTTCTTTATATTATTTAAAACCTTTTTGTAATTGGAACTATATGTCTTTGACTAACGGTTTAGGAATTAGCCATTGAACATCGTTTGGAGTGGACGCCCTTTATAATACTTTAAGCACTTCGCGTACGACCCCTGAAAGCTTGGTCCAACTTATCTGTTTTCAGTTACAGAAAAGTGGTTTAAGTCATAAAATTGAAAATGTCAAAACTCGGTCAATTTTAGGGTTAGATGAATGGGACTTTTTTTTGCCGTACTTGTTAGAGGAATAGGAAAAGTTTACTAAATATCACTTATAGGAGCAGGGGACCGTATAAAAATTTAAATTTCGTAATTTTTAAATAAATGTTTTTCTTGACCCAAATTGCTTTAAAAAAACTTCTTTACCTCATTTAAAACATTTTTGTAATTGGAACTATATGTCTATGACTAACGGTTTACGAATTAGCCATTGGACACCGTTGAGACCGGACACCCTGTATATATATATTTGTGTGAATACTTATTAAACGTGCAATACATGAGAAAATTAGTGAAAAATCTGCGTTATATTTCGTTTTCATTTATCATTTAAGAACGGTTTCATTAAATTCAATTATTTTTACGTATATTTCAATGCTTATCAATTCCACCCCTAGTTAACAATAAAGACAAAAGTTATGTGTTATTATTACAGTAGTGAATATTTTTCTGAAATGTTGGTTATTCAAACTATAGATGCAATTTATTATCGTATATAAAAAAACATCGTACAACATTTTATTGTTAGTGTGAGAAAACCTTAATGAAGATCGTTTTCTAATTTTATTTTATTTTATTTTATTTTATTTTATTTTTGTGAATACTTGTTAAACCATGATGACCAAGCAATACATGAGAAAATTAGTGAAAAATCTGTGTTATATTTCGTTATCATTTATCATTTAAGAATACGGTTTGATTAAATTCATTAATTTTTACATATACAAGGTGTTTATAAAGTCCCGGACCCATTTTGATGTTTAATAACTCATAAAATAATAAAGATAGATTAAATTTAATAACATAAATGGTTAGATAGACTCAAAAAGTTTCATGACTCTTGTAAATGAACTTCCACGTGTGCCCCCTTCGTCGCAGAGAATATCAAGTCGATAGTCAATTTCACGCCAGGTACCGGCAAGCATGTCAGCATCCACAGAGCCTATTGCGGTTGTAATTCTGGCTTTTAGGCCATCAATGTTCGACACTCTCCTCCTGTAAATATTGTCCTTTACAAATCCCCAAAAGAAAATGTCCAGCGACGTTATATCAGGTGATCTGGATGGCCAATTGAATTGGACCTCCTCGCCCAATCCCTTGGCCACGCAGATCACCTGATATAACATGCTGACCGCTAACAAGGTGCCGACATGCTTGCCGCTACCTGGCGTGGAATTGACTATCGACTTGATATTCTCCGTGCGACGAAGGAGGCACACGTGGAAGTTCATTGACAAGGGTCATGAAACTTTTTGAGTCTATCTAACCATTTATGTTATTAATTTTAATCTATCTTTATTATTTTATGAGTTATTAAACATCAAAAAGGGTCCGGGACTTTGTAAACACTCCGTATTTTAATGCTTATCAATTCCACCCCTAGTTAATAAAAAAGACAAAAATTATGTGTTATTATTACAGAAGTGAATATTTTTCTGAAATGTAGATTATTCAAACTATAGATGTAATTTATTTTCGTATATATATATATAAAAAAATCATACAATATTTTATTAAAAGTGCGTGAAAACCGGGACAAAGATTGTTTTCTAAATTAAAGCATAAATTAATTTTGGTTTCCGTATTTTACCAGATATATCATCTTAGATAGTAAGAAAATACCCTGTATTTAAATTCATATATAATTCTTTAATTGTAAGGAACTAGAGGGCGCATACAACAAATGATGTGTCAGCGTTTGCTTTAGAAAGATTAATTTCTTCAAAAAAAAAATTCATTAATCTTCATGAATAAGAAAGAAATCTTGTTAGAATAAAATTGATTTTGTGATGCATAATTATCTCAAGCAAGTTTTGATGAATTAAAGAACTGTTCATGAGATATAGTGTTGAAAAAAATAATCTTTTAGGGTGTAAACGTAAGGACTAGTTTTCATTTTGTATTTTCTTATTCCATTAAAAAAAAAAAAAAAAAAATGTTAGTTTATTAATTTTTTTTCTTTACTTTGTTCAATGTACTTTTTTTTATTATTTTTGTTTTACTTTCCTGCTTTTTTTTTGTTTAAGCAAATGTTTAAATCTTTCAATGGTTGATAATTTGCTTATGTCATTGCCATTCTTATTTTTTGTTACAATATTTAACGAACATGATACAATTCAATATTAAATTTTTAAATTAATAACTCATTTTTTCGAAAATATGTAAATGATATTGGAAAATTTATAAATAGAAATTTAAAATCTTGAAAAATTACGTTATGTTTTTTAAATTTTTTAAAATAAGTCAGATATTTTAAAGGTATTTTTAAAATTAAAACTAATTTATAGTTGTTAAAAATATCTCTACATTCACAAGGAATGTTATAGTCAAACAAAAATTTATACTTTGCAAATTATTGATAGGCTGCATTGCATATGCACATAATAAATCATATTTATGTATTACAGTCTTAAGTTAATTTATCCATTTTTAAATAATACATAAATTAGCTAGAGAAGTAATGAGTCATTTGTTCAATATAGAGTAGAGCGTATTATGAACAATGTCATTTAATATTATAATTGAAGTCATTTACAGATTTATTTTGTGTTTTCTTCTCTTTTAATTACAAAAATAAATTTGAGAATCTATATTATCTAACTATAGATCATTTAAAAGCAGAAAGAGTGAGCGGTGCCTTCATTAATGAAGTCACGATAGGATATCTGTTTTTAAAATTCTACTTTAAAATATGAAACGTTATTAAATATATCTTTTTAGGGTTTCGTTCATCTGACAAAACCCTATTCGTCTCACTTCTCTGCCTGTCTATCTGTCCGTCACAGAGCCCGTTCTCAGAAACTATATATGATGGAGACTTGAAATTTTGGATTCTTATAACTGAACACCTCACTTTAAACAACAAATCATAAAATTAAAAAAAAATAACCTTATATTTAACCCCCTGGGCTCTAACGTGTGTATGTTAAGCTTTTCTTTCTAATTAATCCCCTAATTAAGTTGAAGAGTTGAAATTTTGGATCCTTATAGCTGAACACCTCACATCAAACGACAAATCATAAAATTTTGAAAAAGTCTTATATTATTTACCCCTCCGGGCTCTAACTTCTGCATTTTTAGCAATTTTTCTAACCTCCACACTTTTGACCCGAGATGCACTTTTCTAACTTTTGCCGACACTCCTTTATCCACTCTTCCATATTATGCACCATAGTCATACATATTTTAGTTCCATTTTTTTCCGCCAGGGGCACATACCTGTCATGGGTGCTGTGGTTCGGATCCCCTCGAATAATATATCTACGGATAGTTTGTAAAACGGAGTTTCGTTCGTATAGAGGTTTGTTTAGAAAAGAATGCGCCCCCTGGTTGCGAAATGTGGAACTAACATATTTTGAAAAAGAATAAATTGTTTTAAAAGGAATATTAAACGAGACCCTCTGTGCGATCTGTGATCACACTTACCCACTTGTTTTAAAATAATATAATAAAACTTATAGCTTTAATTGTGCAAATATGCATGTTTTGAAATTAAAGTATTCTGCACTAGATTCTGTTGAGCTGAACCAGGTTTCAGACCAGATGCTGTAATCATCAAGGTTAGCTGGGTGAAAAAGTTCGACCAGAATCGTCCGGGATAGCTCAGATGGCAAATCACTTGCGGCTTCAGCCAGGAGATCCTGGGTTCGAATCCTGGTCCGGACATTTTTCACCCAGTTGGAAATTTACATCTAATATAAAGTATTCTGCTTCAAATTAAAGATTTGGATTTTTTCTGCGTATGTCTCTGATATTCCCAATGATCATATAATGTTTAGTTTATTTTATTAATTATAATGGAATTTGTTATTTATAAATACAGTGTGACACATAATTTGTTTGAGATTCAATTGCTTAAAACACAAAAAGAAATATCAAGTATATATCTTTTTTTAAAGAAAATGTGTATGAGACTAGAAACAATTTCCAAATGAAAAAGCTAGATTTTTAAATATACGAGTTGGAACCCGTCGAAATTCGACGAACTAAAATGTTAGAATGGAACTTCATATCGAATTTATAATAAACCTACAAAAATAATTAGAATAAAAAATTCATCTAACATTGGTTGTCTCACTACTAAAACAAATAATATTTTTAACCAAAAATTACCAAAATAAAATTTCCACAAACTTCAACTGCTTAAATTATTGAAAAATTAAACTGTATTAGATTACGTAATCAAGATGACTAATTATGATGAATTTATCGATTGAGGCTCTTATGTTTGTTTTTACAGGATGAAAAATCAGTAAAAAGGATTTCGCTTTGTCACATCATAAAATTTCCCCCCATAAAATCTAAACTGTACGTTATTTTCACATTATCATTATTTACATTACGCACCACTTAAATTCACAATTTGAAAGTATTTTAACGCGCAATACATTATTAATGAATGTATTTCGAAACTTAAAGTCCCGTTTGTCCGATACAACTTTTCATTTGAACATTCGCAAAAACTTTAAGTTCTAATCTCAATACCGGCGAAAAAAAAAATCAGAAATTTGACTTTAGTTGTCATAGTATTGGTCAAATATTTTCTTTTATCAAAATAAATGATCGTATTGTTTTAAATATGACATAATTTTAACTCACTGAATCATTTTGCCTAGCGTCTCAAACTCAGTATCAGCGTAATGTAAAAATATTGAAATGTAATTGATTTATGAAGAAGAATGCATGTTCTTTTTTAATGTGTGACATCATTTTCTGTTCAAAAATTATAAAAAAGTTACTTTTATTTGTAATGTGAAAATGGCATCAATAACGATATAATCAATAAAAATAATAAACCATGACTATTTTCCCTTTATTTTCAATATAAATGGAGTACTTAAGGTTCCACGATTACAAAATTTGTATTAAAAACTACAAAAAAATTAATATCTCAAAAATAAATTGAGATACAGCTTTCAAATAAATTGCGTTTTAAAGAGCATTTTTTTCCTTATACGACGGTGTTAAAATTTAAACTGTGCGATGGTTAGAAGTTTAAAAATTTGCCGGAGATATAATTGCAAAACCGAAATTTTATTTCAAATTTCAAAGTGTTGCCATTCGTAAAATGACGTATGCGTTACGCACAGATATGTTTGTCCTTTATAATATAGATAGAGAGAGAAAATTCTGACTTACAATTTATTTCCAAGCTTCTATTCATTATCCCAAAATTATTAGCCCCGGTACGGTATGCTATTTCTTTCTCCCAGCTTATTTTGTGTCCAAAAAATAACGTTAGCTTACAGACGCTAGCAATAACAAAGTAGATGTATCATTGTACAATTAAATGCTCTACAGCATTTTTTTTAATTTCTAAACATCGCACATTTTCAGTTTTTATACCATCGTATTGAGAAAATAAAAAGTACTTTTTAATGCAATTTGTTTGAAAACTACATCTCTATTTGTTTTTGAAATATTAATTTTTTTGTAGTTTTTAGCGACATTTGTTTCATTTTGGCATCTCAAGTACGCCATTTCTGTAGAAAGTAAAGAAAAAAATGCTGAAAAAATAGCAATTATATCTTTTTATTGCCATTTTCTCATAAAGTGGAAAAAAAATTATTAAAAAAAATAAATTGAAAAAAATTAATTAAATACGTGCTACTTTGAGAAAAATATAAATGAAGGATTTATGATAAAACAGAGAGCTATTATAAACTATATTTAATTTTAAGTTTCTATATTAATGCAAATGACGTCATTTTGCATAAAATAAAAGCGTGTGCTTTAAGTCTTAAAACTGAAATATGTTTTGCAGTAGAGTCCCGATTATCCGAGTCACGCTTAACCGAGTTATTTTCTTCTGATGGACTGGTGGCTTCTATTATTATGAAACAGCCATTATAAATGAAGCGTTAGGTGAAGATGAAAGAGCTGCCGTAAAAAGTTGGAACTCTGATTTTCTGGTCAGAATGGAAAAAAAATGGCCATAATTTTTTTAACGCTTCATTTATAATGTCTGTTTCATAATAATAGAAGCCACCAGTCCACCAGAAGAAAATGAAGTAATGGAAATGCCGGGCGACACTAAATTCTGAAAAAGCAGAATTCCTGTTCTCTAATTTTTAATGTTATTTTCTCCCACGTTATCAATAGTTTTATAGAGCTTTTTGCGTTATTTCTGGATCTGTTCAGATAATGACTTCACAAAAAAATGCCTGACATTTTCTTTTCATTATAAATTGCTTTTAGACACATAAATTGATAAAGAAGTGTTCACTTTAATTTCATATTGTTTCATAATTTACTTCAATTAGTTTAGTACATTTTCGTCGACAATTTATATTATGAAAGTTTTTTTCTCTTAATAAATTCGGAAAAAGGTTTTATAAATAAAGTTCTTTATGAATTTGAAATAATTTTTTAGCTTATAAAACACTATGTTGTTAATGTATTTCAGAGAACATAATGTATTATAAAAAGTTTAAAAGTATTCATAAATTAAGTGTGAGATACTATAAATAATAAAAAATGAATTTATTTTCATAGATAATATGTTTGCATTTATTTTTTATAATAAGTGTTTATTTTAAAAATGTTATTATTTGTGTTTTTAAAAATAGATATTTATGTCTGGAAAATTAATTGCGTTTTACATAGTGTTCAGGTTTTGTGATTGCTCATTAAAAATTCGTTTACCTCACAATTAAAGAAAAAAGATAAAAATGTCTAATCATTTTTACTGAAACTGAGATAATTATTAGGCTATTCATTATATGCAAATAAGACATAAAATTTTAAGTTATAATATGAGTTTTATTACATGGCACTCGCTATAACTCTAATAATAATAATAAAAAAAAAACCCAAAAATTTGGATTTTGAAATTTTGTCAAAGGTTCGTTGAAATTTATAAAATAATAATAAAAATTATATGATAATGTGAAATGATTTTTTAATGTTTACACTATTATACAACTAAATGAAATTTGGTGCATTAGTAAGGATTTTCGGGCAGCATTTAATGTCAGTCTGTTATATCATTTATACTGATTGAAAAGCTTACAGTTAGGTATAATTAATAAAATTATAGATTATCCGAAACGTTTTATTTTTATTCATGAAACATACTTAAATATATTTATGGTGTATTTATTATTATATACTCAAAACACAGTAAAACATTCTTCATTATTTTTTAATCGAATACGAAGAATGAGATTAAAGATTCGAATATAAAAAAGTTTTAATATTTCTGAATTATCTATTTATCTATCTGAGTTATCTATCAACTATTTATCTATTTTAAATATGTTTTGCATAAATAATTTTTATTCTTATATCCTTAACATATATTTTGAGTTTAACGGTGGCCTTTTATAAAAGACTAGCAAATCCCGCAGCTTTGCTCGCCTAACAGTGGAAATATGCCAAGTGATATTCATATGTCTAACTTTTCTTTTAAAAAATTATACTGTTAGGAAAAATTCAAAAATTACTATTCAAAACACACTTTAACTAAACCTCATTAATACACTGCATTAGGCAGAAATAAGACTTAAATTAATAAAAAGAAATAAAACTCAATAAATGATAAATTAGAAAATACGTTGAAGCTTTTATGCTCATTTCATACGTTCATTTCATACGCTCGTTTCAGTATTCATTTGAAGTTTTGAATAAACATAGTACGCACTTATATCTAAAAAATAACCATCATCTCAAACTCCAAGCTTCTTGTGCATCGGTCTATCACGTCTCTGGTGGCAGTGGCACTAACATAAAATGCCTATGTTGAAACACAAACTGTCACCATTAATTTGGCAACATTAGTTTTGAAATTGGTTTGGTATTTCCTAATATTACATAGAAATGGTAATTCGGACAGTTTTCTTAACTCAGAAAGCCTTTTAATAGAACACATGTTGTACCTCCTGCCAACCCAATGTGGTAGTGGCACTGGCATAAAATATAACCAGTGTGGAAACGGAGACTGCCGCAATTGATTTACAACCATTACTTTTGTAATCAGGTTTCTATTTTCTGAGATTGCATACAAATCGTAATTTAAGACTTTTTTTAGTACGTTTTTCACCCCTTCCTTTCGCTTCACATTTTTTAAATTTCGAATTTACTTTTGACAGTTATTAGAGGGCATTTATAACTTATAAGTAACAACCATGTCCTATTTAAAGTTTCTAGCCTCTTCAGTATCACAGAAAACGCAATTTAGAACGTTTTGTGTTCCTGAAAATTCCAGGTGGTAGCGACACCAACATGCAATAGAGCCTATGTTCAAGCAAAGACTGTCATGACCAACTTCCAACCACTACTTTTGAAATCGGTTTGCTACTTTCTGAGTTTGCGTAGAAATCACCATTTAGAGAGCTTTTAGAACGCTTTTCGCGCATTATCACTCTTCATGAATTTCGATTCTTTTAAGAAATGTTCTTAAAGATCATTTATGTCTTATAATTACCAGTCCAAATTTCATCTTTCTAGGCCCTTCAGTAGCACAAAAATCACATTTTTACGACGTTTTTTGCTCCCACACCGCCTTTGGGGTAATGACACCGATATGAAATGTAGCCTACATTGGAGAAATTGCTGTCACCCTCATTTCGACAACGTTATTTTTTAAATCGGTTTGTTCCTTAATGAGATTGTGTAGAAATCGCCATTTGCAACGATTTTAGAACGGTTTTTAGAACGGTTTTGCGCATTTTCACTCCCTTTAAATTTTGAATGTTTTAAAAAATATTCATAGAGTTCATTTATATCTTATAAATAACTACCATTCCAAACTTCATGTTTCTAGGCCCTTCAGAAAAACAAAAATCGCGTTTTTAGAACGTTTTTTTCTCCTGCGTCCTCATTGGGGGTTGTGGCAACGACATAAAATATAGCCTATGTTGGAGCAATGGCTGTCATCATCATTTTCACACGATTATTTTTAAAATCTGTTCGTTAAATCCTGAGAATTCTTAGAAATCGCTAATTAGAACGTTTTTAGAACACTTTTTGCGTATTTTCACACCCCTATAAATTTCAAATGTTTTAAGATAGGTTCTTGGAGATCATTTATATCTTATAAGTAACTACCATTCCAAATTTCAAATTTCTAGGATCCTTCAATAACATAAAAATCGCACTTTTAGTACATTTTTTGCTCCTGCAACCCCTTTGGGTTAGTGCACAGACATAAGATATAGCCTATGTTCTAAGTGGGACTAACACAATCATTTTGATACCAATACTTTTGAAATCGTTTTGATAGCTCCAGACGTTACCTCGAACAAATATACAAACAGAAAATTTTTACTTCTTTAAAATATTAGTATAGATAATTAAAGTTAATCAGCATCATTTATAGAAAATAATCTTAAACACTTATCAGGAATTACATTATTTTTTCTGTTATATCATTCTGGGAAATGCACATACAGTTCTTCACCTTTCACTCACGTGCATGTTAACGACAATTTTTGAAATATTCCTCAATCAATGAAAAAAGTAACATTCATAGAAATAATTAACATTTTAATCTATACTAATATTATAAAGAAGTAAAAAATGTTTTTATGTTTTAGGAGGTGATCTGAAGAAGTACCGAACAGATTAAAAAAATTATGGCGTCAAAATGAAGGTGCTCCAACATAGGTTATATTTTCTGCCGGTGCAGGAGCAAACCACGTTCTAAAAATGCTATTTTTGTGTTACTGAAGAGCCTGGAGACATGAAGTTTGGCATGGTAGTTACCTATTACATATAAACGATCTCTAAGAAAATTTCTTAAAAAATTCGAAATTTAAAGGGGTTATAATGCGCGATAAGCGTTCTAAAAACGTACTAAATGGCGATTTCTACGCAATATCACGAAGTGTCAAAGCTATTTCAAAAGTAATGGTTGCAAATTGATGGTGAAAACCTTTTCTCTACCATAGGCTCAATTTTAAGTTAGTGTCAATACCACCTTGGGATTGCAGGAGCAGAAAAACGTTCTAAATTGCGGTTTTTATGATAACGAAGGGCATAGAAACATGATATCTGGCATGGTAATAATATATAACATATAAATGATCTCTAAGAACATTTCTAAAACATTCGAAATTTAAAAGGGGGTGAAAATGCACAAAAAACGCTCTAAAAACATTTTAAATTGCTATTTCTACGCATTCTCAGGAAGTAACGAACCGATTTAAAAAATAATGGTGTCAAAATGATGGTGACAGCTCTTGCTCCAATATAGGTTATATTTTACGTCGGTGCCGCTAGCAAAAAACTTTCTAAAGATACGATTTTTGTGTTTCTGAAGGGCCTAGATACATTATATTTGCCATAGTAGTTACTTATTAGATATAAATTATATCTAAGAACATTTTCTAAAAAAATCAAAACTGAATGATGTGAAAACCCGCGAAAAGCGTTCTAATAAACATTTTAAATGGCAATTTCTATGTAATCTCAGGATGTATCAAACCGATTTCAAAATTAATGATTAGAAATTGATTGTAACAGTCATCGCTCAAACACATGCTCTATTATACGTCGGTGTAATCTGGGAGTTGCAGGATAAAAAAAACCTTCTAAATTGCGATTTCTGTGATACTGCCAGTGGCTAGCAACATGAAATAAGGCATGGTACTTATTTATAAGATGTAAATGCTCTCTAACAGTTCTATAACAGTTTCTAAAGGATTTAATATTTAAAAGGTGTGAAAATGCGCGAACAACGTTCTAAAAACGTTCTAAATTGAGATTTCTACGCAATCTCAGGAAATATCAAATCGTTTTCAAAAGTAATGGCTGCAAATTGATGGTGAAAATAGGGTAGACCGGGACACATTTACACGGATTTTTTCAATGAATTTTCTAATTTTCATGTTTTAACATAGGACATTTCAGACATTGTGGTTTCATAAAGCAGTTAATAAAGTCAAAATTTGTGTATTCAGTTGATGTTCTACTTGTGTTTTTAACCATTAAAATTTTTTTAATGTCCAAGTCCTTTGCTTATACTTGCCCCGTCGCATCAAGTGGGGCCCGTTTACACGTATTATAAGTGATACCGAGGAGTAAGTGAAATAAATATTTAATCAAATTTAAATGTTTTATTTATAACTTAAAACACAGTTTAAAAAAAATTAAAGAGAATTAAGTAAAGAACATTTTATAGGCTAAACTGAAATTAAAGGGCTTATTGCTAATTAAAATCACAAAACTATTTGGTCATCTTCATCATCACTGTTACACATTTTACAAACAAAAAATAAAGTATTTCCTTTTGCACAGTTGTCATGGGACCACCTTTTGTATCTAAGATATTGAACCCAGTCTTAACGTTTTTTGGATTGGTTGTATGATTTCAAACAATAAATACATACACGGTTTTCATCTTCGTCCTGATATTCATTCACTGTTTTCATTATGCCAGAATGTACAAACTTTTTCCCTTTGGCTGTTTTTGGTTTCATACTTTTTCCTTTGTTGTCTTCTTGTTCTGCTTCCATAGAAACTAGTAAAATTTTACGTAATTTCTTCTTTTTGAATGTGCGTATATGTGCCTCGTTGTCAATGCGTAAACGTGCCCCGTCGCCAAATTTGGATTTATTTTTAACGTGCAACGAAAATTAATAACATTTCTGTTCATACAAATACAGTCCTAAAAACAGGACAAAATTCTGCTAATGTCCATGTATTTGTTTATCCTTAACTAAGTATTATTAGTGCACAATAAGTTTCAATAAGTTCAACACAAAATTTACTCACCTTGATAGAAAACAAATTATATTTTCCTCATGCTAGATTGTAGCTCGACTGACGCTCAAAAACGTGTGATCAGCTAGGGTCCACTAGGGTGCAACATCAATCTATATGACTGGTGGCTCGTTTTGGAAAAAATGCACTGCGTAAACGTGCTCCATGCGTAAACTTTCCCCGGTCTACCGTACCTGTTACAACATTGGCTATATTTTATGTTGTTGTGACTACCACCTGGGGCTTGCAGGATCAAAAACAGTTCTAAATTGCGTTTTTGTGATACTGATATATCTAAAAATTTTGGAATATGGCATTTTAATTACTTAAAAGTTGCAAATGCTTTCTAAGGGCCGTCGAAAGAAAATTCTAAAATTAAAAGGATGAACTGAGCAAAATACATTCTAAAATCGTTCTAAATTAAGATTTTTATGCAATCTTGTGAAAGTCCAAGCCGATTTCAAACATAATGGTTGCAAATTTTAGGTGATAGAACTTGCTCAAAAATAAGCTATATTTTATATCGGTGCCACTACCACCAGTAAGCAGGAGCAAAAAACATTCTAAATTGCGATTTCTGTGAAACTGAAGAGGCTAGAAACGTTAAATATGGCATGGTGGTTACTTATAAATTATAAATTCCCTCATAAGAACACTCGAAAATAAATTTGAAATGTAAAAGGGGTGAAGCGAAGGGAAGGATCGAAACGTGTTCTTAAAAAAAGTTCTAAATTAAGATTTCTATGCAATCTTCTATGCAATCAGGACTGTATGGAGGGTGTGGTAAAATCTCTACGTTGTTCTGCTTCAAAACATCGTGTAGGCAACGAGCAATATGTGGTTGGGCTTTGTCATGGTGCAATAGGAAGTCATTTCGGAGCAGTGGACATTTCCTTTGAACGTGCTATACCATTGTTCGTAGGACATTCGCGTAGTACGACCGTTTATGGTATTACCGGGTTCGTCAGCGTGTTGAAACACAATTCCTTCCTAATATAAAAAAAAAATATGGTCATAACTTTACCAGCCGATTTCACAGCTCTTGTTTTCTTTGGAGTAGGCGAAGACGGATGCTTCCATTTACTGCTTTGTTGTTTCATGGATGTGTCATAGTGATACAACGAAGCTTCGTCTACTGTGATGATGTGATTGAAATTTTCGCCTACTCGTTCCAGTCTTTCTTTCCATTCTGTGCACACATTCACTCGATGCTGCATTTGCTCAGGTGTCAACAATTTTGGAATCCATCGAGCGCAAACATGTTTCAGTTGCAAATGTTCTGCCACGATTGAGTGAACACTTCCTACAGAAATATTCAAGAGAGCATGCAGCTGACGTACTGTAATTCTGTGGTCCTTCTTGATGATATCCGCAGCTGTGTTAATCATTGTCTCTGTGATGAACGTTGAAGGTCATCGCTCACGTTCAATATCTTCCACATTTTGCATTCCTTCCTTAAAAACTTTATACCATCGAAAAATGCTTGCCCTGGACATTGCTGCACCGTTGAAAGCTTCACGTATCATGTCAAATGTCTCCGATGCTGATTTTTGCAGACGAACACAAAATTTAATCGCATAACGTTGTTCAATCGACGCTCTCGTACGCGCTAACAAACACGCTTCAGTCCAATCACGTGATACTCAGGAACATGAGCCTATACACTCCATATATCGGTAGCTTTTGTTAATACAGACAACAAACTTTTTTATGCCACAGAAATTAACATTCCGATGAATGGTTTCGTGGCAGTAAAATTAGTCTTATTACTTACTAAACAGCTTACGTACTATCGAAATATATATGATGTTATGCATAGAACTCAACCAAATTTTTCGTCGGTGTTTTTGGCTATGGCCAGCAGGTCTTCCTTGAATTTAGAAATATTCCACAGGAAGGGGTGAGAGATTTTTGTGTCCGTTTCATTTTTTATAGCAAAGTCTTTTTATATCAATTTATATAATGTTACGCAAAGAATTGAACGATATTTCACCTGTATATTTTTGGCTAAGGCCAGCAGGTCTTTCGTGAATTTGGAAATATTCCGTCGGAAGGGGGTGCCATAATAGATATTTTTCAGTATTTATTAGAGTTCTGTAGAGGAAAATGAAATTTGGTGTAATATTGACACGAAAACACTGAAGATTTGACATGGGTAACAACCTTTTGAAATATTAACATGTACGAGAATGAAAAAAGGCACATCTCATGTGATTGGCACATCTGACTAGTTTTGAATATATTTCAAATGTATGTGTGCATGTTGGTCTTTATTTGTGTTTTAATATTTCCAGATTCATTTTTTCTTGTTTTTACGATCATGTCTGTATGTATATAGCTATGCCTGTTGACACGATATTTCCTAATACATTTTACAGATTGAACTCCTATTTCGTGACTATGTCACAGGTCACTGTTCAAAAACGTGTATGTATTTTTCAATACACTGGCCGATAAATTTAGTATCTAATATTTAAACCATTTTCAGCAATTCTGTGAGGATAACTTATAAAGATTTTCTCTTACATCTCAGCCATTCAATTTATTCTGAGTCATCATTTTAATTTCTCGTATTTATCTTATGTAGTTTCAACAATTATTTTTCACTTGAACCTGACTTAGTTTATTAAAATCATTTTTAATTGCAATTAGTACGAAGGGACAAATTTATAATCATCTAAGAATAAGAAAATTTGAAGCAAATAAATTTCAGTGTCTGAAGCAGCCGCAATTTTCATTATTAAAAATGAAAAACATATTACTGGATATTAGAGACTTTTAACAAAGTGGAAATTTTATAATGATTTGCATGAATTAATAATACTTATTTTCAACGAGAAAATAAAACGTGATCAATAAAACAAGACAATATGAAAGATAATTTGCTGATGGATTTTTAATAGAATAGGAAAATACTTCTAAAAATAAGATATGTTTCCAAAACTTTCATCTATTTTAGCAGTGTTACTGATTTTGTGTTGAAAATATTAAACGGAAGTAGAAATTACATACATATTTATAAAACAAAAATCAGTGTAATTTCAATTAGCATTTACATTGACGTCATACTGAAAACTTAAGACAGAAAAGACGTCACATTTAGGGAATATATTTTTTCCCTAAATATTATCATTGAAATTTAAATTTCTTTGTATTATACAGTATTCTTTAACACCAAATATATTTATATTTACATACTATGTCGTTTTAATGAACTTTTAGTAAAAAAAAAATGAATTATATAACGTAAAATTTGCATTATCTTCTCAGACTGACGTTCAATTTCAGATTCAAAAATACAGTGCGTAAATATGAATTTTTATTGATTCATAAAAATATTGTCCATAACACGCATTTTCTTTTTACGAGAACGAAAACGAAATAACCCAATTAGAAAATAAATAATAGATTTCTACAATAATAAACTAATGATAGGTACTGAAAAATAAATGGGGTAAAGGATCTGGAAAATTTTTAAAGTTTACAGTAATTTTACTCATTTTCTAAACCTAAAACGTATGTATATCATGTTTCGTGAAAATGGGCAAAATATTTCGTGCAAACAATAGATTGGCATAAGGAACGCACACACAAACAATAATTTATAAATATTGATAACGAAATTGAGAATTTTCATATATTCGATAGACATTTGCAAAAACAATAAATTTGTAGATCCATCTGGCCGAACTCTATTTAAGGTGGTATTTAAAAAAAAAAAATAGTTAAAGATAAAATTGTTTTATATATTTCACAATTTAAGTAATACGAGGGAGTATCAATATTTTTTTGCTCTCACATAGAAATAATTGAGTAAAATTTATGAAATTGCTACATTGTCAAATTTGCCGCCGGTGGGGGGGGGGGGGGGATGAATGGTGCCCGCCTCAGAGTAAAGATAATTATATGAGAAGTCTATGGTGTCCGCTAAATTTAATAAAGTGACCCCCTGGTGGGAATATTATGGGGAGGGGCTCAGAATGTGCATAACATGAATAAGTGATCATTGGCCTTTCCAAATATATGTCACATGTGAGTGTCGGTAAAAGTTAGAATAATGCTTCCCTTTGGGTCTACTATCGCGCCTCCTGGAATACATACTTCCCCTTTTTTTGGAATACCCAAAGGGAAGGGGAGAGGAATTTATAATCAGAATATGAATTATATTAAGAATATGAATATATTAATAATATGAAAATTTGCACCAAATAAATTTCAGTGCCTGAAGCAGCCGCAATTTACATTATTCTAAATGAAAAACATATTACTCGATATTAGATACATTTAACAAAGTGGGAATTTTATGATTTGCACGAATGACTTATACTTATTTTCAAAGATAAATAAAACGAGACAATATGAAAGCTAATTTGCTGATGGATTTTTAATAGAATAGGAAAATACTTCTAAAAATAAAAGATATGTTTCCAAAACATTCATCTAACTATTTTAGCAGTGTTACCGATTTTGTATTGAAAATATTAAACGGAAGTAGAAATTGCATACATATTTATAAAACAAAAATCAGTGTCAAAAATTAGCATTTATATTGACGTCATACTGAAAAGTTGAGATTCATTTAGGTAATATTACGCATTTAGGGAATATTTTTTCCCTAAATATTATCCTTGAAATTTAAATTTCTTTGTATTATACCGTATTCTTTAACTGCGAATTTATTTAAATTTATATACCACGTCGTTTTAACTAACTTCTAGTATATATATATATATATATATATATTACGTAAAATGTGCGATATCTTCTCTGACTAATGTTCAATTTCAGATTAAAAATATAGTGCGTGAATCTGAATTTTTATTGATTCAGAAAAATTTTGTGCATAACACGCATTTTCTTTTTATGACAAATAAAAATAAATAATCCCAATAGAAAATAAATAATAGATTTCTATAATAATAAACTAATGATATGTACTGAAAAAGGAGTAAAGGGTCTGGATTTTTTTTAAAGTTTACAGTAATTTTACTCATTTTCTAAACCTAAAACGTATATATATCGTGTTTCGTGCAAATGGGTTAGAAACAGTAGGTTTGTATATAAGGAATGCACACACAAACAATGATTTATAAATATTGATAACGAGATTGAGAACTGATCAAAGAGAGAGTGATCGAGATTGAGTGATTTATTAAAATTCTCGTGGTAAATTTTCTTTTTAAGGCGGGGAGGGGGGGGGTGGCGCCATGTTAGCCACGGGTGGAAAAAAGGCTAGTTTTGGCCCTGAAACACGTAATTTACTGCTACCAATATAAAGAATTTGGCATACAAGATTAAATCCGTGGGAAACATTTGAATTTGGGCCGAACTACGTTTTTCACGGTTTTTAGGAAAATTAAAAAAATCGTACTATTTTTTAAATGGCGTACTGTGTTTGTTATTGGGTGTATAAAAAAGTTGTAAATGTGAAAGTTGTAGGGAATTTTATCTTCTTTAATATTGTAATTAATAAATTATGTGCTACGGCAACGGTCTCGAGATATTTCAAAAAAAGTCCAAAAAGGTCCCAAAATTTTGTTTTTTCGCCACAGAAAATTTATCCTTAAGAAATTTTGTTAGAAAACTTGTTTTTATCATGTTGGCATCATTATAAACAATTCAGAAAAACAAAATTCCCGATCTTTTGCAAGGTGATCCCCTTTTTTGGTACGTTTCCCCTCGACTATTAATATAGTTCGTTTCTTTTTCATAGATATTCAGATATCACATTTCAGATATAAGATTATTCTTTATATGTTACTAATGGTTGACGAAACTTAAATTAATTGCTTTGTAAATTCTATTTTAATTCAGCATTGGATATTCTCTTTTGAAGATTTATGGAAAGAGACTTTGTATTTGATAATAGTATAATTGAAATATGACAAAAATTCGTATAGTTGTAAAATTTTATGCAGACAATCACAAGCTCGTGCATACATTCATATAGCTACGTATGGATAATATGTGGGAAAGTTTGAAGCTTACATTTTGAACTAACAATTATTAATATGTCATTCATATGTCATTCGAAATTTTGATTGGTTTCGATTGATGATTTGATTGAATTTCGATTTGTACAACACTTTTCAATTTTTTTTTTTTTTTAAACACTTTTCAAATAGAAAATAAATAACATATAATATCGAAATTCAACCGGAAATTATAAAAGATTTAAAGATACCTTTTAAAATTTTGTAATAAAATGTCATTCAAGCTTGTTTTTAGGGTTTCGTTCATCTGACGAAACCTTATTCGTATCGCTCTTCTGTCTGTCTGTCTGTCCATCACAGAGCCCGTTCTCAGAAACTATATATGTTAGAGACTGGAAATTTTGTATACTTATAGCTGAACACCTCACATCAAACGACAAATCCTAAAATTTTGAAAACAATCTTATATTTAACCCTCTAAGCTCTAACTTGTGTGTTTCAAACTTTTCTTTCTAACTCAGCCCCTAACTGAGTTGAAGACTTGAAATTTTGTGAAATTATAGCTAAACACTTGCGATCAAACGACAAATCATAAAATTTCGGGAAAAATCTTATATTAAACCCTCTGTGCTCTAACTTGTGTATTTTAAGCAATTTTTTATCCTCCTCCTTTTCACCCGCGGGGCACGTTTTAAACTTTTGCCGACACCACTTTGGCCACTCTTTCATATTATGCACCATAGATTTATATATTTTAGTTCTATCTTTTACCGCCAGGGTGCGCCTACCTATCTCGTGTTCTATGGGCCCGATTCCCTCGACTATAATCTACGTATAGGTTGTCTACGTATAGGTTGTAAAACGGTGTTTCGTTCAGATAGAGGTTTGTGTAGAATAGAGTGCGACCTCTGGTTGCGAAATGTGAAACTAACAGATTTTGCAAAAGGATAAAGTGGTTTGAAAGGAATATTAAACGACACCCTCTGTGCGACCTGTGATCACACTTACCCACTTGTTTATTTATTTTTTATAGATATTTAATTTTGTTGAAATCTTACCATTTAACAAAAACAAAAACAAAGCGTATTTTCGAAGCTTAAAGAAGAAAATGATAGCTATAATCTTGATAATTTAAATTAAATCATAATATTTATAATTAGCTATGAATATTTTTATAAAGACATTTTATTTGAAACAAACGTTATTTTCTTGCTTTGAAATACATTTTACTAATATTTTGATTGTGAAATTGGTGTTCCATATAGAGAAGAAAATTAAAAAACTTTGCTTTCTTAATAAATGGGTTGAGCTGAAAAAACAAGAAATACAGAATTTATTAAAATACTACCTGTTTAACCAATTCTGCGCGCGGGAGTTCATGAATTTAACTCTACAACCAAAATTAAAAATATACTGTTCGATTTAGGAAAATATTTTTCTATTGCTGTGCATTTTTTTTAAATATCATGTTGCTATGGCAGCAGACGATAAAACGATATCTTTGGAATGCGGTAATAAATAGAATAAAAAGTTTTGTTGATGTTTGTGATAAAATGTTTTTCATTATTTTTTTTAAAAAAAGGTAATAATTAAGTGTAATTAAATAATCTATAATTATTTGCATGCGAGGTAAAAGAATTATCGTAATACCCGCTACAGCTTCTTAGTATTGCAGCGTGGCATACGTAAGATTCTATCACGCATTGCAGCAAACATTTAGAACTGGATAGAACAGGCGCTATTACGGGTTGAACATACAAAAGGCATAATTTGTCAAAAACATAAAAATAAAAAATCTATTTAATATTTTCGAATTTTTTGTTCCCATCGTTCATGGCCCCCCCTACCAGCAACTCGTGTGCTAAATTACTTAGCCCTGCGCCCTGCGCCCTGTGGTTTCCGAGTTTTTGAGGTTACATTGATACGCGGACGGATTTTAATAGGGTAGATTTCACCTATCCTCATCCGCTTCAAAAATACTATTATCCAATGCAAGTTGAGAATTCATTGAAATTTACATCTGTAACAGACACTAACAATAGATTCTTAAGGAAAGATTTAAATCACATTTGCAACCATTAAATTATAAAAAAATATTACTTTTTAATATCGCTTTACAGGCCAATGAAAACAGATATATTTAATTGTGTTGTAATTCCTAAAGAATATATGGGGACGGTAACCAATATATTCAATTTGCAATGTCGTATAAATGTATTTTAAAATTAGCATATAATGCAATTTTACCATCCTAAGTATGAGGTTTTTGAAATTATTGACATATTCAAAAACATGCAATTAGTGCTTAGAACATGATTTATTTATGTAGCGTAAAAACTACAAAGTATCCTATTTAATGTTACGTAAAATGAC
Organism: Maratus speciosus; assembly: GCA_963932465.1. Taxonomy (NCBI): domain Eukaryota; kingdom Metazoa; phylum Arthropoda; class Arachnida; order Araneae; family Salticidae; genus Maratus; species Maratus speciosus. Next base: position 437,603,862 of record OZ010789.1, read on the forward strand.
ATTCAGTGAACAATATTTTGCAAACTCTTCCAAGTATAGGATAAAAAAATATACAAAATTTAAGGAAAATCTCATTTAATTAACAGATGAGGCATATAATGTTCTAGATATGCTTAAGCTTTTTCTAGAAAATATAGTAAGGATAGGAAAACTTTTTAAACATATAAATATACATAACGACATTAGAAAAATTGTATAGTAATATAGCTTACAAGAATTTTTCCAAGAAATCTAATGTATAAAATATATTATCATTTATTTTCAAATCTTTTCATCATTTTGGGAAATGCATTCTTATAATATTCTTTTCACACCGAGAAAAAACAAATAAATAAATAGAGTAGATTAAAAAAAAATAATAAAATACTCCAAAAATAATGAATTGTTATTATCACATAAATCCACAATAATGAATTTCTAATCTAAAATATATGATAAGATGTTGCATAATACTTGTTGATCCTTTCAAAAGGATCATATTATTCATCATTAGGATCATATTATTCATCATTAGGATCATAAGGATTCGATATTATTTACCAATAACTTGCTACATTTTAACCCTTTGTGTCCTAAATATTGAAATAATGAAAATTTCATCTTCTAAAGTATATTTCCAAAATTTTTGGAAATTTATTAAAAGATTTAACTAAACAATTGATAAATTATATAATGATGTTACGAATTAAATTTAATGAACGAAATAGTTTTTTTATTTGGACTTTGTAGAATATGTATAATTCCACTCAAATATTTTATATAAAACACTTTTTAAAGTATTTTATAGAATTAAGAAGCATACAGACCTAATACCTTTACAATAGAAACAGAGAAATATTTAAAAAGGGAACTTTACATCCCCCAAACTTCCGACATCAAGAAAGACAAACTGACGCATATGAAAGATAAATCATCCTTTTAGAAGCATTTTTGTCTTGTGCAACAATCAAATTTTTTTAGAACAAGATAAAGTAAAGCATATTCAACTCATTGTAAATTGTATTACTGGTAATCGATGTTCTAAAATCATTTTACAACAAGTTTTTTTAATGGTATCTTAAAGTACCTCCGGGGCATAAAGTATTCATGTGGCTCAAATCTTGAAAGTTTGGGTGACATTAAACAGGTGCATTCCATTATTTTCAAGAGATTTTTACCATTTGTTACTTTACGAGGATCTATGTAAAGTAACCACCATCTTCGGAAATTCTACCAATAATCCATAGAAAAAATAAAACAATAAGTTTTGCATTTCAAATATTTAAAATACTTTTCAGACTGTATTTTCAATAAAAATCTGCTAATTACACGACTAAGTCGATCTTTAACGTGAAAAGTGATTTTCCGTAATATCTTGCATTTAAAGAAATACCTTCATCCTGTTTAAATCTCTGTATCATACGAGTACAAGTTCTAAGGGGTATCAATTTTTTCGAAGTAGCCCCTTTTTCCTGATCCTAGAAAAGCCTAATACTAGGTTTGCTTAGAAATATATATATATATATATGTATATATATATATATATATATGTATGTATATATATTTCATTTTTTGGTCTTTCGAGTGTTAATATATGGGCATTCTCACAATCTTTTGACTTTTGGGGGAAAAAAAATCTGACAAAATTGGACTTGCTAGAATAATAGTTTAATCTGATAGACGAATGCCTTAAGGATTTAAAATAAAGAAAAAAATGGTCAGCAGAATTTTTTTTTATTTAACTGAGGTTTAAGTTGCGAGTTTAATTTTCCTTACAATTTTACCCCTATAACTTTTTATTTTCTTCTAAATTTTTACCTATAATGAATTCGCATAGTACCCACAGGACATTCAAATAAGAAATAATAACAGTGTAGTACTTTTAATACAGAAATTTTTATATAGCATTGTCTTAAAGGGGTGTTAAAGAAGGGACGGTAAGGTAAAAAAGGGGGATGGTATTGGAAAAAAGGGACGGTGAGGATGGAACGGTAAGGAAAATTACCACCTATTTTTAGGAAAATCATGTTAAGACTAAGTGATAGCCAAATTGTTCATTGCTTTTTAGAAACAGTCGTTAGCATTGAATTAAATTATTATTATTTTTTTAATTTACCTCGAAAAGTGCAGGAATAAACCTTGGGGACGGTGAGACTACCAATAAAGCCACGATGCTTGAAATTGCTATTTAAATGCTCATTTAAATTCTACAGTAAATTTCCTGCCAAAGAATCTTAGACATTATTTCTCTAGCATACTTCTGCATGAGAAAAAAAATGATGATTTTCTCTATAATTTTAGAAGAGGGATGGTAAGGAATCTAAAATCCAGGGACAGAGTTTAAAAAATAACAGCAACCCTAAAAATGTGTGCATGTTAATTTTTAGCTACATATTTATGTAAAACAATAGTTCCAGTTTCAGAAAAAAATTACATAGAATCATTTTTATTGAAACAATTTTATCCAGACAGCTCCAAACTTAAAAATCACCATCAGGGACACGAGACGGTATAGGAGTTTTCTAGGTGTTTGAACCCCCAACATCGTCCAAAACTTATTTATCGCGTTAATATTTTTGTGCAATCATGCAATGGGATGTTCCCCAGTATATGAAATTTAAAAAAAACACAAAAAGTGTATTAAAATAAAAATTATTATTCAGGGACATGAAAAGTCAAAAGATTGTGAGAATGCCTCATATCTCTATGGCAAAAATCCCCCCCCCCCCCAATGAAAAACAAATTACTGAACACAATAATGAAACAATTACTGTCGATCAGTTTGCCCTATGTAGTGTGTTTCAGTATTAAATGAAAAGTGGTAAAAAAGATATTTATTTAGAAAATTTATTTTTGTAAATTTTTTGCAATAAATATAAATAGACTGGTTTTGACCGTTGCGTGAAAATTATAGAATAGTATAAATTCATATTGCATAATATCACGTTTTTAAAGGCATTCAAAATATGTACTATATAAATCTATAAAACAAACATTTCAAAATTAAATTCTGTCCATCTATACATGCATATTATGTGCAAGATTACTGTTAAGTTCCATGTGTCAAATGCAATTGACTTGCTCCCGTCAAAAATTGATTATCAATCATCCACAGCATTATTGTCACCTCTCTTACTATGCATTAAGAAACCAATTATATTAGCAGAAAGCATAATTCAATTTATCATCTAGCGAATGACATTAAATTTCTAATATGTGAATAGTGTTTTACGGTATATTTAGGTACTGAACATCAGCAGACTGATCTAATGCAATTTTAAATGTCCAGCATCTCTCTATTCTAAAAAAAAGTAACTACCGCTGTCACCGCCGCCGCCGCCGCCGGTTTTGAATTTTTTGTGACCGGAGGTCTTTCTTCGTAAATATTAAGAAAAATAATGCATACAAAAATATGAAAATCGGTAGTATTATACAGAAATGTTCGATAAACACGCTGATGCAGACAGTTTTCAAATCGAAGAATTATTTTAAGAGATATTTAATGCTAAAGTTGGACAAAATCGTTCCACTAAAAAAGTTTTATAGGAGCAAAAGCTAATTATGGGAATTTAATCATTTTTAGATCATTTTATACGTTTGAAGTTCCCGGTGTGCAGACTATGTTTCTTTTTTAAATTTGACTAATTTTTTGAGGTTTTATTTCTATTTTAAATTCAAATTTTCAGCATTTCTAGAGATATTTTTGACAGATTTTAGAAAGTAATATTAATTTAAACTGTTGCCAACTGTATAAAAAGCGGAAACAATAATGTTTGCGTAAAAAAAAAATATATATATATATTTATACGTGTAAATAAATTGAAAATTTATTTACACGTGACTATTATAAACAGAAAAGAAACATTTGGAATTAGAATTAAATAATTATGTACAAAAAGCAGGAACTTATTAAAAATTACGTCATAAAAACTATAATTACACGTGAATTTTAAGAAAGAAAGGATTTTGTAAAATAAATTTATTAACATGCGTTAGAAGTCTTAAATAGGAGAAATTACGTCATATTTACGTCACATTACAGTTATTAAATAAAATGAACACAAATTAATATTGCAAAACGGTTTAAATTTAGAAATTGCGCTAGACATTTATTTGATATTTTGAGAGGATACTTTTCAACTATTTTTGTTAGGAAAGCGCAAATAATATTTCATTTCTAACACAAGTATTTTCACGTGAGTATTAAAAAGAGAAAGAATAGTTTAGTCAAAATTACGTCAGATTAAAAACGATTAATTTAAAATGTCTTATTTGAAAGAACTTTCTTTTCGCTTTGTTAAAAAATACCGGGAGACAAAGATTCTGTTTACTTAATTCCTTTTATATTAGCTTATTTTGAAATGTTTAATTTATTTTACTTAATCAAAGACGAAAACAGCGATTGACATATGTATTTTTGGTACTACTTAGTTATCCCGTCGACCAAAAATCTATCATTTGCCAAACTATAAGATTAAATGCCAATAATGGTTGATCGTAAATGTCACATTAACTTGACTTTAAGCAAGTTACACGTGTCTACGTCATCAAGTTATTTTTATTTCAACGTTTTATTTTTATTTTTATTAATGTTGCACTAATTTATTTGTTCTTTCGTTATTTAAAATAAAAATGATGTCAATTTGTATAATTTGGCGAGTGCTTTGGCGATTTATATAATTTGGCAAAATTGGTCGACGTGGTTAATCAAGTAGTACCGCAGCGGATTTGGCCTTAAAATTCTCCAGTCAAAGAGAAATGAATAGAAATCCGTTTATAGGGAGATCGCCATTGTTTTTTTAAATTATAATTCAATCTTCCGAAATCTTTTTAAAGCCGATCAAATTAGCGTACTTTTAGAGTCTGCGGTGTCTGAACGGGGGTTGACGAGCGTAGCTCGTAGGGGGCAGAGCCCCCTAGTAAAAAAAAAAAAAAACATTTATGTGTCGATATGCAGAGATTATTAAACAAGCATGTCAACGTATAAAACTGAAAACATGAAACTTTAAAAATATGGACCAATTATAAGAGCATAAAAAGATGGACAGCAAAGTAAATGCGCCACGGTATTTTAAATTCTGAATAAGTATATTTAATAATGTCCTTGTTTAATGAAATATCAAGTAGTCGTTTAAAACTAATAAATAACCAATTGATAAAACAAAGAAAAGTTTCAATATAACGTGGACAATTGTTAACATAAAAAGAGACGTTTTTCATACATCTTTTAAAGCCTAAATAATTACCATTTGATGATATTCTTCATAGAATAAAAGTAATTAATGTGAAATTTATGTAAAAAAATATTCAATTAAGAGAGAAAGTTGAATAAATTACACAATTACGTGGGCCGTATGTTCCATACGCAAGTAGTGATTTTACATTAAAAATAATGAATAAACAACTCAATTTAAAAAATCAATAAACCCGACTGCGTAAAAAGCGAACTAATTAATTATTTCTCATCAATGTGAAACTATTTTTTTTTTCATTCCTACTATTAGCTCACACTCTCCCTGTATTTATTTATTTATATATTTATCTTGTTCAAATTTTCAATCTTTAATAAAATACTCATTATTCATCCTATCAAGTTGAAATAAATTTTTTTAAACTTGTACTGGATGACAATTGATGTTAATACAGTTTTTCAAATGTTAATTAATTAATTAAATCTTAATTAATTAGTTTTAGTTTTATAGGGGAAACAAAATGGCGGCCATTGGTTATTGAAGATCAATGAAAGTATTTTTGATAAGGGGTTACCATAGGGGGGTCCCTGTTCTGTCGCTAAATACCGCAAGTTTGTCGCCAACTTGGTGATGTATCGCCAAATTTGGCGACCAAAATGAGTAGCCAAAAGGGACGCCAACTTGGCGATATCTCTAATATTTCGCCAAATTCCCATAGAGTTCCATTGTAAACCTTTGGCGCAGCATGTCCCTATAGGGACTTTGAGCCATAAAACCCCATACAACCAACCAACCATTGTAAACCTACTTGCTTATAGAAAACTAGCAGAATTACCCGGCTTCGCCCGTGTCAATTATAAGGAATCTTCCAGGTAAAATAAATTAAAACGAAATAATACCGCTATCACAATAACTGAAATTTGTGCATTCCAATCCCCAAATCGTTAAAAAGTCAATCAGAAAACATGACGTTATTATCGCGCAACCACAGTAAAATCCTTCAGCTTTAATAACAGAATGCGCGTTTCCTTTGGCGGATGTGAGAGAAAAATATGTGATTTTCCTGACAATACGAAAAAAAAAAAAAATCCACCAAATCGCGCATCATTTTGTGAAATTCTCGTTTGTATGGCACATATCTACATTATAAAGTAAACACATTTTGTCGGTGCCCATACATTGCGCCTTTACTGCAATTTTTCTGACTTCTAGACATCACATAATTTCATTTTTTAAAATTCCGAATAGAGAAAAGTTCTTTCAAATGAAATTTGGTTGAACATTGTATCTCAATTTTCTGATTTTAATGGATTTTAAAGTAATTTTTAAACATGGAAATTTTTAAAGGTGCGTGCAACCCGATTACGAAAGTTGAACCCGTTTACTCTTAATGCAATAGTATAAAGAAAAGATATGTCTATGAGTAACGCTGGTATCATATTTTCGGTGGTAATAACCTAACACAACAATAAATTTCCCTTTTACTGCAATTTAACCTCTAAGCAACGCACATTCGATTGTTCCAACATTTTATAAAAAACAAAATTACTTTCAGTAATATTTGTTTGTAATGCTTATCACAAAGTTAAACTTACACTAAGTGCAAAATTACTTAAAAGATGACACAGTATTTAAAATGTTAAATTATTTTAATACCTTAGTATACTTTCAACTATAAAACATAGTCTTCTTCGGAGGAATATAAGAAATACAACAGTTATTGATTGAACGCCTAATTTTCAAAATCCACGTAGATGGTGACGAAAGGAGTGAAAGTGGAAGTTAATTTATAGATCCGGAAACACTGGGAAAATAAAATAAAATAAAACATGGATATAGTGAAGCGGGAGATTACTTGTTTTTTCTTTCTTTAAGCAAACTGAGCCAAATTCTAGGTATATTGTAGGATAAAACGTCATTACAAACTGTATATCCTTTAGTAATAATTTCTATTGATTCGCAAATAATTAAATCATGATAATTCTTTGAGGGATATATAATTTTTGCGTCTTCGAAATTAACTTGTATATTCTGCTTTTGGTTAAGTCTTGACAGGGCTGTTGTAGGTCGGTTATACTTTAAATCTCTCAAATGTTCTTTAATACGAACTTTAAGTTTACGTGAAGTCATGCTTATGTATTCGAGATAAATATCTTCAGTTTTCACTGGAATTACATATACCCCAGAAACTTCATTCCTCGGGATCGGGTCCACTTTGGCACTAATCATATTATATTCTATCATCATATAATTATCATATAATATATCATCTATAATCATATAATTCTATTTATTTATTTACTGATGCTTATCACAATTTACAGATTTTTCTTAGATTTTAAAGTAATTTTCAAGCATGAATATTTTTTTAAATATGCTTGCAACCCAATTACAAAATATTAACTCAATTATTCAAAAACATTGTAAATAGTTCAGAATTAGTTTGTTTTCGAGTAATATTCAATAACTAAATCGGCAAACGGAATTAAAACGCCAAAAATAAAATAAAATAAAACACGAATTTAATAGGTATTAAATTAAACTACTCAAAATAATCTAATAAGTATATAAAATGCAAATGGGAATTTTGTTCCGGGTGCATATAACTTGAATTCTTCGGAACGGATTTCCATACGACTTTCACTATTGGTTTTTCTGGGAAGATTTTAGTGCTTAACATATTGTTTTCCGTTGGTTAGTCATAGAATTATACGGGAAAGTTATATAATCATGTGAACCCAATCATGAAAGATTAGTCTTATTACCTGAATGAAAAATGCAGAAATATTTTTATCTCTATGTACTAACGGGTTAGTCTTCAGTTATCGGGCAATGCGCTAGTTGGCGTATTCGTATTTTAATGATTGTGCCTCACACCTATTATTACATGCACATTTGTTTATAACAATAAAGAAACACATGTTTTAAGCGAATATCTGGCATGCAACTCGATTACAAAATACTAACCTGCAATAATGCTTAAGATAGTTCTCCAATTCCCTGCTCAACAACGCGAAACTTTTTGACACATTTTCTGACTCATTAAACGTAAAGGCTTAAAATTTGTAGGCTTGACTATTAAAGCGATTTGGATTTGAAATGAGTTTTCCATTTTTTGATAAATAAATTAGTTATCAAGTTATGAGCAATTGTGGTCACGTGATGACCGGTTTTGCTCCTTTATCACGGTGTTGCGTCCGAAATTAATTTTAAAACACCAACTGAAATATTTTATACCTTTACCAAAAAAGGGAAACTATCTTTCGTTTGCACAGTTTTTGAATAAGTGCTGCAAATTTCATGTGTTTCCGAACAAAAATGAATTAAAAAATATGTCAGAAAGTTAGTCCATTGTATTTGAGAACAGCCTTAACTTGACGTTTATGAAAAAACTCACATTTTTAGCTCTAATTTTGGAACTCGCGAATTCAGAAAAAGGATGTTCTTTTGACCCAATTGTGGTATTTTTTTTTAACTTTTAAAATTAAAATGCATGTTTTCTTTGGTACGCGTAACAGAAGTATACGATTTCTCACAATACGAGGAAAAATACAATAAATGCATCCAAATGCGACTGCAGTTATTGAAATTTTATTTGGAAAATTTGAGATATTATTACTAAAATATTCACTTTACGTGTAATTATAAACTTTAATTAAAGTATTAGATCAAGAAGGTTTCCCCTCTAAATAAAACATCATTCTTAAATGTAAACTTATCATTTTCATTAATAGAAATTAAATCTACCGAGATTAGCTGAAATGATGTCATTTTCCATAAATTTTGAATCGTGACATCAGTCAAGAATTTTTTTTTTGTAAATTGAAATAACCGCCCTCTTTTTACTATAAATCACAGAAAATGTTACCACCGAGTCTAAACCAATACAACACTTAGCTATAACGTATAGCTATAAGATATGGCTGTAGTATACAATCCAAGTAGTAAACAAAATATAAGAGGCATTTATTTACAATGAGTTTGATTACACGTTGAAAAGATTTGATAGAATGTGACGTCATATCTAGCCTTTTTTTTCTTTTCCTAAATTGTTTTCATGAAATTTGACTGTCTGTATTAAAGTAGATGTTTTAAGTAAAAAAAAAAAAAATCATTCAAATTGAGGTGCTACGTTATTTTACCGCTCTTATAGATAAAGTTTTTATTTTATATACAAAAAATGTGAATTTTCTGTTTAGAATGACGTCAATTTCAAACATGCAAAAATATACCAAGAAAATCTGAATTTTTATTGGCAAATAGAAACAAAATACACGCGTTATCCTTATTTTTTTCACATTATCGTGTCATTTTTTAGGGTTTGGCAACAGGAAAGAAACGTTTGAATTAAAAAAGATTTAAAGAGAGATATTTCTATAATGTTAAATTATAGAAGCAGTAGAAAAAAGGGATAAATAGTGGTCTGATAATTTTTTAAAGTAGAAAGTGATCTTTTCCACGTTCTAAAACGTATGTACATCGAGTTTCGTGCAAATCTGTCAAAAATTTAAGATTTGTATAAAGGTCATACACACAGAGAACGGCTTTTATATATATAGACATTGTGTAATTTTTTAGGGTTTGGCAACAGGAAAGAAACGTTTGAATTAAAAAAGATTTAAAAAGAGATATTTCTATAATGTTAAATTATGGAAGTGGCAGAAAAAAGGGTTAAATAGTGGTCTGATAATTTTTTTAAGTAGACAGTGATCAATTCCACGTTCTAAAACGTATGTACATCGAGTTTCGTCCAAATCGGTCAAAAATTAAAGGTTTGTATAAAGGACATACACACAGAGAAGGGCTTTTATATATATAGATTTTATAGCAGGGATTATCACAATTGATTTGCAACCATTACTTTTGAAATAGCTTTGGTATTTCCTGAGATTGAGTATAAATCGCAATTTAGAATGTTTTTAGTACGCTTTTCGCGCATTTTCACCCCTTTTTAAATTTCTAATTTTTTCGAAACTGTTCTTAAAGACCATTTGTATCTAATAAATATGTACCTTGCCTAATTTTAAGTTGCTAGCCCGTACCGATCACAAAAATCGAAATTTAGAACGCTTTTTTGCTCCTGCAACGTCTAGGTGATAGTGATACCGACATAAAATAGCATCTATGTTAGAGCAGAGTCTGTCAGCATCAATTTCCTACCATTTCTTTTGAAATAAGTTTGATTCTTCCTGAGAATCGCTGACAAATCGGCATTTAGAGCGTTTTTAGAACGCTTTTCGCGCATTTTACTCCTACATCTCCTCTGGGGTAGTGGAAATAGATATAAAATATAGCCTAACTTGGAGCGAGATCTGTCAGCATAATTTTTACACCATTATATTTGAAATCGGTTCAGTACTTCCTGAGATTGCATAGAAATCGCAATTTAGAACGTTTTTTACAACGCTTTTTGCGCATTTTGACTCCCTTATAAATTTCGATTTTTTTAGAAAGTGCCCTTAGAAATCATTGATATCTTATAACTAACTACCATTCCAAATTTCACGATTCTAGGCCCTTCCGTAACGCAAAAACCGCAATTTAGAACGTTTATCCACTGCACCCCCTTTGGGGTAGTATCACCGATAAAAAAATTAACCTATGTTGGAGCAAGTGTTGTCACCGTCATTTTGACACCATTATTTTTTAAATCGATTTGGTATTTCCTGAGATTGTGTAGAAACCACCATTTAGAACGTTTTTTAGAACGCTTTTCGCGCATTTTCACCCGTTTTAAATTTCGAATCGTTTAAGAACTGTTCTTTGAAATCCTTTATACCTAATAAGTAGCTAATATTTCAAATTTCATATTTCTAGGCCCTTCAGTAACACATAAATCGCATTTTTAGAACGTTTTTTGATCCTGCACCCCCTTTGGGGTAGTGGCACCGACATAAAACCTAGCCTATCTTGGAGCAAGCGTTGTCACCATCATTTTGACACCAATAATTTTTAAATCGGTTTGGTATTTCCTGAGGTTATGTAGAAACTACCATTTAGAACGCTTTTTAGAACGGTTTTTGTGCATTTTCACCTCTTTTGAATTTCGAATTGTTTAAGAACTGTTCTTAGACATCATTTATATCTTATAAGTAACTAATATTCCAAATTTCATATTTCTAGGCCCTTCAATAATTCAAAAATCGCGTTTTTAGAAAGTTTTTTGCTCCTGCACCCCCTTTGGGGTAGTAGCACCGACATAAAATATAGCCTATGTTCTAAGTTGGACTAACACCATCATTTTGATACCATTACTTTTGGAATCGGTTCGGTAGTTCCAGAGCTTACCTCCTACAAATAAACAATTTTTACCTCTTTATAATAGGAGTATAGATAGATGAAGTATAGATGAACAACTTGAGATATTTCAATGCAACAAAAACTAATATTAGCTTAAGTGATTATATTAAATTTTTCTTTGATGGTCTAAGTAGGAATTGACTTTAAAAACAAAATTTTTATATTACTTGTTATTCCTACTATTAGCTCACACTCTCGCTATAAATATCTTGTTCAAATTTTCAATCGTTAATAAAATACTTATTATTCATCCAATCAAGCTCAAATAAATTTTTTTAAACTTGTAGTGGATGACACTTGATGTTAATCCAGTTTTTTCAAATATTAATTCATTAATTAAATTAAATTAATTAATTTTCAATATTCGAGAGAGCCCCCCTTCTTGGTCAAGGTATTTTAAGACCGAGAGAGCCCCCTTCTTGATCAAGGTATTTTAAGACCGAGAGAGCCCTCTTCTTGATCAAGGCATTTTAAGCACCACTCAAAAGGAAAGAAGATTGGGAGAAAAAAATATTCTCTTATTGACCTAAGTAGGAATTGATTTAATATATATATATATATATATATATATATTACTTGTTTATATTACTTACCTATTTTTTTTATTTACTTCTATTGATGACTTTTAAGTTATGTTTAACTGTTAGTTTCTATCTATAAACACTGTTTTGACGAGGTCTATAGATGTCTATGATGGTTAGAGTTGCAGTAAAGTTAGAGATAGACAATACATACACAACTTCCAGGTTGTATAATATTTTAACGGAGCTTCTGACTGTAAAATAGTCAAAGAAACATGTCTTCATTTTAAAAGACCTATCCAAGGATATGCCACTCAATAGGGTGCGTAAATTTTTTTCGTCTCTACCGCCATTTTGTATTTTACGGGCGCCATTTCGAATTTATAAAAACTAAATCTAGCCTATAACCATTGGGCCGTTAAGACGAATTGATAGAGACCTCATTCATTAAAATCCATCGAGCCGTTGGGATGTTTCGACGGTATAAAGAAATCCACATACACAGATACGCGTGAAACACATAACTCTTCTTTTCAATCGGGTAAAAAGACTAGAAAAGATGTGAACTAAAGGATCTTTGAGAATAAGTTAAATCATATGCAGTTGTTAAGCAATTATTTTTCAATTCTTTGATATTTCTTTTTACCGCAAATATTTTAATCTGTACCTTGGATAAATGCAACACGTTTTGAAATTAATGGGGACCGTGAAACTTTATTTGAGCTAAAATTGAGAAAAAAATAAAAATTTCTTTTTGTCTGTATTGTTATTCTCAAATATGAACTTATTCATCTGTGAAAAACTGCATACAGATGCTTTAATTTTTCACAAAGTTACAAGTATTTTAATTTTGCACACAGACAATTTCTTGGACTTTTAATGTAATTTAAATCTATTTTATTCAAAACTGATTTTTAACGTCTTAGCTTTTTGAAATGCTCCCATGCGCCTTAATTTTTGATAAAAATTCGTGAAATTGATAAGGAAGAATCCTGATATTATTTAGAAAGAAACTGTGAAACGCATTTTAGAATTCGACTTCATTAAGATAATTAAATTTTATTTTAACTTATTAAATTACAAAGTTTTGATGGAAATCGATATGGAATTTTGAACAATATCGCTAAAAAATTAAATATTTAAGGGGTTAAAGAATATATATACAGATTTGTTTGTACTATAGTTTTAAGTGATTAAAATGTAAAATCGAGAAAATATCTCAAAAATTAAGACGCATGGAGCATTTTATATGATCGTTTTAATTTTTTTTTTTAATCTTAAAATTTTAATAAGATTGGGAATTTGTTTGAAGATCTCCTATATACTTATAGTGAAATGTATATTTGCACAAAATTTGATGTCTATATGATGAAAACAAAATAACGTCCACCGTCCATTTAAATTGACATTCTTCTTTAATAGATAGCATTTCGAATATTTTATAATAATTTTCTCAAACAAACAATTATTTTTAAGGAGGAGAAAACAATTACTCAATTTATTTAAATTGTAGGACCAAAATTTAATTTCAATTTCGATTTTCCTACATACACTTGTTTAAAATTCATTTCTGGTATTAAAAAATGTAGAGAAATATTTTCTTATACGTTTCAGAACTCTTCTGAATAAATTTATTAATATTATCATGCCACTGAAATTAAAAATCTACTTGATTTTCAGCAATATACTGCTGTCTATTATCGAAACATATTACCATTAAAATCTATTTCAGATATTGTATGTACAGTCGTGGAAAAAAGTAAACACCTCTACTAACTTTACTGCTAACTACCCTATTATACAAGAAAGTTACTGATGCTAAACGATTGTAAATAAAGTGCACTTTTAAACTGTGTATATAAAATTTGCTTAGAGGGCCATCTACATATCAACAAACCCAAACTTTCTTCTCGTCAGTAGAAATGTCCAAGTTTGATACCATAAATTAATTCTACATCCTTCAATTTGCCTAAATCCAAATTTTGATGAAATTCGTTCGATTAGTTTAAGATAAATTAATTATTTTAAAATAAGCATATTTTAGGGGCTCTATTAAAATTGAAGTTCGGTACTTAATTGTTGAAATGCTACAGAATGACTGTCAGTTCTATTAATGTACACTGAGAAAAAACTATGGTTCTGGTATCTAAAATCTAAATTGTGGCTCTAGAAAAAATAGTTCCATGTCATCCTTATAAATTCTAGTTCCCTTTGCTAGAGAGTTCTAGAGTGTCCTACTAGAATTCAAGAGCGTTTTCCTATATTCTCGTGGTCAAACTTATTTAAAAATCTCTGCAAATAGACGCGAACACAAGAGGTTAGCTTTAGTAACAATAATTCTAGTTTATGAAACCATTCGAGAATTCAAGCGATAATTTCTCACTACAGAAACGATTCATTATCGTTTAGTCACCTAAAAAACAAGAGACAAGAAATTCTAGATCATTTCGTCTATTCAGCTTAGTTGTTTACCCTATTCACATAGCTCGGAAATCTATATTTCTAGTTCAAGGATTCAGAAAATGACTATCTATTCATTCTAGGTGAAGCTGGTATTGTTTTTTTCTAAGTGTATTGTTTCTTGAAAAGGTGACCATTTCACTCGCTAATTGTATTTCGACTACTGCGAGACCAACTGTTTCAATAAAATGAGTAAAATATACTTTTTTCAAATTATGCGTTTCTTCACATCATAGACGCTTAAGCCACCATTTCAACGTTTTTTAATCGTAATTCGAAAACTACTTGGAAGAAAAAAATAAACATTGTGAATTCGCATAATAAATATAAATCTATGTATTTAAAAAATGTAGTTTGCAATTCATATTTTTTCGAATATTAATTTCATGATTCATAATTCATATTATAAATTTTTTAAATTACAAATTCAATATATTTATGTTTCGATTTTTCAGTATTATAACCACACAAAAATGTAACATTTTAGGTTTCTAATTTCAGGAGATACAAATAAAAATATGAAAATGTAATTTATCATTAGCTCTATTATTTTGTATGTTTATAATTCAAAAACATATCATCCGAATAATTTGAAATTTCGTGTATGGGCATAGTTTGAACCATAAATTAAAAATATATTGTCAAAATTGTTTGTTCCATTGAATAAAACATAGTTTGGTCTGAATTTGATTTGTAGATATCGACCTAAGCAAATTTAATATACTTCATTTAAAGTACAGTTTATTTCCAATCGTTTGGTACCAGTAACTTTCTGATAACTCTGGTCAATAAATTTGAACTTTTGCTCTGTTCTAAAACAGAAATTAGCTGTTTTTTATGCGGTTTTTTGTGCCGATTCCGAATCTAGTTTTAGATTTACTCCAGCATGTCTTGTTTGAGAGATATTTGCATATTTCAATTTATGCAAATTTAGTAAATTTTATACAATTATTTCCAAATTTAAGGTATAAAGCAATATCAGACAGGGTTTTTTTTGTTTTATGTTATCATTACTATCTAATTTACTTCATAAAAACGTTGTTTCTGAGATTATACTAACATGTGACTGTGAAATATTGTACCTAATTTGCATATTTTTCATGTTTTTCTGATAATGTTTCTTGACGTTCAAATATTACTGCTGCACGAGTACGCTAATATGTTTCTAAACCAGTTTTTTTCAAATCTTGTATCTGTTTTCTTCTATCACGTCCAGTTTTTGAAACAAGTGGGTAAGTGTGATCATAGATCGCACAAAGGGTTTCGTTTAATATTCCTTTCAAAACGTACATTTATCGTACAGTTACAACCAGTACATTTATCGCCATGGAACATCTTCTAAATTTTGACAAACCCTTGCTAAACTATCGTAAAGCTTCAAACAGATTCGCCTTGTTATATTTCCTAATTTTGTTCGCGCCACCCCCCCCCCCCCCTTTCAAAATGCTACGATATATCACATGAAGGGTATCTGCCAAATTTAGAAAAGTGCCCCCTTTGGGGGGTTGAAGTGGGGTAATGGTCACCATGATTTTTGACGCGGCCTGATGTTTAAAATTTTTGTTATGTTATATAAGCTATAC
Source organism: Maratus speciosus (assembly GCA_963932465.1). Classification (NCBI taxonomy): domain Eukaryota; kingdom Metazoa; phylum Arthropoda; class Arachnida; order Araneae; family Salticidae; genus Maratus; species Maratus speciosus. The sequence goes on from OZ010789.1 coordinate 437,619,897, forward strand.
TAAAGTTTCAAACAGATCGTCCAGCTATATTTCCTAATTTTGTTTGCGCAACTCCCTCCCCCTCCCCCTCGAAATGCGACACGCCATTCTTCTTTATACTTCATTATAATTTGTTATAAAGTATCTTAAAGTTTAAAACAGATCGCATTGTTAGATTTCCTACTTTAAATGAAATAGCGGTCTGTTAGTTCCACATTCTACCACCAGGGAGCGCACTCTATTCTTAACAAAAGCGTATCTAAACGAAACTCCTTTACACAACCTATCAGTAGATATGTTACTCGAGGGGGTGGCGGTCTTCAGCAAGAATTTAAGATAATTTTTGAAATTACTATCCGGAAATAGTGGTAATTTAACTTTTGACATATTTATATTTAATAAGTACCATGTATCTGAGGACTCTGTAAAAAAAAAAAAAACGCACCTGAAACGGTATGAAACAAAAAATAAATATTTTGCACCTCCCCCTCTCCCCACCTGCCCGAAATTTCACGCGCCATTTTTTATAAACTTTTTCTTGTGTGTTATAAACTATGTTAAAGTTTCAAACAGATCGCCTTGTTAGATTTCCTACTTTAAATGAAATCGCGGTCAGTTAGTTCCACATTCCACCACGAGGGAGCGCACTCTATCCTTAACAAAACTGTATCTGAACGTAACTCCGTTAAACAACCTATCAGGAGATATGCTAGTCGAGGGGGTTGCGGTCTTAACCAAGAATTTATTATATTTGCTGAAATTACTATTCGAAAATAGTGGTATCAATACTTCTGACATTTTTATCTGGCATAAGTAACATTTATGCTGTATTTTTAAAAATCGGACACCGTTCAGAAGTATACTGTAATGAAACATCACGTGACTGCCTTGTAAAATAAGTATATAATAGAAATAAATCAATTAGTGAAATTAGCGCCCCTCCACCCTACCCGAAATTTCACGCGCCATTTTTATAAACTTTTTCTTATGTGTTATAAACTATCTTTAAGTTTCAAACAGATCGCCTTGTTATGTTTCCTAATTTTAACAAAATTGCGTTATGTCAGTTCCACATTCCACCACCAGGGAGCGCACTCTATTCTTAACAAAACTGTATCGGAAGGAAACTCTGTTAAACAACCTATAAGTAGATATGTTACTCGAGGTGAGGCGGTCTTAATAAGAAATTAAGATATTTGCTGAAATTACTATTCGGAAATAGTGGTAACTAAACTTTAGACAATTTTATATTAAATAATTAGCGTATATCTCAGGACTCCCTCAAAAATAGCACCTAAAACGGTTAGAAACGCTAACTTTTTAAATAGAAATCTAGCGCCTCCCCCTCCCCCCCCTCCCCGAAATTTCACGTGCCTTTCTTTTTTACACTTTATCTTATAAAATATCTTAGTTAGATTTCCTAATTTTAACAAAATCACGTTATGTTAGTTCCACATTCCACCACCAGGGAATGCACTCTATTCTTAACAAAAGCATATCTGAACGAAACTCCTTTACGCAATCTTTCCGTAGATACATGGGTCCGGATGGTGGCGGTCTACGGTAACAAACGCTAAGATTTTAAAAATAATTCTAGCCCCCCTCCCCCTCTTCCAAATATCACACTCCATTCTTTTTTACACTTTTTCTTATGTGTTATAAACTATCTTAAATTTTCAAACAAATCGAGTGGCGGTCTTAACCAATAATTTAAGATATTTCCTGAAATTACTATTCGAAAATAGTGGTATGAATACTTGTAAACTTTCTGATGATGAATGAGTTATACTTATCTCATAGCGCTATTCAATTATCCCACGCAAATTATTAGATTTTCAAAGCACGTTAGTCTTTATCATCAAAAGTAGTCCCCCCCCCCTTTTCTATTCACACAAACCTAACAAATACAAATTATGCGGTAGCGGGCGAAGCACGTTAGTCTTTGTCATAATAATATCTGTAATGCGCACTAACTGGTTTATTTAATCAAAAGTAGTTCCCTCCCTCCCCCTTTTCCATTGATACAAACCTAACAAAATAAAATTATGCGACAGCGGGCGAAGCACGCTTTTCAATTTCGCTGGAAGAATGCATCTCATTTTACATCAGCCTCGCACGGACTGAAATAATCCGATAGCGGGCGAAGCACGCTAGTCTATGTCATAATAATATCTGTAATGCGAACTTTCCTAATTTTAACAAAATCGCTTTATGTTAGTTCCAAATTCCACCACCAGGGAGCGCACACTATTCATAACAAAAGTGCATCAGAACGAAACTCTGTTGGGATATTTAATCAAAAGTATTTCCCTCCCCCCTCCTTTCCATTTACACAAACCTTACAAATACAAATTATACGATAGCGGGCGAAGCACGCTAGTCTCCCCTCGAAATATCACACTCCATTTTTTTTTACAATTTTTCTTATGCGTTATAAACTATTTTAAAGTTTCAACCAGATCGAGTGGCGATCTTAGCCAATAATTTAAGATATTTGCAGAAATTACTATTCTAAAATATAGTGGTATGAATACTTACAAACTTTCTTATAATGAATAAGTTATACTTGTCTCATAGAGCGGCGTCGAAAAACCTCACGCAAATTGTTAGATTTCCTAATTTAAATAATTTCATGGTTAAAAAAGCACGTGCCTTCATTTTATTCTATTCATTAGATAGAAATTAAACAGATTAATTAAATAATAATTAATATCTCAGCTTCTAATTGAGTTATCGCTTTGAACTGGGTATGTATGAAATCTGGGAGATATTTCCCGTCCGGATGGCAAAAAATTTTATCAAAAAATTTAATATTGAAAAAAGTTAAAATTTCGTATTAAAATATTCCACTACCGAAAACCGCAAGTTCGCCTTCATGTCTGAAGTTGAGCACACCTGCTTTCGCGCCGAAATGAAATCTCTTTTCATTGTCTTTTCAAATACAGAAATTAAATTTTCATCGATCGATTTTTAGTGGATTTTTTGCGTTATACCCAACGCAGAAATGTGAACTTTATACCAAATGAAAGTAGATTTTTTTTCCGCGTCTGTCTATACCGTTTACAAATTTCTCGTACCAAAATTTTCTGATATGCGATTTCGCTTTAAAATGCCCACTTCATTTTTCGGCTTAATTTCCTCCGTGGTAACCGTGCACCGGCTGATTTTACTGGCCCCGGCTTAGGAGAAACTCCGAAGTTTTGGAGAATGTCCGTTTGAACCTGTGTTAAAAAGGTGGATTGGTTAATTTTAGAAGTTAATTAGCCCGTAATTCGGTTAATTACCGACTTTTTCAAAATTTTAGGATTTGTTGTTTGATGCGAGGTGTTCAGGTACAAGTACCCAAAATTTCAAGTCTCTAACATGTATAGTTTCTGAGAACGGGCTCTGTGACGGACATACATACAGACAGACGGACAGACAGACAGACAGAGGAGAGAGACGAATAGGGTTTCGTCAGATGAACGAAACTCTAAAAAGTGAAATTTTAGTTTTTGGTCAAAAAAGGCCAGAAATAGCTTTTTATGATACTTTGTATGATAAACTTCAATTAGTTAGGATAGATTCTACAACTTTTTCTTTCCGATTATATAATTTTTTTTAATGTCTCTGATATGAATCTGACCTTGTTCACCTTCTTGTCAATGAATTACACACCCCTACAAAGCATCTTATATCAAACCTGTGTTAATGCCGTGCAAAAGTAGAAATTCATCTTGCTTAAAAACTAGACATGACATAAGAAAATAAACTGCAGATTTGAAATCAGCATAAAAATCTAGTCTAGAAAAACAGTACGTCAATTCTGTGGCAATTATTTGAAAGTTGATAGTGATGTAAACATTGCACCTTTGAAAAATATGCAAATTAGGCTTAATAACTGATAAATAAATGTTAAGAATATGCAAATCGTGACATTTATCTGAAGCAAATAGTCAAGTAGTCATTATCTAGAAAACGTAATTAGATGTGACATATATTGTATCTAAAATTTGTATAAAATAGCACAAAAAAGCTTAAATTTGCATAAATTTAAATATGCAAATTTCTCAAAACCTGGATCACCTAGAGATCGGAAAGCATATTCGGAATCAGCTCCAAAAACTGATCTAGAATCAACTAATTTTAGTTCTGAGACAAAACCACTGTTGCCCAGTGTAATTAGTTGCAGAGTTAGTATGGGCCTTTTTATTTCCACAACTGAACATTTTTTTAAATATTTAATCGTACAACTTTACGGTACCTCTGTACAATGAATGTTAAGGACGTTTAGTGATAACCAGAAACTTCTAATAAGAATACCTACGTAAAATCGAAAATAACGACTAATTCGAATTTTTTAAATATCCAAATATAGAAAAAACTTCATATAGTCAGTGTTGCCAGTGGGTTACTTTTCTAAAATTCAGATTTCATGATTGGCACCACTTTTCTGAAATGGTAAAATTCTCCTTTTTTTCCGTGTTTCCCCTTGATGTAATTAATATATCAGTAAGTAAGGCGAATATTACTATTTAAAAAAAGTAGTGACAATCAAGAAATCTGAATTTTAAAAAAGTAGCCCACTGGCAACCTGCATAGTTTTTAAATTCTGAAAATATAAAAAGTTTAATTAATAATAAAAAAATTGCTTGAGTGTAAGTAACTAAATTTTATCAACAACTTATATTTTATATTATTTAAAACGAATTTATCACCTTTGATGATAGAGAAAGATAAAATAAATTTATCTTAATTCAGAAGTGTACAGTTTATTACGATATTTTGACTTGGAGGCTGGAAGTTTTTTTGAAAATGTTTATTAAAGTCATTCCGTCCTTTCATTCATTCATAATTTTTCATCCAATATTAAACTAGTATGTTGTGGCCATCACAAAACTTTCTTCTATATAAATCACGTCAATTAAATCATTTAAATAGTTAAAGAAATTACATCAAATTTAGAACCAATTCGTATCAAAGTATACCTGAATTTGAAGTTTGATGAAAATTCGTGCATTAGTTATTGAGATAGAGCTGTAGGGAAAATTCTGAAAAATGCAGCATAGCAGCGCCACCTGTTGAGCGATTTGCACAAAAACACAAACAGCACTAACTCATATTAAGGTATACCGGAATCTGAAGTTTGATGAAAATCGGTGCATTAGTTCTGGAGCTAGAGCTATTGTGGAAATCACAAAAAAGGCAGCACAGCAGCGCCACCTGTTGAGCGATTTACACGATAAGGTACAAAACATCAATTCATGTCAAGGACTAACTGAATCTGAAGTTTGATGAAAATCCGTGCATTAGTTCTGGATATTGAGCTATTGTGGAAATCGTGAAAAATGCTGCACAGCAGCGCCACCTGTTGAGCGATTTACACCAAAACATAAACAGCGCTAATTCATATCCAGGTATACCTGAATCTGAAGTTTGTTGAAAACCCAAGCATTAGTTCTTGAGATAGAGTTATTGTGGAAATCTCAAAAAATGCAGCATAGCAGCGCCACCTGTTGCGCGATTTACCCCACAAGGGGCAAAACGTCAACTCATGTCAAGCACTAACTGAATCTGAAGTTTGATGAGAATCCGTGCATTATTTCTTGAGATTGAGCTATTACGAAAATCGTGTAAATGCTGCAAAATGCAGCATAGCAGCGCCATCTGTTGGGCGATTTGCATCAAAACGTTACCAGCACCAATTCATATCAAGTATTAACGGAATCTGAAGTTTTATAAAAATCTGTGTATTAGTTCTTGAGATAGAGCTTTTGCGGAAATCCTGCAAAATGCTACATAGCAGCGCCACCTGCAAGGCGATTTACACCAAAAACTAATCAGCACCAATTTATATCAGGGACTACCTGAATATAAATTTTTATTAAATTCCGTGCATTAGTTCTTGAGATAGAGTGCCCACAAAATTTGTGTCACATACAGACAGAAGGACAGGCAGACAGACAGACAGACTCACAGACAGACATTTTGTAAAAACATGTTTTTTGGAATCTCTGACCCATAAAACGTGTAAATCCGTCGAAAACTGGAATTCGAAAATTGTCATGAAACCAGTACTTTCTTCTTGTCAAGATAGAAGAAAGTAAAAAGATTAAAAGATTACACTATTACACTTAAAGAATTATTCTTTAGAATAACCTTATGTTTTCAACTATTTACATTAATTTTTAAACTTCAGTTGATTTTTATTTATTTTTAACACCATTCATTTTTTTTTTACGTCACTCATTAATTGACTGAAAGGAAATTGTGTAAAAACTCGATGTAAAACATATTTAAAAAGTAGAGATTTTTTCTACATGTTATATTAAAATTTTATCTATAATTAAGCCCTGAATTCTAACATTTGTCCGCGAATGAGACTTATTCTGATATTACTTTATGTTTCGCCGAGTATCTGCTTGACCCGATTATTTTTTAAATAATATTTTAATAAGTTAGCTGTGATTGTGGAATAGCTATATTTAGTGTGGTCGTAGATTGATTCAATGGATTTTGAAAGGTTCTGGCCCTCGAATTCGTGAGTTTTCTTATGAAATTCATGCCACGTGTTGGTTTCAAGTGAAATTTCCTGCTAGAAAAGTTTGAATATAATCTTAGTCTGTGAATTTTCGCAAATTTGGATAGAGTTTGTGATTTCTATTTGAGTAAAGAGTCTTCGCAATCCACCGTATTCCATTTTATAGTGATATTATCGATTAAACTGTATTTCTTATATTAGATATAAATTTCCAACTTTGCGAAAAATATCCGGACCAGGATTCGAACCATGAATCTCTTGGCTGAAGCCGCCAATGCGCTACCATCTGAGCTATCCCGGACGAATCTGGTGGAACTTTTTCATCCAGCTAAACTTATTGACCAGTTGATCTCGTTCAGAACCTTCTGTTGAGCTGAACCATGTTTCAGACCCGATGCTTTTATAAATAAGGTTAGCTGGGTGAAAAAGTTCCACCAGATTCGTCCGGGATAGCTCAGATGGTAGAGCATTGGCGGCTTCATTCAAGAGATCCCTGGTTCGAATCCTGGTCCGGACATTTTTCGCCCAGTTGGAAATTTACATCTAATATGATTTGTTTACCAATTAGAATAATTGTGTTAAAATTAATCTGGTGTATTTCTTATGTTTCTGTAGAACGGATGTTGAAGATTTTTGAGCCGAGTTCAGAAAATTAGATTCAATGAAGTTTGAGGAAATAATTTCATCTCTTCTCAGTCATTCATAAAAGTGAGATCATTTTTTATCTTCTGATTTTAATCTTTGCTTCACTTCTAATTACCCGTTTACTGTTATATATAAATTATTGTGTTAGTTTTAATCTGTGTTATTGCTTCCTTTCCAGTTGACAGCCCGAGAGGTATGTCAAACTTGAGAGTTATATCTAAAACGTAAAATTTTAATTAGGGATAATTTGGTGTAAAATGTTTCACGTTTGCAGCATAATTAAAAAAATAATAAATTTTAGAACGGTATGGAAAGTTATTTTGAAATTTGCGCCACTTCCAAACAAAGATTCAGATTTTATTCTAATTCATTACCGCCAGCGATTTTTAATTGATACATACAATTTAGAGTTTAAAAGCTCATTTATTCAAAACTTTTATATAATTAAGTAATTCAACAACAAAAAGTATTTTGCGGAGATTCATTTCCCCCTTTAAATTATTTTTTTAATAATATATTATGTGTGATAATACAGAATGAATAGGATTTTTAAATACGAGTATTTTTGGGGGGGTTAAATTAGAAAATTTCTGATAAACAAGCTCTTTTAACTTTAATTGTTTTTCGAGAAACAACCTTCATATAAGGAAGGTAGAAAACTGTGACAGTTTGCGAAATGTTATTTTTAAAATATTAAGGAATTGACAGAGTTTTTAAACTTAATTTTATTTTCTTGAAAAGGAAACTTTATATAAGATATAACGAATGTTGAAGATAGTGGGAGTTCGTTAAATATTTTAGTTAAAATAAAGATGAAGTAATAGAGTTAAAGAATTTCATATTGTTTTTGTATTCAGCAAAAGTTCGATGTTTAAGTTTATTAGGCGCTAATAATTTATATCTTAATAACTGCTATTATAAATAATTTTTTATAATAAAGTTAAATTGTTTCATTATATAGATAAATTTTTATCATAAGTTATCATTTACGCAATGTAAATTTAGGTTAGCAGTGTAATACAGAAGAAAAGAATCTGAGATTGCGATGTACTATTTATGATAGTTTATTTTGCCTAAATGTTAGAACACAAACAATAAATAAGCAAACCAAATGCAAAAGAAAAAAACATAAAATTCAAACTTTCTTTTCCAAATATTTGTTGACACCGAATTCATCCATGTGCAGTTTCATGAAAAATAGAAATATAGTCCCAAACATAAGCTAAGATTTTTTTTTTTCTTAAACATATTCTTAAATCTAAAATTACTAATATATTATTATCTAAAACATTATGATGAATGAATTACATATATATTTTACATACCAATCAAATGAATGGTAAAAACATGGATGAGTTCATTTCTATCAATAATTTTCTACATATAGAAGAATAGCATTACTTTTTAAGGGCTATCTACTGTTTCCGCTTATATTTACAGAAAACAAAATCATAGAATGTAACGGTAAAAAATTCCATGCATAAAAAATTATTCATTTATTTATATTTTCTCTGAAACTTTACTCGTTACTGAATAAATGATTGCTGCAATGAATTTTTAATTTTCTGTTCTAAATTTATGGCAAAAACCCCTAACATTTTATGTATTATAGCTCTGTAGAGATTCAGGAAAAGAGCCAAGTTTTTTTATGGACCTTCTTTCCAAGAAACTCAAAGTGTCGAAAGTGGATAATATAATTTAGAAAAGAAACGCTTGTGCAATTTTTAATGTGCAGACACAATTACTATTTCAAAAATTTGCTTAAGGGCTCTTGTACCTTTTAAACGAGTCGAAAATTAACGAAAAACTTCAAAGTTTGAATTAGTTTATCTTCAAAACCTTTTTATGTATAAACATGAAATTTTGGATATTGATTAAACATATTGTGCTTTGTAATATACTACCAACAGAAATTTATTAACCCTTTACAGAATTTGTGTATTGTTGAAATCAAAATAGTTTTTTTTTTACCCCATAGGTCATTGCGCGCATGATATCTTGAGAAAATGTGTATGGATTGACATGACATTTGGTAAATATACTAAACAAATATGTGTGTTTAAAATGATCTACTTTTAAGTATTTACAATGGTAATATTTTTAGTTATGACTATTTTTATTCATTAAAAATACAAAATTGTTATTTTTTTTACGAAAATATTAGTTTTATATAGTTAATGAAATAATGTTAGCATAAGAGTAGATCCTTTTAAACACACATATATGTTTAGTATCTTTACCGAATTTCATGCTAATCCATACATACTTTCTCGAGATATCATGCGCGCAATGACTTATGGGGTAAAAAAAAGAGCTATTTTGATTTCAACAATACACAAATTCTGTAAAGGGTTAATACATTTCTAATGGTAGCATATTACAAAGCACAATTGGTTTAATCAATATCCAAAATTTCATGTTTGTACATAAAAAGGGTTTGAAGATAGACCTATTCAAACTTAATTTTCGACGTGTTTAAAAGGTACAAGGCCTCTTAATATTCTTATAAAAAGCACAATTCGCAGTTTGATAAAACATCTCGAATCCCTCAGGAACAATGTACAATAAAATAGTATTGAATTGGTGTTTTTTTTTTTCAACGTATATACAAGGTGTCCCGAAAGTGACTGATGGATTTTAAAATTCAATAACTTCCAAACGGTGACAGATATTTAAAAAATTCTTGCAGGAAGGTTATGTGTGATGTCAGGAGTTTTTTTACTGTGATTCTTGATTTTAGTTCGAATTTCAAGCAACTGATGGCACTGAGAGCAGTAGGCACTCAGTCCAAACCCGATTTTTGGTACTTCGGGATCCATTCAATACAATCTTTTATTCTTACAAATCTCTTTATCTCTTTTTTTCGCATGGCAGAAGAGAGAGGCCAAATAATAGAACCTGGATTTAGCTGTCATGGCTTGCAACGCCATCTATTGGTACTATTTGTAACTGAAATTGAGAATCGCAGCATAAAAATTCCCGAAACCTTACATAACACTCCTGCAAGAATTTTTTTAATATCTGTCACCGTTTGCATGTTATTGAATTTTAATATCCATCAGTCATTTTTGGGACACCCGGTACATACCATTATTGAGTGTATAATATTGAACATTTTCCTATGGTCATATGCTTGCATTTCTATTTCTACAAGTTTCCGTATATTTATTTATTCAGTGGCTGAGAGGTTCTGCTCTCGAAGCTGGTAGACGGGAGGTGCTGGGTTCGATCCCAATCGCGCCCGTCGGCCTAATCGTTCGGAGTTTTCGTGGTTTTCTTCTAACCTTGGATTTCCAAGCGTTAATACGGGTTAGGTTCCCTTAGAAAGACCCCCACGAAGGGCACTTCCCCCCTGGGCCTATATCCCTCGTGCAGATAATTGGCCGTCATAAATACAACCAACCAACCAACCAACCGTATATTTATTTGTAAAGCGTACATTTGTAGTCTTTAATTTTTGTTATATACAAACAAACAAACAAAAAAAAAAAAAGAAAGAAAGAAAGAAAAGCGAAACAAATTACTTGAAATAATTACTTTCTTTTCCCGTTAATTCAGGATAGTTTTTAAACCAAAAATAATTATTGAAAACATATATTTAAAAAAGATCCTGAAAAAAAGAAGCCACTCTTTTCTCGAGAATAGCTACATTAGAAAATTAATTTTCAAATCGTTGCAAAGTTAACATCTAGCATTAATTATGAAACAAAAAGGTAGAAAAAAATAATAACGCATTATTCTAAAGTTAAATTCTACAGGTCATTATATGATTAAATTCAACTGAGCACGTTTCTTTTTCCTTACTTTAAATTACTGTCAATGTTGCAGAAATTATTTAACAATCTCAAAATGAATAAAGAATAATAATAAAAAAAAATTAAGCGAAAAGATTTATTTTTCTTATTGGAAGATATTTTTTAATTAGTTATTAAAGGAATAAATAACAATAAACTAGTGCCTAATGAGATGTTAAGGATGACCTTTTCTTTAGAGCATCATCAGAAGAAATTTTTATGTAATTATCGAGACTTTTATTTGAAATATTTGTATGTGTGATTTATGGAAAATTTTCAATCGCGTATGTCTTTTGCCTGTAAAGCAGATAAATTGCAGCTTTATCGCAATAAAATATAAATAATAATATAAAAAAATAAGAATAAACTATTACTTAATGAGCTGCTAAGGATGACCTTTTCTTTAGAGCATTATCAAGGAAAAAAATTATGTAATTATCAAGAATTTTGTTTGAAATATTTGTAGTTGTGACTTATACAAAATGAAACGGAAAATGTTTAATCTCGTCTGACTTTTTGCCTGCAAAGCAAACAAATTGCAATTGCAGTTAAATATAAATAATAATAAAAAAAATATATCCCCTTTTTGTATTGGATTAAGAATATAATATAAATATTAACACGTTCACGCCGGCGCGGTGGGTCACACTCGACTGTCTCAAAGTTATCAAGTCTCCGGCTTTTTGCACACCACTATTATTTTAGAGAAAATGTTGTTCCTTTAAATCGCCCAATTGTTCTATTTAAATAAAACGGCAGTTTCTGTATTAAAATACTGGTATCCAAAAAGCCGGTGGCTTGTCAGCTCTGAGACATTCGAGAGTGACCCACCGCGCCGGCGTGAACGTGTTAAGCTAAATTTATGTACTAATTTTACTTACATGAAAGGGAAGTCGGTTTTAGGAAACATACTTTTAGTTTCCATTTCATTTATTTATTTATTTATTATTATTATTTTTTACTTAGGAATTATACATCAAAATATCTTGCACGATAAAAATGATTATACATGTTTTTTAGAGGAGGGGGCAGGAGTATTTTCATGTGCCTTCGTTTTTCAGGTGAAAGGTGTTAAACTATTTTACAAAAATGATCAAACGTATCAGGATGTCTGACTACTATTTTATAATGGTTCTCTACTGGACAAGTACATTTTTATGATTTTGAGTGCAAGCGTGGTATCGCGAATCGCTAACATTTGTGCGTGAATGAGAAAACAGTTCTGTCTTTCTTTAAGTATGTTCTCAAATCCAAAAGGGCAACTTTATGACATAAATTTCAATTTATTTTTGTTCAGAAATGCATGACCAGCGGGTGTTGTTGTTCAGAAACTATCTCATTGAACTGTTTTTTTTTCGTTTTTTTTACAAACGCGATCGATCTTTCAGAAAATAATGTCAAAATGGGCATTTTGAACCGAATTTCCACGCGAAAGAATAATAACGAGTCAAGAAAGGGCGAAAAACGTGTTTTTCACGTGATCAATTTCACTTATAACTCAATAGATAATTTATTTATCAACAAATGGAAAGCACAGTTCGATTGCACATTGCTTCTATTGTCAGGTCTTTCAATTTTATATCTTTCCATTAAAAAATGAACTTGTAAATGTGTCAAAACATTTTGTGCTTGTTGAGCAGAGCAGTTAAACACAGCCTTAATTTTAACAAAGCGCGAATGGATTTCGGAAAAAAGGTGATTACGGTTATTTTCAAAAGATACCTTAATTAAGTAGCTGTGGTTGTGTATTGGCAATATATTGAGATGTGCTATCGAGAAACGTCATATTTAAGCTGATCTCGACGAAAGTATTGTAGCTGTGATTAAAACCTGTCGTGGAGTTTTCTCCGAATCTTTAAGTACTGAAAATGGCTCTTGGCACGTGGACGTTAGATTTATTGCTTGGCTGTGGGAGTTTTCAACTTTTTAGAATAAAGTAGTATTTAGGCTCACTGAGTCTATTTAATTATTAAACTTTAAATGAGGGTTATGTTTCTTGGAAATACAACTGTTTTACAGACATTGTGAATCTAGTGCAAAGTTTAAATTTTTATGAATCGGAACGCAGTGTTATGTTTAAAAGTAAACTTGTTACTTCACTGCTCTTCATCCTTTTAAAATGATTAAATAAACAGTTTTTGATGTTAAAATTAGTGGTATGTCCTTATTTGAAGATAACAGCTGAAAAGGCGTATTATAACCTATATATACATTTGACGTCACATTTTTACTTTTCGAAACACTTCTTAAGGTTGTTGTAAATTACTCCTTATAAATATTGTAAATTATCACTACATATTTTGACACTCAGTGGTGTAAATAAAATCTACAGATTAAGCAGGTTTTTAGTACTCTTGACATGGACTGACAATGAAAAAATAAATATTTTTAGTTTAAAAGGCTGACACACCAATGGGTAAGATATACATTTTTGTAATATTAAATTGATCATTTTTTTTTCAAAAATTTGCGACTGCCATATTCAAAATAAAAATAAAATCAAAAAATAACTTTTTGCGACCCCTCCCCCCGTTACATGCAAAACCATGTTTATTACAGTTTATATCGACAACCATGTTCATTACAGCTGTAGGAGAACTAAAAATTATTCTTAATTTATCAGAACATAATAAGCATGATTAATTGTACTCTGGATCTTATTAACGTTTAAAATTTTAGCTAAGCTACATTTTTATATAAAGATAAAACATTATATTCTCAATTTTTTACATTCTTTCAAACTATTTATAATTATTAATGTATGGTTACGATTTTTTCCTTAATATATTTATTTTGTTTCTTTGCATAAATTTAAAAATATGTCAATATTTTAATAATATACTGAAATGCGCCATTCAAAGTATTTTAATTCGTTAATTTATATTCATCTATTTATCACCCAATCGCGCACATTGGCCTAACCGTTTCGGAATTTTTGTGTTTTTCTTCGAAACCTTGGATTTCCATGCGTAAATACGGGTTAGGCTCCCTTAGAAAGACCCCCACGGAGGGCACTCCCCCTTGGGCCTATATCCCTCGAGTTAATAATCGGCCGTCAAAAATCAACCCATCCCAACCCAACCCTGTCTTTTTATTATTATTATTCGAATATCATGTTCATGTGAGAATATTTTCTTCACCAAGATCGATTATAAAATAGCGTCTTCGTTAAAAGATTAATGCATCACATTAAAATTCCATCTAACTTAGGAGAATCGCTAGAAAGTTACGTAATGTTTGGTTAAACACAAGAACGGTATTTTGCAAAAGCATTTACAGTTGTCAGAACTGGTAAATCTGTCTATTATTTGCTTAAATCAATACACAAGTAGTTATCTATACTAATAAAAGAAAGTTTCTCTCTGTTTGTGCGTGTGTTCCTGTGTGCGATGGCTAGCAAAATCTATGGCACATTTGAGGCTGAATTTTTTTTGCAGCTAGCCCAAAGTGCCACCTGATGCACCTGAGACTCAAAATTGTAAAATTCTAATACTTAGTTGAGTTATAAATTAAAAATTGCAACTCACTGCCATTAAAAACTCATCCCGGTTCTTGCGAGAAGGAAAAAGCTCTGACGCACGCGCAGAAATCTTATTTACGCATTTGTAGAACATGAAGATCGAAAAGTAGATTTCGGGGTTCTATTTTATAATTACTTATTAACTTCCATTGGCCAAAGCGCTGAGTAAAATTAAAAACGGAAGCCATATTCTGAAAGATCGTATACTCTTACGTCTCAGATACCACAATCCATTAAAAAATTATAGAGATTAACCACTTGATTTTTTTTTCAATTATATTAAAGCGGGGACAGATGCCGCAGTTTTTCTTTTCTTCTTGTAAAATGTACAATAAAGCAAAAAACAACAAACTAAGTACCAGAAATCATTGACCAAACCCTTTAGAATCTAATTTCTATGTTAAACAAGTTAAAACCCTCTTAATAAAGTAGGCATAATTATTTTTCCACAGGTCCTTTTTTAACATCGTTTTTTATGTGCTGGATAAGATGCCGCATGGAGAAAAATGGAAGGCCTTTTTAGTTTTTTTTTCAAACAAACCACATTTGTATTTTCTCAAACTACTTAAATCGAAAATAAATAACAGTAAATTTACAAAAATTATATATATTACTAAATTGTGAAAAGTTTAACAAAAATGCAAAAGTGTAATCTCTATAAACAAAACTTAAGACAAAAAGTGAAAATGAAAAGAAAATCATTTGAATTTACATGAATGGATTAGCATAATTACTGGAAACAATAGACAGCATAATTCCAAAAAAGATATAAATCACTGCTTAACATCCAGCGAACATTGCAATTTGCTCTTAATGTAAGTATTAGCTCTATTCTATTTAGGCCCTAGTCTGTTTAGTTTTGGCCTTTCTTCTCATTCTTTGATTTTGTATTTCCATTCGCCCACAATCACACCACACTTCCCGTTGCAAAAGTAAAGTAAACGCTTTTCATGCAGCTATCGATTGAATTTGATGCACTAAATCTTGACCGCTTTAGACTTTGCTTCTTGATAAGACTCCAGCCACTCAACATATGCAGAGTCATCAAATTTCAATCCAGTTCTGCCATCAGAATCCATAAGAGAAACAATTTGCCCATTGTCGGAAGATCAATCATATTTTAGATTTTTTCCTCAAGTAAGGCGTTTTCAAGTTGATCTTTCCCTTCCATTTTTTTTACACATTTTACTTCCGCCAAGTTGTCGATCTTTGACGCTTTCTAGTTTCTTTTGTTTTTCATTTCCTTCTTCTTTTTTATTGTTTATAAACTCCGTGCTTGTAATATTTGCATTCTTTTACTTTCTCTTACTTGGCTGTATAGGTCTTTTGACCATTGGGGTAGGAGATTTTTTGTTTAACAGTTTATATGGTGAGAATTGTAAACGGCCTACGTTTTCCTTATTCACACATGGTGAACCAACGTTGTTGCTGAGAATATTTTGATAAGTAGCAGAATGCGCAGTGATGAGTACTAGTGATAAGTACAGTGATAAGTAGCAGTGATGAATTTATTGAACCGAAAAACAAAAATATATTTTGCGGCATCTGTCCTTCAACCTCGGTGCAGCATCTGTCCCATAGTGGCGGGTAAGATGCCGCACCGCCATTTTGTGTCATGTGAGCGATGCGAGAGAAAGGCAAGCACATGTCTGTATTCTACGAGGATCTAGTCTATAGTTGCAATCGATTTTGAGATGAAGTCGCTGTTTATATTTCTTAAAATATGTAATAAAACTTCATTAGAATAGTTTTAGCAACTTAGCACGCAGTTTCGAGCCATTAAAAACTGGCATAAATATGTAAATACTGACAATTAAGCGGTGGAAATTCATGCAACACATCAAACAGCACAGAGGAACACTATGAAATTCTAAAATTGGTCTAGGGAAGGCTAGTGTCGCCTACACAATCGCTGCGGCACCTGTCCCACCGCGGCGTCTGTCCCCACTTTACTATAAGGGTAGTTTTTTCCGAAAAACATTTTTCTTCCTTATTGTAAGGCTCTTCTATGACACAATTTTAGAGGTACCTACAAACTAAAAATATGCTATTAAAGATGAAACCTTCTTCTAATCGGTGCTGCAATTTGTTTTAAAAAATATGATTGTTAACCCTTTTAAAATGCATCAGCAATCGCGTCACTTCGCGCCTGATGCAGACGATGTTTTTTCTACGCTAAAAGTAGCTAAATGCCCGTATTTTAGCACAATTTTTTAAGAGCTTCTCAATAGTCCGGATTTACATCATCTAAAAAAAAATTTTAAACATTCGGATGGGTAGAAATATTTTTTACAAAATAAAATGTGGGAAATTTCGATGAAATCAGTAAAAACCTACGTGTTTCGTCGAGGTTTCGTTCGCTTTCGGTACGCATAGACTGAAAAAATCAAATTACGCAGAAAATAAAATGCTAAACAGCATATACTTTCAATTCAAATTATTTTAATTTAAAAATATAAATTCATTTAAAATACAATTAAATTTACAAAATCATACATATTTGAGGTTGACTTTACGGTCATTTATCCCGGACATCCCCAATAATAGCTGATCGTAAATTTTACATTCACTTGACAATAAACACGGTACACGTTATCCACACGTATGTCTGCGTCATCAAGTGATTTTTAATTTCACTTCTATTTGTAATTTTACTAATGTTTACACATTTATTTATTCTTTCGTTGTTTAAAATAAAAATTTTGTCAATTTGTATAATTTGGAGAGCAGTTTGGCAATTTATATAATTTGGCGAAGCGTTTGGCAATTTATATAATTTGGCGAAATTGGTTGAATGAATAATCAAATAGTAACCTTAAAACATTTCCAGCCGGTGAAGACATGTAAAATTAAATAACTACTGCAACACGCAATTTGTATATATTATATATGCTTAAAGATAAAAAATAATACTCTAATCCTTCGTTTAAGTTTAAATTCATTTAGTTTTAGGCATTTAAACACTTATTTAACAAGCAATTTTCAAATGCATTTAAATATCTTGCATTTGGGATGGAAATGTGCTGGCTAGCCAAATAGCGTGGCACGTTTGTCTTTTTGCGCCAAATATTCGAATATATATAGATTTTTTTCAGATTTTTACTGGGATTCCGCCGCCAAATTTGACTAATGTTTTACTACACACATGAGTAGTTTTAAAAGCATTTTTCTTTTAAAATAACTTGAGTATGCTCTTTAAGGAGACCTTCCTTGTGGTAACAATTTTGTTTTTGATTTGTTCTCTTTTATTTCTAATTCTTCCATCATGTGATTTACTGACAAAATTAGCAGATGTAATTTTAAAAATGATGGTACTTATGATTTACATGTTATATGTTTATTTGTGATTCTTGAGTTCACTTTTGTCGCCAAACAATTTGATTTTATGCCAAAAAGATGTAAGCGTGAATTGGGTTTAAGCGATGTTTACAATAAAGGTGATTTTGCAAGTGTACGAAAGCTTTTTTTTGAGTATTTTTAAAATTCAAATGTACATATATAAATAGCACTTAATATTTTAAAAATGGAGTCAGATATTTTAATTTTAGTATAAATGTCTAACCACACACGCACATACATACTGTAAAATAATTTAATTTTAGACATTTAAAAAATCTCTCATCATACTTTACTGCGAAAACTGTCGGTTTGTTTTCCCCAAATTTGTGACTTTTATAACCTCGAAGCCAGATTAGCTAATATTGTCCATTCTTTTTTTAATAAAAAAAACATATCGCCAGTTTCCCTTATACAAACGTTCAATATTTGCAATGTTAGGTAGTAAGATTATACTTAAGAAAATGTAAGCAATTATGCGTTATTTCTATCACGACAAAAGACATAACTTTTCGATATTCCATTCCATTCGTCATTTTTTTTTATATCTTCCCTTCTTTTAGAAATCTTATAAAAAGATATTGGATGAATCTTCCATAATCACCCACCTTACAATTGGCGAATTTACTGTATAGTGTTGGAAGATTCGTTTATATTTGAAAGGAACCGTGGACGGTAAATCCGATTTCAGAAGATTACGCGAAGTTTGTACTTTTAGTAATTAGCGATTAGTAAATTTATGTTATTTTAGTATGGAGCAAACGGACAAAAGAAGATTTACTAATAGATATTTTTCATGTGCAGTTATTTTACTATCATTAAAAAAACATTAATTTGAATGTACAAAAAAATGTTTTTTTCAATTGTCAAAAGTGGCCAATGGAACAATATTTGTTCATTTAGCCTAGTTTTTTTTTTTTTAAAGTACCTCAAATTCAATTAAAATTTCGATCATTATAAAATTTTGGCTGATGCACTGCCCGAGCAGCTGATCGTAGTGACAAATGTTAGGTTTATTTTACTATTACTAAAAAAGCATTACTTTGAATTGTTTGAACAATTTGAAAAAACTTTCAAATGCCAAAGGTGGCTAATGGAACAATATTTGTTCATTTACTCTAGGTTTTAAAAAAAGTACCTCAGATTCAAATTAAATTTCAATCATTATAAAGAAATTTTGGCTGATGCACAGCCCGGGCAGCTGATCATAGTCACAAATTAACGTTTTTAGTTTTATTTAGGCAACAAACTGATGAATAATGACGTCTTGAAAATAAAAGCATGCTTTTTTCTCCGTCTTATTACGCTCATTAGAGAAATGCGAAAAAAAATCTTCGGTTTGCCAAAAAGATCACTACTAAAATTTTTACATAACTAACTTTACTTATCATTTGCAAAGAGTTTTGATAGTGAAAGATCTAAAATTCAATCAACAGCAATTTGACATTATTTAATGGAATGTAGTTTCGAGCGTAATTAACCCTGTTTTGCAGCTAACTCTGGTACATTTTTAGCCATACCGTTACGAACATTTCTAACGTTTCACATCAAACTTGGTTGTGGATCCGATTACGGATGATTGGGAAGATTCTAATTGAATGTTTTCTATTTGAATCAGTTATCGAGGTTATTTTCCTAGGTTAATAGTTGCATGATTAAAACTGGTATGTAAAAAGAAACGGCAGTTAAAATGACATTATTTTAATTTTATTCACACAATTCCGCTTTAAATATCCACTTTTACATGATTCACATATTTTAAAATATAAAAGTCAAATACTGTTTTGATTGTATTTACTCTACTGGAAATCGAAGATAAGAAACTGTAGAGAAAACCTGTCAAAAGAAGACGTATGTTACCAAAATGTAATGTAACATAGAGAGAGATTGTATTTATGTTATCGGATCAGCACAAAGAACAAAGCTGAGAAGCCCGGAGTAAAATACCTAACAAACGAAAGTGAATAACCCGAACATTCTTAAGTTAAATGGTCAATCTCTGCAGTCATTGTAATTTTCTCTTTTTTAGTAGTGTGATGGTATGGTCATAATGGCCGCATTTCCCTCCCAAACTCTACATGATGTACTAAAGAGTTGCTTCTGAATTGCCCGTATTTCGTCTAACGCATCAGATAATATAATAGCGCAATTGCGTCCGATGCGTATTCAGAAAATGCGGAAGTATATTCCAGGTGAAGGTCCACATTAATTTAAAATACAGGGTCGGATTTTCCATTTCGTTTGATTGAATGTTTATTTGAAAAATGATCCAGCGCAGCGGGCTCAGCCTGCTAGTTTACAATAAAATAACTTTAGACTTTCCATGCTCCATCTAATCAATTTATTTAATAATTTTTTGCTGGGTAATATTCCGAAGAAATTATTTAAATTAGTTGTGCCACAGACATAAGTTTTTTGTCCGTAATTATAACTTTTAGGTAGCTTTCATTACAAAAAGCTACCTATTGCAGCCGTTCGGAGGAAAGCGATTTCAAAAAATTTTGATATATTTTCATTGATCATGACCCCAGACACCGAAACCACCTTCCGTTCAAGATTGATATATATATATATATATATATGTATATATATATATATATATATATATATATATATATATATATATATATATGACCTATGTCACACTGTAACTCTCGTAATTATGAACCGATTTCGATGTAATTCGGTGTGTACATAGTACATACCAATGTCTCGACCGAGTTCGTTGGCCATCTTCATCCGGCATTTTGTTTCAAAATGGCGTCCATTTAAAATTTTTAAAAAAATTAAAATTTGAAATGTGGTATCAAAAAATTCAAAAGGGAAAAATATTATTTTCTTATGTATTTGAGCTTTATACAAAGGTTCCGGAGCAGTTTTTGTTTCGTCTATATCTTAAACAAGTTGGAAATTGCTCGTCAAACGTGGCAAATGAGGTGCGTTCGTACTATAACTAGTTTTATAATTATTTTTTGCACCCCATATTGTACTGAATGTATATTATTTTGCGCTTCATAAGTGCATAGTCTGTAACATCATTAAAATGCACTTACAATAATTTTTTCCCCATTCCCCGTAATGTAACGGAAAACTTTTGACTGTCCCTGTAATTAAACTATACATTCGATTTTCATAAAATTTGAAATGGCTCGATAAAATTTTGCAGCAATTATATATTTAAAATTTCAGACCATTCGGAAGGCAGTAAAATCATTTAAATGCATTTGCAATAATTTTTTCCCATTGGCCATAATGTAACGGAAAACGTTTGGGTGTCCCTGTAATTAAACTATACATCCGATTTTCATAAAATTGGAAATGGCTCAACAAAATTTTGCAGCAAT
Organism: Maratus speciosus; assembly: GCA_963932465.1. Classification (NCBI taxonomy): domain Eukaryota; kingdom Metazoa; phylum Arthropoda; class Arachnida; order Araneae; family Salticidae; genus Maratus; species Maratus speciosus. The sequence continues at coordinate 437,641,035 of OZ010789.1, forward strand.
TATATATTAAAAATTTCAGACCATTCGAAGGCTGTAAAATCATTAAAATGCATTTGCTATAATTTTTTCCCATTGGCCGTAACGTAACGGAAAACTTTTGGGTGTCCCTGTAATTAAACTATACATCCGATTTTCATAAAATTGGAAATGGCTCGACAAAATTTTGCAGCAATTATATATTAAAAATTTCAGACCATTCGGAAGTCTGTAACATCATTAAAATTCACTTGCAATAATTTTTCCCATTGGCCGTAATGTAAAGAAAAACTTTTGACTGTCCCTGTAATTAAACTATACATCCGATTTTCATAAGATTGGAAATGGCTCGACAAAATTTTGCAGCAATTATATATTAAAAATTTCAGATCATTCGGTCGGGTAGTTTTTGCTCTGTTATATGCGGACGGACAGACAGACGGACGGACAGACGGACGGACAGACGGACGGACAGACAGACGGACTGAACGACGACTATAGGTGCTACGTATTTATATACTTACGAACGCACCTAAAAATGGCTGAGTTATAGCATTTTGAATTTCTAGCGTGGCTGACATTTTGAAACGTCCTGAAATTTGTCACGCGATAAAAGGCGTATTTATGAACCGATTTCGATGTAATTCGGTGTGTACATAGAACATACCAATGTCTCGACCGAGGTCGCTGGCCAGCTTCATCCGCCATTTTGTTTCAAAATGGCGGCCATTTAAATTTAAAAAAAAAATTAAAATTTGAAATGTGGTACCAAAAAATTGAAAATGAAAAAATATTTTTTTCTTATGTATTTGACCTTTATACAAAGATTTCGGAGCAGTTTTTGTTTCGTCTATATCTTAAAAAATGGCTGAGTTGCAGCATTTTGAATTTCTAGCGTGGCTGACATTTTGAAAAATCCTGAATTTTGTCACGCGATAAAAGGCGTATTTATGAACCGATTTGGATGTAACTTCGTTTATACATAGAACATACCAATGTCTTGACCGGGTTAGTTGGCCAGCTTCATCCGCCATCTTGTTTAAAAATGGCGGCCATTTAAATTTTTAAGAAAAATTTAAACTTGAAATTTGGTACCAAAAAATTGAAAATAGAAAAAATATTTTATTCTTTTGTGTTTGACCTTGATAAAAAGATTCGGGAGCAGTTTTTGTTTCGTCTATATCTTAAGAAATGGCTGAGTTATAGCATTTTGAATTTATAGCGTGGCTGACATTTGAAACGTCCTGATTTTTGTCACGTAATAACAGGCGTATTTACGAACCGATTTGGATGTACCTTGGTGTGTACATAGTATATACAAATATCTCGACCGAGTTCGTTGGCCAGCTTCATCCGCCATCTTGTTTCAAAATGGTGGCCATTTAAAAAATATTAAAAAATAAAAAAAATTAAAATGAGATACCAAAAAATTGGAAAATGAAAAAGATTTTTTTCGTATGTGTTTGACATTAATACAAAGATTCCGGAACAGTTTTTGTTTCGTCTATATCTAAAAAAATGGCTGAGTAATAGCATTTTGAATTTCTATTGTGGCTGACATTTTAAAACGACCTGGTTTTTGTCACGCGATAACAGGCGTATTTATGAACCGATTTGGATGTAACTTGGTCTGTACATAGTACATAGCAATGTCTCGACCGAGTTCGTTGGGCTTTACCAGGGGCCGAGAGGCTCTGCTCTTGAAACTGGTAGACGGGAGGTGCTGGGTTCGATCCCAATCGCGCCCGTCGGCCTAATCGTTCGGAGTTTTCGTGGTTTTCTTCGAGCTGTGGATCTTCCATGCGTTAATACGGATTAGATTCCCTTAGAAAGACCCCCACGGAGGGCACTCTCCCCGGGACTATATCCCTCGTGCAGATAATTGGCCGTCAAAAATCAACCCAACCCAACCCGAGTTCGTTGGCCAGCTTCCTTCGCCATCTTGTTTCAAAATGTTTTCCATTTAAAAAAAATTAAATTTAAAATTTAAAATGAGGTATTAAAAAATTGGAAAATGAAAGAGATTTTTTTTATGTGTTTGGCCTTGATACAAAGATTCCGGAGCAGTTTTTGTTTCTGAAAATTTGTTCTTTTGTTTATATCTTTAAAAATGGTTGAATTATAGCACTTTGAATTTCTAGCATGGCTAACATTTTGAAACGATCTTGTATTTGTCACGCGATAACACACGTATTCGCCTATTTCGATGTAAGAAGGCATGTGGATAGTATACATCAATACCTCGACTAAGTTCGCTGGCCAGATTCATCAGCCATCTTGTTTAGAAATGGCGGCCATTAAATTAAGAAAAATATATATATTTAAAGTGAGGTGCAAAAAAAATTAGAAATTGAAAAAGGTTTCTTTCTTAAGTATTTGACCTTGATATAAGGATTCAGGAGCATTTTTTGTTTGTCTTTACCTTAAAAACTGGCTCAGATATAGCAGTTTCAATTTCTATTGTGGGTGACATTTTGAAAAATCTGATTTTTTACATGCGACAGCACTCGTATATATCAACCGATTCCGATGTGAGTGAGCATGTGCACAGCACATACTAAGGTCTCGACCAAGTTCACTGGTTAGCCTCATCCTCCATGTTGTTTTAAAATGGCAGGCACTTTAAGAAATCGCCGAATTTGGCAGACAAATATAAGTTACTTTAAAGAAAAGCAGCTTGGATAAAGCTGACTAATTTCGCGAAATTCTCATTCATTATATTGATAAAAATTAGTATTGAATCTCCTATATTCGGTTTCCACTAAATTGAGCTTCGTGTGTTTGAATGATATAAGTTGGCTTTTTTAAAATAAGGAATATGAAAGCTACTTCTTCCTCCCGGCACTGGCCGGAAGGACTTTTTATTATCTAACAATTCATTCATTTCTACTCAATGAACAGAAATGAATTAAGAACATTCCGTATTTTTCTTTAATTTATATGACTGTTAAAAATCTTTCAAAACTAAAACACAAGAGGGACATTAATTTATATAATGTCATCAATAAGTTTAAGGAAGATTTTGGAAACAAATTATGTTAATGAGTATCAAAAGGGAAATCTCGGTGTCAATTTCCTCTCATGAATTTTTTTTAGATGAAGTTAAAATAGAACCCAAAACTTCTTCTTTCTCACACATGTTAATATTTCAAAAAGATGGTGCAAATATTAATCCGACAGTGTTATTACTTCGTAACTATACCAACTTTGATTTTCATCTTAAGTTCCTGTTCAATTTACTAATTGGAGTAAAAACGAGTTAATCTCTATCCCACAATTTATTAAAATCAATATTGTTCGTTATTCTGTTGGACATTAGGTGCTTGAAAATTACCAGGTTAGGTGGATGCAAATCTACCATCGTTGCGTGAACAGCCGATGTACAACAGAAATATGAAAGAATCAGAAAAATTGCTATTACAACGCCCTCTTTCGGCGGAATATTTTCACATTGAGGGAGGACATGCTTGGGGTCACCACCAGCATCTTTTTTTCCACTTTTTATGCACAATTCAAACAAGTGATGCTAAAAAAGTAATGCTAGAATAGCAAAAATTAAAAGCAAGTGATGCTAGAAAAGCAAAAATTAAAAGCAATATGGTAGAAATGGAAAGCTAAAATAGAAACAAAAAAAAAAAGGTTTCTGTTGCTTGTGAATTACTGCTAGAATAGCAGAAATTACAAGCAAGTGGTGGTCTTGATTTCTGCTTGGGCAGCAACATATTCAAGCAACACAAGCTGGATTATGTATGCTGGCCAAGCAGTAAAGTGGGCCAAAACACACCATGACTTTTTGGTAATTCTGGTGGAACCAGCAAATGTGTCATGGTAGTTTATGCTATTTTACTTGCTGGGATCTGCTGCTTGCTGGGATAATGCTTGTCTAGCAAACAAATACCAGCATGAATTTTGACCTGGGTAGACAAAGTTATTACACAGGGGATTTGTTTAAATTCTACAATATCTCCATACACTTTTCCATGATACAAATCGGACATACAAACACACGGTCATACGCACGAAGAGACAGAAATTTTGTATAAACAGATTTTTTGCTACCTCTGGCCCCTAAAATGTGTAAATCCGTCGAAAACCGGGAGTCGAAAAAAATCTTGATTACAATACTTTCTTTTTTAGAAAGAAGAAAATAAAAATATGAAGAAGTATAACTGTATTAAGCAAAAACGAAAAATAATTTTCAATATTTTTGTACACGAAAGATATTTTTTGGCAAAATAAATCAGCATATGATTAAGTAATTGAGTTTAAGAAAATAATTTACTTTTTATTAAATAAGAAGACATTTTAGATTTCTTTAAAAAATGCATCACTTTAAATATTGATTCTTTAAACGTTTTTTATCAGAAAATTTTACATTCGATTCATCATAATTACTCAAATACTAAAATCTAACAGAATTTTAATTGAGTAAAATTATATTGATTTTTACGTAGTATTAACTAAAAGTCTAGTTTTGTCAAAAACTTATTGATAAATTTTCATCTACCTCTGAATAAAAATAGTGATTCAATTTAGTTTATTAAATATAAATATTTTATGCTGTTATTTATACTGTTATTTTTATGCTCGAGGTGAACATTTCACTAAATGTAAAGCTTCTCAAAATATTCTACGCACGCAGAATTTCAATTCAAGATTTTGTTTGAAATATACCTGACATGTGAAAGCAATATTCTCATTACATGCATAAGAAAATGCGCTCAGAATTCTTATTTTTTCTGAAATGCGTTCCATCCTAGAAGATCCTGTCAAAAGGGACAAGGAATATTGAATTTGTAAATTTTCCAATTTTGCTATAAAAAATATTAAAAGGTTTTTATTTAAAGGATACATTTGCTAGCTAGTCTATTAATACAATGAGACAAATAACCTTGCTTCTTTTAAATTTTTAAGGTAAAAGTGTTGTTTTAGAATATCTTTTCTCAAACATTTTTCTGTAATAAAGTGGATTAAATTCAGGGTTATTGAAATGCCGTAAAATCATTTTATATTAAAATTGGGTTTTGAGTAACTATCGAGAATATTTATTTTCATATGTAAAAGTCATAAGGGCGCAATATGTTTAATAAAATTTTTAACAGGTATATTGGTCTTAGAAATTGTTTTTCATGGATGAACCTTGATTCCGATTATCATTATGAAACTTCACGAAATGAAGCATGGAGTTATTTTTTTATTACTCCCTTACTTTTGAATTCAATATTATAGAATAACAATGAATAAAATATTGCCTGTAAATTTTCATAACTATACTTACACAAATTTTAAAATTATATAAATGAGGAATAATCACTGTAATCCCGAGATCTCAATACGGATACTACTTATTCTGTGCATATTTATAAAAATAAGTTGCATGAGGACACGATAAAGTCAAATGAATTAACGGCAATGAGATGACAGTGCTGAGAATTAAAAATTTAATCATATCGGAAGGATTATATTACATATTTATTTTTACATTATTGTATAATCCGCAGAATAAGGAGGATGATGAATTTAAAGGTACAATTTAAAGGAATTTGTAAAAAAACTATTGTGTTAGCCACATAAGGAGTTTTTAAGGCTTTTTTAAGTTTGTACTATCCCCAAAAACACTTACTTTTCGGTACACTATTAGACCGCAGCCGGCGGTCTCGGCTAAGTGTCGGCATCGGCAAGTGGTTTCGATGAAGTGTATATCGGCAATTGAAACTTAAGAATCTGTTTTTTCCACTGACGGTTATCCTAATCACCCCCTTATGATTGCATATCGGCTAGCGACTTACACCGGTAAGCGATCCAGGACTGATATGTGATTTCCGATTGTGGTCTGATTAGATTTGTCAACATCGGTCCGAATTTGGAATTTTTAGTCTTAGCCGACATTTTTTTTTTCTTTTTCATAATTCTTTTTGAGTTTTGATCAGAGATATACACCGAAGAGCCAAAACATTATGACCATCCCCACATTTTGCGATGAACACGTTTGGTTTACGTAGAGGGCACGTAATCAGGTGGGAATGGTATTTAACTAGTGCTAGGGAGTCTGAGGAATCATTTTTGCGTTTACAGCCTGTGATGGAAAAGGTTTCTGATTTAAGTGACTTTGATAGCGGGCAGAATTCAATGGCCCAATGGCTCAGAACAAGTATATCCGAAACCATTCGACTTGAGGGTTGTTCGCGGCATATCGTTTTTAGTACTTATGGAAAGTTCGTGAATGACAATGAAACCTTCAGCAGACGCGATGGCGTTGGACGTCGACGCATTATCAAAGAAAAAGGACATCGGAGACACCACCGCTTGGTAATACAGAATCGGTGACAGACACTTACTCAACTGCCAGCCCAATGCAATACAGGTCCAAGTAGGATTATTTCAGAACACACTGTTGAGCTGACACTGTTGGATATAAGGCTATGCAGCAAACGCCTCAGTAATGTGCCTCTGTTGACCAAGCATCATCGCCAACTACTCTTATACTAGGCCGAGGAACATCGTGACTGGAGCATGGATCGTTGGGAGAGAAATGACTGGTCAGATGAATCACGATTCATTCTCCAACCCGTCGATGGTCATGACAAAATACGCCTTCTTACTGGCGAACTGTTGTTTCCCCTTATCCAGTAGGCCATACAAAGGCCGGTGGTGGCAATATTAAGCTTTGGGAAACATTCTCATGGGCATCTCTGGGGCCTGTGGTTGTGGTAGAACATATCACGAAGTCCGCAGACTATCGGAACATCAGTGCGGAACTTTTGTACCATTAAAATGTTATTTCTCCACCGAACTGGAAATGGAGTCTTGGAGCAAGGCAACGCTCCATGACACAGGGCTCAAATTGTGTTGGGGGGGGGGGGGGTCCCAAGAACATAATACTAAATTTCAGTTAAGGTCCGGACAACTTAACTGAATGGATCTTAATACGATAGAGAAAATTTTGGGTGTCATGGAACAGCAGCTCAGACCTAAAAAACAACAATGCTGTAATATCCTGGATTTACGTGACCGCTACTTAAATATCTGGTACAATCGGTCTTCGGCCATGTACCAAGGACTTGTGGCATTCTTGTCAAGGTGGATGTAGCTTTTTTGCGGGCCGAAACCGAGATAATTCGTTATAAGGTAGATGTTCATAATGTTTTGGCACTTCAGTGTATATTTCATATAAAATTCTAACAGTGATAAACAGAAAAAATGTCAAAAATAGCCTATATTTATTTATTTAAAAAAATGTTTTCGAATTCTTTTTAAAGAGGACTTACAATTATTTGAATAATCAATATATATTTATTTTTTAAAATGCTCCTTAAAATTTTTATTCATTATAAACTTAATCGTAGAAAGAAAAAAAATACTTCGTAAGTTATTTCAACTTATTTTCTAATTATATATTCATTTTTAAAGCAGTAACTATGTTTCTTATTTTATTTTAAAATCCAATTATTAAAAGATTTCTAAATTTATTTTACAAGGTATAAAAATATAAAAAAAAAACTCTACCCAATCTTTTTAGCATTAAAAGAAAGATTCAGAAATCTCCCACTTCTAAAAAATGATTTATCAAACGAAGAAAAAAAAGATATATTAATATTTCTATTTTTGTTTAAGATTAAAAAATGTTAATATTGCTACATTATTATTAAAAAGATATTCTACATTAAATCCTCAAAAGACATAAAATAAATTCTTATTATAATTAAATGTGATTAATTACCAACTTATTTTTTTATTAAAATAAGTTTTTCTATGTTACAAATATATATTACGTTGAGTAAAAAGTTTTCCGGCAAAATTTTCTTTTTCTAAAATGATAAATACATACGAAATCATTAAAACTAATAAGGATGGTAATCTCCGTTTAAATCTACAATCGTCTGCCAACTTTTTGAGAACTTTTCAATTCCTTTTGCGAAAAATTGGGGCTTGCGCGAGTCCAGAAAGAGATCGACCTCATTTATGACCTCCTCATTTGAACCGAAGATTGCGCCATCAAGATGCCGCTGAAGATGAGAAAACAGATTGGAATCTGAATGGGCCATGTCTGGGCTGTATGGTGGATGTTGCATTAAATCCCACTCTAGATGGTAGAGCGTCCAGCCGGTCATCGCTCTAACGTGTCGCCGGGCGTTATCTTGATGAAAGAGAACCACCTTCCTTCTGAACTCATTTCTTCGTTTTTCGCGAAAGGCCTCGTAAACTTTGATTAGCACTGTTTATAGTCTGTCCGCTTTTCATGTACTCTTTGTACAGAATTCCGCGGCAATCCCACCAGATGCAGAGAAGCATCTTCTTGTTACTCAGGGCACGCCTTACAACCGAACCTGCTGTTTCTCCAAGTACTGACTACCCTCCTTTACAGATTGTATTGTTGTAGTACACACATTTTTTATCACAGGTCAAAATTCTGTGCAGAATGTTCTCTTTCTTTTGACCTCTGAGCAGAGCCAAACAACAGTTTTTTCTCTTGCGCTTGTCTTCAGCAGTCAATTCGTGAGGCAACCAGCGGTTGAACTTAAACTTTATATCGTTCACAATCAACTTCAATAGGGCGGGCAGTACGTGGTTCAACTTCAATGTCGAAATTTCCAACTTTAAACTTCCGAAACTAAACTTTGACTGTATCATAAGAAACAGTATTGAAGCCTAATCTTTCACACATTTTTCTGTGGCATTCAGTTGCAATGAGTTTGTGAAGGACCCATAGTACATAATCGTTCTGAACTGCTGACGTGATAGCTCCATTTTAAACACTTTTTTGAAGCACAAGATAATAAATATTTAACAAACAAATTACATAGTCATGTAGTTCCTATGCTCTGCTTTCGAATGCAAAAATTAGTTGGTTGAAAAAATAACAACCACACAAATGACAACTGTTGGCACGAAGATATCTCCCCTTGGCGGAAAACTTTTTACTCAACGTAATATTTCTTAAATTAACACATTTAATTACAGTAAACTCCCGACTATTCGGCCTAATGTGGCGGAAGAGTAAGCCGGATAGAAAAAAATGTGAGATAGGCCGGAGTTCAATAAATATTTACTCACTTCCTTCCCTCCCCCCACCATGATATTAACAACACATGTTACACATTTTAAGATAAATTTTATATATACAGTACATACAGTTTCAGAATAAGCAAAACATTAACGTAAAACCTTAGCCTAATTCGTAAAAAATGGGTAAATATTATTTTACTGTTTATTATTAAATTACTAGAAAGGTAGCCCGTCAAAAATGAAGGAAATTTAGATATAAAGATATATACAACTCATGTGCAAGAATATAAGTTTTCTCACTTGTTCCGCAGTGATAGATGAAAATAACACATTTTAAGAACGAAACACATTTATGAAAAACTGTGTACAGTAGAAGACCACTAATCTGCACAATTCCAAGTTTTCTGCAGATTTTTGCGGTCATGTCTATTCAGTCTTTGTTTACATTTTTTTAAAATTCATATATTGGACAATTTAGATTATTAAGCCTTAAAAATAAATAAATTACACACTTGAAGTAAGGTAAAAACTATTAAATTATCGTATACGATTTCATAAAATGGTATTATATGTGTGTGCTTCACGATCTTGGTTACGACTTTGGCGAAATTGGCTGCAACTTGTCATAATTCTAATAGTGTGGGCCTCTATAACAAAAAAGTAACCAGTTTTTAGTAAAATTTCTGATATAAAGTAGTTTTCAAAAACTTGTGTAAAATTGCAGGCCGTTCTCATGTTATGCCAGTCCTGGGAATAATATTTCTAACACTGAAGAGTTTCCATGTATATATGGAATTTAGAAAATCTTCTCCAAAAGAAAGGTCCTGAAATGACATTGTAATTCCTCTAACTTCAAAGTTTAATCGGGCCCTGATGTTGTTTACTGAAATCTAATAAATACAGTTATTTTGAATATTACAACAGAATTAAACAGCTAAACTTATTTAACTTAAACTCGCTGTTACTTCCCGATGTTATTTTTTAGTATTAAGAAAGAAAATTATTTAAATTTTTCAAATCATGCACATTTATAATTTTTTTCCGTCTTTAATAACTAAATAATGAAAAAATATGCTTTTGTTCTGATCTCATAAATACGACAATAAAATAATGTAACTAAGAGACATTGCAAAATTAAATCTTTGTGATTTCAAACCATAAACAAATGATACCGCCACCATTTTACATACTATGACGTCATTAGAATATTGTCCATTGATTGTTGGAGAACTTACTTTGTGAATGATTACCTCAATGATTTAATATTTTTTACGGTTCACGATGAATGAATCACTTGTGTTTGTTTAGGTTTATGGAATGAGATATTAAGCCGTGAACCCAATTTCAATTAAAGTTATCCAAAGATATATGTATTTTTAATCGAAATTAAAAACAATGCTTTAATCTCGAAATAAAATGTTTTAGTTTGTATAATTGGTTATTTCTGTTAATTATTTATTTATGTACTTTTCCATTATAGCGCATTTAAAAAAAAAAGCTTGGCGTAATTCGGGCATCAGAAAGTGAGATATGTTGCCAAAATATACAGCTATGAAAACAACTCTAATGAACTTTTATTTTTGTTTATATATGCACTTATATACATAAAAAAATCGTTTCTAAATATATATAATATTTTTTTATATACAAATTACAGCACAGATTTCACATATGAACCGGGATACCTATGGCGCTAAAATGGTGTTATTTTGCCGGCTATTGTTTTTTATTTATTAATAAATTGTTTAGGCACAGATGTCATATTCGCCCCATATTGGCGCGATTTTTTTCCGACGCCGATTTGGCGAAAACATCAACAGCATAAGCAACAACATCCGGGTTACCATATCAAGCAAAATAACGACACTTTGGCGCCGGTTAAATACATTGCGTATATGACATTGGCGTCAGAAAAAAATCGCGCCAATATGGGGCGAATATGACATCTGTGCCATTGTGTATTTACTTTTATTTTCTGTTTTTAAATTATATAAACTGTTTTGTTCTATAGTTATTATTCAAACTTTTATTTATTTGTAGTTATTTCCTTTTCAAAATGATAGCAAATAATTTAAAAATATATAAGTAACTGGTATTCGAAAGCGAGATTTCTGCCGAATTGGCGTCAGAGAAAAATCACGCCAACCCCGATGCGTATATGACATCTGTGCAAAAAATACTTCTGTTTCTTTATAAAAATGGATAAATAGTTTTTTTTTACATTAAATAAATTGTATACATATGCAAAAAATTGCTTGTGAGTATGAAGCAGTAAATAGGTTGTCAGAAAATACGTTGGCAAACTTCTTTCTCGCCAAGAAACTTTTCTCCGAAGTATTATACGTACATAAGTAATGATTGCTAGAAATGCATTTTTAATTATGATATGCGCTTTTATGTTTCACTACATTTATGCATACTATACCGTGTGTATAAATGCTACAGTTCATATGCAGGGCTACACAAAAGAATTCGTAAGGGTTCCTGAGTATGAGAATAAATTGCTTAAAGGAGGTTTTTAAAGGAGTTATGCAGTTTTACGCTGAACTGCATTTAGATTACTAAGAAATGTTTGTAGAATATAGATAAAATGATATACATGGTCACGCAAAGAATTGGATACATAACCGTCTATGGATGATAATATCTGGAAATATGATTTCAGTAGCTTTAAGAGTAGCTTAAATTAAATTTTAGCTAAATAGTGGCATGTAAATAACGGTACTATTGCTATGGACGGTAACTGCTGAAATCAATTTTTTTAAAAAATTATGCGTTTTCTAAAATGTTTACTTAGTTATCTTATTTACCTTATTTCCCTAAATAACGAAGTTTTGTTAAAGCATTCAGGATGTGTTGGAAAGTGTTTCATATTCTATGCTTAACGCATGATTTTTCTTTCTTCTTTAGTCTTATTTTGCATTTATTTTATTCTTAATTTTTAGTCTTATACTGCTTTATAGAAACTTTGGCACAGTTGTCATATATACCCCGTATTGGAGCGATTTTTTCCGACGCCAATTTAGCGAAAACATCAACAGCATAAACAACAACATCCGGGTTACCATATCAAGCAAAATAACGACACTTTGATGACAGTTAAGTACCCGTTGTGTATATGACATCTGTGCCGAAACTTTAATATTTAATGTTTAAACTCTTCGCTCCACTCACCTTGCATATAGTATAAACTATAACACAGATAGCGCAAAATAATAGACAGTTTGATACTTTTCCACTGTAGGGGCTTTGGCATTTTTTAAAAAAAGTTTGGTGTAATTTGGGCATCAGAAAGTGAGATTTGGGTACTTTTCCGTTATGCGGATACCATTGTCGCCAAGCGTAATAGTTGGCGCAAAATGAAAGTCACGTGAATTAAGGCATTTGAAAAATAAAAGAAAAAATATTGTCGTGCTAAAGTGAGCATTTAAAAAATATAACATTTGAAAATTCCAGACTTTTACGAACTATTTCATTAAATCACAAATATATACTTAAAATAATTGAACAAATAACTGTTATAAAATAAAGCAATAAAATAAAACTCATATTAAACTGCTGGCATAAAATTACAAATATCTTTTAGCATTTTGAAATAATTGGCGCATTAGCATACATGGTACTTTTCCGTTATACGGACAGCATGCTAAAATGTATGCTAATGCGCCAATTATTTCAACCTTGATCGTAGATTTTTATTGTAAACCATGCGAAACATTGTGATTTGGTATTTATGAAACGTGAATCACGTTAACCTTGGAAAGCTTTTCAATCTGCTATTAATCGAATTAAAAATGATTTTTTTATAAAGTTGTAGTTTACTTTTACTGCTGATGCTGAGATGGATTTTATCATTTGGCAATTACCAGATGATGAGAAAGTTGTGATAAAACTGTTTCAGGAATTTGTAATTCTGGATAATAAAAGATTGTGTTCAAAAAATCATGAAATGAAATTATGGATGAGTTCTGGAAATCCGAAATTGAGTTGTAGCTTACGATCATGCGAAGAAAGCGTAGAAATACGACAAAAAACTTGGTTTAAAGGATCGCGGGTGACTTTTCTTAATGCTTCGAGGTTTATATATTTATTGTGCAAAGAGTTGACATCGATTAAGTTTTGTGAGCTGCAACTTGATATGAACCACAACACAACAGTGGAATGGAAAAGTTATTCGAGAGAAGTTTGTGCAAATGCTTTATGTTCTCGACCAAATAGAAAAATCGGTGCACCTAATAAAATTATAGAAGTAGATGAAAGTCATGTATTATTTATACAGATTGTTGGAAAGGATATAAAACAGATGAACTGCTAAGTGCTGGTTATGATCATTTCACAGTAAATCACAAATACAATTTTGTCGACCCTAATACTGGATGTCATACTCCAAATGTTGAAAGATTATGGGGCATCGCAAAATGGCGCAACAAAAGACATCGGGAAGCTGTTCGTCATCATTTAGAGTCGTATCTCATAGATTTTATGTGGCTACGCCTTCATTCAAAAAATGAAATGTTTACTGCAATGCTGAAAGATATTTATAATTTTATGGCAGCAGTTTAATATGATTTTTTATTTTATTACTTTATAGTATAACAGTTATTTGTTCATTTATTTTAAGTATATATTTGTGATTTAATAAAATAGTTCGTAAAAGTTTTTTAATTTTCAAATGTTATATTTTTAAAATGCCCACTTTACTATCGAGAATGTTTTTTCTTTTATTTTTCAAATGTTTCAATTCACCTTATTTTCATTTTGCGCCAACTATTGCGCTTGGCGACAATGCTGTCCGTATAATGGAAAAATACCGCATACATTTTGGCATGGTGTCCGTATAACGGAAAAATATTGAGAATTGTTGTCAAATCATATAAACAGCTATGAAAACAAACTTGATGAGTGTTTTTTTTTTATATGTTTATTTTACATGTATATTATTCATGTTTGTATGTACAAATTACATCTGTTTCTGTATAAAATTAGAGAAACGGCTTTTTTAATCGTATAAATAAATCGTATAAATATCGAAAAAAAATGCATGTGTAAGTGTATATAAAATGAAACTGGATAGGTTCCGGGAAAATGTTGCCAAATTTCTTTATTCGCCAAGGCAATTATACTGGAAAAGTACCTAAAGCACATTAAAATTGCACAGTTAGGAGCTCATACAGTACAGCGTCGTCTATTGGCGGTTATTTTATTAGTAGCATCGGGAGGAAGATGTAAAGATGTACTTTAAATTCTCACCCATAGATTTTGAAAAAATATCTTAAAAGAGCGGAGCTTAAATTAAATTTTGGTGACCTCCTTTATGAAAGATTAATAGTTATAAATGGGAATTTCACCAAATCAGCCAGCTATTGCCAAGTTGGCCAACATTTGGCGCTACTGTGGTAACCCTGCATTAGTATTTTTCAACAATTACTCATTTCAATGAGGTGGTCCTACCGGAATCGTGAGGGACACACAGAGACTTGGATTTTATATAAATAGATTGCACAAATATGAAAAGTTATGCATAAGATAACTGTCAAAACTTAGTTTTAGGTTTTGAAAAAGGCTTTGATAGGTGTCTGCTTCTCCCTGTTAGCTCTCTTCCGCGACGCAATTTTCTTCCATTTAGGGAAGCAGATGATATTAGCTGGCGTCGTTTCCTCCTGCCGAAAAATGTACTGCCTCATTCATCTTGAATACTCCCGAATGCGGGATGCGATTTTTCTTGCCATCCTCCTCATTTTTTCTTCTGTTATTTAAACCTGTGTCACCATTTCTATAATATCGTTGTCAGTTAAGTCATTATCTTCGACGATTGCCATCTATTCTGTAATGTCCTTTCTACTGGCATCGTCAGATTCCGGAGTTGTTTTCAATAACGAAACACGCTTATCGTTCTCATCTTCCTCTTCAGTTTCCTACAAGAATTTATGCCTACCTTTATGATCCAAAAGAATGTTCCAAGACCTTGCCTATGTTACTCCTTCCTGCCATGAGTCAACACATTTCCCACTTGCGAAAACCTGTCTGTCTCGACCGCTTGCAACATTCCTCATTTTTTTACTAGTCCGGAAAGCACGGGGGGCCGGATAGCGCTAGCGGGATATTCGGGAGTTTAACGTACATTTTAATTCCTAAAATAAAAATTGCATTGCCAGAAAAAACCCCTCTAAAATTCATAAATTTTATTAAATACTTAAACATTCAAAAATTTAAAAGAAAGATTAAAAAAGTCCCTTATTTAAATAATTATCTACCAAAAGATAAAAAAATATATAAATTAATATTTCTATTTTGTTTAAACATTAAAAATATTGATAAGTAACAAATTAACATTACAACATAATCATTAAAAAATGTGTTCTACTTTAATCATCAAAAGACATAAAATGAATTCTTATTCTAATTAAAAGGTCTTAATTACCAACTTATCGTTTATTAAAATAAGTTTGACCACTAGAATTGACCCTATTGATAAATTTGACCTTTCCGGTGTTTATATCATTCGTTTTCTTAAAGAAGGTGGTTATAGAAATTATTATATTGGCATGACTCAGAGAAAATTCCAAGTGAGATGTAAAGAGCACATTGCAGACATAAAATTTAATAGAGGTAAAACCGCATTATCTAGGCTAAATAAAATAGAAAACATAAATATTTTGTTTAATGAAAGTAGAGTAATTTATAGGTCAGATTTTTATTTGCAACTTTTTATTAGAGAATCTATTGAAATTTACGTCAGAAACTCAATGTTCTGCAATGATTCCTTGTCATTTCAAATCCCAAATATTTGGATTGAATTGTTAGATAATTTGAAAATAAAATAAGGTAACGTGAAACATGTTAAAATATTACGCGCGTGATTTTTATTTATTTATTTTTAAATTTCATTTGTAATAGTTTATTGTCATTTTCCATCTTTGTGTTTATTTGTTTTTCTGATGATGATTGAGTAAATTCAGTCGAAACATGTCAAATTATTAAGATCTTTTAATGTATTTTATTAACGTTTGACGTCCTTTTTAGCAATTAAATGTTTAATATATATTTTGAGTGTATTTTTTAGAATATATATTTTTGAAAAGTTTGTCCATGTTAAAAAAATAATTATTATAAATTAAAGAAACGCATATAATTACATCATAATTCCTAATAATTTCATTAACTGAACAAAACCTCTAAATATATATATATATATATTTAATACTTAATGACTCTTAAATTTATAAGAAAAACGAATCCGTTTGCCTTAACTAACTCGCTAAGATATTTATTTCATCCATTTAAATATTAAATTAACTTGTAAATACAGGCGCATAAGACAATTACAAACAAACGAAAAACCAACAACTATAAAACACTTTAAAATTCCAATTTTCCCATCTACCTTTTTACCTACAACGACAAATCATCACCTATCGAAATGCCATCGCATTATTAACCCTCTCTTTAACAAGGCTCAGTGCCCAAGTGGTTAAAGTGTTTACCTTCTGTGCTCGGGGCCGTCAGATCGAACACAGACTCTACCAGCGCCAAAATATGTTCCTTTGAAATATTAAAGAATACACATGCCACAATGGCTCATAGGTGGCGTCATCGAAATGGATTTTATTTTTCAATTTTTGCTGCTGTCGGGTTGCGGCCGGCATTCGTATGGTTAGCTATCGGCGTGCTTTGGGCATAGTGCTTTGCCGATACTAAACCGGCTGTATGCATCATGAATCGGGCCGCATTCGCGTGGCGTATCAAAAAAGTTTCGGAACCGATAGCTGCAGCCGGGATTGTGCCAATACCGCTGGTAGTGACAAGCAGCTGACGGACGATTGCTTACCGATAGCTGTGTGTTTGCTGGGATGCGTTGTAACTACTTATACCCAGTTTGGATATTTTATTCAACACTAAATGTAATATTAAATTCAATTTATTATTAATAAAAGCAAAAAGTGGTATATCGAATGCATTTTTTACTCTTTTCAATTGTTCGAATACAGTTTTGTCAATACTTTACATAAAAGATAGTTTTTTTTTTATAGACGAAAAAGAACCTTCCCAAAACGTAATGTTTTACATGAATGTAACACTTACATGACTTGCCAACTGAAAAGGAAATTAGTGGATTGAAACATAATGAATCAAACTTACTTTAAAATTATTTATTAACTTTTTAAAAATATCGGTGACACGCATGTAGGTATGTGATAAGTATGAGACAGTGAGAAATCCACAATAACTCACTCTTGCATACCGAGCAGAAAGCAGCATAGGAAAACCATTGTTAAAGCAGCTTTGCACCGAATTTTGTCTAAGTACACAAATATGCCCCAAACTTAAAAAAATTCGACTGGTCTTCAACAATAATCTCTGCAGACACTATAGTGAAGGCCACATCATTATGTAGGGCGGAGAAATCCTTCTTTTAACTCACCGAAGAACACCCTGAGAAACATACCTGTAAATTTCCATGACTATATTTACACAATTTTCAAAATTGTATATAAATGAGGAATGATCTCAGTACGGATGCCATTTATTGCTGGGAAATTTTAAAAATTAACCAGCATCAGGACACAATAAAGTCAATTGGGTGAATGTGCTTATAGGGGAGAGTAGCCTAATTTGGACCATTTCACTTGTTTTCAGGTGTAACTCACTTAATTTTTGTAATATCTGCAAAACATCATTACGTGGGGGTCAACCTATTTATCTACTAACTAAATAAATCTTTAGATCAATTTCTTTTCCAAAATCTTAAATTTAATTTTAATTTGAAAAATTTATCAAAAGTGGTCCAAATTCAGCAACTGTCGCCTAAGTTGTAACCCCAGTCTCCTAAATTGGACCAAATAATATCAGGTTATTTTAAGGACTAATGAATATAACTAATTTTATTAAGAGAAAAGTCGCGATTAATGAAACAATAAAACAAAATAACAGCAATGATATATAATGAAATCAAATATCTGAAAATAAGAGTAATAGTTTTAAATCAAAATGCATTCAAAATATAAATCAAAGTTATCAGTAATTAAGAACAGAAATTATAGAACAAATTGTCAGTTACTTGAATATCATGTAAGGAGTGATGCAAAGATTTTTCTTTTTAGATTCTGAATTATTAGATTTTTTTTTTGCAACAGAAGATTTCTTTACATTATGTTTGTAGTTCTTCCTTTCAATCATTTTTTGCTAATTGCATTACGCCTACTTTTTAAAACTTGAGTTCCAATTGCTTTTGTGCTGTGATAGCTTCCTTTTTGTTGTTTTTTTTTTCATTTCAAGGTGAAGGTGATATGACGAAGGTGTTATCACAACTATTTTTTGGCTCCCTCTGTACTTTGATTTAACTGAATTTAGCAAGGGAGACAACATTTCTAATGATTTTGTAGCTCTTGGGGAGGATTTGAAGCAAAGAAATTGCAAACAAAATTTATTGCATAAACATGTAAAAATATTTTTATGTTTATATACGCCTAATCTGTATAAAAAATTAATCCAGATTAAAAAAAAATGCATGAAGATAGTAATTAATTATACAATATTAAAAAATATTAAAAAAAATAGTGTACAAAGCTTACCGTCCTCGAAATTCATTACTTATTTTTAAAATTTATGATTGCATATCTGTTCCAATTTAAGCATCTTAAATTGGCCCAATTAAGGCAACTGCACCATTTTTTAAAACAGATAATCTCAAGACTAAGAACAAAAACAAAATCAAGCAAATCCGCGTGAAAATATGCGCAATAAACAGATGAATTCATATATGTATACGAAAACATAACAACCTACCTTAGTTTTAAAGATTTATCTTACGTTTAGTAGGGAAAAATTAGATCAAAACAGCTAACTTTAGGTTTTTTAAAATTGGCTAAAAACAGCACGTCATAGGTGGTTGCTTCTCGTAATCATAAGTAACGTCATTCTAATGAGTTGGATTTCAGCGTTAGATGGCGTCTCTTCCTATAATTAACTGTAGAATGGCAACGGTCCAATTAAAGCGGCGGTCCAAATATGGCTACTCTCCCCTATAACTTAATCATATCGGAATGATATTATTAGCCCTTTATTTTTACATCAGTGTATTAGCCACACAAGGATTTTTAAAGGATTTTTTTAAGTATCTGCAATGCCTTCTGTCTATTAATATACACTTATTTATATTACAATTATTTATATTTACTTATTGATATTTTAATCAACGCTAAATCCGATATTAAATTCAATTTATCATTAACAAAAGAGAAGAATGATACATCGAATACAATTCTTTAGTCGTTTCAGTAATTAGTTTCCACTGATATTGAAATGTGAGGCAAGTACATTTTAGGTAGCTTTCTTTACAAAAAGCTACCTATTGCAGCCGTTCGGAGGAAAGCGATTTCAAAACATTTTGGTATATTTTCATCGATCATGACCCCCAAACCTCGAAACCACCCTTCGTTCAAAATTGATATATATATATATATATATATCAATATATATATATATATATATATGACCTATGTCACACTGTAACTCTCGTATTTATGAACCGATTTGGATGTAATTCGGTGTGTACATAGTACATACCAATGTCTCGACCGAGTTCGTTGGCCAGCTTCATTTGGCTTCGTTGGCCAGTTTTGTTTCAAAATGGCGGCCATTTAAAAATTTAAAAAAAAATTAAAATTTAAAATGTGGTACCAAAAAATTGAAAATGGAAAAATATTTTTTTCTTATGTATTCGACCTTTATACAAAGACTCCGTAGCAGTTTTTGTTTCGTCTATATCTTAAAAAATGATCGAGTTATAGCATTTTGAATTTCTAGCGAAGCTGACATTTTGAAACGTCCTGAATTTTGTCACGCGATAAAAAGCGTATTTATGAACCGATTTGGATGTAACTTCTTTTATATATAGTACAGACCAATGTCTCGACCGAGTTCGTTGGCCACCTTCATCCGCCATTTTGTTTAAAAATGGCGGCCATTTAAAATTTTAAGAAAAATTTAAATTTGAAATGTGGTACCAAAAAATTGAAAATTGAAAAAATATTTTTTTCTTATGTCTTTTACTTCGATAAAAAGATTCGGGAGCAGTTTTTGTTTCGTCTATATCTTAAAAAATGGTTGAGTTATAGCATTTTGAATTTCTAGCGTGGCTGACATTTTGAAACGCCCTGATTTTTGTCACGCGATAACAGGCGTATTTATGAACCGATTTGAATGTAACTTGGTCTGTACATAGTACATACCATTGTTTCGACCGAGTTTGTTGGCCAGCTTCATTCGCCATCTTGTTTCAAAAGGGTTGCCATTTTTTTTTAAATGTAATTTAAAATTTAAAATGAGGTATTAAAAAATTGGAAAATGGAAAAGATTTTTTTATGTTTTTGGCCTTGATACAAAGATTCTAGAGCAGTTTTTGTTTCTGAAAATTTGTTCTTTTGTTTATATCTTAAAAAGTGGTTGAATTATAGCACTTTGAATTTCTATCATGGCTAGCACTTTGAAACGATCTTGTATTTGTCTCGCGATACCACACGTATTCGCCTTCGATGGAAGAAGGCATGTGGATAGTATACATCAATATCTCGACCAAGTTCGCTGGCCAGCTTCATCAGCCATCTTGTTTCAAAATGGTGGCCATTAAATTAAAAAATATATATATTTAAAGTGAGGTGCAAAAAAATTAGAAATTGAAAAAGGTTTCTTTCTTAAGTATTTGACCTTGATATAAGGATTCAGGAGCATTTTTTGTTTGTCTTTATCTTAAAAAATGGCTCAGATATAGCAGTTTCATTTTCTTACGTGGGTGACATTTTGAAAAATCTGATTTTTTGCCTGCGACAGCACTCGTATGTATCAACCGATTCCCATGTGAGTGAGCATGTGCACAGCAATTACTAAGGTCTCGACCAAGTTCACTAGTTAGCCTCATCCATCATGTTATCTTAAAATGGCAGGCACTTTAAGAAATCGCCGAATTTGGCAGCGAAATATAAGTTACTTTAAATAAAAGCAGCTTGGATAAAGCTGACAAATTTTGCGAAATTCTCATTCATAATGATTTAGTATTGATAAAAATTAGTATTGAATCTCCTACATTCGGTTTCCACTTAATTGAGCTTCGTGTGTTTGAATAATATAAGTTGGCTTTTTTAAAATAAGGAATATGAAAGCTACCTGTTCCTCCCGGCACTGGCCGGAAGGACTTTCATTTTATTGGTAGATATTTAATGTCTTGAATGAGTTAAAAAGTATTCGTATGCAGTAAGGGAATTTCTTTGTGATCTTATTGCGTACAATCTTTATATGCAATACTGGTTATCCGTGTTAGCTGAAAAAAAAAACATGGTTTTGTTATGCGCCAATGGACTTGCCTCACTTTTAAAAACAATGATTTGCTAATATACTGATTTTAATTGTTAAAAGGTGTAAATTAAAACTAAAAAAATAAAGAGTAAAAATACGTTTTTTCGACTGTTTAGAAGTTTCCACTCTTCCCGAGCTATTTTCAAAACAAATAAATGCAAATATTCTGAAATTGAACGGCTATGAAACGCCATCAATCAATTTTCACGTATTAGGCACGCTATTATTTTTTTTATTTTACTTGGATATTTATTTTTATTTGCGAAACCATTCAGTAAGTTGAGCTATAATTTTATTAAGTTAAATGATGGTACATAGTTAAATGCTGAATTTTTGCTTTTGCAATCTCTATGGTTCCTCTTATATTAGAGAGATAGTGTACACTGGAGTGAAAAATTATCTTACTTTCATTGAAATTTGTTGTGATGGGTTTCTTCGTAATACAATCTTCCTAGGGCTGTGGTTTTTCAATTAAGTTTAATATCAGCTACATCAAACTGAGTGATGGCGTTTCACAGAGCGTGCAGATTTAGAATATTTTTACATAGGTGTTTTAAAATTGACTCAAGTAGAATCGATACATCCCAGGAAATACATACCCTTCGGCTCACGATCGGAACGCAGCCGGCAGTGTCGGTTAAGTTCGGCATCGGCACAGTGGTTTCGATGAAGTGTTGGCAGCATGTCAGCAACTGAAACTTGGGAATCTGATTTTTCGACTGCCGGTTAGCGTAATCGGTCCCCTTATGGCTACAAATCGACAAGAGACTTACACCGGAAATATACGCAGGACCGTTATGTGATTTTTGATATTGGCCCGATTAGATTTGCCAACGTCGGTCGGAATTAGGAATTTTTATTCATAGCCGACATTTTTTATTTTTTCTTATTTTTGTGTAAGTTTGAGTTTTGCTAAGTGTTATATATTTCATATATTTCATACAAAATCCTAACAGCGATAAATAGAGAAATTGTCAAAAATAGCCATATTTATTTGTATTAAAAATTGTTTTTGAATTCATTTTAAAAAAGACTTAATTATTGGAATCATCAAAACATTTTTTTTAAATCGTTCCTTAAAATTATTATCCATTATAAACTTATTCGTAGAAAAAAAATATTTCGTAACTTAATTCAACTTATTATTTTCTAATTATATATTCATTTTAAAAGTAATAGCTAAGTTTCTTATTTTATTTAAACAACAAATTATTAAAAAGTTTTTAAATTTATTTTACAAGCTATAAAAATATGAAAAAATCTACTCATCTTTTTAGCATTTAAAATTAAAAAAAAGATTTGGAAATCTCCCCCCTCTAAAAAATTATTTACCAAACAAATAAAAATTAATTAATATTTCTATTTTAAATTAAGATAAAAAATTTGCTGATAAGTAAAAGTATTAATATTGATACTTTGTTATTAATAATATATTCTACATCAAATCATCAAATGACATAAAATGAATTCTTATTCAAATTAAAAGTGATTAATTTCCTACTTATTATTTATTTTAATACGTTTTTCCATGTTAAAATAATGTTTTATAAATTAACGCAACGCATGTGATTATATTATAAATACTAAGAAGACAATTTCATTAAATATTTAATTATTCTGAAATGTATAAGAAAAACGAATTCATTTGCATTAAGTAATTCGCTAAAATATTTATTTCATTCATTTAAATAATAAATTAACTTTTAAATACAAACGCATGAGACAGTTACTAAAAAAAAAAAAAAAAAAAAAAAAAAAAAAAAAAAAAAAAAAACCAACTTCAAAACACTTCGAAATTCCAATTTCCCCACCTACATTTACCTACAACAACTAACCATCAATTATCGAAATGCCTTTTATTACACCATAGAATCTTCTCTTGAACAAGGCTCAGCGGCCGAGTGGTTAAAGAGTTTACCTTCTGTTCTTGGGGGCGCCAGATCAAACCTAGCCTCTCTTAGAGCTGAAAAATTAACAAACATACGTACCAAGATAGCTCATAGATGGTACCGTCAAAAAAGAAAAGATTTTTTTTTCAATTTATGCTGGTGTCGGCCTGGGGACGGCATTCCTATGGTTAGCTATCGGCGTGCTTTCGTCATAGTATCCTGCCGGCAGTCTTGTCGATCTTGCCGGCAGCGGTCCGACTATCAGCCGGGGACCACAAAAGTGTAGGAACCGATATCGGCAAACTAATATCATGCCGCTACCGCCAGAATCGGCAAGCGGCAGTCGTCCGATTGCTTCGCGAAAGCTTTGTTTGGGATGTAAACAGTTGAATAAACCTATTTTTACTGTTTTTATAGTTTTAATTTACACATTTTAGCAATTAAAATTAGTATATTATTGCAAGTTATTAATTTGATATATATGTTATATATTTTCTTCGAAAAAGTGTATTTTCCTTGAATGGAATATAAATGAAATAGCAAAAATCAATATTTTATTTTTTTTACTTACTAGGGGGCTCTGCCCCCTACGAGCTACGCTCGCCAACCCCCGTTCAGGCACACCAAAATCCAAAAAGCACGCTAATTGCACGCATTTGATCGGCTTTAAAAATATTGAATTAAAATTTAAAAAAAAAAAAAAACAGTAGCGATCTCTCTGTAAACGGGTTTCCATTCGTTTTTCTTGGATTGGGGATTTTTAAGACCAAATCTGTTGCTGTTAAGAGATACAATAGCTGTTTTCGTATTTAATTAAACACATTAGTTATTTGAAAATAAGCTAATGTAAAATGAATTAAGTAATCAGTGTCATTGTCTCCCGGTATTTTTTAGCAGCGCTATAAGATAGTTCTTTTAAATAATTCATTTTAAATGTATCGTTTCAAATCTGACGTAATTTACACCAAACTTTTAATTCTCTTATTAATATTCACGTAAAAATACTTTTGTTGTTAGAAGGAAATATATTTGCGCTGTCTTCGAATTCACGATAATAGTTGAAAAGATTATCTCAAAATATCTCGCGCAAATATATTTTTCAATTTAAATTGTTTTACCATATTTTTTGGGCATTTTAAATATGACGTAAAATTCAAGTGTAAATATGGTTCTTATGACGTAATTTTCCTGCTTTTAACATGTAATTATTTAATTCTAATTTTAAAGTTTTTTTTTCTGTTTGTAATAGTCACCTGTAAATAAATTTTTAATTTGAAGAAATATTTGATATGATAATTTGTTGCTGTTTATACAATTGGCAACAGTTTAAATTAATGACATTTTCTAAAATTTGTAAAAAACATCTCTCGAAATGTTGAAAATTTGAATTAAAAATAGAAATAAAACCTCAAAAAATGCGTCAAATAAGAAAAATAAATGCAATCTGCGCATTGGGAACTTATAACGTATAAAATGATCTAAAAATGATTAAATTCTCATGCATAGTTTTTGCTCCAATAAAACTTTTTTAAGGGAACGACTTTGTCCAACTTTAGCATTAAATATCTCTTAAAATAATTCTTCGATTTGAAAACTGTCTGCATCAGCGTGTTTATCAAACATTTTTCTATAATACCACCGATTTTCATATTTTTGTATGGAACAGTTTTCTTAATATTAACGATGAAAGGCCATGCGTAAGCATTCAAATTGGATGCGGATCAACCCGGAATATCTACGCAGATGTTCATTGGTCCATTTCCAAATCAAAACTTTTTTTTATATATAGAAGGATTAATTTTATTTCTGCTTTCGAAAATTTACTGTAAATTAAACAAGAAATTTTAATTTTATACGAAAAGGTGGAAAAAATAAGAAAATATTTACTGTAGAAAGCTGTATGTATATAATTATATTTCTTTATTCAGATAATGACGATTTCTAAGGTATCCATGATGAAATAAGGATTGTGGTTACTAATATTTTGAACATAAATAATAATTGGTTGATTTGGTTCCCTTTCGAAATCAACGCATTTGAAATATATTTGACCAAGTAAATTACTAGTAACGAATTTATTCCAATATTAAAAGAAATATAATGAAAATTAATTGAAAACATAATTTTTTTATTAATTTGTAATAAGATTTCGCTTTAATTATTTTTTTTTTTTTTTATTTTTTTTAATTTAATTATTTTTTTAATAATTATTATTATTTTCAAAATTAACGACGCATTTTATCTATAGGTCAATTAGAATTGTATTGTGCATTCGGATTTTTAAATGATTACATGAGGGTTATATTTTTTCAACCTCCGTTGGGCCGTTAAATAAAGACAAGTGTTAATAATAATTTTTTTTTAAATTAACGACTCATTTAATCTATAGGTCAATTAGAATTGTATTGTGCATTAGGATTTTTAAATGATTATATGAGGCTTATATTTTTCAACATCCGATGGGCCGTTAAATAAAGACAAGTGTTAATAACAAAATTGTTTTATAAACAGGAGTCAAGTATAATCCGAGTTACTTTTCGACATAGTCACAGTGAAGATTGAGATATTTGCCATACCGGTGGACAAGTTTTCCAACAGACTCTTCATAGAAGGTTGCCGCCAGCGTGTTGAGATAGGTCTCCAAGGCTTTTTCAAGATTTTTGTTGGGATAGAAGCACTGTCCCCCCAGACCTGTCTCAGCTCTCAAATATGGTGACACTCACTCGGGGCCAGGCCAAACAGGTAGCCCAGCAGCTTCTTTCACAATTTCAATGGGAAGTATTCAATCGCACTGCGTTCGTTCACCCATTGTTGGACCATAAGTTCGGCCTGGCTCAGAGTGACTGTCACTTTTCTCTAGAGATGAAGACAGGTATGGGAGGACAGCCATCCCAACAAAAATCTTCAAGATGTCTTGGAGACCTATCTCAACACGCTGGGGGCAACCTCCTATGAAGAGTGTTTTAGAAAACTCGCCAACCGCTATGGCAAATGTCTCAATCTTCACTGTGACTATTTCGAAAAGTAAATTTTAGTGTACATGACTCCTGGTTATAAAACCTTTTTATTATTCTTAATTATCTGTATTTTACGGGCAATCAAAGGTTGAAAAAATAGACCTCTTGTTATACACTAATACAAAATATTTTTATTACATTAAAACTTTAAGATGCAGCTTGAATACCTTCACTCCCCGTGTATAATAACTGAACCTCATAATGTTATACATTCGATACGGATAGTATATATATATATATATATAAGGTACTTTTCAGAGATTACTAATTTATTACAGAGACCTTGGCGTATTTTTAAAAACTTGGCGCAATTCGGGCTTCAAAAAGTGAGATTTGTTGCCAAATGATATAAATAGCTATGAAAATAAACTAGATGAACTTTTGTGTTTATGCGTGTCTTTGCTTGTGTATTTATGCAAAGTTTCTCCTAAACAGTTTCAGGAGGATGCTGCAAACCACCTGTATAGGTGAAAAACTGGGAAATTGAGTTAGTAGCCAGTGGCTGGTATACTCAGTTTTATTAGTGGCCACTATAATATTTCAAACTCTCATGACATCTAGATAAACTATACCTAATCATATATATATATATATATACATATTTTTCTATACAATTAAAAAACGAACAAACACGATAAAATGAAATTTACGAATAGTATATATAGTGAATACGAATGTTGTAATGTTGCTGTTATTATTTTCAAGTGTCAAACATTCTACAAATTTTTAACATAAAAATATTTCATTTCGAGTGTAATTTAATGTAATAATCGAGTAACACCTTTAAAAATATAATAAAATAAATATGTTTCTACTAAAAATATTAAATATAACTTTAAGTAACAAAGTTTGTATTATTGTCAATAAAAAAGTTTCTAGTTAATGCTTGAAGTTTTAGCTATAATCAGACATTTTTTATGCAAGTTTGATCATGATAAAAAACAGACAAATAAATGGTATTTTAGAAGATTAAAAAAAACTGCAGATTGAACACTACATAAGAAAAGAGAATTATTAACGTGGTTTAAACAAACATGCATCAAAATATGTGGTCAATTCATAGTTGACCGGCAGGGATATCAAATTTTATTCAAAAATCTAACATAATATTTTAATAGTGATTTTCATTTTATTTCACTACAGACATTTCATGATTAAATAAAGCAAAGATTGCACAATGAACTCGCAACAATTCGAACTCATCATAAAGTATCAAGAATTATACACGATAACTAACGTTGAAATAAGTTTGTTAATTGGAACTTATTTTTATCACATTAGTTAATTCGAACTGAAAAAGAAGTCATCAAACTCATCATAAAGTATCAAGAATTATACATGATAACTTACGTTGAAATAAGTTTGTTAATTGGAACTTATTTTTATCACATTAGTTAATTCGAACTGAAAAAGATGTCTCTACAGAAGATATTAAATCCACTGATACTTAACTCAAAGCTTTTGGTATCTTTTAATATGGGTACAAAGTAAAAAAAAGTGCGACGAGTTTTCCTGTAGAAATCGGAAAAATAGTTGCTCTTATCGTACCGGAAAATTTTCCGACCCAGATCGGAATAAAATCCGTAAAATATTGACTATTTCCTTTTTTTACGGATTTTATTCCGAGCTGGGTCGGGAAATTTCCCTGTACGATAAGAGCAATTATTTTTCCGATTCCTACAGGAAAACTGGTCGGATTTTTTTTACAGTGTACTGGTGAAATACTTAAATTATATATTATCCGAAGATCTAAGAATGTTTAAAAGAAATTAAACATTCTCTGTGTATTAACTGCTGAAGATTCGATGACATGAGATATCTTTATATTTATAAATAACTTTTGTATGATGAACCATCTTGTTAGAATGCATCTTACATTATATGCATGATTTCAATGCTACGTTTTTAAATCGTGGAAACTCGAGTGAAAAGAAAGAGAGAGGTAAAAACTCGACTTAGGGCTGATTTCTTGCACCGTCATCTAACGTTACTATATGGAACTAAATCTGAGGAAAAAAAAAAAAACTCCTGACATTTTACATAATTCTCCTGCAAACTTTTTTTTAACAGCTGTCTTCATTTGCAAGTTATTGAATATTAAAATTAGTCTGCCAGTTTAGGACACCCGGTAACAGCAGGTGTAAGCAGCTTCTATTAATTTTATCATAAAATATAACTGGTATCTTAATAATTAAATATGTTTGCAATAATTCGGATTATAGTAAATTTAGCCTTTTCTATGTTAAATAAGTCTTTTATCTAAAGATAGAATGAAAATTCTTTTTCATTCTAGTATCGGGTAATTTGAGCTTATTGCTCGGTCACTGAAATTTCAAATTAATGAGTATTCACTGTAACTCAAAACTTATGGCAGATGTTTTGAATAAATAAATGTAGTTACGCGTATATTCGTCACAAGAACATAAATAATGGCAAAATATTATTCCGCGTCGATTTACATAGCCTTCATTTTCATTAATGTATTAAAATATTTACTTTACAAGTGCTACAAGTTAACTAAAAGATTAAAATTTTATTGAAAAGACGACACAATTTACTATAGTGAGCTAAAAGATTTAAACGTGATTTATTCCATGAACGACAAATTATCGGAGCCGAAAGTGAAAGAACGCTAACATTCGCTTAAAAAAATAGTAAATAAATTACAAAAAATTTAAGATACATTGTACGATTACCAAAATATCTCTATTGAAAAGAGAAAAAACTACTCTATTGAACTAAAATATTCAGCTTAGTTACTTTTGTTAGTAGGGAAAAGAATCGCGACGGAACGAAGTAAAATTGTACAAAAAATAAATTTTAAAAAATCTAAAAAAATCCTAAAAAATGCTATGAATATCTATAATTTTAGACCTATAGGTATTTTCCTGCCATATCCGGTAGCAGTCTCTATTATATTATAGATAAATCTTGATTTAAACTATTTTAAACAAAATATTGTTTATATAGACTTTTGAAAAGTAACGTCAAATTACAAAATAATCATAATAGTTAGATTTAATGATTTCAATTGTTTAACTATATTATTTTATTCCATTCGATAGTGCGAAAATTGAAATGAAGATATATTAAGAAGAGAATATATATGCAATCCAAACAAAAATGATTGCATTTGTCGCTGTATTGTAACCATCGTCAACGTTAGTGAAGTATACGTGTTTGCTTAAATGTGTATAAAATCTGTATATGATACAATGGGAGAAACAAAGTACAGTTTTAAAAATTGTCTGTCATTTCATTCATGTCCAGTCATTCGAACGTTTTTATTGAAAACGGTTTTATAACCGTAATTTAAGGCTATTCTGAACATATTATTTCTCGTATTATGACCAGCACAGAGGTAAATTACGAGTATACAACTGTTTCTACAAAAGTGGTGGAATGACTCGATAGTTCCCTGCAGATTTTTATCACTATAACGATAGTAGCATTATTGAAAACTTTGCGGTATTTATAACTTTTACAGTGTTGTTTCATTCTAATTATAAGTTTTACACTCTTCATGTTATGTTGGTTTTTTTTTTTTTTTTTAAGCAACTTATAGTACTTTTTTAAAGGCACAAAAATGCATTTTGTATGTTGGACAGCATGATGAATCATTCGAAAAGAAAACATTTTTTATAGATAAAAAATTTACCTATATTAATAATTTTAGCAGAAAATTTAAAACATTTATTATACAAAAAAAGTATTATTGAACTTAAGATTGAAGATAAAGCTATATTCAAAAATCATAGTTGATTTTCCATTAATTAAAAAAAAGACATGTAAACCGTCAGCAGTTGGAAGAATATTGTCTGACTTTTAAGAGCTCACTTTATAATGTGAAGATAAATTCACGCACTACACTTTTATATAAAAAGTCACTCCATGGTGAACTCCTCTCAAAAATTTTGAAGGGAAACATTTCTTTAAAAAATAATATTCTTTCATTTAAAAGCGGTACTAGAGAATATACTGGGAAAAAAAGCACATTTCAATGGTACCATTAAACTAAAAAAATATTTAATGTTGCAAGAGTCTTAAACATTTAAAAACGTTACGGCAGTAAGTACTTATTTCGAGTATTAAATTCTGGCAAAATGATGTTTCGATGACGAAATATTATTGTAAAGTACTCAGAGAATTCTGATTGTGACAACTGATTTAACAAAAATAGAAGATTTTCGAGGGTTTCTTAGATTGCCGATTTCATTTCTTTGTCTTTCCTCGAAAGCTATTTTGTACAAGATTAATATTTTTTAATATTTAATAAGTGAATTATCACATTGGTAACTAAGCGTATAACCAACAGAGGGAAAATGTCCAAGCCGGGAATCGAACACGGAACCCTTCGAATAGTGCTCCATGTGATCTACCATTTAAGCTACGAGGACGATACCCAGCTTAGAATCTCTCACTCATATACGTTAGTAATGTGTTCACCGATGCTGGGTTTACTCATTTGTGTCTTATATTTCGCCGCGGGATTGTGTGCTTATGAAGATTATTCCATTTTGTGCTGCAGTTGCAGCCTTACCAAAATATGTGAGTCAGAGATGCTAAGCTGGGTATCATCCTCGTAGCTTAATTGGTGGAGCACATGGAGCGCTGCTCCAAAGATTCCTGATTCAATTCCCGGCTTGGTCTTTTTTCACTCTGTTGGTTATACGCTTAGTTAACAATATGATAATTCACGTATTAAATATTCAGTTATTTCAAGCGTAATTTCTCTGGTTAAAATTAATTGAAAAACCTATTAAAATTTCGTAATATTTTTTAACTTAAAATTTAAACTATCATTGTCTTAAAGAAAGGAATAAGTTAAGACCTTAAATTAGAACTTCTTTTCAGCATATAATTTATACACTTAATGCAAATTTACTGCTTCAATATCTGCATGAATATAGGAAAAACAAATTAGGAATCTTCCTAAAAATCATATACAGGGTGTTCCTAAAAGCAGACTTTGGAGACTGACGTGTTAGTGGAATCAAAACAAAATTTGATATCATATATTTTGGGAACGTTGAATTTCAGAAGGCGGGATGTAAACAGCAAACATCGAATCATAAACTTTCGGGCTTTTCAAATAACAAACTCCATATTTTGTTATCGCAAAGTGATCAACCCAGTCAAAATATAAATTGTGCATAAAACGATGCTTTTAGAATACAAAAAAGATGATATGTTATAAGAAAGAAGAGAATTGGTTTCTTAACGTATGTTATAAAAGCACTTTGGTGTCATTGTCACCTGTCGTCATTTCCCATTGTGGTTGCCAATGTCACCTGAACAAACACAAATGAATTTCTATCTGAGGATATTTAAAATCAAAGGTACTGATGTCGAACTTGGTAAGTTCAACTGACATGAAAAATACTATTAACTGTGATGTTCTTCTGATTCATTGACTGTACCAGCTACTGGGAGGTACTGCACTCAAAGATTGTACACGAGAGGTCCTGAGTTTGAACTAATGTCGCACTCCTCGAATTATGCGTTCGGAGTTCCGGCTTGTTTTCTTCGTTTTTCTTAATACGAGTTACGTTACCTTAGAAAAGCTCCAGCGGATAGGGCCTTTCATAGGTAAAATAAAAACGCATTTTACACAATTATAGATATCGTTTTAATGCAATTTTTATTTTTTAACGATTTAGATTACTGTGCTATATGGAAAGCACGACTGTTACCAGTTGTAATGTTCAAACCTATGTCACTATGACCTTAGAGACAGTGTTCAATTGTTGTTTTTCCTCACATTCTCGACCAAATACTATGAAATACCTACATTTTTAAATTCCATTCATATTTCTTGATAGCTGTCATTGCTTGGATCTCAATCAGAGGCAAAACTTCGTTATGGGCACCCTACAGAAATAATATGTATTAATATTTAAATCTAAAAGATACAAGAAGAATCAATAAAAGTTGTAAAAATCGTAAAAATTAAGATTGTTTAGTAAATATGGTAATTCAATATTCTTATTAATTAAGAGTTTTTTGTACATATCTAATCTTGATATGAAATAGATCTTTAAAGCCATTCATAATAAAAAAAAAATTAATAGACTTAATTTCAATTAACAACACAAATTGATACGAAGAATCCCATAGAGACTCTTTTTTTTTTTCTCTTTGGAAAGTTGATCGTTAAATTTGAAATATATATAAATGCAAGAATAAGATTTGTTTTCATTTATAAGGTTTTTTGGGATATAATTTTTAAATTGATCATATCCATTTTCAATTGTATTATTAATAATTTCTACAATTTCTGTAATATAAATAGATGGATTAAAATTATTAACGTGAAGTCGTAGCGTTCTAGTTTATATTCTGAGATTGTTTCAGTAAATTCACATGTTGGATTAATCAAAAAATCTGACGTTAATACTAATTCACTGTAAATGTTTTAAAATTTCTATGTCATTGGTTGGATATAGATATTTGTTGACAAAAGGTCTCATCTTTTATCTCATTTTTTATTCTTTTTTAAATTTTTTCAGTGTATTGGATGATGAAGGGATATTTCATGTAAAGTGTTACTAACTACATTTCATCATCTGGCCATTTATAATTTCCATTGCTTCATTGTGTTTGGTATAAAATCTATTGTTTGAATACTGTTCTATGTTTTCAATTGTGGATTGGATCTCCCGTCGTTCTTATATAATCTGATTTATCAGTAAGTGCATATGCATGCCGTTTTGATATAATTAACTTTATAGTGTGTTTGAAAAAGTTAGATTCTGGACTCTTAAAGGTGGGTAAAAATTAAAGTTATAAAAAATTCCAAAATTGAAATTACTGAAACGTGAACTAACATATATTAATAGCTTCGATAGCAATATACAGTTTTTAACGATAAGCATAGTTATACATGTAAATGCGAAAAAAAAACTGAAAAACAGTATTTTTTTTCTATTCCAAAAATTTAAGTGTTTAAATATAGTTTAACTTTTTTCACAAAATGAATTATTCACCAGAAAGAAGTCACAGTAACTTTGAGGGCTGAGAGTGTTTTAAGCATTTCGCATTAAATACTAGTTAGGGAATGAATCTGAAAACTAACTTGGAAAGAAAATTCAAAATTATTTTTAAAAGTTAATGTGCTTTATTATTGCATATTCAAATTAAATGAAATTTTTAAAAATACCAAACGTAATTTCTTTTTTGCAGGAAATAGTTTCTCTTATTTACAATTCCATGAATTTAAAAATGTGCATGAGTGATTTAATTAAAATATTTACGTTTTTCTTTGAAGTAAAATATTTTTCATTTTATAAAATGACCTTATGTACATTTTTTGTATCAAAGTTATTAATGTAACATAATATAAAATAATGAGGTTATCATAAGATATAATCTTATTATCTATTCATTTACCCACGGCATTTCTAACATTTTAATTTTGCAACTTTCAACGTTATTTCATTCTTTATGAATAAATACATTCTAGAATTTTATAGTCATTTAATTTTATATGTACTAAGTATTATATTTGCATGCAGCATAATATATAAAATAAAAGTTTTGTTAGGAAACAAAACTAGAATTTATTTATCCATATTTAGAAAATGTCAATTCATAACGATAAATAGGATAAAAATAATCATGGTATCAGTTAAAAAAAACTTGAAATAAACGAAACATTCTTTTAATAATGAACTGATAACTCTACTGCTAAAATCGTTGTGAAAATATTTTTTTTTTCATCTGTATAAAACAAAATCAATTTATTCATAATTCTCAAAGCATTTGCAGTCATACAATCATAAGTGAGTGATACAATGACCATTCCTTTTGTTTTACATTTTAACTGAAGGATGTCAAGTTCACTTATGTCGTTTTTATTGTCAGGCATTTTACTGAATATGTCTGCACTGTGCATAAACATTATGATTTAATTGATATTTTTCGATGATTTATTTTTTATTTATGCTGTATGAATGAAAATTTATCATTCAACACACACAAAATTGAAAAAATATTAAATTCTGGAATTTATTTATTTATAACGATAACAATCAAACTTAAAGAGATGAATTTGAAATATGACATACTAAAACATTTTAATATTTAATAATTTTTGTTCTATCTATCAGTCCTTTTCTAAGGTTTAAGTTAGTATTATGCAGATAATGATAAGAAATTTATAACTGCGTATGACTGGTTATTTGACGCAATTTCTCCAGGTGCTATTTTAGCTCATAACTTCGAGTAAGAATAAAATGATAGGAAATATTAAAATCACAGCAAAGTTTTATCCAGAATTTTTTAAAGTAAAGCTATAACCCCCTTGCTTTTTTCCATCCCTCATAGTATATAGTTTTCTGCTTTCAACTCTTCAAATTTTGTTTAACATTCGAAAAAAATAATTTTGAAAAAATAAAATATATATATAAAATGATACTCGCTGGAATTCGCTGTCTTTTACACCGGAATTTCATTAATATTTAATGAATATAATAGAAGGTTAAATGAATTTTGCAGATAATGCAGAATGATTCAGATAATGTTAAGAAATGTGTAAATGTCTATGAATGGTTAATTGACGCAATTTCTTAAGACTCTATTTCAGCTCATAATTTCCAGTAACTATAAAATGATAGGAAATATTATAATCACAACAACGTTTTATAACCCAGAAATTTTGGAAGAAGAGGTATAACTTCAACTTGTTTTTTTTTTTTTTTTTTTCAAATCAATCAAAGTATATTATTTTTCTGTCTTCAAGTGTATTCTATTTATAGTCGAGCAACTTCATTTTTTTTTAATTTAAAATAAAATTCAAAATGATCTTGGATATCGGGAACTCGTTGTCTTTTACACCAGAATTTCTTTAATATTTAATGTGTATATTACACGTTTAAAGAAATTTGGATAAAAAAAAAATAACCTTTTATTAATTTGCTTTCTCTGCACATTGCAAAATTTGTGTTTTAGGCTTGACCACGCAAAGTATGACAAATAAAGAAATATAAGAGTAAATAAATAGAAAAAACCGCTTACTGAATGTTCTGCGGTGGTTTATTAACGCATCTAACAACATATTTCATTATGTTGCAAAAATCGCATTTTGCTTATTAAGTTTCTTTTATCTCCAAGCTATAAGGTCACTATCCACATTGTTCATATTTTTCGTTGAGGAGTAACGATTTTTAATATGAGAAAGATTTACAATCTAATTTTGAGTAAAAATCGCTACTAAAAATACGCGTAAATGTAAAAAAAATATTTTTTTTTTTAAACACACTCTTTTTTAAGCATTTAATGATTGTCTTTAAAATGACGCCTAATTTCATGACTTCAATTCGTGGTTAAAAAAAGAAAAAAAAAAACATCTGAAAACATTAATTCGATATGATTACCGAACCCAATAATGGAAAATTCACTACTTTTTTGCACTTCGTAGAAATCGCGACATTGTGAATTTATTGAAAAAGGAAGAAGCAAAAGCTGAAAAAAAGCAGAATTTAAACTATCTGTTCGGGATTTGTAATATGTTTCCTCAATGTGTAATCACAATTTTTAATCAATAATTAACAGTTAATTTATAAAAGAGCGTTTTCTTTACTATTACACTCTTTATGTTTAACTTGTATTTAATGTCCTAAAGTTTAGTTTTAAAAATATTGCAATACTGCTATTTGGAGTTTTTTTGCGATAGCGGTTTGGCGCAAAGTTAAAATCAATTTTGTTGTAACCGATATTCAATTGTTACAATAAAGAATGTCTGACAATTTAGCACCTGTGGCGAGCCAACAGAAAAAATGCCTTAAAATGAAGTCATTAACTGAGAATTAAGTTCTAAAAAAAGTTTACATTATCATTAGAAAAACACTTTTGTATATAAATATCATATTTGTACTATCAAGAAGCGAGTTAAAAATACAATGCAAAATTCCATCTTTGCATATAAAACCAAGTTGAGTTAAATAAAAGAGTGTAAAACGTGAGGTAAGTATTCGTCAATAAATTTATATTGGAATGAATTGATTAAATGAAAACATATTCAAATTTCGAGTAGAACTGTTGAGGTTTTTTCCAACAGAGCGAAATATGTCAAGACCAGAACTCATACCAGAATACCTTAGCTTGACATACCAAGGTACACTCTCAGAAAAAAAACAGTAAATTTATGAGCGTTTATTCTTCATATTTCACGGGTAACAGCCTTATTTGATAAAACACTAAAAAAAAAAAATAAATAAATAAAATAAATAAATAAATAAATACGGTACGACCCCATACATTTTCCTCCGCCAGGGTGTAACCCTTGATTTTATTCGTGTTTCGAAAAATCATGTCACTTAACCGTGAGCGTAACGTATTTTTATATCGCCAAAAAAGCGATTCTTCAATGATTGCCTAACGTGCTACGTGAAACGGAACAGTAAGTAAAATGTTATTGTGTTTTGAAGTGTATTATATTTTTGCCCCTAAAAATTACGGGCTGCACAAAATGATGGGCATGGATATATATATATATATATATATTTTTTTTTTTTTTTTTTTTTTTTTTTTTTTTTTACGGGATATGACTGAAATTTCTGCTGCCGGCCTCTGCGCGTAATTTTACAGGGATATTTTTAGAAACTTAGATAATTAAGGGCAATCCACATATTCTTGCTGTTCTAGCCCATCTGTTAGCAATACGGTACGACCCCGTACATTTCCCCCCGCTAGGGCGTACACGTTGACACAAAATGATAGGCAAGGATTTTTTTTTTTTTTTTTTTTTTTTTTTTTTTTTTTTTTTACGGGATATGACTGAAATTTCTGCTGCCGGCCTCTGCGCGTAATTTTACAGGGATATTTTTAGAAACTTAGATAATTAAGGGCAATCCACATATTCTTGCTGTTCTAGCCCATCTGTTAGCAATACGGTACGACCCCGTACATTTCCCCCCGCTAGGGCGTACACGTTGACACAAAATGATAGGCAAGGATTTTTTTTTTTTTTTTTTTACGGGATATGACTGAAATTTCTGCTGCCGGCCTCTGCGCGTAATTTTACAGGGATATTTTTAGAAACTTAGATAATTAAGGGCAATCCACATATTCTTGCTGTTCTAGCCCATCTGTTAGTAATACGGTACGACCCCGTACATTTCCCCCCGCCAGGGCGTACACGTTGACACAAAATGATAGGCAAGGATTTTTTTTTTTTTTTTTTTTTTTTTTTTTTTTTTTTTTACGGGATATGACTGAAATTTCTGCTGCCGGCCTCTGCGCGTAATTTTACAGGGATATTTTTAGAAACTTAGATAATTAAGGGCAATCCACATATTCTTGCTGTTCTAGCCCATCTGTTAGCAATACGGTACGACCCCGTACATTTCCCCCCGCTAGGGCGTACACGTTGACACAAAATGATAGGCAAGGATTTTTTTTTTTTTTTTTTTTTTTTTTTTTTTTTTTTTTTTTTTTTACGGGATATGACTGAAATTTCTGCTGCCGGCCTCTGCGCGTAATTTTACAGGGATATTTTTAGAAACTTAGATAATTAAGGGCAATCCACATATTCTTGCTGTTCTAGCCCATCTGTTAGCAATACGGTACGACCCCGTACATTTCCCCCCGCTAGGGCGTACACGTTGACACAAAATGATAGGCAAGGATTTTTTTTTTTTTTTTTTTTTTTTTTTTTTTTTTTTTTTTACGGGATATGACTGAAATTTCTGCTGCCGGCCTCTGCGCGTAATTTTACAGGGATATTTTTAGAAACTTAGATAATTAAGGGCAATCCACATATTCTTGCTGTTCTAGCCCATCTGTTAGCAATACGGTACGACCCCGTACATTTCCCCCCGCTAGGGCGTACACGTTGACACAAAATGATAGGCAAGGATTTTTTTTTTTTTTTTTTTTTTTTTTTTTTTTTTTTTTTTTTTTTTTTTTTACGGGATATGACTGAAATTTCTGCTGCCGGCCTCTGCGCGTAATTTTACAGGGATATTTTTAGAAACTTAGATAATTAAGGGCAATCCACATATTCTTGCTGTTCTAGCCCATCTGTTAGCAATACGGTACGACCCCGTACATTTCCCCCCGCTAGGGCGTACACGTTGACACAAAATGATAGGCAAGGATTTTTTTTTTTTTTTTTTTTTTTACGGGATATGACTGAAATTTCTGCTGCCGGCCTCTGCGCGTAATTTTACAGGGATATTTTTAGAAACTTAGATAATTAAGGGCAATCCACATATTCTTGCTGTTCTAGCCCATCTGTTAGTAATACGGTACGACCCCGTACATTTCCCCCCGCCAGGGCGTACACGTTGACACAAAATGATAGGCAAGGATTTTTTTTTTTTTTTTTTTTTTTTTTTTTTTTTTTTTTTTTTACGGGATATGACTGAAATTTCTGCTGCCGGCCTCTGCGCGTAATTTTACAGGGATATTTTTAGAAACTTAGATAATTAAGGGCAATCCACATATTCTTGCTGTTCTAGCCCATCTGTTAGCAATACGGTACGACCCCGTACATTTCCCCCCGCTAGGGCGTACACGTTGACACAAAATGATAGGCAAGGATTTTTTTTTTTTTTTTTTTTTTTTTTTTTTTTTTTTTTTTTTTTTTTTACGGGATATGACTGAAATTTCTGCTGCCGGCCTCTGCGCGTAATTTTACAGGGATATTTTTAGAAACTTAGATAATTAAGGGCAATCCACATATTCTTGCTGTTCTAGCCCATCTGTTAGCAATACGGTACGACCCCGTACATTTCCCCCCGCTAGGGCGTACACGTTGACACAAAATGATAGGCAAGGATTTTTTTTTTTTTTTTTTTTTTTTTTTTTTTTTTTTTTTTTTTACGGGATATGACTGAAATTTCTGCTGCCGGCCTCTGCGCGTAATTTTACAGGGATATTTTTAGAAACTTAGATAATTAAGGGCAATCCACATATTCTTGCTGTTCTAGCCCATCTGTTAGCAATACGGTACGACCCCGTACATTTCCCCCCGCTAGGGCGTACACGTTGACACAAAATGATAGGCAAGGATTTTTTTTTTTTTTTTTTTTTTTTTACGGGATATGACTGAAATTTCTGCTGCCGGCCTCTGCGCGTAATTTTACAGGGATATTTTTAGAAACTTAGATAATTAAGGGCAATCCACATATTCTTGCTGTTCTAGCCCATCTGTTAGCAATACGGTACGACCCCGTACATTTCCCCCCGCTAGGGCGTACACGTTGACACAAAATGATAGGCAAGGTTTTTTTTTTTTTTTTTTTTTTTTTTTTTTTTTTTTTTTTTACGGGATATGACTGAAATTTCTGCTGCCGGCCTCTGCGCGTAATTTTACAGGGATATTTTTAGAAACTTAGATAATTAAGGGCAATCCACATATTCTTGCTGTTCTAGCCCATCTGTTAGCAATACGGTACGACCCCGTACATTTCCCCCCGCTAGGGCGTACACGTTGACACAAAATGATAGGCAAGGATTTTTTTTTTTTTTTTTTTTTTTTTTTTTTTTTTTTTTTACGGTTTATGACTGAAATCTCTGCTGCCGGCCTCTGCCCATAATTTTACAGGGATATATTTAACAATGTATGGCTAGCACATACCATTTTTCGCTCTGTTGAAATAAACATCAACTGTACTACTCCAACCTTAAATATGATTTATACAGTTGAAATAAAATTTCCCTCTATTTTTTATGATCTAATCACATCGCATACAGGAGATTGCGTGTTATCACACAATTGTGTCATGTAAATGCGGTAGTTATAGCTCGGATGAATAAAACCAGTGTCGCAGTTCACAGCCATATCCAATAAATAACAGTGAATTATATCAGCCAGGTATCGCCTGGAGAGCTTAAAATATAGAGCATTTGCATGTCAATCCAAAATATCCAGGTTCGAGTCCAGGTCCGGCCATTTTTTTCACTATTGGAATAAAACCTCAACCTTGCTACTTCAACCTAGGCTAAGATTTATCCAGTTAAAATAAATTTTCCTTCTATTTACTATAAATGAAAACATTTTTTAAAGAAAATCAAATAAGGCATAAAATTATTTCGTTTCTTCGAAAATAGTACAATACACTTTTTAATTTTCTCAGTAACTCTATACAAATTCTAATCCAACGTAGTTTTATAAATCATTAAAGGAATGTTAGTGCATGATTTAGTATAAAACACAGAAAGCGTACAGTTTTAACGCAATTTTTAAGAGAAACGTCTTTTGTTTTTTAACCTCAGAAATATATTACGAATTCAAGTGTGGCGGTTACTAATTCTTCGATTTAAAAATTAAATAGATTTTTTCTTTTTAGAAAAAGTGATGACAGAATGTAATAAACCATGTACAGATATAATTTCAGTCCTCTATTATAAAACTCTTCTACTCATTCATTAAGTGTGACGTCAACAAATTATTAAACAAAGATAGCAAACAGCAACATTCGTAGATTTTACAAGAGCGTTGCATTATATTTATTAATTTTTCCATATAAGAATTCCACTATCTGTTATGAAAAATATCACTGAATATAGTAAATATGGAATAAACGTTGCTCACAAATATCAGGAATTCGATAAATAATTAGAACTTCAAAAATAGTCAGACGTCATTATACAATTAAATTCTAGAGAGTATATTCATTTCCTTAACATGACATTAAAGTAAATCGCCGTAAAAAATTAACTATAATGATCTTAAACAAAAAAGACAAAGCTTCTTAAAAAGTGAAATTCTTTATTCATATATTTTTATTCTATTGTAAAGTCTTAATTGCTTACTTTTGGAATATATTTCAGAAATCAATGATGCTCGTTATTATCAACAAAAACTACTTAATGAGCTATTAGGATTATGTTTTTCCTGTGCTTCTAACAGCGATATAAATCATCAAAAACAATTTAAGCGTAATTAAATATACATTTGTATAATATATTAGACGTTTTCTGTAGAAAAAGAATATATTATAGAATTTAATGATGCAAGAAACATAACGAATTTAATTCACTAAAAATTTAAATGGTCTTCAGGGTAGCAGATTAAATTAAAAATACAAAATTAATTTTAAGAAGTAATTTTATTAGCAATGTTTTAATTATTAATTGTAAGATGAAAGCATTTTTAACTATAAATTCAGAAAAGGCTTTTTATGTATCTAAATTGTATAATGTTAAAAAAAACAAAAAAAAATACTTCAGAAAATCGATCATACTTCTGGGAAACGATTTTTTCACGATATATTTCTACACAACGATGCCAAATTATCTTTAACAATTTGATTCTAATGGATAGAATTCACTCCTGGTTATAATTCTTTCTCGGATTTTCCATAATATTACAATTTTCCTTAGTACACTCATGTCAATTTTCTGCAACACCTGTTGAGAGGATTAAAAAAAAAAAAATGCAGAAAATTCCATTAGGGAAGGACTAGCATCAAGGAAGTTAACATATACTTTTTCAAATGGGATGCAATCAATTTTAGGTTTTGATTCTTTTCACGATAAATATGCAATAGTTGGTTTGAAAATATAACTGGAGACTTTCTTCATATCAGGATCGACTTTATTGATGCTTTTCCATACAAAAATGGGACTTAAAAAAAAAAAAAAAAAAGCTGTTCTAAAACGTTTTGCTGATAATAGAGTGAAATAACTTTAGTTTCACTTGATATATTTTTTTGCTTTATTTTGTATTCAGAACAAATCCCGACAGCAATTAAGAACATTTTTAGAAAATTCCTTGAACATGCAGGAACCTATTTCGTTTTCTTTTTTCTTCTATTAATTTATTCGAACGTGTTTATGACAGCTATTTAAATAAATTCATTCTTCATCCATTGCTACAAAATACCTAATTATTATGCTATTCATTAGAGACACATTTTCTAAAGTAATCAGGCCTTTTTATGGACAAATTAACTGAGAAAATCGTTCCCATGAAGTTATCTACCGTTTGAAATTCCATACTCATATTCGTCAGCGCCAAAGTTGGAGATGCTTTGCAAAATATCGCCACACTCCGGACAAAAATTAGGTTAGCGTAACATAATTTTTCTGTGATTAAGTTTCACGCATTTTACCTATGTGTGTTTTAGTAAAATTAGATGAATACATACAAACACGAAAAAGGAAAGCTGCGTTTGATTCTCGGTGCACACCGTGAGAACTTTTTCATTTTCTTGTGACTTTTGCGTTTTAGAAATGTGAATGTAAAATTTAAAATACTACAGTAAGGTTTCAATAACTTGTTACTCAAGTATAGAAGATTTCCGTTTCGAGTATATAAATCTACTTAATTTAAAGCATTTAAATATATAATCAAAAAATTAATATTTTAGATAGATATCAAATAAAAAATAAAATCTGAGAATAGTTGTGACATCTTAATACACAGAAAAAATATTTTGACAGATCGAAGTAAAATTTAGTGTTAAGACTGAAATCTTAATAAACGGTCGCCCTAAGAATCTTATTCTCTCATTGTCCGCTTTAAAAATGTTGTTTTAATTGCATCTTTAACTGGGTTAAATAAATGTAATAAAATGTTCTTCATTCAAATGTAGCTCTCTTATCATTACTACATTTTTTATTATATTTATAAAATTTGGTTTATCTGTTACTCTTATAGATGTCGATCTTTCATAGGTGCAGTTTTCATTTAAAGCATTGATTTTGGATATTAAATTATTGTAGAATTCTTTTGTTCTTTTCAGTTGGTTGAGTTTATTTGAGTCTAATTATAAGCTTTTACTTTTATAAAATGTTAATATAAGGAGGATATGCTATGTTATAGAAACAAAATTATTTAATCTAATATGCCTGCTTCGGTTCTTGAAGAAAAACGATTTTTATGCAAAAAAAAAAAAAAAATAAAATAAATGATCAAATAAAAGAACAAATTGTGTATTTTACAAGATTTATCTCTATATTCGGAACCGAAAAATCCTTCATAAGTAATTGAAATAAAATGTTAATTTTTTAAGAAAAAAAATATTTCTATTTGACATTGTAAGTGTCTTTATAGTATTTAATGTTTCCTAAAATTACCTAAACCATCATTTTGTAGATTTATTTTCTTTTATATTTATATCTACATAAATCTTGATCATTTTTTCTTATATTGAACAATCCATTATCTACCAATTACTTTAAAATAATTAGGAGTTTTTCTAAAATATTAAACGGATGGAGCTTAATTGCTAATATTTTCTACTTACGATTAACTTACATCCATGAAAAAGATAAGTTGAATTAAAACAACTGATACAAATAATTTTACTTTGAAAATCCTTAATGAATTTGGAATGATGATATATGTAATTAATTTTAACTGAACCATTATCTCTAAAATCAAATTCCTTTTTTAAATCATTAAACTCCCCACCGGATGCGAAATGAGGAAATGAAGACATAACAGTTAAATGTGATATTTCTAAAAGTAAAAGAAGTACTTAAGTAACATGTAGTTAAAAGATATATTTTGGTTTTGTAAGCTATTAACAAATCAGTGTCACGAACATTGTATTTATGTGAAATACAAAAATATATAAGACTTGTAGAATACATTAACGGTTGTTACTGAATATCATTTATTTTTGTATTTTTTACACTATTAAAGTCAATAAATTTAAAATCATATAAACAAGATGAAATAACTGGAAATTCACATGTAATAATGATAATATATTGCAAAGTTTCAGAATCATCTGAAAAATGTATACCGGGACTTATGAACAAATTATCAGGTATGGTGACAGAACACACACAGACAAACTGAAAACACCACACAATGATTGATCGAAACTCAAGTATTGAAGCTCTTAAAGAAGATTTTGATAAAAACCATGTTTCCCCTTGGATTTGGGCTTCTAGTAGTGTCGGCCTATCAATTGAAGTAGATGAAGGTCCTCTTCGACCAACATTTTACTAAAAGTTATCTACATACATATACTCTGATCGGTTATTTCCTTTTCCTTTCTTCAATTACATAATTTAATTGATAATTATTTCGATTTAGAACAAATTTTCAATAAGTTATGAACCAGAACGCAAAGAGTAAAAGCAAATTATAACATTCTGATACTTTGAATTCGAGACATT
This sequence comes from Maratus speciosus, assembly GCA_963932465.1. Taxonomy (NCBI): domain Eukaryota; kingdom Metazoa; phylum Arthropoda; class Arachnida; order Araneae; family Salticidae; genus Maratus; species Maratus speciosus. The sequence goes on from OZ010789.1 coordinate 437,685,355, forward strand.
AATATGAATTCGAGATATTAATCAAGTTCAAGTAACTCAAGCAGTGTAGCCCTTATAGAAGTTGTCTGAGTGTGATGAAAACCATGTTTCCTATTAAATCTGGGCTTCCAGCAGTGTTGGCCTGTCAATGTAGGTGAATGATATTTCTTACCAACATTTTATTAAAAATATTCTCCATACATCTGAAGTGTTCTTTCCTTTTCCTTTTTTAGTTACATAATTTAATAGATAGTTATTTCGATTTAGAACAAATGTTCAATAAGTTACGAACCAGAACGCAAAGAGTAAAAGCAAATTATAACATTCTGATACTTTGAATTCGAGACATTAATATGAATTCGAGATATTAATCAAGTTCAAGTAACTCAAGCAGTGTAGCCCTTATAGAAGTTGTCTGAGTGTGGTGAAAACCCTGTTTCCTATTAAATCTGCGCTTCCAGCAGTGCTGGCCTGTCAATGTAGGTGAATGATATTTCTTACCAACATTTTATTAAAAATATTCTCCATATATCTGAAGTGTTCTTTCCTTTTCCTTTTTTAGTTACATAATTTAATAGATAGTTATTTCGATTTAGAACAAATGTTCAATAAGTTACGAATCAGAACGCAAAGAGTATGAGCACATTATAACATTCCCATACTTTGAATTCGAGATAGTTAGATGCATGAAGTTCAAGTAACTTAAGCAGTGAAACCCTTAAAAAAGCTGTCTGATTGTGATGAGACCATGTTTACTACTTGATTAGGGCTTTCAGCAGTGTCGGCTCGTCAAGTGCTGCAGGTGAATGAGTTTCTTCAACCAACATTTTATTAAAAATATTCTGCATACATATATTCTGATATGTTATTTCCTTTTCCTTTCTTTTGTTACATAATTTAATAGATAATTATTTCAATTTACAAGAAATTTTTAATAAGTTACAAACCAGAACGCGAAAAATAAGATCGCGTTATATTATTCCCATAATTTGAATTTGAGACAGTAATATGCATCAAATATTTATTTCTTAAACAGAGCTGAAAGTAATGTTGTTCAAACTCTTCAACTAAATCAGGTTATTGACGTCGTAATCGTGACGTCAGCTTCGAATTCTGTAATGATAATTCCAAGAGTGATAAAATTAAAGACTAAGTAGAATAAAATGCAGAAGCTTCACGTATCAGTCATGCTTTAGAGTTCATTCATTTAACTAGGTAAAAATAATGCTTTTTTTTTTGTCTCCAGTTTTATTTTTCAATATTCAATTGCTTAATTTTAAAGACGTATTTTTTTTTTTTTTTTTTTTTTTTTTTTTTTTTTTTTTTTTGTAATTGTTAGAAAAATAAATTTAATGCACTAATTTTTTCTTTCTATAATTTATTTCCCTAATTAGGAACATGAAATTTTCTTGAATTGCACCATGCTAATTATTTGTTAATATCATTTTATCTTATTGGAAATCTTATTAGTACAACTACCACTATTTAGAATAATTGGATGATTTTTCAATTTATATGAAGTTTTATATTGCGCACAATGTTATATCTTAAGAATGTTAAAAAAAAGTTTAAAGAAAGGCGGTTTTACGAATTATGTATATATTTCTACTATTGTGGCTTCATTTTAGTGCATAATCAAATAAGTGTTAATAATTCCATTCTGCTAATTCCATTCTTTTTCTTAATTATTATTTTCTCTTAATATTCTATTAGCTTACTTATTCTTTTAAAAAGTAATTGAAATGAAATTTTCAATTGCTTTTTCAGTAAAATGTTAACATATTGATACTATTAATTTTTACAAATATTACCCTTTTATTAACTTACATATCTGCAAATATTTTATAAGTGATTTACATTTTTATTCCGTTTTTATATATTTTTGTGCTATTTTCATATTATTCGTGAATAACTCCTTAAATACGGATATCTTCGGACATACAGTGTAGAGACATCGGGAATCAATTGTCGTCAAATCTCGGCCTAAGGCAAATACTTTTGATAAATAATCATCATAAACCTAAACATTTTGTTGATTGTGTAGTTTTTACTGGACATCGTAGCTGACTACAACAATATCTTTTTCTATTATTCGAAAGTTTGAATTCATTTTCAAAATTCAATGACTTTTTAAAAAACCATATACAGAGGCTGTTCGTACATTTTTTTAGATGATTTTGATTAGCGGTAATAAGAAATTATTTGCTGCAAAAGAAATAATTGCAATTGTACTTTCTATATTATAAAGGACAAACATATCTGTGCGTAACGCATACGTCATTTTATGAATGGCAACACTTTGAAATTTGAAATAAAATTTTGATTTTGCAATTTTCTCTACTGCAAATTTTTAAACTTCAGAACATCGCACATTTTAAATTTTTACACCATCGTATAAGGAAAAAAATGCTCTTTTAAATGCAATTTGTTTGAAAGCTGTATCTCAATTTATTTTAGAGATATTAATTTTTTTGTAACTTTTAATACAATTTTTCTTATCGTGGCGACAAAAGTACCCCATTTCTATTGAATTTCATTGAAAGTAAACGGAAAATAGTCGAAAATATGAGATACTGTATCTTTTATTTGCCATTTTCTCATAAAACCTGAAAAAAAAAATTGAAATTAAAATATGGGCTATGTCAAGAATATTGTCTGTTATTTCGTGATAATGACGTCATATGCATACTTTTCTATTTAGCATACTTTTCTATGCATACTTTTCTAAGACTGTATTGTAAAAGTGGATTTATTTGGCGGATGCAAATGACGTCATTTTATAAAAAAGCGTGTATTTTAATTCTTAAACCTGAATTATGTTTTTTTAGAAGTGCGTCATTTTTACAGCCCAGCTGCTTTGAAATTCTTCACAGGGGAAAATGCTTCACTTTTGAGATTAATGTAATCGAAATCACTCTCTGATAAAACGCAATGTTTTACAAAAATTTAGAGTGTCTTTATAAAAAAGAGGTGACATGCAAATAACAGCGATTTATATTACAGAAATTGATGATTCTCGCCTGGATGGATTTGCTTCACTGAGTTAGACAAGCAACCAAATAATTCGTGGTTTAAAATAATATCATGTTCCTGAAGTTTATGTCCAAAATTCCTTAGAATAATAAAATGCTATTCCTTAGGACATTCTACTATAATTTTATCAAAATAATATAATAGTTTATCTTATCACGTGACGGTTTCAATACATAATAATAATAAACATTTTGCACATGAAGCAACAAACATTTTTCAGCATTTGTTTCTGACTATTTTTGCATAACGAAATTAATAATTCCTTTATAAACAAATAAAAGAATAATATTAAGAAAACCCACCAACCTAACATATTTGCAAAAGACAAATTAGCGAAATTAATACTTCTTTTATAAACAAATAAACGAATAATATTAAAAAAAACACAAATCTAACATTTTTGTAATCGTAGAATTTAAATTTTTAAATCACCAAATAGGATTTTTTTTCAAATGGAATTTGTTTGCAAAGCTCATTTCGGTTTACTGATTGTCTATGGTTTTAAAAACAATTTTAAAACGTGAAATATTTTTTAATTTATCTATATCGCGCGGAGCTCGATTACGAAAGATTAATCCGTTTGCCCTTAAAACAAAATAAAGAGTTCATCACTTTCTTACGGCTAATATTAATTAAAAAGACTTCCCTATGAATAAATAAACAAAATAATATAAATAAAACACAAATTTAACAGACATGTATAAGCTCTGAAATTATCAGAAAATAAAAGGATGCCGTAAGTAGCAAAATCTTGGTCAAATAACTCTTAGCATGCGGCTAATCAAAAAATATTGATTTTGATAAATTTCAAAAATGTATTTGATTGTATAATTCGTATTTTCCATATGAAAAATGCGTTTTAATGTAAGTGGACAATCTAAAAAAAAATATTGCATGAAAAAAAAAAAAAAAATATTAGTTTTCAATTAAAAATAATGTGTTCACCTATGTTCTTTAACCCGGGAAGCCCGGGTACGATCCTCTAGTTTATTTTAAAAGTCAAAATTATCGTCTGCGTCTTGATATTTTTGTTTTTATTCAAAATTGCGTTTTTAACGAAGCAGTAGTTCGAAGGCTATATTTACGGTCTTTCCGAAGAGAAATATCCATATTCCGTTATCCAAAAACTATGATAATGAACAAAAATGGAAAACAATTGTCACAATAGATGAATCATGGTTGTATTGAAATGATTGCTGCAAAAAAGAGCCATTTATTATCATAAAAGGGGGAGAAAAAAATTTAAATACATGGTTCAAAGAATCTACAGAAAGTTTTTCTAAGGGATTCATGATTGTTGCTGGTTTTTCATATAATGGCAAGTTAAAAATAAAGAGAGTGGAAAAAAAAATGTCAGATTAACTGCAAATCCTATCAGGAACATATTTTATCGTCAATTTTTCTGAATGAAATACCATCGCTTTACCCACAGTGCCATCGATCTGTGAAACTCGATCACGACAAAGCTAGCAGTCACACATCAAAACCCACTGTAAATTTCCTAAAAGCAAGATTCCCCTTCACTGATATCCCTACTAAATCTCCCAATGCATTTTTGTGCTTTCGGACTTTTAAAATCTTCATTATCCAAACGTCGCCTCACAACCCTTACACGACTCTGAAAAGCTGTTCAGGAGGAATGGGATAGAATACCTCTTCTGACACTTCAAAAGGCTTTATTATCCTGGAAATTGCGGTGTCGAAATATAGTTCAGAATAAGGGTCGTCAAATAGAACATTTAAAACACAAGAATTTTATGTAATTTAGGTTTGTGGATACAATATACATCGTCTAACAAGTAAAAATTGAATTTAAAAAATCAAAAAACACGACTACGAAAAAGCGAACTAATTAATTATTTCTCATCGATGTGAAACTATTTTTTTTTATATTACTTACCAATTTTTTTATTTACTTGTATTGATGACTTTTAAGTTTTGTTTAATTGTTAGTTCCTAACTAGAAACACTGTTTTGATGAGGCCTATAGATGTCTATGATTGTTAGAGTTTCAGTAAAGCTAGAGATCCTACCTACACAACTTCCAGGTTGCGTAATATTTAAGCGGAGCTTCTGCCTGTAAAATAGTCAATGAAAAATGCTCTTCATTTTGAAAGACCTATTCAATGATATGCCACTCAATAGGGTATGTAATTTTTTTTCGTCTCTATCGTCATTTTGTATTTTAAGGCCGCAATTTTGAATTTATAAAAACAAAACCTAACCTATAGCCATCGGAAGGTTACGAGGAATCGATAGAAACCTCATTCATTAAAATCCATCCAGCCGTTGGGATGTTTCGTGGGTATAAAGAAATCCACATACCCAGATACACGTGAAACACATAACCCTTCTTAGCAGGTGGGTAAAAAATTGTTGAACAACCTCTGTATGGGAGACTGGGGAAGATTGACCATAGGGGAGGATTGACCCATCTTTGAGTTTTCATATTTAAAAGAATTTCAGAGTTTTAACAATAGTGACAACCAAAGCTACTGAAATGCTCAAACAATAGTCTTTGTTTTGTGAAGATAATTGAAACATGTGTGAAAAAATCAATTGTGATGAATTTTCAGTTTTAAAAGTGTATTTTTTAGAAAAAATGTAAGATTTTCTTAGATAAAATATATCATAGAAATTTAAGTAAGTGTGTTTTAAATAATGTAGAAATATTGCTCTGAAGAATTGTAGAAATATTGCATAAAGATTCTAAAGTAATTTAGTCTAAACATAACCATGTGCTATACTTTAAAAATTGCCTATGTAGGGAGGTTTGACCCAATCAATGTGTGGATGGTTGACCACAAGGTCAAAGCTCCTTTATTAAGCGTTTTTGGAAATCTTTTTATTACACACTGTACATAATGAAGGGTTAACTGTTATATTTCTTAACTAATGCAAATTTATTATGCAGAGCTACAGTAAAATGGGATGACAGAAAGATAAATGTTTAACACTTCACTACAGCATACGTGCCATATCTGGCACATACGTAAAAACATTATAATTTTCAATATGTATCATGAATTTGGATAATATAATCACTGTAACTGATCAAAAATAATCCAAACAATGGAATAACACTTATTTTGTCGATGTCAGATGGTTGCATTCTATAGTGAATTTGTTCTTCGGAAACAAACATAAAAAAAATTTTGATCAAGCTAATAAGGTAAAATTTACTTTCATTATTTTTAATGAATAGTTAAAAAAATTAATATAATAAAAGTTGCAGAGCGTTAAGGAGATAAAATTCATTAATTTTATCATTTAAGCTCATTTAGATGGAAAATATAGCAATGCAATATTTTAAAACATTAAATGTGTACATATGACGCACACCATACAATATAAAATTTCACATGAAATTTTGAAATTTACTTTTAACTATTTTCCTATTACTAGACAGATATATAGATTTAAAAAAAAATCATAAAAGTGGCAAAATTTGGGCACTGAATGGTTAAAATTCATTAAATGAAGATGGTAAAAATTGCTATAATAAGCAGGAAAATAATTAATGAAATATAAATTGGAAAGTTGCTAGGAACTTTTATTTGATTTAAATAGTAGGATAGACCGGGGCACGTTTGCGCAGTGCACTTTTACCGAAACGAGTTAACTAACCGAAACGAGTTAATAACTGGCACGCCACCAGTCATGACAGATTGATGCTGCTCCCTAGCGGGTATTCTCACACGTTTTTGAGCGTCAGTCGAGCTTCTTTATAGCATGATTAAAGGATAATCTGTTTTCTGTCAAATTCAGTAAATTTTGTGTCGAACTTATTGAAACTTATTGTGTATAATACTTAGTTAAGGATAAACAAATATATGAACATTAGCAGAATTTTATCATTTTTTGAGAACTGTATTTGTATGAACATAATTGTTATTAATTTTCGTTGCACGTTAAAAATAAATCCAAACATTGCGAAGGGGTACGTTTACGCATTGACATCGGGGCACTTTTACGCACGTTCAAAAAGAAGAAATTACATAAAAATTTACTAGTCTCTTTGGAAGCAGAACAAGAAGACAACAAAGGAAAAGTATAAGATCAAAAACTGCAAAAGGGAAAAAGTTTGTACACTCTACAATAAAGAAAATAGTGAATGAATCTGATGACGAAGATGAAAACTGTGTGTGTATTTATTGTTTGAAATCATACAACCAATCCAAAAAGGAACAAGACTGGGTTCAATGACTTAGATGCAAAAGGTGGTCCCATGACAAGTATATAAAAGGAAATACTTTAATTTTTTGTTTGTAAAAACTGTAACAGTGATGATGATGATTAAATAGTTTCTCTTTTTAATTAGCAATAAGCCCTATGTTTTCAGTTTAGCCTATAAAATGGTCTTTAATTAATCCTCTTTAAATTTTTTTAACAGTATTTGATTAAATATTTATTCCACTTGTTCCTTGGTATCACTTATAAAATGCATAAACGTGCCTTACTTGATGCGTAAATTTACCCCGCTCCTGGGGCAAGTTCTTGCAAAAGACTTAGACCTAAAGATTTTTTTTTACTATTAAAAACACAAATAGGGCAACAATTGGATACGCAAATTTTGGCTTTATTAACTGCTTTATAAAACCACAATGTCTAAAATTTCCTAAGTTAAAACATAAAAATTATAAAATTCATTGAAAAAAACCGTGTGCATGTGCCCCGGTCTTCCCTACCCATAACATGTAAATAAAAAGCTTGGAAAAGAATAAAAAGGATGAAAGCAGCAGTCATAAGAAATGTTAGGTATTCATTTCTATACAAAAGAACATAACATTGATTAAAACATTTTAAGCCTTGACTCATTATTTTCTCATGTTTATAATCAATAATTTTTCGCATTTCTTTTATAGTACTCTTATGACGCAATTTTATTTTGATAACTGATTGTATAACGAACAAAATAATATATGAAATTTTATTCTAAGTTCAATATTTAAAAAAATAAAAATCATTTTTGTAAAAAATGGGTCTTCTCTCCCCAGTCTCCCCTACCTATAACGATGATTCTCATTTCGAGACCTTTAGGGTTGTTCCTCTATCATCTAGATCTCTCCGTTTCTCTCTCTCAATTTGAATTTCGATCGCCATTTCTCAGTATCTCTCTTACGGTCTAGAAAGATAACAATAACTTAAAGTAGACAATTGAAAGGTCACTTTCAATTGTCGCAAAACTATAGCAAGTGTTTCTTATTACAAATGAGTGATGCAGATTGTAATGCTAATTTGTTATTTCAAAAATCTCTCTTTTGCAGAAGAAAGAAACTTGTAAGAAGACAAGAGTATAAACTCGAGATTCCCCTTTAACAGAATATAGGTAAAATCAATTATTTATTATTATTATTTTCTTTTATTAAATATATTTTATTAGGTTTTCCACTAGCAATACCAAAAATTCTTTTTACATGAAAAAGTAACAATTATGCATTCAAATAAAGTTTTGAAATTTATAAAAAAAAAAAATACTTTCTTAGTTGGCTCTTGACAGGAGCTAATAGCCCGAGAAAAAGAAATAGTCAAATATCGCTAAGCAGCCTTTTTGGTTCTGGTAATTTCAGTGGTTTAAGCGCGGAGTTCGATTACATGACTTAAATTTGTGCTTTACTCATATTTTGTATATCATTTGATTATTAATGAAGATTTAATTTATTTATGGAATATAAGTCTGGAAGAAAGGCTGAGCTATTAATATATTAAATTCAGTGAAAACGTATTTAACTTTAGCAGCCACCTGCACGTGAAGAAGATTGAGTAAAAAATTGCATGCTTTACTATTCTTTTAAAAAAACCGTAACAACTCAGTAAACTGCGATACACTTTTTCAAATAAATTCCATTTAAAGATTATTTTTCCCCCTATTTGAAGGTGTGAAAATAGAAAATGTGCGTTGTTCAGAAGTTTAAAAGATTGCAGTAAAAGCCAACTTTAATCGTTTGTTGTTGCCACCTCCAAAATGATGTCAGCGTTACGCACGGTCATGTGTGTCCTTTTTAATATAATTAGTAAACGTTTCTCGTCAAGGAACAAGTGTTCGCTGCTGCCAGGTTTTTGATTAAATATATTTAGTATATTGTATATTGCTGCAAGTGTTTGCTGTGCACTGCTGCCAGGTTTTCACCGTTAATGGATGAATATCAGTTTATGTTTTCTCCGTTACAGTAGGTAAAATAAAGTACAGTAGGCAAAATATTGGTTGGCATACTAATAGTTGTTTTAATTTAAGAAATTCTAAAGCTATTTGAAAATATTTAAAAGCGTAAAAGAAGAAATTATGGTGTCCAACCTTTTTGAAAACGATAGTTCAAATAATAAAATAGTAATAATAATAACAATAAATTTGATAAATCTACAAATATGTACGATAATTACATAAAAACAATGAAATAAGTTGTAATTTTTAAGCAGAGAAAATATAGATAATATTAATTAAAGTGTACAACATGTGGCTAAAGTATTTCGTAATTAGTATTATATGTGAAATTATCAGTGTTATTATAAGAACGCGTAGACAAATTTTCGCTAACATAAAAGTTACTTATTCGAGTGCGTAATTGTAAAACTGGGAACTGTTCACAGCAGCTGTCTTCATTTGCTCTATGGATAGCCGATAATATGGTTTCGTACTCTAACCAGGAGAAGGCCGAGATGCATTACATGTACGGAGCTGCACACGGCAATGCAACAGAAGCTCGAAGATTGTACCGAGAGCGTTTTCCAACCAGACGTGTTCCTGATGCGAGGATATTTCAACGACTGCACCAACAACTGTGCGAAAGGGGTTCCTTTGCATGTTGCATGCAGGATACCGGACGTTCTAGGAGTGTAAGAACGCCATCCGTTTCGGATAACATTTTGGATCGTATGAGCGAGAGGCCTGAATCTACCACGCGGGAACTGTCCGAAGAAGTTAACGTTTCCCGTAATACCGTGTGGCGAGTTCTGCGAGATGAAGGAATGCTTCCGTACCATGCGCAGAGAGTTCAAGGCCTAGAACCAGCGGATTACCAGGCATGTGTCAATTTTAGCACGTGGTTGCTCCAACGAACGGCTGCGGATCCTGCTTTTTGTGCACATGTGTTGTTCACGGACGAATGCACATTCACATGCGAGGGTATTTTGAATATCCACAATTATCATGTGTGGTCAAATGAAAACCCATACACAATACGTCCATGTTCGTTCCAGCGACGTTTCGTGGTCAATATTTGGGACGGAATCGTTCACGATTATCTAATTGGGCCATACTTACTGCCAACGCGCCTGGATGGAGATTCATATCTTGTGTTTCTGCAACAGGTGTTGCCAGAACTATTAAACCATGTCCCAGGACCCACCAGACGACGTATGTGGTTTCAACACAACTGAGCACCGGCCCATTACAGCCTGGATGCCGGTAACTCCCAGAATATCATGTATCCGGGGCGATGGATAGGTCGTGGCTGTCCAACCAGCTGGCTGGCCCGTTCAGCCGATTTATCCTGTCTGGACTTTTTCCTGTGTGGTCATGTGAACAGCCTGATATACAAAGATGGTCCCGTAGATTCTGCTGAAGACCTTGTTGCCCAGATATCCGTTGCTTCGGCCACCATAAGAGAGGTGATGTTTTCACCAATGTACGGCGGTCAATCCATCGACTGCTTCAAGACTGCGTTCGTGTTGGAGGCCGCAATTTTGCAAAATTCCTGTGATGGAGTACTTCGTGTTGTTTATTTTCATTTGATTGAATAAAGTGTTTTTCTTCCTTTTGTTGGTTTCTTTTCATTCCATCTCTGTCTGTCCTGATTTCCAACATTTCGTTATTATTTTGCTCATTACATACGATCGTTCAAAAATAAACCCCCTGAACACAGTTAAATTTGCTCCACTTAACCACTCCCGATGATTTCACTTGTGCACACAAAATTTAAGTTAAGGTATAAGCTTTAGAAAACATTTAACAGTGTTAAAAAAAGGCCAGTAAAAAGTAGTTATTCGGCACTCCAAAGTCTAGAGCGCCCTCTAACGGCATTTCTATAACTTTCTCTTAAAAACTTTTTTTTATAGAAAATACTAATTTAAAGAATGATTTTAGCGAAAACCGCAAATAAATCGACCCATTTTTTCCCTTTTTTATCATCATTTGCAATTTGGGACCCTAAACTTTGATGGCGCCTGTCTCCTTTGGAATACGTTTAGGACTCTTGGCTTCCTATTTACTATTACTCGTCTTGATGTGTTCTATCACCTCCTTGCGTATGTACCATGAGTTTAGGGACACCCTGTATATACAAGAGAACGCCGATTTCACGTTTTTTATCGGACGGGTGAAAAAAACCATAGAGCTCGAGAAAACACATTAGTCCAGGCAATAAGGAATTTTACCTAGCAAAATTAATGGTAGTTCTGGAAATCGGCTTAATTTATGTTTTTTGGGCCGCTGAATCCGAATTTGTAACTTCCCACAAAAATTTCCCCCGGCAACATCCCAAAATTTTGGTAAAAAGCCCCCCCCCCCCCCCAAAAAAAAAGGTTTTTATTAAAAAAATCATCACATTTTTATTGTTTTAGGGGAAAATTATCTAGAAATTCAGAAAGCAGACAAAATTTGCAACAAATGAGATATATGAAATTATGACTTAGGATGAAGGGGAAGGGGAGATCTGCCTCGGAACATGCGCGCGCTGCTGCGTGGACTAAGTTGCGCAATCCCACTTAACCACTCACACGTTTACATTCGCCCCCCCCCCCCATCTCCCCTCCGAACTTTCTTTATAAGGTTCACTTTAAGTTTTTTGGGTCGCTGAATCCGAATTTTTAACTTACCCCCAAAAATTGTCCCCCCCCCGAGACTCCCCCTAAATACTTGTTTTTAACTTAAATTTCTAATTGTTTTAGAGGAAAAGCATTATAAAATTCAGAAACTAGACAAAATTTGCAACAAATAGGATACATGACATTATGATGTAGGATGAACTGGGAGGGGGAGGGCTGCCTCTGAACATGCACTGCGGCGCTACGTGTACTAAGTTATAAAGTCCTGGCAATAGGGGATTTTACCTGGAAAAATTAATACTAGTTCTGGATTTCGACTGACTTTATGTTTTTTGAGTCGCTGAATACGAATTTGTAACTTCCCACCAAAATTTCAACCGGCAACCCCCCAAAAAATTGATTTTTTTGAAAAAAAAATGGCTTTTTAGAAAAGCGCGCGGGGAATTGTTCCGAGGCAGCCCCCTCTCTCCCCTTTTATTCTACGTCATAATGTCATCTATCCTATTTGTTGAAAATTTTGTTTAGTTTCTGAATTTCGTAATGCTTTTCCCCTAAAACAATAAGAAATTTAAGTTAATAACAACTATTTTGTGTGTATGGGGGGGGGGGAATTTTGGGGGTAATTTAGAAATTCGGATTCAGCGACCCAAAAACTTAAAGTAAACCTTATAAGGAAAGTTCGGAGGGGAGATTGAAGGGCGAATGTAAACGTGTGAGTGGTTAAGTGGAATTGCGCAACTTAGTCTACGCAGCACCGCGCGCATGTTCCGAGGCAGATCTCCCCTTCCCCTTCATCCTAAGTTATAATGTCATACATCTAATTTGTTGCAAATTTTGTCTACCGTCTGAATTTCTAGATACTTTTCCCTTAAAACAATAAAAAAATTGATTTTTTTAATTAAAAACCTTTTTGGGGGGGCTTTTTACCAAATTTTTGGTGGGTTGCCGAGGGAAATTTTGGTGGGAAGTTGAAAATTCGGATTCAGCTACCCAAAAAACATATAGTAAGTCTTTTTCCAGAACTAAACATGAATTTTGCTAGGTAGAGCCCCTATACGGTCTCTAATGCATGGACTACATCCAGAAGAAGGTTTTTGCTCTATTGAAATATTTTAATTTAAAGCAAATGTAACAATCACTCTCTTTCTCAGATCTAAAATACACTTCTTTTAAAGAAATCTGATACTTTGGCTCCTACTTCTTAATCCTTTTGAATTTCATGCTTTCTGACCAAGAGAAGTAAAAGCAATATTTAGATACGAAAAAAGCGATAAGTGTTTATTAATATTTTAATATATTATATAATAATTTTAGTGACTTTAAAATACATTTTTGTTTGATTTATTCTTAGTTACTTTCTTAATTACAGATATATTAAGCTTTAACTTAGTATACTTATTTTACCCCACACCGTGGGGTAAAATCTTTAATTGACAATATGTTTTGAAATAGCATTATTAGAACTAATTTGCAAATGACAAAATTTATTACATAATTCTTTTTTATAATGCAGTGCTATACCTTTCTTTAAATATGCAAACGTCATTTTGACGAGCTATCTTCTAGTAAGTAAGTAAACAAATAAATAAATAAATAAAATGAAAATGAAAACAGGGATGAGAGCTCTCCGACCCAAATGGCCGATTAGTACCACTAAATTTTAATAGTATATCAAGCATTATTTAATGACAGAATTTCTGAGAATTCATAAAGCAAAGGATGCTATTAAAATTTAGTGGTAAAAATCTGTCATTTGGGTCGGAACGCTCTCATACCTGTAAAAACGAAATTAGTCTACATTCTAAATTATTGTAACGCAACGTATATTCATTAAATAGTTATCTAAATATAGTTGGAACCTGTTGATCAGCATGTAATATTTTGTAAATCAATAAACCAACTAAAATAACAATGTTTAATATGTGGCTTAATGGTTAAAATTTTGAGCAGTAAGTTTCTGAAGAAACAATTTTTAGTAATGTTTTCAGAAAAGCATATTTAAATACGTTAATAGTAATATCTTTATTAATTATAGGATTTTAGCATATTTTATTCCGTCTTAAGGTGACAGTGGACGTTCAAAATTGCAAAAAACATTAAAAAAATGATTTTTTTGTTTAAAAAAAAAAAAAAATGTTCTGTCAGTCTTCTACTTTCAAGTGAAAAAAAAGTATTCAAATCCGACAATTTTTTGCAGAGATACAGCTGTTTTTCTAACGTGAACAATCGTTAATCTACATTTAAAATAAAACTTTAAATCTAGTTTTCTCAAAATGAGAATTTTCGCCGACTGAGTAAGTTCAAAATGCTCCATACGTCTTAATTGTATGCCAATTTTCAAAATACTTGGTAATATTGTTGTTGATATACTTTATTACAAAACTTGCTATTATCATGTGCAGATTATTTCATATAAAGGTAAAAAAGTAATATCTTATTATTGAATTTTATCCGAAATGATTACCTGTTTATAAAAAAATTCTTGCAAGGTACTTAGTATAATTTTAAAATGTATACCATTTTTTGATATGAAATCATAAAGCTATCTATAAACTATAAAAAAAATTACAAGTTTCTGAAACAAAATTTAAAACGCATGAGCATTATTAATTTGTATCACTAATAAGCATATTATTAATTAATTACTCATTTGCATTCTAATATTTTTTAATGAAATTAAGAAATTTTCTTAATTATCGCACAAATTATAGGTGCATTAAATTTCAAAACAATTGAGCAAAAACTGTAGAAAATGTTTTTGAACGTCCACTGTCGCTTTAAAATGCCTGTACCTTTAATAATGCAACACAGTTAGAGCTACAATGACATATTTCATAAGTTGGCATCTTTTGTTCTGCATGAATACTCTTGCGCAAAATGTGTCCCATATTAACATCAGATTAAAAGAGTTTTGTAATTTTCCATTATACTCGTAGTTTCCTTAATTGTAATATTTAAATAATGTTTTTTTTGGTCAGCAAAGGAAAATTTTACAGTTATGAATATTCATCTGCAGCACTTAAAATAATGCAGAATATTATTTATAGTTCAACACTATACTTAATCTCAAAATGAAAATTTTTTCAGAATTTAAAAAAGAAGTGTGCTCCACAACTACTTGTATAAAATTATGGTGCACTTATCACGCACTTAAGATGCGTCATCACACTTAAAATTTCAACAAAAAAGTGTTAAATTCGTGTAAAATTAGCGTTTAACCTTTTCGAGGGTGGTTTCCTTAAAAAAAGACACCTAATTTTAATTCTAAAACTGACAAATGTCACCAAGGATATTTAATTAAAATTTTCCTTTTATAATGTACGTGAAAATAAGCAAGTTCTTATTTTCAAATAAAGTCGTTCATAAATTCTGATGTCAGTTCATTATTTCATAAGTTTATAAACAGAATTACTCCGCGCCGGAAAGGGATAAGATTTTTTGTAATGAAATATCCTCGTAAGTCTCAGAATTTATCATTAACGAGTAAAAATTAAATTTAAAAAATCAAAAAACCCGACTGCGAAAAAAAGTTCAAAAAAGCGAACTAATTATTTCTCGTCAATGTGAAACTATTTTTTATATTAATTACCTATTTTTTTTTTATTTATTTGTACATTGATGACTTTTAAGTTGTATTTAATTCTTAGTTCCTAACTATAAACACTGTTTTGATGAGGTCTATAGATGTATATGATGGTTAGAGTTGCAGTAAAGCTAGAGATCCTACCTACACAACTTCAAGGTTATGTAACATTTAAACGGAGCTTCTAACAGTAAAATAGTCAATGAAACATCGTCTTCATTTTGAAATACCTATCCAATGATATGCCACTCAATAGGGTACGTAAAAAAATTCTTCTCTACCGCCATTTTGAATTTATAAAAACAAAAACTATCCTATAACCGTCGGACGGTTAAGATGAATCGATAGAGACCTCATTCATTAAAATCCATCCAGCCGTTAGGATGTTTCGAGGGTATAAAGAAATCCACACACCCAGATACGTGTGAAAAACATAACCCTTCTTGGCAGTCGGGTAAAAATATATTTTTTCTTGTTTATGTTTAAATCATGTTTATATATTTAGATTTCAAGAATTTGTATATTTTGTCTGTGGAAACATATGTAAAATAAATATGCCTTTTATTGTATTTCATTGAGGATTTTGGATACATGATTGCTCTGATTTTGATTTCCAGTATTTTACAGTGAGGGGGGAAAACATTTCTACTAACTCTTCCGCAAATCCTTCTATAAATTTTCATTTTATACTAACAGTTGACGCCATATTTTGATATTTCTGTAAATTTTATCTTCAAATACCCAAATGAAAAAAATTCTATCAGATTAAATATTTGGCGGATTAACATTTGAAAGTCTTATAGTTAAATTCATTTTTCCTTGTTTAAAAACAGATTGTAATGGCTATAGTTCTATAAGCATAATTAAAATAACATTTGTGGAAAGGTCTGTAATTTTGGATTCGCATATATAAAGCTTCTAAAAATCGATTTCCGTTTAAAAATATTTTTTGGTTTCAATTCACAATGTTTTCGAAAATTTATGTCAAAATATTTATTTATTCAAATACTAATTTTCGAAAAAAAAAATAAGAATTATAACGTATAATTTTTTGAAAGAGAAACCAATATCTAACATTTCAATATGCTAATCCAAAACCACAGCTCATTTTCCCAAAAAGTTTTGAATTATGCTTAAAAAAAAATCCGCATTTTAATCTATTTTGCAATCATTAAAAATTATTGAAAGAATATATTAATAATGCTATTTCAAAACAAATTGTCAATTAAAAATTTTACACCATGGTATGGGGTAAAAAATATATACTCAGTTAAAGCTTAATATATCTGCAATTAAGAAAATAACTAAGAATAAATCAAACAAAAATGTATTTTAAAATCACTAAAAGTATTATATAGTATATTAAAATATTAATAAATACTTATCGCTTTTTTCGTTTCTAAATATTGCTTTTTATTTCTGTTGACCCGACAGTAAGCGTAAAATTCAAAAGAATTAAGAAGTAGGAGGCAAAGTATCAGATTTCATTAAACGAAGTGTATTGTAGATCTGACAAAGTGAATTCGTGTTACATTTGTTTTAAATTAAAATATTTCAATAGAACAAAACCCCTTCTCCTGGATTATGTGTTTTAGGAGTTGTACGGTTTTTTCACCCATCCGATGGAAAACGTGAAATCTGGGTTCTCTTGTATATGTATAGTACATAAGACTATTTAAACTGAACATAAACAGGTTGAGTTTCGCGAGTTGTTACCTCATTTCACTGAGTTCAAGAAATATATATACATGATTTATACGATCAAACCTAGATTAGTCTTGTTTCCAAATTCTTTATTAATTGGTTCATGTGATGGAATTTTTTTATATAAACACTTCTCATGAGGTAGCATATCATGTTTTTTGCCTCCAAAAAATTTTAAATAATAGGATATAGTAAGAACACACGTTATAAGACTGAAAAGTTAAATCTAAATAGTAAATATTTACTCGTGATGCCTCCCCTTGAAAGAATATATATATTGTAGGAATAACATTGGAGTCATTCTCAAAACTCATTCGCGGCTCTCAACAAAAAAATAAAACATCCCGGATAGAAAAATTCTAACAGTATTGTATTTAATACACACATTCGCTTGTCTTAAATTGGCACTTTTAAAGAAAATTTTAATGCATGGAGTTTATTTAGATAGCTATATTGCCAATTAACTCCATGTTCAATGTTCTATTCGGAACCATTCATAATTACACATTGTTTTTGAAATCGGGCAATGATTTCAAAAAGCAGTAAAATGTTTTTAGTTTTGTATGTTTTATATTGTAGTATTGCATTTTATAGTAAAAATATTGCATCCATGGTCTGTACTTTAATGACTTTGAAAAGAATGAATCGCATATTGTTTACCACGCTGACTGCTGGGTGATACGATTTTCAACACAAGACATATGGAAAAACATGCATATTTGGATGTGCTTCATCTTCAAGTTATTTTTGTTTTTCACAATCTTTCTAAAAAGATTAATCTTATACAGCTTTATTGAAAAAATTAAATCTCCGAAAATTAAAATAAAATGGCTGTTTTTAACAAAGGATTATTGCAATCCGGATGAGTTCACTCCGGAAGTGTTCTACACTTAGCGCTACTATATATATATAATTTATAATGCTGTATATATATTTAGCATGCATATTTCCGAAAGTGATTTTCTTAAATGATTAATTTACCATAAAAAACAATTTCAGAATATTAATTTGGGGTAATGAAGTGTCACTTTAAACAGGGAAGAATATATTCAAATTGTAAGTGCTAACGATACTTGAAATTCTTTTTAAAAGAGATTTCTCACACCAAAATATTCAGGTAATAAGGACTTTATTTATTTATTTATTTTTACTTTTAGTTACGTAAGAAACAAATTTTACCTGCAAAATTTATTAAATATTGGATTAGCGTAAAAAAAAAGTGATTTATGATATCAAAATTGTATTTTTAAGTTTTAGTAATGTTCGTCTGAATTAAACTATATAGGCTCTAATAAATTTTCGAAGCACGGGCAAGTTGCATAAAATATAATATAACGAAAGACTGAATTAACTGTTTTCCATTCTTTGACTATTTTCAGGATACGATAATTTACACATTCGACATTTATCTCTTTATAATCAATTGAATTATAGTTACCATTTCATAAATTTGTCTTAAATAATGGGTTATATTAAAATATAATGTATTTTTCAGCCTTTTCTAAGAAATATTTTATTATGTATTGTTATTTACACATTTTATTAGTGATGAGTGATAATGAATGTTTTTTTTTTTTTTTTTTTTTTTTTTTTTAACCATAATTGAATGACAAGAATCCCGTAGAAAAAGTAAATAAACAGTTATATCAAATACTTTTTCCTAATTTTTTTACGAGAACTTTTACTAGAAAAGTAAAATTAATCAAAGAAAGAAGGATGATATAAAATTCAATGGCGATATCAGGTATTTTCACAGAATTTACATCTGGTGTTTGGAATCCATGTTGATAATTTCGGTATTCATAAAATTTAAATCATAAGTTATATTTATTATTTTTTCGAATAAATACTTAAAGAAAGTGCTAAATTATGGTATGTTAATGAATTTCCCATTGCTTAAAATATAAATTCTCAACATTTTTTTAAAATCCAGTAGACAAAATATTCAAAGATTTTTATTTGACGATCCACTACCAAAATATTTTTTGGTTGTATGTGTGTGTGCAATAGATTAATAATTTAATTTTGCTACTTTTTGTAAGAAAAAAAAAATGTATACTCATTTTTGTAACACACATGTCTAGAGAATGTACGTTGCTTGGTATCAGAATAAATCACAAATTAGAAATGTTTTCGTAAGAGCGTCCGCTAAATTTTAAAATGTGAAAAAAATGTTAAAAAGCTGTGCACGAGTAATTACAAAGCATACTATATATTTATGTTTCCTAAGTAAAGAATATTTTTCATCTCATAAAATGCTCTTTAAGATTAATACAAGACATTATGAACTTATAAAATAATCATATTCCGAATTTTGAAACAAAGTATCATTAGTTTTGAATATATTAAGATATTCTCCCTGAAACAATAGCAAAATATTCTTTTGGTGATTGCATTCATGAATATTTTACGAGAATTATGCATAAATATTTTTAATATCCAACTACACAAACACATAAATTAAAAACTTGTATATATTAGTTACGTCTGTCCACAAGACATAATGTAAATTAGATTATTTGAAAAATAATGAGATGTTTTTGAATGCAAAGTGGCTAAAATAACTTAATTTGCATATAATATAAATATCAATCATTGTATTTTATTGTTTACTCAAAACCTTTATAAAATCCAATCCAATTTTGCTTTTCAAGTAAATAAATTATTTATTCGCTAGTGACGGAAAAAAACACAATAGTTTTTGTTTTTTGTATTTTTACATAAGTCTATTAAATAGAATCAAACACATTTGTCTTTGCTTTATTATCTATCCTATCTATTTTTATTTGATTAATTATCCCTAAATTGTAAGTTGTGTACTCTTGAAAATTAGGTAAAGCATATAGGGTAATTCCGGGATTTATGCCGCACATTTTTTTGAACTTGTGTATAAAGTCCCATGGTGGACATAAAAGGAAAAAAATCATGCTGTGCTATTTAATGTTAAACATACAACGCGTATACTGCGACAAAAAAATTCAAAACAAATTATTAATATTTTTTAGCAATTTTTTGCTAAAACATTAAACTGCGGCGCATCACCCGTACATTCAGGCTGAGACGTCGCACATGTGCGGTAGTTATGCCGCGCTTGTAATAAGAATAGAATGAAGTTATAAATAAAAATATTCAAATCTGACTATAATTATGGATGTAATAACAAAATGAAACTAAATGAGTACAATGAAAATTAATAGTAGATTCAAATTAATAATTGTTGCCTACTTTCACTATTAAAATTATCAACTTATATTTTACATTAAATTTTAATTGTTATTTCAGTTACAACGTAACATAAATGTATTAGAAAGGGAAAAGAAAAAAAGTAAAATTGTGTTTACATAATTTATTTGTTAATCCTTTCGGGACCGATGACTTTTACACAAATTTTATTCGGTTGGTACTACTTTTTTAAAAGAAGTTATCTTTGTTTAAATAATCATGAAAAATGCTCTAAATAAACAAAGCAAATTTTACTTTTCTTTTTTACTGATCCCAGAAACAATTTTTCTAAGCTCTTTATGAAGGTACTTAAATACACCTATGGTCCCGAATGGATTAAGAGATCGACTTCAATCTACAGAAAAACTGTCGAAAAAGTACAGTCTTTATGAACTACATTTAAACACATGATGCAACAGAGCCAATTACACTTTCACTTTCTTGGAGTAGTTTGCAAAGAACGTCTCCGTTACTCGTAATCCAATTTTTCATTATTATCAACTTGACTTGCATCTTTCTTGCCCTTCTTAATTTTTATTTACTCCTTTTTCTCCTTTGGTTTTAGTAAACTTGATAACATGCCTAACATGGTTAGTCTGTGCAACAAAAAAAAAAAAAAAAAAAAAAAAAAAAAAAAAAAAAAAAAGGAAAAGTTACTAACACTTAATCATCCCGTACAAAAGAAACTGCGGCATGTATACCGGAATAGATGTGCGGCATGTGTTCCATTTTGCATGGTGCAGATGTCGGCCATCACAGTTACCTGCCATCGCTAAGGGGAATGGTGAAATCATACACACAGTACTCTATAAAAACTCTACACTTAGTTTTGACTTCGAAATCATTCATGCATTTAGTAATTAGTGTATGAAAAGTATTTAAACATAATGTGTTTAAAAGTTTGGACAGTGAAATCCTGAACTTACGTCGAATTAATGATTATACTTCTACAAGTAAACATCGAAATGGGATTGACGCTATACACTGGTTAAAATAATCTCATTGAGCACCTATACTGTGTGTTTGACGATCATCTATCGATAATTACAAGAAATAGAAGAGGTGTGGCATCTATCCCGTATGCGGAGACTCTCCCGGAGTTACCCTATACTATTTCCATACAGAATGTAAATAATTGGAGTAAGAGGTAATGCAAACATATTTTTATTTATGAAGAATATTTAATTTGTTCTATATATAAATAAATATTACATATTTGGAGTCCGCTGTAGTTTATGAAATATTATATACATAATTTTATATATTAACATTCTATATATAAAAGCGCATGTTTATACCTTATGAGTATATACGTAGTTAAACAATCAGAATTTTCAAAATGTTTTAATTGCATGTTAAAGAAATGTATTTTTTTTAATATTATCAAATTTGTTTAAATATTTTCTATAAAATTGTTTGTTTGCAATTACTTTATGTTAATCTAAACATAACATGAAAATATCCTTCTATATATAAGAAAAAGTTTTGATTTGGAAATGGACCAATGAAAATTTGCGTAGATATTCCCGGTAGATAGGCATCCAATTTGAATGCTTAGCATGGCCTTTCTTCGTTAATATTAAAAAAAAAACTGTTGGATACAAAAATATGAAAATCGGTGGTATTATAGAAAAATGTTTGATAAGCACGCTGATGCAGACAGTTTTCAAATCGAAGAATTATTTTAAGAGATATTTAATGCTAAAGGTGAACAAAATCGTTCCATTAAAAAAGTTTAATTGGAGCAAAAACTGTACATGAGAATTTAATCATTTTTAGATCATTTTATACGTTATAAGTTCCCGGTGTGCAGATTGCAATTATTTTTTTTTTATCTGACTCATTTCTTGAGGTTTTATTTCTATTGTAAATTCAAATTTTCAGCATTTCGAGAGATATTTTTTAGATATTTTAGAAAATGTTATTAATTTAAACTGTTGCCAATTGTATAAACAGTGCAAACAATAATGTTTACTTCAAATTAAAAATTTATTTACATGTGACTATTATAAACAGAAAAAAAACTTTAAAATTAGAATTAAATGATTACATATTAAAAGCAGGAAAATTACGTCATAAGAACCATATTGAACACACTTGAATTTTAAAAGAGAAACAAAATGTTAAAATAAAATTTATTATGCGTTAAAACTTGTAAATGCAGGAAATTACGTCATATTTAAAATGGCCAAAAAATATGGCAAAACAATTTAAATTAAAAAATATATTTGCACGAGATATTTTGAGATAATCTTTTCAACTATTATCGTGAATTCGAAGACAGCGCAAATAATATTTCCTTCTAACAACAAAAGTAATTTCACCTGAATATTAATAAGAGAAATAAAACTTTGGTGCAAATTACGTCAGATTTAAAACGATACATTTAAAATGAATTATTTAAAAGAACTATCTTATAGCGCTGTTTAAAAATACTGGGAGACAATGACACTGTTTACTTAATTCATTTTACATTAGCTTATTTTCAAATGTTTAACTAAATTTTTAATTAAATACGAAAACAGCCATTGCATCTCTTAACAGCAGCAGATTTGGCCTTAAAAATCCCCAATCCAAGGAAAACGAATGGAAACCCGTTTACAGAGAGATCGCTACTGTTTTTTTTCTTTTTTTTAATTTTAATTCAATATTTTTAAAGCCGATCAAGTTAGCGTGCTTTTTTAATTTTGGTGTGCCTGAACGGGGGTTGGCGAACGTAGTTCGCAGGGCGCAGAACCCCCTAGTTTTCTATAAAATTGTTTGTTTCCAATTACGTTACGTTAATCTAAACATAACATGAAATAGTTGTTGAGTGATATAAAACAATGAAAATTGTTTAAGTTACTGTCATGTTTCTTAATAACTAAATCATATTTGTGAAAAGAGCTAGTAGGTATACAAAGAGTTTTTATTTATTTTATTACTATGTTGAATAATTACCAACCCATGATTTCAAACTTTTTATTACGTTTATCGATTGTACCTGCTCTAACATCTGTCTATATATATAACCATGTACATAATATAATCTAAATATTGAGCAGCAATAAAAATTGAGAAATAAATGTATATCTATCTATATAATGAAAGAAAAACATTTCCTACACTAATACTGACGTCATGACGATGATAGCGAAGTCCCATGCTATCGCTTTTCTTATTATATCTAAATAGTCTGTTATAAACACTACATATTTCTGTTTAATAAAAATTTGGATTATTTCACTGGGTATATTTTAAACACATGTTCAGCTTTCCACTTCCGCGCGATGTTTAATCATACCACGTTTTAAATCTTATTTTAAATAGTAAATTCTTTAAAACTTTTCCTTGATTCCCAAGAAGTTATTGAATAAAAATTAAGGAATTAATCAACCCAATGAGATCACCTATTAATTACTTCAGAAAAAGATTAAAAAAAAAAAAAAAAAAAAAAAAAAAAAAAACGAATTCTAGATAAGTATAAAGTTAACGAAACTTTTATCTATAAGTGCACACATGTAATGCGGACAATGTCACTTCTCATAATGAAGTTTATTTAGTGAAATTGTTTCAATTTTCTGGTAATTATCAGAAAACGAAAATAATTCGCATTAAAAAATTATAAGTATATTAGTAGTAAAAAATAAAGTAAATAATTTTAGAATAAATATTTATTTTTTATTTTCTACGAAATCCCAGAAATCGAAGTTTTGATTAATGTTCAAAACCCGTGGTAGAATATGTTATATCTCAATATAATTTTCTTATACAAATATATATATATATATATATATATATATATATATATATATATATATATATATATATATATATATATATATACATTATAAATATGAAATCACAAATATATGAATAAATGGTAAAATTCTAAAGATGAACAAGATATGAACATAGGAAACTAGTATGTAAAATAAGAAACTACGAATAATCCACAGAATCATACATATATATAAGAAATATTATCTATATAAGATATATATAAGAATACTATATATATAATAATAATATATATATAAGAAATGCATAGAAAGTAAGCATGAACATGCTTAGAAAGAATAGCATATATATTTGTAATAAGAGAATGTAAGAATATTCATATCATGAAATTATTGTACAATTTAATGGTAATTTAAATATGCCTATTAAAAGAAATCTTGATTTAGCACACAGTATTTCCTTCATATTTTAAAGACATTACCTTTTTCAATATAAATATCTTGCTTATTATCGGATATTTTGGGTTTATTTACTAAATGTAATAAAGTTAAAAGATTTAGTTATTTCTTTAAAAATGGAATTTAAGCAGTTTATAGAAATACTTTTGACTATTAACTAATTTTCATTGATGCCAATCCATATAAAAAAATCCTCTATATTTAAGTACTTAAAATATTAATTTATTTTATCTGAAAAATTGAAAAATCAAATTTTGGCTTCTATCATTTAAGACTATATCTGTTTTCATCATTTTTTTTTCAGTTTTTGTACGTGTTTTAAAAAAGAATGTAGATACAAACATTAACTATCGAACTTTATTTATTATCGTTAGTGGTTGAAAATGAATATAGAATTCAAGAATACGCCAAACTATTCCTCTAAATTATTTAAAAATTTATATATTCTGAGAAATGCAAAAGTAAATTTCTCTATCTCTTACTTGAGGTATCCTCATCACGTAAAAACAAATAAAACAATTTCAAAAATATTTAGAGAACTTTGCTATTGAAAAGGCGACAAAAATTTTTAAATCACACACAAGAGATAATTTTATTTTCAAAATTACTGAATAAGGAAATTAATTATAGTAGTTGTTTTCAAATATACAGGGTGTCCAAGGCTAATTCCTAAACCGTTAGTCATAGACATATAGTTCCAATTACAAAAATGTTTTAAATGAGGTAAAGGAATATTTTAAAAGCAATTTGGGTCAATAAAAACATTTCTTAAAAAATTACGAAATTTAAATCTTTATACTGTCCCCCGGTCTTATAAGTTATATTTAGCAAACTTTTCCTATTACACAAGTAAGGCAACAAAAGCCCCACTCTTCTACGATTAAAATCTGCAGAGTAATAACTCTTTAAATTTGGAGCATATTTTTTGTTGCCATTGAGGGGATATTCACAAATTTAGTAGAAATATAATTTCGTCAGATGTATTAAAAAAATTGTTGAGAGTAAAATTAACATTGCAATATAAATTTGAAATCTTTAATCATTTTGACATATTAATGCAAAATATACAATTTGTAATAAACATAAAAGAAGAAAAAAAAACAGAATTTTTGTTAAATAAAATGATGAAAATTAACAATTTTAGCTTTTGGTAATTGATTGTTATGTATTCTGTACCACTGAATCCGAAATTGACCTTCATTTTCTACTATAAGTAAAGATTTTTTTGCAAACCTTAAATTTTAAAGTTAAGAAAAGAAATAATAGCGGAAATTTGATACTATAAAATAGATGTCATTGTTGTGTTTTTAACTTTTGATAATTGGTTTTTATGTATTTTTTACTACTGAATCCGTAAAGGGCCTTCATTTTTAACAATCATGTCAGGATTTTTCGAAAACTGTAAAATTCTAAGTTAAAAATTTCAACTATAAAATTAAACCTCCTCCCCCATCTCATCGGACCCCACAACAGTTTAGCTGTAAGAATCCCAGTATAAGCCAAAAAAAACCTCAATAAATAATTGAATTAAATAAATTAAATTAAAATAAAAAGAATTTTACATCTGTTTTGTAGCATCAGATTTTCGCTGTATTTTAACTTTGACATTTACGATTTGCAAAAAAATTCTAACGTGATGGTTAAAAATAAGGTCATTTTCAGATTCAGTGCTAAAAAGTGAATAAATATCATTTATCAAAAGTTTAAAAATACAGTCATCTCATCTATGTTATACTATCGATTTTTTGTTATTTTTTAACTTTGTTATTTTTTTTTAAACTTTAACAATTTATGATTTGCGAGAAAATCCTGACATGGTTAAAAATTAAGGTAATTTTCGGATGCAGTGCTAAAAAATACATAAAAGTTAAAAAAACACAACCATCGCAGTCTTGTGATATCTAATCTAAAACATGTTCTCAAACTTATTGACGGTAATCTATCCGAAATTTTTTTGTGTTATCCTGTAAAATAAGTATAAATGGTAACAACCGAAAATCATAATATTAGATTGTCTTCGGATTTAAGTCAGTATGTAAAATTTAATCTCGATCGTATATTTGAAAGTGAGTTAAGGTTCGAGTACAAATTTTGAACTGGAAAAAAATACATACGATCTTTGAAATTAAATAAAAAGTTATAAAAATAACATACATTTTGTTAACAGAAATCATGAAAAGAAACAGTCTCAAATCCTTGCAAAATAAAACATATTTTGTTAAAATATAATTATTTTGGTGAATCTGAAACGTAATAAAAGTTAATCCAATCGTAATGCTTGTACGATTATTTTGAAACCGCAGATACATGAAATAAGTTCTTCGAATATTTGAAGCACTTGGTATATCACCCCTCAAAGCATGGCGAATCTCATCTGTGTTCAGCTGCAGACAACAGATATAAGTCATGCATTTCTAAACTTTCATAAATCGGTCAATTTTAGCGGTATATGAACGGGACTTTTTTTGTCTTGCTTGTCAGTGTAATAGGAAAATTTTAGTAATTATAACTTATAGGGCCGGGAGACCGTATAAAAATTTTAATTTCGTAATTTTTAAGCATTCCTTTTATTGACCCAAATCGCTCTTAAAATATTTCTTTATCTTATTTAAAACGTTTTTGTAATTGGAACTATATGTCTATGACTAACAGTTTAGGAATTAGCCATTGGACACCGTTGACAGTGCACACCCTCTATATCAGCTACTAAAATTATAATTTGAACGTAAGAAATTTTACACTTGAAATATACGTTAGACTTTAGTTAATAAGTGTTGAAATCATTGATTTGATAAAATAAGAAATATCATTGAGACTCAGCTTTCTTTGAAATGAACAATATACTAAGATAAGAAGTACTTCATAGAGCACTAGTAATACACTGGTGTCCAAAATTAAGGATCAGTCACAAAGTGGTAATTTTCAAGTAAGCGAATACTCAAAAGGAAATAATATAATTCAAATAATTACTATCCCTGCAGCACAGCTACTCCATATAGCATCTCATTCATGTCACACATGGTCACAAGTGTCACAATCACTACGGTGAAACCAAAAAATGGGAAATTCCACACGTCTCATTATGAATCTCAAATGATCACTATATATGACTCCACTGAGACGTCAGTGTCACTTCTGCCTTGTGACGAGTCACCAGATGACTTTAAAATGTAGTTACATTGTGACTCTCATGTGACTGTCATTTTTAGACTCAATTTCAAAGTCGTCGTGAACGTTGCATTATGATAAATCACCAAATATCACATTATAGTCACATGGTGACTTTTTACAAAAGAGCACAATGGTGACTTCACATTAGACTCTGTCACCTGAAAATCGTCATGTGACATTAATGTGACGTTATTTGGTAACTTATCATAATGCAGCGTTCATGATAACTTTGCAATTGAGTCTGCAGATGACAGTCACAATGTAACTACATTGTAAAGTCACATGGTCACTCGTCACAAAGCAACAGTCACAGTGACGTCTCAGTGGAGTCACATATAGTGATCATTTGCGACTCATAATGAAATGTATGGAATTTCCTATTTTTGCTTCACCGTAGTGACTGTGACCATGTGTGAAAATGAATGAGATGTTATATGAACTAGCTCTGCTGTAGATATAGTAATTATTTGAAATATATTATTTCCTTTGGAGTATTCGCGTACTTGAAAATTAGAATTTTTTTTCATTTCTGTTTCTCCACGAAAATCCCCCTTGCTCAAACTTCATGAAAGTGGTGGCAAACTTGCATGAACTGGTCTAGGAATTCCACAACCACCTCTCCTGTTCTCTAGATTACGCAGTAAAAAGAAATCTGTAAAGTTACTAAAGTTTTTCTAGGAAACTGGGATTCCTAGAACTTTTTATGTAACGGCAACAAGAAAAGTTCATGTAACAGACGCTGTTACAGGAATTTTTGTTGTTACCGTTACATAAAAAGTTCTAGGAATCCCAGTTTCCTAGAAAAACTTTAGTAACTTTACAGATTTTTTTTTTTACAGTGTAGTTCCCCAGCGATTATTATTAATTTCCTAACTTAAGAAGTTGGCTCGAGAGGAAGATATTTTTGAGGCAAGTGATGGTGTCGAATGTCAAACCGATGTATCCATTGGAATCCTTTATAAATCGCGCAGTATGAAATATATCCAAATGATTCATGACCGCTGGGGTAAGTGTATCGGTCTTGGAAGAATCTGTTAAAATTTGAAGAATAAAATCTATTTTCAACACAAATGTTTTTTTCGTTGCTAGTTCCGGGATTTTTTTACGCCATGTATTATTTAGATAATAAAATCTTTTTCTGGATTTCCAGATTTAAAGATAAGGAATCTGAGAGTTTTCTATAAGCATGGAGAAAAAAGCATAATCTCAAATATTCTTCCCTGACCATAACCTTATCTCAGAATATAGAAAAAATAATGAAAAACTGATGCGGATTAAATTTTATCCTTCAATGCAACTATCTTCTTCAAAAAATACGAATCATATTTTCCTCTTAAATGTTGAGTAATATTTGAAGAAAAAAAAATGAATATACGTATTATTCATTCTAAAAGAAAGTTAAGAAAAATAGGATGTATTATATATCTGAGATTTATCATATATCAAGCGATTCTTTTTTATACTTAAAAGTTTTGTAATCGCGCTTTAAAAATTTTAGCCTCCGGAAAAATAATTTTTAAAATACGAAATAATTTAAATAAATCCAAACTTATTCCTTTCACGCTTGTATTCATAACTCGATGCAGATAAATGTTAATTAATCTTTATGCTCTTTCTTTTGTAATACCTCATAATAAATATAGCATTTTCTGTATTATGCAAAATACGAAGAAACACTGCATATCCGTTATATTTTTTCACCCGAATTTATGATAGAAATTTTAACGATGATATTGATAGTACTTTAATTCATTTAATAACGATTAAAAATAATTCTAGAAACGTATGAGTCGCAAACTCATTATGATGTTACAAGATTTAGCCCCTTATTAGTTTTTTTTCTATTATACTGTCTCCATAAGTAAAGAAAATTTTGGTGAGCGATTTTATACTCAAATCGATTATGCACATCCCAATCGGTTATATATATTGCCCACAATTATGTATATTCAAATCAACAATTTAAACTTTTACAAACATTGAATATATTAATTTATGTTAATGTTTTAAAGCAAAAAAAGGGACATTTTAATGTAACGGTGCCTATTTTATAAAAAAAAAATAAATGGAAGCCTTTTCTTATTAATTAATGATTGGAGAGGGATACTTTTATAAGAAAGCATTTCGGAAAAAAGCTTTGTAATTTATAAAAGTATTTTTTTATGCACCCAGAATCATAATTTAAGGACACAAGCACTTTCACAATCATACAATAAAAGAAACGTGTGCTCTTCATATAATTAATACGAATCAACTTTTTTAATTTTACAACCGAATCCAAATAATAATTACACCTTTATATTTTAACAAGAAAAAATAAATTATTCACAAAATTAATCATTCTTTGAGCAGCCATCCTTTGATGACCTATACATGTCTATGAAGATTAGAGTTGCAGTAAAGCTAGAGATCCTACCTACACAATTTCCAGGTTGTGTAATATTTAAACGGAGCTTCTGACTGCAAAATAGTCAATGAAACATCGTCTTCATTTTGAAAGACGTATACAATGACATGCCACTCAATAGGGTGCGTAATTTATTTTGTCTCTATTGCCATTTTGTATTTTACGGCCGCTATTTTGAATTTATAAAAACAAAACCTACCCTATAACCATTGGACGGTTAAGACGCGTCGATAGAGACCTGATTCATCAAAATCCATCCAGCCGTTGGGATGTTTCGAGGGTATAAAAAATCCACATACACAGGTACGCGTGAAACACATAACCCTTCTTGGCAGTCGGGTAGAAAGTGGTGACAATCAAATAATCTGAATTAAAAAGTCCCCAATCTGACAACACTGATTCCATTTGCAAAACCTTTCTCACTAAAGAATCTCCAATTATGTTTAATTCCAGTGAGTTTACTGGCCATTTCAATAGTTTGACTTTCTGTACGTCAAACTATGGGTTTGGTTGATTGAATGTGTGATAGGATGCTTCTATGTTGCTGAATGCTGAAATTTGCCTCCTTAGAGACCAACAATATTGTAAAAGCTGTTCCACTAAGTTCCAAACATAGACATGGAAGTCTACCATATTTGAGACTATGTCATTCGTTC
Source organism: Maratus speciosus (assembly GCA_963932465.1). Lineage (NCBI taxonomy): Eukaryota > Metazoa > Arthropoda > Arachnida > Araneae > Salticidae > Maratus > Maratus speciosus. The sequence goes on from OZ010789.1 coordinate 437,716,051, forward strand.
CTCTGTCTAATCAAAATATCGGTGAACTACTTGTAAAGCGTCTCATCCACATGGCGTAATTGTCTTTTCGTATTTCATGCAATAACAATTAGGTCGACTTAAATTAAATCTTTTCTCATAGGAAAAAATCACGTTTTACCAATTAAGAGTTGTTTTTCATCCAGCTGAGTAGCGCTTCTCGACGCATGGCTTGATGTCTTTTCAACAAAGATGATATCATGTTCATTTCCAAGTACCGTGTTATTTTGCAGTTATTCAAAACGCGTGTCACAGTTGAGAATTAAACTTCCTTGCTTTCAACACGCGATATTTCTTTAGCAAGCATTTTCTTTAAAAATTTCCTATGTAAAAGTTGTGTCTAATGCCTTCGGGACATCTTTTGCTTCGCATCGGTTCTATTTTTTACAGAGTCACCAATACACGATATCGTATTCTACAGCACTGTTATACATTTTAATAGATATAGAAATATTTCGAATTGACTACCACTTTTTCGTAAATGTCACAGTTTTCACACTTCAAATTCATTGTGGCTTTTTTTGCGAGACATCTTGGAAATAGAGATCGGAACTAAATTTTCACTGTTCCCACAATCTTTTTCGATCATCAGTTATTAAATTTGCATAAAACACTGAAGTAACATACATATGCAATAAATGGAAATAAAGTACAGTTCTCCTTAAAATTATGAATCAATACATTCATGGAAAATTTAAATATTTTTATGTATATAATTTACTAGTTTATTTATTACTCAAAATATTCTGTTAACAAGATATTTATATCTAGATGTATGGATATAATTAGAATAATTTTAACAAGTTAATTATTCCTTGAAAATTTTACAAAAATGTGACATTCCTTACATTTATGATTTTGGTTCTATTATTTTATTTCGAACAGAATTTATACTTAACCATGGAATCACAGGTTTGGAGTCTCAGGTGCCCAATGGAAGGAAATTTTTGCGTGTGGAGTTTTTAACATTGCTCCCTTAACCCAAGAGGTGGGTCTATCTTTCGTTGCAGTATTTGTATAGCCTTCAAGGTAGCTTGCACGCTAAACATAACTTTCTTGATCTTCCCAAAACAGGTAAGAGAAAAAAAAAAAACGGGAAAGTCATGCGGGTCATTAATGACCCCCACCTTGTGATTCTTGTGTGTGATTATTGTATTAAAAGCAAAAAAATGATTCCTCATTGGCAGGTATTTTGTTTGGTCCTTGTGTGTTTCATGCTTTTATAAAAATGTGTGAAATCTCGTCTTCCAAGAGCATTGTCCCTGTTTAATATATAAATGCGTGATTTAATTAATTATAAATATGTTTTTTATATTTTCACTGCAAAATATTATTCGCAAAAATTCGCAAATAGTTTTATGTTTTTTCTAATTGTCACAATCTCCGAAAATCCATTATTGCCACAAATTAATAATATTTCTTCGTTCATTCCTAAAGACGCTGCAGAAGTAGTTAGAATTAGAAACAAATTATGCTTGGAATAAAAAGCACAGTCTTTGAAACATTAAGCAAAGAATATATTTATTTATTTATTTATTTATTTATTGGAAATTAAGGTGTCTATCTGTAAGTTTTTGTATGAAGTAAGACCTAAGTAGTTATTATGTTTTCAAATGTAAATTACCTTCTAAGCTAAAAACTATAAAAATAAAATTGGGGCAGAAGCATTCAATATTTATGTTTTGTTTAAATTTGAGACTTAAAATACCACAGTCACTCAAAGAAAACAAAAATTCAACTTTTACATATCAGAGATCAAATAAACACCTTAAAGAAATATTTTTATGATGATTTGAATTTAAATGTATAAAATGATACAATGTTGCAAGTAAAACCCGTCTCTTAAGACCAAGCAGAGTGAGTACCACGGGAGAATATTTTAATGAGAACAACTGAAACAACCTAATGAGATCCTCTGGGAAAAATAACAACTCATGAAAAAAATTAATGGAAGCTTTGCGTAAGATGTTAAATAATTTAACAGGTCTGATGTTAAAGTATTTTTTGTTTTAAATTATTTGTAAACTTGGTAAACATGTCTCCTAATAATCCATCAACATAGAAAGATTACAGGTTTCTTATTAATATTTTTATCATAACAATTATGAAAAGTATTTTAATTTTAGAAATTACTTACAATTATATTGGTTTTGAATAAAAACCCCATACTTTAAAGACACCGAAATTTCTAATAAAAATTTCTGTTTATTACACCAAAACAATTCATTAAGTATATCTTATTTTACTTCAGAATTACAAAACTCTTATATACAGCATTCAAAAGTATTTAGCCAAGGCGGGCGACCGGCTGGTAACTGTTACATGTAAAATTGTAATCAAATTAATAAAATCACTAACATAAAATTATTTAAATTTTGTTGCAGAAGTGAGTAAATAATTTTAGTGAGGTACGTTATAAAGTCATTTCAAAATTGAAAGAAATTTAAAATTAAAATTTTGAATAAATAAATAAATTAATATCAGAATATTTTGAACACGCGAATATAATACAATAATTTGAAAATATGTTAATATTAACATATTAGAATGGGTGAATTATCGGGGATAAGTGCTTACGGCAATGAATGCATGCTGTTCTATGATTAAATCTCTAACTTCCTGAGTAGATAATCCGATTTCAAGATGAAAGGATATAATTATGTTATTATACTCCTCACATCATGAATTCGTTGAAATTTGAAATGCCCTATGGAACCTAAAGTGGCATTCTTACGGGGCAACACCAACTATTTAACTAACCAACCACATATGCACTGCACATGTACATATTGGACCTACTGTTTCTGAGTTATTTTGAGTCAAAGGGGGCTAAGAGGCGTTTTAGAGGTGAAACAGAGGAAGAGGGTCAAACAAAAACATGTGAACACATTTATTATCTTACTTTCAGTAGAAAATCCAAATTCATCATTAGATTTCAACCACAAAAATGCCTGAAACAAGTCAAAACTAACTTTAAGATTTATTGGCAGTCAAATGATGTTTATTTTTGAACGTCAATTGAGTCGTCAATGTAGAGAGAAGAAGTGTTTTTGGTGTCTGTCTGCCTATCTATATATATGAACAACTATAAATGCCACAAAAATCTATTCATGTTTGCGTTCATTAATTAAATATTATTTTTGGATTATTTCCTAATTAAAATCTTGATGGACATTTGCTCTAGCTGAAAAAATTTTAATATTTTTAAAAGATATTTCATTTCGAAATGCAAAGGATTTTCTTTCTGAGATTAAGATTGTTTGGTGATAGTCACATTATATTACTTGTTGCAAAGCAGCATTTAGAAAGTCTAAAGTCATTTGATCACTCTGCGAAAATTAAGAATTTGAATAATCTCTTGCAATTCCTCTGAAACCTTAAAATCAACAATCGTGATTGCAATACATTTAACCAATTCTCGCATGTCTACTTAATGTAAAAGTGTTCTAAATTTGTACTGCTTCGTATTATATCTCCCACGAGTAAAATAAATGTTTTCTTTTTTATATTAAAGACCTTTTTGTAAGAAAACATTATTTTTTATTATTATCTATCAAGTAAATTTAGAAAGCAAAGTGTATTGTTTCAGAGTTAATCGTTCTACTATTTATAAATAAGAATTTTCAAACATTTATTATCTTAGATTTTTTTTTTATACGGAAAAAAATATGTGCATTAGATACTTATTTAATTCACCTCCTTATTTAATCCGTAGTAAGCCGCTTGTCGGTGTTTTTGCCGCCCATATCAATTATCTTTTTCTGTCCCATCTCCCATAACAAATAGAATGTGGAAATTACATAGAGGTCACCTTAAAAGTTTCTCCCCCATCATATGCAAGCAACAAGATGCCTTCTTATTTATTTATTTTTTGAGGTACATTTTTCAATTCCTACTATTAGTTCATAGTCTCCCTATATATATCTTGTTCAAATTTTCAATCGTTAATAAAATACTTATTATTCATCCATTCAAGTTCAAATACATTTTTTAAAACTTGTAGTGGATGACACTTGATGTTAATATAGTTTTTTCAAATATTAATTAAAATAATTAATTAAATTTAATTAATTAATTTTAGTTTTATATGGGAGAAAACAATGGCGGCAATTGGTTATTGAACAGCATTTAATGCATCAAGTTGGGGGGTGGGTGTACCATAGGGAGAACCTTGTTCTGTCGCCAAATGCCACCAAGTTTATCACCAACTTGGCGATATATCTCCAAATTTGTCGACCAAAATGAGTCGCCAAAAATGCCGTCAACTTGGTGATATGTCTAGTATTTCGCCAAATTCCCATAGACTTCCATTGTAAACCAATAGGGTTTACTTGCTTATAGAAAATCAACAAATCGAGATATTTTAATGCAACAAAAACTAATATTAGCTGAAGGGATTATATTAATTTTTTTTTTTTTTTTTTTTTTTTTTTTTTTTTGATGACCTAAGTAGAAATTGACTTAAAAAAAATTTATATTACTTTTTTAAATGTAAAGTTGAAAGAAATGAAAAAAATTTCTTAAACGATCAGTAGTGTCGGTTCCTTTTTATCTTTCTCAATATTACAAATATCGTAAAAAAAAGGTGCAACTTGAGTAAACTGCAAATTTATAATTTCATTGAAATTTAATATTCGAAAATGAAATGAAAAATGAAATGTTGCTTGTGTTTAATTATCTTTATGTGGTGATCGACGACAAAAAGACCGAACGAGACAGATCGCATTCTCATAACATACACAACTACTGTAGGGTTAAAAGTTACGTTAGAACAGGCATGTGATGGTTACATTTATTAATATATTATCATTGTTATTTATTAGTTAGATAAAACATGTCGAAATTTTTTGAATGTATGAATATATTTAAATGAAATAGAAGTGCAAAATACACAATATGAACTTTTAAAAGCTGACTGAGGTTTTTAAAGTGCATATTGTGTATTTTGTGATTGAATGGAGGTGGAATATTACATTTCGTCATATGATTTATTTAAATAAAGGTGTTTACTTGGAATCGGAAATTATTTGCTTTCAGATTACTTATCATTTCGTAAGATTATTTAGTTACATTTATATTTGACTATGTGTTACAAACTACAGCATTTAAAAAACACATGACATTTGATCACTCTTAGACATTTTAAAGGAATCAAATATTAAGTTGGCATATTAAGTAAAATTTTTTGAATGTGTGAATATATTTAAGTGAAATAGAAGTGCAAATACACAATATGAACTTTTAAAAGCTGTCTGAGGTTTTTTAAGTGCATATTGGGTATTTTGTGATTAAATGGAGATGCAGTATTACATTTCGTCATATGATTTATTGAAATAAATGTGTTTACTTGGAAACGGAAATTACTTGCTTTCAGATTGCTTATTATTTCGTAAGATTATTTAGTTTCATTTATATTTGACTATGTGTTAGAAACTACAGCATTTAAAAAATCAAAAAAAACCGACTGCGTAAAAAGCGAACTAATTAATTATTTCTCATCAATGTGAAACTATTTTTTATATTACTTACATATTTTTTTATTTACTTATATTGATGACTTCTAAGTTGTGTTTAATTGTTATTTCCTATCTATAAACACTGTTTTGATGAGGCCTATAGATGTCTATAATGGTTAGGTTTGCAGTTAAGCTAGAGATCCAACCTACACAACTTCCAGGTTGTGTAATATTTAAATGGATCTTCTGATTGTAATATAGTCAAAGAAACATCGTCTCATTTTGGAAGACCTATAAAATGATATGCCACTCAACAGGGTGCGTAAGAAACATTTTCGTCTCTAACGCCATTTTGTATTTTACGGCCGCCATTTTGTATTTTTAAAAACAAAACCTAGCCTATAACCATCGGATGGTTAAGACGAATCGATAGATACCTCACTCATTAAAATCCATCCAGCCGTTGGGATGTTTAGAGGGTATAAAGAAATCCACATACCCAGATGCGCGTGAAACACATAACCCTTCTTGGAAGTCGGGTAAAAAACAGATGACATTTGATCACTCCTAGACATTTTAAAGGAATCACATAATAATTCGGCATATTAAGTAAAATTTTATTTGAAGAATAATGTCAAATCCCACTCGGAATTTTGGAACTGATGGGCATTTTGATAAGAAAGAAAAAAATGTGCCTTGCGTGTTGGAGAGTTCTAGATAGGTTAAAGAAATAATCCGGTTATGTGTATATTAATGAACTAACTCCCAATATATTAAATGCGACGAAGAGTAAAGGCCTCTTTGTTTTACTTGGTTTTGTCAAATATTAATTTTAGAAGAAAAAGTAATTAAAATACCGATCGTATATGAAAATATTCCTTGTCAGGAGGAAAGTTAGAAGTAATGAAGATAAATATATGAAATATCTAGAATACTAATTACTCTAATTATAATTTAGTCAGTACTAACTATTGCTCTGTGATTGTTTAAGAGAAACCGTAACTTAGTACAATTGGCTGAAAGAGGCATAATGTAATATCTAGGAACATTATCATTAACCACAATTAACCAGCTGCAAAAGACTAGATAGCAACATATTCTACTTGATCGATTCTTAAATGAAGGAAATTAACACATTAAAAAAGAAATAGAGAAATAATTAAAATTATCAACAAAAATATTTATCAACATACATATTTAAAAACATAAAATTAAAAGACATTAAAAGACTGAATTAAAAGAAAAAATACACATTTTGAACTTTTAGAGAAATTGTTTTTTAAAACTTGTATTATGTAATAAGCAACATTTTGTGCACTTTTCTTACCTTAATCTCAAAATTTAGTAACATATTTAAATTTTCTCAGTTAGAAGGTACAAGCATTACTTACTATTAATTTAATAATCAAAATTATTTATAAAATAACTCTTTATTTGTCTATCGATAATACCCTACATAAAATAAAAAATTTGCAATGCACATACTTAGGACGAAAGCTTTTACCTGTATAACAGGACCTGTCATATCGTTAGGAAATGGGAGACTCCGCCATTATTGAAAATGCCTGATGTTAGTCCATGATTTTGCAAACTCACCCCTAAGTATACAACATTAATTTAAAATGAACGTGCTCATTCACGAACCAGTTATGGTTAAATAAACTGCTAATCGAGCTTAAATTGAGATTTTGCGAATTAATTACATAAGACAATGTAAAGAATCATAGAAGTGAAACGCTTGTCACGGTAGTAAACACACTAGGGAATGATGGTTGTGAATCTGAATGGTATAATAGCAACTAATATATCGGAGAATGCTATTCACTGATAGTCTTGGAAGAGACTTAACTCTTGATGCAGATATTCTGTAAGGTGGTTCTACAAGGAACCTATTACAAATGAACTCCCATTATTTCCTGGCCGACCCCGGATACCTCCATCGTGAACTAAGTTGACCTCAACCGACCCATATTCTCTGAACCGAAACAATGCACTACGCTGTTATTTGCAATCGTGCTACCTAGATCCACTGCACTATATTTTCCTAAAGGATTAAATCCAATGGTATGTGGACCTGATATTTAGGTCCGTCATAATTCCACTCGATCTTTTTGTAATGTACAGACGGACTGGTTGCAAAGGTCCTAAAGTACAGCAATAAAAATGCCTTTGCGTATGGTCCCCTAATCTTCGTTGACCACAATTTATCAGGCACTTAATATTACCTGCAAAGTCATCTTTTCTTGCTGAAAACATACACATACAAGTCCAATACATGTTGTAAAGATAATACTTAACAATAATTATGCCTAATTAATAAAAAATGTGTAAATAATTTATACATGCGTAAAATCATTTTTTTTGTAAAAAACGCAAATGTCTTCGAACAAGCCCCCAGCAATTAGTCCTAGCGATTGCAAAGAAGGTGTTTATTAAATACTCTGAAAGTTTTCAGACGGGTGGAGTGGACAGATTACTACAGAAATTGGGAATGAGAATCTATGAACTCAGAAGCGCACCCAAGTTTACTATGAATGTTTTCCCTGAATTCTATTTTGTAATTTTGCTAGTTTGTGTTAACTACCATTTAAAAGAAAAAATAATCAACGTCGAGAAAAATATTTAGGAATATACGAAAGAAATCTGAATGAGGTTGAATTTTAATTTTGACACAAACTCAATGATTTTGCAAAGATAAGACCAACTCAATCTCGCTTTTAGAAAAGCAAATCGCACCCAACTCAAAACTCACCAAAAGGGAATCACATTTTTTAGTTTCAACTAAATAAATTCGCTCTTGTGCAAAGGTACACTAGTAAAGTAACCCTAGTGCACTAGTGTCTGAATTCTGCATGTCCAAAAAACAAAGTGTGATTCTAAATTTTCACGTTGTTTAAACCTATCGAAAATTATCAATTGGCTGATTATGGACACCAAATAAAATATATTAACGAAATGCCATTGATTTTTTTAAATCATTTAGTACTCGCTGTTTAGTAGAGGATACTATAAGTAAATGTCCGATAAGATTCTCCTTTTTTTTTTACTATTTTGGCTACAATTTTATTTAAAGAATTATATTTCTTAACCTATACTAATAATAGAAAGGGACTAACACATAGAGAAAATTAGCTAGTTCAATCAGATTTAATATTCTTTTTTGTTGTGTTTCAACGTATAATATCCTATTTCTGGTAATTATATATAATTTGAGTTAACTACACGAAAAATAGTAGTTAAGTACATATTACAAATAAAAGTTTTCATAAAAATAAATTTTAAACTCCACATTTAAAAGGCCAAACAAATAATTTATTAGTTAAAACCAATTTTTTAAATTTAAAAGTTTCCCTTAAAAATAAAAATATAATTTATATCCGGTAAAAAAAATAAACAAAACCATGATGAATAATTCAGTATGATAAAATGTTCCTCTTGTTCATATTATAGTTTTTAAGTATACAGACACAAAAACCTATTGTTTATTTACCGGATATTCCATGTCTTTAAATCTTATTATGCCCTTATCATAAATCATTTTTATTTTTTTTTTAATTTGATTAATCTAGCAACACAAAGTTTAGGTTAATATTAATTACCTAATTTGTCAAAACCGTGTGCGACAATTTTTACTTTAAATTATTTTGTGTTTCTGGAATTATTCCTTGATTATAATGGATTAAGATGGAGTCATGTTTCCTGAAAAAAAAAAATAAATAAAAAATAAAAAATAAACTGTATGACAGAATTAACCCGTTCAAATAACACCATGAACTTTCTCATTATAAGTTTGAGATAGAAATTTAGTGATTTTTTTATTTTAATTAAAGTATTTGTGTAATGTCTTTTATGAACATTATCGCTTAAAATTCCTTTTATATTTGAAGTTTATAAACAGAAGGTGATAAATCCGATCTTCCTGGGTTACAGAATACAGATGAAAACCATACATTAATTCTTGTGTTAACATCCTTTTCTCTCTGCTTATAGTAAAAGCACAGCGATGAATGAGGTATTTTTTGAAAGGTTTTACAAGATATTTTGACATAGTAAAACACGTTGTTTGATAAAAATAATTATATTTAATCAAAAATTATTGAAAAATTCATCAGCAAAGAATATCAAAGAACGCGATGAGAAAACTTCGAACGGGTTTACTTTTATTTTTTTTTTTAGATTACTCTAATGGATTTTTAGAATTTCATATATCTTTTAGGATGCTCACAAACAATACCAAAATCATATTTTTTTAAAAAATAGGCAATATTTGTGTTCAAATAAAGTTTTGAAAAGTATTAAAAGCAATATTATCATACTGTCGTCAAGATAGGAGTTAACAGCTAAAGAAATCTCCGAAGATCGCTATTTACAATTAGAATATTAAATTCTGTTCATTTCAGTGGTTTAAGTACGAAATTCGATTACATGTCTTAAATTTCTGATTAATTTAAACTTTATAATTATATTTATTGATTGGTGAATGTTTTAATTTCGTTTTAAAATATAATCTACAATCAAATGATAATCAATTTGTATTAATTTAAGTGCAAATCGATTCATCTTTCATAATGGTCTCAAAGGGATAGTGATAGATTTGAAAAAAAAAATGCTAGAAAATTATTTTAAAAACAATAAAAAATGAGTAATTTCGATACAGTTTTCATACAAATTGCAATATAGTTTTCAAACAAATGGAGAGTACATAGTTTTCCCTATTCGCAAGTCTAAAAATAGAAAATGTGCGGTACTAATAAGTTTAAAAAAAAAACTGCAATAAATCTAATAAAAGTTAAATTTAATCGTCTGCTGTTGCCACTGCCAAGATGACGTCTGTGTTACTCACGGACGCATTTGCACTTTATAATATAGATATGTTAAACTATATTTTATATAAAACTTGTTTAGCAAATCGTAACTTTGAAAAACTTTAAAAACATTCTCCTTAAAACATTCTACCCAGCAAAGAAAGAAACAGTGGGCCATCAGCTGGAAAAACAAGTGGGTAAGTGAGATCACAGATCGCACAGAGGGTTTCGTTTAATATTCCTTTAAAACACTTTATCCTTTTTCGAAATCTGTTAGTTCCACATTTAGCAACCAGGGGGCGCACTCTATTCTACACTAACCTCTATCCAAAGGAAACTCCGTTTTACAACCTATCCGTAGGTATATTAGTCGAGGGGATCGGGTCTATAGCACCCGAGATAGGTAGGCGCCTCAGGAAATTGCACAGAACATTCTTTTATAAGCTTTTTATTATGTGTGATGAACTATGTCAAAGTTTCCAGCAGATCGACTTGTTAGATTTCATAATTTTAACAAAATTGCGTTATGTTAGTTGCAAATTCCACCACCAGGGAGCGCACACTACTCATAACAAAAGTGTATCAGATCGAAACTCTGTTAAACAATCTATCAGTGGATATGTTACTCGAGTTGGTGGCGGCCTTAAGCGAGAAATTTGCTGAAAGTACTATTCGGAAATAGTGGTAACTAAAATTTTGACATTTTTATATTTCATAAGCAGCACGTGTCTGAGTATATCATAGTGCTCAAAAAACGACATCTAAAAAGGTCGTAAACGCTAATTTTTAAAAAAGAAATCCAGCGCCCCTCCATCGCCCTCCCTTCACAGGAAATTGCATGCACCATTATTTTATAAGCTTTTTATTATGTGTCATGAAGTATCTTAAAGTTGCAAACGGATCGCCTTGTTATATTTCCTAATTTTAACAAAATCGCGTTACGTTAATTTCGCATTCCACCACCAGGGAGCGCACTCTATTCTTAACAAAAGCATATCTGAACGAAACTCCTTTGCGCAATCTCTCCGTAGATACATGGTCGGGAGGGTGGCGGTGCAGTCTTAACCAACAATTTAAAACATTTTCTGCGATAACAAACGCTAAGATTTAATAAATAAATCTAGTTCCCCCACCCCCCCTCCACTCCTCGAAATATCACACTCCATTCTTTTTTACACTTTTTCTTATGTGTTATAAAGTATCTTAAAGTTTCGAACACATCGAGTGGCGGTCTTAAACAATAATTTAAGATATTTCCTGAAATTGCTATTCGGAAATAGTGGGATGAACACTTATAAACCTATAAACTTTTTCATATTGAATGATTAATACTTTTCTCATAGCGCGCCGTCGAAACACCCCACGCAAATTGTTAGATTTCCTAATTTAAATGAAATCTCCGTTAAAAAAGCACGTGCCTCCATCTTAATCTGGCATTTGATGGAAATAAAAGGAATTAATAAAATAACAATTAATATCTTAGCTCGTAATGAAGCAATCTCTTTGAACCGGGTATGTATGAAATCTGCGAGAAATTTCCAGCCCGGATGTCAAAAAATTTCATCGAAAAATTTAATATTTAAAAAGTTTAAATTTCGTATTAGACTTACCTCCCCTTAAATTTCTCCCGCGCCGATATGTCGAGAGATGACGATAGCTGACTTCCGGTGAATGGAAATCTGTTTTCATTGTCTTTAAAAACACAGAAATTAAATTTTTATCGATCGATTTTTAGTGGATTTTTTACGTTCTGTCCCACGCAGAAATTTGAAATTTATACCAAAATAAAGTAGAATTTTTTCCGCGTATTTCTACACCTGTTACGAATTTGTACGACCGATATTTCGGCAGATCCGATTTTGCTTTTTAAAGGTCCACTTTATTTATTGTTTAAAGTACTCCGTGGTAACCCTGCACCGGCTGATTTGACGGAGCATCCGCCAAATTTACTGGCAACCCTTAGGAGAAACTGGGGAGGATTTCGATAACGTGCATTTGCACCTGCATTCAAAAGGTTGATTGGTTAATTTTGGAATTTAATTAGCCCGTAATTAGGTTAATTACCAACTTTTTCAAAATTTTATGATTTGTTGTTTGATGTGAGGTGTTCAGCTATAAGTACCCAAAATTTCAAGTCTCTAACATGTATAGTTTCTGAGAACGGGCTCTGTGACGGACAGACAAACAGACGGACAGACAGACAGACAGACAAAGGAGTGAGACGAATAGGTTTTCGTCAGATGAACGAAACCCTAAAAATGGTGCCATCAGCGGTAAAGTGCAAGGGTGCCATTACTTAAGCCTGTCGAAAAGCGTCCAAGCCGAATGCAGCTGGCCCATCAGTGATGGCCAACAGCAGGCCAGCATTGGTATGCCATCACATTACTTCAATCCGGCACTTTTCCTGCAGTGCTAGCACCTATCCCACTGCTATTCCTTTGCTGGCCCAGCACTTTCCTTACAAAAATTTCTTATAGAATTGTATATAAAAACAAAGTATTACATAATTATGGCTCTTTTTTCTATAAGCTAGTTTCACCAAGAGATATATGTTGAAGTGTTTACGATAGAAATGCCTATAGAAATATTTAAACAGCATGTGGTCACCTTCCCAAGTACTGACCGCGCTCGATGCTGCTTGGTTTTCGTGATCGGACAGGAACAAGTGCTTTCAGCGTACGCTACGACTGCTCGCAGCTTTCAAGCTCTCATTACACTATTTCAAGTTTGTTTCTTTTGTGATTTACGTTCCCAATCATTAAACTGGTATAGAAATTATTCTATTGTATAGAAATCCTATATATTTTATACGCTTTTTTAACACTTTCCAACAAAGTTGAAAAGTGTTTATGCATTCGGTTTGTCTGGTCGTCAGTCCGTCTGTCCACGCTCTAACTTCCGTAAATATACTCGGATTTTCATAAAATTGATAAAGGTTATTTAAAGTCACCAAAGCATGTTTGGTATTGTATATGAAGTATGTAGGATTAATCGTTCATTTACAGGGGCACTCAAAAGTATTCCATTACATTATGGTACATGTGGAATAACTCCCGTAACTATACTCGGATTTTCATGAAATTGATAAAGGTTATTTAGGGTCACCAAAGCATGTTTGGTATTGTATATGAAGTATGTAAGAGTAAGCATTCATTTACAGGGGCACTCAAAATTATTCCATTACATTATGGTATATGGGGAACAACTCCCGTAAATATACTCGGATTTTCATGAAATTGAGAAAGGTTATTTAAGGTCACCAAAGCATGTTTGGTATTGTATATGAAGTATGTAGGATTAATCGTTCATTTACAGGGGCACTCAAAATTATTCCATTACATTATGGTATATGGGAAATAACTCCCGTAAATATACTCGGATTTTCATGAAATTGACAAAGGTTATTTAGGGTCATCAAAGCATGTTTGGTATTATATATGAAGTATGTAAGAGTAATCGTTCATTTACAGGGGCACTCAAAATTATTCCATTACATTATGGTATATGGGGAATAACTCCCGTAAATATACTCGGATTTTCATGAAATTGATAAAGGTTACTTGGGGTCACCAAAGCATGTTTGGTATTGTATATGAAGTATGTAAGAGTAATCGTTCATTTACAGGGGCACTCAAAATTATTCCATTACATTATGGTATATGGGGAATAACTCCCGTAAATATACTCGGATTTTCATGAAATTGATATAGGTTATTTAGGGTCACCAAAGCATGTTTGGTATTGTATATGAAGTATGTTGGTATTGTATTGTATTGTATATGGTATTGTATATGAAGTATGTAGTCGTTCATTTACAGGGGCACTCAAAAGTGTTCCATTACATTATGGTATATGGGGAAAAATCGTTTCCAGAGTATTTTAATGACATTATGCTATTTCAAATGTGTTGAAACTGATATAAATCACTGAATTTCACTACGATCATGCTAGAACAGGACATTCGTAGCATTTTTTATTCATTTACAGGGACACACAAAAGAAATCGGTTACAGAACAGTACTCTCTTTGAGTAATAATTGCTGGAGCACACGTTTTTTTTTTTTTTACTTTTACTACCCGAGAGAGACTGCTCAGACTAGGAAGTGAGTCTGTAGAGCATAGATTGTCCCTACCGGTCCCCTTTATTGAGCTCTAAAAAAAAAAAAAAGTTACAATTTTCAGCCGTGGCTGAGCCCGCCAATACGCGCGACAGAGGACGGAGTGGTATATATAAGATATAAATAAATGTTACATTAGCAAAATTTGTGAAAGAAACATAAGGACATTAAATAATGCAGTGTTAGACAAAGTTAGACAATATTATACAAGTTCCTACGACCCAACATTGGGTACTGAATAAGGGAGAATCTAAGTCCCTGTCTCAGTGATGGAGTAAAACTGAAAGGTTACATAAGAATTTGAAGATGTTTTTAAGCTTTGAGAGCAAAATCGGGCGCGATAAAATATTTGCTAACCAACCAACTGGAAGAACAGGAGGACGGCGGATATGCCAGCGAGCTGTTAAAGGACAATTATAGAAATAATGAGAGGCAGCAGCATCGTCACCGCACTCACATAGAGGAGAAAGGGCTCTTTTGAACTTGAAGAGGTATGCTCCAAAAGGACCATGATCGGTAAGGCAAGCTGTAGTGGATGGAGTGAGCAGCAGAAGATCCAAAGATACCACTGGGACAAGATCATAGGTATATCTACCCTTATCTGAGTTGTCCCAATAATCCCACCATTTTTTCATAAAATGAGCGCGAAGATGTCTTTTGATGTGTGAGTGCGGTACTGGAAGTGAAAAATCAACTGATGGTTTAGCAGTTGCCTCCTTTGCCAACATATCTGCCGTTTCATTTCCCAGGATACCCTTATGGGCTGAAACGTGGCTTAAATAGGTTTTCCAGAGAAGATTTTTGAGAAGTGATTTAATCTCAATAACCTGGGGATTTGTTGAGACAAACTAACAGATAGCCTGCAGGCTTGAAAGACTATCGCTAAAAATTGGAATTAAAAATTTTTGGTTTTGTTGAGAAATCCACTCTAAAGCTTTAAAGATGGCAAAGAGTACGGCTTGGAAAATGGAATTATTGTTATCCAGCCTGCAAGACCAACGATGAGTCACTTCACTCCCTTTCGTAGCTCAGAAAGCTGCACCTACTCCGGTAACAGTGCGTGAGCCATCGGTGAAGACCATAACATTTTGAGTGGGAGAGTAAGAATTTATAGTCGGATTTACTTGTAGGTGGGAAGTCTCATCTTCCGGATAAAACTGCCAGACAAGAGTCTTACGCTGAGTCATCATTTGTGGAAAAAATTGCTGTGAGATAGCTTTATTCTCCAAATCGATGATGTTGCTTTTAGTGAACTCATATTTAATGGTAATGGAAATGGGAGGAATACCTGTCAAGATATTGAGAGCATCACTGGAAATGCTTCTATCCCCTAGAAATTTGCAAGAGAAACATCCTTTGTATAGAAACTAATTTATTAAGTGCTACTTTTGTAAGATTCCCCCCCCCCCCCAAATAGATGCTCCATAGGTGATAATTTTTTCAACAATAGTAGAGTACCAAATTTTTAGCATATGGCTTTTAATACCCCAAGATTTAGTGGTTAATCTTTTTGAGATCTGATAAAATTTTACTAGTTGAGTTTAAGGAGAGAGTTAATATGAGAGAACCAGTTCAAGTGCACATATATTGACAATCCTAACAATTCAAAGTTAGAGACATGATGGACGCTAGTGCCATTTATTCTGATGGTGGGTTTCCTTTTAAGTTTATAAGGTTTTGCAAATGTTAGGGCTTGGGATTTATTAATGGAAAGTTGCAGATGCAGTGATTCCAGCAGCTGACAGAAAATTGGGAGAGCAAAAGCAGTCTCCAACTCCAAGTCCAGACGCCGAAAACCAGAGAAAATAAAGCTGAAGTCATCCGCAAACGCCAAAAGCAAGTAACCAAGTTTTTCGAATTCTGAGAGAATTATATTAGCTATGAGGATCCAAAGAATTTCCCCAGGCAGGAACCTTGTGGACAACCAAAATTCGGTATGCGTTTTTAAATTTAATTAATTTTTTGCATCTTACCCGTTATATATAAATTCTATACCTTAAATACAGGGCTGCACAAAAGTATTCACGTACCGTTCTCCTTATTACAGGAAATTGCTGAAGGTAAATTTTCAACTGAAGTATATGTAGCTCTTAAGTGAACTAAATTTTGGTTTACATGTAGCTAATAGATTCAAATCTATAAATCATATACAGGGCTGCAATTCGCATAATTTTCCGATTGTGGATGTGACCAGCTGAAATTGGGTTCTGAAATGTATTATGCGTTTCCATATGGTAGAATTAGATGTAATGTTTAATTTTTTAAACAGTGCAGTTTTGTTACATTATTCTGAATGTGTTGGGAAGTGTTTCATAATATAGGCTTGACGCATGATTTTTTCTTACTTGTTTTATTATTGATTCTGAACTGCGTAAATTATGAAAACCGAAATCCTTTGTAACCTAGTAAAAACAGATTTAAGGAGAAAAAAAAAGTGCGTTGAAATAAAGAATTTATTTATTTATTCATTTACTTATTTATTTTGTTGGTGGCAGCGGTGCTATATTTTTTACAGTTTAACCCGTTAATAGTAGCGCGTTGGTCTTTTCCCCGCCCGAAATTCGTTATCTTCCTGCAACTCATTTCCTGTTAAAGTTACGATAGCCAAATTCCGTGTAGCTGACCTTAAGTGTTCACACTCTTGTGTAGTAAAATTGCAAGTCATTCCTGCTATTTCTTAGCATTTTATCGCAACCTTAAGTTTCAATCGGTCTAAATGACCGCGTTGCGACCACTTGTGTTAGTTGAATTTTTCCCCCTCGTGTTCATCCTTTCCCATTTCCGCGAAATTTGCGGGGGAAAGTTTCTTCGAAGTACGGACTCTCTGTCTGTTGTTATTTCGTCTTTCTTCTTTCTGCTATTTTACCCGTTCATAGAGTACTTTTTTTTACTTTTAGAATGTTACTTAAAATTGTTTTATTATATTAGTTGTGAAGTCAGTTCGCACAAAAAACTGATTGATGGTCACTTACATTTTTTTTTCATTGTCAAACATTGCGGGAATAAATTCTCAAATTGATAATCGTTTAAATATGGAAAAAAAAGGGAAATTCATCATCATTATTTGAAAGAAGTTCCTTTCCATTTATTACCAGAACATATAAATGAAAAAAAAAACAGACAATAACACAGCCAAACCATTAAAAAAAGAGAAGAAAATTTTGTGGGAATCAGTAAAAAAATTACCGTATCTCCAAAATCTCAAAAGTATCGTTTTTGTACAATAAAACAAACTCGAAAGATAAAACAGTTTTCTCAGAAATGTAGTATGTATATCTGCGAAGAACATACATATAATTTATTTGCACAATAATGAGAATTTTATAATGTAGATCAGAAATTACGCAAATAAAAATCTCTTTTGGATAATTCAGTGAATATTTATACTATGATTTAAAAAAAATATTTTAAGTATTTTTCTAAAATTTATCTATTTTTAAATTTTCATACTGTAAGTAAAAACACATTTTTTTTAATGCCGCAGAAAATGTTTTTTTTTTTTTTATTATTATTATTGAAATCCAATGGACGGTATCTAACAAATTTAAATTTGTTGTCCTTCATCAATTCTTCAAACTATTTTTCAGAATAATGTTTTTCAGAATACGAGAGAAAATTCATTTAAATAAAATTATTGCTGCATATTTATAATTTCGGAGAAAAATATCTTATTGTTTTTATTATTTTAATGAATGTTATTATAAAACAATAAATTATAACAATAATACCTTATTATGAAATGTACAATTCAATATTTATTTTAATTAAATAGTTGTTGTAAAATTATTAAGATGATTCCCTATTAAGATGAACCTTTGAGTGATTCTATTAATTAAAATAATTTATCCATCTTAGGATTTAAATCTACAATTGCAAATGTATTTAAATTGAATATATAATTTCAATAACTTATCATTTACTTTATATAACCGAAGTTCGTATCCAGAGTTTTTATTCAGGGGCGCTGCTCCCACCCTGAAATAAGTAGAAAAACTACAAATCATGCATTTTCATTTGAAAAATGGATTTAATCGTAAAATCTCGAGAGCCCCCCCCCCCTCCTCTCCCCCCTCATACACACATAGACACCCCACAAAATAAATAAATAAAACGTAGTTACAACATTTACATTTATAATTTCGAAATTAAGTATTTTTTACCTTTTTCTTTACTATATATATATATATATATATATATATATATATGCTGGTGAATTAGTGGTATTGTATTTGATTTGCTGTTGCATGTCATAGGTTCCATTTTTATTTTCAGTTTAATTGTTCAATCTAATGTCAGTGTAATATATTGATGCTAAATTTATTAATTTTATTTTATTAAATGGATATAGAGTGCCAGAGTATCATAAAAATCTACCTGGCTCTGATTCTGCCCTTCCAAAAAAAAAAAAAAAAAAAAAAAAAAAAAAAAAAAAAAAACAACCTATCACGAATTTAGATTCATATTCGTAAATGTTTTCCTACTAATTATTGATTCATAGTAACATCAGAAATTCAATCAAATCATTTACTATTTACTTTTAAGTATTTATGCAAAACGAAGAAAGGGTTATTAAAAACATTTATCTAGATACCAACTGAATATATACTTAAGAGAAATAAATATTTTGCTGTAAAAGGTTGTAAAATGAATAATTGCTGTAATCTTTTAAAGTTCAGTCAATATATTCACCCTACGTTATCCGTTTTCGATCATCTGATAACACCGGCAAGTTTCTCCTCCGTTTTCGGCCTGCTGGTAACGGCGGCAAATGGACCGAACGCGACTACTAACGTTCTAAAAAATGTCGCGACTACTCTGGGGTTAAAAAAAATTGGCTTCACAGCTTAAATTGTGTTAAGATATTCATTTACGATTTGTGTTCAAATACTCAATTTCTTCGGTATTCGCAGCGCCACCTAGCATAATGGTTCCCAGCAATGATACTGCAAAAGTTCGTGCACTTCCATTTAGTGGTGGGCCAGCGCATGAGATAAAATGGATGTCCACCAGAATTTTATCTGATGATTTACAACAGCAAAGTTGACTGAAGCTGTCCAGCAGTGGTTATGCAGTGGTAGATCATCAGCCAGCACTTCTCCATCATTGCCAGCACCTATCTTGCTGCTGGCCAGCAATTTCCTCTTTGCTGGGTACAGTCTTAATCAAAGCATGTTTTGTGTTGTAGCGACCTCATCTCACATGATCAGTATAAAGCGAGTTACTAGCTTAGAGTAACTGGCTTGGCCTTTTGCTGGACGCTAACGTTCTCGCCTCTTGATCCGTGGTACGTATCCCATCGGCGCCACTCTCTCCAAAGTGGTGACCCGGAAAAACACGCAACCTTCAACAACAATCAGTTCCCTCGTAACCAACAGATGGCAGCACCAAACAAATCATCTCCAGAAATAAGCCTTGAAACTCGCACAGCACATAAGCCTGGCATGCTGCACATCACTCATGACTCACAAGTGCATATGGCTCGTCAGACATCGACAAGATGTCTTTAACTAGGGAGGCTGTGTGTAGCGATCTCATCTCACATGATCAGTACAAAGCGAGTTACTAGCTTGTAGTAACTGGCTTGGCCTTTTGCTCGACGCTAACGTTCTCGCCTCCTGATCATGAGATCCGTGGTTCGTATCCCATCGGCGCCACTCTCTCCAAAGTATCATAACTTTTATAAATATATTAATTCTAGATTCTTAAGGTAAACGACTGAATTAAATTATTATTTAAACAAATTATGAAACATTAGACAGACTTGAATACATTTAAAAAGCAATAAAATTAAAAACATATACATAAAAATAATTAATTAATATTAAAAACATACAAAGTAAACGTTTTCTATTAAAAAATACTATTAAATTTAATTTCTTTTCAATGAAAAATAATTTCGAAATACGCTATTCCCCGTCATCTAGCATTAACAGTAAAATAAAAAAAAATAATTTAAAGAAATGATAGACTTTTGTTTTCTTTCGTTTCTTAATAAATAGAAGTACTTACATTTATGGCTGCCAAATCCTTCTCAGTAAAATAATATCAACAATTTTACATCCTAATATATACGACTGTTTTAAGGCAAGCATTGTTTTATAAATATTATGTTGTATCAAAAGTAATGTCGTTTTCACAGTCAAATCTTTGCTGCAATATTTCAACATAAAATAAACACATCACAAATCAAAATATAAACCATGAAATTCTATGGTTTCTTTCCATTTTCTTGTAAGTTCAACAATACCATTTTGATACCAGTCATTTCATTTGCAAGCATAAAAGTTCAGGCAACCCCGTTCGAGATCTTCA
Source organism: Maratus speciosus (assembly GCA_963932465.1). Taxonomy (NCBI): domain Eukaryota; kingdom Metazoa; phylum Arthropoda; class Arachnida; order Araneae; family Salticidae; genus Maratus; species Maratus speciosus. The sequence goes on from OZ010789.1 coordinate 437,736,760, forward strand.
ACATTAGTGAAGCGCCTTCCCCGAAAACGTGATGCCATAGAACGGAACATGAGATAGTCCGAAGAAGTAAGGTCCGGAGTTGTGAGGGATGAGGTAAAAGTTCAATTCCTTCAAGCACATCTAGTTAGTGCCGAGTCATGCGAGAAATGTACGGTCTTGCATCGTTTTGTTAGAGAAGAGCTCTTCCTCTACTGAGAAATGCAGGGTATTTGATTTTCAAAGAAGTACACATCTTGTTCAGATGTTCATAGTATGTATCGGAGCTGACCGATAGACCATGTGCAATGATTTCAAAATGAATGACTTGTTGAATATTTCAACTGATGCTGATCATGGACGTCTTTTTAGACCACTCTTGTTTCGCAACAGGTTGAGCTAATTGGCACACATCCGACTATTGCTTTAAATTATCTGCATTTCACTTATATACCAATACTTTATTACAATTTACTATGCGTTTTAAAAACTGTAAATACTGGAGGTTTTCCACATTTCTACTATGATTTGCTTGGTGTATAGTCCGTTGAGGAATTTCTGTGGATTTCTTGTATGTTTCCTGTAGTTTATGTAAAAGTCGGCATATAGTGTTCTTGGACGGTTCTAGCTCCTCTGAAAGTTGCCGTGTGCTAGTGATTGAATTCATCTGCACATTTTTCTTAAAATCTTCCAGATCAAAAGTGCTGGACTTCCACTACTCGATTTCATTTACTGAGATACTCTGCTCGTTATGTCCACAAACGTCACATGACTTCAAAGTTTCGGAAATCCGCTTCAGATATTGAAAGGGTATAATTCCAAAAGCCATAACTTCTATTCTAATGGGAATTTCAAGGAAACAATTATATCAAAATGTTCAGAAAAGTTAAGAGTTTAACATATAAAAAATTTAAATTTTGAAAATTTTAAAGCTTTAAGAACCCTGAAACCCCTTAATATATTTAAGAACACATTACTACACTAACCTGAAAAATAGCAAAAAATTGGCTCAGCCTTGCTTTTTCTTGCACGCTGTTCCTTTTGCACTGAAGAAGGATCTCGCTAGTAGATTCGAAACAGCTGTTTGCTGCTTTTCATATATTATTTGTGCATTTTAAACGTTGGTTTTTCTGCTTTTTAATACACTAACCTGATCCTTTATGTTAAAGTAACAATGCTATTTGTATGATAAAAGTTGTATTACTTTATTAATGTCATGGCTGGTTTAGCTATATTCATCACTAAACGCCTTTTTTCAATTATTTTTGTTTATTAACAACTTCGGTCCTGGAGTCATATTAATTAGACAGGTCTTTCATTGAGTATTATTTTTCCTTAATTTGTTTTGTTAATGTTAGCGTATAATAGTGATAGTATGCATCTATACATTTATTATTATAACTTCATTAATGTTTCAGTATTTAGAAATACTACTAATAATAAAAGTTTCATTAATTAGCGATAAACAGTTGATTCTTTTTTATTTCAAACATATGTACCGTCTCTTTAATTTTAAAATACGGACTAGATTTCTAAACTAATAATTTGGAATTAAAAAAATAAACAGTAATTTTTATGTCTGTTTAATTCTATTGTGATACAACATTTTCGAAACATCTTCAAAAACTTTTCCTTTAGACTATCGTGAAATGAAAAGTACGCAAAATAACTATATTTGTTAGGCTTCAGCAAGTAACATATTCGTTAAATTTCAGTAATCCTTACTTTCTAAGATTTGGATAGATACTTTACATTTTATTAGAGTAAAATTAATTTTTACCGAAAACTGAAAGATAATTTAAGGTCAAAATGGTTAATTTCTGAAGTTTATATTGACAAGATGTGGCAAGAATCCTTACAGCCGAGCTTTTACGCAGCACCATATATTGGATCAATATTATTAAAAGACATTTGGTTATTCGGAAGACTATGGTGGCCGAAAACCAAAAGCATCTGCAAGAGATGACAGGAAACTGAAGCTTATAGTTAAGAAAAAAAGGTTTTAAAAGTATGTGATCCTTGCACCGAAAATGGAAAGAACATGGTGAGGAAGTTTCTACATCGACAACATTAAGACTTCTCCAAAAATTTAAGTTTAAATCTCGTATATCGAAAACAAAACCTTTCATGACTGCAAAACAAAGGCGTATACGATTGAATTGGTGTAAATCAAGACGTTTATGGAGCAAAGAAGATTGAAAAAAAATATTATTTATTGATGAAAGTGTGTTTTGTGTTTCATATGGTAATCAAGGTATTCGAGTTTGGAGAATGAAGCAAGAAGCATTTGATAAAGAATGTTTTAAACGTTCTGTAAAATTTTCTGCTAGTGTCATGGTTTGGGGTTGCATGAGTGCAGAGTGACCTGGAAGGCTATGCATCGTCTATGAAAAGGTTTACTCTCAGATATATCAAGACATTTTGGAATATTACATGATTCCATCATCAGAATATTCATTTTAAGATGATTTCCTCTTTCAAGAAGATTTATCGTCACCGCATACCTCGGTGTCAACTCAGAATTGGTTCTGCCAATGCAACATTAAGGTACTTCTTTGGCCACCAAACTCACCAGACCTTAATCCCATCGGAAACTTATGGTGTATAATTAAGAAAAAATTCCAAGAAAACTTTCCTTCAAGTAAAACATTGTTAGTGGCACGTATAAAGCCTATTTGGGCTAATATTGATAGAAATGTTTGCAAACATCTTGTATATAGTATGCAAGACTGATTGTACGCTGTTATTTAAGCTAAAGGATATGCTACAAAATATTAACTACCATTTATTTCATATTCATAAGCTAATATTGTTGTGTAAAGTAAAATATACTAATATTTTGAACCAATCTAAATTTTATTCTAATATATTGATGTATTTCAGAAAGCTGTATACCTAATTTATTTTACTGTATTTTATATTTCGTAAATGTTAAAATCTTATCTAAACATTCCAGATTTAATTTATAAAAAATTTAATTGCATATGCTTCGTATCAAAAATAAATAAATGAAAAATATTTTTTGCTTATTACTTTTTCTCAATTATTCTAATATTTTGAATATGAGCTGTATGTGGGTCCTGTTTAACGGTGGTGTAAATTTGTGTAACCATAGCACGTACACTCGAGGAGGTGTTATCGTTTCTGAGAAAAATTAAAATGTTTTTTTATTTATAGAATACAGAATTTTCATAGATACAGGGCTCCCAAATGGTCCGCCAACTGAATACCAATAAATTTTAACAGAAAATTTTATGGTGGGTTTGCGCTGAAATTAACTTTCAAAGGTAATTTCGGGGCGGTTTGTAAGAAAAATCTAAAAAGAAATTTTTTCTAAAAAAATATTGGTATACAGTTGGCGGACCATTTGGGAGCCCTGTAGATATTTAACACCATTTTCTGAAAACCTGAAAACAAAAAACCAGTAGAAATAGTACACTGCAACTAAAATACGAATGTATTAAATATTTGATAAGATATGGGCATTTGTATGATTTTTTTTTAAACTGCGGACGGGTGAATGATTTCAAAATTTCTATTTCATAATTTGGTAGTGACCTAGTTAGCGCAACTTATATGAAAAAACCCCATTCAAATATCAAGAAAATTCAGAAAGCTAGAGGCGTAATAATGAGATGTTTTCTAAAAGGAGCTTTATTGCAAGGGATTTTCCACAATTTGTAAACCAGATCAGTATATATTTGAGTTTTAAAAATAATTGACGGGTCTTTTTATGAGTTGCTCGAAATAGCTGATTACCAAATTACGAAATAAAAGTTTTGGAACATTTCACGGGAGCACAGTTAAAAATATTCCATACAAATGCCCATATCTCAACAAATATTCAAGTTTTAATTGCAGTATACTGTTTCGAGTACACTTTTTCATATTTTGGGAAAATGGCGATAAATTTCGTTGAAAGCGTTTCGTTGAACTATGCTAAAAAAGAAAAACATTCGAAATTTTTTGCAGAAACGGTATCACTTTCTCGGTTACTAAGCTTACAGAAATGCACACGACCGTTAAACAGGACGCTCAAAGTGATTTGCTACAGTGACAGACCATTTCGAGACTTTTCTGTTACATGGGTGACAGTAAACATTATTTTATTATTAACTTTATTGTTGGACCTCTAATTGTCCCCGCAACTCAATCTTCACTGAAAATAGAAACATGTTCTTTAGATCCTCGAAGGTTGCAGGCAATTCGGCAAGATTTTTTTAGATATTTGACAAACCTTGTACAGTCGAAATCATACGGCCACTGTTCCGTAACTTTTGAGGCAAGTGTATATCTGTGTCAATAGAATAAATACATTATGAAATTCAGAGGAAAATGTAGATAAAAAAATTTTGCTAATTAACCAAAAAAAGTAAAAGAGATTTCGCAATACTGTACATTTATTATCCGGTGGCAATACTTACTAAAAAATATAAATCCATATTTATTATAGTGTATCATACATAAATGTATTTAAAATATTTTTTCAATTAAAAATTGTAATTTCTATTAAAATTGTTAGTGTAAGTAATAATTTTTACAGCAAAAATATTCATATAGATAATGAATCCTTCTTCCATATTTATAGATTAAAATAATTTTACAGTAAATAAAAACTGTTTCCTAAGCTGTTAAAAAACATCATGAAACTATCCAGTAATTCTACCGTTTCTAAAAATGCCGCTTGCTTGATAATATTTTGAAGCGTATCTGTAAATATCACAATTTTATGGGCAGAATAATGATAATTTACGATTATGTAACCGTTTTATCAAAAACGGTCGAATGAGGAGACACTTTGCCGCAAATGTTTTAATAGTGTGGAAAAACATAATGATTATAAACAATAAAAAATACGTTTCATTATTTTGTGATTCAGTTTACTGTTATTTTACAAACTTTAACTACCACATCAAATTTAGAAGTTAATAAATTGCTTCTAAGAACAGAGACATTTTTCTTATCAGTACACTTGTACTCTAAACACCATATAGTGATAATGGAATGATTTTATTGATTATATTGAGTAATATGAATTGAAATTCCTTTTTATTGTTAGATTTTAAAGTAATGTTGTTACTTTTAAAAAGTGCATTTTTTAATACTATGTGCACTTAAACGCATATCTCGTGCCAAACTCGGCACCTCGCAGATAGTGGATAATGCAGAAGCGATGTACAGTTCAATATCTTTAAAATATACGGAATATCGAAACGTTAACACCTTCACGAATATGCATGCTATGCTTACACAAATGCACACGACCATTAAGTATGACCCACGTAGTAAATTACTAAAATGGCAGACCATTTCGAACATTTTCAGTTACATGGATGATCGTAAACATTATTTTATTTCTAAATGAATTATTGGCCAACTAATTATCCCGACGGCTAAGTATTCACTTAAAAATATAAAGTCAAACATGTTCTTTACATCCTCGATGTTCAAAGATTCTTCAAGAATTTGGTAGATATTTGACAAACCATGTACAATCGCAAGGATCCGGTCACTGTTCCGTACTTTTGGAGGTCAGAGTATATAAAAGTTATTTTAATCGATTTGCATAATTTATTAAATTTAGAATGAATATAAATGTTAAAAATATATTTGCATGCTCAAAATATATATTTTCCAGCAGTTCAGAAGTTGACCGTGTGTATGTATGCAGTTGCGTTTCTAACAGATTTTTTTATTATCGTAATTTTACCTCCAATCTCGTTTTTATGTGAGCACGAATGTTTTTCTTTAAAACTGACTTCTTGGCATTTGGCCGAGTACAAGACACTCTTTTAACCATTTAAAATTATTTAACTACTTTACTCATCAAATATTTCAAAAATATTATTTTTTTTCTTATTTTAAATTTTGCAGTCATTAGTTATTTATGAAAAAAATTTGGTTTATGTTGTGTGATAATATATGTTATGAATATGTTATTTGATGTAGCGCGATTTGTTTGGTGCAAGTCTAATACACACACACACACACACATATATATATAATATAAAGTACATAGCTAGATTGTAGAAAAAAAATCTAGAACATATATTCACATAGGTAAAAAAAATCACTAAGGAATAAAATCTTAAAATAATTGATTATCATAAAATTTTCATAAATTATAAAATCTAGAAAAAATGTAGTTTCAATTTTAAGCTATGTTATTAAAATACGAGGGTCGACCCAGAAAAAAGGTTCCCATCAAATTTACAAACAGACAACATTGTTTACTCTCATAGAAATTTTCATCGTTAGAAAGAAGAAAGTTTGCTCTATTTCTCTACATAATCGTCATCTTTTTCTACGCATTTTTGTAGACGGTGCTCAAATTTCTGTACCCCAATGTCATAGAACTCCTGCGCCAACCACTTGAGGAAGCGATTCTCTCTTCTTTGACGTCATCGTCCCTGCGGACGCGCTGGCTCCCCAAGTGTTTCTTTAACTTGGGGAACAAGTGATAATCTCTAGGTGCAAGCCCCGATAACCGCCATCTTGATAACCATCTCCGAAACTAACGGTCTTCTACTCCGTTCATCATCGTGGACTTCCTTTCGACCGGCACTAAACTCCCTGCACCACTTTCGGGCGTGTTGAACGAACATACACTTCTGTCAACTGACGATGAATATCCACGGGTGGAGTCCCTTTGACGTGCAAAAAGCGAATTAAGGAACGAATCTCGCAATTGGCGGTATGAAAAATGGGAACCTCCATCTCGGACGGCATCTGAGCCACGATTGAGCGGAGCAGCGAAGCGCGGCCGGGATAATCGTGAGTGCGAGAACAGCTGCACGCCGTATTTCGCCTGGCACTTTCCCGTGCGGCTGGTGCTCTTTGGGAACTTTATTTCTGGATTGACCCTCGTAATTTTAAGAATATAAATGATAAGCATAATTAACCCGTTATTAGTCGCGCGTTGGTCTTTTCCCCGCCAAAATTCGTAATTCTTCCTAAAACCCATCTCTCCTTAAATTTACAATGGTTGAATTCCGCATAGCTGACCTTCACTGTTCGACCTTCTGTTTACAGAAATTACAAGTCATTCCTGCGTTTTGTCAAGATTTTATAGCATTCCAAAGTTAAATTCGGTCTGAATGACCGGCGTGCGATCACTAGCGTCAGTTGTTTTTTTTCTCCCTACCCATTCTTCATTCCCATCCCCCCGAATTTCCTGGAAGGCGGAAGAAGGGATCGGGGAGTCTCTTCCGTTTGCTCTCTCTCTCTTTTTTCTCTTTTTGATATTTTGCTCATAGAGTATTTGATTATTTTAACAATGTCTCGTAAAAAGTTTTTAACTATTCAAGAAGCTCTAAAACTTTTTGATAATTTAGAAGAAGATTACATTAGTGATGAAGCCAGTTCATCAGAGGAAGATAATAATTTAATTTTAAACGAAGATGAGGAAACTGATAATGAAGAATCTGAAAATGAAGAGATAGAAACTGAATGTTCAGTATCGCCATCCAAATTTTTTATTGGTAAGGATAATATTACAAAATGGGAAAAGAATCCACCAAGACAAAATTAACTTTGTTGGCGTTCAGTTGTACAAACTATTTTTCATAAATAATGTTTTTCATTCTAATAGTAAAAATGCATTCAAATTAAATTATACTTTAATATATATTATCAAGAAACTACAATTTAATATTTATTTTAATTAAATGATTGTATCTTTTTACCTCTTATTGGCGCCTAGTGCTGAAACATTAACAAAATCAATATTGACGGGTTTTGTTCTCCCAAACTTATTTATCTAAATCAAGGTTTAATATGTACATGTTATATGTACATATGTTCATTCAAACTAAGAGATTACTGCATGCTTATAATTTGAGAGAAAATTTGCTATCTTCGTGTTTTTATTATTTTGCTATGTATTGTAAAAAAAGGTTTTTAGTGAATTATTCATAGCATGAATTGATATGCACAAATGTATATTTATTTTAATTAAATGAAGTGGTACAATCAAAATGAACCTTTTGTCAGTTCGGTTCTTTAAAATTATTTATCCGTAAGGGGGATTAATAACCACAGTGAAAATTTATACAAATAAAATATTTAATTTTTTATAAATTATTATTTATTATTTACTTCATATACACGAAGCTCGTACCCAGAAGGTGAAAAAAGAACGATGCCTCACCCTGAGATAACTCCGTATATTTTCATTTGTTTCATTTATTTTCCTTCATATATTTTCATTTGGTTCATATATTTTCATTTGAGAAAAAGTACTGAATTATCAAATCTCTAAAGTTGCACATACAAAAATGAATCAACGAATAGAAAAAAAAGTAAAGAATTGAAAAGTAGCTACAGCTTTTATATTAATAATTTCAGAGAAATGATTATTTTATCTTCTTTTTTTATTAACTGCATCGATATGGTAAGGAAAAAATATTAGAAATATATTTTTTTCAATTTCAATTGGCTCCTACAGCCAGACCATCATCAAAACCAACCTCATAGCGCTACTCTCCTTCCGAAAAATATGTATCACGATTTCAAATTTATAACTGAAAATTTGTTTTAATTTATTATTCATTGTATCTTTACAAATTCAGTCAGTTTATGTAGCAATTTTTATCATTTTTTCAAATTTTGCAAAAAAAAAAGGGGGGGGGTTAAAATCCACAGTGGAAATTAATAGAAATAAAATATTTAATTTTAATAAATTATTACTTATTATTTACTTCTTATACGAAGCTCATACCCAGAAGGGTGAAAAAAGAACGCTGCTTCACCCTGAAATATGTCCGTATATTTTCATTTGTTTCGTTTATTTTCATGCATATATTTTCATTTGAGAAAAAGTATTGAATTATCAAATCTCTAAAGTTGCACACACAAAACCGACTCAACGAAAAGAAAAAAAATAATGAAATATAAAGTAGCTGCTGTTCCTATATTAATAATTTCAAATTAGTAGTTATTTTATCTCCTTTTTTAATTATCTGTATAGATATGGTAAGAAAAATATTTTAGAAATATATTTTTTCAACTTCAAGTGGCTCCTAGTGCCGGACCACAGTTAAAACCAACCTGACTGCGCTGTTGTCCTTTCGAAAATTATATATCACGATTTCAAATTTATAACTGAAATTTTTTTTTAATTTGTTATTCATTGAATCTTACTTTGTCAGTTTTTATAATAATTTTTATCATTTTTACAAATTTTGAAAAAAAAAAAGTTATTAAAACATTTATTTGAATGTTAACCAAATATATACTTAACGTAAATGCGTGCTAATTGCTATAATGTTTATCTTTTCGCATTCAAGCACTATTCCCCCTTATTTTCGCCGTTTTCGATCTTCTAGTAACACTGGCAATTTTCCTCTGTTTTTTCAGCCAAACGGGAACGGCGGCAAATAGACCGAGCGCGACTACTAGCGTTCTAAAAAAAGACGCGACTACTCTCGGGTTAACTTATTGGTGGATGTAATCTAATATATAACATACATTTATTTTGTTTGATTAACTCAAATGATCGTTTCCAGGTGACGCCTGTTTGAATGGGTAGGATTTTAGTGAATATGTACTTTAGCCCTCTTTTGTGATCTATAAAAGTTTACCTAATTATAGAAAATGTGCCATATATCTTTGATTTTTTTTATGCAAGTTATCTTCTAAAGATTTGTACTTCCTCCAAACAATCCAGATTTTGGATTCGACTTATTTTTTGTGATAAATGTGTAAAAAATGTGGAAAATCTGTTACTTTTTGCCTAACTGTTAAAGATAACTAATTATTGAATTCATATTTTTAGAATTTCAAACGTTTAAGTAATTTGTGTTGCTGTAATATGATCTTGAATTTGTGTGTCACCCATAAGTGGCACGTAATTTTTGGTAAAGGTTGATTTTTATTACTTCTTTTTCATGAAAACAAGAACGAAAAATAATGCATAGTACAGCATAAATTTTGAAACACTTTCCAACACATTCTGAATATTATAACAAAACTTCACAATTTACTAAAGGATTTCAATTTTCATTTAGATGACATCTAAATGAATAATTTGGAAAACGCATAACGCATTTAAAAACCTGTTTTCTGCTCTTACCATGAATAGTCGTTAAAGCATACAATTGTCTTTTGCAGTCCAGCATATGATATACAGATGTGAATGCATGCTACTCATTACGCTAAAAGTTGCTTTAGTTAAACACATAGCGTAGTTGAAAATTTCCACTCAGCAATTTCAGCCAATAAACGGATGATGTTGAGAACATTTATTCGTGATCTATAGAAATTATACACAAGTAATATTTAAAAAATAGTTAAATTTAAAAACGCATACCACGACTGAAAACGTAATTCCAGCAATTATTGTTCGTAGGCTTCAATAGTTCAATTGTTGCTCATTTTCTTCTATCGACAAATTATTTCGTGTGTCCCTGTAAATAAACGATAACTTCTATGCAAATAATATTCTATAGAGAGAACCTTATTGTTCATCTTAGTGATATATATCAATTTCAATATGTTTAATATACTTTAATATCATTAAAATACATGGCAAACGATTTTACTCCATACACCGTAATGTATGGCATAATGAACGCCCTTTTAAATGAATCGAAAATGATACACACTTCATTTTCAATACCGAACATGTCATAGTAAACCCCAAAAACATATATTCATTTCATTGAAATCGGACTATATTTATAGGAGTTACAGCACAGAGTGGACAGACAGACCGAATTTATAAACACGTTTCCTCTATGTTGGAATGTATTAAAAATACAATACAACTATGAATGTGAAATATATATATATATATATGCATAGGTTAACTCATGGACGCTGTACATTTAAGTTTATTCTATACAAATGATTTGTAATGACAAATAGTAATACACTTTTGGATTACACTCCGACTTAAGCAAAGTTTCATTTACCCTCAAGCTATTATATTCAGAAGAATCAGATAATGAATTATTCAGAAACTAAAAAAATAAGCTTGTCAACACTTCTTTATGATAAAATTATTCAGGGCAAAGAGATCACTGTTAATCAAGTTTTCCACTAATTAATGTTAAAACAATAACAGCTATGTGAAGTTTCACTATCTAAAGTGCTATTTACAGAGAGTACATCTTATTAACTTCGCATAATTAAAAAATGATAAAACGGACATGATTGTTATTGACAACTATCATTTTATAATAATGATTTAATCAATGTATTAATTAACTTTTAAAATCTGTCTGAAAAGAGAAGGAATGCATTATATTGAAGTTTCGAATTTGTGTGGTTATTTAAGTTTCTCTTTTAAACCTTCTATAAACTCTTAATTTTGGATAAAATTAACTTTATGTTTCAAAAGATATATAATATATAATGACAAACTTATTGCTTTAATAATAAATATAATTGTAAAAAAAAAAAAAAATCATATTTTCATTAAAATTCACAAAAATTTAGAATATATATATATATATATATATATATTAAAAGCATTAAAAAGTAGAAAAGTCTCGAAAAAAACCTTAAATGTACAGAGTTTAAATGAAATTTCGGTGAGTTTGATTATAAGTGATTAATTGATTTAGATAGCAATTTCGCCAAATTAGGCAGCTATCGCCCAGTTCGCTTTATACATGGGAAATTTCTTTTGTCACCAAATTTTACGATATATCGCCAAAGCACCAAAATGTGTCGATAATATGGCATCCCTATCATTAGTAATTTTCATCAAATACTCATTGTGGAAGCTGATACTGATTTCTCCATAGTAAACCAAACTATATTTGAGTAACCATTAAGTAAATTGTCCCCCCTCGTTGGACCCCTTTTTGATCGAATTTAAAAAAATCAGTGTCCATTTCCTGTATTTCCCTCAGGATTACATATATATTCCAAATTTCAAAGCTCTATGTCAACTGAAAATGGGTGAAAAATGAGTCAAAAGATTTGACTGCCACATAGAAACATAATTGTAAGTTAAAAGACAGCATGTAATAAATGAAAACATCTAAAATTAAAATAATGAATACTTTTATTATTCTTTAATTATTTTTTTTGCATTGATTAAGTCAAGTGATTGAGTTATATTTAAAATATCTTTCTACGATTATATACTTATTCTTGTTTTTTAAAAACTCTTTTTTCTCAGTCATTGTTATTTATTGTTGTAAATGTTAGAAAGTGAAACTTTTTTTCAGATCTTATCCACCACTAGTTTTTTCTGTTATTAAAAATTTAAAGCAATAATAACTTGATCCTAAATGTTGCCACTGCAACTGTATTATAACAGAAAGGTGGGATTTTATTTATTATTATTATTTATTTATTTCCAAATAAAAAGTATATGTAAAATTTTTAATTCTTTTTTAACAAAGCTTAAGTGTAACAAATAATTAAAAAAAAATTGTTTCAAGCTGTCAAATCTTCTGCATATATTTTAACATAAAATAAAATTATAAAATGTTTAAGTAAGTTCAAGATATTTTGAAATAAGTTGCAGCTGCGTCTTCTCAGTCAATAAATTTGTTTTTTCAAACCTTTGTAACAGTTATTCTTATGGACAACTGGATTATTATATTATTTTTAATTTATTTATGTTAAAATAAAATTTTAAATCTTTTGTAATTGTATTTATTATTTTAACTTTAAAAAGTACTGATTAAGTTTCGAGTAATTATATTGTTTCTCTTTAATTTAGTTGAATTTGGAACGCTTCCTGTTTTTTAATAGAATCTAAAAAAATAATTTATTAAACCTAGTTAACAGTACCTGCAAAATTAAACACTCACATAAAACTAAAATTCAGTAAATTAAAGAAAATCGAAGCATTTTAGATTTTAAAAATACTTTTAATAAATGAATACAAACTTTAGTCAAATAAGTATAATTTCGTATTTCAATATAAAGAATTATTTTTAAGATTGGAATTCAAAGTAATTTTTTATGAGTATTTTTTAGAGAAACTATAAAAAACAGTACATATACCATGTTGATCCCATTTTTCTTTAGATGCATTACTTTAACTTCGGCGCAGATTTATAAGTACATTTTCGGTTTGTAATAAATATAGGCTTAATTAAAACGATTTAATGTACACATATCCACCCCCCCCCCCCCAACACACACTTATCTACTTATATATAGAACATCCATTGCAACACTTTAACCATTTCTAGATGGACCCAAAATAATTGCAACATTGAGGCACATAACTATAGTTCATGAAAAAGGCCATTACCATGCTTAAGCACAAGAAAACCTGTTTTCAAGCAGGATTATTCCCTAAAGGCACGGTTCATTTCCAGGTACAAACCAAATCGTTTTCAGTCTTTTGCAACTACACACGTAGAACTATACAGCGTGTATCTGAATTGCTTCAAGAAACTTAGGGGGATGATAGTATTCATCAAGACGAACAAAAAATGCAATGGAACATGCGGTCGAAAATGACGTTTAAAGGGTGTAAATTAAAAACTAATAAAAATATCTAAATCTCGCATGCTGCTTTTCTGCAGAACTGGCTAATAGCACGAAGCTGGTTTTCCTTTCACTTTGTGCATTTCCGGTCAGAAAGAGATAACAAAAACTTGGAAGAAAGCCAAACAAATCTGTAAACAGGAATCCACGTATGGAAAGTCACGTAGTCCTCGCGCATGTCCGCCAGTCGTTCCTCCGTAGATGTACTCTGCGTAATAATGTCCGCGGTCGACACTTTGAAGAATTTTTGCAAAATATTTGTTTTCTCTAGACCTCACGAGCTGTGTTGTACCTATTCTGTGCAATACATAATTTTCGGGGCTGTTTTTTCTTGTCTCAGTTTGTCCATTTCCAGACGCATTTTATCGATTTTCATCCTTTAAACATCATTTGCGACCGTATGTTCCATTGCGTTTTCTGTTCATCTTCATGAGTATCCCTCTAAGTTTGTTGAAGCATTTCCTATACACCCTGTATAAACTACCACTGAAATGTATTTTCGAATGTTAGTTGCTTCGCTGAAGTGAAGGAATATAAACAGATTCAACAAACCTCTGCAAAACATAGATCATGATGACTAGACACTACAGAACGGCATCGAAAGCTACGCGTTTGTTAGAATCTTTACAACTATTTTTAGAGAGTACTTAACCGAATATGTCGTAGGAATGGAGACACTACGTATCAGTATTCCCCTGTTTGTCGGTGTAGCTTTGATTTCACAGTGGAAATGAAATCATTATTCTTGTCCATTGTGAGCAAATGGATTCATTGTATCAGATTACCAGTAGTTGTTTATAGCAAATAAGAGAACACGTATTTAACACACAAAACCGCAGCATTCTGTATATTTGCATCGGCAACAGCACGCAGCCAACGAAAGTGAATAACTGGGGTATTCAACAGATTTTTTTATTGGATTTCCTTCATAACTGGCTGTTCGTCAATTGTCTGAAACCAGCTTATGGAATGTCGCGATGTATCTCTTTTGTCAATTGTGGCAACATGAGCGTAACCATGTGCTATGAACAGAGAGCATCGCAATCGAAGTAGATAGAAAGTTAAAAAAAATTTGTGACTCCACAATTCACTTTTCTAGTATATTACAATGTTAAGCGCAGATACGCTAACGTGCAAGCTAGTGCTTGAGCTGACAAATATTTGTAGTTAGCTGAATAATGCTAATGGAAAGGATTTCCATCTTGTTAAGAATTTTCTTTCTCGTATTTGAAATAAAACTATACACGGTTAAAAATATCATGAAAAATTACATCTGTTTTTAAAGTCTATATAATTTCTGACCAAAGAGAAAGCCTCATAGACGATTATGTAGCGTTCTCATTGGTCAGAAAATAGATAGTCTTTAAAAACAGAGGTAATTTTTCACGATATTTTTAACAGTGTAGGCTTGTATCTTACAGTAACGTTTTAGAAATAGTGAATTTGTATTGTAGCAATTTTTTTAAAATATTGTTATTTCGACAGCTTTTTCGACAGCGAAGCTACATAGAAAGATTGTGAGCAGCCATTTTGCCTAGTAAGTTAAATTTACATTAGTAAAGTTGAATTTAATTAAATTGACAGTTAATTGACATTAAGTTAAATTCCAATTTAATCATCATAGTAGATCTTCCAGATCCACATTAACCAAATCATTTCTTGTTTTAATAAAGCTGTTCGTTTAAACTAAATATATCAGTTACGACATCCTTACTATATGACGGTGCGCATGAGCCCATCGCAAATTTACAAAAAAATAGAAAATAATTTAAAAATCCCGAATGCGTAAAAAGTGAACTTACAAGAGTGAAACAAGATGACGTAGGAAAATAGTAGAGTATGTAATAGAAATCTCTTTTTTTACTCAAGTAATTGCAGTCAGAGGTATCAGGCTCATGTTTAGGTATGTACTGCGGCTTCTTCTACCTACATGTTTGCCTCCGACTGCAATTACTTAAGTAAAAAATGATTTCTTTTACACACTTTACAATTTTTCTACGTCATCTTGATTCCCTCTTTTTTGTTCGCTTTTTACGCAGTCGAGTTTCTTGATTTTCTTAATTTAATTTTTTATTGACGAACTTTTAATTTATATTATTTACCTATTTTTTTATTTCCTTAATTGATGACTTTTAATTTGTGTTTAATTGTTAGTTCCTATCTATGAACACTGTTTTGATGAGGCCTATAGATGTCTATGGAGGTTAGAGTTACAATTAAGGCAGAGATCCTACCTACAAAACTTTCAGGTTGTGTAATATTTGAACGAAGCTTCTGGCTGTAAAATAGTCTAGGAAACATCGTCTTCATTTTGAAAGGCTTATCCAATGATGTGCCACTCGATATGGTGCTTAATTTTTTTCGTCTCTATCGTCATTTTGCATTTTACGGCCACAATTTTAAATTTATGAAAACAAAACTTAGCCTATAACCATCGGACGGTTAAGATGAATCGATAGGCACTTCATTCATTAAAATCCATTCAGCTGTTTTGATGTTTCGAGGGTATAAAGAAATCCACATACATACATACATATATACCCAGATACGCGTCAAACACATTACCCTTTTCGGCAGTCGGGTAAAAAAAAAAAAGTCAGTGAATTGGAATGCAATTTTAACCCTTTAAACGTAATGCAAAATTTTTCATGTGTGTTTTAATGATTTGTAAAATAACAGTTATGAAATGTATATGTAAGAGAATTTGTTTATGATTACTTTACACATTTATTTATCTTGTGCACTGCAAAAAAGAAACATTAATATGAATTTTGTGTTAAATAACCCTTGAACTCAAAGATTACGTGACGGAAACACGGTTAGGACGCTTAAAGGGTTAACCTTATATGTGGTGATAAATTGCATTGCCGAAACTATGAAAATTTTATCGCTTTAAAACAAACTGCCTGAACTAATTACTGATGAGTATTATGAAGACATTATTGTTTAAAATTATTGTCAGACAGTTTAATTATTTCTTTTGAGAAATTATTGCGCTGCATTCAATTTTGAAACAGGTAGTAAAATCACGTCTGGTAAAGGTTAAACAATGGAGGAATCCGAAGTAGAATCATTACAATAATTTTCAGCAGAAAAATTTTAAATGACACGGACTTCGAAATGCATAAACTGGACTCAAAAATATTCTATATTTAACAAATTATTAAAATGGAAGATTATACAAGCCTGAAAGATAAAGCAAACTTTTTGTAACCACTTCAAAGTTTTCCACGAGATAAGTAGCATGTAAAAGTACTGTGTCCTTATGATAAATCGGGGTAAAAGAACTGTTTACTTATACCAGCTGGTGCTGTAATGATTACAGGAATATCTTTATATACATAACTCCAAATTCTGTTATTAAAGTTCGGTTGTACGCACTGTTATTAAAGCTGCATGAAATACAGGGATAACAGTGAGTTTTTAAGTCGTGTATGTTTTCTTGAAAATATATTTTTGCAGCGGCAGTTGTACGAGCGATTATAATATGAATGGATATATTATTATTTTAGATTACATTAATCTTCATTGTATTTCTATCTTAATGTAGAAAAACAAGATGCACATTTAACTTAAAAAATACATAAATGTTGTTTAAAACGTATTCTACAGAAAATTTGTATATTATGTTTTCTTAAAAGCATTTATTGTAAGCTTTTTCATAAATTATTTTCCATTTATAAAATCATTTTTGGAATCTTATAACTTCTGTTGAACTTTATCTGTCCTTAACTGCCATATTATTACTAATTTAGTATTCAGTTATAGAGATGTGCGTCGGTAGTAGTAGATATTTAATGGTTAAACATTAAAAACTTTATAGTATACTAGCAAACCCCGCTGCTTTGCAGGTGTAATAGTTGAAATATGCAAAGTGATATTTGCATGACTACTTTTTATTAGAAGAACACTTTTTGAAATAATTCAAAAATTACAAATTAAGCCACAGTTTGACAGAACTTCATTATAAAAGTGCAATAGACAGAAATGAGATTTTAATTAATAAGAAGAAATAAAACTAACTCCAATTAAATTATAACTTAGAAAGTATTTTGAGACTTTTATGCTCATTTCAGTATTCATTTGAAGTTTTGAATTTTTTAGAAATCATCTTAACACATTTACATCTTAAAATTAACCATCATGTCAAATTCCAAGATTCTTGTCTAACAGTCTACCACCTCTCTGGTGTTAGTGGCACCAACATAAAATGCCGAAACAGAGTTGAAAAAGAATATCTCGAAAAATGTTGAAGCAGAGGCTGTCACCATTAATTTGCCAACATTAACCTTGAAATCGGTTGGTATTTCCTAATATTCTATAGAAAACGGAATTTAGACGTTTTTAAAGGCTTTCTTGTTGTTCCTGCAAACCAGGTGGTAGTGACACCGGCATAAAATATAGCCCGTATAGGACCAGCGACTATCGCCCTTGATTCGCAACCATTAACTTCTGTAATCGGTTTATTATTTCCTGAGATTCCATAGAAATCGTAATTTAGGACTCTTTTAGAATGCTTTTCGATCCTTCCCTTCGCTTCACACATTTTCAATTTCAAATTTATTTTCCATTGTTCTTAGGAAACATTTTTATTTTATAAGTAGCTACTGTGCTATATTTAAAGTTTCTAGCGTCTTCAGTACCGCAGTAATCGCAATTTAGAAAGTTTTTTGCTCCTGCAACCCTCAACATAAAATATAGCTTATGTTTGAGCAGGTTCTATCACCCACAATATGCAAACATTATGTTTGAAATCGGTTTCGTATTTCATACGATTGCATAAAATCGTAATTTAGAACGCTTTTCGTCCACTTCATCCTTTTAAATTTGGAATTTTCTTTCGACAATTCTTAGAAAGCAATTGCATCTTTGAAGTAATTACCATTCCAAATTTAAAATGTTATACCCCCTCAGTAACACAAAAACGCAATTTAGAACTTTTTTCTCCTGTAACCCCCAGGTGGCAATGCCAACTACGTATAATATAGGTTATGTTGGAGCGGGGACTGTCATCATCAATTTGAAACCATTACTTTTGAAATTGGTTTATATTTCCTGAGATTACGTAGAAATCGCTATTTAGAACGTTTTTAGAACGCTTTTTGTTCATTTTCACCCCTTTTAAACTTTTAAACCCTTTTAAACCTCTTCTCAGAGAGTATTGGCACCTCATAAGTAATTACTATGCCAAATTTCAAGTTACTAGGCCCTTCAGTATCACAAAAATCACAATTTAGAACGTTTTTTTTAAAATGCAACCGCAAGATGGTAGTGAAGACATAACATAGATCCTATATTGGAGCAAGGGCAGTCATCATCAATTTCCAACCAATGCTTTTGAAATCGGTTAGGTACTTTCTGAAATTGCGTAGAAATCGCAATTTAGAACGTTTTTCGTCCATTTTCACCCCTTTTAAATTTCGAATTATTTAGTAAATTTTCTTAGAGATCATTTATATCTTATAAGTAACTACCATGCCTAGTTTCAAGTTGCTAGCCCCTGCAGTATTACAAAAAACGCAATTTAGATCGTTTTTTGCTCCTTCATCCCCTTTGAGGTAGTGGCACCGACATGAAATACAGCCTATGTTGTAGCGAGGGCTGTCACCATCCTTTTTACACCATTATTTTTTAAATCGGTTGGGTGCTTTCTGAAATTTCGTAGTAATCACAATTTAGAACGTGTTTTAGAACGTTTTTCGTCCATTTTCATCCCCTTTAAATTTCTATTTTTTAGGAAATGTTCTTAGAGATCATTTGTATCTTATAAATTACTGCCCTGCCTAATTTTAGGATT
The DNA here is from genome assembly GCA_963932465.1 of Maratus speciosus. NCBI lineage: Eukaryota > Metazoa > Arthropoda > Arachnida > Araneae > Salticidae > Maratus > Maratus speciosus. The sequence continues at coordinate 437,755,991 of OZ010789.1, forward strand.
GTAGGCCCTTCAGTAACACAAAAATCGCAATTTAGAACGTTCTTTCCTTATGCAACCCCTAGGTGGTAGTGACACCGACATGAAATACAGCCTATGTTGGAAAAAGGGCTGTCGTCATCAATTTCCAAGCATTACTTTTGAAATAAGTTGGGTACTTTCTAGGACTGCATAAAAATCGCCATTTAGAACGTTTCTTAGAACGCTTTTTGTGCAATTTCACCCCTTTTAAATTTCGAATTTTTTAAGAAATGTTCTTAGAGATAATTTATATCTAATAAGCAACTACCATGCCAAATTCCATATATCTGGAACCTTCAGTAACAAAAAAATCGCAATTTCGAATGTTTTTTTGCTCCTGCATCCCCTTTAGGGGTAGTGGCACCAACATAAAATGTAGCCTATGTTGAAGCAAATGTGTAACCATCATTTTGACAACATTGTTTTTTTAATCGGTTTAGTACTTCTTTAAATTGCATAAAAATTGCCATTTAGAACGTTTTATAGAACGCTTTTCGCACAATTTTACCCCTTTTTAATTTCGATTTTTTTTAAGAAATGTCCTTAGATATCATTAGTATCTTATAAGTAAGTACCATTCCAAATTTCATGTTTCTAGGCTTTTCAGTAACACAAAAATCGCATTTTTAGAACGTTTTTTGCTCCTGCACCCCCTTTTGGCCAGTGACACGGACATAAGATATTGCCTGTGTTCTAAGTTGGACTAACACCATCAGTTTGATACCATTACTTTTGGAATCGGTTCGGTAGTTCCAGAGCTGACCTCTATTATAACCCCTCCCTCCGCAAATAAGCAATTTTTACCTCCTTATAATATTAATATAGACTAGCAAACCCCGCGGCTTTGCTCGCGTAATATTTGAAATATGCCAAGTGATATTGATATGCTAATTTTTATTTAAAAAATTATACTTTTAGGAATAATTCAAAAATTACTATTTAAAACATAGTTTGACTAAACTTCATTATTACGCTGCATTAGGCAGAAATTAAACTTAAATTACTAAAGAGAAGTAAAACAAAATAAATGATAATTTAGAAAATATTTTGAAACTTTTATGCTCAATTAATACGCTTATTTCAGTATTTATTTAAAGTTTTGAATTTTTTAGAAACCATCTTCTTGCATCTTAAAATTAACCATCATGTCAAATTTCAAGTCCTACCATTTCTCTCAACGTGAAGGGCTATGTTGAAATAGGAACTGTCACCATTAATTTGCCGACATTAATTTTGAAATTGGTTTGTTATTTCCTAATATTCTACAGAAACATAATTTAGAAAGCTTTTAAAGGCCTTTTTTGGAACGTTTGTTGTTCCTGTGAATCCCAGGCTGTAGAATCATCCGCATAAAATATAGCCCGTGTAGGATCAGAGACTGTTACCATTGATTCGTAATTATTACTTTTATAATCGGTTTATGTTCCCTGAAATTGCATAAAAATTGTAATTTAGGACTTTTTTAAAACGCTTTTCGCACCTCCCCTTCGTTTCACCCCTTTTTATTTCGAATTTATTTTCGATAGTCCTTCGAGGGCATTTATATTTTATAAGTAACTACCATGTCATATTTAAAGTTTCTAGCCTCTTCAGAATCACCGAAATTTCAATTTAGAAAGTTTTTTGCTCCTACAACCCTCTGATGGTTGTGGCACAGACATAAGATATAGCTTATGTTTGAGCAGGTTCTATCACCAATAATTTGTCACCATTATTTTTTAAATCGGTTTGGTATTTGTTAAGATTGCATAGATATGTAATTTAGAACGTTTTTAAAACGCACTTAATCCTTTTAAATTTGGATTTTTTTTTCGACTGCTCTTAGAAAGCAGTTGTATCTTGTAAGTAAATACCATGCCATATTTCAAAATGTTAGACACCTCAGTTTTGCAAAAAACGCAAATTAGAATATGTTTTGTTCTTGCAACCATTTCTTTTGAAATAGGTTTGGTATTTCCAGAGATTGAGTAGAAATCGCAATTTAGAACATTTTTACAACGTTTTTAGAACGCTTTTCGCGCATTTTCACCCCTTTTAAATTTCCGATTTTTTTAAAACTGTTCTTAAAGATCATTTATAAGTAATAAATATATACCTAGCCTAATTTCAAGTTGCTACCCCCTACTGATCACAAAAATCAAAATTTAGAATGTTTTTTGCTCCTGCAACCTCGAGGTGATAGTGACACTAACATGAAGTACCGTGTATGTTATAGCAGAGGCTGTCAGCAACAATTTGCCTACATTTACTTTTGAAATGAGTTTGATTCTTCCTGAGATTTCTCTTAAATCGGCATTTAGAACGTTTTTAGAACGCTCTTCGCGCATTTTCACCCCTTTTAAATTTTTATTTTTTAAAGAAATGTCCTTAGAGATCATTTATATCTAATAAATATATACCATGCAAAATTTCATGACTCTAAGTCCTTCCATAATTCAAAAATCGTATTTTTAAAACGTTTATAGTTCCTGTATCTCCTCTGTGGTAGTGGAAACAGACATAAAATATAGCCTATCTTGGAGCAAGAGCTGTCACCATCATTTTTACACCATTATATTTGAAATCGGTTCAGTACTTCCTGAGGTTGAACAGAAATCGCAATTTAGAATGTTTTTTAAAACGCTTTTCTCGCATTTTCACCCTTTTTAAATTTCGATTTTTTTAGGAAATGTTCTTAGAGATAATTGATATCTTATAAGTAACCAACATTCCAAATTTCATGATTCTAGGCCCTTTCACAACGCAAAACTGCAATTTAGAACGTTTTTTCTTCTGCATCCACAAGGTGGTTGTGATACAAACATATAACAGAGCCATTTTAGAGCAAGGTCTGTCACCATCAATTTACAACAATTACTTTTGAAATCGATTTATACTTCCCAAAATTGAGTAGAAATCACCATTTAGAATGTTTTTTAAAACAATCTTCGCGCATTATCACCCCTTTTATATTTCGAATTTTTTATGAACTGTTGTTATAAATCCTTTATATCTAAAAAGTAACTGTTTCAAATTTCATATTTCTGGGCCCTTCAGTAAGACAAAAATTGCATTTTTAGAAAGTTTTTAACTCCTGCACCCGCTTTGGGGTAGTGGCACCAACAAAAAAAAAAAAGCCTATGTTCTAAGATGGACTAACACTATCATTTTGATACCATTACTTTTGAAATCGGTTCGGTAGCTCCAGAGATTACCTCGAACAAACAAACAATTTTTACTTCTTTATAATATTAGTATAGATATAGATATAGATAATTGTAATTTAGTGATCAAAGCTTTCTATATGTCATTAAAAACATGTAAATAAAATTCCAAATGAACTTTTTATTTAGCAAGTCAAATAGTCCTAAAAAAATATAAATAAAAATAAAAATCTGTTTTTTTAAACTACAGTAAGGGAAAGAGAATAAAAACAGTCACATACTTATTGAGTACAAAAATAAAATAGAATCTGAGGCTTATTTTACTATGAGAAGAGAAGAATAAACTGAATTCTTTCACAAAAATCAAAATCAAAGATAACATTTTCAAAATAATTTTCTTATTTAGGCTTTTAATATTATGCGTTGGCTCATTAAGTTGATATTACTTTAGACTTTACTAAAGATTACGCGATGCATAATATAAATAAAATTTGGCTGTCAGTGATTCTGAAAATGCATTCTATTAGATTAGCAATTAGCATTCTTAATCAAATTTTGTATGAGACGCTGGAAATAAATTAATTTGCTTTATGGTTTTGTTAGTCTGCGTGCGTATTACAAACTATTATTAGTCACTGGAATTCCTATCCTAATTTGCAAGGAATAACTGTATTAGATTTCCGAATAATTATATTTTATATAGTTAATTATACTAACTATATGAACAAACATATATATGTATATGTTTGTGATTTAAATACTGTGATAATGGATCTTTAAAATTATATCTTTACTTTAGAATGAATTTATTTCACTTGAACGAATTTTATTTTTTATTGCTAATATTAAATTAAAATACGTTGTCATCTTGATACAAAATGTTTTTGTATAAATATTTTACAAAATTTTTATACGAAATACAGATTTTGCTTTTGGCTTTTTAACTGTAAACCAAAATTTAAAAGTATCACACGAGTACCAGAAAGTTATTTTCTATGATAAAAATTATAAATGGAAAAGTTTCATTGTTTGTGTGAGGTAATATCTGGAACTATCGCACGCATTAAAAAAATGTTTCTGTGCAATAATGACCATTTGCTGCAAAAATATAGGCTACATAAACCGGGACAACTTTGCCACCTTTTTTTCATCTTACCCAAATTGTCCTTACTCATAATGCTCAATAATGCTTCATAATCATCTTAAACCGTTATTCTTGAACGCTAGTTTAAGAATATGCAGTAACTTGATAATTTGAATAAGCTTTTTTTTTTTTTTTTTTTTTTTTTTTTTTTTTTTTTTTTTATTTATTTTGCGCGTAGAAACGTTTTGACAATGTAAACTGGAAAACTGAGCCAAATGTCTTTACCAATTGTCTAAAAACCAGTGAAAAGGAACAAAGAAATTGAATTTTATAATTCAAATTCATTTCAATAAAAAAAAGGAAAAAGAATAGCAGTTCGAATAAAAATTGAACGTCCTTGTCAAAAAACGAGATTTTTCCTCTATTATCTATGTAAGGAGGCTCAACAATGTAACACAACATTGTCTACTTTGACAGATGCCTCAACCGGAACACTATAAAAATAGAACGAACCCATTGTCTTTTATTCTAAGGTATGACACCTCAAACATTCCACCTCTATAGTCCATAATAATGAGTGATTTGTTTTTGAAGATATCTAGAGAAAATTATAAATACAGCAGATTGTGACTACAACAACCAAGATTTCCGACGCCAACTTCAAAGATATGTGAAAATAATACACAAGTCATATCATGAAAATATTAACTAGACTAGATTCTTACCACAGAAGAAAAGACAGCAACCAAGATACACGACATCTATCAACATAATTTGATATTAAATATGACAAGAGAACCGCTATCAAGAAAAATGAAAGAAAAACTTTAGTGAGAACAAACTAAGAAACAGGACAAAATTCAAACGACAGTGACGAACTTTACGCCAACATGAAATACTGGCAACAAGACAAATCGGCATATATTGACAGCGGGAGCGCAGCAGGCAGAGCGTCGTGCTCGTAGCCGAAAGTTCGCGGGTTCGAGGGCTACCACTAACTAAAAATTCGCCATGGCACTTGGTGCACGTAATATACGCCAAGTGTGCAAAGTATTTCAAGTTACTTATGAATCATACTTATGGAGGTGCCTAGACAGGTGAAGATCTTGTCACCTGATTAAGGTTCTAAATTACGGCATAAAACTCGAGTAGCAATGGTTGCCCATATAGGTCATTCGTATGGATACTGTAGAAGAGTGAGCAAACGCCACCACCTCCGGGATTTTCTTTTTTTCTTTCCAGTTTCGAAAACGTACATACAAATCCAAACATAATTACTAGCAAACTAGATCCGGCCAACACAAGAACAAAAATCATAAAATAAATATCAATACAGTCACGAAAGACTAGGTACTATTAGGTAGACCTCCGCATGAGGCGATCAGGCGACTTTCGCCCCGCGGTCAGGTACAAACCTCGTTAAGCTAGACAAATTGCCTGGCAGGTAGCGGCTTGATCTGCGGTATAATAATGATAATAATAATAATGGGTGATTTTTGCAGCATAATGTTTCAAACTTTTTTTCGCCAAGAACTTAACAATCTCAAACACCCCAATCTTCAACTGTATAAAGTTCTTACCATCTTGAGTTAACTTGATGTCTTCAGTAATTTATGACTGATCATCACCTTGAGGGACAATGCACTGCACTAACTCTTCACTGGGTTCGTCAGGTTGCTGGCGTTCTGCATCTTGTTCGGGTTCTGCTTCTTTTTCTGGTACTACACCTTGCTGAGTGTCTGATTAAGATGTATCATAATAATTGAAAAAAAAACCTCCTATTTCAATAAAAAGTATTAAAGAATCTTAGGAAATGGCAAAATTCTAGGTTGGCAAATTTGCCTTACTCTTCTAAAGATTCCTGGTACAATTTTGCCAACTAATATTATCAACAATAAAAATAACATTAGATCAATTTCCAAAAGAGATTCTGAAACCTTATTATATACTATATGTGAAAAAATAAGTAGATATTATTTACATTCGGATTAAAAAGGTGATATATAACACTTTTTAGACATCCAAAATCGCCAGTTTCGTTGTTACAAAATATTTTCGCTGATAACGGCCATAAAATAACTAATAAGACAAAAAAAAAAAAAAAAAAAAAAAAAAAAGAGCGGAATTAGTGTCATAAAATGTCTTCTTTGTGAAATTAAAACACTAGCTGCTATTTTAATTGTGTCTGGAGCTTCCCGTAGAGCCAAATAACATATTTTTCAAAAAGTGGCAAAGTTGTCTCAGTTGACGGTATTATTTGTCTCAGTTGATGGTGTTATTTGTCTCAGACGGTATTATTTGTCTCAGTTCTCCTGTTACCCTTCTTCATGAGGGGTACGTGAGTGAAAACGAGTGATTACGATTTCTCTGAAACCGTTAGGATTAAAATTTTAAATTCGGCAAGGTGATTTTTATACTATTTTATTACACTTAGGCTGAATTTTGTATGTACAAATGGCGTTTTGTAATCGATTTTTAACTCATTTCTTATGCTAGAATTTAAACATTTGTGTTTCCAATCAAAATACACCATTTTAATATTTATAGAACTCAATTATAAATGAATACATTAATTTTAAGGCATTTTTTCATTAATCCTCCACAGTTTATAAATCTTCAAATATTCCCTGAAACTCGTATGTATAACTTTATGGGTGTTTAAGCCACAATCGATTTAATAATGGCCTAGCAAACGCTAGTAAATATGGGAACGCCCATTGTTACTCTTGTGACTGTCAGAGCAAATTTCCACAAGTATTTCCCATTCTTTCATTGCAAAATATATTTAGGATAAATTTGATGCAATCACTTAATAATACACGCGTTCTACTCTTATAAACCATATACAATTTACAACAAAAAGCATTTTACTTGCCTAGATAATGAATGAAAATTTTGTTACTTTTGTCACCAAAAAAAAAAAAAAAAAAAAAAAAAAAAAAAAAAAAAAAATTCAATTTTCAAAATTTGTTTGACGCAGGAATTCTGTGAATTATACGAGACTATAGAAATAAAATTTACAGAATATAGCAGAGTAAAGATATGCAGTGAGTGAATATAGCAGAATATAGATATATTTTTAAAAAGTATTAATCATTGCACTCACGAATTAGTTACATTTGTTTTTGCAAAATGCTAATTGTTACTCTTGTGACATTTGTCCATAAAGAAATTTTTCCAAAAATTCAGTTTAAATAGTAAACAAAATAATTAAAATAAGTTTTAAAAAATTATTATTCCATAGAAAAAACTTTTAATGATGGTTATATTTTAAAATAACATGAAAAATTCTAAAAAATTCTAAAATTAAGTAGAGTTTGTAAAATCCTTGAGAGTTTATAAATCTGACAGCATTAATATTAGTCACAATTTGATTCTTTTTGACCAAATATTGTGGTCATTAATTTCAAACTTGAGAATTCCTTATACTTTATATTCCTTATACTCTTAGAACTTTATTTGATAATTTTTGTTTACCACTTGAATAGTAAAACCACGAATCTTTAAATCATCATATTTCAGAATCACTTACAAGGAAGGTCTCCATACGGGCATACTCAGGAAAATCTGAAAAAATTAAAGAATGTTCTTCTCATATGGATATATATGTTTATAAAAAAATTTTTGGCGGATCCCCGATACAGCGTCCGTAAAAAAATAACGAAATTTTCGTTTATTTGGCGATCGCAGATAAAAAATATCATATATTGTAGCACTAGCAAATCTTGTATCTATGTGTGAGTGTGTGCGTCTATACTCAAAAGTTATCTAAAAATTGTCTCTAACGAAATAGGCTAAATTTTGTATACTACCATTTTGGGGTACGAGAAGGATATTAGACTAGGTCACATGTTCCAGAAATTCGATTAGTGGGTCATTTTGTTGTCATTACGGGTCAATGCATTTCGATAAATACAAGGGTGAAACAATATTAAGTTGTTGAACCTTTATCAATAATCGAAGTCGCAAAGTTGGCAAGTCAGATTTGTCGGGAAAATCGACTATTCAAGATTACCAATGTCAAAACACATACTTGGTTCCAAATGAAAGAATGTCGCCAAATATGGGGAAATTTTGTGACATTTTGGCGACATTTAGTGAAAAAATTGGCTTTCAGGTCTAAAGGAATTTTCTAGAAATTCCCAATAAGAGTCGAAATGCATGATTAAACCAAACAGACTCCATAGGGCGTTCTCTCAAGCAGAATTCATTCAATTTGAGTATTCAGTAAATGAAATCTTTCACTCAGTAAAAGATTAACCGGAGGGCATACTAGAGTTCACACCGGAGTTTCTTAATATCGTGGACATATTGGATCTGCCGCCGTATGAACTTACAATCGAATCTAACACAATAATCAAGTTGCTGCGGAACATTGACGTATCAAAAGGGATTTGCAACGTTAAAGCCTTTTGAGAGAGATATTTGGATTAACATCATCAAGGCAAAAATAACTACTGGTGAGATTTTCGGTCTAATGGTTCACACTACCCAGAATAATACTACACTCAGTCAAGAGCAAGGTGGGTTTCCCTATGGAGTGCCATTAGTGTGTTCGTGCGGCAGGAGCTCGCCAACACCGTCTACAAGGCTCAGGGACAAACATTCACCTTCATAGGCTTGGATTAAGAGTCTCCGTTTTGCAGGGAATGATGTTTGTTTCTTTCTAACGTGTAAAAAAGCTAGGAAGAATGTCCTTTCAATGTAAATATGCAAGTAATGTAAAATTTAGAAATATGTACAGTTTTACTATTGTGTCTATAAATATTATTATCAAAAAGTAAAGTGCTTTATAGCAATAATATAGCGGCATTTTACTGTTATATTTGAACTGAGTTGAACGCAAAAGCTTGTAATCGAATGTATCTAGCTCTTCCCCGCTGGTACGTTTTAAAATGTACAAAAATATAGAACATGTGATTTATAAGAAAAACAAATGTGAACTTTATCAAAAATATATATATATATTTTAATTTCTCTAAATATATGTTCCTGTGCACAAGCGTTATTGCCAAATAGAGTAAGTCAGAGAGTCAGAGTCAAACAAAACAAGTATGCTGTTGAAGTATATCGCTTCAGTTAAGCCACCGGTATATATATATATATATATATTATAAAAAGAAGTTACAACATATAAATAGCTATAATTTTTTCTGTTGATATATACATAGACAAGCCATTAAAATTTGTATAATGAGCATGGAGATACCATTCTACTTAGAGCATGTACAGAATAAGTAGAAATTTAATCAGCCATTTAAGGTTAAATTGGAGTCCCTGGAAGGTTTGATCTGTCTATTTGAAATGAGGAGAGTTTATTTTGATTAAAAATACCGATCAATATTTTGGTACTTGCGTATTATCAGTGCACTGATGATACAACTGGGACATAATACTAATTGGAAGTCTTAAAGTCTTTTTTTAACTATATAGTATATTTTTAATCATATTTTATAGATAACTTTTTATTATACAGGGTGTATTTTTTTGCGTTATTCAGAACCATCTTTAGTTCTTTCTAATAAACAGAATGACATTAAACATGGTAACGGGATTAATCACGACATAAGACAAAAGATTCCATGAAAAAATACAATCAGTTCAAAACACCGCTGTAAGGGGAAACTATTGTGCTGTTGTAGCCTACCCAGACGAGAATGGACATGAAGCACGGGTGACAAATTAAAATACAACTTTATACCTACGTATGTGTCCACAGGACCAATGTGGGCTATATGTGCATCCGGAAAGATCCCCAGAAACATATTTATATCAGGTTGAATATCAGTCTCCCGTTATCGCAGCGCGTATATCCTAAATAAAAGGTACTGTTGTTCCATAGGTACGTATAAATTAGAATTTTAATTTGTTACCCGTGTTTTATGCTCATTCTCATCTGCGTAGCCTAAACAGCGCCTAATTTCCATATTGGTAATATTTTGAACTATTTTTTCCAGGAATCTTTTTTCACATGGCGTTATTAGCCTCCTTACTAACAAGGGAACCTCTGTTGGTATTGCTCGCACCTAGCATCGAGACCTGGTGCGTTTTGTAGCCCTATACATAAAAGTAAGAGAACCGAAAAATTTCTCTGTTAAAATAATATTTTATATACATTTTTATACATTTAATTTTCTTATTATTACATATTTATTTGTGTATTTCACGCCAAAATTGAGTTAAATCGCTAACTATGGAGCTACAATTTTTCCGTCCGCTTTAGCCAAAGAGAAAATGTACAGAACATATTAATAGAATTATATCAGATTGCGATTTTTTTTATAATAAACAAATATTCGGTTTTTATTTTATTTTCTATGCAGACGATAAATATATAAGTAATAAATATAATTCTATAAAAGCTTGGAATTTTATTTTCTATGCAGACGATAAATATATAAGTAATAAATATAATTCTATAAAAGCTTCGAAGATCATTGAAAACTATTTTTTAATCCAATACAAAATAAGCAACCTATTTTCTTTTAAAATCGAATGAAATAAAGTTTCCAATATTTAAAATGAAATGTTGCTGTATTAGATGGTCCTTCGGTAAAAGTAATCATAAAGTAAATTAATATTTTTACACAATTTAGAAAAATTACTGTGGCGAAATAAGTCGGACATTGCACTTTTTAGCTATTACAAATTCAGCTATGATATTTGGCTAGGGTTGCCGGAAAGCTCTACTTTTGAAAATAAACGCCAACTGTTTCCCCGCCAAAAATATGAATATAAAGTTGCAATTTTTCAAAATCAAATTTGTGCGTTTTTGAAGGAATTTTCCAACTTTTTTCAGTATTTTATACTTATTATTAACTAATTTTTATTTTTAAATGCTTTTCTTTAACCCTCTAAGTGTTTGGGGCGTAATATTCCGTTGACTAAGCTTCAGGTTTCACAGCAATACAAGCAGTATTTAAGATAATATAATTCTATAGATTTAATGAATTTTAAAGACATTGAAGAATAATTAATACTCTCAAGGATTACATTCATATTTGTAATTGAGCTTTTTCTTTTATAATGTTGAAAGAATCATATTTTCTTAGCATTTAAACAAAATGCAAAGAAAACAACATTACAATTTTACCCTTTTGCAAGACGCTCAGAGGGTTAAAAAAATTCAATGTTAATAGTCCGATAAGCGGTCTCAAAAATTACATTTTCAGAAAATTATGCTGCTGTATAATCAAGAAATATTATTTTAACAAAAAATTTTTATTGATTCTCAAACTTTATAATATAGGGCTTTAAAATGCACCAAGTCTCAATGCTAGATGCGAGCAACACCAAAAGTGGTTCCCTTGTAAGTTTAGTAACATCCCGGTTAATAGAAAGAGCTACAGATGACTCCGAATAGCATCAGTTAAAATAAAAAAGCATCCTTCAGTTAATATTTTATATTTTTTCTTATTTATTATAGTTTGTTTACTTTGTTTTTATGTTATTTATCAATTTTTAGATAGTTATGCGTGTAATAAAATTAAATAATTGTTTTGAATGTGTTTGGCACAGATAAACAAGATTCACAATCATATTTGGTACTCTAATTTCAGGGCAAGAATAATATGTAAGTACCAATATTTTTAACATTACATCACTTATTAGCCCCGGTACGGTATGCTATTTCTTTCTCCCAGCTTATTTTGTGTCCAAAAAATAACGTTAGCTTACAGACGCTTACAGACGCTAGTAGATGTGTCGTTGTACAATTAAATGCTCTATAGCATTTTTTAAAATTTCTAAACATCGCACATTTTCAGTTTTTATACCATCGTATTGGGAAAAAAAGTACTTTTTAATGCAATTTGTTTGAAAACTGCATCTCTATTTGTTTTTGAAATATTAATTTTTTTGTAGTTTTTAGCGACATTTGTTTCATTTTGGCAACTCAAGTGCGCCATTTCTGTAGAAAGTAAAGAAAAAATTGCTGAAAAATAGCAATTATATCTTTTTGTTGCCATTTTCTCATAAAATGGAAAAAAAAATTAATTAAAAAAATTAAATTGAAAAATAATTAATTAAAATACGTGCTACTTTGAGAAAAATATAAATGAAGGATTTATGATAAAACAGGGATCTATTATAAACTATATTTAATTTTAAGTTTCTATATTAATGCAAATGACGTCATTTTACATAAAATAAAAGCGTGTGCTTTAAGTCTTAAAACTGAAATATGTTTTGCAGTAGAGTCCCGATTATCCGAGTCACGCTTAACCGAGTTATTTTCTTCTGATGGACGGGTGGCTTCTATTATTATGAAACAGCCGTTATAAATGAAGCGTTAGGTGAAGATGAAAGAGCTGCCGTAAAAAGTTAGAACTCTGATTTTCTGGTCAGAATGGAAAACAAATTGCCATAACTTTTTTAACGCTTCATTTATAATGGCTGTTTCATAATAATAGAAGCCACCAGTCCACCAGAAGAAAATGAAGTAATGGAAATGCCGGGGCGACACTAAATTCTGAAAAAGCAGAATTCCTGTTCTCTAGTTTTTAATATATCGTCGCCTTAGAGCAACAGTGGGACATCTTGTAATAATAAAAAATTAGATGTCTGACTTACTGCTATTAATAACAGAATTTTCATCTAGTAGAACAACTTCTAAAACACAAAGTTATGTTTAATACTATATCTCAGATGTATTTCATAAAAATTCTTCACTGTTCCACTAGGCGCAGACACAGTTTTTCATAGCAGTAAGACAGACATATCTTTTTCGATTATTACCAGATGTCATACTGTTAGTCTGAGGTGACGATATAAGGAAACCAATACATCTGTTTTGGTGGCTTCTGTATAAGAAATGTAGAGTTTATGGGGCAATTTAATATATGATGCACATAAATTTATATGCGCCCATCGACGTAAAGTTAGTGTGAATGTCAAAAGTAAAAGCATCAGGTGCTCTTCTCTATTCACCCGCTCTATAAAATACTCCATTTTCTCAGCAAAAAAAGGAAACCCCGATTACCACAATTAAAAAAAATCTTAACCTTCTCTCCGCCGCGAACTGATATGTCCGTTCACTAAGCAGTAGGTTTCACTGCAGTAGAAGCATTATTTAAATTATTATAATTATACAAATATAATGCAGTTTTACAGTATTTTGTTATCATTAATACTCTGAAGGCTTATATTCCAATACGCAATTAAAAATTTTTATATCATGTTAGTTTTTATAACTTTTTTTTAGACTTCTTAAAAAATTAAAATGGAAACAACATTACAATTCTGCCCTTTTGCTCGGCGGTCAGGGGGTTAAAGAACTTCAATATTAAAATTTAGAAATAATTTTTTTCTCAAAATATATATTGCTGGCTTAGCTACAAATGAACAGCTTCCGTCAAAAAATAATTATTAAAATTTTTATAGTAGAAATAGCTTATAATTTAACTATATACAATAGTAAATGTTTATCTATAGTTATAAAAAATATTAACAATATTTGTCTTTCTTAATAATGGCCTTCAAAGAAACCTTATTGCAATCATATGAATATTTCATCTTTTATGTATTAAAAAAATTGTGCACTATCTTCATCGCTACTTATTATTAAATTGTCTCTTGTGGTATCGTACATAATTCTTATTTCCTCATATAAAATACGATAACGAATTAATGAGAATATGGAGAATATATCCTTTGTAAGTGAGAAAAGTTTTGCTTGCATATAAACATCCTTCAGAAATTATAACATATTGGTTACACAGAGGTAAATAAAATGCGGTGTAAATTAGATTAGCTGCATATTAATTGTTTTATAAAAAAACAGATGAGTAAAGTACACATCATTTACATTCATTATTTATTTTAGTTACTCTAAATTTTTATGAAATTACCCATTTTTACTTCCAGAAGAAATGCAAATCACCACTCTATAATTTAAATAAAGGCAAAATATACTTTTTATTGTTTATAATATAAACATTTTGAATAGAAAATTGTAATGCTTCCTCTTAAAATGTGTGTATATTGCTGTAGTAACTTGCTTGTTCTGAAAACAATTTTTTTCTGCACAGTGTAAAGAAAAAAGGCATTGTGAAAATTAATGTAATTCTTCTATGCATATTTATCATCAAAATTAAAATTGTAAAATAAACATTTGGTAATTACAAATACCTTTTTGCAATGCATATTTTCTTCTTTGTCCAAACATATTAATTAAATCATTTTTTTCTATTATATGAGATATTGATATTTTATATAGTAAATTTTGAGGTGTTTATTCCCAACATTAAATTTGCATTTAAGTAGAGATTTTAAAACGTTAGAAACTGTGACGATTAAAAAATATATAAGATATGAATTAGAATGCTTAATGAGATTAAAATGGGATTCTTCATAAACCCACTTATTTGTAATTATTTTAAGTCATATTCATCGTGCGGATAAGTGTAGATCATTCTTAAATACCACTGGACTCAGCATCCTACGCGCTACGCTCGCCAAACCCCATTGAGACACTACAAAATCTAAAAATACGCTAATTTAATTGGCTTTAAAAAAATTGCGGAAGATTGAACTATAATTAAAAAACAATGGTGATTCCTGGTAAAAGTGTTCACAGTCATTTCCCTTTGATCAGAGAATTTTAAGGCGGGATCAACTGCTGTTAAACATCAATTGACTGTTTTCATGTAAATATCACTAACAAAAATCACTACAATCACTTAACATCTGAAAAAAAGCTAATATAAAATATACTATATAGACAACCTCTATGTCTCCTAGTATTTTTTAGCAACGAAATAAGAGGTGCTGGGTTCGATCCCAATCGCACCCGTCGGCATAATTGTTAGGAGTTTTCGTGGTTTTCTTCAAACCTTGGTTTTCCAAGCCTAAATACGGGTTAGGTTCCCTTAGAAAGACCCCCATGGAGGGCACTCCCCTCCCCCTTTAGGGCCTATATCCCTCGTGTTGATAATTGGCCGTCATAAACACAATCAACCAACCGACAACGCTATAAGAAAATTGTTTTAAATAAAACATTTTAAAAGTATCATTTTAAATCTGATGCAATTTGCAGAGAAGTTTTCTTTCTCTTTTTAATATTTACGTGAAAATACTTTTGTTGTTAGAAAGGAATTATTTTTATTTTTATTTATTTTTTTTTTTGCGCTGCCTTAGAATTGGCTACAATAGTTTAAAAGATCATCTAGAAAACTGAAATAACTATCTCGTGCAAACATATTTTTAAATTTAAAGTGTTTGGCTATATTATTATTTGTCCGTTTTAAATATGACGCATTTTCCTCCATTTTCGTCTTTTAACGCATATTAATGAATTTATAATTTATAATTTTAAAAATTTCTTTCTCTTTTAATACTCAAGTGTAAATATAGTTTTTCTGACGTAATTTTCAATATTTTCCTGCTTTTAATACGTAATTATTTAATTATAATATGAAAGTTTATTTTCTGTTTATAATAGTCATGTGTAAATATTTTCTTGAATCTGAATGGTATATTACTCTTTGCGCTGTTTTTTCCAATTGGCAAGAATACAAATAAAAGACATTTTCTTAAATATGTAAAAAGTAACTCTCGAAAAGCTAAAAAAATAAATTAAAAATGGAAATAAAGCCTCAAAAAGATAGTCAAAGGGAAAAAATAAATACAGTCTGCAAAATTTGAGGTTCTAATGTGTATCTTTAGAAAAAATATTTAATTCCTATGTATAGTTTTTGCTCCTATAAAACATTTTTAATGCAACGATTTAGACCAAATTTAACATTAAATATCTCTGGAAATAATTCTTTGATTTTAAAACTGCCTACTTCAGCGTGTCTATGAAACATTTCTCTATAATACTACCAATCTTCATATTTTTGTCTGCAGTGTTTCATTTTTATTAGCTGAGAAACACCTTGGGTTACAAAAAATTCATTTACTGTGGCAGTGACAGAGTTACTTTTTTTTATTATAGAGAGATTATAAATAATGCGTACATTTAATAAGTGGTTGCAGTATAAGAATGACGTTTCGTCAAACTGTGGCTTAATTAGTAACTTTTTGCATTATCCGTAGCTGAGGGAAAATCTTTTTTGTCGAAAAATGTACAACAGCACATTATGTGGAAGGAGAAGATAGCTTAACGTTTACTCAAAATTCATTTTACTGTTTACGTATTTTAATTACAATACACAAACTCTCTATTGACCTAAAACAATGTATGAATAGCGTTAATTTGAACGGTTACAACACTAAGCATGTTACTGTGTAAGGAGATGGATTTCGAGGATAGATTTTCGAAATGGAGAATCGACGCTTACTTTAAATATTTTCAATACTTTCAGAATATTATATTAACAATATTCGAACCAAATATCGTAATAGTTTGTTATTTTGCTGCTTTGTTTCCAAATGTTACTGTATTTGTAGTTGCTACTATACGGAACTTGAAAACGTTTACTTAAATTTTAGATTTATGAATGTGGAACTTGAGATTTTCGAGCCGAAATAAATATTCCATTTCATATCTTATCCCCGTTAAAAGTATATCTCAGAATAAAAATATCATCAAAAAGTTAGAGAGATTATATTTTATGCTCCAATGCCACAAAAAATCTACGTCGAAAATAAAAAATACGCCAAACTTTTAAGAGGACTAATATATCTATATTTTTTAAAGGAAGGTTGAATAAGAAATATCATTGAAGTTAAAATGTTGAAATAATCTAATTCATATTTTTAATAATTAAAAATAATATTAACCAAAAAAGAACTATACTGTAAACAAAAAAGAGCTTTTTTATTCTACCAAAATGTAAAGGGAGTCCTAAAATTCACGCAAGTAGTCATTTTGATTCATCTCCATAGAAAACACAGCTGTATAATTAAAAATTGCATTTTTTTTGTTGTTGCTGATTTATAAAGTATACAATTTAGGGTTATGTTTGGAATAGCATATCGGGGAAAGGACCTAAACGGCTTTGCTGGCACATAAGTAATCTTTTGTTGAAATTTTCCATGACCTTTTTTGCATAAATGCTGCTGAATTTAGTTGATATAGCGCGCTCTATTTCCTCCCTTAAGGCGTTGGTGATCTTGGGCTTGTTTGCATAAATTTTAGACTTAAATAAAAACTCCAAAGAAATCGGTCCTACGACGTTTAATAGCTTGATCTGGGCAGCCAGTTCTGATAACCAAAACGGGAAATTACACGAACAGGAAATAACTCATGCAGTAATTGAATTGTTTCTCGGGTTCTATGGTATATGGCACTGTCTTGTTGAAACTACACTCGCCCGCATTCATATCTTGCAATTTAAATTCATATCTTGCAATTAACAAAAATCATGCGGAAAATTCAAATCTATCTTGAATTTTGAGACACCCAGAAAAGCCATGGAAGCCATGTACCCAATATGCTGTTCCATACATAACCCTATACTATATACTGAATGAATCAATACAAATTTTATAATTATAAACCTGTGTTTTCATCAAAATTACATCTTGCGTGAGTTTTGAGATACCCTTTACTATAACCACGTTCGAAAAATTACAATAATCTCTTCCGAGTTACCAATGAATCCAAAAAAAATTTTTTTCATCTTTAGAAACGCGAGAAACCAATATTTATTTTAGAGACTTTAAGAAGAATTTGAAAAAAAAGTTTTCTTTTGGTGCAACTAACTTTAAGAATTGTTCCCGAGTAGTCTTTTCAGAGTATTAATTATTCTTCTAAAACCCGAATATAGATTTTTACGATGCTATTAATTCTCAATTAAGTATTTTCATCTGACTAATTTATTTTATATAACATCCAAAAAACCCAACATCCGAAAAATCTAATATAACTTCCAAAACACCTATATTCTAGATAGAGATACCTGATTAATAAATTACAATTTTTGGAAATGTTTCCAAAAATCAATGTCAGCAAGACAAACTTACCTTGTTTATATAAATAATTCTTTAAAACAACAAAATATTAAAGGTTTTATTATTAAAGGAGTTATAGCATTCTGAAGATTAAGAACCCTTTACTTAATTGTGAATACAAAATAATGAAAAACAATTTAGTTTTAAAATAAAAGACAGACAGTTTTGTTTCCCTAGATATAGAGCAGTATTCACGCGTTTAATTTTTATCTCATTTATAAATGACAGAACATTCAAAATAATGCACGAGTTTTGTTTTTTAATAAGTCAAGTAAAACATTAATAATTTACTATACTACTACATATAGTATACGATGTTATATATTGCATATTTTAATATATTGATATAGATGTTTGCATAGTGAATATTTTATTTACTAATTTTAATTTATCATACTTTAAAAGAATAACTTTATTTCTTGAAAGTAATATCTCCCCCTCAGCTATTTAATTATTATTTATATGTTAATTATAACCAAGTATCTAGTAAAGATATATTTAATCAAATGTTATAAAACATCATGTAAAATAAAAAGAACTTATTGAATTCATATTAGGTTTTTTTCATATTTTTATAGCTAATAGTTATTTTAACAGTAAAACTGAACACAAGAGGACACTAATCCTATAGTTACTTATAGAATATTCAAAACAAACAATTCCCTTTGATTTTAATTTTCAAATTTTTATCATCATAATGTGAAAATTTTACTTTAAAAAGATGCGCGAATTAAACTTGTGTAATGTCATTGTCCCTAAATGTGACAAACCTTAAATCCGAGAATGTGTTTCACTTAAAATATTATAAAAATCGCATATAAATGCTATGTAACCGAACATCCGAACTTCGGGAACAAAACGCGAGATATTTATCTGCGTTTAAAACTATTTCTTCTAAAGAAATTTCCATTACCATGCATATAGTTTATTAAAAAGTGACCCCAAATCCCCAAAGTTTGACGAAAAATCACGAAAATAGTTCGGATTTTCCTTTTTTATCTTTAAAGATCAAATAACCTTACGGAAATCAAAGAATACTATTTGTGTCTCATTTACCTGAAGAGTTAGCTCACGAAAGGGGGAGAAGCTTTGAAATACTAGTTCTAGACTATCTTACGCACTTTTGGCTGCTTTTCTTAAGCGACCTCATTGCGACAAATTGAATTCCTTAAATAGGGAGAGACTTTTAGTCGTGTTAGTAAAAAGGGAATTTCTACATGACCATCCAACAGTGTTTTCCTTTTACCGAGTACTTATATATGTGTTTCCAATATCTAATTTGAAGACTACACTTCTTTAAAAATTTCAATAAAAGAAGCAGTTATTTATCCATTTAATCGACTTGCTGTTTCATATCATCTGACGATCACAATGTTATACAAATTTACAAAATCAGAAATATGAATTACATGAGTTAAATACTTCTATGCAAGTCATACCCACCAATGACACTGCATTCAGTGACAGTGCATTCAGTGAAAAGATGAAAGAGTACAATGGAGTGAAAAAGCAAAAAACGAAGACAAAATCGGAAAGAAAGAGCAAATAAAACTAAAACAGAAAAAAAAATGCATTTGAAAAACTAAATTAGGCTAAATCTCGAATTTCATTGCTAAAAGAATCTGTAAGTAAATGTGCAGCAGAAAAAGAAGCTACGCAGCTAAACGTCAAACGTACGTAGATTTATATCACGGTTGCCCGGTTAAAGTATCGATTGTTGAAGTATGCATTATTTAATTTTAATTCATTTAAGATTATGTATTTTAAAGTTACCTTTTTGTTAATTAAATTATTATTAAATTTATTAGTATATTAAGTATCTTCAAATATCAACTATTCAACTTTGAATAACTGGCCTACAAAATTTGGGTTATGCCATGCCTTTTGGCTTTTGATACTTGATACTTACGTATTTTGTAGATCTGAATCCGAAAATGACTTTCAAGCTTTTACCATCACGTAAGGGTATTTTGCAAATCGTAAATTACACAGTTAAAAAGCCAGAAAATAGCGAAAATCTGATACTATAAAATGGATATGATGGTTGTGTTTTTAAAATTTTGGTAATTGATTTATGTGTAGAGGAGACTAGGGAGGTTTGACCCACCAATCAGTTTTCATATTTAAAAAGGAATTTCGGAGTTTTAACAATAGCTGTCAGCCAAAGCTACGTGAATGCTAAAACAAGTGTTTTGTTTCATACAGATAATCGAAGTAGAATTGGAAAAAATCAATTGTGAGGCATTTTCAACCTAAAATTGTGTTCTTTAGAAATATTTTATAAGCTTATTTCTGATAAAGTATATCATAGAACTTTAAGTAAATAAGTTTTAAATAATGCGGAAATGTAGAGCTTTCCTTCCAGGCATACAGACTGTATATTAAGTTGGTCTTAACATAACAATGTGCTATTCTTTAGAAAAGGGCTATGTGAGGAGGCTTGATCCAGTCAATGTGAGGGAAGGTTGACCAGATGCTCAAGGCTCCCATAATTAAGTAGTTTTGGAAACCTTTTTATTAGACAGTGAGCATAATGAAAGGTTACTGGTTATATATAAAAAAAGAATGTAAATTTCTACATGACCATCCAACAGTGTTTTCCTTTTACCGAGTACTTATATATGTGTTTCCAATATCTAATTTGAAGACTACACTTCTTTAAAAATTTCAATAAAAGAAGCAGTTATTTATCCATTTAATCGACTTGCTGTTTCAATATCATCTGACGATCACAATGTTATACAAATTTACAAAATCAGAAATATGAATTACATGAGTTAAATACTTCTATGCAAGTCATACCCACCAATGACGCTGCATTCAATGAAATGAATGCAGCGAATCACTGAATGAATCACTGAACGCATGAATCACTGAATGACAGTGCATTCAGTGAAAAGATGAAAGAGTACAATGGAGTGAAAAAGCAAAAAACGAAGATAAAATTGGAAAGAAAGAGCAAATAAAACTAAAACAGAAAAAAAAATGCATTTGAAAAACTAAATTAGGCTAAATCTCGAATTCCATTGCTAAAAGAATCTGTAAGTAAATGTGCAGCAGAAAAAGAAGCTACGCAGCTAAACGTCAAACGTACGTAGATTTATATCACGGTTGCCCGGTTAAAGTATCGATTGTTGAAGTATGCATTATTTAATTTTAATTCATTTAAGATTATGTATTTTAAAGTTACCTTTTTATTAATTAAATTATTATTAAATTTATTAGTATATTAAGTATCTTCAAATATCAACTATTCAACTTTGAATAACTGGCCTACAAAATTTGAGTTATGCCATGCCTTTTGGCTTTTGATACTTGATACTTACGTATTTTGTAGATCTGAATCCGAAAATGACTTTCAAGCTTTTACCATCACGTAAGGGTATTTTGCAAATCGTAAATTACACAGTTAAAAAGTCAGAAAATAGCGAAAATCTGATACTATAAAATGGATATGATGGTTGTGTTTTTAAAATTTTGGTAATTGATTTATGTGTAGAGGAGACTAGGGAGGTTTGACCCACCAGTCAGTTTTCATATTTAAAAAGGAATTTCGGAGTTTTAACAATAGCTGTCAGCCAAAGCTACGTGAATGCTAAAACAAGTGTTTTGTTTCATAGAGATAATCGAAGTAGAAGTGGAAAAAATCAATTGTGAGGCGTTTTCAACCTAAAATTGTGTTCTTTAGAAATATTTTATAAGCTTATTTCTGATAAAATATATCACAGAACTTTAAGTAAATAAGTTTTAAATAATGCGGAAATGTAGAGCTTTCCTTCCAGGCATACAGACTGTATATTAAGTTGGTCTTAACATAACAATGTGCTATTCTTTAGAAAAGGGCTATGTGAGGAGGCTTGATCCAGTCAATGTGAGGGAAGGTTGACCAGATGCTCAAGGCTCCCATAATTAAGTAGTTTTGGAAACCTTTTTATTAGACAGTGAGCATAATGAAAGGTTACTGGTTATATATAAAAAAAGAATGTAAATTTCTACATGACCATCCAACAGTGTTTTCCTTTTACCGAGTACTTATATATGTGTTTCCAATATCTAATTTGAAGACTACACTTCTTTAAAAATTTCAATAAAAGAAGCAGTTATTTATCCATTTAATCGACTTGCTGTTTCAATATCATCTGACGATCACAATGTTATGCAAATTTACAAAATCAGAAATATGAATTACATGAGTTAAATACTTCTATGCAAGTCATACCCACCAATGACACTGCATTCAGTGACAGTGCATTCAGTGAAAAGATGAAAGAGTACAATGGAGTGAAAAAGCAAAAAACGAAGACAAAATTGGAAAGAAAGAGCAGATAAAACTAAAACAGAAAAAAAAATGCTTTTGAAAAACTAAATTAGGCTAAATCTCGAATTCCATTGCTAAAAGAATCTGTAAGTAAATGTGCAGCAGAAAAAGAAGCTACGCAGCTAAACGTCAAACGTACGTAGATCTATATCACGGTTGCCCGGTTAAAGTATCGATTGTTGAAGTATGCATTATTTAATTTTAATTCATTTAAGATTATGTATTTTAAAGTTACCTTTTTATTAATTAAATTATTATTAAATTTATTAGTATATTAAGTATCTTCAAATATCAACTATTCAACTTTGAATAACTGGCCTACAAAATTTGGGTTATGCCATGCCTTTTGGCTTTTGATACTTGATACTTACGTATTTTGTAGATCTGAATCCGAAAATGACTTTCAAGCTTTTACCATCACGTAAGGGTATTTTGCAAATCGTAAATTACACAGTTAAAAAGCCAGAAAATAGCGAAAATCTGATACTATAAAATGGATATGATGGTTGTGTTTTTAAAATTTTGGTAATTGATTTATGTGTAGAGGAGACTAGGGAGGTTTGACCCACCAATCAGTTTTCATATTTAAAAAGGAATTTCGGAGTTTTAACAATAGCTGTCAGCCAAAGCTACGTGAATGCTAAAACAAGTGTTTTGTTTCATACAGATAATCGAAGTAGAAGTGGAAAAAATCAATTGTGAGGCGTTTTCAACCTAATATTGTGTTCTTTAGAAATATTTTATAAGCTTATTTCTGATAAAATATATCATAGAACTTTAAGTAAATAAGTTTTAAATAATGCGGAAATGTAGAGCTTTCCTTCCAGGCATACAGACTGTATATTAAGTTGGTCTTAACATAACAATGTGCTATTCTTTAGAAAAGGGCTATGTGAGGAGGCTTGATCCAGTCAATGTGAGGGAAGGTTGACCAGATGCTCAAGGCTCCCATAATTAAGTAGTTTTGGAAACCTTTTTATTAGACAGTGAGCATAATGAAAGGTTACTGGTTATATATAAAAAAAGAATGTAAATTTCTACATGACCATCCAACAGTGTTTTCCTTTTACCGAGTACTTATATATGTGTTTCCAATATCTAATTTGAAGACTACACTTCTTTAAAAATTTCAATAAAAGAAGCAGTTATTTATCCATTTAATCGACTTGCTGTTTCAATATCATCTGACGATCACAATGTTATACAAATTTACAAAATCAGAAATATGAATTACATGAGTTAAATACTTCTATGCAAGTCATATCCACCAATGACACTGCATTCAGTGACAGTGCATTCAGTGAAAAGATGAAAGAGTACAATGGAGTGAAAAAGCAAAAAACGAAGACAAAATTGGAAAGAAAGAGCAAATAAAACTAAAACAGATAAAAAAATGCATTTGAAAAACTAAATTAGGCTAAATCTCAAATTCCATTGCTAAAAGAATCTGTAAGTAAATGTGCAGCAGAAAAAGAAGCTACGCAGCTAAACGTCAAACGTACGTAGATTTATATCACGGTTTCCCGGTTAAAGTATCGATTGTTGAAGTATGCATTATTTAATTTTAATTCATTTAAGATTATGTATTTTAAAGTTACCTTTTTATTAATTAAATTATTATTAAATTTATTAGTATATTAAGTATCTTCAAATATCAACTATTCAACTTTGAATAACTGGCCTACAAAATTTGGGTTATGCCATGCCTTTTGGCTTTTGATACTTGATACTTACGTATTTTGTAGATCTGAATCCGAAAATGACTTTCAAGCTTTTACCATCACGTAAGGGTATTTTGCAAATCGTAAATTACACAGTTAAAAAGCCAGAAAATAGCGAAAATCTGATACTATAAAATGGATATGATGGTTGTGTTTTTAAAATTTTGGTAATTGATTTATGTGTAGAGGAGACTAGGGAGGTTTGACCCACCAATCAGTTTTCATATTTAAAAAGGAATTTCGGAGTTTTAACAATAGCTGTCAGCCAAAGCTACGTGAATGCTAAAACAAGTGTTTTGTTTCATACAGATAATCGAAGTAGAAGTGGAAAAAATCAATTGTGAGGCGTTTTCAACCTAAAATTGTGTTCTTTAGAAATATTTTATAAGCTTATTTCTGATAAAATATATCATAGAACTTTAAGTAAATAAGTTTTAAATAATGCGGAAATGTAGAGCTTTCCTTCCAGGCATACAGACTGTATATTAAGTTGGTCTTAACATAACAATGTGCTATTCTTTAGAAAAGGGCTATGTGAGGAGGCTTGATCCAGTCAATGTGAGGGAAGGTTGACCAGATGCTCAAGGCTCCCATAATTAAGTAGTTTTGGAAACCTTTTTATTAGACAGTGAGCATAATGAAAGGTTACTGGTTATATATAAAAAAAGAATGTAAATTTATTCTGTAAAGCTACTGTAAAATCGGGTAATGAAAAAGAAAATTTTTAAAACTGACTAAAGAAAGATGTGAAAAATGGCTATAGAATACACCGCAAGAAAAAATTTAATGACATATAAATGGAAAAGTTGATATGAACATTTTCCATTTGAATACTACTTACAATAGGTAAATAAAAACAGTGGAAAAGACTAGAAAGGACTAAAAAGTATGATAGCAGCAGACTTACCCCCTACAATGGCATCAGAATTTTGCTAAAATATTTCAATTTAATATGTTTGTGAAATATGGTATTTTGCTCATTTTAAAAGAATTGGTTAGTAAATTCCGGTGCCAGTTATTTATTTCAACATTTTAGTACTGAAAGTACTTTTCCCCTGAAAGGGTTAAAAGATGTTAATGATAAGTTAAGTGCTCATGCGGCTGCAAAAGAACATAGCATTGATCTAAGAGCTTTAGGAATGTAAGTAGATAAATTGCCCCAGGATGAATACAGTGAGATGAAGCGAAACTATGTGACAACTAGAGTTGTAAAGTCGAGTGTCACAAAAAACAACACAAGGAGACAAAGAAAAAGCTGGACTCTGGTTCCTAAACCTGGACATAATAATAGATGAAACCCTATGAAAACGGAACCTGTCTCTAACGGAATACTGTCTTAAATGTTAAAATTTCATTTTTTCTGCTTTACATACATGTGTGAGACAAAATACGATGTGTTAATTAAGGGGTTTTGGAAGTCTTTTTATTATACATTGTGCATAATGAAAGAGTAATGGTTATATATAAAAATGAATATAAATTTATTCTGCAAACCTACAGTAAAATGGGATGATGGAAAAGGAAACGTTTAAAATTGATTAAAGAAAGACAAGAAAAATTGTTATAGTATTCACTACTGAAAAAAAAATTAAATATGAATGTGAAAGTTGGTAGGAGCTTTTTCCATTTAAATATTACTTACAATAGGCAAAACAGTCGAAAATATTAGAAAGTAATAGAAAGTATGAAAACAGCAGTCTTCACCGTTTCAGGGCAGTGATATTATTATGATACTACTTAATTTTAATTCCCAAACGCCACAATGTACCAGAATTTTGCTAAAACCTTTTCCATTTAAGTGAAATACATACTTTTTTATATTTCCAAATAATTTTGTTCGTATATTCCGGTGCGAGTCATTTATTTCAACATTTTAGTACTAAAAGTACTTTGCCCCTGAAAGGGTTAAAATATGTTAATGATAAGTTAAGTACTAATGCGACTGCAAAAGAACATAGCATTGATCGAAAAATTTAGGAAGGTATGTAGACAAATTTGAACATGATGAACGGAGGGAGATGAAGCCAAACTATGGGGCAACTAAAGATGACTGGTAGAATGTCACAAAATGTAGGACAAGGAGACAAAGAAAGGCGGGACAGTGGCTAATAACAATAATGCAGGAAACCCTATGAAAATGGAACCTGTCTCTAGCGGAGTACTGTATTAAATGTTCAAAATTTCATCTTTCTAGCTGTACAATTATACCTGCTCAGACAAAATAACGTTTAAAACAAATTTTTTCTCCTCTGACTTGCGATTAAGAATCATATTTTTTAAAGTCTTTCTTTATAATGATTGAAGTATGTAGTATAAAGTTATTTTGCCTTTTTTTAAAACTGACTTTATTTCTCTTCACAAATATTTCGATTTGAAACAAAGTGGGTCGAGACTCCCATATAGTGGATGAACCCTCCCATATGTGGGGAGCCTTGATCCATTATTTTCTCATTATTAAAATCAATCATTTTTCAAACTTCGTATATATTACTCTTATGTAGCAATTTTATTTTGATAACTGATTGTATAACTAATATAATGATATATAAAAATTTATTTTACGTTTAATATTTAAAAAATAAAAAATGATTTTGTAAAAAGTGGGTCAACTCTCCCTAGTCTCCCTTAAGCCAAAAATAATTAATAAATTACTCGTATGATGGAAAAAAATACATATTTTACAGTAACAGTTTTCGCTATTTTTACTTTCTTCTATCTTTACAAGAAGAAAGTATTGGATTCATGAAAATTTTCGAATTCCAGTTTTCGACGGATTTACACGTTTTAGGGGTCAGAGATTCCAAAAAACATGTTTTTACAAAATGTCTGTCTGTGACTCTGTGAGTCTGTCTGTCTGTCTGTCGGTGTGTATGTGACACAAATTTTGTGGGCGCTCTATCTCAAGATCTAATGCACGGAATTTAATAAAAATTCATATTCAGTGAGTCCCTAATACAAATTGATGCTGATTAGTTTTTGGTGTAAATCGCTCAACAGGTGGCGCTGCTATGCTGCATTTTTCACGATTTTCGCAATACATCTATCTCAAGAACTAATGCACGGATTTTGATCAAACTTCAGATTTAGTTAGTCCTTGATATGAATTGATGCTGATTACGTTTTGGTGTAAATCGCCCAACAGGTGGCGCTGTTATGATGAATTTTGTAGGATTTACACGATTTCCCCAATAGCTCTATCTTAAGAACTAACGCACGGATTTTCATCAAACTTCCGATTCAGTTAGTCCTTGATATGACTTGCTACTGATTATGTGTTGGTGTAAATCGCCCAGCAGGTGGCGCTTCTGTGCTGCGTTTTTCACGATTGCCTCAATAGCTCTATCTATAAAACTAATGGACGAATTTTCATCTAACTTCAGATTTAGTTGTATGTTGACACAAGTTGTTGTTAATTAGGTTTTGGTGTTAATCACCCAATAGGTGGCGCTGCTATGCAGGAATTTTCACGATTTTCGCTATAGCTCTATCTCAAAAACTAATGCACGGATTTTCACCAAACTTCAGATTCAGTCAGACGCTGACATAAATTGTTGCTGATTAGGATTTGGTATAAATCATCTAATAAATGGCGCTGCTAGGCAACATTTTGCTGGATTTAGACGATTTCAGCGATAGTCATATCTCAAGAACTAATGCACGGAATTCCATATCTTTAGAATCCTCATGAGATGCATAGATTGCCATTTGGCAGTGTGATAGCGAATTTTGAAGTATTAAGATGTATAAGATAGAAGAAAGTTTTGGGATTGGTACATCCGACTAGTTTTACTTGTTTCTTTGGAATTTATGATTTCCGAAACTTTCTGACGTGGTGGTTAAAAATAAAGGTCACTTTCGGATTTAGTGCAAAAAAATCCATAAAACGCAAATATCAAAAGTTAAAAAACAATAAGCACATCTATTGTATAGTATCATAATTTCCATATATTTTTTTCTTTTTAATTTTGAAATTTGAGATCGGCAAAACTTCCTGGCATGATGATTAAAAATGAAGGTCATTTTCGCATTCAGAACTGAAAAATAGACAAAATCAATTATCAAAAGTTGAAAAACATAAACATCGCAGGCTTATGTTATAATATGTATTTCAACTCTTTATTAAGCAATTCAAAATTTTATAGCAATTACATGAATGTTTAAAGGTGAACTGAGATGTATAAAGTTGTCACATTTAAGGACTTTGGCCATCTCATTTAGGTTTTAGTTACCGTAAATACAAGAAATATAACCTAAATACAACAATCGCCTATATTTGGTTTATATTACAGTTAATGATTCAATTACTACAAAATAAGTTATTTTTTAAATAAAGTCACGGTATGCATAAGTTTTCTGCTTAATAAAATATATATTTATTTAATCAAATTAAAAAGATACCTTAAAAGCGACAACATTATGAGAAAATAGCTTTATTACTAGGCACAACGGCCTAAAATCTTTTATTTACATTTGATAATAAGTTTATTTTTTTATTTTTTCTTAATGTCTGTTTTCGCAGGCTGCCTTTTATAGAATAACAAGAATTTACAAAATGGCGGAAATCATATTTTGTGTCCGTCCTCAGAGGGTGAAAATATTAAACTAGGTAAAACCCAACCGGATAGTGAAAAGAAGAAAATGCGTTTTTTGAATTGCTAAGATTAAAAAAAAATCACCTGTTTAGGTTTGATCGTATGTATAAAATAGCTGTAATATTTGTGTGTGTTTGTTACCCAATAGAAATTTTTTCTGACGTATGTGGAGCATTCTCACAATCTTTTGACTTTTATTTCCCTGAATAATAATTTTTATTTTAGTACATATTCTTGTGTTTTTTTTTTTTTTTTTTTTAATTTCATATACTGGAGAACAACCCATTGAAAGATTGCATAACGATATTAACGAGATAAATAAGTTTTGGACGATGTTGGGGAGTCCAGATAACAGGAAAACTCAGATACCGGCCTGTGTCCCTGATGCTGATATTTACTTTCTTCTATCTTTACAAAAAGAAAGTATTGGATTCGTAAAAATTTTCGACTTCCGGTTTTCGACGGATTTACACGTTTTAGAGGTCAGAGATTCCAAAAAACATGTTTTTACAAAATGTCTGTCTGTGACTCTGTGAGTCTGTCTGTCTGTCTGTCTGTGTGTATGTGACACAAATTTTGTGGGCGCTCTACCTCAAGAACTAATGCACGAAATTTAATAAAAATTTATATTCAAGTAGTCCCTAATATAAATTGGTGCTGATTAGTTTTTGGTGTAAATCGCCCAACAGGTGGCGCTGCTATGTTGCATTTTTCGCGATTTCTGCACTAGCTCTATCTCAAGAACTAATGCACGGATTTTCATAAAACTTCAGATTCAATTAATTCTTGATATGCATTAGTGCTGGTAACGTTTTGGTGGAAATCGCCCAACAGATGGCGCTGCTATGCTGCATTTTGCAGCATTTACACGATTTTTGTAATAGCTCTATCTCAAGAAATAATGCACGGATTTTCATCAAATTTCAGATTCTGTTAGTGCTTGACATCAGTTGACGTTTTGCACCTTGTGGTGTAAATCGCTCAACAGGCGGCGCTGCTATGCTGTATTTTTGGTGATTTCCGCAGTAGCTCTATCTCAAGAACTGATGCTTGGGTTTTCAACAAACTTCAGATTCAGGTATACCTGGATATGAATTACTGCTGTTTATGTTTTGCTGTAAATCGCTCAACAGGTGGCGCTGCTATGCAGCATTTTTCTCGATTTCCACAATAGTTCAATGTCCAGAACTAATGCACGGATTTTTATCAAGCTTCAGATTCAGTTAGTCCTTGACATGAATTGATGTTTTGTTCCTTTTGGTATAAATCACTCAACAGATGGCGCTGCTGTGCTGCATTTTTGTGATTTCCACAGTAGCTCTAGCTCCAGAACTAATACACGGATTTTCATCAAACTTCAGATTCCGGTATACCTTAATATGAATTAGTGCTGTTTGTGTTTTGGTGCAAATCGCTCAACAGATGGCGCTGCTATGCTGCATTTTTTAGAATTTCCTCTACAGCTCTATCTCAATAACTAATGCACGAATTTTCATCAAACTTCAAATTCAGGTATACTTTTATATGAATAAATTGATATAATTTCTTTTACTATTTAAATGATTTAATTGAAAGTGATTTATATAGAAGAAAGTTTTGTGATGGCCACAACATACTAGTTAAGTTTGGACCTGTCTGTATAAAATCGTTTCAATAAAAGGAATTCGATGTCATTTTTTTCGAAACTGGGACAATTGTTTTATATACATACTTAGCAAAAAATTAGCCTGCACGCATTTTTACAGTTGATATTATTTTTTGTACTCTCTCCCTGGGTTTTAGATTATTACCATCCCTCTTGCTAAACTTATACAGAAAATCACATCAGATGCAGCCATAGAAGTTTTTTCAAGTTTTTTCTCATGCAGAAGTATGCTAAAGAGAGAATGTCTAAAATTCTTCGACAGGGAATTTACTGCAGAATTTAAATATCAATTTCAAGCATCGTGGCTTTATTCGTAGTATTATCGTCCCCAAGGTTTATTCCTGACCTTTTCGAGGAAAATTATTTTATTTTTATTTAATCCGATATAAATAACTGTTTCTAAAAATCAATGAACATTGTGGCTATCACTTAGTCTTAGCATGATTTGCCTAAAAATAGTGGTAATTTTCCTTATCGTGCCATCCTTACCATCCCTTTTTTTTTTTAATTACCGTCCCTTTTTTCCTATACCATCCTCTTTGCTTTCCTTTCGTCCTTTCTTAACACCTCTTTAAGACAATGTTATACCAAAATTTTGTACTAAAAATACTATATTGTTATTATTTCTATTTGGATGTCTTGTAGGTACTATGCAAATTCATTATAAGTAAAAATTTAGAAGAAAATATAAAGTTATGGTTGTAAAATGGTAATTAAAATTAAACTCGCAAGTTTAACTTAAACCTCAGTTAAATAAAAAAATTTCGCTGCTGACCATATTTTCTTTATTTTGAATCATTAAGGCATTCGTCCATCAGATTAAAATGTTATTTTAGCAAGTTTAATTTCACCAGACTTGTATTCCCGAAAATCAAAATATTGTCAGATATAGAAATATGTAATTAAATATGAGAAACACATGTATAAGGTAATTGCATATTCTTTTTGCTTTATAAGTGCGGCGATACTACGTATTATTATTAGTACCTAAAACTTTGCGACACATTTTGCCTAAATATTTTATTAGCAAGAACGTCCATGATCAGTAGTAATAAAAATGCCTTAAAATTTACAATGTACGAGTATTTATCTGAATATTCCACGAACAAATGTTTTCAAGATAATGTTCAAAATGTTCCAATGTGCAGTTCCATGCATCATTTTTGCCGTGTGTACAAAACGGTTGTTTAAAAAGTCCTTCCGGCCAGTGCCGGGAGGAAGAGGTAGCTTTCATAATCCTTATTTAAAAAAAGCCAACTTATATCATGCAAACACACGAAGTTCAATTTAGTGGAAACCGAATATAGGAGATTCAATACTAATTTTTATCAATATAATGAATGAGAATTTCGCGAAATTAGTCAGCTTTATCCAAGCTGCTTTTCTTTAAAGTAACTTATATTTGGCTGCCAAATTCGGCAATTTCTTAAAGTGCCTGTCATTTTAAGACAACATAGTGGATGAGGCTAAGCAGTGAACTTGGTCGAGACCTTAGTAATTGCTGTGCACATGCTCACTCACATCGGAATCGGTTAATATATAGGAGTGCTGTCGCATGCAAAAAATCAAATTTTTCAAAATGTCACCCACAACAGAAATTGAAACTGCTATATCTGAGCCATTTTTTAAGGTAAGGACAAACAAAAAATGCTCCTGAATCCTTATATCAAGATCAAGTACTTAAGAAAGAAACCTTTTTCAATTTCTAATTTTTTTGCACCTCACTTTAAATATATATATATTTTTTTAATTTAATGGCCGCCATTTTGAAACAAGATGGCTGATGAATCTGGCCAGCGAACTTGGTCGAGGTGTTGATCTATACTATCCACATGCCTTCTTACATCGAAATAGGCGAATACGTGTGTAATCCCGTGACAAATACAAGATCTTTTCAAAATGTTAGCCATGCTAGAAATTCAAAGTGCTATAAATCCACCATTTTTTAAGATATCAACAAAAGAACAAATTTTCAGAAACAAAAACTGCTCCGGAATCTTTGTATCAAAGCCAAATACATAAAAAAAATCTTTTTCATTTTCCAATATTTTAATACCTCATTTTGAATTTTAATTTTAATTTTTTTTAAATGGCAACCCTTTTGAAACAAGATGGCGAATGAAGCTGGCCAACGAACTCGGTCGAGACATTGGTGTGTACTATGTACAGACCAAGTTACATCCAAAAAGGTTCATAAATACGCCTGTTATCGCGTGACAAAAATCAGGTCGTTTTAAAATGTCAGCCACAAGAGAAATTCAAAATGCTATTACTCAGCCATTTTTTTTTAGATATAGACGAAAGAAAAACTGTTCCGGAATCTTTGTATTAAGGTCAAACACATACAAAAAAAAAATCTTTTTCTTTTTCCAATTTTATGGTATCTCATTTAATTTTTTTATTTTTTAATTTTTTTAAATGGCCGCCATTTTGAAACAAGATGGCGGATGAAGCTGGCCAACGAACTCGGTCGAGATATTTGTATGTACTATGCACACACCAAGGTACATCCATGTCGGTTCATATATACGCCTGTTATTACGTGAGAAAAATCAGGACGTTTCAAAATGTCAGCCACGCTAGAAATTCAAAATGCTATAACTCAGCCATTTCTTAAGATATAGACGAAACAAAAACTGCTCCCGAATCTTTTTATTAAGGTCAAACACATAAGAAGAAAATATTTTTTCAATTTTCAATTTTTGTACCACATTTCAAATTTAAATTTTTCTTAAAAATTTAAATGGCCGCCATTTTTAAACAAGATGGCGGGTGAAGCTGGCCAACGAACCCGGTCAAGACATTGGTATGTACTATGTATAAACGAAGTTACATCCAAATCGGTTCATAAATACGCCTTTTATCGCGTGACAAAATTCAGGACGTTTCAAAATGTCAGCCACGCTAGAAATTCAAAATGCTATAACTCTGCCATTTTTTAAGATATAGACGAAACAAAAACTGCTCCGAAATCTTTGTATAAAGGTCAAATACATCAGAAAAAAATATTTTTCCATTTTCAATTTTTTGGTACCACATTTCAAATTTTAAATTTTTAAAAAAACTTTAAATGGCCGCCATTTTGAAACAAAATGGCGGACGAAGCTGGCCAACGAACTCGGTCGAGAGATTGGTATGTACTATGTACACACCGAATTACATCCAAATCGGTTCATAAATATGCCTTTTATCGCGTGACAAAATTCAGGACGTTTCAAAATGTCAGCCACGCTAGAAATTCAAAATGCTATAACTCAGCCATTTTTTAAGATATAGACGAAACAAAAACTGATCCGGAATCTTTGTATAAAGGTCAAATACATAAGAAAAAAATGTTTTTCCATTTTTAATTTTTTGGTACCACATTTCAAGTTTTAAATTTTTTTAAAAATTTTAAATGGCCGCCATTTTTAAACAAAACGGCGGATGAAGCTGGCCAACGAACTCGGTCGAGACATTGGTATGTACTATGTACACACCGAATTACATCAAAATCGGTTCATAATTACGGGAGTTACAGTGTGACATAGGTCAGATATATATATATATATATATATATATATATATATATATCAATTTTGAACGGAGGGTGGTTTCGGGGTCTGGGGGTCATGATCGATGAAAATATACCAAAATTTTTTGAAATCGCTTTCCTCCGAACGGCTGCAATAGGTAGCTTTTTTGTAAAGAAAGCTACCTAAAAATTATACTTCACCGCTGGAATGATCTGAAACCGCCCATACTGTGTTAGTAACAGTAAATACCGAAAATTTTTCCTATTCAGTTTTAAAATATGATCGGTATTTTGACATCACAAAATTTATCAGCACAGAATACGCGAGAAAATTTACAATTTTACTGACTTTGTATTCAACTTTAGCAGTATCTTAAAATTTTTACATTTCATAAAAGGAATGTATTTTTTTTAAATCGAAAATTTTCATTTTGACTCGGCTGAAATTTTAGTGCAAGATAAAATTTATTACTATTATTTTGTGTAGTATTTTTTTGCGATAAAAGTATTTATGTAGTATATGAGTAAATAAAATTCTTCATGTAGTATATGAGTAATAGTTGCTTTTTCTTTTTATTATGTTTCAGACATATGCCTGTGTAGTTGCCAAAGTAATATTTATTTATGGCACACCGTTTTCATGTTGCCAGGAGCATACAAATGAATGATGAAAATGTTTGTCACGTTCTTTAATGCTATACCGCTAAGTATTCTCTTGTATCGTATTTTAAAGTTATACAGGGAAATTTAGAGATCAGCATTTCATGCTACTTAACTCTTTCCGGTAGGGTGATTTTTGTTATAAAATGATGAAATGATTGACCGGCACCGGAATTATAAAACGACTTGTTTAGAAATTTAAAACATGTTATTTTTCATGCTGAAAAATGCTATCAAAATTTTACTAAAATATTCTTGGTGCCGTTCGTAAGTTTGAAATTAAAATTAGGTATCCCGACCTGGGCACACTGTGCCGGAAAGGCTTAAAAGTGTTGGAAAATAAAAGTGAAAATAAATCAAACGTGTAGTTCAATAAATGAATGGTGGTTTGTGGTTCCGAAGTTTTGAAGAAAAAGATGGGAGGAGGAATTTCGCTAAGAGACTTATTTCATTGATTGACTTTGACCAAGCTAAGATTATTTCAAAACAAGTTGTTCCGTTTAAAGCTGTGGTTCGCTAATCTTTGGAAATTCTTCTAAGGAACCAAGAAATTTGTACCGATAATGTTTCCTTTCTCATTCTAGAAATCTTACTAAGTATTTTAAAAGAACTATGATGCTTCCATGCTTTTCCACTCCTTCATTCTTTTTTACTTTGAATAACAGATGGCGCCACTGAGTTGTTTTTAAAGGATTTTAGAATTTTCCGTTGAACTTTTTCCTATATTGAAATTCATTTTTAAAGATATAGCATATTGATTGTTTCTTGTCGATTTGTATTTTAGAAAATTTTGCCCCTGATGATGGTTTTATAGAGTAAACCGAAACGTTGAATTTATTTTATTCATGTGTTTATTTTATATCATCTTTTAATTTATGAATAAAGTGTACGTTGGATAGCAACATCTATTTTGATTATTAAAGATTGCTTCATTTTCTCCTGATTATACTTCAGGTACAAAGAGTGAAATGAGATATAGATAAAAAGGTATAAATAGATGCACTTATTATTATATTTCGTACGTAAATTAAAAACAAGATATATATTAAATATTAAGACAAAATGCAATATTCCAGCTTTATTCAATCACAAAATACATAATATGATACATAATATGAACTATAAAAAACTCACCCATTAACTGAAAATGCGACAAATATAATAATAATACAGATTTTACACGTTAAATATACACATCTTATTTAAATTCCCTAGTACTTTCGGCCTGTAATCTAGCGACCATCGTCAGGGAATATATTTATTAATTACTGTTCCATTCCTTCAAATAGTCACTTCTTTTGAAATGGGAGAGTCTATAATTATTATGATAGCTGGAAGTAGAAGTAGCTGTGTCTTGGATTAAACTTAGGTAGAGAAAAATATTTAATTGCCGTTCTTTTTATTTTAATGCGCCACTTAATACAACATAATTGAAATAAAAGTAACTGATACTTGTACTATCACCTACCCTAATAATTATAGACTCTCCCATTTCAAAAGAAGTGACATATTTGCAAGAATGGAGCAGCAATTAATAAAAATATTCCCTGACGATGGCCGCGGGATTGCAGTACAAAAGTAGTAGGAAATTTAAATAAAATGCATATTTATAACTTGTAGCATCTATGTTATTATTATCTTTGTCGCATTTTTAAGTCAAGCGGTGAGCTTTTTAAAGTTCATATTCTGCAATTTGTAAAAAGCCAGAGGTTTGTAAATTATGTTTTTTTCGTGTTTACACATTATATATAAAGTTTTTGTAACTTTAACTGCATTTGCAATAAAACAGAACTAAACAGTTTTCCCTTAGCAACGGTCACCGAACTTTTGTATTGTTGGTAATAACGTATAAATGTATGTATAATTAGAAAAATACAGTTTTATTTACAAAATGGCCACCAAAGGGAATTATATGTCATTGTTTTGGATTATTATTATTATAGTAAATTCTGTCTTTAAGAAAGTTCTGTATTCAATTGTGGTATCATAACACTGAAATTACTTTGCACTTTTTGTAAACTTACCTGAAATTTTAAAAGTGTAAGTTTTCATTAGTTTAGTAACAATTATTTTGATACACATTTCCATACAATAAAGGTTTTATTTTCCTTCCTCTCACTTTTACTTAATTTTTAAGATCCTACACAAGCTTCGGACAGAATCGCTCAAGCTAATGCTAATCCTAAAGGTTTTTATATGAGGATAATTTCACTTTTCTGAAAATGAAACTAACACCATAAAAAACGATGTAATCAAAATCGAAAAAGTATAAATGTGCAATGAAATATATTGACTTTAGATATGCTACGGAAAGTAATCATTTAAAGGTATTAATATTCGAGTGATAAATCTGCAAAGATTTCCCCCACAGCTTTAATATTAGCGACCGAGATTCTACGTGTGACTAGTAAGGGCTTTTAAGACTTTCTTCTATTTTTAGACATTATGTAAGCAAGGAGTCCTAATTACACATTATATTGAAATTAGTGACTTCGCGATTTCATTTAAAACAATCTTAGTAATAGGGTTTTTTCCTTAATAAACAATGCCTATTAGAAAGGATACTGGGATTTTATAATGGAAAAACCCATTACATATGAAATTCGTGATTTATTCATAAGTTTATTCTCACATTTGCACTCTAAATAAAAAGGTGTGACTATTCACTCCACTCTATCGCAGAGTCAAAATATGCCCAACCTCTTTAGAGTTACTATTCACTCTGAGCAAAAGTGAAAATTTTGACTCTCTGAAAGAGTGAATATTCACTCCTGGGAAGTGAATATTCACTCTAAACAGGGGTGGATAATCACTCTTTCGGAGGGGTGACTATTCACTCTTGCTAAAGGAGCGCAGTTCTTCACCCCTGGTAGGAGTGAATAGTCACTCTTTCATAGAAGTGAATGTTCATTTTTTATGGAGTCAATTCTTTTTTTATTTTGCTTTTATGGGCATTTTAAAAGAATCACATCTTTTATAGCATGCAATGAAAATAGATACAAGCGTGGTAAAGATTGGAATAAAATACTTTATCAGCAATATTTATTTAATTCATAGTTTGTAACACTAATTGAACTTTTAAGGAAAAAGTAAGTTAAAGTTACATATGAATTTAATTTAGATTACTGACAAAAATAAACTAATATATTTTATTCCAATTTTATCCTTTGTGTTTGCTTTTATTGCATACCCTATAAAAATATTACTTTTAAAGTTTTTTAAATAAATTTTAATAGGTGGATATTATATGTGTAACAATGTTTGATGTCATTTTAATTTTTGGTTTTAAATATAAATTCCTATCTTTTTACCGTACTTTTTCCGTAAATTATTGCTATTTTTGCAAAGTCCTATTGTTCTAAAATATTTTTCATTTTTTTACTTAAAAACAATGCTTATAAACTTACATATTTTTTTAAAATTTAGTTCTAAGTATGATTTAAATATTAAGAAGGTGTACTTTTTTCCGCTGTGATTTGCTTTTGTTTTATTTAATATGATCATGTAGTCTAAATTTTAAGTTCTCTGGAATATGTATATATATTAGGGTGGGTCGAAAAAACCGAAATATTTATAATCGAAACGTAATAGCGCGGAAAAGTTGCCTTTTGTAAAAAAGATAAAATACGTAAAATATTACACCGATTGGTTAATATCTTTTACAGCCGCAAGGGGTCCAAATTTCGAAAAAATCGCAAAAAACATACTTTTAGCAATTTTTTTTTAAATTATCCAAACATACTTATTCAATTTCTAATAGAACGCAATAGCCACGCCAAGATATTAGTAATGTAACATTAACATTTCATTTTTGTGACATCGTTGCTTTTACCGCCACAACAGGACCAAAATTTCTGCAAAATGTTAAAAATTAAAGTTTTTCATTTTTTCAATTTTCATAACTTTTGTAATGTTTTCAGATTTCTTACATTTATAATAGGCTGGGAAAGGCATTTTATGTTGTTAATTTCATGCACATTGATAACCATGATCACTGTAATTCTATTTAAAAAAATTGCTCAATGATAGAAACACCTGCAGCTGCCTGCACGTAAAATTAATTTCTCGCTGCTAGAGGGCCACGTTTCACTTTGTTCGTTTTTTTTGTTGTTGTTGTTGTTGTTTTGTAATGTACTCCTCTTACTCATACATTGATGGCCCTAAAGA
This sequence comes from Maratus speciosus, assembly GCA_963932465.1. Taxonomy (NCBI): domain Eukaryota; kingdom Metazoa; phylum Arthropoda; class Arachnida; order Araneae; family Salticidae; genus Maratus; species Maratus speciosus. The sequence goes on from OZ010789.1 coordinate 437,794,749, forward strand.
TAGAAATATCTGCCATGTTAAAGAGGTGGCAAAGTTTCATCTTTGCGAAGTCAAGGAGGAACATATCTCTTTGTACTAGAACCAGGTCTGAATTATTTTCGTCATTTGACCCCATCGTCTGGCAAGGCGACTTCTATATGCAATGACATTATAGATTTTTTGAAGAAAAATGAAATCCAGACTGGAATAATAATTGCAGTTGAATTTCGCGGAACTGTCTTCAAAACAGGATGCAAAGGTGGTGTTATAGTAGGATTAGTTGAGAACAACTTTTAAAAAACCACTTTATTGGCTTCCTTGACCTCACTTCAATGGGCTTCCACTGAGACATCTTTTCAAACATCTTGATGACAAAAAACAGGTTCTCTGTCATATTGTATGTCTGTCATATGCCCAATTGGTTGATCTCTTGCGATTTGCGAATTATTACCAATTGCAAAATTTAAACCAATTTAATCTGATCACCTAGCTGTTGATAAAGATGATTTGTCAACTGACCAGAAGTATATGTCTGAAATATTGCAAGCTCTTTCAACACGCGTGTATACAATTGACCTTTTTTGCTGAGTCCCTGGACAAATATTTCACGCAAGGTGGATCATTACTGTTATTCGAATTTTGAGATTGTACGTTGGAACAAAGAAACCCTCTTCTTAACTTGTCATACTCTTTGAGTACATCCTGAAAATGTACTGCATCAGTTGGTTCACAATTAAAATGAATCACTCATGTTTTCCAGAATCTATGCACTATTGTTATTAACTTGCGTTACTTGACAGATAATCTACGAAAGATTATAGTACCTGTATTTTCACGAAATGACTATTTCGCAAATCATACAAATAGCCTCTTTGGAATGATAGCATATGAAGAGGATAAATTCAGGGCCCCAGCCATGAAGAAAATTGCAAAAGCACGAAGTTCTGTGGACTAGAATAGTGCCATCCGTCACTTTATCATAACAGACTTCAACACTGAAGCTTAAAATTGTATGGCTTTAGTCTACTGACAAAACTGAAAACTAACGGAACCACCTGTTATGGTTTCTTTATCGACTAAAAACACTGGTGAGTTTAAAATGTTCGATTAAAGATATTAGCTATTATAACTTTCATTGTCCCACTCAGTCACTAGAAAGATCCATGAAATTATTCATTGAAGCACTGATAAAGTTTGTTTACTAGAACAGAGGGAGGATCACATCTGATCAGTTTTGGCCTCTCGAGAAATAATGGCCTCATCTGAAAGCAAGTTATATTATAAAATTCATTTACTTTAAATTCTTCTTCATTTTAAGTTTATTTAACCCGTTTCGGTTAAACATCTCTATATTTTAATTAATAAAATACTAAAACATTTTGCTCATTCTATATAATTTTTGTGGCATGAATTGGCTGTTATGAAGTAAAACATCAGTAGATGAAGCGATCGTCAAGAAAAATGAATGATTAACTTTATTTTCAAGTCTATTACAAATAGTTATAAAAAATTATGATATATTAATAGATATAAAGTAAAATTATTTATTTCTAGACATATTATAGAAATTATAAAAATTTAGAAAAAAAAAATAAAAAATTGAAAGTTTTGAAAAAAAAAAAAAATATGGTCTTTTTGCAGCAAATAAAGATATGATTTTATCATAATAAACATTTACCGAGGCATTTCTCATATCTTCATGTAGCTATTGCGTTCTATTAAAAATTATATTGGTATGTTTGGATAATTAAAAAAAAATGATAAAAAAACATGTTTTTGCGATTTTTTGAAACTTTGGCCCCCTTGCGGCGGTAAAAGATATTAACCGATCGATGTAATATTTTAGAAATTTATTCTGTATTACAAAAGGCAACTTTTTCGCGTTATTACATTTCGATTATAAAAATTTCGGTTTTTTCGACCCACCCTAATATAATAAGTCTTTTAAACATATTCCTTAACTTAATCATGATTTCTAATTTTGGCCCATTATTGTTGAAAACAATAATTTTTAATGAAACGACACGGTAAGTCATATTTAATTTAAATTTTTTATTCCCGTAGATATTGTATTTTGGGAATATGAGCAAAATAGATTTGATATGCTTTATAGGAAAAGATTGACCTAGGAAATAGAAAAAAAAATAAATATAAAAATAAACACATTACATTTATTTGTATATGTATGAATTTTAATAAAAATAAAGTGAATGGCTGCATATAAAAGTGCTTATTGTTTGAAAAACATTTTAATGTAAAAAAGTAGTTATTAATCTCTTTAAAAAAATATTCAATCCTAAATCATGTAAGAAAATATGAACTTTTTAAAGAATATACTAAAGCTGTCTTATCGATAAACTTCAAAACAGGCATAAAAAACATTTTATTTCAATCCTTAAATATCATGTTTTATTTTTTAGTGCCAAAAATTACGTGCATCAAAAACGTAGAAAATGCGTTTAAATTGAAGGAAATTTAATAACTGATGCAGAATGTCTATAATTATTTTTTTTTATATTACTCAGTCTCGAAATTTTAAAATCATAACCCGCAGAAAAATGTTTAGATACAATTTAAAAAATTAATATACAGTAAAACCTCCCTAAAACGACCACGTACTGTTCCAATAAAAATTGGTCTCTCTGAGAGGTGGTCTCTTAATGGAGGTCATGTTTAAATTTAGATTTTAATTGTTGAAAAATGGTAACAATGTTACTTAAATTTATTTTTCACACTAGGAAAATATATATAAATGTAAGTATCAAAATAAAAGTTAAGTTCATAAGTTAATTACTGCAGAATTTAAAAAATGAACACATTGAGCTTTGCTTTAATTTTACAGTTTTATATTTTATAATTTTTATTTCCAAGCTCAGTAGATAAGTACATTTTTTGGTGGACGGGAACAAATAATGACGATTTCATTACTTTATCTATTTCTTTGAGAGTTTTCCGACACAACAGGGCAGAGGAGTTTATTAACCGTCAGTCTTAATTTGTAATCAGAGTTAAATGCATTGCCTAAAAAGGCACAGAGGGGTTTAAACACTTAAAAGTTACAGGGATAAAAAAAAATCTAATCTTAGTTTAGAAGTTTGATGAATAATGCACTCTCCGGAATTATTTTTTTTAATAAAACCTTCTTCAAGCGACCAGGAAAAAACGAAATTTATTTCCTTTTCTTCAAAGAAATCGGTCTCTCATGGAGGGGGTTCAACTGGGATGGTCTCTGAATGGAGGTCAAATTAGTATTGAGCCTATGGGAATAAATTTCGTTCCATGAAAAATGGAAGTTGAGGGAGGTGGTCGCCTAACAGAATTGGTCGCACAGGAGGTTTCCCTATACCAACCTTTTCGTAATATCATAATCAACAAATATCATATTTAACTCCGAAACAATAATAAATACTCTTAATTGTATATAATCCGAAATCAAAATTAAACCAAAAAAAAAAAAAATCTCATTGAACGGCAAATTTTGTTTTCGAATGACGTGTCTCCTACGATTGAGAAAATCTATCTTCTCTTATGAGTCAGTCACCCTTTCAAACGAAAGAGATAAAACTTCTTTGTTTTGGTCGTTGGTAAAAGTTTTATAATTTGCAAACACTGTGAGAATACTTCTCACAGTATTTAAATTTGGTTTATTTTTATTTCCTTTCAGCTTTTTTTTTGCATCGATGTCTATTTGAACTCAATCTTTAATCCGCGATTTTGACTTTTTTACCTCTCTCCGTAATGCAAGTTGCATGCTCCGTAATGCACGCCGATCTGTTTCTCTCGGCCTTCAGGCGAATCGGCAGCTTGCGCATGCGCACTCCGCTATTTTAGGAGCACATCTCTTGGAGCTCTCGTATCGAGGAAGTCAACTTGCTTTATGATGACGTCATTGAAATGTTGCGCCGCCCTCTTTTGATGCTGTTTGCTGACAGGAAGAAATTTCAGTTTTGCTTTCCAATCAGTGAAAACATTTTTAATTCTGTAGCTTGTAATTCGATTCTCATTAATTTCCCGTAAATGTTAATTTAGCTAATCAATTTAAAGTCTGCCTTTTAATTACTTTGTCAACCCCGTATTCATCATTTAAATACTAAAACTCGTTAATTTTTAATTCAGAATTTGGTTTGATGTCTGAAAAAGATGTAGTCTTTTAACGTAGTTTTAGCGAGCGCCAGCCCGCCGGCGCGGCCGTTCGAATGCCGTGCCGCCTTTTTTTGGCCGAATAAGTTTGCCGTACTATGGGTCATATTTTTGTTATGTGGATATGTTTTTTTTCAAGATTTAATTTTTAACGATGTGCTGCACTCATCTAAAGGAATCCCACGGAAGAATTCTAATTAAGAGATTCCGTTCATTCAGTTCTTTTATTTTAAAAATGGTGACCAGAAGCAAGTATTTTCATAACCTTCTACTGCTACTAACGACCGAAATAAAGAATATTGTTTGTTTCATCAGTTTGTCTCTTCACTGTCTCCTGTAAAGTAAGAAGTCTCCAGTTTTTATTATTTCTTTAACGATCAATAGTATTTATTAAAAGAACTTTTGCAATTTGTACTAAACCACTTAAACGATCATTCAATTACCGTCACAAACACAGCATTGAAAGGGAATAAAAAAATATTTTCACTCATTTTTTTTATTCACATTTCCCGAACTAAAGTTGAATTATTTTTTTGCTTATCGTTGTGAGCTTAGAGGTCTGCACGGGCCGAAATTTCCAAGGGCCCGGCCCGACTTATAGAAAAAAAATTCGGCCCGGCCCGTAGAAATAAGTTTGGTCCGGCCCGGTAAAAAACTTAAAAGTTCTGCCCGAGCCCGGCACGGAAAAAAGTTAAAATCTCGCCCCGGGTGAATTTAAACAAAACATTGATTTTTTATTTTTTTGAAGTGTTAAAAATCTGGAAATTGCTATACAGTAAAATGGAATTGTATAGAAAAGAAAAAAAAATGCGTTATAGACAAGTTCCCTTCTTAGCTAGTGTAAATGTATTATATATTCTTTTCTCATGTATTAGTATATTAATTATGCATGGATCAATAGGTTAGTGAGTTTAAATCTGGGTTCCGTCATATGCAGGTTCTTTTCACACGTTTTACTATGTTTTAATTTAGCTATATTTTAATAAGCGCAGAAATCTACTGTTCTTTAAAAACAATAAATTTTAATGTTTAAGTGTAGAATAATGACGATTTAGAAATAAATGTATGCATTTTTTGCAAACATTTTTGGGCCAGACCTAATTTTACTGACCTTTGAATAGACCAGGCAAGTGTGAGACAATGATTTTCTAACGGGCTGGGTCAAAATTAGGACTGAAAATTTTGGGTCGTGAAGAGTCGGAATGAACCAGTCCCGGCTTTGTACAGAAAAAATAAGCTAGACCCGGCCCGAGCCTTCAGTAAAAAGTGTGGCCCGGGACCGGCCCGAGTTCCGTGAGTCAAAATCGGCCCGAGCACGAGCCGGGCCGTGCAGATCTCTAGTGCGTATTCAATTGTTAAAAGAATTATATTTCAAACCGCTACATGAAGAAATATAACAGACAATCACTTTTGAACACTCTAACGATCAATCTTTTTCTATACAACATACAACTATTTAGTGCATAATCTTAACATATCTACACGAATAAATGGTTAAAATTAAATAAGACTTACTTTTATTTTGTGTATTCCATTAAGAATAATTTTAATGATATCCTTATCTGTTAATCCTAAGATGGCGGACCAGACGAATATGTGATCATTTTTCTTATCTTACGAGGGCGCTGTCGCCTTGCTGTTCTGATTGGCTAATAAGCAATGCATACGCAAGCCCCTCTTTCGGGAGTGACAACTTCACTCTCGATAACGGAGTGAGATATTGCACTCCTTTCTAGAGAGTGGGAAATTCCACTCTTTAAGGAGTGTATTTTTACAAAATTCACTCCCAAAAGAGTGAAAAGGTCTGTCACTCTTTCAAAGAGTGAGCTTTTCACTCCTCCCAATATTAGAGTGTGTATACAGAAGTTTAAAAAAAAGATCAAATTCTCAATAACAGGTATTTTTACACTCTTATAACCTATAAAAATATTCATGCTTGCTTATACATATGAAATAACCGGCTTTTTCATAAGTTAAACTTTTACATATGTATGTAGAAGCCCCAAAATTTCTAATATTCGACAAGATTTCTACAGTGTCCTAACCTATAAGAATACACATGAGAGTTTGTAAAATTAGATTAAATGTCCCTAAATGTTATCACTTCATTCATAACATTTTCCTTTCTAAATCTAGAAAGTATTGTAACCGAAATTTTTTTTCAACTTCCCATTTTTGACGGATTTACAAGTTTTAGGGATCAGAGATCCTGAAAAACAAGTTTATACAAAATGTCTGCATGTCCGTCCATATGTCCGTATATCCGTGTTTCCGTATGTCCGCTTTATATCATCGAAAAGTGATGAAGCTATGTATAGAATTTAGCCAAATTTCATATACAGTGAAACCTCCTTGAACGGCCACCTCTAAACAACGACAACCTCCAAAAACCGGCCACATGTTAATGGAACCAGACACATTCTATGGCATTAACATTAGTAAGAACCTCTAAATAAGGAATTCTAATCAACGACCACTCAAAATCCACGAGAAAAAAAAATTACCAGCTTCTGGTACAATTTCATATTTCTTTCCAAACCGAAATGTGAAGCAGATAAAACAAAATTTACTTGATATGTCAACAAACAGAAAATGAAGACATTAATAATGATGGGAAAAATTTAGATAATAAATATTTTTAGAACGGCAGTCATAACTAACATAAAGGCCAGAGAGTTTGTATATCTGGACAAAGATTTGGCAGTTAAAGCCACATTTATTTCCATACAACAAATGATGGAGGATAATGAATAGGATGGGAAAGTGGAATATAGAATAGCCCAAAATTTCCATATTAACACATATACCGAAGATTTCATGAAACTTCATCAAATCCAAAATTTTTTATTAAATCCTAATAATTATGAGTTGTACAGCAAAACAACTCATATTGTTATTTCTTTGGAGAAAGATATTTGTAGCACAAAACAAAGCAATTGGAAATCACTGATTTTTTAATGTATAAAAACAATAAGGATTAATTAAAATGACTATGTATTTCTATTAAAATTTATTTAACTTTGATTTTTTAAAAATGAAACCTCTGAATAACAGCCACATCTGAAGAGCGGTCACTTTTCACCAGTCCCACGGATAACCGTTATTCACAGGTTACACTGTATATGTTTTTTGCTAAATGACGCCAGATCCCAGTTGAAAAGGGGAATTTTTCCCGGAAGGGTGAGCTGCGATAGCAATTTTTCTCCATTTTTTGTAGTTTTGTTGTACATCGACTGTTCGTGCAGCTAAGTACAATTCGCGTACCGCTAACCCAGCGCACAATGTAAGATTTTGCCAATCTAGCGGGTCAAAATTCAATTTATGAAAATTATCGATATTAATGTAATAAAATTGATCACGCTAGAGAGAAGATGGTTCAGTGTTACGAAAAAAATATATCTTCACTCATTACATTGTACAATTTACGTCATAATAACCAATCATCATAACCATAATAAAAATATGTTTTGTCATTTTCATACGTTGACATTTGCATAGCGTTATTGTAATCAGTGCAGATTTTTAAAAACATAGTACATATCTATTTTCAATAAGAAGAGTTTTCTTGTATTAAAAAAGATAGTAATCAATTTATTACGTACTACCATAGCTACCAATGTTACAAAGTGAATCACTGTCATTTTTCGTTGTTTGCTATTATTATTTGTATATTCAGTGAGCGTATAAATGTTAAAACTTCAGGAAATTTCAACCGCTTTATAACTTTATTGAGATTTTAATGCCATGATTAGTAATGCTTAAAGGCAGATTATTTATCTCGTATCCAAATTTCATGTAAAATTATATAAAATCGCTCAATCAGAGCTTATCTACACCTTTTATGCTAGCAGCCACAGCAGCATCCTTTAAAAATCTACTTTTTCGATTTCCTACACTACTATTATCTTGTCATTGTTTTAGAGTTTTTTGAAATAATTCTCTTTCAGATCTAAATCTTTGAATTATACTTTTTTTCTTTCTGCGATACTTCAGGTTTTCGGAACTGATATTTCTTTACATCAAATCAATAACCAATATGTAAGACGTATTCCATAAATCTTGATTGTGCATGTAGTTCCACTAAGCCCCAAGAAAACGTGTGCGTATTATTCGCATATCATTGAATAATTTTTCAGTTATTCATCATCTTGGATTTTCCGTTACAAACATTGTATTTTTAAGTTATTAATTTGAAAGTCGAATGCTGCACATTGTGCTATCTACCACTTTGTCCTAAAATTTATTCCCTATGTCATATGTCTGAACATTGAATTCTACTATCGTTAATGCAAGAGGTGTACAGAATTAATTTCTGACAATTCCAATTCTTCTGTAATTGACTGATCAGTTTCCATGATGAACATAAAATTTATGGGGCTAGAGTAATAAGTAGATGATAGGTGTGGATTTAGCCATTACAAAATTTTAATTTTTCTCCATTAAAGCCTTTTTTTATATATAACGGGAATCTGGCTTTTTGAATGATTTTTTAAAATTTCTTTGGTCGTCCAACTTTTTTCCTATAATCATTATTGCTCATGCACTGTAAATATATATATATTGTTTATATTCGAATCTAATCATGGCTTATTTTACTTCAAAAAAGTTCTATTAAGCAATGGCAAATTCTCCAACTTCGAATACTGTTAATTATAAATGAATGGATCAGCCGTTTAATCTGGTCTAACATAACAGATGAGCAATGTTAAAGATTAAACTTGTGTAGCATATAGTCTATCAGGATATTTTTAGAATTCACAAGTAATGATTCATGTCCAGTAACGTAATTTTGCAAAAATCTCATATAATTATCTTTTCGAAATTTACACTTCCGTACCTGAAAAAAATTACTTATATTCAACAGTTGCAAATAGTTGCAGCTTTAATTGATTTATTTATAGCTATATGCATACATACATACAAAATAATTACATTACAATGTACCAGCGTGTGCAAAATTTTTGACAGCTTTTTAAAGTTTATCATATGCTATTAAATTTTCAAATAATTTTTATATTGACGTAAAATATTAATTTATTTATATGACATTTCTAAATAATTATAGTAACTGTAAAATACAAAGTATCTACACCTTTTTAAAGATTCCATACCATCATAAAAAAATATAAAATAAGTATTTTATTTAGTTAAAAAATATCAATGGCAATTACAATGCAACAAATAGCCATTCTAAAAACATAAAAACAAAATTTGGTTTTTGAGACAATTTTTGATAGTGTTGTTGTTGTGTTAGACTGTTATCGCTTTACTTTTTTTTTTGTCCAATGTGTGAGAATGTGCCCAATCGATTTTTGGACTTTTTTCCATCTAGATTTGCAAAATCTGACACTATGCGGCGATTCTAAAACAGCTTATGTACAACAGAATAACGAAAAATATTGATTTTATTAAATATTATGAGCGAGTTTTCTCGTTTTCACTCAGATTATAAAAATGACACAAACTTAAGATGAAAAAATTGCTGTAGCGCGTTGAAGTAACAACACTGAAGGATTTTCATGCACGACACGGGATAAGAGCACAGTAATTTTCGTTACATTTTAATTTTAAAAAACACATGGGGTTCGAAGTTACTGAATCTACATGAAAGCAATTTTTTTTGGTATTGAAAACAGCATTTAATATATTGGTTTAGATAGCCCACTGTCAACCCAAAAAATATTTTTCATAAACAAAATATCAATAATGGATTCAAATAATGCTTCGAATATTTTTTAATTGATACTTTCCTCTTTCCATGAATTAATAGGCGAAATTTTACCAAATATCGCTGCTTAACAGCAGATATTTTTACTTGTCATAATATTAGTAGTGTCAGCAGATAGTTCGATTAGATGTCTGTTAAAATAGCTTTAGTTTATATTATTTGGATTATTTATTACTGGAGTTTTAATTCCGTTATTGAATATTAAATAGAAACACGTGCTGAACTATTTTTAAAGTTTTGAAAATTATTTATTGTATTGTAAAGAATTTGTATATATATATATATATATATATATATATATATATATATATATATATGCAAACAGGTTCATTATTCGAAATCGGACAACACATGATAGAGACAGATTTAAAATCAATTCATAAATATCAGCACATTGAGATCCAGATTTTAAACAAACAGCATTTTTAATAATTTTTCCCTTTCCGACAATGGAAATTCTAAAAAAGTGCGATGTTTAAAAATTAAAAAAAGTAAAATTGAAATTATTTAGTCAATTGTAGCTACCTTCAATATGATTTTTGCATTTTATCCCATGTTTATGCTTTATAATGTCTAATGAAGATTTACTGAAGAACAAAATCAATCTGTTTATTCAGCATTACTTTCAGCTGACACTTCCATAAAGTTTTTTCATTTTCTTTTGCGTCATTAAAAAATACGACATACAAAAGAGGGGAATCAATTATAATTTATATGAATGTAAATATATGCAAATCACCAGTTTCCCTTAGAAGGAAAAAAAAAAGCCTTTATTTTCATTTGTGAACTTTATATTTTGGGCATTTTATCATCAGAATGAACTATTGATTTTTTATACTTCAGATGTAAAAAATATATATCTACCCTATATATATAAAATCCTAATAAAACGAATTTATGAAACGGATATATGAAACGAATTTATGAAACGGATATATCAATCGACTGATTAAACAACTGATTATGTTTCAAGCGATTTCTTCTAAAATATGGAATACTTTGCGATGAAATTAACACCAAAAATCAGCGTTGATCCGTAGATCTTAAAACTGGTATTAGAATTTTTAAATTCGAATTAGTTTCTAAAATATTAATTTTTTTCTAATTTTATATGCATTTTTCTAATGATGGCAACTCAAATTTTAATCAAACAGATATATTATTTTCATATTTCAGAAAAGGTTGACATGGTAACCCGGCTATTCTTGTTTATTTGATAATAAAAGTTTATTTACTTTTATTTCTTTTTATAAATTATATAAATTATTTTGTTCTATAATTATTAATTATTTTTTTATTTCCTTTAGAAAATAATAAAAATTATTAAAAAACACCGTACTACTTAGTTATTCCGTCGACCAATATCGCGAAATTATATAAATCGCCAAAACACTCGCCAATTTGTACAAATTGACATAATTTTTACTTTAAATACCGAAAGAACAAATAAATTAGTATAACATTAATAAATATACAAATAAAAAGTCGAAATAAAAATCACTTGATGACGTAAACACGTGTAACTTGGTTAAAGTCAAGTGAATGTGACATTTAAGATCAACCATTATTGGCACTTAATCTTATATTTTGGCGATAGATTTTTGGTCTAAGTAATACCAAAAATGCATATGTAACTGGTATTTGAAAACGAGGTTTTCACCAAATTTTCGTAAAAAAAAAAAAAAAAAAGAAGAAGAAGAATCACGCCAAACCTGCTGTGCGTATATAACATCTGGCCAAATATTACCACTCGAAAAAAAAATATATATATATATATATAAATGCTAACTGGCAAGTTGAAAAAAAAAGCTATTGGCAAGATTTGCATCCGGCAAGCGTAACAGTACCAATAATTCTTTGAAACCATTTCAAATTTTATGTAGTTTTATTCGAAAGAAAATTTAGATTTTTTAATCAAAATGGAAAATTTACGGTCCCATATTGGCGCGATTTTTTTCTGAAGCCAATGTCATATACGAAACGGGAACTTAACTGGCGTCAAACTATCGTTATTTTGCTTGATATGGTAAGCCAGATGTTGTTGTTCATGCTGTTGATGCGTTCCCCAAATTGGCGTCGTTAAAAAATCGCGCCAATATGGGATATATGACATCCGTGCCAAACTTTCACATGAACGGCAAAGGGATCAGGCCGTATTTGTTTATGGCAGTTGATGACTTGAACTATTATAATATAGATGAAATTATGGCGATAGAATAATATTTGGCAATTTATCACCTGTGCCTGGCTAACATTAAAGTACCAAAATGGCACCTAGAGTATAAAAAGCGAAGTGGTCCACCTGGAACTGGTTGATGATAGTCACATGACTTGGGCTATTGTTATAGAAACTGTTTTAGAATACCGGGAGACAAAGACTCTGTATACTTAATTTATTTTATTTTAGCTTCTTTTCAAATGTTTAACTGATCCTCTTTAATCAAAAACGAAAACAACCATCGGATGTCTTAAGAGCAACTGATTCGCCCTTCAATTTTTGCAATCAAAGGGAATTGAATGGCAACTAGTTTACAGGGAGATCTGCACAGCTTTTTTCAGTATAATTCAATCTTCTCTAATATTTTTAAAACCCATCAGATTAGCGTGTTTTTAGATTCTGCGGTGTCTGAACGGGGGTTTGCGAGCGTAGCTTGCAAGGGGCGGAGCCCCCTAGTATACTTATAAAAATATCGAATTTTAGTTTTTAGAAATGAAAAATATTTTAAATGAAATATATTCTTTGAATTTCTGTCTCAATGTCAATTTTTAATTTTTTTAAAAAGATAATTAAATTATCGTACTAGATCAAACTGAAATAACCAGAAAATAAGTCTGATAGAGCTTTTAAAAATTCGTAAACGTATGTGTGTTAAAGGAACTAAAGCATTATGAAGATGAATGATTTGCAATTTTGAAGATAGTTATTTGTTTGCAATTTAGCCACCGTAGTTAAAAAGCCATGTCAAATTGAAAAAAAAAAAGATAGAAATTTTTTGTTGCAGTGTTTAGATTTTGAGAATTTCTTAAAACACCAACAATTAGAATATCAATCTTTTTTAAAATCATTACATTTATTTCCTGCATGAATTACACTAACACTTTTTGCCTTAATATGTATACATGAATAATTCGTTTTTAATTGGTTTTTAATTAATCTGATAATATCTCTGAGAATGAAATCACATAAAAATAAGTTATTGTTCCCTTTTTCATCTATGTTGACATAAGAAAATAACTGCTTTATTTAATAGTACAAAAATGGAAGAAGAATATAAGAATGTATAAAAGTTCATTTATTTCTAAAGAACAATTTTTTTTCTTTTTGGGTGAATGCTAAAGAAAAGTCAAAACCGTTACGCTTAGACTTTTCTATGTATGCATTTTAAACTTTAAATATATTCAAATTTAATTTACATTTTTAATTCAACATTTAAAAAGCATTCTCAAACAAAATACTTTTAGAATAGTATTTAAAACATTGAAAAGTATCAAGTCTAATACATTCATTAGAAGATTTACGTTCATAAACCTAAAATATGCAGACAGTTACAGAATTTAGAGAATCAGAAATTCTGTAATGGCATCGGGAAAAATTACAACAAAGCTGAAATTCAACTTATATAATCTTGCAGTATTATCAAACCACAAAATCGGGAATTGTGCTTCCAATAAATTTAAATAATTCTCTCGTGACTACTTAATGTAAGATATTTCGAGTTTGGAGTAAAAAGAGCGGGGCAGAATTATATCTCCTAAGGGAAAGATTAAGTTGTTTTCCTTGTTCGTTAAGATTAAATGCATCATTACTATTTGCTGAAAATCATTAGTGATGAATATTACATCCTGTGTGTATTAAACAACAAAATGTTTTTTTTTTTTCAGAATTAGCACTTTTACTCTTTTAAAATGGACATTTAATAAGTATTTGCTTCTATTTTTAGCTTATTTTCAGAAAGTAAAAAAGTGCGCTTCACTGTAAAAAAAAGACAAATATGTCTTAATCCATGAAAATGTAATGTAACTACCCAGCAAAGAGGGAATTGCTGACCAGCAGCAAGGTAGGGGCTGTCAATGTTGGAGAAGTTCTGGCTAATGGTCTACCACTGCATGACCACTGCTGGACATCTTCAGTCAACTTTGGTGTTGGAAATCATCAGATAAAATTCTGGTGGGCTTCCGTTTTATCTCATGCGCTGGCCCACCACTACATGGAAGTGCACGAACTTTTGCAGTATTATTGCTGGGAATCCTTACGCTACGTGGCGTTGCGAATATCGAAGACATTGGGTATTTAAACTCAAATCTGAAATGGATATCTTAACACAATTTAAGCTGTAAAGGTATTTTTTTAAAACTGTAAATAATATAGCACCAATGCCACCAACAAAATAAATAAGTAAATGAATAAATAAATAAATTATTTATTTCAACGAACTTTTTTTTTCTGTTTAAATCTGGTTTTACTAAGTTAAAAGGATTTCGGTTGTCATAATTTACACAGTTCAGAATCAATAATAAAAAAAGCTTATAAAATATATAGGATTTCTATACAATACAATAATTTCTATACCAATTTAATAATTGGGAACGTAAATCACTAACGAAACAAACTTGAAATAGTGTAATGAGAGCTTGAAAACTACGAGCGGTCGTAGCATACGCTGAAAGTACTTGTTCATGTCCGATCACGAAAACCAAACAGTATCAAGCGCGGTTAGTACTTGGGAGGGTGACCACATGGAAACCGCTGCAAGTTCAAATATTTCTATAGACATTTCTATTGTAGGAATTTCTCTAGCTATTAGTGAAACTAGCTTATAGAAAAAAAGAGCCATAATACTTTTTTAATTCTATAAGAAATTTTTGTAACGGAAAGTGCTGGGCCAGCAAAGGAATAGCAGTGGGATAGGTGCTAGCACAGCACGAATAATGACGGATTGAAGTAATGTGATGACATACCAATGCTGGCCTGCTGTTGGCCATCCCCGATGGGACAGCTGCATTCCGCACGGACACTTTTTGACTGGTTTATGTAATGGCACCAAAGCACTTTACCGCTAATGGCAGTGCTGGCTGTCATTTTTTTCCAGCTGATGGCCCACTGTTTTGTTCTTTGCTGGGTAGGACCAAAAATATACAATAATCTCTTCCAAGTTATTATGATTCCGAAAACTGATCTGTAGAATGTTCAGAAAAAGATATATTTTCGAGAAATGTATTTTCCGGCCACATATTTTCGAGTAGATTTCCCCAGGGTATTAATTAGTTTTTTCAAGCGATAACATAGATTTTAGAATCCTATCAATTTCCTAGTAATCATTTTCATGTTCAACAGACGTGTTTAAAAAAATATATATATGATTAATATACAGCATTAATATTAATATTAAAATTTAAATTAATTTGTTACTCTTGCATGTATAAGTTGTGTTACGCAGATGAAAATGTTTAGCTGGCAATAGATAGCATTCAAACCGATGCTCTGGCCTGATAAAACAGATCGCTACTCTAAAAAAAACCTTCTTGGAATCGTTTCTGAATATCAGTAGCACCAAAAGAAACTTATTTAAAAATAAATAAATGATTCTTTAACTCTCGAAAATGTAGTGGTTTCTGTCGTTTATAGCGATAAAGAACAGTAGGTAACTCGGAATATGTTTTTGAATATTTTCGTTCGTGATTCATTGTATTTTCGTAGTTTAAGAAGTATGCACTGTATGCATGTGTGGAAAACTCGTATATATGCACTGAAATATTCCTCTTTTTTAAATAAATAATTTCCGTACTCATAGAAAACATGGTTTTTCCGTAAACTCTTCACGAAAGTGTTAAAAAGAGGAAAAAATTCCGTTATTTCCTAGAACTCTTGAGTATTGGCTCTATTAATGGTAAAGTCCGATATCGTTTTAAAAGCGAAAAACCAAACATTCTATAATTAAGATTTCTAGTTTAATCAAAATAAATAAATAAATAAATAAACAAGATCATCAACAAAGAAAACAAACGTATTCGAATTTAAAAAATAATAATAATTTTCTCATTCATTTAAAAGTATTCACATTATATTTTTTTATAGTTACTAGGGGGCTCTGCCCCCTACGAGCTAACCTCGACAACCCCCGTTCAGGCACATCAAAATCCAAAAAGCACGCTAATTTGATCGACTTTAAAAATATTGAATTAAAATTTTAAAAAACACTAGCGATTTCTCTGTAAACGGGTTTCCATTCTTTTCCTTGGATTGGGGATTTTTAAGGCCAAATCTGCTGCTGTTAAGAGATACAATGGCTGTTTTCGTATTTAATTAAAAAAAATTAGTTAAACATTTGAAAATAAGCTAATGTAAAATGAATTAAGTAAACAGTGTCATTGTCTCCCGGTATTTTTTAACAGCGCTATAAGATAGTTCTGTGAAATAATTCATTTTAAATGTATCGTTTCAAATCTGACGTAATTTACACCAAAGTTTTATTTCTCTTATTAATATTCATGTGAAAATACTTTTGTTGTTAGAAGGAAATATTATTTGTGCTGTCTTCGAATTCACGATAATAGTTGAAAAGATTATCACAAAATATCTCGCGCAAATATATTTTTCAATTTAAATTGTTTTGCTATATTTTTTGTCATTTTAAATATGACGTAATTTCCTCAAATTACAAGTTTTAACGCATAATAATAATTTTTTTTATTTGGTACTTTTCGGTTAGCCGGGCGCCAGTGTTATATATACATACATATATACGTATATATACACATATATTTGCATATATATATACATATGTATGTATCTATATATGTGTGTGTAAGTACATATATATATGTAAATATATGTGTATATATAAGTATATATGTATGCATATATAACACTGGCGCCCGGCTAACCGAAAAGTACCTTTTATTTTAAGATTTTGTTTCTCTTTTAAAATTCAAGTGCAAATATGGTTCGGCACAGATGTCCCCATATTGGCGCAATTTTTTTCTGACGCCAATTTCGTATACGCAAGGGGTACTTAACTGGTGCTAAAGTTTCGTTATATTGCTTGATATGGTAACCCAGATGTTGTTGTTCCCAGATGTTGTTGTTCCCAGATGTTGTTGTTTATGCTATTAATGTTTTCGCCAAATTGGCATCAGAAAAAATTGCGCCTATATGGGGCGTATATATGACATCTGTGCCTATGGATCTTATGACGTAATTTTCCTGCTTTTAACATGTAATCTTTTAATTCTAATTTTAAAGTTTTTTTTCTGTTTGTAATAGTCACGTGTAAATAAATTTTTAATTCGAAGTAAACATTATTGTTTGCGCTGTTTATACAACTGGCAACAGTTTAAATTAATAACATTTTTTTTTAAATTTATAAAAAATATCTCTCGAAATGCTGAAAATTTGAATTTAAAATTGAAAAAAAACCTCAAAAAATGAGTTAATTAAGAAACATAAATTCAACCTGCACACCGGGAACTTATAACGTATAAAATGATCTAAAAATGATTAAATTCTCATGTATAGTTTTTGCTCCAATAAAACTTTTTTAATGGAACGATTTGTCTAACTTTAGTATTAAATATCTCTTAAAATAATTCTTCGATTTGAAAACTGTCTGCATCAGCGTGTTTATCAAACATTTCTCTATAATACCACCGATTTTCATATGTTTGTATGCAACAGTTTTCTTAATATTAACGATGAATGGCCATGCTTAAGCATTCAAATTGGATGCGATCTACCCGGAATATCTACGCAGATTTTCATTGGTCCATTTCCAAATCAAAACTTTTTTTTATATATAGAAAGATAAAAAAAAATAATCGCATTTAAAATATATTTTAAATGAACACATTTAAAACAGGTAGTTTAATTTAAGTATTAAATGTAAAACAATCGATTTTACTCAAAAGAAATTCTCGCATAAAAATGCAATATTTATATTTTAGATCTAGAAATATACATAAAAATACTTATAATTCATATTTTTATCCTATTTTAATACTAACGTATTACAACAAACCCACAATCTCATTAGAGACGAAATGTTCCCGAAATTTACTTCAGAATTTAAAGCTTTTAAAAGAAATTTATCAAACCATACCCATCTGAGTCCATCGTATTTAATTCAAACTGTTTGACTAATCTACAACTATTGCCGAGTGGTTAGAGTACTGATCTCTTAGATTTAAGGTAGCTCGGTTCGATCCCAAGGTCATCAACATTTATTTTATCACCATTTTCTTCAGTTGACGTATGGTCCATTCTCACAATCTTTTGACTTTCATGTTCTTGAATAATAATTTTTATTTTAATACACCTTTTGTGTGTTTTTTTTTAATTTCACATACTGGGGAACATCCCATTGCATGATTGCACTACAATATTAACGTGATAAATAAGTTTTTGACGATGTTGGGGGTCCAAACACCTGGAAAACTCCGTTCCGTCCCGTGTCCCTGATGCTGATTTTTAAGTTTGGAGCTGTCTGGATAAAATTGTTTCAATAAAAATAATTCGATGTAATTTTTTTTCTGAAACTTGAACTATTGTTTTATATAAATATGTGGCTAAAAATTAACCTGCACACATTTTCAGGGTTGTTATTATTTTTTAAACTCTGTCCCTGGGTTTTAGATTCTTACCATCCCTCTTCTAAAATTATACAGAAAATCATTTCAGATGCAGACACAGAATTTTTTTTCAAGTTTTTTCTCATGCAGAAGTATGCTAGTGAAAGAATGTCTAAAATTCTTTGGCAGGAAATTTACTGTAGAATTTAAATCAGCATTTAAATATCAATTTCAAACATCGTGGCTTTATTGGTAGTCTCACCGTCCCCAAGTTTTATTCCTGCACTTTTGGAGGTAAATTAAAAAAAAAATAATAATAATTTATTCAATGTTAACAACTGTTTCTAGAGATCAATGAACATTGTGGGTATCACTTAGTCTTAACATTATTTTCCTAAAAATAGGTGGTAAGTTTCCTTACCGTTCCATACTTACCGTCCTTCTTCTTCTTTCTATTTAGTCCCTTTTTTCCAATACCATCCACTTTTTTTTTTTTTACCTTACCGTCCCTTCTTTAACACCCCTTTAAGACAATGTTATACAAAAATTCTGTATTAAAAGTACTACATTGTTATTATTTCTTATTTGAATGTCCTGTGGGTACTATGCAAATTCATTATAAGTAAAATTTAGAAGAAAATAAAAAGTTATAGGGGTAAAATGGTAAGGATAAATTCAACTCGCAAGTTTAACTTAAACCTCAGTTAAATAAAAAAAATTTCGCTGCTGAGCATTTTTTCTTTATTTTGAATCATTAAGGCATTCGTCTATCAGATTAAAATGTTATTTTAGCAAGTTTAATTTTGACAGATTTTTTTCCCCAAAAGTCAAAAGATTGTGAGACGTATATTTTATCTCCTGTAACGAAGAAAAAAAAAATATTCGTCTATAAACGGAAAAATCTTCGTAGCACTGCTGCCAGGAAATTTTGCGTAAATTGAAGAGAGTGTGTGCATTTTTGTTTCACAGATCGTAAAAACGGAAGAAGTCTTTCATAGAATGCAAATAATTATGTATCCTTTTAAAGCAAAATTAATGCTGTATTGAAAAGAATAGATATGAAATATGTATAGAGAGTTTTTAACAGTGAATACTGAAAATGAAAGAGCATTTAGATTTGGATTTAGAAGTAATAAGAACACAAAGATAGTTGAGCCTATCAAAGCTCGTAAAGTGAACAGGAACGAAATTAAACTATCACTTTTGTTCATTGTACCAACATTAGGGTGGTGCGAAAAAAGTCAAGTTGGTATTTCCGAGTTGCTATAGTGCGGAAAAGTTGCGATTGGTAAATACAAGAAAAACAAAAAAAATTTTATTTAAATCGGACTTTATCTTCCGATCCCGCAAACCGCCTAAAAATTAAAAAAAATTGAAAATTTGCGATTTTTCCAGAACTTTTTTCTTTTTTTACGTATACATATTTTTTATCGCTATAGTGAAAAATATTTGCAGATTGTAATGTTTAATAATAATAAAAATAAACAGTTGCGTTTAAAGAATAGCTTCCGATCACGCAAGCTCAATAAAAATCGGCAAAAATTCAATTTTCAGTGATTTTGATGAATAAAGAAAATAATCACCTGAGATCAGTTTGCGTTCCAATATTAACATTTGCATATAAATTGTACAATGTACAACTCTTTGCTTGTTTAGATATTTGATAATGTTTAAACAAACCAGGACTCACCACGGGAAGGTGGCTGCACTTCGAGTTCAAACCACACCCTATCTTCCATCCAACCAATGAGGGTGTTTGCTATTTACATTACTTAAATACATAATTTGTTATAATAGAATCAAAACAATGTATTAAAAAACTAGTGTCGTGACAGTATAAGATATACAATTTGTTATGTCATCTGTTTAAGTCTGACTTTTAGACGCAACTTTGTACTGCGATTTGGTGGTAATGTCTGGTATTATGGACATTGATTTCAGTGTGGCCCTGATGCTCTCTTGATTGGGGCCCACATACCTTAAATGATGCTTCCGTTACCGATTTAATGCACCGCTGGACATCTTACGTGTGGTTGAAAAACTTTTTATCATCCTAGACTGAGATATGACCTGATTGAACGAAGAAATGTACTTCTTCATGGGTTAACCTCCGAAAAAGCGGTGGAAATGTTAATTTTGTCTACATTACAATCAATTAATTTTGGATTGTAGGAGTGATAAAGATTCAGATGCCTTTACCCTTTGAAACATTCTGCCTGTCTTTTAACAGCCCTAGCTCTCTTATGTGCCTCCTTTTATAAAAGACTATTGCCATCAGTAAGTTTTCCGGGTGAGCAAAGAACGAGTTTCATTTAGTTTCAAAGACTACACTTTCTTCAGGTTGTCACGAAAGTATCGATGTTTCAATTGCTCTGTACAGATGAATAGGCCCGTCTATAATGTACTTACAGCATTTTATTTCAAAACAAACTGGCAAGTAAGATTTTAAAATAAATGTCAATATGGCTTTAAGGCATCCGATGGGTTTTCCACGCTCGCGTAAAGTCGAAGGGCTCTATTTGCACAAGTGAGCAATCTGGCATGTGAAATTGGACCGGAGTCACACTTTAATAAGTCATTTGGAAAGTTGTAACTGTTAATTGCTTGACTTACGCCAAGAAGATATCTTTGGTCCTTGCTCAACAGTTGCCTGTCCATTTCTGGAATTTCACAATCAGTCAATTGAAAATTTATCACCGAGAGCTTTACACAACAATGATATTGTGTCCAAATGGTGTATTAAATGATCTTGGGCCAGTAGTTTCAACATTCAAATGTTGAAAAAGATGGCGGGAAGGTAATTCAACAAAATGGAATAAACAAACAACCCACTGCAGTGGTCGTCAGAGATAAACTTCAAGCTTTCTGATAGCACTACCTTTCTATCCAGTATTGGTATTTGTACCATCACAGCCTACCAAATCTAAGTATTCTAAAGAAACCCCTTGTTCAGTAAGACATGAATCTATGAAAGCTACAATGTCCTTAGCAGGCCCGGAGTTTGGAGGCACATGGCCTAAAAAAACTGAGTCACGTTCTTTTATGACAGGAAAGTGTTCCTCTTTAATAGTTCGACGAACCTGTTTAGATGCAATACTTTCTTTATCTGGGGTATCGTCCATTCTACCGTCAAAATAGTATATGCCATGTAGTTCATCTGAATCCAGTTGACTTTTCTGTACATTTTATGGAGTTAGGTGAGACTAGGTGGGAGCGCGTACGCCGACTTCAGCGCTGTTTTCCAACGTGGCTAACGGCAGTTGGGTGCACTACTAAACTTTTCAGACCTGAAACGAACTCTTCGTGGTAAGTTCTAGGTTGTTTAAAAATAACTTAATATGCTCAATAGTATCAATTAACATTTAAATCTTAACCTGAGACTGCAAACTGATCTCAGTTGATTCTATTCTTAATGCATGAAAATCACTCAAAATTGAATTTTTGCCGATTTTTATTGAGCTTGCGCGATCGGAAGATATTCTCTAAACACAATTATTATTATTATTATTATTAAACAGTACAAACTACAAATATTTTTTCCTATAGCGAGAAAAAATATATAAACGTAAAAAAAAAAGAAAAATTTTGAAAAAATCGGAAATTTTCAATTTTTTGGAATTTTTAGGCGGTTTGCGGGATCGGAAGATAAAGTCCGATTTGAAGAATTTTTTTTTGTCTTTCTTGTATTTACCAATCGCAACTTTTCCGCACTATAGCGACTCGGAAATATCAACTTGACTTTTTTCGCACCACCCTAACCAACATTAACGTTTAATGTAATTAAGTTTTTGCTTTAGCAATATTGTTATGGGTTAAAGAAATGGCAAATATATTTAAATCAAATACATTTATATAGACACATATATACGCAACACGTGCACCAAATGCATTAATTATATAACTGAATTCATGTAATTAAAGTAGTACATAATTCATCATAGAAATGGCTTACAATATAGCCCGGTTCTACTCCAAATCCGGAAAAAAAATATTTTTAAGAATAAAATAAGTGCATAAAAAGAGAAAGTAAAAGGCGAATAGAATATTGAAGTAATTAATGATTTCTTAAGAAAATTTTCGGAAATCATTAACATGGCTTCCTTTTAATAGTCACTTTTCCACGATTATCATCAAGTATTAATGACTATTTAAAAGAAAGGGAATTTAATTAAAAATTAATTAATCATTGAAAATACATCTCGGCATGTCATTAGGAACTTGCAGGTGAATTAGCCGGACACATATGAGATTTGAAAAAAAAAAAAAAAAAAAAAAAAAAAAAAAACTAAAAACAAAAGTTTTTTAGGGCCATATCTTGATCATTAAACTAGCGTCTTATCAACGTCAGGTGTAAAAATGTTTTAAGGTACTGCTGGAAACATAAAAAATGTACACGTTTGATACAGGATTTTTAACCATTTGGAAAAATGGTTATTGTCCTCGTCAAGGTAGGAAATCAAAAGCATAACTGAAGCTTTTTATTGGATGCATCCGCATTTTATTCGTTTTATGATTGGTCTATACAGTAATCTGTTTTCCTTTTACTTTCATCAGAGATGGATACTTCTGCTGCCACTATGACAAAAAAGTAATAAAAACTGCAAAAAAAAATTAATAACTCAGAAACAAATTTAGATACAGCTTTCAAACAAATTGCATTTAACAGTACATTTTTTCTCTATACGACGGTGTAAAAAGTAATATTGTGGAATGTTTAGAAATTTAAGAATGAAATTTCATTTAAAATTGGTCGTCAGATTTCTACGATGGAAAAGCCTTTTCCCGAACAGCCAATGAAAAGCTTGGCTAATAAGTAACTTTCAGGTGGATAATAATAACGCTATTAAAGTTTAATTCCTGGCGTATGTAATGTATGATCAACTCCGTGCGATTTTTTGTCAATTTTAGTCTTTGAAAAAATTATTTTCCAAATGGTCGTTGTAATTTGTTAAATTGCTTTTTTTTTATCATTTTGTTTATTGTTATTGTGAAGTTTATCAATTAATTATAAGATTTTAGTTTACTTCAAAATTAAAAAATATATGTAATATCGAACAAGACAACAAATGTGGGGATATGTATTAAATCTGAAAACTAGGAGAAAATCCTACGCATATTATTAAAGTAATTAAGTATTCTCGAAATAAACAGTTCATTTCTGATTGATCGATACTACAAATCAATCTCTCTTAGAACCTTCAAACGTTAAAATTCGTTTATTTTTTAATAATTTATATATATATATATATATACGAGGTAGGATTCAAAAGTTCCCGGACTGACTCTATAACTGTAAAAATATTACCAATTTCATTGCTGAAACACATCCGCCTTCGAAATAAGATCCTTGCGCAACAACACACTTTTGCCATCCGCTGTAAAGGTCATTGAAGCACTTCTAGAATCCATTTTTAGCCATGTCCTTTAATTCAGCCTGCGATGCACTTTTAGCTTCATCTAAAGACTGAAACTGACGACCCTACAAGCGACGTGCAGTTCAGAAAACAGGCTAAAGTCGCATGTTGAGAGATCAGGTAAGTAAGGAGGATGTGGCAAAACAGTTGTTTTCGTTTTCGTAAGGAAGTCACCGACAACTAGGGATCGGTGTGCAGGAACGTTGTCACGCAAAAGCACCCATGAGTGCTCAGCCCACAATTTTGGCCTCTTCTTCCGGACCGACTCACGCAAACGACACAGGATGTCTACATAGATTTCTTTGTTGACAGTGCGTTCTTCAGGGATAAATTCCAGATGCACAATGCCCTGGATATCGAAAAAAACTTCTAGCATGACCTTCCCTTTAGAGAGATCTTGGAGGAATTTCTTCTTCCGTAATGATTTCCAAGTTGCCGATGCTCTCTTGGATTGCGGATCGTATAAAAAACACCATTTCCAGTCTCCAGTAACAATTCTGCAGAGTAGGGAAAGATCTTTGTCAACAGCCGAGATTAAGCCTCCCACCACTTCAATTCGAATTGCTTTTTGGTCTTCGCTTAACATGCATGGTCGACGATTTCAAACTTAAAAGGAAGTAAAAAGTGCATCGCAGGCTGGATTAAAGGGCATGGCTAAAAATGGATACCAGAAGAGATTCGATGACCTTTACAGGCGATGGCAAATGTGTATTGTTGCGCAAGGGTCTTATTTCGAAGGCAGATGTGTTTCAGCAATGTAATTGGTAATATTTTTACAGTTATAGAGTCAGTCCGGAAACTTTTGAATCCTACTACGTATATGTTGCATTCTAGCAACATTGGATTGGCTTTATCGTTGAAAATGCCGTACTGTCTGTCACGATAGTAGTTGTGGATCACATTCAGCGATAATGACGTAAAAGTAGTGGTCAGAACAGATAATTCGAATCTGTTATATTAGTAGAACAAATTGTTGAAATGCAGTTGTCGAGTGAAAACAATGGAATACATCGTTCCGTGAAGTTTCCCCAAAAGAAATTGAAACAACTCATAATATCAGCTAAGCACTTTATTAGAACATCTTGCAAAAAGTGCAGTTTCCACTAAGATAATTAGCCACCGCTCCGTAGTAGTAATTAGGTTTAAACAAAGTTCCAGATAATCGAATAACAGGACGGTGACCAGGGGATGGATGAAAACTGGAAATATGACACAAATCTGCTGAAACACAGAGAGTATCAACTGTTTGTTCCTCACGTGTAAGGATACAAATATGACGTACGTCGCTCTCTCAACCAATGAATAATTAATAATGTCACATCATATAAAGAGTGCGAACAGAGCTAGTGGATGAATTTGAAGCAAAAAAGGATAACATCAGAAATGCGCGGGAAAGTAAAAATGGAAGCTAAAAGAATATTCTCGAAAGAAAAAAGCGCGGGAATGGAACATTTAATTTAAGAATACTAAAAGCGTGATATTTAAGCGATTAAGACAAGTGAGACATTAAATTAAAGGGAATTTAACAGAGTTAACGATAGAGATTATTTAAGGATAAGGATTTAGTGAAAATAAAGTAGTAATTTAGAATAAGATAAGGAAATCGCGGAATTAGATCTAACACACACGCACACACACACACACATATATATATATATATATATAAAGAAAGTTTTGTATTTCTAAGTGAAAGTGTTTCATACTTTCGTTATTGTTTTCTCCGATTTTCCCTCATTCCTACATTTCATCTATTATTTTTCTATGAATTAAATAAACCAAACAATTTATTTATCATAAAATGCATATTTAATGAAAAGTTTAAATATTTGTTTCTTTGTTTTTTTTTCTGACATTCGTTCAGTTATAACTTTTAATAATACATATTAACTGGCTTCGCCTGCTATCGGGCAACACTTTTCATCTAATTTCTACGTAATCTTGTAATATAATATCTAGAACCGAATGAACCTCGAACCGAGTAATAACTGCCTACGGCAGCGTATAGAAGCCATGCTTCCAGACACAAATCCAAATAATTACATCGGGGAGTAAAATTTGAACGTAATCGCTAGATATGAAATCTCGTACCGAAAGTACCTCGAACCTGGTCCCCGCTGACTACAGCACCGTATAGCACGCGTGCTGCACACTTACTGCAAAATCTTGTAAGAGAAAAAAACATTCCAATTATTTGGGGGTTTTGTTTGAGCCACTTTTATAAGTATGTTGATTTCATTTTAAATGTCTTAGTACGATAATTTAATACGGTTGATGTTTTGTCCGTTTAAAAAAAATATTCTATGCAAATTAATGTTAAATTAAAAAAAAATAATTTTATAAAGAAATACGCTGTATGCTTTAAGATATTATAATTGTGCTTAATAAAAGACAATACAGCAGCCATTAATATAACGAGTTGGAACCCGTCGAAATTCGACGAACTAAAATGTTAGAAAGGAACTTCAGATCGAATTTATAATAAACCTACAAAAATAATTACAATAAAAAATTCCTCTAACATTGGTTGTATCACTCTTAAAACAAATAATATTTTTTCCCTAAAATTACCAAAATATTTCCACAAACTTTAATTGCTTAAATTATTGAAAAATTAACCTCTATTAGAATACGTAATCAAGATGAATAGTTATGATGAATTTATCGATTGAGGCTCTTATGTTTGTTTTTACGGGATGAGAAATCAGTAAAAAGTATTTCGCTTTGTCACATCATAAAATTTCCCCCCATAAAATCTAAACTGTACGTTATTTTCAAATTCTCATAATTTACATACGCACCACTCAAATTCACAATTTGAAAGTATTTTAACGCGCAATAGATTATTAATGAATCTATTTCCAAACTTAAGTCACGTTTGTCCGATACAACTTTTCATGTGAACTTTAAGTTCTGATCCCAATACCCGCGAAAAAAGAATTATTCAGAAATTTGCTTTTAGTTGTCATATTGGCCATTTAGTATCGGTCAAATATTTAGTTTTATCAAAATAAATGATCGTATTGTTTTAAATATGACATAATTTTTACTTACTGAATCATTTTTCCTAGCGTCTCAAACTCAGTATCAGCGTAATGTAAAAATATTGAAATGCAACTGATTTATGAAGAAAAATGCGTGTTCTTTTTTAATGTCTGACATCATTTTCTGTTCAAAAATTATAAAAAAGTTACTTTTATCTGTAATGTGAAAATGGCATCAATAAGAATATAATCAATAAAAATAATAAACCATGACTATTTTCTCTTTACTTTCAATATAAATGGAGTACTTCAGTTGCCACGATTACAAAATTTGTATTAAAAACTACAAAAAAATTAATATCTCAAAAATAAATTGAGAGACAGCTTTCAAGCAAAGTGCATTTAAAAGAGCATTTTTTTCCTAATACGGCGGTGTTAAAATTTAAAATGTGCGATGTTTAGAAGTTTAAAAATTTGCCGTAGATATAATTGCAAAACCGAAATTTTATTTCAAATTCCAAAGTGTTGCCATTCGCAAAATGACGTATGCGTTACGCACAGATATGTTTGTCCTTTATAATATAGATAGCGCTGAATATAATCTGTTCGATAAATACAATTTATAACATACATCTCTCATTAGAGAATCTTTAGTAAATGTGTTAGTACGGATTAAGTAAATTATTCTTATATTATTCAATATATTAAAAAGACATGTAACATAACCCTTACATTCATTTTGGTAAAAAATTCGAAATGTAAATGTCATTTAAAATCTTTATCGTTTATTTAATCAAATTCAATAGCATTAATATAATTATTTAAAGTATTTTCTTCATAATTTACGCTTTTAAAACAATTTTCTAGGATAATTTAATGGTTATCTTTACGTCACTAAAGTTATTTACTCTTAGCGCGAAACAAACAACAACAAAAATAAATTGCTGATTTAAGTTTCCAATAATTTTGGAGATGCTGCAGCTGCTTCTTTTCATCCGATCAATTTATTTTTTAAACCCTATTTATCATTGTGTTCAAAAGCAATTTTTATAATTCATAGTTATCAGAAATTAAAAGCTTTTACTAAATTGCTTATTTCTTTTTAATTTTAACGCTATGTTAATTAAATTAAATAATAAATTTTACTACAGTTTTTGTTGAGGGAACAGAATGGAAAATTTCTTTATTAGTAAAGAAACTTTGTTTAAAAACACTGAAACATAGTTAATAGAATCAAACAGATTAAATGGAAATGATAAAAACTCGATTCTGCAAAGTCTCAAAATTTAAAAATTTTTATTGTAGTAAAATTTTTGCATTAAAGATTTATGATTATAAATATATTCCTATAAGAAATTCTAGTCCTAAGACAGTGTGTTGTGTGTATAGAAATGTTGCGTGGATATACTGTTAAAAAAGTGCAACAGGGTGTCCAGCCTTTGAACCGTTTTTAGTGAAAACGGTTACATACACGCAATTTATCTTTTATTCTGACCAATAAGATGCTTCATAATATGGTCAAGTATCCATTATCTATTTCAAAAAAGATTGAATAATTGGACTGTTTTCTGTAGAGTTTTAACAGTGTAATGCTGTGTCAATGGATATCTTTATCAATAATTAAATGTCGAATTCAGGTAGAGTCCTAAAAATAATTATAACCCCTAGTAATTCTGCTAAATATGTTCGTATAAGGAAACATGCGTACCAATTGACTGGAAATAATCTTTTTATTTATTAGTATGCATAAATCAACCTTTTGAAACAATATGCATGCTTAAAATTGAACCAAGCTCAGTTTTATGAAATGGCAATATCAACTTTTGACCCTGTGTTAGTTCAGAAAATTATATAGTAAATGCATTTTTCGTAAAACTTCATAGTTACATGTGTTCACACTTTACTAACGATAAATTCACACCACGAACGTGGGTAATATTTCTCCCAAAGCAACCGATTGAAATGGCTCGTTTATTATTTTTTTAACGAATGTAATTTGAAAAGAATGTGAATGGGGAACAGATTTAATTAGAAATGAAAATATGTGAGACACTGGAGCAATATGTTACGCATACGATAATAGATATGCAGTAAACTTTAAAAATATAATAATCTATGCTTAGAACAATATTGTATTCGGTGAACTCTAGGAATTTACACAAATATAAAAAAGGGCTAGGAGTATCGGAGGTGAAAGAAAACATTTTGACTGTGCTTTAGTATTCCTTTTCTTTCTGTTTCTAGAGTTTAAAACTTGATTTGTCTCTTTGGAAGATATCTGTCTGTGTAAAGTATTACTTAGCTGTATTTGTGATGCATTTTGTTTTACCTCTCTTATAAGATTTTCTATCTATAGAATTCCATGGTCTATCAGTGAATGGACCCTATTATTAATGGAAGAAATATTACTTTAAATTGCATGAAGATGTGGTAAAAGCCAGCAGTTTTTTATCCTCATTCAATTAAATTTAGAGATATGAGTTTTCCGTTTTTGTAATGCTCTTGTATCAACAAAAGTAAAATCTTTAAACGACTAAATGTTTACTTCCTTCTATCTATAATAGAAGAAACTGTTATCCAAATTCCTTTTAGACTTCTAGTTTTTTGACGGATTTAGATATTTAAGAGGTCAGAGATCTCAAACACACGTTTTTACAAAATTTTTGTCGATCTGTGTGCGTGTGTTTGTTCGCTATGTATCATCGAAATCTGCATGAGTTTATGCACGTAATTCAACCAAATTTATATATATGCATTGCCTATGGCCAGCAGGTCTCAGTTGAATATGGGGATATTCCGAAGGAAGGGGCAGCTGTGATAGCGATTTTCGTGCCATTTTTATTTATGTATCTTAGGAAAGTGTTTGAAGTTATGCAAAGAATTAAATCAAATTTCATATATATATATATATTTGGGGATATTCCGTGGTAAGGGGCAGCTGTGATACAGCGATTTTCGTTTCGTATTTTCATTATCGTATCATAAGAACGTGTACGACGTTATGGATACAATTGAACCAAACTTTACAGATAATTTTTTAGCTAACCCCAGTAAATGCTTTTTTAATTTGGTGATATTCATCTGGAAAGAAGCACCGTGTTAGCGATTTCCTTGAATTTTTGGTGGTTTACTTGAAGAATTTATGAATATATTTCAGCAAAATTAGGTAGATTTGGTAAGAAGTAGTACCTATTGCATTCTCCCCTATGTTGGAATTTCTAAAAAAAATTGCAGATCATGACCCCTAGAACTCAAAGCCACCCCCAGTTAAAAACTTTATATATCTATCTATCTAACTATCAATATGTATATATATATATATGTATCACTTTTTTATGGACACGAAAACTTGAATAATTCGGAGCAAATCTCTTCCGAACTGATACATAAAATCAAGGTGCAGAAAATCTTCAGCAGTCAAGTTCGTTAATAGGCAAAATCGAACCAAACGTGTCGAAATAGGAAAGAGTTTTGTGAAAACCGAAAAAACCCAAAACTTCTTAATTATAATACACATCGAATCAGTTTAAAGTTTTTATTACTTCTAAAAAAGGTCCAAAAATTTATATAAGACAGATTTTTGAGAGAAATAAAAATGCGCCCGAGTGGTGAAAAATATAGGACTTTAGGGAAAAAAAATCATTACCTCGTCAATTTACAAAATATCGAATCCAGTTAAGCTTATTATAAATCTTATTATTATCTACAACTTTTGATTTCATAGGAAGTTTTTAATAGGACCAAATCTTACTGCAAAATCCATTATAAACGAAAACATAAAATAGGGATTGAAGAATAAAAAAAATCCATAATTTCGCCAAATCACAAGATACGCATGATTTTTTTATAAATTTTCTTAATATTATTTACAACTTTTATACTGACAAGTTTTTCATAGGACGAAGTCTTACAGCAAAAGCAATTTAAAAATACATAGTGGGTGAAGAAAAAATTATCGTATAAAGGGTGTACTCAAATCCAAACTGCTTACCTTACGACTGAATTTTAAATTCATTTTTGATCTCAAACGAATCCAATTGGCATGTTCTCTTATTCAGAAACTATATAAGGTGCCGTATAAGTCAAGTTTTTGATAAAGGTGGAATTTATTTCAGAAAATTCTGTCAAAGTGGGCATTTGAACAGAATTTCGCTAAGTGATAATGCTGGAAACGAAAAATATGGCTGTACTGAGAAAATAATTGTTTATAAATCAAATTCTAATTAATTGAATAAAAAGTAAAAACACGGTTCAGTTATAAATCTCTTCAAAATCACTTCAGCATGTTTCATGTTTTTTTCTTTTATATTGAGTCTGAAAATGTGTCGGAAAATTTCGAGTTATGGGATAATGGAAAAATATTTTTTTGAATACCGCCATAACACGATTCTGATAAAACTCTTGCAGAAAATGAAATTAAAAACTTGTGAAATGCGGCTAGATAAAATTGTTAAATTAGGTTTATCTCTAATCTTGATTCAGTTTTTGTTGGTGAAATTATATATAGATGTAATGTCAAAGAGCGAAATTTGCATAATATTTAGAAGAAAATGGACCTGGCGGCGCGACGGCTCTGCAATAGCGATCTTAGATGCGAGGTTTATTTTGTATCAGCGGAAAGTGTATGAATTCATGGATAGAATTGAACCAATGTTCATATATATGTGTTTGACTACGGATGTCAGATCCCAGTAGAAAATGGGAATATTCCCCTGAAGGAGGTCTCTGTGATCGTCATTTAATTAGTGACTCGCATGCAGGGATTAACTAGATACTTTGCATTCTCTGTTTCCTATCTAACGAAAGCATAGCGAAGGGAATTGGTATGGAAAAATCGGATGGAATGAAGACCCTTTTCAGCTTCCCTCTATTCTGGTTCTGTGAAGGCACATGAGAGGTGTATTTCTAATTGGGAGGCCTTCAGGCAGTCTGTGAAATATGACTAATATCAACGTGTCTTACTGACTCGGTAAGGCAAAGAGCAATTCTTCGCCGGATCACGTGAATTCGTTTGTTTCTAAAATGCAGAATTAAACAAATTACGATTTTTTAAGTATTAACATGTATGAGAAGAGAGTTTTGAGAAGGGCACATCCGACTAGTTCTTAGGGAGTTCCATGAAATTTAAAAAAACGTAACTTTTTGAAAATTTATGGGAAGACTATTTCAAAAGAAATATTTTTCCATTTCAGTTTGTAGTCTTTATTATCATGCACAGTGTATAATAAGTTTAAAATAGTTTAATGTTCTTTCAGAAGAAGTATCTGACAGAGACAAAAGAAATATTTAACATTTTTTAAATGACCTTCAAAAAATAAATACACCTATCTGAAATAATGTAGCCAACCATCACATTTAATCTTAAATGATAAAAGAAAAAACATGCGTATTTAAACATTTATTAAAGTACCGAAATCTAAAATTTGAAAACATACTATTTCAAAACTAACAGTAAATTTAATGATTAATGACCATACATGTGCATTATATTGAGCCTGTTAAAGTAACTGGAGTATTTTTAGAGCGGCATTTAAAGAGCTCATTTACACACTTTTACTTGCATAACGACATCTCACTTCTAGTCTGAATATAATGCATGTTTATTCCTTTTTTATTACAATTCTACAACGTTTATCGAAAGATATATTTAGCAATAATTCCTTGAAATTTTATTAGGTAGTACTGAATTAATCTTTCTTTACGGAAAAGTAAATTGCACTGCGCAAAACAAAACGAGTAAAATTGGAACATTTGCATCAATATTTCTTTTCCAAAGAAAATTTCTAAAGTAAACTGTTATATTTATACAGTTAAACTGATCACATTAAAGAATAAATAGTCAGATTTATCTATATAATTTTACAAGAATATTTTTTAAATATATGTAAATATGAAAAACGGAATGTTTTTTATAATTTGAGGATTAATTTAATATATCACAGTAAATTTCTTAAAAAGTATTCCATATGAATTTATTATATATATGTCATTGTAATAATTTATTAAGGATAAAACAGAATTTGTTTGAAAAAATATTTCAAACGGATTTATTCCATTACAGAATATTTCAAACAAATTTTTATAAAGCAAACATTAAAGTTATCGTATATATTTTTATATAATAGGGAAATATCTCTCTCTCTCTCTCTCTATATATATATATATATATAGCGCATTAAACAGACATTTTCTAAGAATGTAGACAAACTCCATTTTTAATCATATTAATCTCATATAGCAAATTAGATCATAACGCTGTCAAATTAAATTCCACATTGATGCATTTATGTACAGATTCGCTCATGATTTTAACATTACTTTGGAGTATACTAAAGATTGATGATGCATATATAAATTGCTTTTGGCTATCGCCGTTTGTGATAATTCACTTTATTAAATTAGTAATTAGAATATTTAATTAAATCTTTTGTTACATGTTGCAGATAAATTAACTTTTTATTATGCTTTGGTAAGTTTAAGTAGTTTATGCTAATTTACTTTGTATGTATTCCTTTTAATTCAATGAATAGCTACATTATCTTGCAGGTTTTCGAATAAACTTGAATAATAAAACTATGATTATTAACCATTCTAAATATATGACAAGTATAATTGATTTCATATTTAATTTACATAGTTGATGGAACATTAATAGAAAGTCACTTTTACGCATTATCTATATCACGCATTGTACATATATTTTTTCCCTTTTTTTTTTTTTTTTTTTTTTTTTTTTTTGCCGTATGAAATATAAAATCTTCATTTTCTCTAACAGATGAAAAGTGTAGCATTGTGTATTAATAAAGTTTTAAGTATTTTAAGTGTCAGAATATTTGAAGAATGCAGATTACTAATATACGTTGAAGAAATATAAACTAAACTAGTAAGTTATGGTCGAGTATGTCATTTTCCATTACAAAATTTACTGCTATATTAATCTCATATTATTTAAAAGAGCACAGTTTCTCATGGACAACAAAAGATAAGGGCAGAATATTTCAATAGAAAGAATATCAATAAAGAACATTTCTTTAAGTTTAATATGAAGTTATCGGGGCCAGTGAATAAAAAGCACTGCAGAAAATTGCCCCTTGTTAGACATTAAAATCACAAAATTGGATCACCTTATGTATTTTAATTGACAAAATCGAGAATAACATTTTATTATTTTATACAAAACTGAAAATTCGACAAAACTGGTGCATTTATACAAAATAGAAAATGCGACACATCTGTAATGTACGTTGTTACAAATCTAGGTTACTAAGTAGAAAATAATGAGAATTATGTTTCAGATGATTTGAGTTTATTGTATTAATTTTTTAATCGTTTGCTACAATTGACGTTTTAATTTTATTTCTATATTTTTGTAGATACTTCATAATTATTAAAAAATATATCTGTCAATTAGAACGAATATTAAGTTGATAGTCTGAAGCATTAATCTATTGCTTTTTATTTAGTTTAAAAAAATATGTACTTAATATTTAAATTAACAACACTGGTTTCTAAAAATTAAGGAAAAACAACAAAAACAGTGATTACTCAAAATGTTACATGTAGATTTTAATAAAATTCAGCCACAATATGCAACACAAAGTAGGGTATAAAATAACATTAAAATAAATTACCAGACGATTGTGGTGTTTCAGAAATTAACCCAATTATAAAATGAACAAAATAAATCAGCCAGTTTGGTATAGGAAAAGTACCTTTAATACGGGGTATGATCACTCATAGAAGCAATACAGCACATACAGCATGTGTGATACTGTCAATTATGCGATTGATAAGTTCGATAAGATCGAAGTACGAGCCATTGATCTTGTAAAGCAGTTGTAAGCGTGGCAAGGGTCTCAGGAGTGAGATTGAGAGCACACACACATCTTTCTAAAGCAACCCAAACATGTTTGACTGGATTCAAATCCGGTGATCGAGCTTGCCGTTACATGCGCCTAATTGTTTGGTGCTGAAGATAATCTCCCACTATGCGAGCCCTGTGTATTCTAGCGTTGTCGTCCTGTAACAGGGAATCATTACCTATTGCGCCGACTTAAGGGTGCACATAAACATCAAGAATGTCATCTCTATAGATGTGAGCATTCACAGTTCCACGTGGAAAGACATGGGGGTCTGTAAGTGCACCCAAAGTGATACCACCTCAAACACAGACACTGCTTCCTCTGTATGAATCTCTTTCATGAATGTTTGATGGATGATAACGTGTTCGTTGGTCTCTCCAAATCAAATAACTCCTACTATCGCTTTGGGGCTAAACTGGCACTCATCCATGAAGAAAACATGCCTCCACTGATCAACCATCCAGTGGACATGTTGATGTGCCCACCTTAAACGTTCTCTCCGGTGACGTGAGGTGCATGCAAATGGCACGCAAATGGCTGGTCGCATCGCGTAAAGAACACCTTCATATGGAGCCTTCTATGCTCAGTAGACGTTGATACCAACCTTCCAGTGGCTGAATCAAAGGAGGCTCTGTGATGAGAGGGGGCTGCTGTTCTATTCTTTCGTAGACATAACCGCAAATATCGGTCATCCGTACTTGACGTAGCTCTGGCCCGTCCTTGGCTGAATCTTCTGGAGTCTGAACCAGCGGTTTGAAATTGTTTCCAAAGCCTATGTACAACAGAAGGACTCGCATTTAGCCATTTGGCCGCCCGTCTCTGATTTTGACATGCTTTCAATCTTCCAATAGCTCTGTATCGCAGTTCGGATTACAAATCATACCTCTAGGTCATACTAATGAATTGGCTATCTCCGTTTTCCTATCTCATAATCACAGTGACACCTGCAGCCGTACTCTCTAATTGCATTTTTGTTCTCCTCACAGACGATGCAATCCGATTGCAGAGCCACTAATTTGCAATTTGTAATTTTATTCAGCATCTCTTAGTTAACAACATATGCAAATTTCATACGGATAAGTTTCTTTTTGAACGAGTTATCACTCTTTTTGTGATTTTTCCATAATTTTTGGAAATCATTGTATTAGATTCATTTCATTTCGGAATGCTGCTCAATTTCGGGTTGAAGTTTATTAGTTTTGATCTGTCTGTTCGCACTGTATTCTGGTAGACTTCATGTCGATTTTTGGTTCCCGGTGGGATACAACTTCACCCATGCAAGATTCTGCAATTGAATATGTTTGTACTTTGGAGGTGTCCAATATTCAGGGGTAAAAGCGTAGAAATATACGTGTTAGAAATTGAAAAAATATTCGCTAAATAGAGATGTTCGCTTTCGCATTATGTACGTTATACAGGTTTTACTGTGTATAAAATATTCACATTAAATGCATTTTGGGCTTTTTTTTTTTTTTTTTTGAAAAAGCGACTGAACTTCAACCCGACCCATAACAGTAAATCCTAATCTAAAGCACACCGGAACTCGGAAAAATGAAAGTCAATCCGATCCCAAAACGCGAACATGTAGCACCAACACCACTCTACCGAAACTGCATGTCGGGTAGATTTCGGATAAAACGGGTTTACAGGATCCGAGGAATGACTTTAATCCAGGTTTATCCATACAAGTACGCCTAAGGTATTGAAAGATTATGCATACCTTTTAGAGTAAAAAATATATGTAGGAACTTCAACTGATAATTTCCGTTGACTCTCAAATCTGCTCAAACAGAACAGATTTACATCCGAACCCTCAAGAAAAAAAAATTAATAGTTTGTTTAAATGTTATTAAAGAAAACATTTTCTTTTTAATTTCATTAATTTAGTAGAATTTGATTATTTCTACAGACGATCAACTTAGTCATTCTTTTAAAGAGACTGGGAAGTCTGCGAAAACTATTCCTTTAAAGGCCATATCTCGTTAAAATATGCTTGAATCATTATGATTTTTTGTATTTTAGTTTATTAAGAACTTAAAAAATATTTTAAGATAAATAAATAGTATTTCGGTTTAAATATAAATTTAAAACAGTAATGTAAACAAACTAATTTTTTCCTCGTGAAAGTTTTGAGATATTAAATTTGGTATACTTTTTAAAATCTAATTAAAATCTAACCTCAAAATCTTGTGTAATAGAAAAAAAGTACTTGATTTTATTATACTGAACCTATTTTAATGTTTATTACATATCTTTAAAAAGATAAAAAATGATAAATTTCACTTATTAAAAATCTATATAATTTTGTGTTACATATTTACCATTTACAAAAATATCATAATGTTTAACAATTTAAAAATAGGTGCACAAGATGCAGTATCACGTAATCTATCATACTTTAAAATTACAGAGATGTATTTGAAACAAATTTTGCATAAAGTTTACCATTACATGAAAAAAATCGCATTTTAACAAAAATACACACACACACACAAAATCCCACATTTCAAATTTAAATATTTCTTAGAACTAAAAGAACCCTATCACATAGTCAATTTGTGCCAACATTTCTACATCTACTACATACTTTTTAGATATATTTCGTAAAAAATACTACCCATTACATTCTTCAATATGATTTTATTTCTCAAAATTTTGAAGATCTAAGCCGATCATGACCCCTAAAAAACTTTATATCTATCTATCTATCTACCTTCTATCTATCTATCTGTCTATCTATATCTATCTATCTATCTATCTATATATATATATATATATATATATATATATATATATATTATATCACATTTTTATGGATAGGATAATATCTATAATTTTGCACAAATCTCTTTTAAACTGCTACATAAAATCAAGAGGCAGAAAATCTGCCTCTATCTATCTCTGCTTATATCTATCTATCTATCTACTTTCTATCTATCTATCTGTCTATCTATATCTATCTATCTATCTACTTTCTATCTATCTATCTGTCTATCTATATCTATCTATCTATCTATCTCTCTGTATATATATATATATATATATTATATCACATTTTTATGGATAGGATAACTTCTATAATTTTGCACAAATCTCTTTCAAATTGCTACATAAAATCAAGAGGCAGAAAATCTCATTCAAGTTCGTAAATGGGCAAAATCAGACAAAAATGGTGGAAATGGCGAGTTTTTTTTTTTTTTAATTGTGGAAACGGAAACAAATCCATAACTTCTTTGTTATGGTACACATCGAATTTGT
This sequence comes from Maratus speciosus, assembly GCA_963932465.1. Taxonomy (NCBI): domain Eukaryota; kingdom Metazoa; phylum Arthropoda; class Arachnida; order Araneae; family Salticidae; genus Maratus; species Maratus speciosus. Next base: position 437,832,676 of record OZ010789.1, read on the forward strand.
TTAAAGTTATTATTGCTTCTATTAAAAGGACCTAAAATTTATTCATGGCAGATTTTTGATATCCTTAAAAATGGCACCAGGGGATGAAAAAAATAAGATTTTAAAAGGGAAAAAATTTCATAACTTTGTCAATTCACAACATATCGAATCCACTTACATATCATACAGCACGATCGTGCTGTATAGTAGAGCTCAGCCGCATCTTTTACGTTTTGAAACATGGTGAAAAGGCAACAACTCAATTACAATCCAAACCAGAAAACATTCAGTGATGAATAATGGCTTTTTGGAAAGGTCTTAATTTAGCGATGTGCCTTTCGAAGGTCGGGGCGAATCGAACCCGGAACCACAGTATGGTGGTCCTGATTATACTGTGGTCCCGGGTTCGATTCCTGGCTCGGGCTAATTTTTCACTCCAGTTGGGTTTATTGTATTTATATGTATGTATGTCTGTAAAATATTTATATATACCTTTAAATGTTGAATGCAGGCGTTATTTATGTGTGTATGTGTGTTTTAATAAATATTGTAGTATGTGTGTTTTATTATAATTATCGTAGATCGATGTAATAGTAAAATCTATTCATCATTGTCCGGTCATCCAAGGCTGTCGTATAGATGGCTGGTGACTTCCCCAACATGGTTTATTAGTGACAAATTGCAGACTCAGGCATCGGCCGGAGTAGCTCAGTGGTTAGAGCAGTAGTCTTGTATACTGTGGTCCCGGGTTCGATTCCTGTCTCTGGCTAATTTTTTCCTCCAGTTGGGTTTATTGTATTTATTGTATGTATGTCTGTAAAATATTTATACATACCTTTAAAATTAATATTGTTGGACCGAAAGTAGAAGAGCTAGCAACGTTTTCGTCACTTGATTTTAGCAAGGCTGTATAGTATTATAGTAGTATTTTCTATATGCGCTTCCGTTTTATGGTGTAGTATGTATGCGAACGGTCTGGCTGGCGGCAGACGTTATGTTTACCTGCGAGAGAAGGGGTTATGCAGGTGAAAAAAAAAATTCAAAATTACGTCATTTTAGCAAGGTTAATGCTTCTATATGTTCTTACGATTTATGGTGTAGTACGTATGCGGACGGTCTGGCTTTAGGGAAACGTTGCATTTACCTGCGGGAGAAGGAGTTATGCAAGTGAAAAAACTTCAAAAATTTGGTATTTTAGCAAAGCTCATTTTCCTATATGCTCTTCCCTTTTATGGGGTAGTATGTATGCGGACGGTCTGGCTGGCGGGAGACGTTGCGTTTACCTGTGGTAGAAGGAGTTATGCAGGTGAAAAAACTTCAAAATTACGTCTTGAAACACTTTTGACCTTCCTTGTACCTTTCAAGGCCAAGGTTGAGAAAGGTTGTATCAAGGAATGTCTTTAGTTTGTTGGCTAGAAAAGTAGAAATATGGCTTTTGGAATTAAATGATCCTGCGAGTGTACAAACGTTACATTTCGATATGTTTATTCGTTATGGGATAACACACACTAAAATAATTTTACTGAAAGTGTGAAATAAAAGCTACCTGCAAATGTTGATGAAAGTGTATTAAATGTAATTACTGTAAATTTTATAAAATAATTCATGTTTTAAGAGGTAAAACAAATCGTTGCATATTTTCTAAGGAAGAAAAACCGCCATTTTTACAGAAACTGTTATAAAATCGGAAAATAAATATGAAACACTTGATTTTCTATGCATTTTACAATATAGAGTAGTAGACTTTTTTAAAACGCATTTAGCCTAAAATATAATGGGAGACAAAATGAGGTGAGATTTACCCCACGCGTGTGTTAACGTTACAAAAATAGGTGCGTGCGCTTACGGTTCAGCTAATTATGCCCTAAATGACGCCCGGTAACATGCCCCAATTGTCTGTAGGCTCAATTATAATTTATCCGTACCAAATACGCCAATTGTCAATAGACTCCTTGACGTAATTTATCTCCTTAATTAATGCATACTTTACAAAGGACACCTACTTTCCAATTTTCCTGATTTTTTTATCATGGTTACAGTTAGATGTAAATATGTTAGTCATTATCGTGGTAGTTTAGTTTGACCTCCGAAATATTATTATAAATATTCAATATTAGTAATACTTCTGATATTATTTACAGGTGTATTTTATAGTATTTTCAATCACTTTTGATCATTTTTCTGCATTCAGTCGTTTTCAGACTTTTTTAATTTTAAATTCCCATTAAGTTTCAAAGACAGAAATTTTCACTTTTTATAATTTTTTCGCAGTTTTAATTCATTTCTTATGACTGTTTCTTACCCTAGCTTTATGCGTGTTTGAGGGGTTGGCCTAGGATACTGCATAATCCCTTAAACCAGAGGAGTGTAGTTACATAGCAGAAAATTCAAGAGATCACACTATGTATAAAACTTAGTCTAAAGACTAGTCTGGTGGTCAGTCCTGAGTAAAGTACAGCTGAATATCCCAATATGGGGTTTAGCAATAAGTATGGGGTCATCAGAGCTCTTGAAATACACTGGTGAACCAATGTTTCTGTTAGTTTTTGATTGGGACAATTGGTTGGGCCGGTTAATTGGGATCATTGGTTCGTTAATTGGGGCGGTTGTTCGGTTAGTTGAAGTTGGTTGATTAAGTTCCTGAAAGGATCTGAAAAAGATGTGAAATGATATAAAAAACTGGTGGAGCCAGAGAGAAAAGTAAAGCTCAATCTAAAAAAGTTATACAGTAAAAAATTTTCAAATAGTTTCATTTTTAAAAAGTAAGTAGTGCGTAGAAAAGTAATGGAATCAGATTATCTGTAAAGCTCATGAAATTACCCAAAATTTTGTTGATAGCTGAAAATGTGGACTGAGCTTTACTGTTGCCTTGTATTCAAAATCATATTATCCACTCAAAATGAGTACTGGGCAGGAATGTAGTGGAGGGTATACGGTGGTATACGCTGTATACCTTCTGGAAATTTTTAAGGAACACCGTATACCCTCTGTTTCTCAAAAAAGCTATAATATATGTACACCAGGGTATACCCTCTACCTTGAGCGTATACCCTCTGCTTAAAGCGTTTACCCTCTGTTTTTGTTACGACTACACCACTGGTACTGGGCATAGTAAGCAGAATGTGTAGTTATGTGCAAAAAAATTTCTGTCAGGCCCAGAATTGTGGACATGATTGCATCAAGTCAAGTTAAACTGCACAAAGCTGAAAGAATGTAAACCATGAAGTAATATTTTAATTATAACATTAATATAGTCAAGTTGTTGAGGAATTGTTGTTATTAACTTTTCTGACATAACACATGTACACTATTAAAAATTTGCAGCATTCTGGCAGGTCATTTGACCGTTTTTTCCGAAAACGGTTACACAACCGTACTTTAACACTATTTTGACCATATTATTGGCCATTTTATGATCAGAATATAGTTAAATTATGGTTATGAAACAGTTTTTTCAAAAAACGGTCGAATGACCTGCCAGAATGCTGCAAAAATTTTAACAGTGTAGTGTAATAATTTTTCTTTCATGTAATTACTGTGAAAAGGGAGCCTTATGTCAATGGCTTTAGCCAGACAAGTAGTTACCATATGGTTGAATCGTACATGCTTAGGGTTTTGGGCTTATTTTGGACTTTGATCTTACAGGCTTATCAGTGACCCCTGGAATGGAATTTGGTCCATACTTCGTACTGAATGATCTCTCATTTTCTCGATACCTCTCAAATTCTCGCTCATTTCCAAATCAACCTTTAAACTTTTTATATAAGCCCAAATTTTTAAACTGGTTATGAATGATTGGAATTCAGAATGAGTTAAAAATGCCTTTACTTCCCTGATTGATTTTAAGGCACCAGTAAAGCTCAGTCCACATTTTCAGCTATCAACAAAAATTTGCGTAATTTCATGAGCTTTAGAGATAATCTGATTCCATTACTTTTCTACGCACTACTTATTTTAAAATGAAACTATTTGACAATTTTTTACTGTAACATTTTTAGATCGAGCTTTACTTTTCTCTCTGGTTCCGCCAGTTTTTTATATCATATTATAAATATTCATAATATTTAATATTTAATACATGATTTATCACATTGATAACTAAACTTATAACCCTCAGAATGAAAAATGTCAATGACTGGAATCGAACCCGGAACCCTTGGAATAGGGCTCCAAGTACTCTTTCATTTAAGTTAATAGGACGATACCTAGCTTAACATCTGTCACTCACACATGTTAGTAAGGCTGCAACTGTAGCACAAGATGAAATAATCTTCATGTGCACACAATCTTACGGCGAAACATGAGCCACAAACAAACCCAGCATCGGTGAACACATATATAATTTTATTAATTTTCAGCAATGAAATTACGTTGAAATTACATGATTTATTACATTGATAACTAAACGTAGAACCAACAGAGTGAAAAATGTCCAAGACGGGAAGCGAACTCGGAACCCTTGGAGTAACGCTCCAAGTGGTCTACCATTTAAGCTATGAGGACGATACTCAATTTAACATCTCTCATTCACATATGTTGGTAAGGCTGCAACTGAAATTTAATTGAAAAATTAATTAGAATCATGTTCTCAATATTATCTACAACTTTTATATTGGGAAGATTTTGGTAGAACCAAATCTTACAGCCAAAAAAGTAAAGAATTAGTCTGTTGTGCCAATCCCAAAACTTTCTTCTATCTCATACATCTTAATATTTCAAAAAGTAGTTACAGATATGAATGCTGCAATATTATTAGTTCAATATTATACCAACTTTGATTTTCATCTAAAATTTCTGCTTCAGTTAATTAATCGGAGTAAAAACGAGTTAACCCTCTCATGCATACGGACCTCATATGAGGTCGTATAATTATTGCATTACTAAGCAAAATAATTTTGAGTATTCATCTATGGAGATTTGATTTGTGGACAGATAATACCTAGCATGCAGTACAATAATAAATTTATTTTATAATTTTTTCTCATTTATCACAAAAAAGGATTTTTTGTGAATAATGAAAAATAATGAAAAATAATTTATGCACAAGAGGGTTAATCGCGTTCATGATATTTATTAGAATCAATAGTTTCTCTTTATTACATTGAACATCAGCTGTTTGAAAATTGCCGTATTAGCAGGACGCTAATTCCCGTCGCTACTCGAGCCGCCGATGGAAAACAGAACTACGAATAATCGAGGCAATTATACAAAAATCGCCATCGGAGCGCCCTTAACGGCGGAATATTTCCAAATTCAAGGTGGACCTGCTGGCAATAGCCAAAAATATACACAAAAAATTTGGTTAAATCCTGTTCATAACTTCATACACTTTTCTATGGTAAAATAAAGAAAGTGGCAAACAAATCGCTATTACAGCAACCCCTTCCAGCTGAATATTTTCAAATTCCAGGAGAAAGTACTGGTTACAGCCAAATACATACACAATTTTTTTTTCAATTCTATGCATAACTTCATACACTTATTGATAGTAAAATAATGAAAATGACACAGACGTCAATATTACAGCGTCCTCCTCCGGCAGAATATTTCCAAATCGAAGGAGGACCTACTGGCCATATCCAAATATATATATATATATATATATATATATATATATATATATATATAAATCATTCAATTCTATGTATTACTGTATAAACTTTTCGATGGTACAATAATGAAATTGCACAAAAACTGCTATAAACAGTGCCTGCTTCTGGCAGAATATTTCTAATTTCAAGGAGGAGCTGATTGCGACAGCCAAATAGATACACAAAAAAATTGGTTCAATGCTATTCGTAACTGCATACACTTTTTGATGGTAGACTGGCGGCACAAGGAAACATGGACTGACAGACATTTTATATAAATGGGATTTTTGCAATCAGTGATTCCCTAAAACGTGTAAATATGTTAAAAACTGGAAGTCGAAAAAAATTTCGATTACAATATATTCTTCCATTGAAGATAGAATGATGTAAAAATGCAGGAGAGGGGGGGGGGGGGGGTGTATAATAAAAAAAATCACATCTCATTTAATCCGCCATTATGGCGATAAAATAGTATTATTGGCGTGATGAAAATTTTTGAAAACCCTCAGAGATGTTGTATATAGGTTTGCATTATTAAACGAGCGCGTGTCTCAATAAAAAGAACGGACGTCAGAATTTAAAATATAGTTTGTGGCTCATTTAATGAAACAATTACTACACGGTTTAAATTTTTTATGTAAATCTTGTTAATATTATCTATAACTTTTGTAGTAACAATTTCTTGATGAGATTGAACTATACTAATGAATGTTATTACTAAAAAATATTCTCAAGGGATAAAAAAATAGGGGTTGAAGAAACAATCACCGTATTAATATTTTTCTGATAAAACCAACACTTACAAGAAAAAAAAATTGAAAACTCGTCAAAAGCGGCCACATAAAATTGTTAAGCTGTGTTTATCTCTAATCTTGATTTTTTTTGTGAAATTAGTACTTAACTTCAAAATCTATCTGTGTCTGTAAGTCGAGCCCACAGAGATTTTTTTTTAATTATTCGGTCTTCTTTAGAGGGTTTTTATAGTCTAAACTCAGCTTCTTATATTCTTATTCTGTCCATTTCATGTAGAAGTGCTTCTATGTTACATACAGAAAAAAATATCATTAGCCTCGAATACTTTGCTTCTCCTTCGATAACCATAATAGAAACAAATTGCATCTTCAGTTACTCCTATATGTAATGTTTTTAAAGTTGGTAAATTTAGTTTTTGGCACTGGTTGTCAGATTCAGCTGTTCAAGCACTCATTCGGATTTTGCGTAAAGTCATGCATATGCTTTTCCATCAGCTTTTTACCCGACTGAAAAGAAGGATTATGTGTTTCACGCGTATCTTTGTACGTGGATTTCTTTATACCCTTTAAACATCCCAACGGCTGGATGGATTTTAATGAATGAGGTCTCTATCGATTCGTCTTAACCGTCCGATGGTTATAGGATAGGTTTTGTTTTTATAAATTCAAAATACGAAATGGCGGTAGAGACGAAAAATTTTTTTTACGTACCCTATTGAGTGGCATATCATTGGATAGGTCTTTCAAAATGAAGACGATGTTTCATTGACCATTTTGCAGTCAGAAGCTCCGTTTAAATATTACACGGCCTGGAAGTTATGTACTTTAGATCTATACCTTTACTGTAACTCTAACCTTCATAATAGAGATCTATAGGCCTCATCAAAACAGTGTTTGTAGATGGAACTAATAATTAAACACAACTTAAAAGTCATCAATAGAAGTAAATAAAAAGAAAGGTAAGTAATGTAAAAAATAGTTTCATATTGATGAGAAATAATTAATTAGTTCGCTTTTTTACGCAGTCGGGTTTTTTTATTTTTTAAATTTAATATATTTATTCTCCCCATGGCTTTTGAAGACTGGTTATAATTTTTAAATAACATCTTCAGGAATAGAGTCACTATAAAAATACAGTGTGTTACTTTCCTGTGCCCCTGTAAATGGAATTTAAATGTTTTTAATAATCAGTGTTAGAAAGTTAAAAGTTGCGAAAATTACACTATATTTGTAATATGATAAATCTGCTCCATTTTTTAAGTAACAATTTGAAAAATAGATTTTTTGAAAGTATTTGACGTCCCAGTCTGCTTAAAATTGGAAAATATATTTTTTTAATAATTAAAAATTCCTTACTAAACACTAATACTACAATACTACTAAACTACCACATAAGAATGATATTAAATCGATAATTATAGCAAACATTTTAGAAGCGTAATACAATTAACGGGAGTTGTTTTGCTCTTTTTCGTTACTATATGTGAAAATCACAATGTCTACACTGTAAAAAAAAAAATCTGTAAAGTTATTAAAGTTTTTCTAGGAAACTGGAATTCCTAGAACTTTTCATGTAACGGTAACAACAAAAATTTCTGTAACAGACGCTGTTACAGGAATTTTTGTTGTTGCCGTTACATAAAAAGTTCTAGGCATCTCAGTTTCCTAGAAAAACTCTAGCAACTTTACAGATTTTTTTTTTTTTTTTTTTTTTTTTTTTTTTTTTTTACAGTGCAAACATAACGAAAGAAATAGTCTAGAGTAAAACCAAATCACAGAGAAAAAAAAAAAAAAGGTAACACCGACTAGAAAGAAAGAGAAATCGTGGCAACCTGAACCAATGCACAGGTTTATTATATTATATTAGAATATTAAAGAATATACATATTTCCATTTTTTTACATAAAACATAAAGTCGATATTAGTGATGCAATTGTAGACTACGTTTCACAATAGCATTAAAAGATGAATTAACTTCCTTTGATTTAGTGTTCGGTTAGAAGCATTTCGAATTCTGGTTAAAATATGACGAGTTCGATTCGGGTTGCATGTGGACGAAAAATATTTTACCTATTCGGATCGAGTTGCTGTTCGATATAATTCTTTTCGTTGACTTGGAATTAGGATGCGGTTCGATAGAATTTCACTGTTAGGTTCAGGTCGGGTTGCGGGTGGACAAAAATTATTTTCTAGTCCTTAAATCGAGCTAAGATGGACATTATTTGTCGGTTAGGATCGGGTTGTGCTTTCACTTTGAATGGAATTTACAGGTTGGGATCATGTTGAAGGCCGAAGCAAATTATTTTATCGTGTTTGGATTGGGTTGCGAATTGATCGATACTTTTGTTTTGGTTTGTTTCGGGTTGTGATTTGACTTCAAATATAATTTTCTGTTTCGGATCGGGTTTCATACCAATGAAAATTAATTTCTCGTGTTCGGATCGTGTTACATTTCGATAGAATCTTTTTGTTGTAAGTTTCGTTCAGATTTCGGTTTAATTGAAAGTGGTATTTTAATGTTCCGGCCGGATTGTGTTTTGATGGAACTTATTTTGCTATGATATGGGGAATGCGGTTTGATAAGACTTTTTTTGGCTGGGTTCGGGTTAACTTCAAATGGAAGTTTCAGCTTAAGGTCGGGTGAAACACGATATTTATAAAAAAGACTTATCATTTCCTAAATAATCTAAAACTCCATGACTCATTGCAATGAGCCTGAAGAAATGAGTCTGATATAAAAACAAAAAAACAGGTAAAAAACAGCTATATTAAACTATGAATTAAATCTCTGGTCAGCTAACGAAATATTAAATAAAATGTGGAAGATGAAACTGAAAAAGTAGACAAATTTAAATAATGATAAGACTCGGAACACCACAATCAAGTATGTGGCTGCAAAAGAGGTTAAAATGCTATACGTGGTTTTTATCATACAGGGTGTCCGGTCTCAACGGTGTCCAATGGCTAAATCCTAAACCGTTAGTCATAGACATATAGTTCCAATTACAAAAATGTTTTAAATCAGGTAAAGAAACATTTTAAAAGCGATTCGGGTCAATAAAAACATTTCTTAAAAAAAATACGAAATTTAAATTTTTATACAGTCCCTTGGTCCTATAAGTTATATTTAGTAATTTTTTCCTATTACACTGACAAGTAAGACTTAAAAAGTCCCATTCATATAACGCTAAAATTGAGCGAGTTATGAAACATTAAAAATGCATGACTTATGACACTTTTCTACTCTGAAAACAAATGAGTTCGGCTTGGCATTGAGGGATCATATACCAAGTCTTTAAAGTATTCTAAGATCTTACTTCATGTGTATCTGCGCTTTCAAAAAAAAATTCCTACAAGTATTATGATTAAATCTCAAACTGGCTAAAATAACATGTTTTATTTTGTCAGGATTTGAGACTGTTTCTTTTATGATTTCTTTTAACAAAAATTATGTTTTTTTATAACTTTTTATGTTACTTCAACAATCGTATGTATGTTTTTCCAGTTCAAAATTTGTACTCGAACATTAACCGACTTTTAAATATCCGATCGAGATTGCATTTTACATACTGGCGCAAATTCGATAACAATCTAACATTATTAAGATTTTCGGTGGTTACCATTTATACTTATTTTACAGGATAACACAATAATTTCGGATAGATTTCTGCCAAGGAGTTTAAGAAAAAGTTTTAGATTAGATAATACAAGACTGCGATTGTTGGGTTTTTAACTGTTATGTATTTTTTAGCACTGAATCCGAAAATTAACTTAATTTTTAACCATCATGTCAGGATATTTCGCAAATCATAAACTTTCAAATTTTAAGAATAACAAAAATCGAATACTATAAAGTAGAGGAGATGTTTATATTTTTTAACTTTTGATAATTGATTTTTACGCACTTTTTAGCACTGAATCTGAAAATGACCTTCATTTTTAACCATCACGTTAGAATTTTTTTTTTGCAAATCGCAAATGTGTAAGTTAAAATATAGCGAAAATCTCATTTTATAAAACATATGTAAAACATTTTTTATTTTATTTTATTTTATTAAAAAAATTTTTCGATATTTTTACTTGTCCTGGGATTCTTACAGCTAAACAGCTGAGTGGTCCGATGAGATGGGGGAGGAAATTCAATTTTAACATTGAACTTCTTAACTTTGAAATTTGCAATTTGCGAAAAATCCTGATATGATAGTTAAAAATGAAGGTCAATTTCGGGTTCAGCGGTACATAATATATAAGAATCAGTTATCAAAAGCTAAAAAACATGACATAACCCAGGCTTGTACAATCTAAAAATATTTTAATGTATGTATCATTTTGTAAAGAATTGAGGCTGTTAATTTAGAATCATTTTATTTAACAAAAATTCTGTTTTTTCTTTCTTCTTAAATGTTTATTACAAATTGTATATTTTCCATTAATATGCCAGAATGATTAAAGATTTCAAATTTATATAGCAATGTTAATTTTACTCCAAACATTTTTTATATCTGACGAAATTATATTTCGACTAAATTTGCGAATGACCCTCAATTTGCAGCAAAAATTATGCTCCAACTTTAAACAGCTATTACTCGGTCAATTTTAATCGTAGAATAACGGGACTTTTTTTGTATTACTTGTCAGTGTAAAAGGAAAATTTCACCAAACATAACTTATAGGACCGGGGGACCGTATAAAAATTTAAATTTCGTATTTTTTAAAGAAATGTTTTTATTGAACCAAATCGCTTTTAAAACATTTCTTTATCTGATTTAAAACATTTTTGTAATTGGAACTATATGTCTAAGACTAACGGTTTAGGAATTAGCCATTGGACACCGTTGAGACCGGACACCCTGTATAAAACCAATTGACTATCCAATTGACCAATTGACCAATTCACTTAACCAATTGAACTATCTAGATTTCAACAGTAAATTAATTCTTCAATTAAAAAACTTTTCTTTTAACGCATTTATCCTACAATTCTATATAAAGCTACCAGTTTTCATGCTTTTATAAGGATTACTTTTTGCGGTATAAGCCTAGAAAGGTCACAATGAATTCAATTACGGTAGCAGCAGCAACTTTATATTTTGAATTAAAATTATTTTAAAATTATCAAATTAAAATATCATTTTTTTTAAAAAGGTGATTGTGGGTATGAGATGTTAATTTTTAAATTTATCTATATCGCGTGAATTAAAAAAGATTAATCCGTTTGCCCTTAGAACAACATAAAAAGTTCATCATTTTCTTACGACTAATATTCCGTAAACAAAAATAAAATTTCCTGTATGATTAAATAAATAAAATAATATAAATAAAACACAAATTTAACAGACATGTAATTGAACTACGCACTTAAAGCTCTGAAATTATCAGAAAAAAAGAATGCTGTAAGCAGCAAAATCTTGTAATAACTGCTAGAATGCGCCTAATACGAAAAAATCGCTTTTGATAAATTTCAAAGGTTTATTTGACGGCATAATTCATATTTTTCGTATGAAAAATGCTTTTTTATTTTTAGTGGGCAATCTAAAAAAAATATTGCATGTAAATAAATGTTACTTTTCAATTAAAATAATTGGTTTTCACCTATATTCTGTAACCCGGAAAGCCAGGGTATGCATCCCCTAGTATGCGTTAATAGACGTAGATGTTTTCAGTATAAAACGAAGTAAATTTGCATACCTCCTCCTGCTTTAGACAACAGATAGGTATATAAGATGACTTCACAGCTACAGTAATGATTTTAACTTTAATGCTATGCTTTGTCCATATTGCTTTTGAATATGTAATGAATACCTTGAAGAATTTTAAATAAATGTTTTTTGTTAGTACATTTTTTTGTTGCTTTTTCTTTTCTAAAATTCGGAATTTCCCTTAAAATGCAATGGTGAAACTCATATGATAGTTAAAAAAAAGTTACTAAGAGTCAATAAAAAATACACTCTTAGGAAATGTTTCAAGACATTTAAATATTTAAAGATTAATATTAAGAAGCATCTGGACCACGTTTTCTCAAATTTTTATCCCAAATACCACATCCGAACAATTGAAAATTTGATTAGAATACAGAAATATTCTATTTCTCGGAGTGGCAAATGCATGAAAAAACAAATATTTCTGAAAGTATCAGTTTATGCATAAGAAAAAAGAAAAATCATAAGGTTCATATTGATTATGAAACTCTTTCAAGCAGCTATTATTTGTTACTTGTCATATTTAAACTTTTAAATACTTCACATTTTCTTTTTCGGAAGCATACTTTATCCTACTTGCTAAATGCATATCAATTTCATTATGTTTCAAATAGTGTAATAATATTAAAATACACTGCAAACGATTTTCCCCGTAGTCAATAATGTATAGGAATTCTTTTCTGTAAATGACCAATAAACTTTAACAGAGATTTACAGAAGTTACTGCTATATTTATCCCAGTGGGATATCATTTGGTCTCATAAAAAATGTCGTGGCTCTTATTAAGGAAATTCTGGAAGCACTGCGACGACTCTCTTCTGTTCATGAACATTGCGAAATCACGATCTGAAAGGTCTGAACTGTTAGGCTGGGAGGTATATTATTAAGAATGTCCAGCTTGAATTTTCGAAGGAGATGCTGAGTCGCATTAGATATAACAGGGCAAGTTTTGGTAGAGAAATTATAGAATGCGGTAGTAATATTTCTATATCATTCGAACTGCATTATTCCTCGGAATCAAGTCAACGTTTTTTCTAGCATACCCTGACATAACTCCGCTTTTAATTAAGTCGACAAGAATTTATCATGGATAAATATTTTTTGTATAATGTACCGATTTACTGTTCTAAACATTAAGGAAAGTTTTACTCCCTTCTTCGCAAAAGGAGACGATGCTTCTTTTTTTTTTAATTTGATGTGGGTTTTCTTTTGTCGCACTCTAAGAGAAAGTGACAAAAAACGGGGGCCCTGTCATGTTTATCAGCTTTCCTTGAAGAAATCAGTTTGTTTATTTTGTGTACTTTGCTTTCACAATTTTGAGGATCAATAAGTTGGGGTATAAGTCTGGTCACAATTGACCCAGAACCTTTGGAAAAGAGCCCAGAGAAATAATTCATTACTTCTGTCGCATAATTTGATATATACGAAGCCTTATGCAACTACCTACGCATGCCATATGATGCCTGACTGCTCCCAAACTTTCTTCATAATTTCGATAGCATTACCCGATAAATAGGTGTCCCATAGTAGTGTTTATCTAGTTAAGCATAAAATATTTTATTATTTGAGAGACTTGAGAAAAATATTATAATATGTAGCTTAGATAAGATTTATTTAGATAAATGCATCTTCCAGTAGAACATAATATAATGGGATACTTTTGAGTGTCTCTACAAATAAACTATGAACTCTTTTATTTTCAATACCGAACATGGAATAGTAAATCTTAATATCATATATCAATTACAGAGCAATCCAACTATACTACGCAAGTTAGAGTTCGGACTGGTAGACAGACAAAATGATTTCATAAACACTTTTCAACTATGTTGGAAAGTGTTAAAAACGCATAATGGATTGAAATTTACATTTCCGCAATTTATACTAATAGACGGAAGTATACTTGGATACTTTTGTACAGCCCTGTATTTTATCTACTTTCTTTATATTCTCGCCAAAATTTAGCTAAAATTTAAATAAGACTAAAAACGCTTAAAACTCCTGAAATCACACTTCCAAAGATTATCATCCATAGACGGCCATTTTCTTTGAGTGGCCTTGTATAACATTTTATCTATATTCCACAAACTTATCTTAGTATCTTAAATGTAGTTCAGCGTAAAAATGCATAACTAATTTAAAACTACCTTTAATTTCGTTAATACTCAGTAACTCTTACGAATACTTTTGTGTAGCTCTGTATATGATCTAGATCATTTATACACATAGCCTAATATGCAAAAGTTTAGTTAAACTTAAAACCTCATATCAGAATAAAAAATGCACTTCCAGCAATCATCGCTAATATTCAGCACAATAAAACTTTTGAGTGGCCCTGTAAATACTATTCACTTTCTATTGTACGGGATACAATTTGTATTAAGCCTCAATAACGTATATCAATTTTATTATATGTGAAATAGTTTAACTTAATGAAAGTACACAATGATTATACAATGCGTACAATGATTTCCCCTATACCATTATGTAAAGGACTTATTTTGTGTGGCCCTGTAAATGAGTAATAAATATTCTTTGAACCGCATATTCTACAGAATGAATAGTTTAGTGCACTTTATAAATACATATCAATTTCATTACGTTCGAAAGGGTATAACATCATTAAAATTCACTTGTAACTATTTCCCATCAATGGCTATAATTCAACGGGATAATTTTGAATGTCCCTGTAATTGAACTACACACCCGATTTTCATAAAATTTGAATTGAATCAACAAAATTCTACAATGATTATAAATTTTAAATTTCAAAGCATTCGGTTGGGTACTTTTTGTCTGTTATATGTGGACAGACAAACAGACGGACGGACCAGAAAAAGTCTATAGTTTGTACGTATTTATATAATTACAAACACATCTAAAAACAGAAAACAGGCATGTTTTAAATTAATTTTATATTTATAAAAAAGAAAATGCATTCAAAAACTTATTTTATAATAAGACACAAATTTATAAAATCAAATAACAACATATAAATATTTACAATTTTACAGTTTAAGTAAAATAGAGCTAAAAAAAAACGAAATTTTTCATGTGTTAATTTTGTCTAACGGTTTTCAAATACTCCATATTAATTTCAGACAAAATTTTATTAAACATAATTTTCGATTAATAAAAATTAGTTGCAAAAGTTTCTGTCTGCATAAATAACACTCTAGATAAGATACAACAAATATAAAGTCACTATCTATATTATAAAAGACAAACATATCTGTGCGTAACGCATACGTCATTTTGCGAATGGCAACACTTTGAAATTTGAAATAAAATTTTGGTTTTGCAATTCTCTCTACTGCAAATTTTTAAACTTCTAAACATCGCACATTTTAAATTTTTACACCATCGTATAAGGAAAAAAATGCTCTTTTAAATGCATTTTGTTTGAAAGCTGAATCTCAATTTATTTTTGAGATATTAATTTTTTTGTAGTTTTTAGTACCATTTTTCTTATCGTGGCAAAAAAAGTACCTCATTTCTATTGAAAGTCATTGAAAGTAAACGGAAAATAGTCAAAAATAGGAGATACTGTATATTTTTGTTGCCATTTTCTCATAAAACCTGAAAAAAAGTTGAATATAAATATGTGCTATGTCAAGAATATTGTCTGTTATTCCTTGATAATGATGTCATAAGTTTGAGACTGGATTGTAAAAATGGATTGCTTTAGCGGAGGCAAATGACGTCATATATATATATATATATATATATATAAAAGCGTGCGTGTATTTTAATTCTTAAACCTGAATTATGTTTTGTAGAAGTGCGTCATTTTCACAGTGCAGCTACTTTGAAATTCTTCACAGGTGAAATTGCTTCACTTTTAAAAATTATGTAATCGAAATCACACACTGATAAAACGCAAAGTTTTTCAAAAATTTAGAGTGTCTCTATAAAAGAGAGGTGTCATGCAAATAATAGCGATTTATATTACAGAAATTGATGACTCTCGCCTGAATGGATTTGCTTCGCCGAGTTAGACAAGCAAACAAATAATTCGTGGTTTAAAATAATATCGTGTTCCTGAAGTTTTTGTCGAAAATTTTCTAGAATAATTAATTTTAATGCTATTCTTTAGGGCATTCTAATATAATTTTATCAAAATAACATACTTTGATTAATTTATTTTTTCCCAATTTTATATAATCTATATATTTAAAACGCGAGTTTGTTTTTAAGTCATCTGTCCTGATCTTTCTGCGGAACCAATTTTACTAATATTTTCGTTAAACTGAAAGCTCTTTCTTTGCAGATGTAACCGCGCTATCTTTTTTTTTTTTTTTTTTTTTTTTTTTTTTTTTTTTTTTTTTTATATCCGCACTTTTATATTTTAATTTTAAAAGCATATGAAATTTCTTCAAAATGATGAAAATTAGATAGCTTTTATTGCAGACAAGAGAGAAATAATGAGGTATTTTTAACTTTATTCATACTATTTTCTGATAAAAATTCAAAATTGTTGATAAAAATTGTTCTATAGGGTTTAGTGGCGCAAAATCCCATTAGGAGCAGAATATTATATTAGGGACATAATAACGGAAAATGACATACTGCTTTTGAAAGCACTCATTTCTCCGCATAAATTTTCTATATTGTTTTTCCTTCTGCATGTGTACTGATACTAAGTTTCAGGCACTAGGCGAAATGCTCATTTAAATGAAAATGAAGTCATATTTAAAAGAAAATGATCACTTTCTTAGATAAAACTAAACATTTTAACACAAATGCGTCTAAAAAACATAAATTATGGAAATTTTTTCTCTCCGGAATTGAGATTAGAATCTCAAGTAAAGAGTGCGTCTGTTCACATAAAAGATGTTGTTGACAATCATAACTTCAAGTTTTGAGTTAAAATGACTTTTAAATGATCAAACAAAATACAATTTTTTTTAAAATGATAAATATGGATATGAGAAGTGCGTATGCAAATTTTGAGAAGGTGAAAATTGTTGTTTTCATTCCGGAAATCCAAGCATAAGAGCCTCAACTGATAAGCACATCCTAATAACTTATCTTTATTATATTTTACTGATTAAGTATCTATATTATAAAGAACAAACGTACCTGTGCGTAACGCTGACGTCATTTTGCGAATGGCAACACTTTACGATCAAATTTCGGTCTTGAAATTTTCGCTACTGCAATTTTTTAATCTTCTGACCATCGTACATTTTCAGTTTTCGTCGCACAGGGAAAAAAAATTACTTTCAAATGCAATTTGTTTAAAAACTGCATTCATTGACTGATGCATTATATTTTCTAAAATAATTTTTATGCATGATTTTTTTTTAAGTTTGTGTTATCTCGTGCCGGTTTCAATACATAATAATAATAAACATTTTGCACATAAAGCAACAAACATATTTCAGCATTTGTTTCTGATTATTTTTGCATAACGAAATTAATACTTCCTTTATAAACAAAAATAAAAGAATAATATTAAAAGAACCACCAATCTAACATATTTGTGAAAGACAAATTAATGAAATTAATACTTCTCTTATAAACAAATAAAAGAATAATAATGAGAAAACACAAATCTAACATATTTGTAATCGTACAATTTAAATTTTTAGATCACCAAATAGGATTTTTTTTTAAATGGAATTTGTTTGCAAAGTTCATCTCAGTTTACTGATTGTCTATGGTTTTAAAAACAATTTTAAAGCATGATATGTTTTTTAATTTATCTGTATCGCGCGGAGCTCGATTACGAAAGATTAATCCGATTGCCCTTAAAACAAAATAAAGAATTCATTTTCTTACGGCTAATATCCATTAATAAAAATTCCCTATGAATAAATAAATAAAATAACATAAATAAAACACAAATATATAAGACATGTATAAGCTCTGAAATTACCAGAATATAAAAGGATGCCATAAGTAGCAAAATCTTGGCAAATAACTCTTAGCATGCGGCTAATAAGAAAATATCGCTTTTGATAAACTTCAAAATTTATTTGATTGTATAATTCGTATTTTCCATACGAAAAATGCTTTTTTAATGTAAGTGGGCATTCTAAAAAATGTATTGCATATAAAAAAATTATTAGTTTTCAATTAAAAAAAAAAATGTTTTCGCCTATATTCTTTAACCCGGGAAGCCCGTGTACGATCCCCTAGTATTATTAATGACCCTAACAGATGCAGAATTAAATTTTAATTTTCTATTAATTGATCGTAAAATTATATAGTATATTAGGAAAAAATGTACATTTAGTCGGAATGCATATTTTGTAAAAATGAATTAATTCAATTTCATTTCAATCATGCAGAATTCTAATCGATGAATAAATATTTTACGTAATCAATAATACTTTAAATTTGCATAATCACACAATAGGTAGTCTAAGTAAAAACAGAATTCTAATTTGAAATTGGTTAATAAATTATAAAAATGTGTTAATTTATATAAAATTGTTATAAGAAAATAATGAACCGGTAAGTCATTTTAGGGTACCGAATTTTTAGGCATTTGTGTGATTGATATATAATTTCACTATAACTTTTTCTTCAAAAATATTTCCTCTTACAAACACTAATTTAAATAATTATATGGAAACTTTTTAAAGAATGTGGCTGTTATTTTTGTTTTGTAAAGTTTGTATTTTTGTTTTGTTTTGTTTTGTTTTGTACTTTTACAAACTGATTATTAAATGATATTTAATGTAATTTTTGCCATTTTTTTTTTAAGTTTTGTGCATCAAAACGGCTTTCTAATTTTCAACAATTATTCTTTATCACATTGTTTTGAACAAAGCTATAACTTCACTAAAGGTTTTGAAATGAACGCATGCTACACTGGTTAAAATAACACCCTAGGATTTAATTAAAATCGGTCAATGGGAATAAACTTCGATAAAACTCGGGATACCGTGAAAATCTATTGATAGCCCTAAAAGTTAACATTATTAATGAAATATTAAGCATACTATTAATTCCACTATAATAATGCATTAGTATAGACTAATGCACAATATAATGTATTAGAAATTTAGATTAATAACGTATTAATTGTCATAATTTCGCATCAGATTATAATTATATTAAATAAACATAGACAATTAAATAGTTTATATCTAACTTGATATAATACGTAAATGATAGTTTTATAATTACTTCAATATCGTTGTTATTTAATAGCTTATGCTGATGTTACGAGAGCAGATTACCTTTGGACGTTTTACAACTATCAACAAACATTTAAGGGAAGACAAGGCTGGGTGCAATCCTATGAAAAATATGCGTGTTTTAAACGGAGTTTCCCAGGAAACTACCGACAGATTTTGAAGAAATGGTGAATCCATATTCACTGGATTATGCAGATTATGGCTCAAGACTTATGGCAGAGAATTTTTTCTTGCGACTGAAACTTCTTATTTTAGAGCAATGGAAATTTTCCATTTTTGAGATTTTTTTTTTCTGAAACTAATTATTTTTTTAACTGTCTGCCAAGTATGATCTTATATTTATAATCTACTACCAAAAAATGTTTTATTGAAATCGCTTAATTACTTTAGGAGTTAATGGGGGTTTTAGCTACAAAGTACAATTTTATAGGTAACATATTACTCTTTGGTTAACAGACAACCTATAATTAATTTCCCAGACACAAATTCGGTTGCAAAGTTAATGCCGGACGATATGGCAACAAAAGTGCCTGTTTCAGAAGTGATTTACAGTTTAAAAATTATAAGTCATCTTTACGTCATTTTATCAAGTTTAAAAATAACAAGATATTAAACTTAGTCTAGCTGAAAACTTATAATTAATTTGCCAGACACAAATTCGGTTGCAAAGTTAATGCCAGGCGGCTTTAAATATGGCAACAAAAGTGCTTGTTTCAAGAGTGTTTTATAGTTTAAAAATTATAAGTCATCTTTACGTCATTTTATCAAGATTAAAAATTACAAGATATAACTCTTTGGCTAGCAGACAACCTATAACTAATTTGCCGGAGACAAATTTGGTTGCAAAGTTAATGCCAGATGGTTTTAAATATGGCAACGAAAGTGCTTAAGAGTGTTTTATAGTTTAAAAATTACAATTACATAAATTTACATTAATTACACAAAATTAAACATTTTTTTCGACATACAATATATATATGTGTATATATATATATATATATATACAAAGAAACGATTGTTGCTATGGCAACAATTAAGGGTTGACTGTCATTAAATGAAGCCAAATCCCTACAAAAGATGCCATTTCTTGAAACAGGCACTTTCATTGCCATATTTAAAGCCGTCTGGTATTAACTTTGCAACCGAATTTGTGTCTGTCAAATTAATTATAGGTTGTCTGCTATCCAAAGAGTAATATCTTGTAATTTTTAGGCTTGGTAAAATGACGTAAAGATGACTTATAATTTTTAAACTATAAAACATTCTTGAAACAGGTACTTTCTTTGCGATATTTAAAGCCGTCTGGCATTAACTTTGCAACTGAATGGGTGTCTGGCAAATTAATTATAGGTTGCCTGCTAGCCAAAGAGTAATATCTTGTAATTTTTAAGCTTGATAAAATGACGTAAAGATGACTTATAATTTTTAAACTGTAAAACACTTCTGAAACAAGCACTTTCGTTGCCATATTTAAAGCTGTCTGGCATTAACTTTGCAACCGAATTTGTGTCTGGAAAATTAATTATAGGTTGTTTGTTAACCAAAGAGTAATATGTTACCTATAAATGTGAATCTCACAGGGTCTTAGCGACATTGGTAACGTCTGGTAATAATAGAATAATACCACAAATAGTTAGTAGAAACAGATGTTATAAACAAAAAGCATGCTAAAAAGACGTAATTTTGAAGTTTTTTGACCTGCATAACTCCTTATCCCGCAGGTAAACGCAACGTCTCCTGACTGCCGAACCACCCGCAAACGTACTACACCATAAATCGGAAGAACATATAGAAAAATGAGCCTTGATAAAATGACGTAATTTTGAAGTTTTTTGGCCTGCATAACACCTCTTCCCACTGATAAACGCAACGTCTCCTGGCTGCCAGACTGCTCGCAAACGTACAATACCATAAATTGAAAAAACATATAGAAAAGTGAGCCTCTATGAAATGACGTAATTTTGAAGTTTTTTGACCTGCATTACCCCTGTTCCCGCAGGTAAATGCAACATCTCCAAACTGCCAGACCGCCCACAAACGTACTACACCATAAATCGGAAAACATATAGAAAAATTAGCCTTGATAAAATGACGTGTCTTTTGACGTTTCTAGCTCTAAGACTATATGTTAAATTGTTTTTTTAAGAATTTGAAACTATACTTTTACTTTTGAAGTTATGAATCTAAGGCCAACTCTGAATCACTTAATATTTTTTCGAATTTCATTTTTACTAATGTCATTTTGCAAATTACTAAATATGTCAAATAGTATAAATATTAACAATATGGAAGTAAGATACAAGCTTTAGATTTTAAGAAATAAAATATGATTTTTTGCAATAATTTTCCAAAACAATCAAACAATATCTTTGAATATTCTATTGCTTGAATAGAAAGATTATGATTATGTTTACAAAGTTTTAATCGTTGTTCACACATTTGTGTGCTTTCTTGAAATTTTATAGAATTGTCAAATATGTCATGAAGTTCTAAAAAGTTAATAAATTCAAGGTAATTCTGAAAAGTGACTCCGTTTTTTTAACTTTATTTCATATTTTTAAATGAAGAAGAATGTATCTGACTTTGATATCTGTTGAACACTATTTAACGCCTTTAGAAACAATTTAATTCTTCCCTAGAAATATATTAAAAGCTAATACTGAATACCTCGACATGTAAACGTAGACACCCATACACATATGCAAATATTTTCTGTGTTTTATTCTCAGCCATTCTTTAAAAAATAATCCTAATACGGAATAAAGGAAACAGGCATGAGCTATATTCAATGTTTCTATCCTCAATATATGTACTAAAGCGCAATTAAGAGTAAACACTTTCAAAAGGTTTTCTTGTAAATTATTTATTTACTCTAAAATTGGCAGTAAGAACACCATTGAAATTTGTGTTCTATCAATCTAAAAACACATGTTTTTTATTAAGTTTGGAGCTATTGAATTGGAGTTTAAGCTATTAAAAAATTTGCAGTTTTGTTCATTTCAGCACGTGTATAGTATCCTAAGATAATTTAGAAATTGTTATTCATTTTTATTATTTATGTTATTTATGTTTATGTGAGATTGAATTTTTTTCCCTCCGAAAATACTTAACTATATAGAAGAGATAGTACGTTATTTGCATAACTTTCATCCTCAACTGCACATGTGAATTAAGTCAATTTAACTTTTAATAAAAGTACATTTACATTAAATAATTCTGCTGCATAAATATTTATCATGTGTTAATGTTAAATGAGAAAATTTGATTGATGAAGATTATTCAATTTTCAATAAAACAAATAAGAATAGATGAAAGATTCTATATAAAGCAGAAAATTGAACCATGGCCTAAGAGACTGGAAGTCAAGTCAATTTCGATTTTGCCATAGTTTGTAGTTCTACGTGTGCTAAAACATCATAAATAAATATACATGCAATTGAGATATTTTAAATAGTCTCTCTAAGAGAAACTTTGCCCCACCAGTGGCCGAGAGGTTCTGCTCTCGAAGCTGGTAGACGGGAGGTGCTGGGTTCGATCCCAATCGCGCCCGTCGGCCTAATCGTTCGGAGTTTTCGTGGTTTTCTTCGAGCCGTGGATCTTCCATGCGTTAATACGGATTAGGTTCCCTTAGAAAGACCCCCACGGAGGGCACTCCCCCCGGGCCTATATCCCTCGTGTAGATAATTGGCCGTCAAAAATCAACACAACCCTAAGAGAAACTTTTGATCATTCACTAGCAAACTGCACAATTTTGAAGGAATCGGCTACTGCTTCCCAAACCAAAGTATTTCCTTCAAAAATTGATCCAATAGACTCTGAGAGGTTCTGCTAGTATGGAGGTGCAGGATTTGAACGGAATGCACCCTTCGACCTAATTGTTCAATGTTTTTCGTAGATTTCTGCAAATCTTGTGTAATCTTGCATAATATTGGTTAGGTTCCATTAGAAAAAAATCCTAAGAATGGCATTTACGCACCTGGCCTCGTCTATCATAAAAAACACCAACACCACATTAAAATTACAGTCGGATGTGCAAATCCTTAAATTTTCTTCTATCGCATGCATGTTAATACTTAAAAATTCGCCACCACTGTGTCAGAATTAAATTACAATCTATATCCATGAGGATTCTAAAGGATCTATTTATGTGGAAGTGTAACATAATATGAAGTTTGATTACATTTCGTACATTAGTTATTCCGATAGATCTATCGCAAAAATCGTGAAAAATGTATATTAGCAGCGCCCCTTTTTGGACGATTTACATCACAACGTTATCAGCACAAAATTATATCAAGGTATAACTGAATCTGAAGTTTGATCAAAATCTGTGCATTAGTTCTTGAGATATAGAAATTGCACAAATCATAAATAATGGAGCACATCAGCGCCACCTGTTGGGAGATTTTACATCAAAAACAAATCGGCGCCAACTTATATCAGGGGCTAATTGTATGAGAAGGTTTATGAAAATCCGTGCATCTAGTGCTTGAGATAGAGCTATTGCGAAAGATGTGAAAAATGCAACATAGCAGCCCTAATTGTCGGCGATTTACCCCAAAACCTAATCAGCACCAATTTATATAAATGACTAACTGAATCTAAAGTTTTATTAAATTCCGCATATTTGTTCTTGAGATAGAGCGCTCACAAAATTTGTGTCACACAGACAGCCAGGCATTTTGTAAAAAGAAAAAATATTTTTGGGGATATCTGACCCCTAAAACACGTAAATCTGTCGAAAACTGGAACTCGGAAATTTCCACTAATTCAATACTTTCTTCTTGTAAAGTAAGATGAAAGTAAAAATAATTATCATTTCACAATTTCTCAGATTTCCAGTAAGTTACAAAATATTGACAATTAAAATGTTTTAGAGAATAACTGTTACATTTCATTAAGCTCCAAGAATATAGTATAAAATTTACACAGATAAAGAAACAGATGTTTTTAAAGGAAGAATTTTTTATAAGGACGCCCGTTTTTACTAGGGTATATGTAGAAGATACGTATTTGCTAGGAATGTGGTCATTTGTCTTTCTCGAAGATTCAATTGTTGAAATTTAAAATAACATCAAATAATAATCTTTAAATTATACGTAAAATATTCAGATATTTTAAAAAGAGGTCACTTCAGATTTCAATGTTTTGCAGTCATTGAGTATTTCTCATTGTATACACAATTATAAATTTCCGTATCTTCACATATTTACCTACATTTCATCAAGTTTCTGCATTTAAATTTTCGTAAGTCTCTACTAAACTGCCGATAAAATTCATGTCATATTAAGAGTATGAATGACAAATATGATTATATTAGACTTTCGTGTCGTTTTTATTTGTTTTTTATCGAACTTCAGCAAATACAGATTTCACCTTATATGTTAAATGTAGAATATAATACTAGAAATATGTCTTGAACAAACTTTTGTTTCAAGATGTCAAATGTCTTAGAAAATTTCGACGCGGTCTAAGATTTGTCATGACATTTTCTTTCAACAGTTACATAACTCTCAAAACTACAAAAGACGTAAAAATAACAGTTTTACATTCTTTATTTGTTTGTATATAAAACTTTATGACCCAGTACAAATTTAGGACGAGAAGTCCAACTGGCATTTTGAAAGTATTTTTTATTGCAGTATTTCAAGTATTTTTTTGGTTACAATAAATATGTGTTTGTCTGTACTTCACTTTTCTCTTATTGCCAATAATCTTGAGTAAGTTATTTAAATGCACTTTCTTTATTAATTTAACCTAATAATAATATATTTATTTTTTTAAATGCTGTTTTAAGTTTTCGGTGAATTAATTCATGTAATATTTTGTAAATAATAAAAAGGAAATATTACTCTGATAATATCTTTTGAAACAGTTTTGACACTAATGACTTTTAGTTCACTGTAATAAAATTATTATACATCATTGAAAATTCACGAGCGATTGATTGGGCTATATTATGGTAAAAAAATATAACACAAAATTTTAACTTGGTAAAAAAGCAACTGGAATTATATTAGATGAGGTAATAAAAGTAAGCATAAAAGTAAGAGTATGCAATGTCCAATTGCGGTTACACAATTTTATGATGTAAATTCATGAGTTTTATTCCACCTGAGCGTTGTTGTTGTTGTCTGAGTTCTTGTTGGTCCAAAAAAAGACATGGTACTTTCTACAGAATAGCAATTGAAGAAGCCTCAAGAGATGTTGGACTAACCTTTAAAGTCCTTACTAACCTTAAAGACTAACCTTTTAACGTTCGCCCCTTTTTAAAGCCTAACTAACAAGTTTTATTGATATCCATTTATAATGCAATGCCCAGTAGTATAAAAGTATAGAACATTAAATTATTATAAAAAACTAATTTAATTAGAATTTATATCACACGAACAGTTTGTAGTTGCATTGAGTGATGTGTATATGATGTGACATAAAATGCGGCAACAATTTTTACTTGCTAAATATCAACTTTTTATTCCAAAGAAGAATAGTAACTAACGCCTAGTAGTATTATAAAAGAAAGATTATATACATGACATTTCTAAAAAACGTTTAATCAGGAAATAGAACTTGTTACACAAATAGTTAACTAGCATATTCCGCACACTAGTTGTGACTAACGATAAATATAATGAAACATAGCGAAATATTCAGCTTATTAATCTCAATAAAAACCATACTTGTGCATTAAAAATCATTCACTTCTTAATAGCAAGTTTTATTTCTGTTACTGTTCCTTAAATTTCTAATGATATATTATTTTTCAGTTTTTATTAATGCAATGTTTTTCTCTTTCTAATTTCTAATTCATTAAGAGGTTATAGATACATGTTATATTTTAATAAGTGTTTTATGGTATTATCAATGAAAAGATGTAGCTTTAACACCTCTCAAATTGCGCGATATCTTTTGACAGGGCAATATTGCAATTTGTAAACCAGTAGGATGGCATTGCAAGTTGATATCTTTATCTGAGCGAACTTTATTTTATCATATTGTCTTCTACAATATATCGCTTTAAAAAATTACAGGCATGGTGATGAAGTCAATAATGCCTTAATGGTATTATTTTGTTTTGGAAACTTCTTGTATCAAGTCCATACGTTTTGAAGAACTAGTAATTTCTTTTAAAGTCACATAAGTATCTAGCTTTCGAATTTCTCATAATTTTCCTTCTGTATAAGGGATAAGCACATTTATATTCATATTTTTATGGAAATCATAGTGTTTTTTTTTCCATCTTGCTCTTTTTACTTAAATCACGAAATCAGTTGGACGGTTGTCCTTTTGATTTTCAGAATTAGAAATATGCTGTTAAGAAATTTTGATTTTGCACCACAAACATTCCTGCATATTTAAGCACATAAATAATTCTGTATCTTATCTGAGTCTTCAAGTGCGAAAAGTAATAGGGTTTTTTTATATGAGGACTCGTTATAGGTATTATCCAGATAATAAGTTTTTAAAAAAAAAAGAATTATTTCGTTAATGTTGCTAAAATTTTCTAAATACTTTATTGTAAATAAGTCTGACATTTAACGGCCCAAGCACTAAAAAAAGTCATACAAACAAATACCTGCATTAATTAAACAAAGATTGTTTCTGCGTGTCCGTATGTTTGTTTGCTGATGACGGCTAGGGAAATCTATCGCACGTAGAGATCTGTAGATTTCGATAACTATACACGAAGACAGATGCGTTTGCACCTGAGATTATTTTATTTCTTAATAATCAGCCGAAATAGTAATTAAATTTCTTCACGCTAAGTAACGAGCTTAATTTTTCGTAAGTTCGCAGACATTATGATAGCTTTTATTTTTGTCCAGTTATAAAATAGGATTTTAAATGCAGAAAAGTTTTGGGTTTTTTTTTTCTGCTTATTGAAATCACGATCGACGAATGGCAAAAACCGCACACTTTCACAGTACCTTTCCGGTTGCCATGTTATCTGTTGTTTAAAAAATATTACTATTTATTATTTAAAAACTTTTTTTTTTAAGTAATATTTATATTTTTCACTTTTTATTTCATTCTTAAACTGCCATCCACGTGTCCCGCATGTAGTATTGGGTATAATCGATGAAGTTCGTAATCAGATAAATAATCACTAGTAATTTAATCGTGATTTCATATAATCATCCTTACATTCAGTCATCATTACTATATAATAATTTTAATCATATCCAATCATTTACCAATACCTCTTGAAATACAACTCAAGAGGTATTCAAAAGGTATCGGTACAAATTTAAATGTTAAATTACAGGTGTTTTTGAAGTGTATTTATGTTTTTTTTAAAGCTTAAATACAGATATTAGCTATCTTTGGTGTATTGACAATAGCAATGAAATTTTAAATAAAATTAAAAATACGCTTATAACGCCTACTAATCTGCATACTTATGATTTTGAAAATCTTTTTTCTAATATTCCAATTGATTTTCTTTACAATACTAGGGGGCTCTTCCCCCTAAGAGCTACGCTCGTCAACTCCCGTTTAGACACCGCAGACACTCTAACAGCACGCTAATTTGATCGACTTTAAAAAGATTTCGGAAGATTGAATTATAATTAGAATCTGACAATTATAATCTGACGTAATTTTCACCAAACGTTTCTGTCTCTTTTTAATATTCACGTAAAAATACTTTTGTTAGAAAAGAAATATTATGATCATCTTAAAATATCAAATAAATGACTCGCAATTTTTAAATTTAAACTGCGTTACAATATTATTTTTTGTTTATTTTACGTAATAAGTGTAATGTGACGTAAATGTGACGTAAATTCTCCTATTTAAGACTTCTAACGCATGTTAATGAATTTATTATTTTACAATATTCTATCTCTTTTAAAATTCACGTGTAAATTAGTTTTTATGACGTAATTTTCAATGAGTTCCTGCTTGTTATATTTTCTGTTTATAATAGTCACGTGTAAAATATTTTTTTAATTTGAAGCAAACATTATTGTTCGCGCTGTTTATACAGTTGGCAACAGTTTAAATTAATACAATTTTCTATAATATGTAAAAAATATCTCTCGTAATGCTGAAAATTTGAATTTAAAATAGAAATAAAACCTCAAAAAATGAGTCAAATTAAAAAACTAAATGCAGTCTGCACACCGGGAAAATCAGACGCATAAAATGATCTAAAAATGATTAAATTCCTATGTACAGTTTTTGCTCCTATAAATTTTTTTTAATGGAACAGTTTTGTCCAACTTTGGCATTAAATATCTCTTAAAATAATTCTTCGATTTGAAAATTGTCAGCATCAGCGTGTTTATCAAACATTTCACTATAATACTACCGATTTTCACATTTTTGTATGCAACAGTTTTTTTAATATTAACGAAGAAAGGCCATGCTTAAGCATTCAAATTGGATGCCGATCTGCCGGGAATATCTACGCAGATTTTCATTGGTCCATTTCCAAATCAAAACTTTTTTTATACAGGGTGATTCAGAAATATCGAAACAATAGGCTATTTTCTTAAATTTTGCCCCTAGACCCATACTTCTAATTGCAAAATTTCATAAAAAAGATGCAAATCTTAATGACATAAGTTGCAACTCCATGTGGATCTATTTGAGAAAATGCAAAAACTAAATTTTTATACGGCCCACGTAGAGTAAAATTCCAAATTAGGAAATTTTTACTTATCCATTCCTGAATTTAACACAAAAAAAATTCATTTCGATATCTTCAAAATTCGCAGAGATATCAAAATCCAAAATTCGTGACTTACACCATTTATCCATGCCTCTGAGTGACGAGTTTTTGACTCATTTTGAATATAAGATAGGGATCATCAACAAATTGTACATTATTAAAAGTAGATTTAAGACAGTTCCTCTCCTTTGGGCATAAAATAGACAGCGTATAGATTTTACGTTAAACCTGCTTTCAAAATATGCTGGTGGTCTGCACTAGAGGTCTGCACGTTTCGAAATATCTAGATCCAGTCCCAAACCGTCCCATAGGAAAAAAAGCTTGGCCCTGCCTGGAAAAAAATTCAAATCGTAACCTGGCCATGCCGGACTGAATTTCTACATAGTTTTTTACATCGTTATCGTTAAAAGTTGTTTCGTACACTGTAAAAAAAAAATTTGTAAAGTTACTAAAATTTTTCTAGGAAACTGGGATTCCAGGAACTTTTTATGTAACGGCAACAAGAAAAATTCCTGTAACAGATGCTGTTACAGAAATTTTTGCTGTTGCCGTTACATAAATAGTTCCTGGAATCCCAGTTTCCGCGAAATATGTTAGTAACTTTACAGATTTTTTTTTACAGTGTATGGAGGAGTTCTAACCAAAAATACTTATTATAGCTTTTCTTTTTTTTTTCATATTTATAATTATTATTTTTAAAGAAGCGTCAAAAGCTGTGATTATTTATTTTATTAATGAATCTCTATTGGTGTGAAAATTATTCACTTCTCCTTTAATATCGTTAATCCATATTCCATGTGTTGGAGACATTGAAAAATGCTATAAAGTGAAATCTTTTAAGACGAGATCACATTTGGGGGAAAAAAGCGTTACAGACAAGTTCCCTTCTTAGGACTTGTAAATATAGTCTATTTTTTCTCAGGTATTATTATATTAATTTTCCATGGATCAACAGATTTTTCCGTTTCGAAAAGGATTCCGTCATACGCAGATTTTTTTTCAGTAGTTTTACTGATTTTTTTTTTTTTTTTTTTTGGCCTTAAAATCTACTATCCTTTAAAAATATGAATTTTAAAGTTTTATCATAAAATAATGGTCATTTAAAAATATATGCATTTGTTTTAAAGATTTTGTGATGAGCCAAATTTTACTTATTTTTGAACGGATTAGGTCAGTGAGAGATGAGGATTTTAATACGGGTTGTCTCAAGACCGGGACTGAAAATTTCGCCCCGTGGAGACCTAGGAATAAGGAAGACAGTTCCAGAATACAGACTTTTTTTAACGGTCTCACCGGGACGATAAAAAGCCTGAAGTTGTGAGGGCTAAAATTATGAAAAACTCTTAATCGGCATGTTAGAAAAAGTATTATTTCAGATTACACATTTAACGTTTATTTATGAACATTTAAATAGTACAAAATGGAGGTGGCAACGACAAAAGTTAAACTGAATCGGATGTTTAAGCTACAGAAAGAAGTTACTTTTACACGTGCAATTTTTTAAAAAGCATTTAAACATTTTATTAGGAGCCAATCTATGTTTCAAACTTTAAATGCGTTTTTCTGCATGATCTTTTTCTTTCTTTCTTTTTTTTAACCATTTTTCGTCTTTAAATTCATATAAGTCAAAAATCGTAAATAAAAAAGGTACAAACTTGGAACATGTCTTTTTTGATTAGCTAACATTAATTTTGTTTCGGCAAATTTGAAAAAAAAAAAATTATTTTCGAAAATATGATTTTTTTAAAATTAGTTACACATTTTTTTTAATAAATATTTCTTATATTTTAAAAATTAATATTTAAAAAAATCCTGAAACAAAACAAAATTATACCTCTCTCTTTAATTCAATGAAAAAAAAATTGAAATCCGATGAATAATGTTTAGCGTTATAAAGATTTTAAATTAAATCCACTTAAAAAAATACTAATCATTTATTTATTTTTTTTTAATTATTTATTTATTTATTTATTTTTTTTTTTTTTTTTTTTACTTTATGAGAAATATTAGGATGCGATTTTGTTTGCAAATTATATAGTTAACCATCACAAAAAAAAGAAACAAAATTTAAAATTCTGACTCAACAAATATATTTTTTTACATGTTTCGTAGAACTCTTAAAGTAACACTGTTTCTTGGATTGCACGTATTTCAGTTTGTGTCTAATCCCTTAAGACCTGGTGAATTATTTAAACGGCCATAACTCTGCGAGTTTTGCAGATATGAAGATGCAGTTTTTTGTGTTTAATTCAGGAATGGATAGGGAAAGCTTTCCTAATTGGAATTTTTACACTACGGGGGGCTTTTTCAAGAAGGCTCACGTTTTGAGCACCTTATCGCCAGAGTAAGGGTTGGCGCGGGGATGAATTCAACGCTACGCAACCTTTTTTGTTCGTGACGTCGTACGCGTAGCAAACAGCAACCCCATTCCTTTGCTGAGAGGAAGAGATGTGCTTTTTTTCATTTGTTTTTTCCGCAAATGTAAAAAGCTAGACGAAATGTTATTTCACCGTGGTTTGCAATTAGAACCTTGCTTAAAACAAAGATCTATTTCGGATTAAAATAACTTTTAATTGCACAAATATATATAATTCAAACATAAGTTATTTTTTTCAGTTCTATAATATTCATTTATATCATTAATTCACTATATGTTCGAAGAAATTGAGAACGTATTTTAAAAACAGGCGAAAAATTTTCTTTAATAAATATAATTGTATTAATCATGTTTTTATGACACAATTGAACATAGTTTTATTAGTATTATTACTGAATTAATTAATTTTTTTATTATTAAGCGGCATAATTATGTGACGTGTTGATTGCATTAATAAAACACATTTTCACTGAAATAATTCATTAAAAATTAATTGTTTTTTATTTAATTGCGATTAGAAGTTAATAGGAAGTTGAAACTAAAATCAATTCGATTATAATTAGGTTGAACGAT
Source organism: Maratus speciosus (assembly GCA_963932465.1). NCBI lineage: Eukaryota > Metazoa > Arthropoda > Arachnida > Araneae > Salticidae > Maratus > Maratus speciosus. The sequence goes on from OZ010789.1 coordinate 437,864,474, forward strand.
AAAGCATAAATTATTTAGCCGTATCCTGCAATTAAATCTATCAGCTAAAATAACTGCAAGTTGATGCATGGAATTAAATCAATTACTATTACATTTTAATATTGTTAAAATTTTATCATTATTTGAGTTTTTACGAAAAAGACATTGGTCTGTCCCTAGTGCACAAAATTAAAAATCTTTAAAATTCTTCAGTTTTTTATTTTAAAATTTTTGCCATATTTTTAAATATTATTTCGCTTTAGTTGTTTTATTTATTATTTAAAAATAATAATTCCGTCATATTTAAATAAATCATGTAAATTCTTCTCTCGAATTAAATCCCCCCCCACACACACACACACTTTATATTTCGTCATTCTGCACACATATTGCTCTATTTATTAAGTTGAAGTGGTAATAAAATAATGCTCAACCGTCTGAGACAACCTCCCATTTCGAATTTTCTCTTCCCACCCCCACCACCACTTTCTCCTCCATCACACTATTTTTTGCCCATTTAAAATTTATTGTTGCCTTACAGAAAAGATTAGTTAAAATTGCGTCTGAAATGTTAACTATTCCTTCGCTTGTCCATAAAGTTTACTGTTTTGCTCTATCTGTTGATTTTTAAATAACAAATAAATAATTTACCATAAAAAAAGATAAGGAAACAAATAGAATGAAAGATTTAAAAAATAATAATAAGGATTAACCTTTTGTGCGCACGCTTTCATTTTTTTTTAAATTCTTTATAGTTTTTTAAATTTTCTGTCCTATTTATTACTTTGAAGTAACTATAAGTAAAGACCAATTATTCAAATTCTGCGCCCCCCCCCCCCGCCAAAAAAAGTTAAATATTTCAAGTTTTTAATGTTTTGGTTTGTTTTTTCTATTTGTTAATTGATAAATTTAACTATTTAAATCTATAGCCCCTGACTATCATATACAGTTAAAAAAATTCTCTAATGATTTTATTTGTTACTTTGAAGTAACAAAAGATAGTCATTCAATCTTCCTTCTACCCCACCTCCCCTTAAGAATTTCATCTCACATTGAAAAGGCAATTTCTAAACATCCTGTTTGGGGGAGTGAAAGGTTTTTTTTTTCTTTCTTGGTTTGGCCTATTTTCACTCGACTTTGGGGGCTGTTTCTGCAGAATGATTTGGTATTAAATTAATTATACAAGTTCATCGCAGAAAATATAGTAATTTTCTGCCGCAGGTTTTTTTTTAAATCTGTGTTTATATATACATCAAAATGCACTGAAACTGCATTAATTCATGATCCCCATAAATCCATCTTTATATGTAATCAAATATCTAAATATACGAAGGTAATGAGTTTTTGTTTAAGAGGTATGGAATTAATAATGCTCAATTGAATGAAAATTTAGATTTTTGAGGGGATCAAATAATCAAAATTTTAGTCTATATCATCAAAAGTAATAAAGGCCTTCGATAAAACAGAGTATAAGAATTCGTAATACAATTTCTTTCGAAGAACATTTCTTTTCATCAAGAACACATAACTGAAAATATTTCTTTAATTTAGGTAGGACTAAAATATGCTAGTTCGTCTTCCGCCATTTCGGTTCAAAACAAAACACAAGACGACGATTGGTGTTAGAGCTATCTGAACGCTCTCGCTTTCGCCAACTCACCAAGGCTGGTGCTGAAAACGTGAGCCTTCTTGAAAAAGCCTACGGGGGCCGTATAAAAATTCAATTTTCGTATTTTTTCAAATAGACCCCCCATGAAATTGCAACTCATGTCATTAAAATTTTCACCTTTTTTTATCAAACTTTATAATTGGAAGTATGGGTCTAAGGGTACTATTTAAGGAAATAGCCTATTGTTTCGATATTTATGAATCACCCTGTATATAGATGGACATTAAAAACTATTTTTGATTTATTTTATATTGAAGAGGAACTGGCAATAAAAAGGGATTTTTTCTTGAGTTTATGTAATTTTTTTTTTAAAATTCATTTCATTGCATTTAATAGCTCAATTTTTTATCAGATATGTGGCATTGGGATAGGTACAAATGTTTCGAGTTCTGCAGTCAATCTTTTTCTTTTAAACGAATTACGAATTTAACCTTCCGTCTACCAGACGGGTCCATTGGACCCGACATGTACATTCAAAATATTTATTCAAACCAGAAATTTCTTCAAAACAAACTAAATGCATAAATCAGACAATAATAAGTTAAATAAACAAATTAAATAGTTTTAAGTAAAAATTCTGGTGTAGAATGTTTTTATAAAACTTGAGTAAAATTTCCGGTAGTTCTAGGGTTAACTATGTTTTAAATACAAATAAGAGTTTTGCAGTTTTAAGATATATTGATGATTGAATTGTTTTCCATGACAAACTTGTGATAACGATTAACGATATCTACCCTCCATGTTTGAAATTAAATAAAGTTTCAGCTGAATGTTTGCATGTTAATTTTTTGGATCTAAATTTAATGATTATAGATAATAACATACAAATTAAACTATTTGATAAACGATTTTTTTAATACTAAATTAATGCCACACTGGTTCACAAATTTAAGTAAGAGGGTTTTCATTAACATTAATCTGGGCTAAGTTAGCAGATTTTATAAAATTTGTAGCTGTAAAGAGTTTTTAAGTTCGCAGGTTTTTAGATTTACTGCAAACCTTTTTTATAACAATTTATATCCATATCAATTTATTTTTCTTTGTGTAAATCAGCTTAAGAAAAGTTTTGGAAGTGGCAGCAGCTCATCTGTGGCCAAATATGGTGATGGAAGCCGAAGTGACATTTTGAAGATGAAACAGAAATAAATTGGAACGGCACTATTGAATTGGTTGGTTGGTTGGTTGCAATTATGACAGCAATTATCAACACGAGGGATATAAGCCATAAGGGGAGAGTGCCCTCCGTGGGGGTCTTTCTAAGCACCATTAAATTGGATTGATGGAAAGAAAAGTCTTCTTGAGGCTGGCCTTGCAGCTCCTAATGCTCATGGCGGATGTGGGGTGTTGTGGATTTTTAAGAGGTATCATAATTTTTCAGGTCTTCACGGGGCAGGGTAGGAAGTATGTCCTTCTTACATGTCCATAGTTCATTTAATTTTGAGCTATTTTAAGATTTAAGTTAATAATTTATTTAATTGAATGACTTTTTAAAGATTAAATTCTGACAAGCAGATTTGGTTTTGGTATAAATTGTTTGGTTGTTTTTGTTTAAACATCAGTTTGGTTTTGTTAAGTTATATTAAATAGTTTTTCTATTTGATTTTGTTACACTAATGAAGTATGTGGGTTTAGCCATATCTTGCGAATCCTGTGAGGATTCAATTTTTATTTTGGTAGATACTTCTTGACTCCTCCCCCCCTCCGAAGATCTAGGAATAGTGTGTATTTATCGTTCTTGTTTCAATTGTTTAATTGTTTTATTGTTATGTTTTGCACCCTCTTTTCGTAATTTTCATGATTCTCACATTTTTCAGATAAAAACTATATATATAATATATAAAAATGAAAATTTGTCTGCCTGTAATGCTATAGAAATCCACAGTTTGGAAGCGAGAATTCTGAAATATTACGTACAGTGGCGGTCAAAAGTTTCCGGCCAGTTAGTTTCTTTGATTTGTTTGCCAGGACGTTTCAACGAAGAAGAAGCACTATTGGTCCAAAAGTTAGGGATAAGCAAATGACCTCTGACCACGTTATCCTTTTGATTGGATACTGAAGATACTTGATGCAAATGGGAGGAATTCAAAATCCGCGTGTGCAAAAGTTTCCGGCCATTCGTCATTCGTCAGTTTTTGTTATCGGTAAAGTTCTTTTTTGACCATGTTTGTTAATTAATCAACGTGAATAACGTATTTGAAATTCAAAAATGCAAATTTTAACAATTATTGTTCGTAAACGGGTGATTTGTTTGTTACTACAGGGCCAATCCTCTCGTGAGATTGCGGCAAAGTTATCGATCGGAAAATTTACTGTGAACAATATTTTTAAAAAAAATATGTAAATGGCCATGGCCTTAAAGACTTGCCACGGTCCGGGAGACCCCCCGAAAATGACTATTTGTGTACACATATTCATCAGGAGAAAAGCAGTTTATGACCCGCATAAAAATACAACTGCAATTTCCCTCGATTTGCTGTGCTAAAATATTGTTGAAATAAATCGGTCTACCCTGTCAAGACACTTACGTGACGTAGGATTTTATGGCAGAGCCGGTGTTAAAAAATCTTTCATAAGTAAAAAAAATCAAAGGGCCCGACTGGCGTTTGCCAAGGAACACAAAGACTGGTCAAACGTAAACTGGAAAAAAAAGTACTATTTTCCGATGAATCGGAGTTCCACCTTTTGGGGAATGATGGCGGACACTAAGTCCGACAGCCTAAAAACAAAAGATAAGATTTGGGATACCTTATTCCTACAATGAAGCATGGAAGAGGACACGTTATGCTATGGGGAGCATTTTTGGAAAATGTGTCGGTCCGTTAGTTGAAATTCGCTGCAAGATGAATGATACAATGTATAAAGATATCTTGCAAGATCATTTGCTACGTTATTGGAGGAAAAAATGTGGCCGCAACTATTTGTTTCAGCATGATAACTACTCAAATTATACATTTAAGCTCGTCAAGAAGTGGATTTAGCATGAAAAAATTCCGCTTTTGAAATGGACAGCCCAATCACACTACCAGAAAAAATAGAAAATCTTTGGAACGAACTTGAAAACGTGTGCGGAATTATAAATATTCCAATTCAACAAAATTTTCATAAAAATTGCAAGAACCGTGGAAAAAACTTACCATAGACCATTTTCAATCGTTCTTTGAATCGATGCCACGTCGCTGTGCCGCAGTACTTATTCTTAAATGTGCGAAGACAAAATACTGATTGTAAATGTTGTTGATCACTGTCATTTTCCATTATAACACTAATTTTTTCCCAAACTTTCCAATGTGGCCGGAAACTTTTGAGAACATGCGTTTTCTTTTGCAATTAATTTTGTTAATTAAATTTATTGATATTTATTTTTTATTCCATAAATATGTTCCTAAGTATTATGTCAATAAAGTGCATAAATATCATTTTGATATTCCTCTTCATATGGGTCTACTTACAAATTAACCAAAAATTTTATGCTGGCCGGAAACTTTTGACCGCCACTGTATATGTGCATTAATACTCGGCCGAGGCAACTAAAGTAATCCGGAATCGAAATAACTTATACTTCATTTTTAATTAATAAAAAAACAGAAATTTAACAGCAATTTCCTATCAATTTTAACCATTTTTCGTTAGAGCAGTTGCCAAAAATTAAAAATTTACAATAAAATTCTTACCACAAATATTACTTTTCTATTGCAAGACTCATTGGGTATTACGTACGCCACGCTGGAAAAAACCTACTAAAATGCTGTAGCGGGTATTACGATAATTCTTTTACCTCACATGCAAATAATTGGAGATATTCATATTACGTACGCCACGCTGCAATTCTAAGGAGCTCTAGCTGGTATTACGATAATTCTTTTACCTCACATGCAACTTGTTATAGATTATCTAATTGCGCTTATATATTACAATTTTTAAAAATATAAAGAAACACATTTTATCACAAACATCAACAAAACTTTTTATTCTATTTATTCCCTTATTTCAAAGATATCGTTTTATCGTCTGCTCATTAAAAGAAAAGGAACAATAGTAGAAAAATATTTTACTAATTGAATAGTAATTTTTAATTTTGGTTTTAGAGTTAAATTCATGAACGGGTTAAACAGCTAATATATATATATATATATATATATATATATGAAAGATTGAGTATGGACGCACTGAATTCATGGAATACTGGCGGATGGTGAAAGGTTGTGTTATTTTGCAGTTGACAAATCCAGTCAACTTGCGTGAAATTGTTGATAATAGCTGATGTCGTATAATTTCAACATAGAACACTAGGTAGTTACTTTGCAGTCGTACTATTAATCCAGACGATCAGGCATAAGTGTAGAAAGGCAATGGATTTACAAATCCAGGGATTTCGCCAGAAAAAAGTAGCCAGTTATCGCTCTAAAGCGATTACTCATCAAACATGAAAAGTAAAAACAAGTCCCACCTTCTGAAAAAAATTGTAAAGCCCTCAGGCTTGGGCATGAATCATTAGGTCATGCTATATGACCGTAAAAAGCAAATTTAGAATAATACAAGACATTGAGACACTAAATAACATATTTGAAGCACGTGAAACAATACAAAAATCTGCGCTCCGAAGTCATTGCATCTGTTTTTTTGTTATAACCGCAGAGGGCGACAGATATCGACATAGTACAGAAACGAACCAATCGTTGAAAGGCACACTTCGGGAGCTGGGCAGTTAAACTAATGCCGCGAGAAAGGAGAGGTTTAAGGAGAATGAATCCCACACCTGGTAACGTAGTGTTTTCGAAGTAAAAAGTTTAGCGTCGGAAAGGAGTGTTAAACTAGATTCGTGGAATTAAGATTAGAAATAAAAATAACAAATGGCTTTTAAAAACAATCGAAAATAAAAACAAGTTTCTCTCAGAATATTATAGATTGGACATTTGATAAAAATATATGAAGTGTCCAAAAGCTTTAGATTAAGATTTTCAATAAAATAATTATTAATATAAGCTTTTTAAATTTAAAGGGAAATTAAATAGGAATAAATAATAGATATTATTAAGAAATAGAGAAAATAATGAGTATGCCCGAATAATTTAAATTAATATCGGGAAGTGAAATTTTTATATAACACACACACGCACACACACACACACACACATACATATATGTATATAAATATATATATATATATATATATATATATATATATATACCACAATAAAATATGTTGAAAGTGAACATATAAATAAAGCCTTACTTAATATGAAAATTTCAAATTGCACAGTTTGCAATGTTATGGTATCCGCATGAATATGTCTTAAAGCATACAACAGGACATATAGCGAGATAGTTATTTTCTAATAAATCAAGTTTTTCATGGTCTTTTAATGTCTAGATTATTTCGTTTAGCACATTTTTATTTTATTTCACACAAAAATATTTAAAGAATCAAATTTGAATAAATTATTTTAAATTCATTCTTTTAAATATGCTGCATTTAAAAAATAATATAAAGGTACTTAAAAACATAATATGTTTTCGCTGTTATCCACTTAACACATTTTCCATTCTTTCACCTAGCCACGAAATAAGAGTTCGTGCTTGTCATAAATTTTCATAATTATCTTAAGATGCTTTATGCAAAAGATTCTAATGCATTAAAATTTATCGCACAGTATGAACATAATAATATTAAGTTTCTTGAGAGTAAAGTAACGTCCTATTTCAGTGTATACTTAGGAAAATACTTTAACATTTTCGGTTGTGCAAATTACGAATATTCAAAATTATCCCACATTTGAATTTTAACATCTTGCGTAATTAAGTACTGTGGTCGATAGTAATATATTTAAAGTTCTGTATCATCGTGGATGATGTTAGTTGTTTTAAATTTTGAAGTTTTATAGTATCTTTTAAAATATTATAGTCATTATGCATAAAAAGGGAAATTTGTTGTTCCTGATACATAGCTTTAACTTTATTTCCCATACCACATAAATTAATACACTTACATTACACTATAATACTTTTTTTCAATAAATAAGTAACTGATGTTAAACAAAAGTAGTTTTATCTTATTTTTAAAATTATTAAAACTAAAAAATGTATTTTACAATCTAATACTAAATAGATTAAACAAAATATCAGAGAAGATTTAGCAAATACTTATTTATACATTTTACCAGAACTACTAAAACGTACTATGCTAGAAATCCGCATAGATTACATAAAAAGACTTAAAAAACGTAAACTATAAAACTCGTATTGACGAGGTACATGTTTAGCCTTTAAGACCGGGCTGCTTTTTGAGGTTTTTTTTTTTTTTTTTTTTTTTTTTTTTTTTTTTTTTTTTATCAATGATATAACTGAAATTTGTAACTGATAATTCACTATCTTTTGATAAAATTCATATAATATAGTTTCTGTTAACCAACATAATCACTCGATACCGGCATTTAAGGAATAGATAACCCAGGAAGATAGAATTTTAGTTATTGTTTTACCCGCACGATCGTGCGGGTCCGGTCTTAAAGCGATAAAATGGTAAATAAACTTTAAAATATTTGACTGTATTTTATCATAAATTTTTACAGAAATTTAATGATTTTTTTAAACTAGTAAAAGAAACTTCAGAAACGTGTGTGCTTTAATCTTCTCGTATTTTTACATTCTTCTATCTTCAATAGAAGAAAGTATTGTAATCATTTTTTTTTTCGATTTCCATTTTTCTACGGATTTACACGATTTTGGGGTCAGATATCACAAAAACCATGTTTAGGGTAACTCCTGGAGAGTCGCCTCATCCAGGATAGATGCCGCACCTCTTGTAATTATTGATAGATGATTGTCAAACGCACAGTATAGGTGCGCAGTAAGATTTCATTTACCAGTGTATAGTGTGAATCCCATTTCGAAGTTTTCTTGTAGATGTACAATCCTTATTTTGACGTAAGTGCATGATTTCACTGTCCAAATTTTTAAACACGTTATGCTTAAATACTTTTCATACGCTAATTACTAAATGGATGCATGATTTTGTAGTCAAAACTAAGTGTAGCGTTTGTATAGAAGACTGTGTGTATGGTTATGCCATTTTCCTTAGCGATGGCAGGCAACTGTGTTGTGAGACGTCTGTATCATGCAAAATGGAATATATGCCGCACTGCATTTCCGGTATAGATAACGCAGTTTCTTTTGTATGGTATGATTCAGTGTTGTTAAATTTTCCTTCTCTTTTTGAACAGACTAACCAAGTTAGGCATGTTATAAAGTTTACTAAATGCAAAGGATAAAAACGGAAAAATAAAAAGTAAGAAGGGCAAGAAAAATGCAAGTCATGATGATAATAATGAAAAAATGGATTACGCGTAACGCAGACATTCTTTGCAAGGAATGTTTAGAAAACGAGTTCAAAAAAGATTAAGTGGTATGAACCATGACCATGCTTCGCTGCATCATGTGTGAAATGTAGTTAATAAAGACTGTACTTTTTTGACACTTTTTGTGTAGATTGTGTTAAAAAATGTCTATTAACAAATAAATTATTTAAACACAATATTACTCTTATTCTTTTCCCTCTCTAATACATTGATGTTACGTTGTTTCTGAAATAACAATTAAAATTTAATGTAACAAAATAAATCGATAATTTTAATAGTGAAAATTTGCAAACAATTATTAATTTCAATCCACTACGTTTCATTGTACTCATTTAGTTTCATTTTGTTAGTACATCTTTAATTATAGTCCAGATATGAATATATTTTTTATATTTTTATTTATAATTTAATTCTGTTCTTATTACAAGTGCGGCGCCTCAGCCTGAATGTACGGGTGAAGCGCCGCAGAGTAATGTTTTAGAAAAAATTGTTAAAAAATATTAATTATTTGTTTTGATTTATTTTCTCGCAGTACACGTATTGTATATTTAACAGTAAATAGCACAGCATGGATTTTTTAATTTATGTTCACCATGGAACTTTATGGACAAATTCAAAAAAATATGCGTCATAAATCCCGGAATTAGTCTATAGAAAATGCCTGCCTGTCGTGTGTCCGTGTATCTGTCGCCATTGTACCATCCAAAAGTGTATGAAGCTATGCATAGCATTGAACCACATTTTGGCTATAGCAAGCAGGTCCTCCCTTAATTTGGATAAAATACACCGGAAGGGGGCGCTGTAATAGCGATTTTTCTGCGATTTTGAATATTGTACCATCAAAAAGTGTATGAAGCTATGCATGGCATTGAACCACATTTTGACTATAAGAAGCTGGTCCTCCCTTAATTTGGAAAAAATCCACCGGAAGGGGACTCTGTAATAGAGATTTTTGTGCAATTTTCTATATTTTACCATCGAAAAGTGTATGAAGTTATGCATAGAATTGAACCAAATTTTTTGTGTATGTTTTTGGTCATGGCAAGAAAGTCCTCCCTGAATTTGGAAAATTCCGCCGGGAGGGGCCACTTTAATAGCGATTTTTGTGTAATCTTAAATTTTGTAGTTTTATTGTACGCCAGTGTCTCGTTAATTGACGGGATCTTCACATCCTGAAAAGCCGACTATTCGCGCCTATTCGTCATTTTAATAAATATCATGATCAAGATTAACTGGATTTTACTCCGATTAATTGACTGAAACAGAAATTTAAGAAGAAAGTGAAAGTTGATACAGTATTGAACTAATAAAAAATGGAATATTGACATGTGTAACAACGTTTTGAAATATATATGATGGAATAAAGTTTTGGATTGGCACATCTAACTAGTTTATTTTACTATTATATCACAAATGATGAAAGAAGTTTTTGTATACGTGTAATCATTAGGGGGGATCGCTGTTGTATCGTATTGCTGATCGTATTGTAAAAAGAAAACATTAATCAAAACCCTACCTATGTGGAAAAGATGCTCTACTGTATGGAGATTAAGAGAAAAATAATTAAAAAAATTAATTTCAAAATGTAATACTGCCGCGAGGGGGTTGAAATTTAAAAAAAATGGAAAAGAGCTCACTTTGGTTAAATGATTTTTGAAACAAAATAATTGTTTTAGTAATTATCAAAACCTACCTACGCGGAAAAGATGTTATATTGTATGAAGCTTAAGTAAAAAATAATAAAAAATAATTTGAAAGTTTAACACAGCCACAAGCGTGTTTCGAAAAGAAATTGGAAAAATAACTAATTTTAGATGATTTTTGGCTCAAAATAAATGTTTTAATATTAATCAAAACCTACCTATGCGTAAATGATCTTATCCTGTATGGAGATTAAGCGAAACAAAATAAAATGAATTAATTTCAAAATTTAATACTGCCGCAAGGTGTTTGAATTTTCGAAAAAAATGACAATTCCAGCTTTTTCAACGGAAGATTTGTTTGTTTGTGTATTGTGTTGCGTAGTGTACTTTGAATATTACTGCACCATAGCAATGTTAAGAAAATATATTATTTTCCCCATATTTGGGTCTGGCTGTGATATGCCAACAAATATGCTTCCTACCTACGAAAACGTAATAAAGTGCGTATGTTGTCATTGAAAACGAACCGGAATCAAGGAAACAGTGTCTACATCTACACTTTCCTCATCGTGTGAAGAAGTTGCTAATAAGTTAGAAGAGGCCTATAAACGAGCTTCAATCCCAATAAATGACAACTAAATTTGGGAAAAAAATTCGTTCATACCTCGAAAAATATTGCGCATTTCTTAATTCGTACAAAACCAGAAAAGAGATTGTAAGCTACCGCGATCAAATTGACACTTTCCGAAAAAAGGCAAATGCTCTATTTGATATTTCGACAATGTACTTGTAAATCATTTGAAAGTTGCTGCTGTAAGAAAGAACGAAAAATACCAGTGCACGAGAAGGAATTTCTCTTGCACCAGCGAAGTGAAAAAAAAAACATAATAATCGGGTTACTGTACGAAGAGACACTTTACAAAAAACTAAGGCCGAGTAACCAAAATTGAAGGAAGTGGGATATGTGGATAAAAACAAAACACTGTCTGATGTCTCTTCCATATCAATTGATTTGAACATGAATATGAATAATGAGTGTAAATTGAAGCGGCGTGTGCACGAGCATATTTATTTTCTGCATCATCAGCTATCAGTGAACGCATCGCCCAAATCGATGAAAACTTCCAGCCGTAGCCAAAACATTGGACCGTTTTGACATTTCCGACCAAAGAGGAGCTGCCAAACAAGAGTCGTGTCATGTGTACTTCAAGATGTCAACGTTATCTCACAAAGTGATGTATCGAACATTGTTGGCAGAAAGAGAAATTCGAAGTGAGAGAACAAATCAAGAACCACTCTATGACCTCAGTCATTTGTAAAAGATTATGACCATGACCAGTTTGGTTTATACTCCAATTGACGTAAAGGCAGGACTGTATGACTAGAAACGGCAGGACTATATGACTAGAAGACAACAGAAGAAAATTAATAGAAGAACACATAAACTTGGTAAAAGAACCTGATTCCTAGTATATCGGCCACGGGGCTGTAAATTTCAGGAGAGCCTAAAACATTTTGAAAACGCATCATAAAATTTTTTAATGTGTTGACAATAATATAGATGTAGCAGAATTGTCTGCGATTGGTTGCGCCCGAATATATGTTAACACCGGTGTCATAGAAGTTGTTATTTGAAATAAGAAACTGATCCTGAAGCGTACACTGTTAAAAATATGCAGCATTCTGGCAGGTCATTCGACCGTTTTTTGAAAAAACGGTTTCATAACCATAATTTAACAATATTCTTACCATGAAATGGCCAATAATATGGTCAGAATAGTGTTAAATTACGTTTGTATAACCGTTTTCGGAAAAAAACGGTCAAATGACCTGACAGAATGCTGCAAATTTTTAACAGTGTACACTACAATGATTTGGGTTCCTATTACACGCCAATTAGGTTCCCCTATGTCTTTTTATCGTGCACGTCGGAACCGCGACCGGCCTAGAAGCTTCACTGGTGAAATAGCAAAATTGTTGGCTCAATGTGAGTAGCTACTAGTATTTTAATTTATGTCAATATAATACACACTGTGCGAAGTGACTAACAAGAAAGACTTAAATACTGATCAACTGTACTTAATGAAAATTTGTGAAGCCATCAACTGCGGGCATTGCAGGGAAAGTCTATCGAAGATAAACCCTTCAAATATTTGCTAGTCAATGTGGCTTACAACCGCGAACAGACTGTTACTTACGAAAATCCATCCGAGGCTTTAGTAGCATTAACTACGTTCATCGTAAAAGGCTTTGCGCTTATGTATGTGGCTCAAGATTAAAATGAAACATGTGTAATTTATGTTGCACAGCATTTGCATCAATCATTCGCTCTCTCGCGTTATTTGGCGAGTGATCTCAAGGACATCATAACCCCTTTTATTAGAAGAAATGTCATTTTTGGCCATCCTGAAATTATACTGATATCGATGTTGTCTTATGACAGAACTCACATAAAGCAATTGGCCCTTCGAAAGATTCTAACAGCGCGAAAATTCAAACGATCTGCAATCCGAACCATTGTAACGAATAATATTCGTAATTTCAATTTTCCAGATTTTGACCTCTGTGCGACGCATTGTATTGATTTGATTAAGTGGGAAAATGTGACAGAACTTTCACTAACTGAACAATTTAATGACGACATGATTTCAGAAGCAACAGTAAATTCAGCAATCACTCCGGTGGCAATATTATATGCTTTCAAGGGACTTCCGTGCCATACTCAAGCTACTGAACGAAAAGTCAAAATAGTCATGGAAGCACCTTCTGTTGTCTGTGGACCATATAGAAGAAACGGTTTCATGAGAAATCACATCGAATCACAAAACATCATGTCAATCATCAACACAAAGCGTGATTAAAGACCATTGTAATTTCGACGATTTTTTTAGGTTTTTCTAGATTTAGTACTAAAGCTGTTAAATAAGAAGCTGTTAAATAAAAAGCTGAAGTTTTTTCTTGTAACAAACCAAGTGTCCTGTCATTACAATAAATATTAAAAAATATTAAAATGCATGTTTCACTTAACAAGAATCTCTTTGACGTTTAACCATAAAAAGATTGAAATACATAAATTTGAACCAGAGACAAACCGAATTTAATACTTCCAACTTCTGGAAGTATTAAATTTTGAAATTAATTTTTTAATTATTTTTATCTTAATCTTCGTACAATAGAACATCTTTTACACATATGTAGGTTTTGATTAATACTAAAACAGTTATTTTAAATAAAAATCATTTAAGCAAAATTAGGTCTTTTTCAATTTTTTTTTCGAAATTTCAACCCCGATGCCTCAGAATTAAATTTTCAAATTAATTTTTGAAATTATTTGTCTCTTACTCTCCATGCAATAGAACAAATTTTTCGGATAGGTAGGGTTTGGAATTGTGATTATTTTCCCACCCTAGTAATAATATGGACTTAAAATTGTCACTAAAGATAAATAATATCTCACATTAGTTCCAGTAACAGTAAAAAGTTTTAAAGAGACATTTTATAGCAAATGTACTGTACATTTAGGAGAGCGGTTCAGGGATGTGTAGTGACATGGACTGCCATTTACTTTTTAGGGAATAAAATGCAAAATTATAATTATTTTTCATTCATACTTGGTTATGATGTACTCAATAGTATGACTTTTATAAACGATAAATAAGTTGTTTGCTAGATTTTTTTTTGAGAAGTCACGGTAAAACTTTTACAATAAAAGCTTTTTGATAAATTCCTGCTGGTAATATGGTCCCATTGAAAGTTTTTGTTGACAAAAAAAATTCTACTGAACTACTGAAGAAATTTTTAGAACGATTACGGAATTGTACAGCATAAGTTATCTAATCAGAAATGCATAATTAAAAATGTGGATCCACTGACATAGATGTAAAAAAGTAAAAATATGTCACTTGTATGCAAAACTTTTTAAAACGACGAAGAAAATTTAATATCTGTATTTCTAATGGCTTGTTCTTGAGATTTACCTCCACCCGCAGTTGATCGGATGGATACCTTCACTGTTAAGTAACTGCACAATTTAATATCACTAGCAGGGATCATATTATCATCCCTACCTCTATTATTGTCTAAAATATTTGAATAATAAAAGTAACAAACTTCATATTTATGTGATGTCTTAAAGCAGATCAGTTGAATATGCACATGACATGTCTAGAGTTTAAACTGTTCGCCACAAGTGAACAATTAATAGGTTTGTCTTCCATTTAATATTTAGGCTTTTGTAGTGGATATGTTTTTTTTTTTTTTTTTTTTTTTTTTTTTTTTTTTTTTTTTTACGTTGGTTCAGCTGTAAACGAAATTTCCGATCTGAAGTATACAAAATATGACTTTTATTTCCATAACACCGAATCAACCTAATGTAAGCCGTTTTATTATCAGATTTAAGAATATTTCGTATTTAAGAAGTCATATTTATGATAAATATATTTTTAAAATAAACGTCAAATGGTCTTAATCTACGAGAAAACAATATAACCTCGTATGAAATATACAACAATCTCTTCTGAGCTACTTATTCCAAAAGAAATATACATCATTTTTAAAAACACCAGAAAGAAATGTACAGTCGTGGAAAAAAAAGTAAACACCCCTACTAACTCTTCAGCAAATTATCGTAGAAGAAAGTTACTGGTACCGAACGATTGGAAATAAAGTCTACTTTTAAATGAAGCATATAAAATTTGTTTAGGGGGCCATCTACATAATAAAACGTATCAAACTTCATTTTTTTCAATGGCAATACCCAATTTTAACGAGATATATCAAATTTTCGGTTAAAACTATGCCTAGACACCGAATTTTAAGTCATTTGAATGATAAGTTTTTCAATTATAAGCATCCAAAATTTAGTGCTTCTAATGTTAAATTATATTTTCATATTTTTATTTATAACTCCTAAAATTATGCTCCTAATATGCTAATTTTTTGTGTAGCAATAATACTAAAATACCCAAACATAAATACATTGAATTTGCAATTTTTATAATTTTATGATATGAATTATGAATTATGAAATTAATATTCGAAAAAATTATAAATTGCAACCAACAGTTTTTTTTGATGGATTTAGATTTATTAAGTCCTGCTTCATGGTAACCCAAAATTTCACATTTTTCTTCCAAGTAGTTTTCAAATTATGCTTAAAAAACGGCAAAATGATGTTTTAAGGGGCCGTCTGTAATAGAAGTGACTAGATATTTTGAAAGTTCTTCTGCTGTCGTGTAATCTAGCAGGCTTCATTGACTGCTTGAGTGGGGCTTAAGGTGCCTTGATCAAAAAGGGGGCACTCTCGGTTAACAATCGAGTACGGAAATTCAATTTGAATACAGCCCTTAAAATACGCTCGTTTTAAAATAATTAATTTCTCGAAAACTTATGGTACGAATTACATAAAAATTTGTTTTTAGGCTAATTGAAGGGTGTAGAGTTTATATATGCTGTCAGAATTGTGTACTGCTATTGAAAAAAAACAAAGTTAGGGTTCGTTTTAATATGTAGATGACCCACTAAGCAAATTTTATATACATCATTTAAAAGTAGACTTTATTACCAATCGTTCAGTACCAGTAACTTTCTTCTACGATAATTTGTTGAGGAGTTAGTAGGGGGTGTTTACTTTTTTTTCTCTCGAGTGTACATTCGTGATTTAGAAATACAAATGTTCTTTTACAGAAACTGATTTTCGAAAACGATCTGGATAGTTTTCATTGTGTATTTATCTGTTTTTTCGAATCCAAATATAGGTTTCTGGTTTACTATCAATTCTCAATTAAACACTTTGAGTTGCATAATTGAAGTTATAGATACAAGAGTAACAAAATACCATTAATTTTAATTATATTGTTAATGTTGTTAATCTAACCTGTTTGTCAAACATTTTGTTTAAAATGAAAATGCTTACCAATGAAACCAATATTCGGCGTTAAGAAAACTGGTTTTATACTATAAAATCTCTTCATAAATGTTTTTCGAAAATGAACAAATTATGTTTTTCAGGATTTCGGAACATTTGATTTTTTTTTACTTTCTTCTATCTTTGCAAGAACTATCTTTACATGTGTTGGATTCTTGAAAAATTTCGACTTCCGGTTTTTGGTGGATTTATATGTTTAGAAGGTTCTGAACACGATTTGACTGTCTTTAAAAAATCTCTGTCTGTGAGTCTGCCTGTCTGTATGGGATAAACATTTTTTGGACATGCGGAATTTATTAAAATTTTAGATTCAATTAGATCTAAATAGAAATAGGTGCTGATTAGTTTTTGGTGTAAATCGCGTAACGGGTGGCGCTGCTATGATGCATTTTTCCCAATTTCCGCAGTAGCTCTATCTCAAGAATTAATAAACGGATTTTCATCAAATTTTAGATTCAGTTACACGTTGACATAAATTGTTGCATATTAGGTATTGGTGTAAATCGCCCAACAGATGGTGCTGCTATGCTGCATTTTTAACGATTTCTGATACAGCTCCACCTTAAGAACTGATGCGCTGATCTTAATCAAACTTTAGATTAAATTACACGTTGACATTCGTTTCCACTCATTAGGCTTTGGTGTAAATCGCACAACATGTGTCGCTGATATTCTGCATTTATCACGATTTTTGTGATAGCTTTTTCTAAAAAATAAATAAATAAATAAATAAAATAAAAACTAATTTCGTAATTTAATCAAACTTTATATTCCATTAAACTTTCACATAACTATATCTTTTATAATCCTCTTGATAGGCATAGATTTGCCTTTAATTTTTGCACTGTGATGGCGAATTTTAAAATATTAATATGTATGAGATAGAAGAAAGTTTAAATATTGGCACATCTGACTATTTACCGATTTAGGAGAAATTTCACGATGCGTTTTTTCTATTTTTAAAAGAGATAGGTTTTAATCTATAGTTTTAATTTGATGGTTACTTTTTTATTTTACATTCATTTAGTTATTTACTATGTTTAAATAAATATAATTGAAGCATAAAATAACCGTAGATTTTTCTGTTAAAATTAAAAATACACAACACTAAATAAATCAAATAAAGAAGTGAACTTTTACGTCATTAAAATGAAAATTATATATTATTCATTGAATACCTATCGAATGTAATTAATTTTAGTCAGATTAGAACATATAAACATCAATTTCAATATAATAAGAAAGACTTATTAAATATTTAAAAAAATCTAATTACTTTATGCTGAAAATAAATTTAGATACTCAAAGAGATATGCTATGGGGTGCGAGTGATTACGTATTTATTCAATTTTATTTTTTGTTTGATTGTGTAATCGATTCTTAATTGTAATTAAAATTTATTTAAAGCGTTTATTTTTATTATTCATGTCTTTTTTTTTAAGAAAATTGTATATATTTCAAGTTATTTCCTCGAAACAAATTAATTTACTGAGAACTCTCTTAGAAATTGAAAAAGAATGACTGCTACTTGAATAATTTATATCAGCATAAATGTCAAATCTATTGTTTATAAATAGTCTTCATTTTGTTCACTTTCATTTTAGAATATGAATAAAATAAGGGGATCTGAGTCCGGCTTCTAGGGTTTCAGAACAAAAGTGAAAACAATTTCTTATTGAAAATTCTAATGTTCTTAAACAAACTGCACTTGAAGTAAATTATTTTCTCTATTCGACATTGTAAAAATTTAATGTTCCTTAATGTTAAATTTGCAAATAAGCGACATTTATTACTCAGTTCTATTTTATCGCTAATAATGACGTCAACTTTAGTCACAAACATGTTTTTTTCCTTATATTTTAGTTAAATTTATAAATTAAAATACTATACTTAAATAAAATAGAAAGGAAGAGAAATTATGGTAAAAGGGACACTGGTACTGGATTATGTGGTAAAAGGAAAAATTCATGCAAATAATGAATAGCTGCTTAAGTAATGCATAATGCGATATTTAAGGAATCTTCAATGCAAAGTGGACAAAGAGGCACGGTTACGCATATTTTTTTACAATATATATATATATATATATATATGTGTGTGTGTGTGTGTGTGTGTGTGTATGTATATATAAATGTATGTATGTATTTAAACTGTTGGTCTCATTATATGAATTGAAATTTCCTTGAAATAAGTTATTGTTAAAATATAATAGTTATAAGAGTTTTTTTTTTATCACTTAGTCATATATTCCAATATAATATGCGTATCTTGAAAATTGTGTTCGAGAACATAATATTTGTTCTTTAAATAAAAAAAAAAAACACCAATTTTAAAATTAATGTTTTTGTTAATACGAAATTTAAAATCTGACCTGTTTATGCATAACATGAATAAAAACGTAGTGCGATACGTCATGTTAAATTCAGTTTATGAGATTTGTTGTTTATTTGACATGTAATGGTTTCTGTATGCGCGTGCTTCGCTCTTTGTGTCAGTCGCAAAGCGAAAGATTTGAGTTATTCTAATCTTAATAAAATGTTTTTGACCGAAGACTCTTTTCGAAACTATTGACTTTTAATTGATTAAAACGTAATGCATTTTATTTAGGAATCTCAAATTGAAAATAAAATGTGTTGAAAATATTTTATTATAATTTATAGCTGTACGAAGTGGCATTCGAAATGGATAAGAAATAGCACTTTATAGAGGAGCATTTTCATTTTAAAGTAGATTTAAAAACTGAGCCCGTCTACACTACGAGAAATTTTCGGTAAGTTAGTGCTCGAGTTTATAACTCTTTAGATCTTCACGGCATAGATATTATCAAAGTTCACATCTAATAAAGAGTAATAAGAATTTATGTCCTCTATAAAATTCAAAGAAAATTACAAAATTCCAATTTCCGCCTTGTCAGAGCCATTTCAAAAAACAGTACGCTTATACTTCTGTGTCTACATATGTTGTTACTTTTCATATGCAATATAAAATGGGCCATGTCACAGCCGTCAATAAGCTAACTGAAATAAATCAAGAACTGATTCAACAAGCGTCATTTCGATTCCTTGGTTGGAATTATCATCATATCTCCTTTTCTCTCACTTAATTCACCCTACTCTTTAGGTGATCAACAGATTAGATGTTATACAGATTCAACTTCTGCTCTATTCTATATACGCACTCCTCCATATAGACTGAAAACCTTTACCGGGTGTACAAATTACAAACTATAACACAAAACTACCAATATATAAATATTTCTTCAATTTTTAACACTGCATATACAATAATAATAAGCTCGAAGTAGCAGGAGTCGTTCGGTAGCTTCATCGCCCCGAGTCGTCCGTTCCCCCTTTTCGGTGTCTTTAATATGTGTAATTTTCCTTTTAAATTTGCCCGGCTTCAATTTTTGATTTTTTTTTCAACCTCGCTTTCACTATAGTGTCTTTCACTCGGGACGTGGCTGGGGACCCACGAACCTTGCTTCCGCAAAAGAGTCGGAATAAGTGGAAGAATAAAGGGCTGCGGACGAAAAGAGGCCGCTCGCCGCTAAAGGATTAAAATTTCCTGAAAAATGAACAACTAGCTTATAGGTCCTTATTGTATAATACCAGATGCTACTAAAGATACCAGTATTAAACCTGATAGTGCTCTCACCTAATATAGACTTTATTTATCTAAATTTCTAAAAAAAGGCAATCGGATATTATTTTATTTCTCTACAAGCAATACCTCTTGAAGGAATTTTAAACATAAGTTACAGTTATTGAAAATCGATTTGCGTACTTATTTTTCTTTTCATGATTAGCTACAACTTAAAAAAAGTCTAACCTCCGCAGGAAATTGCAGCCTCTTATTAATGAATAGTTACTCAATTTAAAAATTGATACATATTAAGGACTAAGGCAACAGTCTTTACTAAAAATCTTAAGGCCCTTCAAAAGTAATAAGGAGAGAAGCGAGCTCATTTTATGCTTCTTTACATGAACAAGAAATCATTCGCGTTGCAAATAGATTGCAAAAATTTAACTGTATTATAATATTAAAAAAATCAAATATGCTTCCTAAAATCACAAAATAACAATTTTTATGAAACATTTTCGCTGTAAATATATGAAAGTTTTATGAAGAAAAATATTTCATCACTGTGTAATATGTTTCAAATATAAACCAAAAGTTATGGATCAATTTATAGGTAATTTACCTACTGAACGAGTAATTCGTAGATCTCAATTTACTAATATTGTTTTTGTTTTTTATTATGAATGTTTCTTCACAAAATATAACATCAACGTGAGAGCACATTACATAAGATCTATGCTAAAATTTCACATGTTTATCCACTTGTGCTATACATTTAAAAATCGACTTAACACTAGAACTGCCATAGCGGTCATTTTGACCGTTAAAAAATTAAAATATATTGAACTTATAATAGGTTTTCTGAGCGAAATATGCTGGCTGGCTGTCGGCCCAGTTAGCTTAAACGGAAAAGCATTGGCCTTGTAAGCCAAGGATCTGGGTTCGATTCCCAGCCTGGGCATTTTTTCGCTCAGTTGGAAATATTCAAATTCGTAAAATATATTGATTAGAACCAGAAATATTTTTCTAAAATAAGTTAAATATATTCCAAGGAGAAATAAGTTAAATAAATAAGTTAAATAGTTTTAAATAAAAATTCTGATGTAAGATAGTTTTATAACACTTGACTAAAATTTCCGGTGGTTCTAGTGTTATAGATAATCACACATTCATTTATTGCACTTTTTAGATGATTTATGTCTAAACGCGAAAAATGTACAAACACATTATAGGATATCGATGAAGAAACTTTGCAGGAGCAGGTGTAACAGTGAAATTAAATATCTGCACTATCTAGCAATATAAAAAAACAGAAACTATTTATTAAACATTTATCCTTCTTAGAGATCCATATTTCGGTGGGTCCGGGAAGGTTGAGTAAAGTCTTTTAAACTTCATTTTAAGTGGCCAGTTTGTAAGTTATAACTAGCATATCAAGAAGTTCTTACTGTTAAAGTTGAAAGTACGTGATATTCAATACATATAGGGGAGAGTAGCCGAATTTGGACCACTTCACTTACTTTCAGGTGTAACTCACTTGATTTTCGGAATATATGCAAAAAATCATTACACAGTGTCAATCTATTCATCTACTAACTAAATAAATATTTAGATCAATTTCTTTTGAAAATCTTAAATTTTATTTTAATTTGAAAAAATTGTCAAAAGTGGTCCAAATTCAGCAACTGGTCGCCTAAAATGGACCACCAGTCTCCTAAATTGGACCAAATAATATCAGGTTCTTTTAATGACTAGGGAATATACTAATTTTATTAAAAGCAAAGTTTGCGATTAATGAAACAATCAAACAAAATAACAGCAATGAAATATAATGAAACCAAATATCTGAAAATAAGCGTAATTGTTTTAAATCAAAATGCATTCAAAATGTGAATCAAAGTTATCAGTAATTAAGGATAGAAATTATGGAACTAATTATCAGTTACTTGAATATCATGTAAGGAGTGATGCAAAGCTTATACATGAATTTTGTTTATTGTTTTTGTTTTCCAGCGCACAGAACATGGAACCGTATATGGCAATCTGAACACTGAATCATTTCTGATATTTTATTTTTCTTACAAATTAGGCAAAACCAATCATCACTGTCTAGAATCTTCTTTTTAGATTTTGAATTATCAGACTTTATTTTTTTTTTTTTTTGCAATAGAAATTTTCTTTACATTATGTTTGTAGTTCTTCTCTTCCATCATTTTCTTAAATTATTTAAAAACAATGTTTAAACACACAATAAAATAAGTTGATTTCATTATACGTATACGTTTCGTGAGTACTAGGACTCACATCCTCAGTGTAAAAAACTTTAAAAACAATATCCCCCCAACTACATGAACGGTGAAAACCCAAATGTCAAAACAAAATACCAAAAGACCATCAAGTTCTAAGAGCCAATGAAATTAATGCGGAAGTGAAGTGTCGTGACACAACAAATCCACCCAGAAGGTTGAGATGTATGGTGTACTAGATAAATCATTAACTAAGGAGTCTTTAAATTTATGGATACGAAGAGCCTCAAAAAAGTCTAAATCCAGAGGAGTAATGCATTTCTTGATAATGGTAGCTGAGTCAAAATTAAAATTATGTCCCTCCCCCCAGCAATGAGAGGCGATAGAGGATTTCTGTAATTCTTTTTTCTTTACATAGTTTCTGTGTTCATGGACTCTGTAACGGAGTTTTCGTTTAGTTTGTCCAATGTAGGACAAGCCACATTGGCATTGAATGTTGTAAACTCCCCAATAATTATGAGGAGGAATTTGGTCCTTAAGTTGAGAAAAAGTTAATTTATTAACCGGTTTAAAAACCACATTAAAATCATAATGTCTCAAGATATTAGCCATCTTAAAGCTAATGCTATTATAAAATGGTAAAATGATAAGGTTAGAGATGGAAGCCGCAGTAACAGGAGAATCAAGATTGTTAACACATTTATTAAGACTATGAGAAATTAAATTATTGATATAAGATAAACCAATCAGCCACATTATTGAGTTATTCAGTACTTGTTTAAAACATAATTCATTTCAAATTTCTAATCAATATTATTCTATGACAGATGGTTTAGCAATGGGTAATCCCCTTAGTCCTTTTTTAGCAGATTTATATATGCATTACTTTGCGGTTAAAATGTTTAACCTTATCAACTTCCCATTTTACTGTAGATATGTAGATGATTCTTAATGCCTTGATAATTCCTAATGATTCCTGCAGGAGGAAAACGTTTGAATTCAACTCTGTAAATCAAATATGCGTAGGAAGTTATTGCATAGACATGTAAAAATATTTTTATGTTTATTTAGGAATAAACTGTATAAAAAAATTTATCCAGATGTACAAAAAAAAAAAAAAAACATGCATGGAGATAGTAATTCATTATAAAATATAAAAAAAATAGTGTACAAAACGTACCCTCCTCGAAATTCATTATCTACTTTTCAAATTTACGATCGCATATCTGGTCCAATTTAAGCAACTTAAATTGGCCCAATTTCGGCAACTGCGCTATTTTTTAAAACAGTTAATTTCAAGACTAAGAACAAAAACGAAATCAAACAAATCTGAGTGAAAAATATGCGCCATAAACAGATGAATTCATATATGTATATGAAAACCTAACAGCTTACCTTAGTTTTAAAATATTCACTTATGTTTAGTAGAAAAAAATTAGATCAAAACAGCTAACTTTAGATTTTTTAAAATTGTATGTAAACAGCACGAGGTAGGCAGCTGCTTCTTTTAATCATGAGTGACGTCATTCTGATGAGTACGATTTCAGCGGTAGATGGAATCTTTTCCTGTAATTAACGGCAGAATGGCAGCGGTCCAATTAAAGCGGCGGTCCAAATATGGCTACTCTCCCCTAAATCCCCTTTTAATGATGCAAATGATTTGCAAATGCTCTTGCTATTCCTTTTTCCCGCTGGCCTAAAATACTAAAATATAGCCTAAAATACTTTTTAAGAATAAAATTTTAATTATTTGTTCGACAATGTATTAGATCGACAGCAGTATACTGCAGAATTTAAGCAATAGTATGGAAGCGTTACAACGCAATTTACTTAATCACTATCAACAAACATCCAAATGGCAGTTTACTAAAAATAATGTTAGTTCCGGAGCAATGGTTTCTCATAAAGGAAGAGAACAAACATAATTTGGAACAACTTGAATACTAGGCAGAATTGTAGAGGTCATATTAAGGAAAAGTAAAAAAGCAAATATATATCTTTGTAAAAATAAATTCGCTTTCTTGAAACGCCCTATAATACATTTGGACATTTTACCAATAAAGACGAAATAATGGGCAGTCTATTTTCATAGGATTGTACATATGTATATTTTAACTGAAAAATAATTACGTTATTCATATTTTTACATCTCTCGTGTCAATGCATTTGTTATTTACTCGAGGTCAATTTGTAATGTATATTTTAACTTGTTTTATACATAATGTATTAGCATATTGTTATTTTTGAATTATCTCATTTTTCAAAATTTAACTCATTTAATGTCGATTGAAATTGTAACTTCGAGCGTGGTGATCGAGGATGCTTCGGCCATTGTGATTACCGCCAAGCAAAACATTAGATCTCTGCCAAAATTCGAATAAACCTTTCAAACGAATTCTTTATTCGAGAATATTGATTGTTAGTCAATTGGAACTGGATGCATTTTAATTTGTAACATCAAAATTAAAACAGGTCGGAAATTGTTCGTCAAACGTGGCAAATGGGGTGTGTTGGTACTATAATTAGTTTTATAAATATTCAGAGTTTGGTGCAATAGCTGTTGCATTCTTATACAAAAATGAATGAATACACTATTTATTACGATTACATATATTCAATAATACGGAAATAATAGGACTCCATCTTAAATAGGGCGTAATCAACATGGTAACCTAGAATTATTAACTATTATAGGAGATTATTGAATTAATTACATATTAGAGGATAGAATGAAGAAAACTTTCATTAATATCTTTTAAATGTGCGATTTGATTGTTATAAAATTTTAAATGACTTGGAAAAATTCTGCAACGATTATGAATATTAAAATCAAACCATTCGGTTGGGTAGTTTTTGCGCTGTTGTACACAGACAGAAGAATAAACAGACGATCCTATCAGACGACGATACAGGCGCTACGTATTTATATAATATGAACGCACCTAATAAACTTCGTTTCGAATATTTTGTTATAATCTATAGCCAAGTCACAGTCCAATAAAATGATGAAACAACTTTAAAGTAACAAAATATAATTTACTCTCGTAATTTGAGCTAATTGGAGCATAAATTAATAATATGATTCCTAAGTAATTATAAAAGAATCATTTGCAATAAGGAGAGAAGCGAGCTCATTTTATGCTTCTTTACATGAACAAGAAATCATTCGCGTTGCAAATAGATTGCAAAAATTTAACTGTATTATAATATTAAAAAAATCAAATATGCTTCCTAAAATCACAAAATAACAATTTTTATGAAACATTTTCGCTGTAAATATATGAAAGTTTTATGAAGAAAAATATTTCATCACTGTGTAATATGTTTCAAATATAAACCAAAAGTTATGGATCAATTTATAGGTAATTTACCTACTGAACGAGTAATTCGTAGATCTCAATTTACTAATATTGTTTTTGTTTTTTATTATGAATGTTTCTTCACAAAATATAACATCAACGTGAGAGCACATTACATAAGATCTATGCTAAAATTTCACATGTTTATCCACTTGTGCTATACATTTAAAAATCGACTTAACACTAGAACTGCCATAGCGGTCATTTTGACCGTTAAAAAATTAAAATATATTGAACTTATAATAGGTTTTCTGAGCGAAATATGCTGGCTGGCTGTCGGCCCAGTTAGCTTAAACGGAAAAGCATTGGCCTTGTAAGCCAAGGATCTGGGTTCGATTCCCAGCCTGGGCATTTTTTCGCTCAGTTGGAAATATTCAAATTCGTAAAATATATTGATTAGAACCAGAAATATTTTTCTAAAATAAGTTAAATATATTCCATGGAGAAATAAGTTAAATAAATAAGTTAAATAGTTTTAAATAAAAATTCTGATGTAAGATAGTTTTATAACACTTGACTAAAATTTCCGGTGGTTCTAGTGTTATAGATAATCACACATTCATTTATTGCACTTTTTAGATGATTTATGTCTAAACGCGAAAAATGTACAAACACATTATAGGATATCGATGAAGAAACTTTGCAGGAGCAGGTGTAACAGTGAAATTAAATATCTGCACTATCTAGCAATATAAAAAAACAGAAACTATTTATTAAACATTTATCCTTCTTAGAGATCCATATTTCAGTGGGTCCGGGAAGGTTGAGTAAAGTCTTTTAAACTTCATTTTAAGTGGCCAGTTTGTAAGTTATAACTAGCATATCAAGAAGTTCTTACTGTTAAAGTTGAAAGTACGTGATATTCAATACATATAGGGGAGAGTAGCCGAATTTGGACCACTTCACTTACTTTCAGGTGTAACTCACTTGATTTTCGGAATATATGCAAAAAATCATTACACAGTGTCAATCTATTCATCTACTAACTAAATAAATATTTAGATCAATTTCTTTTGAAAATCTTAAATTTTATTTTAATTTGAAAAAATTGTCAAAAGTGGTCCAAATTCAGCAACTGGTCGCCTAAAATGGACCACCAGTCTCCTAAATTGGACCAAATAATATCAGGTTCTTTTAATGACTAGGGAATATACTAATTTTATTAAAAGCAAAGTTTGCGATTAATGAAACAATCAAACAAAATAACAGCAATGAAATATAATGAAACCAAATATCTGAAAATAAGCGTAATTGTTTTAAATCAAAATGCATTCAAAATGTGAATCAAAGTTATCAGTAATTAAGGATAGAAATTATGGAACTAATTATCAGTTACTTGAATATCATGTAAGGAGTGATGCAAAGCTTATACATGAATTTTGTTTATTGTTTTTGTTTTCCAGCGCACAGAACATGGAACCGTATATGGCAATCTGAACACTGAATCATTTCTGATATTTTATTTTTCTTACAAATTAGGCAAAACCAATCATCACTGTCTAGAATCTTCTTTTTAGATTTTGAATTATCAGACTTTATTTTTTTGCAATAGAAATTTTCTTTACATTATGTTTGTAGTTCTTCTCTTCCATCATTTTCTTAAATTATTTAAAAACAATGTTTAAACACACAATAAAATAATAAATTCGCTTTCTTGAAACGCCCTATAATACATTTGGACATTTTACCAATAAAGACGAAATAATGGGCAGTCTATTTTCATGTATGTATATTTTAACTGAAAAATAATTACGTTATTCATATTTTTACATCTCTCGTGTCAATGCATTTGTTATTTACTCGAGGTAAATTTGTAATGTATATTTTAACTTGTTTTATACATAATGTATTAGCATATTGTTATTTTTGAATTATCTCATTTTTCAAAATTTAACTCATTTAATGTCGATTGAAATTGTAACTTCGAGCGTGGTGATCGAGGATGCTTCGGCCATTGTGATTACCGCCAAGCAAAACATTAGATCTCTGCCAAAATTCGAATAAACCTTTCAAACGAATTCTTTATTCGAGAATATTGATTGTTAGTCAATTGGAACTGGATGCATTTTAATTTGTAACATCAAAATTAAAACAGGTCGGAAATTGTTCGTCAAACGTGGCAAATGGGGTGTGTTGGTACTATAATTAGTTTTATAAATATTCAGAGTTTGGTGCAATAGCTGTTGCATTCTTATACAAAAATGAATGAATACACTATTTATTACGATTACATATATTCAATAATACGGAAATAATAGGACTCCATCTTAAATAGGGCGTAATCAACATGGTAACCTAGAATTATTAACTATTATAGGAGATTATTGAATTAATTACATATTAGAGGATAGAATGAAGAAAACTTTCATTAATATCTTTTAAATGTGCGATTTGATTGTTATAAAATTTTAAATGACTTGGAAAAATTCTGCAACGATTATGAATATTAAATTCAAACCATTCGGTTGGGTAGTTTTTGCGCTGTTGTACACAGACAGAAGAATAAACAGACGAGCCTATCAGACGACGATACAGGCGCTACGTATTTATATAATATGAACGCACCTAATAAACTTCGTTTCGAATATTTTGTTATAATCTATAGCCAAGTCACAGTCCAATAAAATGATGAAACAACTTTAAAGTAACAAAATATAATTTACTCTCGTAATTTGAGCTAATTGGAGCATAAATTAATAATATGATTCCTAAGTAATTATAAAAGAATCATTTGCAATAATTTAGATTTAATAACTAATATCATAGCCCACTCTACTTAATGTTTTTGCATACTAATTGAACAATTCGCATTTTCTATCTAGTTGGATAATATGCTTCTTTTCGCATTACTGTTATATAAGAAAATCTATTATGATAGCAGTATATATAATCTGATTAAATTATATTTGATAATTTAATTTCCAAGACTATGGATAAATTATTGTGGTATCATGAGATTCAAAGAAATTTATTTCCACTCACTGAATTTAATTAGAGCCTTGGGCGTTATTTTAACAAGTGTAACCTTTGCTAATTTCAAAAGCTCTCGTGTAATTCACTAGCATATACCAGGCCTGTAAGAAGCAGAATGAATTACGTAAGCTCGACTATTGTTTTAATTGACACAACTACAATGGATATTGTACGCAGTTCTCTATTCTCAATTTTCTCAAGGTTTCTGAATTTCTCGAATTTTAGTTGAGTTTATCAGAATAAACACAAACACAAAAAATATCTATAAAGTTAGTATTTTTTAAAAGTAATCACATGTATATGTTAAAATAATACTCATATAAGATAAAAAGTATAGATATAAAGTATTTAAAAATGTCATTGTAAAAACGAATTACTTTTTATATGGTGGACGATTTTGTTTCACTGTATGTTTTATCGGATTAAAAATTATACTTTAATGGCAATACAATTTCTAAATGTATTTTCAAAATTTAAATACATTTCATATAGAATTTTAAACATTTTAATAAAAAAAATAAAGTTTCAAGTTTGTGAGAATCATCATGGCAATTTAGCAAAGAATATGGCATGTATGGCCGAAATAATTTATTCTTTAATTATAAGATATGCATACGGCAATTCAATTTATATGTTACTATGAACTTATCTAACCAGGCATTATTTAAATATAATACATAATTTCATGATCAATTACTAAATATAAAATATATATATATATTTAATGCTGCAATAGGACATAAAAATCTAAACATGTGGCTATACGATTCATGCAGGATCATGGACTACAGTGAACAAACCCTGTTTACTTGATCCTTAGCCTCGAGGTTCTGTACAATATATGTCCCGGTCATATGGCCCACCAAACGCGAGAACATTTTTGTTTAGTTTCCAGCAATCTTGGTACTCATTTTACCGTTCCCAAAGTGATGAAAGTTTGAGCGAAATTGCCGACCGAACTTACGACCTGTATAGACAAGCCTACAGGCTTGCTGACCTCTACGCTAGTTGGCTTCCATATTTAATTTAGTGTAAGTCTAAGTAAAATAAAATGCATATAACGTAGCTGAAATATTGTATAAAAACCTATTTTCAATTTTGGTAAACTTTTATTTGCAAAAACAATAACTGGTTTTGTTACAAATAAATTAAGTTTTTCTTTATTTTGGTAGGCATAAAATAAGTATCCAGGTAGTAATTGGTTTTATTTGATCATTTTGATTTCAAATTTCAAATGTCAAATTATTTGTGTATATAAATAATAGAAAAAAAACAGACAAAATATTTTTAATACCGAATGAAATTTTACAATAAAAATTTAATTTAATTTAGAAAACAACTAATAGTATTCTGGTTTTTCGTAATTATAAAGACCAATCTTTACATAAGAATATAAAATGTACCCTTTAAACCTACTTTTATAAATTGAAATGCTAATTGACTGTTTCATTTCGAAACAATGTTAACTTTTTTGCTGAATGCAAATCTTTAATCTCAGGACATTTTGGAATATAATGATAGCCCAAACGATACTTACTATGTTTAAGTGATATTAATTGATTATTTATTAAATATGTTTATATGTCAAATGGAGAAGATTTTTAAAATGTATATTATTTTATACTTTTTTTGATCTATAATTTTGTATTTAGCAAAAATTTAAGATTTTTCATTGTATGTAAAAATATTTTATGTTCTATGTATCCACCTGAAAGTAATTTTTCTATATTAGTTTAGGCTTTTTATATGAATTTTAATTATAACTAAGTCATATAATACATTATGTATTGCCAGACTGCAAATAAATATTTAATTTATTACATTCACCCATATTTAACAAGAAAAGTTAAAATTCAGATTACAAAATGTCTTTCAGAAACTTGTATGTTTAATTATTTTCTTTTGTTATAACAGTAATATTTTTAAAAAATTACTAACCATTTACTTTATAAGTATTACTCGTCATTAACCTTCTGTATGAGAAACAATTTACGGAAAATTGATGTAACTCGCATGCTTACATAAACAGTTTCGAAAACAATTCACTGCGATATATATATTTATATCGAAGCTTTTACGTTTTATTACAAATTAAATTAATATGTGTTACAAAATGTACTTTGTCCTTATTAGAAAACTTTGCGCTATTTTGATAACACAAATTATTAAAATAATTTCGTTTATTTCCAACTTAGCAATTATCCATTGATGCAAAATATCTAAATAAACGTAATAAAAATTAATCATAAATCTTTTGTGTAAGCTTTTAGAAAGATAATAAATTGAATTAAAAAAATGAAGTATTTTTACTTAATTAAATTCTAAGATCTTTGAATTGCTATTATATCTAATTATCTTTAGACCAACTTTTCTGTACCAAATAAGCAGATTTCTTTATTATAAAATAAAAACCTTTATTTAAAAATATAATTAAGTTGTACTAGAACAAATTGAGATGCATGCTTTTGTGATCAAATAATTATTTAATTATATAATGGATCATGTTTTATAGTTTAATTATATTGCAGTGACAGACTTAATAGCAACAGAAATTTACTTAAGAATGATTATTAATTTTTATGCTCTATATATCTAAAACAATATTGTTTCTTATTATGTTTGCAGAAGAAAATAATTATATGAAAAATATTTTAGAAATTGAAAAATGATAGCATTGCATGTAGAAAAATAAATTATCATATTTTAGAATAAGTTTCAAAAAATGTTTTAATTTTTAAGTTTTCATTTACATTTTTCAGTAGGAAATGAAAAAAAAAAAGAGATTTCTTTTTCTGTATTTGGTATGTTTAGACACGTGGTAGTAATAGTGCAATAAATATATTTACGAAGGCTTATAATTTAGTTTTGATGTCTTGTAGGAGGCCTGCGAAGTTCTTTTCCTCACCAATAGTTAAATATGAAGTTACAAATTCCTACATACTAAACTAAGATAACATTTACGGGGGATAAATAGTTTGTTTAGTTTGTGGTGTAATTCATCTAGATATAGATTTACTCTACAGAGTATTTGACTAATTGATAGTGGAATGAAGAATTCTTAGTGGTTTTTTGTTGTGTTTTTACAAAGTCTCACCTAAATTATTAATTTTAGTTAAGTATATATTTTTGAAGCTTTGTGGATGAATTTTAATAAATTTCAGCTTTTTCAACACATTCTTTTATTTTTTTTTTATTGATTTTAATTAATTTTTATATTATCACTTGTTGTTTCTGGTGAGATACAAATGCTTAGGCCAGTTGCTTCCCGGTATAACAACGAGGTTTTCCATTTATGAAACTCTATAATATTGTAAAATTGTAATTTAAAAAATCATCATTCTTAGGGGAAATGTTTGCGAATTTTAATCTGGCTTAGTGTAAAACTTTTAAATAATGTAGGCAGTAATAAACTCACATATTAAACATTTATTTGCTGATTAGTTAACATTCTCACCTTCTTGAACTGATATATCCGTTCACTAATCCGTAGGTGTTCCTGCAATAGAAGCATTATTTAAATTAATATACTTCTGCAGATAAGGTAAAACTAGGAGAGTCTGCGCACATTTCAAAAGAATAGTAATAAAAATTCTAAATATTAATTTTTTGCTAAACAATCCATGAATAATTTTGACTTCATTTGTTTTTTATGAATTTCCATTTTTATTCTGTTGTTAGGCTGTAATTTAATAGAACAGCTGTAATAAAACCAAAAAACTATTTTGCGCAATCTCTCCTTACGGAGTAGGAGAGATTGCGCGCATGAGTAGGAGAGATTGCGCGCATGAGTAGGAGAGACTGCGCACATGGGAAGAAGAGATTGTTATTAGTAATAACTACAATTAAATTGTTAACAATAATAATTACACTTAAATGATATTGTTGTAAGGTTTTTGTGAATAAATATTATTGTATTATGAGTGAATATTTCAAAAAAAGAAAGGATTTTAACATGAGTTAAAGAATTTTAATTTAAGAAGAAAATTAAAGTTTCGGAAAAAACAAACCCTGCTAAGATTACAGAATAACATTAATCTACTTGACAACATGTTTAAATTGAAAATTACTTCATTTTCATTTCCACAGTTTCAAAGTTTTTTGTTTGCTAACCGAAGTTGTATTCGTCCACAATCGATACACTTATTGTTGTAAATCATACAGCTTTCGTACAATCATCTGACATAAACAATACATTCAATCCAGTAACTGGTCGAAGTTGTCTCTTGACGCATTTCCAGATATTCATTGCACTCATCCTCATTGACCTTCGTTTTTTTCCCTGCAGATTTTTTGCCCCACTTTTTCTGGAAGCATCTTATATTCAGCTGGTTTCTTCAGCCTACCTCTCAAGGTGGATTCCGGAGTAATGCATTCCCTGCCTGTTGTACTCAGTTTAAGTAAGCTTTTTGTATTGCCTCTACGGTGGACTTTAGATTTTCTTCGGTACATGATACTTCCTTCTTCGATTCCCTCCTGTAAATATTTAGCATTCTGACGTGAAAAATGTATTAAAAATTTCAACATGGGCTACTTATTAGCAAAAAAAAAAAAAAAAAAAAAAAAAAATTAATAAAATAAAATAAAATAAAATAAAATAAATAATTTATTACAAAATTTATTTTAGTTAACAAAATTAATTTATTAGCAAATTAATTGCTCATAAATTAAAAAACATCTATAAATATTTAATTAATTTATTAACAAATATATTATTAATTTATTAACAAAAATAATTATATAAAATTAATTTAATAACAACTGTATTATTAATTTATTAAAAAATATTCTATAAGCAAAAGTATTTGTTTGCAAAATAATTTGTTGCCAAATTTAGATTTGATAATTATATGTTTTTCCAAAATTATTTCAAAATTGATTCATTCAAATGTTTACACGTAATTTGCAATTCATACAAATTTACCAATCGGCTGCGTAATCTTTTCCTATCCCTGAAACTTATGGGGAAATGCGCCATCTGTCCTAAGTAGCAGATGCGAAAACTCTCCTATTTTGATAGGAGAGATTGCGCGGCCTTTTATTTAAATGTGACCACTTCAAAAAGGAATTGTTGGTGTTCGATTCCTTAGTCTAGGCTAGTAGTTCATAAGAAATCGTTAAAATTCGAAATATTTTGTACTACGGACATTCTATAAAAATTCTGACTAATAGTTTTGAAAATTGAAGCACTTACGTTGGAAAAACAAAAAAAAAATAGCAATGCTTTATCCAAGACGCTCGGAACAATCAATGTGAAAATTCATATAGACACGTCACTAATACTGCTGTACAACTACCTGGAGTAGCTGCGCGCGCACTTTACTCCGCGCATGTGTGTAACTCATCGTTACACACATTAGTTGAGATTGCTTAAATTCAAGTTATAGTATTATACGTACTAAATATACTTTATTTATACAAAACATGTAATTATTTACGATAAAATATTATAATAAATATCTTTGTATACGTTTCAGGACACCAAATCATACCAAAGGGATTCAGGACACCATCTCATACCTAAAATAAAATCGGCGTTTCGATCGTTACGCGATTTGGACACTCCACTTTCTTATTTGAGAAAAATGCATTTATTGCAAAAAAAAAAAAAAAAAAAAAAATCTTACAAAAACACATACAAATACTTTAATTTAAAAAAAAATGATAACAGAGCTTAAAGTACTTACTTGATCTATTTTTCGTGGAAATGATAGCTTTGTGGCGATCGTTACTTTTGGACATAACAAAGTACAGAAAAATTCTTTATAGAAAAGTCCTTCTATCTAAAAAAAAAAAAAAAAAAAACAATAAATCAGCCTGCCATCTCTTAACGAAATTAGCAAAAAATCATTCGTTTTCTTTATGCATTCGTTGTTTACCATTAGAACCACCTGGAAGCAAGTTAAATCCCTTTTTCTTAGTGGTATATTGGAGCAGTTAACGTTAAACTGTAAAAAAAAAACGAGATTTTTACAGTACAAAGTACTGTTCATCTCGCGTACAATCTCGATCACAATTGAATGTACTGTATCTTTCTTTGATTTCCTGACTATTTAAACATTGAAAATACAGTAGTTGCTTAAAATTAACAGCACAATGTACTGGCAATTTGCACGCCAGTAGTTTGTGCTGTGGTCCAAATGCGCCCAAAATTGCCAGTACATTGTACTGTTAATTTTACGCAAATTTTACGCGTTAATTTTACGAGTTTAAATAGTCAGGAAACTAAAGAAAAATACAGTACATTCAACTGTGATCGAGTTGTGCTGGCAAATTTACAGTGGGTATTTTTTTTTGCAGTGTATGAATGTCCAAAATTGGTCTATTTAGCATAAAATAATAAAATTTTATTATATTTATACAAAGCTTTTACAATAAATCATGTCATTTTCTGTCTCAGAATAGAATTAAAAAGTCAGTGTAAAAAAAAAATTAAAGTCAATGATAATTAAAGTTATTTTTGAAAGGCTTAAATTTATGACGTGTGTTTAGTGCCCAACTTTTGAGAACCGCCCATTGAACTATTTTAATTATTTTAAAAATTTAATTTTTACCTTAAAACATATATTAATTTTCTTAAAAAGAAATGAAATCCTTAAAGGTAAGCGCAACATGCTTCTGTTTATTAAAAGAAAGCAGGTGTTTGACATATGCTGTAAAATTTACATTTAATTTTCTCTTTGTCCATTAAGGAAAATAGATTGTCATCATCATTTATCATCTGTACAACAATTTTCAATAATTTATGTATATTAATAAACATTACCTCATTAAACAAATAAAAATATAAATAGTATTATTTCATCTTAACATGTACTGAAATAGAAAATATCTTCTGAAGTAAGAAGATGTTTAATCTTTATAAAATTGATTTTTTTTTTCAGTTTGAAAATAATACTGAGAAACCTATAAAAAAAACTGCAAATGTTCCAGGCATTAAATAATTCTCTCGTGTTGCATCATAAAAAACATTTTTTTTTTGTTCCTGCGTTTTTTTATTATTTAGTTTGAGAGTTAATGAAAGATATTTTATCATTAATCTTACACTGTTTTTTATCAGTGTAATTTTTTTAAATATTTATTTTATATCTTTGAAATAAACTGTTAATTGTCTAAACAATCGAATAATTGATTTTATTGTACTTTGTTATTGGGACAGGTTTTTATAGGTTTTCATTATACCATGAGAGCATACGATGTTCAATCAGTAAGTGATATCAATGAAAAGTAGTAAGAACACTGCAGAAGCCTTTCGTTTTAATTTTACGGGTATTTTATAGAAGCCCATAAAAATTCTAATAAAATGTTAATCAATTTTGTGACATTTTATAAAAATTATAATAAATAAATAATTTTTATTCTTATTTTTTTCTAATAGAAACAACTGTTAATTTTTCTTTTAAATCAATTGGATTTATTTTTTATTCAAAATAAGGACGAAAATACATCTACGATGTCACTTTCATTGTCATATTTAAATTTTTTGCCTGATTTGAAAAGGTTTATGAAAAACCCCTTATTTCGAAAAAGACAATGTGTACATAACATTAATATGAATCTATGACGTGGCTTGCTAATTGTGATTTTAAATACAAGAATAGCAACGTCTAAAACTTGTCTTTAGAAACTTGAAAATTTTCATTGCTTTTTTTGAAGTTCTATATGAGATTAGATGCATTTGTCATTTTTGAAAATAAACATCTGTGTGGAAATTTTCATTGCCAGAGCTTTTAAAAAAAATATGTTTAAGACAAAAATATTTTTCAAGTACGTTAAATACATACTGATAACATTATATTATTAATAATGCACAAATACGTTGATTTAATGATTTAAATTTTTTTCTAGAGACAAAAGTATACAACCACCAGGCTTCATTTGCGTTCTGCAATGTAATTTAGGGTATGTTTACCTATTTTACAAACATTTATGTTGTTACAAACAATAAGATTCTGTAATTCTAACTACACATAAAAGATTAATAAAACACTGTACAAAAGAATCAGAGACAAAAATAGGACCTGTGATATAACATAATAAAACAAACCGAGAAACAGTGAGTATATTTACTTAAATATTTGCTAAATACGGAACATTTACAGAAAAAAAATATTCCTTACAGTATGTATATATGACCTGTATCAATGATCTGACAGCGTTCCAGCAGTTTTACAGTACGTAAATATATTATTCAGTGTGCAAAATGTTTGTCTGCTTCTTGACTACGTTTTAAAACTTTACATTTTGTTTAATATATTTGAAATTTTGTTAAGTTTATAAAATACAATGCCAGGCAATCGTGTCAGTTAAAATGCGTTGCTAGACACTCTCAAAGTTCAAGCAATTTTTTTTTTTTTTTTTTTTTTTTTTTGAGCGACTACTTAAAAACTTGGTCAAAGCTTCTACTCATACAAACCATTTCTTAGTAGCACGCTGTAAAACATTCTTTTCAAAAGCTAAGTGATTCCAGCAATTTAAAATCTCTACCAAACTACCGAAATGTTAATACCCAGGATTGCGTATCATTCAAACGGGTGCGTCTGGGAACTTAAATACACACATCTTTTAATGGATAACGCAAACAAAATATACAGAAAAGAATTTTTTCATGCATAAAAGCACACATGTCAAAAAATTTTTCACCCCTGGAAATTTCTTACAAGTACAATGTTACACCTCCTTCGACATTGGTAACACCATAGATTCGTCAATTAATAGATTCTACAATGTTCTACATCAACAATTCTTCCCGTTTTCACTATTCGCTCACAAGTAGATCATGTAAGGCGACCAAATTGCTAGGTCTCTGATCTTTATCGTTATTCCAAATAGTCCCAAAAATTTTGTCTGTTAAGATAAAGTAATTATATGCGCCATTTGAGGTGCATAGACTGTCTATGTCATCCCCAAACCTGCCACTATACGTGCGTTCACGTTGAACAAGGCTGATATCATCTTAGAAAATATGGTTGTGCATAGCACATTTATCATAAAGATGCAGAGTGATGGGTAACACCTAATCACCAATAATAGTCAAATAAACACCCTGGTTTATGTTAACGGTCAGATGTATATATGACGCAAGTCATAATGTGATAAAAAATTGGAAATCTTCTGGTAACTACCTCAGAATTAAAACAGCCTCCACACAATATCACTTGATTATATCATTTGGCTCCAAGTGCACTCGAATTTTCTGTAGAAAATTTGTAATTCGCCTGTGCCCTTCCAGCCAGCATTTGTCCCAGTTTGGTACATTTTGGCTCTTTACAGGCGTGCAAATTTATGGGCTGCGGTGAGACGTTGTCTCTTCTGAGTTACCCTTCTCCAAATATAGTATATTGCATGTAGTATGCTCCTTACATAATATACTCTAACAAACTGGTTTGGATGGACCTTCATTCACTGACTAGACCACAGCAATTTCTGTTATTTGGTTCGCCAATTTTCACTGACAAAGTCGTAATACTTCTTTCCTGGTATTTCTGTTTTGGGATCCTTTTCCAACCATATTTTTGACACTGTTCTCACGGTATACAAGTCCTTGCAGACCCGGTCCTTTAATACACGAAGGAATCTGGAAACTTTACTCAGTGTGCAGCCACTCGCACCCCCAAATATGGTAGCAGATTTTTGATACACTCAGAAAAACCTATTATTACTCTAATCAACGCAACATTCTCATATATTAAATCGACTTACCCACTCCAAGTTTCTACCGGGATTTCGGCGGAAGCGCTTGGTTTACTTTGTAATACTTCTGCAACGTTGTCTATATAAGCATAACGAAACCATCGTGCTTCAAATCATTGATTCAAATCACTAATGTTTTGTCCAGTGAGCTTCTTATAAAAGCATATCCATTTTAACGGTTCTTCACATCTCTCAGACGGCTGAAATGATATACTATGGCAATGACAGAATTATATTAAAGGCCACGTGTTTCGGAATATGAGTGCAAGTAGGCTAAATAATTCATAAAAAGCAAAATTGATATGTTACCTTTTTTTAAAACTCTTTAGTATATATAATACCAAAGCCAGTCTATCTCAACGGTTTTTAATATCTGCGATTTGAACGGAATAATAGAATTTCATTAAAGTCCGAGCGTTTTGGATCATTCGTGCATTTAAACTAAATACATAACTAGGGTGAAATAGGTATAGAATCTTTTTTTTTATTTGTTTAATATATATAATACCAAAGCCAGTCTATTTTAATGCTATTTGCCTTCTATTTGAAACCAATGATAGAATTTATTAAAGTGCATCAGTTTGGAAATGTGAGTGCAAAACATTTTCGTATTTTGTCTTAATAATTTATTTACATAATTAACGCTGATACAGTCACAGTACATTTATTTGACATTTGAAAATAAGTTCCGAAAGCCAGGCAATTTCAGGGATTTAAAATGCCTGCAGGTGACCGAAATACTAATAGCAATGATTGCGTATAATTCAAACCCGCAAGCCTGTGGACAAGAATACACTTAAGCTTTAATACATGTTGCAAGATGAAATGTACATAAGGCATTTTTAGGCTCTGTCGAATATACAAAAGTCCATTTTAACGGTTCTTAATATATTTTAATTGGTTGAAATGATAAAATTAGCAAATGTCCGAATTTCATAAAATCCCGTGCGTTGGGGAACGTAAGTGCATGTAGACTAAATATGGGACGCAATGTAATATCGGTTCTGGATCTTTATTTTAGACTATCCTGCACATACGCTACTAAAGGCAGTCTGTTTTAATGATTTTTAATGTACAGGGTGTTTATAAATTCCCGGACCCATTTTGATGTTTAATAACTCATAAAATAATAAAGATAGATTAAAATTAATAACATAAATGATTAGATAGGCTCAAAAAGTTTCATGACCCTTGTCAATGAACTTCCACGTGTGCCCCCTTCGTCGCACGGAGAATATCAAGTCGATAGACAATTTCACGCCAGGTAGCTGCAAGCATGTCGGCATCCACAGAG
This sequence comes from Maratus speciosus, assembly GCA_963932465.1. NCBI lineage: Eukaryota > Metazoa > Arthropoda > Arachnida > Araneae > Salticidae > Maratus > Maratus speciosus. The sequence continues at coordinate 437,904,187 of OZ010789.1, forward strand.
GCTATTGCGGTTGGTTTCCAGGAAAATGGATTGGGCGAGGAGGTCCAATTCCTTGGTCACCCAGATCACCCGATATAACGCCGCTGGACTTTTTCCTTTGGGGATTTGTAAAGGACAATGTTTACAGGAGGAGAGTGTCGAACATTGATGACTTAAAAGCCATAATTACAACCGCAATAGCCTTTGTGGATGCCGACATCCTTGCCGCTACCTGGCGTGAAATTGACTATCGACTTGATATTCTCCGTGCGACGAAGGGGGCACACGTGGAAGTTCATTGACATAGGTCATGAAACTTTTTGAGTCTATCTAACCATTTATGTTATTAATTTTAATTTATCTTTCTTATTTTATGAGTTATTAAACATCAAAATGGGTCCGGTACTTTATAAACACCTATGTATTTTAGTGAATCTCAATTACACAAATTGCCTCAGTTAGAATTTCGCATTAATGTCCGCGATTTTGGGAACAAAATCTATTTTTTCAGTCTATCCGTATAGCTTCAAAAAATAGTATCGTAGACATTTTGAGGTGTACCTACTTCTTTAAAGGCAAAAATACTCATTCATCGATATTAAAATTTAAGGACAGACTTATGTAGGGATCCAGGTGGATTCTTCACAAATTTCAAATCTTGATCATCTAATCAAACCCTGCCTCTTTGCAGATTTTTCCGCTGCTTATAAAGAACTTGCAGTTTATCACATTAAGCCTACCAGAATTGTCATCGGCACATTCATGGGCTTAAAAAATACGCAATCATTATCATTAGCATTTAGGTCACCTGGCAGGTGTTTTATACTGCTGAAATCACCTGGCTTCTAGAATGTATATTCTATTCAAATGAATGTCCCGTATGAATGTCGGTTTTATCATCGAGCCGGCTTTTAAAGAAATTCTATAATTACGGTCGACTGGAAGATATAAAAATAAAATCGTTAAAAGGTACTCCCTTTTGTATTACCTATTACAAATTATCAATATGAACAAGAATACCAAATAAAATCAACACAGGCGTTTTTTTTTCAACCCTTGAGCTGATTTTGCATTTTATATAATATTTAGTGTGTTCACATGTTCCTAAACACGTGGGCCTTCATAAAATTATGGCATTAGCAAATTCTATCATTCCGGTTTTTCACTGATTTTCTTTTGTAATATATATACTACAGAGTCTACAAAAATGTCTTGGGTATATTTTAGCTTGGATTATGTATTAAACGGTATGTGCATTCACTTTCAAGGACACGCGATCTTAAATTATAAGCAATTATTAGCATTAGCATCCTGATCACATGGTGGGTTAAATAACCCGTTAAAATCTCCTGGTGTTCTATAGTTTTTAAGAAATGTCGTTTGTGAATATCAGCTTTTTAGAAAAATATTAATTTCACAGCTCTAGTTATAAATGTTGACTGTGCCACTACTATATATTTTCGTGGTTTGCTATAATATTTTTATTTATTTATTTATTTATTTATTTTTGGTTTTATTTAGAATTACTCTCTGAAAAAATTCATCATTTTTAAACAAACTATATATTTTTTAAAGATTTGCAGACGGCAAATTCCATCATACCTATAATTCTTTGCATACAACGAGTATATAATAATAATGTATATTTACACTATACAGTACGGACACAAAGCGCAATACTTATAAACAATTATGTGATTTCCTTTTCATTGTACAGACGGTTATGCAGTTTGTTATTAACTACAAAATTTTGTTCACTATAAATTCTGATAAAGAAAATAATTTAAAGTACACGCGCATTCAGAAATTTATAGGTTTTATAATATTCCTAACAGTTAATAATTAATAATTGTAATACATCAAGTAACTGTAATACAATATAACTTTCAAGAAGTAGTGACATTTTCTTTACATTTCACATTTTGCAATACGATTAAGTAAGAAAAAAATTGAACTTGTCTATAACAAAATTCTGTTGCAAAAGGTTAAATTCTGTGGTCCCAACAGACAGAACACCTTACAAAGATAACTTACAATAAGGAATTTGTCACTATGTCACTGTGTATATATTTTTCCTATGCACTAGAGATATTTATTTCAGAAGTTTTAATCTATAATTATAGTATAAAGAAGAAAATAGTTGTTTCAAATGTACATTCATATAGGCAGGTTTAGAAAGCATAATAAAGTGGGAAAAAATACCGCTGAATAAAAGGAGAACAAATTATTTGTACAGTCATTTCCTAAACGCGAATTTTTATTTTTCGCTTAAAGGAACCATGGACATTTTTTTGAGCATTTTTTGGACATTTCTTTTTGTGTGTATTATTATTCTCCAATTTGTACTACGTCATTTGTGGGAAACAGCATGCAGATGCGATTATTTTACGCAAAGTTACAAGTGATTTAACTTTGTTCACAAATAATTTTTTTGGCCTTTTAATATACTTTAATCTGTTTTTCTCAATACTGATGTTTCAACTTTTTGTTAATTTTTGAAATATTCCATGCTACTTAATTTTTGATCAAAATCCATGAAAATGATAAGGAATAATCCTAATATTGCTTAAAATGAAACTGTGTATGCATTTTAAAATTCGATTTCAATAAGACAAATTTGATTTTTAACTTATTATAAGGCAGAATTTTGGTGAAAATCGATATGGAATTCAGAAAAATATCTTAAAAAAAATTAACTATTTAAGGGATTATAAAATCTATACACAGATTTGTTTGTAATATAGTATTACGTGACTAAAATACAAATCGAAGAAATGTCTAAAAACTTAAGACGCAAGGAGCATTTTAAAATTTCGTTTTAAAATTTAAAAAAAATTGAAAGGTCTTAAACTTATAATAAGATTGGAAATTTCTTTTAAGGTGTTCTATATACTTATGTTGAAATGTATGTTTGCACAAAATTTCAAATATGTATTATGAAAATTAAAAGAAATTTCTTTAAATGTCCACCGTCCCCTTAACAAAGTTTATTTCAAATATTTCATAAATATTTCCTTAGATTTATTGCTAAGTAGATTAAATAAATTGAAATTTATCATCATATTTTAAATAGTAAATATGTACACTTATGTACTTAAATATGTATTAATTATATAGAAATGTAAATAATATTAGAGTAGTTTTACGTACGATTATTATTTTGTGGTACGATTTTTGCTCAAAAAATGTCCATGGTTCCTTTAAGCGAAAAATAAAATTTCGCGTTTAGGAAATGACTGTACAAATAATTTGTTCTCCTTTTATTAAGCGGTATTTTTCCCCACTTTATTATGCTTTCAAAATCTGCCTGTATGAATGTACATTTGACACAACTATTTTCTTTTTTATACTATAATTACAGATTAAAACCTCAGAAATAAATATCTCTAGTGCATAGAAAAAAGTTTTATTTCTGACAAATTCCTTATTATAAATTATCTTTGTAAGGTGTTCCGTCTGTCGGGACCACAGAATGTAACCATTTGCAACAGTACTTTGTTATAGACAAGTTCAATTTTTTCTTAATTAATCGTATTACAAAATGTGAAATGCAAAGAAAATGTCACTACTTCTTGAAAGAAATGTATTACAGTTATTAATTATTAACTGTTAGGAATATTGTAAAACCTATAAATTTCTGAATACGCATGTACTTTAAATTATTTTCTTTACCAGAATTTATAGTGAACATAATTTTTTAGTCAATAACAAACTGCATAACTGTCTGCATAATGAAAAGGAAATCACATAATTATTTATAAGTAATGCGCTTTGTGTCCGTACTGTATAGTGTAAATATACATTATTATTATATACTCATTGTATGCAAAGAATTATAGGTATAATGACAGGAAGTAAATCACCTGAATAAAAACGATCATTAATCTTTATTAAACAGTCATTTTTTTTTTCGTTATTTTGCAAATAATACTGAAACACTAATCACCTCTTGAAAGCTCCGACGTATTATAAAACATATTTTTGTCTTGTATCGTAAAAAAATACGAAATTTCATTAATTCCAACATATTTCATAATTTTGCTTTAAGAGCTTTCTTATCATTTAACTATTATTATTATCTTTTCATTAAAATCAATTTGGTTTTGTTTCTTTTTTATTCATACTTTTAGAACTTTGATTAAACAATAGTCGAGTGATTGATTACACTTAAACTTTGTATATGTCAGAATTTTTAAAATTAATTTTAATCAGGGTATGCGGTGTGGCATGTTTTATTAATATATATATATATATATATATATATATATATATATATATATATATATATATATTAATAAATAACAATGTGCAATGTTGTAAAATAGCTCCTGATTTAAATTTATTGTTGTAAAATGAAAGCCGGTAAATTATTCTAGAAAAATATCAGCTAAATAGTTCATACTTAATACAACATGCAGTAATGATATGTTATTATTATTGATTCCAATAATTATTTTAAATTTTACTAAAAATTATTTCTACAGATTATTTCAATTTAATAAATTAAAACTTGAAAAATAGTATTTATTTCTAGTACATTACTATTAGTGTTACCAGAAGTTCCGATTTACAGGGGATGTCCCGATTTTCAAATTTTCTGAGACCTGTCCCGCGTAAGCACTGCGCGGAAGGCGAAAAGTCTCCCACTTGTCATGATGCACAAATTCTTTTAAATTTCATTTTGTATCATGCTATATGTTAATCTGCATAGAGTGGAACTTAATACAATAAAAGCTATAAAAAGAGAACTTATCTATAATGAAATTTTATTCCTTTCCAAAGCAATGCCTTAAAATCTACCTTACCACACGAACCTATCTATGGAATTTTTTGTGGTTCCTAGTGAAACTATTTTCATTATTTTATTGTACGTTCAGTACACCCTATGTAAACTGAGCTCGGGTATAACCGAATTCTGTTAAACAAGAAAAATTTCATTGTCTCTATACGATGAGAATACTGTGCAATTACAACTGCTAAATTGGAATTTTCTTTCAGTCCCTAGCGATTCCACTTTCACAGGTTTTACTGTACACAATTGTTTATTTAGTATAATTATTTAGTGTAATTGTTTATTTAGTAAAACCTCCTAAGAAAGAGCCGCAAGGTGCCTAAAAAATCCATTTTAGAGAGGTAGCTGTCTACGTAGGCTTAATTGTGTGGCATTCTTGCAGTAAAAACAATGAAGTTTTAACGTTTAACCCTCTCGCTGCGCAACCCGAGAGTTTCTCGCGCAACGTAAAAGTACAAAATTTGTGCAACCCGAGGTTTCATCGGGGATACATTTTCTCCGTCTAATTAACCCGCCTTGATCATTCCCACCAGTTACTTTTTATTGTACATTTTGCCTTATCTAATCGGAGGATTTTCCCGATTAAATGAGAAGAAAATTTTCGTTTTGAAAAACCGGTGGCAAAAGAATAAAAATTCTTAAAAGACGCTCGTCGTGAAGGAATTAAGTACGCAATTTTTGAAGCTATTTTGATAAAACAATTACGCAGCGAGAGGGTTAAGACAGTATGCCGTTATAGACCGGTTCCATTTTCATGGGCTTTACTGTATTTTAATGTACCGATTTACAAGTCACTATCCCGATTTTTTTTTTTTTTTTTGTGACGCTGCACCTTGTAACAGTTATTACAATACTAGTTGCTAATGAGATAAAAACGTGTAGCAAAGAACAATTTTTTTCAAATATCTTCAACATAATAAAGTTTTTCTGAAAAGAGTATGGCGTCATTTGCTTTTTGCGTTGAAATTTAAATTACATTTTTTTATTTATAGTTTACAGATGATTATATCATTCGAAAATAATAAAGAGTCTGTAAAACTAGTTGCTGACAAAACTTTTATTAAAGGTAAACACAAGAATGTAGCGAATTTTATTTCTAAAAGCAACGCGGACTAAATAATCAATATCTAAATTGTCCCATGCATATTTTATATCAGACCAATACTCAATGTTAAACTGCAAATCGTAATTCTTTTAATATATTAAAGAATATTATATAAATGAATTATTATATGTTATTTCAACACATTCATTTATTTATATTTTAAAAACGATTATGCTATTCCAAACTGTTAAAGAATTAAAAGTCTATATTAAAGTAAAATTCAAGAATGTAGCCTTTTTTTATTACTAAACACAATGCGATTAACAAATAACTAAATCACACCATACATATTTCATATCAGATCAGTATAATCAATACTAAATTGCATATTTTATTTATTTTAATATATTAAAACATATTATGAAATAAATTATAATATGTTATTTCAACACATTTTCCAATATACAAATAATAACAACGATATTATAAATCGAATAACTATTCAAAAACTTCAATTAGCCAGAGGGAGCCAAGGCGTTAACTTCTAATAATGTTAATTGAAGAAATTTTTTTTTGTTCAGTAGATGTTTACTGAAATTAGTGCTTTATAAAGAATTAATTTCATTTTCGAATTATGCAATGGCAGACGACCTACACTGTAAAAACAAACTCCAGTAAAAAAAACGGAAAAGGTACTGGCAGCAGAGTTGCCGTATCTTTTCCGTTAAATCACAGAAAATCAGATACATGACTTTTCCGTTTTGGAGACTGCAAAGTTCCGTTTTGGAGACTGCAAAGTTCCGTTTTGGAGACTGCAAAGTTCCCTTTTGGAGACTGCAAAGTTCCGTTTTGGAGACGGAAAAGTTCCGTTTTGGAGACTGCAAAGTTCCGTTTTAGAGACTGCAAAGTTCCGTTTTAGAGACTGCAAAGTTCCGTTTTGGAGACTGCAAAGTTCCGTTTTGTAGACTGAAATGCTCCGTTTTTGAGACTGAAATGCTCCGTTTCTGAGACTTAAACGCTCCGTTTTTGAGACTGAAACTCTCCGTTTTTTAGACAAATATTGATTTTCAGAATGAAATTTTCCATTCCTGAAACAAATTTTAGATTTAAGCATGGTTATTTCAACCTTTACAAACTGACATTTTCAAATTTCTCCTTACTGATCGAAACCTGTTGGCACACAATAGATTCGCATTTGTGTCAGTAAATAGCTATTTGTAACCAATTTTTTCTGTGTAAAGAATGTTTGTCAAAATATTTCTAAAATTATAATTGCATGTATATCATATCACAGAAATACTCAAATAAAATTATATATTAGAAATATTTAGACAACAAAAAGAAAAAAGCTATTCAAGAAAAAGTGCAGAGAAAAAAAAAGTTGAAAATATTAATTTTATTAGAATGTATACATTACACATTCATTGGTTTAACATTAGAGGTAAGATAGAGATGTCACCAACATTGCAGCTGATATTTATGTACATAGTATTTACTCAAGAACTAATTATTTTACTTATTTTTGGCAATATAATTTGTAATATTTAGATTTGGGAAAAAAGATCCATATCAACTGTTTTCCATTGTCACAAATTATGTTACCCATGGTGATTTTGGTGTGAATTCAACACTGCAGAAATGCAATTATGTGTCCTGAAAGGGTTAAATATGTAAATTGTTGCCATTTTCTTTGTTTATTTATATGTATATAAATATATTTAAAAAATAAAAATGTTTTCACACATGTGCTACAAATGTAATAAAATAACCAACGATTTTAATTTATTTTCATATTTAGAGAAATATTTTGAAAAATTATTAAAACTTTACATTTCAATTGCATAGAAAAGTAGTTTTAGTGTAAATAATTTAAAGTATTTTGATTAACTGTCTACAATTCACTTTGCATTTACTTACATAAACAGAACTCATTATGAAGAAAAGAGGCGGGGGGGGGGGATAGCCTAGTTGTTCTAATAATGAATAAGCTGTTTGGACATTTGTCCTTTAACACGTTGACGGACACTTGCATCTATAGCCGTCAAAGCGAAGTTCACTATGTGGTATAATGATTGATTGACACCAGGATTTACATGAAAAAATATATGAAAATAAGTAAAAGCTTAACTTCACGTACATTAAATAATGCAAAATTTAATTTTAAAATACTGGTGCCAACTTAGGAATTATGTGAACTTCGCTTTGACGGCTGTAGACGCAAGAGTCCGTCAACGTGTTAAAAAAAACCCTAGCTTGAAAAATTATCGCTTTTATATTTAATACATTTTCTAATTTTTAAATATGAAATCTGATTGTATAAGTTTAACTCTTTTGTAAATTTCTCCGTAACAGAAACAAAATAAGTATATTAAACATTTTGGCCATATATAACCTTGGCAAATTGAATGGTTCAGACATATACACCAATAAGAATATGCTGCAATAACTACAGAAGGCATCCAGTTATCCAGATTTATGTTATATATTCAGTAGAGAAATGCATTTTACTTCCTATAAGGGAGTAGATTTTCTTACACGGCAAATGTAATTTTAGTTAATCCTTGAAAAACCTCACGTTATATAAGGTATGCCAAAAACATTTACTTAATAATAATAATAAAAAGAAACTCATTTTGATTTCTGTTAATTTTAAATGAGTCAAAACATTCCGTCGACATTTATGGATATGAAGAACTACCTTAAAAGTAAAATAGCTCCAAATCCTTTAATTCTTTTAATTAAATGAAAGCAAATTTTATTATTTTTTTTGTCTCATTTTTAAAGCAGCATTTCTTTATTATAGTCCATTCTGAACTAATTTTATCTTTGCATGTTGAAAGCTTCAGGTTGTAATTCACATTATCAGAAAGTTAATATGTAAATATATATAAAGTAAAGCATTTTAATTTTATTTTAAAATATCACTATTATTTGTATCACTGCTATTTGCAACATTAGAATCAATATCAGATACAGACAGCCAATTCATGTGAAGAAATATCAGTATGACACTATTTCTCTGCTGCTAAAACTGCCCGGTTTTCAATTTGACTCTTGAAGAACCCTGATAAATGCAGACTTTATTATCAAGTAGTGAAATTTTTCTAAATCTTTAAAACTGTAAACAAAGAATTTTAAAATTGTTCTATCTTAAATATTCACCTACACACAAAAGAATTTTTACTGAAGACCATGTTTCTTAAATGCAATATTACATTTCCATTTGGTACATCTTAAATTCTTGAAAACTCTAGATTGCTTAATTATACATTAAGACAGTGCTTGTAATAAAACCATAACAGCTGAATGTGTACAGATTAATATGCAAATGAAAATGCAACTATTTCAAATAACAAAATTTAGATCACCGTACAAGATGGCAAATATCCTGATAAATTCACTGTAATTTCTTTACTTCCTAACAGTGGCATTTGTGAGAAACAAGATCATAATCATAATTACCTGGTGAGATCAAACTACATTGAAAATATGAGATAAATATAAAATTAGCAGTAAAGAAAACACCAAATAAAACAAAAAAAAAATATTGATTGTTGTATTACAAATTAAAATGACTTTCAAAGTCTCTAAGTCCATTCAGAAGATTTATAATTGGCTTGGCAACCATATTATTTCTTTTCCCTTTCATCCTAGGTGCTTTGCTACCTTTATTCGGATTAATATTGGCAAAGATTCTGAAAAATGAAAATACTAAAGTTTGTAATAAAACACACTGATAAAGTTAAAAGATGTAAAAAGATATATGATACACAATTACCACAGTTATACTTTTAATTTTATTTTACAGTAACCTTTCGTCACATAAGAAATCTTGCAGGCAATATAACAGACACACAAAAAAAAAAAAAAAAATCTTAAAAGATGGCTTACAATAACTCATACTCTCACATATAAGGATTAGAATTCACACCATTATATATAAATTAATTATGGGGGGAAAATTACTTTAAATTAATGACCAAGCTCAAGAGTTGATGCAGCTTTGAGGCTCATTTTGTGAAAAGCAGAAGTTACTTTTTGTGAATTTTATTAAACATTTTGTAACGTTAGTTGAAATCCAATTACACAAATTCGAACCAAAAATTTATTAACAAAAACTTCTTTATATCTCCTTGCTAAAGATTTTGTTTTTCAATCGTTTATTTACAAATTACGCATTTTAAAACACTTTTTATGAAAAAGAATTTTACGAAGGGAGCCTATTTTATAAAAAGGAATTTTGTGAAGGGGCCTATTTTATTAAGTTCATTTTTGTGAAAGGGTCCATTTTAATAAATTTATTTTTGTGAAGTGGCCCTAAATAGGCCCAACTTTTGCCTGGATCTATCCCTGAAGCTGCACTGCATTTATAAAAAAATTAATCCACCTTTTGGAATGGGTATTTTCTGATGTTCAAATTGATTCTTTGATGATAATTACAATACATAACCACTCTTTTTATAATTAAATTCTTATCTTTCACTTTCTATATTTCACCATATGTTATTTCACACACACACACACACACATCATATATACAATCAGTATCGGATATATGGTCATCCATGCGGTCCTGAAAATTATGACCATATAAGCGGGGTGACCTTATATGCGGTGTAAACAGGAATTTTACTTTGACAAAATATTATTGTGTTAGTTGTATTAGTAAAATAATGTACAAAAAAATATCAAAATGTAATTTATAAGAGTAGAAGTATAAACAAGAATTTCTTTACACTTAAATTTTCGAATTGTTGAGTATAATATATAGTAAAGCTTTATTTTTTATTTAAAATAATCTTTTATGCAGATTTGTTTATTATCATAGTTGTTAAAATTACTTTTCTAATTGACGAACGTATTTAAAATATTCCTCTGTACCAACGGAATTGGCTAACACATTGAGTGCACGGTGACTGACACTGAAGCTGAAAAATTTGCAATGTTTTAAGTAATTTTTAAGAAAGTATAATCCTCTAATAAATAAAAGACAAGTAAATTTTAAATAAATTTAAAGTAATTAAATTTAAAGAAATTACTTAAAACAATATATATATATTTAGTTTTATAACATATTGTAGACCGTCAGTCATCGGTGAATGATGTGGCGCTTAACGTGTTAAAAAATATCTGAGGATATTTAGTGTTTTGAGAGCTTCTGCTTGCGTTCTCAGTTCAGCTTCAGACTCACTCTCTTTATCATAGCTTCCATCAGTGTTTTATTTAAAACTTCCGAAATAATTTACGGTATTGGAGCTTCATCAGTAGTAGCGACCTCATTGTCAATAGCTGCACATGTCAGTTCGTCTTGTATTGTGCAGCCGGCATTCCGTAACTTTTGTGCAAGTAGGAGCACAACATCATTTCATTGTTGTCATCTTCGAACGATAATTCTTCACATTCTAGAAGCCAATCATGTCAAAAGCAATTTTCAATGTTTTTTTTTTTTTTTTTTTGATACCATATTCCAACTCTAGGCTACTTAATATACGGCATCTAACACAGACATGTAAAAGTTATCTTTTTGATCAATTGCAGCAAGGAAGTATTTTAGAAGCAGCTTTCGTATATTTATCTTAAAATTTTAAATAATTCCTTGATCTAAAGGTTGTGCAACACTAGTGAAGTTTGGAAGCAATAAAACGAATTCAATCTAATTTAAATTGCGAATTATACAATGACCAATATAGTTGTCTGCGATGATGGAGAAATCCAAAGAGCCATAGAAAGTTTCTCATATCTCCCGCGACAGGTGTAGCCATATCAATCTTCGACTATGGAAAGCTTTGACGCGGAAAATGAGTTCTTTCGTCCCCTCCCGCGTCTGCCATATTTGACTGACCGACAGCAGTCAAATCAGCAGTCTCCAATGCAAGACTCGGCTAAATATGACGGGCACAAGAGTGTGGTATGAACGGCATCAAGTGACGTCATTTATGACTGCTTCATCTTTTGGAATCCCCTTGACTGCAACCCGCAAGAATAGATATTATTCGGTCAGTTGTGCATTCATTTCCACAGTGTGTATACACTCAGCGAAGTCAAGTAGTATGCAATATTATCACAATCTCTAAGGCTGAGTTTAGAGGCTTGATTTTCCTTCCTTCAAAACTTGTCCAGGAAACGCTATTGAGAACCATTCTTCTCCAATCGTTTGCAGTTATTCACAAAAGGATGGGGAGATTCAACAATGGAAAGATAATTGGAAGATTAGATCGACTTGACGCAAAGATTTTCCTCTTTCAGAATGTCTGTCCGTTCTATACAAAAGTTATTAAAGATGAAAAGAATCACGTGACCACAAAATAAAAAAGCTAAGAATTGACTTGCGAAAAGTGACCTTATAAGCGGGATGACCACATACGCGGTACTGACTGTGTGTGTGTGTGTATATATATATGTGTGTCCATTTTCACTGTTTTAGCTGATTTTCAATTAAGTGTAAATGATTTCTTGTAAGATTTAAAAATTCGAAAAATGCTTAGTTCTTTAATATCTGTAGGTATACTGGTAATTTATAATCAGATTAACCCATAACATCGAGGACATATGATGCATACAGGATGTATGTCCTGTTTTGTTTGTATCTGATCTGTTCACCTGTCAAAAGGTAGAACCTCACTAGAAAAGGAAAAGTAACAGTTCAAATATGAATAAAATAGGACAAACATGCTGTACTTCTGGTATCATCTACAATAAAATCAGGACTTGCACCATACGCACATATCACAATTCTTATAAAAACAATGTATCAAATTACATGTATTATGATCCTCTCTGTAAATAATTTTTTTACAGTTGAAAATGTTTCATGTAAACTTAATAAATACTTAAACCCATACTTATGTAAATGATTTAGAAAATGCATCACCTTAAAAAAAATTTTTTTAGCTTTAACCGTTTTCTCTACGCTTTCTAAATTTTATTGAGCAGAGTATTTTATGTGTAAAGAAATATAGCATTATTAATAGACTGAGTAAGTTCATTTTAGCTTAAATTTACTTCAATGGTACTTTAAAATACTATTTAACTGCGAGTGCATAAAGGATTTACTCAAAAACAGAATTATTTACTCCCACTGAAAATAATTGCATATAGAATGTAGCCATTTCATATCTATCTATTACATGTGCGGCTGGGGCAAGACAGGATATGGTGGCATTATTTTTTTTTTTTTGAGTTCGACCAATAAAACTCGAGGTTTTTAAGTGCCAGAATGACGAACCTCACAATTTTTTTCTGCGATCTATTGAAAAATTGGGATTTTTTTCAGTTATTAATCAACGAAATTCACAGGCCACAAGTTAACCCATCACGGGCCACTATACCTAATTTACAAACAATTGCAAATGCCGTAATCAATTATTGTTTAATGTTATTGTCAGGGTTTGCCCAAGTGGGATTGCCGGGTTTTTTCGGGCGGGCCCCACTTGAAAAAATCCATTGTGGGTTTTTCAGATTTTCTCGTGCTTTCACAAATGTATCATTATTTAATCTAAGTAAAATATTGAATATAATTTTTACAAGAGTTTATTAAAAGAAATTTGATTTTTAATTAATTAAAGAATATTTTTAATTAATCAATTCTTGATTTAATTAATTAATGTTTTAGAGAATGAAAGATAAAAACAAATTTCAGTGTTTCCTCTTGATTTAAAAAAGGGCAGGGGGCTGCCGGTGAGAAAAGGGCACTTTTTTTATTCTTAAGGGCATGTTTTGGATTCTTAAGACCACTCTTTTGATTTTTAACCACTTCACTGGCTGCCCTGAGTCTGGGGTAAAGGCACCGTTTCTCCATAGCTGTCGCCGGTGAAGTGGTTAAAGTCACTTTTAATATTTAAAACTTAGATACAGTAGCCTCCCGCTTAACCGGCGTAAACGCGACCGAGTGTTAGCCCATTAAGAGAAAAACCGGTAAAAGTGGAGAAGTAAACAAATATCTGCATAATTTAATTAATTAAACGCGTGATATGTATTAAGTTTTTTCAATTTGTGTAGTTTTAAAAAAGTACATATTTTCTGAAATGAATACTACTTATATTTATCTGAACTAACAGAAAAATTATCGCTGATAACAAATAATGCAAAATATTTAACGCAAATTAAATTGTTGAAAATCGTATCACACACCTTTATACGAAGTTGAAATTATTCTACATTACGTATATTTAAGTTAATCAACCATAAAAAAAAATCAGTGACCTTCTTCTGTTGAAGGTAAGAAGTCAAACAATTTGCAGCATAATCTCTCCATTTCTTTAGCATCATAAGTTTTAACCAGTGGAGGCTCGTGACAAGCTATATTTGGGGCACTAAATACATGTCTGCAAAATTTATTCTTCTTGTACCACTATTTCTTAGAAAAATATGTTTTCCATATTAATTGGTAAAATGTTCCAACTTTAAACAAGGCAAATGTTTCCTTTGAAAAATAATGATATGGGAAATATAAAATTATTCACCATGCATTTAGTGCCCCAAAATATGACACTCACGAGCCGCCACTGGTTTTAACCGAGGAAGCTGTTAGCCGCTGCTCAACACAGCGTAGCGCCAACTCCAATGCTTTTATCCCTTCCGTATGTGGAAATTTAGCTATGTCAACTTCAACTGGATCATCATAATGATCGTCTTCGTATTGAACAACATCAGTTACAGTCCTAATTATATCCTCGTCAAATAATGTTTCATGCTTGAGATCTTTATCAGACTCAAACAACTCTTATACATTTTCTACGGTGATCTGTTCCCATCCCTCAAGCTTTTTAAATTTTTGTACAAAAAAATTTGCAAATAGATCTGAAATTATAGATTTCCAGGGGGGGGGGGGGGCACTTTTGACTATTAAAAACACAAAATCTCAAATCTTCCAGGGGGACATCTCATTGTTCCTGGGAGGGGGAGGGATTTCCCCTCCCCGGGCCGCACCCTGAATTCAACGTGTATACATTTAGAACCGACGTTCTCCTTTCTGAATTTTGCCTCCCTCCACTTGGGATTCCACTTCAACTCGAAAGCGTAAGCTGAGTTCCCGAGGCCGTCATCCCTGAATTTTGCCTGATGTTGGGGGAAAAAAGTCGGCCGGTTAAAGCGGAATTCTAGTTAAGAGGAGGCCGGTTAAGAGGGAATCTACTGTATCTCTTTTCAAAACAACATTCAGTCAGATTTTACTATGAAAGTAAATTTTTTAATGCAAAAAAGAAAAAAGGCACTTTTTTTTTTAATGGAGAGACAAGAAGGGTGCTATTTTGTAAACCAAATAGCAGGCAGGGTGCAGCACCTTCCTGAAACGGCCCGGGTGAAACTCTGCAAATTTAAATATATTTCATATATAAATTTAAATATATTATCATAATTTATGATATAACAAATTTAATTATTAATTTTTTTTTACAAAATGTTTCTGTATCCAAAATCATAGTTTTTTCTTAGTTTTAAAAATTACCTATTTTTATTTGTATATTAAAACTAAATTTTGAACTCCATTGGATTTTCTTAACTTTTCTGTATTTTGTAGACATTTTTATATGCTAAGTAAATAGTTTTATGAATAATTACATATCTTATAGATTTATATTCAAATAACTTTTACAGATCAGTTATCAATTCCTTTTGTCTTCAATAATGATAATAAAGCATAAAAAACGAAATTCTTACAACTACTCGGTATTGTACTCGGTAAGTTGGTTTAGTATGCAGAGTACCGAGTAAATACCGAGTACTCAGTACAGTCCTAGAAAAACCTTTTTCAAAGGGTTGTGGAAATAACAAGAACAAACTGCCGCAAGAAAATGTGAACAGCAAACGGTCGCGAGAAAATGCGATTTTCATAAGCGCAGTGAATTTCGTCAAATGGGAGATGCACAACCTGTGGCCCGCGATGGGTTTAACTTATGACCCAATTAACTTTTGCCAATTAATAACTGAAAATAACCAATTTTTGGCAGTAGGTCGCAGGAAAAAAATGCAAGGTTCATGCACCAAAAAATCTCAAAGTATATCAATCGAGCTCGGACAATTTCCGAGTTTCGGCAATGGGGCTCGAAAAAATTGTGAGGTTGTTGATCAGGTGCGAAAAAATCGCGAAGTTAGTTGTGCTGGTGCTAAAAAATCACGAGGTTCGTCAATCGAGCTTAGAGAAAGCACACGTGGGTGAAAATTTTGCCAATCGGCAGTTGAAAATTACAGTGAAATTTGTCAATCAGTCATTAATAAAAAAAATTACCCTGAATTTTGTATAATCATGTATCCTTGTCTACTGAATCGGGTAAGCTGACTGGCTAGAATTTAGAGGGTAAAACTGTCCCACCTCTGAAATCATATTTTTAGTCTTATTACACCACAGATTCCCCCTCCAATCCCACTAAGGAGGAGACAGAGGAGGCATATCGTCCCGGGCACCAGTACATGGATGCAAAAAGTATATCTCAGTCAAGGCTAAAAACTTTTCTGGGTATTAGAAATAACCAAATGAAAATGGGGTAGAAGATTTCTATGCCTTGCATTATGGCTATCAATTGATCTCTTACAATAAAAGAAAGTGATTAAAAACACTTGATAATAAAATTGCTATTATTTAAGTATATAATGTAGAATTTTCTATCAGACGAAAATCTCTTCAGGACAAGGTCTTGCAAGGCGCCAGAACCAAGGGGCGCCAAATGAAGATTTTGTGTGGCGATATTTCTCATATCTATATTTAGCGCAGTATTGTTAAAATCGTCCTGTCTGAGGTATGCCAAAGTATACAAAAATCTAAGGATAATATGGCATAAGGAATTATTAATTAAGGATTCAGCGACCCAAAAAACTTAAAGTAAACCTTATAGAGAAAGTTCGGAGGGGAGATGGGAGGGCGAATGTAAACGTGTGAGTGGTTAAGTGGAATTGCGCAACTTAATTCACGCAGCACCGCGCGCATGTTCCGAGTTAGATCCCCCCTTCCCCTTCTTCCTAAGTCATAATGGTCATATATCTAATTTGTTGCAAATTTTGTCTACTTTCTGAATTTCTAGATACTTTTCCCCAAAACAATATATATATATTTTTTATAAAAACTTTTTTTTTTGGGGGGGTGGCATTTTACCAAAATTTGGAGGGGTTACCGGGGGAAATTTTGGTGGGAAGTAAAAAATTCAGATTCAGTGACCCAAAAAAACATATAGTAAGCCTTTTTCCAGAACTACCATGAATTTTGCTAGGTAGAGCCCCTATACGGTCTCTATTGCCTGGACTAATTAGGGATTGACCGAAGCAACAATTTTGCCGAATGCCGAAGTTTCGGTCAAAGTGTATACCGAATAAAATTTCAATACATATTTTTGCAATAACTTTTTTTATAAACTTAATTAAAATCTTAATAATTTAATTCTGTTATATTTGTATTGTTAAGTGTAATTACACAAAAAAATTAATGACTTCTTTCCACTAACCAATTCATTAACTCATCACCTATTTTTTGTTATTTTATCACTAGTCATTACCCAAATTAGCCTATGAAACTATTAAACTGTACAGTCTATTAATAAGGATAAGGATTGTCAGAAAAACAAAAATTCGTTCAAATAAAAAGAAAAAATGTTGTCATTAAGCTGATTTAGTGATTGTCTAAGTCTAATTTTCAGTTTAACTACAAACACTACCGAAATTTTACTCCGTTTGGAACTTTAGTACTATCACCAGAGACTTTTGAATGGGTGAATTGTAATTATAAAAGTCCTGTGCAGAAAGTTTAGTACAAAAACATCCTATGAGTCAATCGTGCCTTTTATTCATCTTTCGAATGAGCGGTCTCACAGACCGCTTCACACTAGTTATGTGACAATTTCTGTGACATCAGTTAAAGATTAATATTTTAACATTGTGGTGATGAAGATAACAAATTTTAGTGATTTTAATTTAATGGTTATAAAAGCTATAGGATAGGCATAGGAGCATAATTTTACTTGTGTATTTTTTTTAATATACACCTTAGATATACAGAGATGAACTTTGATATACTTATTTGAAATATATATTAAAGAAAATACACATTAAATAAATTTAAATTAAGTTTGGTTTGGTTTGTGTTTATGACGGCCAATTATCAACACGAGGGATATAGGCCCTAAAAGGGGGGGAGTGCCCTGCGTGGGGGTCTTTCTAAGGGAACCTAACCCATATTAACGCTTGGAAATCCAAGGCTTGAAGAAAACCACGAAAACTCCGAACGATTAGGCCAACGGGCACAATTGGGTTCGAACCCAGCACTTCCCGTCTACCAGCTTCGAGAGCAGAACAAATTTAAATTAAGAAAACTAATGTAGAAATAATTAAAATTAAGTGATAAGGGAAAGATGCCTATCTTCCTTATTTTTTTTTCTCTATCGTAGACAGTTGCCCTGATTTCACGCTTATGTAGACTACTTTAGGAGGGTTTTTTTTTTTTAAATTAAAAATGGCTTTGTCTTGTATTTTTTTGCAGTGCAGCTGAACTCTGAACTCATGCACATAATATTAAAACTCATCATTTAGCCTATTCTACTTCTAAGTAAAAGAGAATTCTTCTACTTCTAAGAAAATACTTATCCGCAATTATTCGGTTTACAATGCCGAATCACCTAATATCAAATCGACTATTCGGTATTCGGTCAATCCCTATTCAGTATTACATATCTTAAATTTTAAAATAAGTCTGCTATTAAAAAATAAATAAATTTCTCTTTGTAAATATACTTTGCGGAAGAAGGGAGGGGGCAAAATCCATGTTTGCCCCGGGTGGTAAAAGCTTAGTTTCGGCCCTGCACCCATCTTTTTTTTTTAAGTATTTGACAAAATGGCCGAATATTGAATATTCGGTGCATCCCAAGTGTGTTTTAAAAAATATATTTTGCACTTCTTTAAAAAATGAAATTGCACTAATATTTCCCCGTGTTTTTATTTTTTATTTCGACAAAACATTTTTGGAACAAAAAAGTTTATTGCAGAACATTGCAAAATATTCTGCTTGGGGAATAGTAACAAAACTAGTAAATCTGCAAATCAGTGATGCTAAACATCAGTTCTGGAATGTTGTGAAAGTTAGTACACAAAAAAATTCAACCTGCAAATACTTCTCCGCCCCATTCCCCCCAAACACTGTCTCAGTTTGATAATTTCCTATCATATAGTATTTTAAACCTCTATCTAAAATAATTTATTGATCTCGAGACAATCTGAATAATTAAATAGTGAATCATTCGCAAAAATATAATTTTAATTATTGATATTCTAATTGTTAAATATATTATATTTGAAAATAATTTTACTAGTGTACTTTTATTAAATTCTGCTAATACAATCATAAAAACAATTCGGTAGTACTTTTCTTTGGATGTTCCATTACTGTAATTTTGATCTGTTTCTGGAAATGTATGTATTTGATATATTAATGGAAAATGAACTATGAGAATGGCTAAATATTGAAAGATTAATATAATATAGAAAAAACTGGAATATGATAATTATAACAGTAATTAAAAAATAGTTGTTAAAAATTCAACAAACTTATGCGATTAAAGAAAAAAGTTTTAATTTATATTTCAGTAAAAATTAGGGGAAAAAAGCTTTTTCGGGGAGGGGAAAAAAGAAAAAGAAAAAAAAAAGCTTCTCTTATAAAAATGAAAACACGTGTCCCACTTTACATTAACCATGCTATCGGCTAACAAAATTTATAGTCTACTACTATAAAAAAAAATATATTGCAAATAAATAAAGGTATAAAATGGGTAAGTAAAACTAATTCTCAATAAAATTTTCATCGAAAGAAGATTAAACATTTTCTGCTTCCTGGCTGGTAAAGATAGCTAATGATAACCCAAATTAGTAAACATCCCAGAGAATCTTTTATACTAGCGTTAACCTTTTTTTTTATATGTGTAGAGAAAAAAAAATACTTGTCCCTCCCAAGAACGAAAACATTATACCCGCCGATCTTGGATACCATGTATGGGTGTCTTAAAATGTATGTTCTATAGGCCAAACGTGCAATCGCAGAAATAAACAAGGTTTTAGGAAAAACACTTATTTAAAATAAATACAACGTTCATTATAAAAAATAATTACAAAATAAGGCTGAATAACTTACCTCTTTTTCACAAAAGTAACAGAAACATGGAGTAGATCAGGAAATAACTATAAACAAAACAACGTGGTTAGCGAGCGCGGAAAGGCAAGACAAACTCCTTTTTCAATAATTTCAAGATGAATCAGCTTTTTTTTTTTTTTTTTTTTTTTTTTTTTTTTTTTTTTTTTTTTTGCTGCAACTAAATGTCAGAATGACATCAAGTGATCGCAGAAATCCCTTCTAAACGTAGCCCGAACATTGATAACCGATGATAACATAAAATCAACATGGCTGTCGCCGGAGTTCTTGTTTAGATACGGAGATGGAGATATACCGTTTTTGGTGCGTCTACTGCCAGATACGGAAACTCTGTTAGTTCAAGGCCAACAGAAAACGGAACATTTCCTGGAATTCCAGAAAAAGTAAGAGTTTTATCTAAAACGGAACTTTTCAGTTAAAAAAGGGAAAATTCACAGAATAACACCTGTTAATTTCAGGACATTTTTTTACAGTGTATAGTCGTCATCTGCTCAGTCCTTCCGTCTGACCGCATATAACAGCGCAAAAACTACCCAGCCGAATTGGTTGAAATTTAACATATATTATAAGCGTTGCATAATTTTGTCGGGTCATTTAAAATGTAACGTATTTATAGTAGAAACTTAGAAATATGTTAAGAAAACACTCCTTCATTCTCTTAAATCCTATCATACGTAAATAATTCTATGACATCCTATGATAGGTAATGATTCTATGTTGCCATGGTGATTACGTCATATTTAAGATGGGGTCATATTAATTCCATTATACTGAATTAATATATATAATTGCAATAAATTTTGTATTCATGCATTTTTACATAAGAGTGCAACACCTATTGCACCAAGATCTGAATATTTATAAAACATCTTTATAGCACGAATGCACCGAATTTGCCACGTTTGACTTGCAATATCCGACTTTTACTGTTGATCATTTTTACTGTCGTTTAAGGAAGGATCTTCATTCGACTGTTTGCTCGAACTCATTATAATTGCATTTTATCTAATATTGCGATATCTACATGCCTGCTTTAAAGCATAAAATGATTATATATATATATATATATATATATATATATAGGGGAGATGGGGGCACATGTGAACAGTTCGCATAAATATAGCTTTTTCTTATAATTGGATTAATTCTTATAAATAAAAACTAGTCAGTATAGTAAACAGAACTTTCTTTTACACATGGTAATTTCTTTTTAAATCACCTGTATAGTTTTTCTTACATTTTTTAATTGTTTTATAAATTCAAAAAATTGTTCACATGTGCCCCATCAGCGGGGTAGTTGTGAACACTCGTGGGGCACATGTAAACAGAAGGTAAAAATATCCTTTGGCATGCTTTTTCTCCTGTTATTAATTTATTATCATAACCATTACTTATATTATCAATTAAATTCAACCATTAAAAAAAAAAAAATAAATAAAAAAAATAAAAAAAAAATAAAAAAAATAAAAAAAAATCTAGTTTCTGAGTGCTATGTTTAAACAAAAGGTTTAAAATGAAACTAAATATATATAAAGCTGTTCTGACACCATACCCAAGAATTATATTAGTTATCAATTTGAAAATTTTTCATTTTAAAAATGTTACTGATATCCATCCCAATTCAAATTATCCTATTCATAGCTGTTGTTTGAGAGATGGAAGTAAGCCATCACTGCAAGTTTGAGTCAAATGAAAAGAAAAAAATATACAAAATTGTTTGTCATAATACTCTTTGTATTAACAATACATAAAAAATATTGTTTTAAACTGTTTACTAAAATAGTACATAACACTTATTGCATTTTAGGAAACATTGAATTTATTTAAATTATAATTGTTCTCAAATGAGCTTCTTGCTCTATGTGTACTTCCTGACAAATGTGGAAGTGGAAGTTTCAATACAATATCACTTTTTTGTATGACAGAAATGTCTACTATTTCAGGGAAATTATATGAATTGGATCTGAGATTCTTTCTCAGAAATTTAACATACATTTATCATTATCAATTCTTTCTATTCGCCCAACAGAGAAAGTTTTTGATTTTTGTGAACTGTTCATATCTGCCCCAACTAGTCTGTTCACAAGTGCCCCCCATAGCTGCTAGAGTTAAATTGATAAATAATTAACATTTATCAATTTTAGGGAACAAAACAACTTTATCCAAAATATTCATTAGTAGTCATATTATATGTTAAAACATTAAAATTTGAATAACTAAATAAATAAACTTTATCACTTACCAAAGTTGAAACCAACATTTTACATTTGACACCTACAAACAGTGTTTTGGCTACTGAAGGCAAACAAAAAGTTGAAAAGCTTCAAAAAATTTTTACCATATGTCTACAGGTGCTGCCATCTTTGGTAATTTTTTTCAAATAAAAAAACTTATAATAACTATTGAAAAACTGTGATGTTCACATCTCCCCCTGTTCACATGTGCCCCCATCTCCCCTATATAACATATTGCCTTCAGAAACAGATTTGCATATTTTTCTACGCATACGCCCTGTAAGAGCTTTCACTCATTAATTCAAGAATTCTATCAAGATACACAGGATAGCTCATGAAAATTTCACCATTTAATTGTCCATGTTAGTAAGCTGAAGTCACATCTAAATGATCATTTTTTAGTTCTAAATTAGCAGAAAAACCTGAGGTAGTACTAAATGAACCTATTCCAGCAACAGTTGCAAAGATTTTCGCGAAAATATAAACCTGGTTTAAGATGGTATCATTTAATTTTTATTTTATAATATAGTTTTTATCTCATTAACCTACTGATGTACTGGTAAATATTTTTATATTAAATCGTTCAACATTTGTACAGATGTTTCTTTGTGATAGATTTCTCCTGAAAATATCCTAGGATAAGCGCATTGCATAGGTTTTTTTTTTTTCAAAAAGTAATACGAAAAGAATAAACAATAGCCCACTGAGACGTATATGTACTGAACTCTAGTCAAAGATTTAATTATAATATAGTACCATTAAGAAGGTTATGGACATTTTATTGATGTTTCAACATTACGGTTATCACTAGTGTTGTGTGGCTACGTTTTGTGCACTACGTCACGATTTCGTAAATAAGTTCATAGGACTTTTTTTTCATTTAGAGATTTTGTGGATCATCCGTTTCTCTCTTAATTTGCTGTTTATATTGGCCTCTGTCCACAGACTTAGGGTTAATTTTGAGATAAAGAAAACACACCAACAAGCATTTGGTTCATATGTTTTGCAAGACCTCTATGTTGTAGAAACTACGCATTTGTTTACTTAAGATTAATGCCATTTCACACACACACACACACACACTATATATATATATATATATATATTAATTCACTGCTTATAAATTTACTTTCATTATCACTTTTAAAACTAATTTCAGAAATTTCTGTTTTAACAGAGATTTTTATTCTCTTAAAATAATAGTTTTCAATAAATGCAATAAAATAAAGGGACGGTTTTAATATTTCACGGAGATTTCCTTCGAAATTAATTACCCATGAAGTCTCCTGGGTTACTGCTTTGTCTGTTATCACGCCGGCGGACATTGGTTTCTTCTACTACTTTGTTTGGGAGTGCTTCTGGTTTTGTGAGTTTTTTCACGACTCAATCACGCACAAAAAATTAAACTTTCAAAGTAGACCTTATAATAACATCACTCGAGTAAATCAGCATCGATTTTTTTATCCATTTCTGACTGTCTCTCCACAATATTGAGATTTTCCGTAAGTGGTAATGTATAAACACACCAGGAGGAGAATTCATGTTATTCCGGATTGAATGTATTGTTGACTGAACTCATGATGGTGAATTTCAACAGATAATATTCATGGGCGAACCCTCAAGAATAATAAATCACTTCCATTTTTTCCGAATGTCTTCTGACATTCCATAGTTTTTAATTTGTTTACGCTATAGCCATGAAATACACAGAAGTCTGCTTTCGGTATTTAATCGATGTCCATCCACTTATCGTATTATTTTGAGTTCGCATCATTGTTAATAAGCACCGATTTCTGTTTCGAATTCGATACATAGGTCCATGAATATTTTTTTCAATAATAGGGCTTTCGTTTGAATTCGTCGTATTGTATAATTTCTAATCTTAATGTTCCATCTGTCACCATATCTAAATTAAAGGAATGTTCTATATAGGGTAAAATCTATTTATTACTTGAGAAAATATTTTTTTTCGCTCTTCATTATTCTGCTTAATTTCTTCAGGTGGATACCCTGTTTGACTAAATGGCCGATTTTCAAATTTGAGGAATATATGGGGCATTCTCTCAATATTTTGACTTTCATGTCACTGAATGATAATTTTTATTTTAATACACTTTTTGTGTTTTTTTTTTTTTTTAATTTCATATACTGGGGAACATCGCATTGTATGATTGAAGAACAAAATTAAAGAGATAAATAAGTTTTGGACGATGTTGGGGGTCCAAATACCTGGAAAACTCCTATACTGTCTCGTGTCCCTGATGGTGATTTTTAAGTTTTGAGCTGTCTGGATAAAATTGTTTCAATAAAAATAATTCTATGTAATTTTTTTCTGAAGCTGAAACTATTTTTTTATATAAATATGTAGCTAAAAATTGACCTGCATACATTTTTAGGGTTTTTATTATTTTTTAAACTCTGTCTCTGGGTTTTAGATTCCTTACCATCCCTCTTCTAAAATTATACAAAAAATCATTTCAGATGCACCCACATAATTTTTTTCAATTTTTTTTCTCATGCAGAAGTATTCTAGAGAAATAATGTCTAAAATTCTTTGGCAGGAAATTTACTGTAGCATTTAAATCCGCATTTAAATATCAATTTCAAGTATCGTGATTTTATTGGTAGTCTCACCGTCCACAAAGTTTATTCCTATACTTTTCGAGATAAATAATAAAAAAAAAATTAATCTAATGTTAACAACCGTTTCTAAAAATCAATGAACATTGTGGCTATCACTTAGTCTTAACATGATTTTCCTAAAAATAGGTGGTAATTTTCCTTACCGTTCCATTCTTACCGTCCTTTTTTTTTACAATTTCATCCCTTTTTTCCAATACCATCCTCTTTGACATGTATCTTACTACATGATTTTACTGTTTAACAGTGGTCAGCATCGGAATAGATATGGGCATATTCAAATTTATATTTTACAAATGGCTAAGTTCTTCTAAAATTGTGATCTGAGAAATATTCTTAAATAGAATTGTAATAAATAAACAAACATTTCTTTTTTTAAAAGTCGAGTACAGTATTTTTTAAATTTGAATTAAGTCCTAGTTTTTTTAAATTAAATTATTACTGTTAAAAAAGTGGGGGGGGGGGTGTCAATTTGCTTACTTAATTATTAAGGGGGGGGGGTGCAATTCGCTTATTTTTGCTGACAAGGGGGGAGGGGGGTCAAAAATTGCCAAAAACATGCTTACGTAATATTTGAACAGCCCCTATGTGATAGTAGGCTACAGCACAGGCTATATGTTATACATGTACAACTACTGCTAAGGACAAGTGCCAAAAACCTCCTAAAATTCAGATATGTTGATGTAGTTAAGGGCAGAAAGTTGAAATTTGATATGTCGGTTTTTTATAATATGTAAATGGGACATTCTTACAATCTTTTGACTTTTATGTCCCTGAATATTAATTTTTATTTTAATGCATTTTTTGTGATTTTTTTATTTCATATACTGGGGAAAATCCCACTGTATGATTGCATAACAATATTATCGAGATAAATAAGTTTTGGACGACGTTGGGTGTCCAAATATAAGTAAAACTCATATACCGTCCCGTGTCTCTGATGCTGATTTTTAAGTTTGTAGCTGTCTGTATAAAATTGTTTCAATAAAAGTAATTCGATGTAATTTTTTCCGAAACTGGAGCAATTGTTTTATATAAATATGTAGCAAAAAATTAACCTGCACACATTTTTACGGTTGATATTATTTTTTTAACTCTGTCCATGGGTTTTTCAATGCTTACCGCCCCTCTTGATAAACTTATACAGAAAATCACTTCAGATGCAGCCACAGAATTTTTTTCAAGTTTTTTCTCATGCAGAAGTATACTAGAAAAAGAATGTCTAAAATTCTTTGACAGGAAATTTACTGCAGAATTTAAATCAGCATTTAAATATCAATTTCAAGATCGTAGCTTTATTGGTAGTCTTATCGTCCCCAAGGTTTATTCGTGCACTTTTCGAGGCAAATTAAAAAAAAAAATTAATTTAATCCAATGTTATCAACTGTTTCAAAAAATCAATGAACATTGTTATTATCACATAGTCTTAACATGCTTTTCCTAAAAATAGGTGGTAATTTTCCTTACCATTTTATCCTTATCGTCCCTTTTTTCCCATTTCGTCCCTTTTTTTCGTATACCGTCTCCTTTTTCTACCTTACCGTCCCTTCTTTGACACCCCTTTAAGAAAATGTTATACAAAAAATTCTGTATTAAAAGTACTAAATTTTTATTATTCCTTATTTTAATGTCCTGTGGGTACTATGCAAATTCTTTATAAGTAAAAATTTAGAAGAAAAATAAAAAGTTATATTGGTAAAATGATAAGGAAAATTAAATTCGCAAGTTTAACTTAATCCTCGGTTAAATAAAAGAAGTTCCGCTGCTGATCATTTTTTATTTATTTCGAATCATTAAGACATTCGTCTATCAGATTAAAATGTTATTTTTGGAAATTTAATTTCCCCAGATTTTTATTCCCAAAAGTAAAAAGATTGTGAGAATGTTTCAAATGGTGTCTAAGAACGGCTTCTATAAAAAATCTAAATTTAAAAGGTGGAAATCAGGGTAAAAATCTTTTAAGTTACGATTTATTTGCAATAGTCAGGGTTAGAAACTTGAATTTTACATGAATGTCACTCTTATGGCGTAAAGGCTTGCACAAAACAGTTTAAAAAATATTTCGAAATTTAAAAGCGTGCTGGCGGAAAAAAAAACATTCTAATATAGCTATTTCTGTGATATTGAAGAGGCTAAAAACTTACTTTTAAGGTGGTTACTTTCAAGGTATATCTGTTCGGTAAGAACGATGTCTAGCAAATTCGAAAATTAAAATGTGGAATAAGCTCAAAACAAAACACTTTAAAGGAAGGAGTATTTTGAATTGAAAAGGCTTAAATGCATAAAATATAAGAAGGTTGCTTTTTTAAGACATGATTTGTCGCACAAAGCAATTTTTTAAAAATAAGAAATTTAAAATGGTGTAGGAAGAACAAATGTTAACTAAAATTTGTATTTCAGGATATGGTTGGAGCTAAATGTTTGATATTTTGCATCATAGTTATTTTTGAGATATATATACTCGCTAAAACGGTTTTTTTTATTTGAAATTTTAAAAAAATGAAATGAAAAGTAAACGCTCTAAAAGTAATCTAAATACCCATGTAACTTTTATACTTAATACCTATACTAAAGTACATAATTACTTACATAATTGTTATGCTTTTTGTATAAATAAATCTCATAATTTCACATTTGGTGCTTTTTTTAAACATCTTGACAGCAAAGGTATCCCTTAAAATGCTCTTTAGTTTATTTTTAATTTACAGAATCTGCCTGGTTAAATTTTTTAACGTTATTTACACTTTTTCAAATAGGATGTGATATATACCCCATATAAATAAATACGCGTATGCAACACAGACCTACCTTGCCCTATAAAATGGGGCAACTGGACGCAAGAAGAAAGAAAGATGAAATATACATATATATATTTTTTCGACATTAAAATGTAATTTTGAAAATTTCTGCCTGATGGAATGAACCTAACTGAACACATTTACAAAGATTCACTTTAATTCAAAAGAACATTAGGGTCATTCCATGTCAGTTCAGGCAGTCATGTAACCCACCATCACAGATTTTGATGAAACTGCGTGTGTTTGTTCCTTTTATTAAGATGTGATTCCCAGTATTTTTTTTTACTCCTTGGTCAAATAGTTTCTGAGAAAAAAATTGTCAAAATTTTGAAAACTGCCATCAGTTTGCATTCTTGACTGCTCGATTTTCAAATGTAGCATGACATAAATATGATCATATTTCAATGTCTATTCCACAAATCATCTTCAAATAATTTATGCATAATATATAGGGTACGTATTTTATGAAAAAAAAATACTGTTACGCTTATATAACATTTTAAGTGTGTCTAAAAAATGTTTAATCTTTGAAGTCGTGATTTTTTTATGAAAAATAATGCATTACCTAAAATAGCATTATTAACAAAAGGCGGTATTTTTATTAAATTTATTTTTTGTGGGGGATATACTTAAAGGTGTCCTTTACCTGATTCTGAAATAAAAGTAGTGGGATTTTGGGTGTTTTTAGTAGTATTTCATATTTAAAAATATATTGAGGCGTATTTCAAATCAAATCAAGCAGAGTCATTCCATGTCAGTTCGCCTAAGATATTTAATTCACTGTCACAAATTTCAATGAAACTGGGTATGTTTATAGCTCATTTTAAGACAGGATCAAGGAAATTAAAGATGATTACAAGTAAAATATTTTTTAAGATAAAAAAAATATCTAAATTTTGAAATTTTTTTAAAAATGTTTTTAATGGCAGATCTATATTCAAAGACTGCAAAAAAAAAAAGTCATTTCAATATAAAATCACTAAATAAGTTTCAAATAATGTATATGTGACAAATAATGTAGGCAGATTATTATTTATTGTTGTTTGTCATGTTTAATCTTGTGAATTCTTAAAATCAAGAATTTTGTGAAAAATAATGTGTTAATCAAAAATTTATTATTAACCGAAAGCAGGCTGTTATTACTTTTTTTAATTGTACGTAAAAATATCTTTTCAATAGTTATAAAATAAAAATAGTGAAAATATGAGCAATTTTAACAAAATTTTAATAAAATGTGAATGTTTAATGATAAATATTGAAGCTTTTCATGCTAAGATGTACTAAAATGACTACGATATCGTGTATTTCTACTCTTGCTTAAATATAATACATACAATAATAAAATAACAAATATTATTTACAGCAATAAAAATTAAATTAAATAGTACCAGTTCCTTTACCAACACTACATTGCTCAACAGCCGACTTAAAATCAACAGCCCGCACTCTTATTGAAAAATACTTTCAACTGTTCAAATAATAAATAAACTGCATTTAAAATTTTTAATATCAACTTATTATCTTAAGACGATAATAATAACTAAACAACATGATGAATTTATAAATCAGCTTTTAATTGAAAAGTCATGAAATGGTCCCTTTAAATATTGTTGTTCATCGAGTCAATCAAAACAAATTATATAAAAAAAAATAGTGAGCCTAATATGCTGACTGCAATGACACTTCTAACAAAACTAATTAATTCATTACCATCTGAAATCAAACCCGAAAGATCAAAAGAAAAAAAAATCATCTGTAGTGTGAATGTGACATACTGAGTGGTTGTTGAGGTATGTCTTTGTGACATTTTCACCTGTACTTCAATAAAATATAAACATGTAAGCTTTTTTCATTCATCCAAATTAAGTAAAACAATTATAAAATTTTGTTGTCATTACACCAGATGTTAAATTTTTCGTTACATACTATTAGATAAGTTCTTTACTTTTAGACATTATTGACATAATATCATAAAATTTGCTCTATGTATTTTCTGTAAGTGTATAAACAATATATATATGCTTTATTAAACATAAATGAATAATTTTTAAATAATTTGTTTGAGAACAGGGATATATATACACACATATATATGTTGAAAATCCATCTTTCAGCAATATTGTGATGAAATAAATCAAATTACCGTAATTTCCGGTGTATAGCCCGCGGATCATACAATCGTGTTTCGACCCAGAAATTTTTAAAAATAAAATGTAACTTTTTAGATCACAGTAAATATTGGTCTTCAAATACTGAATAAAACTTCTGGGTCCAAACTGAATTGTTTGATCTGCGGGCTATACACCCGAAATTACGGTACATATCATTAGAAACTGAATAAAGTTACAAAAGTGCAACTCATTAAGTTTTAAATATTTTTTTAGATATAGTTATTTGAAAGATATAAATATAATGGATTATGCATTTTTTGCATATATTTAAAGCACAATACGTCAAAATTTTCTTCAACAGAGTGAAATTTTGTTTTTTTTTTCAATATTAGCAGCTCAATGCTAAATTTTCAATATTAACAGCCAAATATGAGTTTAAAGATTAGGACTGTCATTTTGAAAATTTCTATTAGGCGGTGAAGAGCTAGTGATTTTTCTCTTTTTTGGAAAAGGATAATTGCTCTTCGCCCTAGAAGTTTTACTAAAAAACAATATTGTTTATTTTTTTCCTTAAGAAACGAACATAAAAGATAATTTGAAAAATAAAATAAATGTATAAATAAAAATATTTCCAGGGATGATACATTGGATAGGTTTTACATTTGAAAATATTGATAATTTTAAATATGATTTAAATACTACTAAAACCAACCAAAATCCCACTATTTTTATTTCAGATCCAGTTATATTGTAGTATTATGTACAATTTAAAATTAAAAAATTAGTCATAGAAACTCCGCCTCTGATTGATAAAGATTTTTTAATAATTTCATTATTTTTTGTAAAATATTTTTGATTTCAAAGATTATACAATTTTTTAGACACATTTAAATATTTTTTAACATTACAACAATATTTTTTTCATAATCTACATACTTTATTTACCTTGCTTAAATTATTCGAAGAAGATTTCTTTATTAGTTATTGAAATATGATTTTATATATAAAATGAGGCCTTTGAAAATTGAACAATCATTAATGGCAACTCGTGGCATTTTTCCAAAATTTTGATAATTTTTTCTCATATGTTCACTATTTTTATTTTATAACCATTTAAAAGATATTTTTACGTACAATTAAAAAAAAGCAATAACACCCTGCCTTCAGTTAATAATAAATTTTTGATTAACACATTATTTTTGACAAAATTCTTGATTTTAAAAATTCATAAGATAAAAGACACTCTTAGTGTTTAAACATGATAAAAAACAAGAAATAATAATCAGCCTACATTATTTGTCACATATACATTATTTGAAACCTATTTAGTGATTTTATATTGAAATGACTTTTTTTTTTTTTTTTTTTTTTTTTATGTAGTCTTTGAATATCGAACTGTCATTAAAAAAAGTTAAAACAATTTTTCAAAATTTTGATATTTTTTATCTTAAAAACTATTTTACTTAGGATCAAGAAAATTAAAGGTGATTACGTCTTAAAATAAGCTATAAACAAACCCAATTTCATTGAAATTTGAACAGTGATTAAATGGCTTAGGGGAACTGACATGGAATGACTCTGCTTGATTTGATATGAAATGCACCTCAAAATATTTTTAAATAGGAAATACTACCAAAAACACCCAAAATCCCACTATTTTTATTTCAGAATCAGGTAAAGGACACCTTTAAGTATATCTCCCATAAAAAATAAATTTAATAAAAATACCGCCTTTTGTTGATAATGCTTTTTTTGTTAATGCATTATTTTTCATAAAAAATTCACGACTTCAAAGTTTAAACATTTTTTTAGACACACTTAAAATGTTATAAGCGTAACAATATTTTTTTGTCATAAACTGCGTACCCTAAATATTATGCATAAATTATTTAAAGATGATTTGTAGAGTAGATATTGAAATATGATTATATATATGACATGCTACATTTGAAAACCGAGCTATCAAGAATGCCAACTGACGGCAGTATTTCAAAATTTTGACAATTTTTTTCTCAGAAACTATTTCACCAAGGAGCAAAAAAAATTACTGGTGATCATATCTTAATAGTAAGAACAAACACACGCAGTTTCATTAAAATCTGTGATGGTGGGTTACATATTGATATTTTACTGCCTGATTTGACGTGGAATGCCCCATTAGCTTTTGGAAGCTGAATTGCCAGAATCTACAGAGTCGCATTGCAAAATCATGGCCAGTTGCCCCACGAAACATGATGTTTATTCTAGAAATTCGAAATATGACACGATGGTTACATTTAACATGTAAATGCTCTCTTATGGCAGCTAAAGATCTAGTCTATCTTCTAAACACATAGAAATTTAAAATTGAAATTAAATGAAAATGTTAAGGAAAACATTCTTTTTATATCGCCACACTCTTATTATAACTAATTACTCTTAACTAAGGAAGAAAGCATAACTATAAGATTACTTATAGTTTATTTTACATATGTACAAAAGCCGCTCAAGAGCAGCTATCAGAACAAATCACATCTTACAACTGCGCAGAATATTCTCGGCTACATGCAAAGCCTTCACAATTCAGACTGTCTAGTGCTGCCATCTATTAACATAGATCGCTACTATTTCGGATTCTTGGTTAAGGATATAACACCCCTCCCCTTATAGTTCAAACGAACTACAGGCAATTTTCCTCTTTGGCTTCTTCGAACTGGAGCACTTTTCTTACAGTCCTCATCATTGTTTTATGTCAAATTGTCTTTTACAGTTTTATCTGTCGTAACATCATTTTTATTACTCACAACTGTACCTGCCACAATATCATGCGAAGGCTGAGATTGGCTTGGTTCTGTAGTATCATCATTATTAAGCTGTTCTTTTATTTTTCCATTAATTCCCGAAAAACGGTTTTGGTTAAACCTTTCATACCTATTATAATTACTGTAAATTTTACCACTATGTCCCATATTTTTAACTTTGTCTGACATTAGTTTATCATTTCGATTTATCTCTACAACTCTATCTGGTATTTCATCACTTATCTCTTTATTTCGTCTCAATTGATAAACGTGACGTTTACACATTACTCCATCACATCTATTTACTAAAACCCATCTACTCTCCAATAATTTCATAATTTTTCCTTTTACCCACTTCTCCCCTTTTCCAAAATTTTTAACAGAAACTAAATCATGAAGCTTATATTTGTGAAGGGGTTGCTGTATTTTATGTTTGATGGTAATACCAAGTGAAGGGCTGTTCGAACTGGCCTTCCAAACATTAATTCAGCAGGAGTTTTACCAGTCACCGAATGAGGAGTGGAATGATTTTCTAACAATAATCGTGAAGTTGACAATGTTATGTCACTTTTATCTAGCTTTTTAAGACAATTTTTCACAGTTTGCACATACCATTCCGCTTGTCCGTTCGAAGACGGATGATAAGGTGGAACAGGCGTATGCTTAATTCCATTATTTTTAAGAAATTCCTCAAATTCATCACTTGTGAACGCGGGACCGTTATCACTGATCAATTCAACAGGTAATCCAAATGTAGCAAAAATTCTCCTTAATATCTTAATTGTAGTTTTACTATCAGACCTGGGTACTACCTCTACCTCCAACCATTTAGTATAAGAATCGACTACTATTAAAAACGTTTTACCTTCAAAAGGACCGGCATGATCTATATGGATCCTTTCCCAGGGCAGTTCAGATTTCCATTTCAAAGGTTCCATTTTGGGACAATCCCTCGCAAACATCTGACATCTATTACAAGAATTTACCATTTGTTCAATATCTTTATCCATATTTGGCCACCAAATAATTGCATCACAATGTGGGATGCAGTTAACCAATGTGTAATTCAAAATGTTTCACCACTGTAGTAATGCAGGTTGCGGTAGTTTGGACAATAACTTCTAATCTGAACGCAAAAAATCTATAATCAAAACATAAAAAATTAACTTCACTTAAATTTAGATACCCTATTTCCCACTCAGGAATGCCCTAGCTTTCCCCTAGCTTTCGCTTTCATGCTCGATATACCCTGATGAACGGAATGCAGTAATTTTAATATATATTCACGGCCTTCCTCTGGTACGATCACTCTATGTCCCCACAATAGACAATTTTCTAGACAGGAAATTTCCTCCCTTCTAGGAAAATATGGTTGATATTCTTCTTGTTTAACCTTTCGCGGCCACCCATGTAACACCCACTCTAAAATTTGTTTAGTTACAGGATTTTCAGTTGTCCACTTTGCAATAGTTTTAGAAGTAACAGGCCAATTATCATTATTTGAAACAAACATTATTTCCGCAGGGTTACTCACTATATTTACAGTTTCTAGGAGAGGTAATCTACTTAATGCGTCAGCATTTTTATTATTTTTACCCTCGCGATACTCAATTGTATAATCATAACCAGCTAACATTAACGACCATCTCAGCATTCTAGGTGATAATTTATCAGGTACCTTTTTAAGAGGATCAAATAATCTAATTAAAGGTTTATGATCTGTTATAATTAATAAGAAATTTCCAGCTAAATATTGGTGAAATTTAGTGACACCAAACATTACAGATAAAGCTTCTTTATCAATCATGGCATAAATTTCTTTCAGTTTTATTTAAAGTTCTCGAAGCACAAGCAATAGGTTTCTCTTTACCCTCAGCAATGTGGCTTAAAACTGACCCTATACCATTTTCAGAAGTATCACAGTTTAAAACTATATCTTTGTTTACATCATATAATTCTAAAACAGGAGATGTACATAATAATTGTTTAACTTTTTGAAACGCTTTTTCATGCTTTTCTGACCATGTCCACTTTACATTATTATCTAATAATCTATGTAAAGGTTCTAAAACATCTGAAATATTAGGCAGGAAGTTTCTATAATAAGAAATTAAGCCTAAAAATGAACGCAATTGTGACACATTATTTGGAATAGGAGCATTCAAAATAGCATTAACTTTCTCTGGAAGAGGTCTAATTCCTTCCTGAGATATTTTATGACCTAAATAAGAAACTTCCGAAACCATAAATTTTAATTTTTCCTTATTTAATCTTATACCATGCTCAGAATAGCTTTTCAGAACATTTTAAACTCTTTCAGAATGTTCTGATTCATTACTAGCACTAATAATAACATCATATAAAAATACACCAACATATTCAATTTTTTTTAAAATATGTTCAATTTTTCTTTGGAACATACCCGGAGCACATTTTACCCCAAATGCTAATCGTAACACATTGAATAAACCTTTATGTGTATTTATAGTCAAAATTTTGCTATTTTCGTTATCTATAAGTTGTTGTAAATAAGCATCTTTTAAATCAAAAACAGTAAAAAATTTACCACCTGATAATTTAGAAAATAATTCTTCCATTCTAGGAAGAGGATAATTATTATTTTCAGTATTAGAATTAACTGTTGCTCTGTAATCACAACCTATTCTAACAGAACCATTAGGCTTAGGAACAAGTACTATAGGACTAGCCCATTCTGAATGATCCACAGGTTTTAAAATATCCTCATTTAATTAATCGTTCCAATTCAACATCAGTAGCTTTCCTTAAAGCAAAAGGAACAGGTCGAGACTTAAGAAAAACTGGTCTTGCATCTTTTTTCAATTTAATTGACACGGCAGGACCCTTGATTGTAGCGATCCCATCAGCAAAAACATTAGGAAAATTTCTAATTAAATCATCTTTCGAAATACTTTTAATCATATTTACATTAGGCCAAAATAATTTTGATGCTTTTAACCAAGTTTTTCCGATTAGACTCGGACCCTCCACTTTAATAACCAATATTCTTAAATCAGGTATACAATATTCATTAACAACAGCATTTACTTTTAAATCCCCCAAAACAGTTAAAGAGTCTTTAGGATAAGTTTGTAATTTAATATTAGATTTAATTAAATGCAGCTTACCCTGAGAACAATTTATGAGCAACACTTTTACTTACAATAGTATGAGCCGCACCACTATCGATTTCAAATTATATATTTACACCATTTATTTTAACTGATTTTATCCATGACACCTTATTGGAGTTGTCGTCCATAAAATTTAAACAATATTCTTCCTGAAGAGTTTTAATTTTTCTGTTCTTAAAAGGTTTCTCACTTTTCATTCCAAATTTTCTATTATGACAACAAATTTTTAAATGCCCTAATCGATGGCAGAAATGACATTCTGAAGATTTAAAAGGGCAAAACTTGGGATTATGATTTTTAGAACATCTGTAACACGGTTTCTTAGGCGCGAATTTATCTTCTTTAGGCTTAGGTGCATGAGCGGACGTCTCCACTTTCGATTTCTCTCCTTTAGAAACATGCACTTGATTGACAGTTGTGCTATCTCCGATGTGTAGGGATTTCACTCCAGCCTCAGCTATCTCAAATGACTCAGCTATTTCCACCGCTGTTTGGAACGTTAAATCCCTGGAATCCAGGAATTTCTGCTGTATCTTTTCATCTTGGATGCCAAACACCAACTCATCACGCAGGCGGTCATTAAGCGTATTTCCGAAGTTGCAATGTTCGGATAACCGACGTAACTCTTTTATAAAATCGGCTATATTCTCTCCTTGCTTCCTTAGTCGTTTCTGGAACTTAAATCGTTCGACAATTTCACTAAGGCGTGGTGAAAAATTATCTTTAGCTTTCTTTAAAAGATCCTCGTAACTGATTTCTTTCAGCATATTCGGAACAATAATATCTCGTAAAATAGCGAAAGTTGTTGTTCCAACCGAACTTAGTAAAACATTCTTCTTCATATCATCATTTTTGATGCTATTCGCTGAGAAATAACAATCAATTTTCTCGACGTAAATAGTCCAAGGAACATTTGCATTATATTCTTCCAAGCGCCCCAGGGAAATTATTTCTTTATCGGTCATTTTTCCGTTCTCTTTTTCTTTTTCTTTTTCTTTTTCAAAACAAAAATTTTTTACTGCATTTTAATTTGGGTTACATCTCATTCGTCGCCACTTTTATATCGCCACACTCTTATTACAACTAATTACTCTTAACTAAGGAAGAAAGCATAACTATAAGATTACTTATAGTTTATTTTACATATGTACAAAAGCCGCTCAAGAGCAGCTATCAGAACAAATCACATCTTACAACTGCGCAGAATATTCTCGGCTACATGCAAAGCCTTCACAATTCAGACTGTGTAGTGCTGCCATCTATTAACATAGATCGCTACTATTTCGGATTTTTGGTTAAGGATATAACAATTCTAAATTAACATTTCTTTTTAAACTGTTATGATCAGAAACACAAAATTTGACATAGTTGTTAGTTGTAAGACCCACTTGCCTTTCTAGAATAGTTTCTAAAATTTAAAAATTGAAAAGTGCGAAATTAAATAAAACGTTCCAAAATCACTGTCACTTTGGAACTACTCAACCAATTTCAAACCGTTTCTTAGTATAATAATAAGGGCAGACTCTGCTTAAAAATTGGGTATATTTTATCTGTGTATAAACTGACCTCAAGAGTGTGTAAGACTGGAAAACGTTCTAAGCTTTTACTAACTTTCATCCTATTGTATTTGAAAATATGAAATTTAATATTAAAGAGTCCAAAAGTCATTTAGTGTAAAAACGTAATACACATACATAATTAAATACTTAAATTTTACATATATGTGAGTAATGGTTTGTTTACATTTTATACTAGCCAGCAATGTTTACCTTTTACACCCTTTTCTCAAGCATGAATAAACATTAAAAAAGAACAAATTAACTTTTAATAATTCATTAAACAATGTGGGAATGGGTGAAAGAGATGTGGAAAACTTGTTGGGATTTAATTAAACTTAAAACTAGGACTTAACTGTTTTATTGAAAATGCCAACATATGACATTAAGCAAATATAATATAAAAACATTTAATACAGCGTAATTACTGTATGTGGTGTATATTGTATAAGTACATTAACCCTCTCACTGACAAGCCCGTGTTAATACGTTCACTAAGCTCCAGGTTTCACTGCATTACAAGCAATATTTAAAGTAATATAATTCTATTGATTTAATGTATTTTTAATACATTGAACAAAGATTAATACTTCCAAGGATTGCATTCATTTTCGTTATTAAGATTTTTTATAAAATGTTCAAAGAATAATTTTTTTAGCATTTAAAACAAAATGAGGAGAAAACAACATTACAATTTTGCCCTTTTCCAAGACAGTCGGAGGGTTAAAAAAAGTACTGCAGATTTTAGACATCCTAAAATTGATTAAACTATTAAATAAAAAACTAAATTCAGCCTTGACATGACCGCTATGTCTTCATTTCAAATAGATTTAAAGTACATATTAAATTGTATTTCATTTCAATATTTTATGACATAAATAAAACTGCATAAGTAAGAATTAAAGGTATGGAGCAACAATGGTGTAATGAAATAATGTATAATTAAACGGAAAATAAGACAATAAAACTGTAAATTTAAGATTTTTTTAGGATTATATAATTTAAGTAAATTTTGCCGTCAAATAGCGAAATCATTCCAATTTCTCAAAACTTCCAGAAAAAAAGGAAAAGAAAAAAAGGAGTAAACTTATGAATATATATATAAATATACTAGGGGGCTCTGCCCCCTGCAAGCTACACTCGCCAACCCTCGTTCAGACACCACAGAATCTAAAAACACGCTAATCTGATGGGTTATAAAAATATTAGAGAAGATTGAATTATACTGAAAAAAGCTGTGCAGATCTCCCTGTAAACGGGTTTCCATTCTATTCCCTTTGATTGCAAAAAATTAAGGGGCGAATCAGTTGCTGTTAAGACATCCAATGGTCGTTTTCGTTTTTGATTAAAGAGGATCAGATAAACATTTGAAAAGAAGCTAAAATAAAATAAATTAAGTAGACAGAGTCTTTGTCTCCCGGTATTTTAAAACAATCTCTATAACAATAGCCTAAGTCATGTGATTATCATCAATAGTTCTAGGCGGACCACTTCACTTTTTATATTCTAGGTGCCATTTTGTCACTTTAATGCTAGCCAGGTACAGGTAATAAGTCGCGAAATATTATTCTATCGCCATTATTTCATCTATATTATAATAGTTCAAGTCATCAACTGCCATAAACAAATACGGTCTGATCCCTCCGCCGTTCATATGAAAGTTTGGCACAGATGTCATATACCTGCCACATTGGCGCGATTTTTTAACGATGCCAATTTGGGGAACGCATCAACAGCATAAACAACAACATCTGGCTTACCATATCAAGCAAACTAACGATACTTTGGCGCCAGTTAAGTGCCCGTTCGTATATAACACTGGCGTCAGAAAAAAAATCGCGCCAATATGGGACCGTAAGTTTTCCATTTTGATTAAAAAATCAAATTTTTTTTTCGAATAAAACTACATAAAATTTATCATGGTTGCAAAGAATTCTTGGTACTGTTACGCTAGCCGGATGCAAATCGCAAATAGCTTTTTTTGAACTCGCCAGTTAGCATTTTTTTTTCGAGTGTTAATATTTGGCCACATGTCATATACGCACAGCAGGTTTGGCGTGATTTTTTTTTACGAAAATTTGACTAAAACCTCGTTTTCAAGTACCAGTTACATATGCATTTTTGGTATTACTTAGTTATTCCGTCGACCAAAAATCTATCGGCAAACTATAAGATTAAATGCCAATAATCGCAAATGTCACATTCACTTGACTTTAAGCAAATTACACGTGTTTACGTCATCAAGTGATTTTTATTTCGACTTTTTATTTGTGTATTTATTAATGTTATACTAATCTATTTGTTCTTTCGTTATTTAAAATAAAAATTATGTCAATTTCTATAATTTGGCGAGTGTTTTGGCGATTTATATAAGTTGGCCAAATTGGTCGGCGGAATAACTAAGTAGTACCGTATTTTTAAATTATTTTTTATTATTTTCTAAAGGAAATATAAAAAATAATTAATAATTATAGAACAAAATAATTTATATAATTTATAAAAAGAAATAAATGTAAATAAGCATTTATTATCAAATAAACAACAATAGCCGGGTTACCATGGCAACCTTTTCTGAAATATGAAAAAAATATCTGTTTGATTAAAATTTGCGCTACCATCATTAGAAAATGTATATAAAATTAGAAAAAAAATTAATATTTCTAAAACTAATTCGAATTTAAAAATTCTAATACCAGTTTTGAGATCTGCGGATTAATGTTGATTTTTGGTGTTAATTTCGGCGCAAAGTATTGCATATTTTAGGAGAAATCGCTTCAAACATAATCAGTTGTTTAATCACTCGATTCATATATCCGTTTCATAAATTCGTTTCATTAGGATTTTATATATATATGGTATATATATATATATACAGGGTGTTTATTCTCAACGATGTTCAATGGCTAATTCCTAAACCGTTAGTCATAGGCATATTGTTCTAATTACAAAAATGTTCTAAATGAGGCAAAGAAGTATTTTTAAAGCGATTTAGTTCATTAAAAGTATTTCTAAAAAATTACGAAATGAAAAATTTTATAAAGTCCCCAGATCCTATAATTTATGATTTGTAAAAATAGGCTATTACTCTAAGAAGTAAGACAAAAAATTCTCCTTCTCCTACGATTAAACCTGACCATATAATAGATATTTAAAGTAGAAGCATCATTTTTACTGCGAAATAGGGGTCATTCACAAATTTACTAGAAATATAAATAATCGTCTCATAAAAAAAAATAATAATAGTGTACAATGAAATTAACATAACAATATAGATTTGAAATATGTTTCTATTCTGACATATTAAAGCAAAATATACTACTTGTACTGAAAATATAGTCTAAAAAAGAAAAAAAAATGTTAAATGAAATGATGAAAAACAACATTCTTAATTCCTTACATAATTAAGCATATGTTAATATACAATTATTATAATCCATCTGAAACATAATAAAAATTAGGACTACAGTAATACTTGTACGACGTGACTAGATACACGCTAATGCTGATACATGGAGATTGTAGCGCCCGTGAAATAAATTCTTCTAAGGTTTTAAGCTCTTTGTGTAGGATCTTTCGAAGTACGGCCCAACTTATCTGTGTTCAGAAGCAGAAAATTGGTTTAAGTCACGCAATTAAAAATTTCTAAACGAGGTCAATTTTACAGTTAGATGGATGGGACTTCTTTTTTTTTCTCACTTGTTAGCGTAATTGGAAATTTTTATAAAATATCACTTATAGGGCCAGGGGGCAGTATATAAAATTAAATTTCTTAACATTTTAACAAATATTTTGAATGATCAAAAAAAAATTTTTTTAATAACATTTTACCTCATTTAAAAACATTTTCGTAACTGAAACTATGTGTCTATGACTAATGGTTTAGGAATTAGCCATTGTACACCGTTGAGTTTGGATACCCTGTATATATGTTTTGCTATCAAATAGCGAAATCACAAAAATTTCGAAAGCAACCTTTCAGAAAAAAGGAATATATATGTATATATATACTATATATATATATATATATATATATATATATATATATATATATATATATATATACATACTAGAAATTAAAAACATTTGTTCGCATTCATTAACAACCTCATCTAAAAAATTTAAAATGACAACAATATTGTATATGCGCGAAAATATATATTTTTTAGTATGTCAAACACAATATCTGTTAATTTTTTTAATTAATTAGCTATGCCTCTTTATTCGAAATCTTTTGTTGTCACCATACTAAATGTTAAGAAATATTAATATTCATGTATAGCTTAACATTTATCGTCATTAATTAACAAGATTGCTAAAAAATATATTTACACTAAGCTTACATCTGATTAAAAGGAAATAAAATCAACCGAATTTCCATAAATCATTCAAAAGTTATCTTTTTTACATTCCAACAAAATAACAGCCACTTTATTTTCCTTAATTTTTTTTTCTAGTTTGATTACAATTTCGCGGATTATATCACGATCAATAAAGTTGTAGAATTTTGTTAATTACTTTTACTTATATCTAATTAATTTTGGTTTTGTTCTTTTTAACTTCTCTAGACAATTTTGTAAAAATTAATGCATATCCTTTTTAATAACTCCATTAAAAACAATTAAGTATTATTGCTTTATTTTTTATATGTAAGACAAGTACTGTCAAAAATTAAATATTTTAAAGATAAATTACCTTCTGATGCGTCGTTGTTATGAGTATTTTGATGAAAAATATTTGCATTGCAGCTGTTTTAAAAAAGACATGTTTATTCTCCCTGTAAACGACAGCATTATGCTTCATTAAAAATGCTTCTAAATCATCGGTTTAAATTTAAAGGTACAAAAGTCTTTTTTTTATTTGCTAAAAAGACACGTTTATTTGTATGTAAAAGAATGCATTAAGCTCCGATAGAAAATGATTCTGAATAATCGGTTTAATTTTAAACGGCGCAAAATGCTTGTTTCTTATTTGCTAAATAGACACACACATTTATGCAGTATGTAAAAGACACTATTGAACTTCGTTACAAAATAATTCTGAATCACCGGTTTATTATTAAAAAGAACAAAATTCTTTAATAAATAAAATTAAAATATCAATGACTTTTGGAATTATGATCCAGTTAATATTTAGTACTTGTTTATTCTTTAGAAAAATAAATTATATGTTTTACAAAGTTGTATAATATATTAGGTTGTGTAAAACATAATAACTGTTGTAACCAAGGGTGCAACTACACTCATTGCCATAGGCATTTGCGCACCAAGAAGTAATAGGCATATCTTAATGAAACTTGGCGATTAACTACGTTTCTGGCAGGTATGCAAATGATTAACAATACAACGTGATTTCGGATTGCGTTATGCCACTGAGGGATTTGAACTTGGATCTCTCTGGTGTTTAAAAATAGCACACATAAGTATTTTCCTTATAACTAGGACTTCCCTCAGAGGGATTAGTCTGAGCGATATTGCCGAGAACA
This sequence comes from Maratus speciosus, assembly GCA_963932465.1. Taxonomy (NCBI): domain Eukaryota; kingdom Metazoa; phylum Arthropoda; class Arachnida; order Araneae; family Salticidae; genus Maratus; species Maratus speciosus. Next base: position 437,946,878 of record OZ010789.1, read on the forward strand.
TAGATTTAATAATAACTTGTTGCAAGTAAAGAAAATGAGATACTATCTTTAATTGGCCATATACTGGTTACTAATTCAAATGATGAAATATCTAGATTAGTGAGCCTGAAAACAAAATCCATATCAATTTTAAACCAGCTCTTCCCTCTGTTAAGGGCCCTGGCAAGAGATAGAATAGCCTAGAAAAGGAACACATTTACAAGTACTTTCGGACAACCTATTCGCTGTTTCATACCGACATTTTCGCATTTATACATGCATAAACCAGTATAATACTTCTTCCGTTTTATTTTCATAGTCGTTTATATCATTTGACAAAAATCTCACTTTCTTAAACTCGAATTGCGTCAAGCTTTTTTTAAAAAGCAAAGTCTATATAACAATGAAATTCCATGAAGGGAATTAAACACATGGTTATAAAGCATTTAGGTGAACGCAATTGATAAATCGTCAAATATTGTTCTTATCGTCATCTTTCGTAATGCATTCTTTTAATTTAAAATACACACATTACATAAATTTATAAACACGATTTGACTCATTTAATTAAAAAAAATAATAAGTAAATAAATAAAAATAATAAGAAGAGCATAAGTCAAAACATTTATTTCAACATCAACACAAGTTACACTTGAGGGGGAAAAAGGCGGCTTTTGACAAAAAATAAAAATAAAATACCCTTGGCAAAATCTGAACCGGTCTAAAAAATGTACCGTGATTAATTAAAATATTATAGGAATATTCCGTAATCTGGTTTTCAGCCAATATCGTATTTTAAAAAGCTTCGCTTAACCCCAATTAAATTTCATTGCTGTAACATTTTATTTATTTATTTCTTCTTTTGGGGGGGAGGGGGGGGGGAGGGGAATGCGAGATTGCATATATTTACAGTTAAATTTTAAACTTTCGTTTATGTAACGGTTGCTTGTATGAATAATTAGCACCTTGATGATCGAGCTTCACTCGAAACATATGTAAAAAACTGCTTGTGTGGTATGTGTGCTTAAAGCCATTATTACTTAGCTATTATAACTCCCGTCCGTTATAACAATGTTGCTGTTAGTATTAATCTTGTTTGACGTCAACCTTGCCTGTATATCTGAATACGAATTATTGGCCATTTTTCTTGCATGAAGAGTGGTTATTGTCTGAGAGAAGCGAAGGCTAATACACAACGCAGTATTACTTTCCGGTCAAAAACAGCTACGATGGATATTAAAACCTTTCGTAAAACCTGTCGTCAAGCATAACTCAAAAAATATTTGTCGATTCCGGTTCTGGTTTTACCAGAAGATACCTATGAGGGTAACCTACTGAATGCACCTACTATGAAAAATAAGCTCCAATTCGTTTAAAAATTATATTAAAAAAACTGATAAAAAACACAATTTATCTACATACTTCACGGAAATTTAGTGTATGTCACTTTCACAGGCTGGATGTTTTCGTAGAAAACCGAATTATAGCACATGGAGCAAAGAAAAATGCCCGCACTAATATTAAAGTGCAAAAAAACATATTTAAATTTAATTAAACAGGAAAATAAATCTGGAATTTTTTTTTCTGTTTCAAAGAAAAAATCCATAATAACGTAAGATTTCAGATTTTACGATAATCTACCCAATAGCATTTTTTAATCTCCAAAAGCAACCAACATTTATATTTTGCGTGTGAAAATTTGAAACAGTTATTTTATGTTTAAATAAACAATTTTTATTTGTGGCATCATTTATTCTTAATTTATTTAATTTTGTCTTTTTAGTATTTTAAATGAAATTTGGGTGCTTGTTAGTTATCCCGTCGACCAATTTAGCCAAATTATATAAATCGCCAAACCACCCGCAAAATTATACAAATTGACATAATTTTTATTTAAGTAACTTTTTTTTTAAAATAACTTAATATTAATACTAAATAACTTAAATATTTTAAAGAACAAATAAATTAGTATAACATTAATAAAAATACAAATAAAACGTCGAAATTAAAATCACTTGATGACGTAAACACGTGTTGCCAAGTGAATGTGACATTTGCGATGAACCATTTTTGGCATTTAATCTTAGAATTTGGTGACAGTAATTTGGTCGACGGGATAACTAACAAGTAGCGAAATTTGTACTTTTTTTTAATATGCATCTTACAGGTAAAGAAAATGGGTTTGGCGAGAGAAGTAAACTTTTCTTGCATATTTTCTGGTAATCTACTCATTCTTTCATGTACCCAAGCAATTTTTTAAAGATTTAAACAATGAATTTAGTGTAAACAAGACATTTACGCACAGATGTCACATGCGCACCAAGTTGGCGCGTTTTTTTCTGACTCCAATGTCATATACGCACCGGTGTACTTAACTGTCACCAAAGTGTCGTTATTTTGCTTGATGGTAACCTAGATGGGCACAAAAATGTCACATTGGCGCGATTTTTTTCTGACGCCAATGTCATATACGCAACGGGTACTTAACTGGCGCCAAAGTGTCGTTATTTTGCTGGATATGGTAACCCGGATGTTGTTGTTTATGCTGTTGAGGTTTTCGTCAAATTGGCGTCGGAAAAATAATCGCGCCAATATGGGGCGGATATGACATCTGTGCCCCTAGATGTTGTTGTTTATTTATTAATAAATTGTTTATTTACTTTTATTTTCTTTTTTAAAATTATATAAATTGTTTTGTTCTATAGTTATTAATTAAACTTTTTTTATTTATTGTTATTCCCTTTTTAAAAATATATAGGCATCTGGTATTCGAAAACGAGGTTTTCGCCAAATTCGCGTCAGAAAAAAATCGCGCCAACGTGGTGCGTATGTGACATCTGTGCCAAAAATTTTATATTTATTTGTAAAAAATAAACATAAACGTTCATCGGGTTTGTAATAAATTATAAGGTTTGTATCTTTTCCTAACAAATCTCACTTTCTGAAGACAAAACTGCATAAAGCTTTAAAAAAAAAAAAAAAAAAACGCCAATGCAAAGTAATGTTGTTAAAGTACAGTGAAATTAGTTAAAAACGTGTATTTTAAATGAAGTGAATTAAAGCTTTATATTTTAAATGAAATGAATGCAAGATGAATATAGTATGGAAAAAAATATTGTCAATTTATCACCTGCGCTTGATTAACTTAAAAGTATCAATATTGCAATTCGTACAGGCTATGCAAAATGAAACATGTTATAACCACTCTTCGTGCAAGAAAAATGGCCAATAATTCAGATACACAGGCAAGGTTGACGTCAAACAAGATTAATACTAACAGCAACATTGTCATAACGGACGGGAGTTATAATAGCTAAGTAATAATGGCTTTAAGCACACATACCACACAAGCAGATTTTTATATATGTTTCGAGTTAAGCTCGATCATCAAGGTGCTAATTATTCATACAAGCAATCGTTACATAAATGAAAGTTTAAAATTTAAATGTAAATATATGCAATTTCGCATTCCCCTCCGCCCCCCCTCCAAAAAAAATGTTACAGCAATGAAATTTAATTGGAGATGCGATTGGATTGCGAAGCTTTTTAAAATACGATATTGGTTGAAAATCAGATTACGGAATATTCCTATAATATCTGAATTAATCACGGTGCATTTTTTTTTAGCCCGGTTCAGATTTTGCCAAGAGTATTTTGGTTTTATTTTTTGTCAAAAGCCGCCTTTTTTTCCCCCGCAAGTGTAACTTGTGTCGATGTTGAAATAAAGATTTTGGCTTATGCTATTATCTCTTCTTATTATTTTTAACTATTTACTTATTATTATTTTTAATTAAATGAGTCAAATCGTATTTATAAATTTATTTAATGTGTGTATTTTAAATTAAAAGAATGCATTACGAAAGATGGCGATAAGAACAATATTTGACAATTTATCAATTGCGCTCACCTAAATGCTTTATTACCATGTGTTTAATTACCTTCATGGAATTTCATTCTTATATGGACTTTGCTTTTTTAAAAAAGCTTGACGCAATTCGAGGTTTAAAAAGTGAGATTTTTTGTCAAATGATATAAACGACTATGAAAAGAAAACTGAAGAAATATTATACTGGTTTATGCATGTATTTTTAAATAGGCAAAAATATCGGTATGAAACAGCGAAAAAGTTGTCCGAAAGTACTTCTAAATGTGTTCGTTTTCTAGGCCATTCTATCTCTTGCCAGGACCTTTAACAGAGTGAAGAGCTGGTTTAAAATTGATATGGATTTTTTTCAGGTTTAATAATCTCATTATTTGAATTAGTAACCAGTATAAGGCCAATTAAAGATAGTATCTCATTTTCATTACTTGCAACAAGTTATTATTAAATCTATGTTCTCGACAATATCGCTCAGACTAATCCCTCTGAGGGAAGTCCTAGTAACATAATTGTTTCATTTTGCATAGCATGTACCAATTGCAATATTGATACTTTTAAGTTAGTCAAGCGCAGGTGATAAATTGACAATATTTTTTCCATACTATATTCATCTTGCATTCATTTCATTTAAAATATAAAGCTTTCATTCACTTCATTTAAAATACACGTTTTTAACTAATTTCACTGTACTTTGCATTGGCGTTTTTTATTTTTTTAAAAGCTTTATGCAGTTTTGTCTTCAGAAAGTGAGATTTGTTACAAAAAGATACAAACCTGACAATTTATTACAAACACGATGAACGTTTATGTTTATTTTTTACAAATAAATATAAAACTTTTGGCATAGATGTCACATACGTTGGCGAGATTTTTTTCTGACGCCAATTTGGCGAAAACCTCGTTTTCGAATACCAGTTACATATATATTTTTAAAAAGGGAATAACAATAAATAAAAAAAGTTTAATTAATAACTATAGAACAAAACAATTTATATAATTAAAAAAAAAGAAAATAAAAGAAAATAAACAATTTATTAATAAAAAAGGAACAACATCTAGTTTAACATCAAGAAAAATAACGACATTTTGACGCCAGTTAAGTACCCCGGTGTGTATATGACATTGGCGTCAGAAAAAAACGCGCCAAGAGAAAATATGCATGAAAAGTTTACTTCACTCGCCAAACCCATTTCCTTTACCTATAAGACGCCTATTCTGGAAAAGTACAAATTTCGGTACTTGTTAGTTATCCCATCGACCAAATTACTGTCGCCAAATTGTAAGATTAAATGCCAATAAAGGTTGATCGTATATGTCACATTCACTTGACAACACGTGTTTACGTCATCAAGTAATTTTAATTTCGACGTTTTATTTGTATTTTTATTAATGTTATACTAATTTATTTGTTCTTTAAAATATTTAAGTTATTTAGTATTAATATTAAGTTTTTTTTTTTTAAAAGTTATTTAAAATAAAAATTATGTTAATTTGTATAATTTGTCGGGTGGTTTGGCGATTTATATAATTTAGCGAAATTGGTCGACGGGATAACTAACAAGCACCCAAATTTCATTTAAAATACTAAAAAGACAAAATTAAATAAATTAAGAATAAATGATGCCACAAATAAAAATTGTTTATTTAAACATAAAATATCTGTTTCAAATTTTCACACGCAAAATATAAATGTTGGTTGCTTATGGAGATTAAAAAATGCTATTGGGTAGATTATCGTAAAATCTGAAATCTTACGTTATTATGGCTTTTTTCTTTGAAACAGAAAAAAAATCCAGATTTATTTTCCTGTTTGATTAAATTATTATTTTTTTTTTTTGCATTTTAATATTAGTGCGGGCCTTTTTTTTGCTCCATGTGCTATAATTCGGTTTTCTAGGAAAACACTCAGCCGGTGAAAATGACATACGCTAAATTTCCGTGACGTATGTAGATAAATTGTGCTTTCTTATCAGTTTTTTTAATATAATTTTTAAACGAATTGGAACTTATTTTTCCTACTAGGTGCATTCAGTAGGTTACCCTCATAGGTACCTTCTGGTAAAACCAGAACCGAAATCCGACAAATATTTTTTGAGTTATGCTTGACGAAAGGTTTTACGAAAGGTTTTACGAAAGGTTTTAATATCCATCGTAGCTGTTTTTGACCGGAAAGTAATACTGCGTTGTGTAGCCTTCGCTTCGCTCAGACAATTATTATGTTGCAGAAGTGTACTTTTTCATCAAGGATCCCGCTATACTGCCATCGAATGTAATACGATTAGCTGTCAGATTTAGAGAGGGGAAGAATCATCATGATGATGGAAGCTGGATTGACTTCTCGGAGAGATGCCATCCGCCTAAGCCGTTCTAACTCCAATGTGAGGAGCTGTTGGGAACAGTAGATAAGAGAGATGTTGCATTTACGTCCTTTAGGCTCAGGAAGCTCTGGCTAGCCAATAGCATAGAAGATCATTACAACATTCGTCACACACGTGTAGCGTCATCTTCATAACTATTCCCACTATTCAAACACAGTTAAAAACTTCACTATAGGTTCTTGCGTCTGTCCGTACCATTTCAAGGCACTTTGTTAAAAGGAGCTTGCTATCGCGTGCTACAAATAACATGTGCTACCAATGACACCCACCCATCGTCGCCTCTGTTTTGAGTGATGTCGCGCTTGATGGGGTAGGACCGCAACTGAATGGATCCAGATGGTCTTCAGAGACGAAACATGATTCAATCTGATTAGTGATGACAACCGTGTACGCGTGTGGAGACCCATTGGGATCTCCTTAAATCTGCCTAAAGTTTATAGCGGCACACCATTCCCACACCTGGGGCGATGTTGTGGGGTGCCATCACATACGACACTCGGGCACCTCTAAAATTGATCGATCGTACATTGACAGCCAATTGGTACGTTCGGTTTATCTTTGAGCCACATATGTTGCCACTCATGGCAGGGCTTCCAGCAGGCATTTTTCAACAGGATAATGCTCGGCCACAAACAGAAAGGTTTTCACAGGAATGCCTTTGTCACATTATCAATTTTCCTGGCCTGCCATATCCCAAGATTTGTCACCAATCGAACATGTCATGGATCACTTATGACGGCAGATTTAGCAATCTAATTTTTAGGCAGAACTTGATTCGCGATTACTGGAACTGATTATCAGATAACGCTGGACAACTTACGGAATCTGTAGACATCAATGCCCACCCGTATTGCTTCCTCTATTCAAGCTAGATGTGGCCCAACATGATTTTGAATCGCAATTCATTTGTAACTTTTCCTTGTAATGAAATTATACTTTTGCTTTAATTTTGTAATCACTTACTGATATAAACATTGTATTCACATATATAAAATTTCGCTCTATTCAGACAACCCTTTCTTGGTGCATCACTTTTAATGGCAAAGAGTGTATTTCAGAAATATAATCCTCGCCTTATTTAACAACTGAATTCTGGTTACTAATTAATGGAAAGATTATTACGCGTAAATAGAAGAACTTAAAATAAGAATCGACGGAACTTATCAATTCTTACATACAGTAAACTCCCAACTACCCTGCTCGCGACTATCCGGCCTCCGTACTATCCGGCCTAGTAAAAAGTACTACTAGAAGTTTCAAGTGGCCGAGACAGGCAGGTTCCCGTCCGTGTAAAAGAGCTGACTCACGACAGGAAGGAGTAAGAAGGGATTGCAAAATGCAATAGCAGAGAATTCGAAACATTCTTTTGTACCATAAAGATGGACATAAACCTGTGTGGGAAACTGAAGTAAAAGGTGAGCACGATAACCTTCTTTCGTTGCTGAAACATATACCGGGCTGTGACGATGTCAATGCAGAGGACATTACAGAATGGATGGCAAACGACGAAGTTAATGAATTAACTGACAACGATATTGTAGAAATGGTGACAGAGGGAGAAATAACAGAAGAAAAACTGGTGGAGGATGGCGGGAAAATTCTCTTCCCACATTCGGAAGATTTTAAGACGATTGAGGTAGCACTGCAGTACATTAGTCAGCATTACGAAGCGATGCCAGCTGATATCATTAGATGGAGTAAATAGAGGGACGTTGCTTCTCGGATGAGGGCTAACTGAGAGAAGCAAAAAAAAAAAAAAAATTAGCGCTTTTTTCAAACCTAAAAACTGTAAATTTTGACTTATCTTATGCATAACTTTTCCTATTTGTGCAATCATTTATTAATATACAGTAAAATAAGATTTGCTCATTTCTTACGAATTAGGCTTATGTTTTACGCTAATGCTTTGCTTCTTCTGAAACTCTATGTACTGTATATTATGAAATTTATCTTAAAATGTGCAACATCTGCTTCTAATACAATCGCAGGGGGGGGGATGGAAAGGAGTGAACAATTATAGAATTCCAGCCTATCCGACTTTCTTGTTATCCGGCCTACTATTCTGCCACATTAGGAAGGATTGTCGGGAGTTTACTGTATGTATAAAGTGCTTAATCAACCGTATTAGCGTATCAACCGTACCGCCAACCAACCAACCGTACAATCAACCGTATCGTCGTTTTACACTGAAGAGCCAAAACATTATGACCACCTACCTCATAACGCATGTCTCGCAACTGGCCCGCAAAAAAAGCTGCAACTAGCCTTGGCATGGAGAACACCAGTCGTTGGTAGATGGCCGAAGACTGATTGTAGCAGATGTTCAAGCAGCGGTCACGCAAATCCGAAATATTACAACATGGTTGTTTTTTTAGCTCTGAGCTGTCGTTCCACGAAATCTCAAATCTGCTCTATCGTATGAAGATTCGTTGAGTTAGACTGCCTAGACATGAACGGGAATTCCGTATTATGTTCTTGGAACCACTCCGGCACAATTCGAGCAATTTGACATGGAGCATTGTCGTGCTCGGAGACTTCATTTCCAGTTGAAAAAACAGGTACCATGTAAGGGTGAAACTGTTCCGCAATGTTGTTCAGGTAGTCAACGGCCTTCATATTCTGTTCTACAATAATCACTTGTACCGGAGACGCCCCTGAGAACGTTTCCCAAAGTACAATAACGTCCCTACCGGGCTGTGTATGACCTGCTGCATAAGGGGTAACAACAGTTCATCTGAAAGAAGGCATACCTTGACACTGCCTGCTGTCGACGTGTTGAAGAATGAATCGCGATTCATCCGACCAGGCTACTCTCTGCCAATGAGCCATGGTACAGTCACGATGTTCTCGGGCCTAGTGCCGGAGTAGTTGCCGATGATGCTTTGTCAACAGAGGCACATAAGTGGGACGTCTGCTGAGTAGCCACATATCCAACAATGTCAGCTGAACTGTATGCTCAGGAACAATTTTGCTCGAACTCGTATTGTATTGGGCTGGCTGCCGAGCCAGTGTCTTTAGCCGATTTTGCTTTACAAATCGGGAGAGTGTCCGACATCCTTTTTTCTTGATAATGCGTAGACGTCCAACGATATGGCGTCTGCTGATGATTTTACTGCTACTCATCCACTTTGCATAAGTACTAACAAATATATGTCACAAACAACCCATGAGTCGTGCTGTTTCGGAGACACTCGTAATGAGCCATCAGGCCATTGAATTCTGCCCTCTATCAGAGTCGCTTAGATTAGCGGCCTTTCCCATCGCAGGTTTAAGTAAGCGCAATAATGATTTCTCAGACTCCCTAGCAGTAGTTAAATACTATTCTCACCTCATTACGTGCACTCCACGCCATCCAGGCGAGTCCATTGCAAAGTGTGGGAATGATCATAATGTTTTGGCTCTTCAGTGTATATTAATACTGGATACTTCAATACGTATTTGGTTATATAAATGATTAAATTGGAGAAAAAAGCATTTCTAATTCATTTACAAAGACACACAAAATAATTTCGTTATATAATGGTCTAAGCCCAGTAGCTTAGTGGTCAGCACGACTGTCTGCCACGCTACAGGTCGAGAATTCTGCTCCCGACTGGGTAAGGTTCACTTAACATTTCATTCCTTCGAAGTCGATAAAATGAGTACCAAGATTACTTGGGAACTAAACACCGAGAGTCTCGCATTGGGTCGACCACCTGGCCGGGACACATGCTGGATAGCACCTAGAGGCCCAGGGTACAGTAAACAGAGTTGTGCACTGTAGGCCCTGATCCTGCACGGATCGTACAGCCACAGGTTTATTTTTTTTATATAATGGTCTCTAGCAAAACTCGTTTGTGGTACATTTTATTTCAGTTTCTTATTTCCATATTTCATTTTATTGCATGGAAAAATGAAATTTATTTATAATGGAATATTTGTGGAAATTGTTTCATAATTGATACCCGATGAAAGTTTTTTCTACTTGTTATATTTTATGTCCAGTAGTTTTACAAAAATTTAGAAAAAATATAACTTTCCAACGCTTTTTATCGTTCTTTTAAAAATATATATGTATTTCAAGGGAAAGCATGTGAAATCATATGCAAGATTTCTGGATTTAATATACTGAACTTAAGCTTTTACTGTTAGTTCTTTTGAAAATAATCTTCCATATTTTTCTATATAAGAATTTTATTACGGAATATAAAAAGACATAGAAAAATTTAAAAGACGTCGGATTTCTCCGCCAATTCATCTGGAAATCATCGTCGAACAAATTCAGCTGAAAATGTCTCAGAGAGATGCTAAAGTTTCGAAAAGAAGCTGTATTAAATTGGAATTTGATCGAAAAACGTTGAGAAAATCTCCAGTGAACTTTTACTGAATTTAGATCTACCGTTTATCAGTAAAATATTGACTATAAATAATGTCAAGAAAATATTATTGAAATGAAACGTTATATCATCTCACGTATATTTATTTGCTTGACCTTTCAAACATTCGGGCATAAAGATTAAAAGTTATACAGTATGTTGTCGGATTCGACCTATAAATTCGAAACAGTGATAGCAGGCATCAAGAAGATGATAAATTGTCATAGAATTTGGAGCCGCAAACTACTTATTTAGTCATTAATACAGGGTTTATCATTCTAACTGAACTTGTGTTAATGGTAATAAATTTGAGAAAAATAAAATCAATTTAATGAAAATGCAACGATGTGTACTTTGTTTTGTATGAAATGTTACAACATCACGAAAAGTTCTGGAAAAACAGGGTGTTCTAGCAATCGATGATACAGTTTGAACTGGTAATTGCAGTCCAAAATGTGGAGTATCAAGTACGTACTGCTGGCGCATATAATGAAAACTTCTACCACTTTTTATTATATCATCACATTTGCAACATTGTTGAGAATGCCTATTAACCTCTTCAGTTCCGAAGCTAAAATAATGGTACAAATGCTTATTCATTGGTTTTTTCCAAACAAAATGACCTCGTAAATGACAGAAACAATATCTTTTCTGAAATGGATCCTTTAGGCGCTTAGTAATTTACGTCCAAAAATATGGATGTAAAACTACAAATCCCCTTAAAGCATCAATTTAATAACCATTAATCTAAATTAACGCAATCAAAAATTTAAGAGCTTTAAATAAGTAAATAATCTACAAATCCTCAAAATTTTTTATTAAAAATGATTTAAGTTAAATGCTTATGAAAATTTCTCACTTTCTTGTCATACTGTCTTTTGCGCTTTTTTTTTTTTTTTGGCATTTTGCAAACTAAGATGAAAATAACATTTATTTATGTGGGAATCAGATTAGATGCTGCCATTTATTTATTTGCTTTTAACGCAAAAATCATTCAGCTATTAAGATGTGATGTGAAAATGTAAAAAAATCGGACTTTTTAGTTTTTATAAGAAAAATAACAGAGGTACCCGTTTGGGGACCCAGGGACCGAAGAGGTTAAAAGTTTTGTTTAATTACTTTAGTTTTCTGAAAATTATTACCGTAAACTTAAATTGAGTGAGGGTATAACACCCTGTATATTTGATTAAATACATGGTTTGTGACCCCGTGTTCTACGGTAATTTTTCATCTTCTTGTTGCCTACTATGACCCACTCTGAATTTGATAGTCTAATCGGCAACAGCCTGTTTAATTGAAAAAGTTATCCCAATAAAATAACGCACATTAGTTATTTGATTTTCAAATTACACAAAAATATTTAATAAAAGAAATGTTAAAAAAATATATAGTTTGTATTATAAAGATAATATTTCCATGCATACCAGAACAGTGATTTTTAGGTGCGTTTGTAATTATACACTGAATTCAAAAAATTAAAGAAAAATAAAAAAAGAGCGATATCTCGTTCAAAAATTAACCTATCTGTATGAAATTTGGATAGGTTGTTAACTAAAAGATGCTGCTTAAAATTACAAAATGCAAATTAGTGGCGCTGCAATCGGATTGCGTCATCTGTGCTGAGCATAAAAATGCATGGTAAAGAGTACTGCTGCTGGTGTCGCTGCGATTATGAGATAAGAAAACTAAGATAGCCAATTCATTAGTATGACCTAGAGGTATCACTTGTCCGTATAACTGAAATATAGAGCTATTGGAAGATTGAATGTAGGCCAAAGTCAGACAGAGGTGGACAGATGGCTAAATGCGAGTCCTTCTGTCGCTCATAGGCTTCGAAAAGAATTTCAAACCACTGGTTCGACTCTAGAAGTTTCATCGAAGGACGATCAAGAACTACGACAAGCACCGATTACCGATATTTGCGGTTATGTGTACAAAGGAATAGAACAGCAACCCCCTCTCATCTTAAATCCGTCCTTGCCGCAGCCACTGGACAGTTGGTCTCAACGTCTGCTGTGCATAGAAAGCACCATGAAGGTGGTTTTTAGGCGATACTACCAGATATTTGTGTGCCGCTCACCTCATGTCGCCTGAGGGAACGTTTAAGGTGGACACGTCAACATGTTCACTGGATGTCTGACCAATGGAGCCGTGTTCTCGTCACAAATGAGTTCCAGTTTAGCCTCCAAAGTGATAGTAGGCATTGCTTGATTTCGATAGAACAGGGAACACACTATCATTCATCAAACATTCGTAAAATAGATTCGTATGGAGGAGGCACTGTCTGTGTTTGGGATGGTATCTCTTTAGGCAGACGTACATACCCCCATGTCTTTCCACGTGAAACTATGAATGCTCACTTCTATAGACATGACATTCTTGATGCTTATGTGCACCCTTATGCCGGTGCAGTAGGCAATGATTTCCTGTTGCAGGACGATAACGCTAGACGCACAGGGCTCGCATCGTGGGAGATTATTTTCAGCATTAAACAATTGAACGCATGGAATGGCCAGCGCGATCACTGGACTTGAATCCCATCTAGCATCTTTGGGATGATTTAGGAAGATATGTCTCAGCTCTCAGTGCCCCTTATCAGACCCTTGCCACGCTTACAACTACGTTACAAGAACAATGGCTCACACTTTCCAGCGAACTTATCGATCGCATAACTGACAGTATCAAACATCGCTGTATGTGGTGTATTGCTTCTAGGGGTGATCATGCTCCATATTAAAGGTACTTTTCCTATACCAAACTGAGACATTTATTTTATTTATTTTATAATTGCATTAATTTCTGAAACACCACAATCGTCTGGTAATTTCTTTTGATGTATTTTATACCTTACTATCAAACCCCGTGGCTTTGCTCGTGTAATAGTTGAAAGTGATATTTATATGTTTAAATTTTATCAAAAGAAATTATACTTTTAGGAATAATTCAAAAATTACTATTTAAAACACAGTTTGACTAAACTTCATTATTACACTGCATTAGGCAGAAATGAGACTTAAATTAATAAAAAGAAATAAAACTAAATAAATGATAATTTAGAAAATATTTTGAAACTTTTATGCTGAATTAATACGCTCATTTCAGTATTCATTTGAAGTTTTTAATTTTTTAGAAACCATCTTCTTACATCTTAAAATTAACCATGTCAAATTCCAAGTCCTACCACCTCTCTGAGCATAAAGGGCTATGTTGAAATAGGAACTGTCAATGTTAATTTGCCAACATTAATTCTGAAATCGGTTTGTTATTTTCTAATATTCCCTAGAAAAGTAATTTAGAAAGCCTTTAAAGGCCTTTTTAAAAAGGTTTATTGTTCCTGTGAACCTCAGATGGTAGAATGATCATCATAAAATATAGCCTGTGAAGGATTAGCGACTGTTACCATTGATTCGCAACTATAAATTTTATATTGAGTTTATATTCACCGAAATTGCATAGAAATCGTAATTTAGCACTTTTTTAGAATGCTTTTCGCATCTCCCCTTCGCTTCACCCCTTTTTAATTCGAATGTATTTTCGACAGTCGTTCGAAGGCATTCATATTTTTTAAGTAACTACAATGCCATATTTAAAGTTTCTAGCCTCTTCAGTATCACAGAAATCGCAATTTAGAAAGCTTTTTGCTCCTGCAACCCTCTGCTGGTAGTGGTACAGACATAAAATATAGCTTATGTTTGAGCAGGTTCTATCACCAAAAAATTGACACCATTAATTTTTAACTCGGTTTGGTATTTGGTTGGTTGGTTGGTTGTGATTATGACGGCCAACGAGGGATATAGGCTCTAAGGGGGGGGGACGCCCTTCGTGGGGTTCTTTCTAAGGGAACGTAACCCGTATTAACGCTAGAAATACAAGGTTCGAAGAAAACCACGAAAATGATTAATCCGAACGATTAAGCCGACGGGCGCGATTGGGTTCGAACCCAGCACTTACCGTCTACCAGCTTCGAGAGCAGAACCTCTCGGCCACTGGTGGGGCCGGTTTGATATTTGATAAGATTGTATAAAAAATGTAATTTAGAACGTTTTTAGAACGCTTTTAGCTCACTTCATACTTTTAAATTTGGAATTTTCTTTCGCTGTTCTTAGAAAGCAGCTGCATCTTGTAAGTAAATACCATGCCATATTTCAAAATGTTAAACCGCTCAGTTGTGTCAAAAACGCAAATTAGAGCATATTTTGCTCTTGCAACCACCAGATGTTAGTGACAGCAACATAAAATATAGCCTATGTTTGAGCAGGGACTGTCACCATCAATTTGCAACCATTACTTTTGAAATAAGATTGGTATTCCTTGAGATTGAGTAGAAATCGCAATTTAGAACGTTTTTAGACCACTGTTCAAGCATTTTCACCCCTTTTTAAATTTCGGATTTTTAAAGAAATATTCTTAGAGATAATTTATGTCCAATAAATATATACCATACAAAATTCCATGAATCTAGGTCCTTCCATAATTCAAAAATCGCATTTTTAGAAAGATTTTTCTCATGCATCTCCTCTGGGGTAGTGGAAACAGACATGAAATATAGCCTATCTTGAAGCAAGATCTGTCACCATCATTTTTTCACCATTATATTTGAAATCGGTTCAGCGCTTCCTGAGATTGCATAGAAATCGCAATTTAGAACGTTTTTTTTACAACGCTTTTCGCGCATTTTCACCCTTTTTAAATTTTTTTCAGGAAATGTTCTTAGAGATCTTTGATATCTTATAAATAACTATCATTCCAAATTTCGTGATTCTAGGCCCTTCCATAACACAAAAACCGCAATTTAGAACATTTTTCTTCTCCTGCAACCCCCAGGTGGTAATCATACAAACATAAAACAGAACCTATGTTATAGCAAGATTTGTCACCAGCAATGTACAACCATTTCTTTTGAAATCGATTAGATACGTCCCAAAATTGAGTTGAAATCGCCATTTAGAATGTTTTTTAGAACCCTCTTCGCGCATTATCACCCCTTTTAAATTTCGAATTGTTTAAGAACTGTTCTTCTTTAAGAACTCTTCTCCTTATTCTATACTAATATTATATCTAATAAGTAACTACTATTTTAAATAGGTGATTAAACGATACATTATATTATGAATCGTTTGAATTATGAGAAATTATCCTTTGATTCCTAGAATTATTTTATAAACTAGAATTACAGCCACTAAAACTTACTTATTGTGTTTGCATTTATTTGCAGAAATTTTTAAATAAGTTTGACTACGATAATATAGGAAAAAGCTCTGGAATTTTAACAGTAATAACTAGAACTCTGTAGCAAAGGGAACTCGAATTTATAAGGATGACCTGGAACTGTCTTTTCTAGAGCCACAATTTATTTTCTAGATGCGAGTGACAGAAATTTTTCTCAGTGTGAGAACCCTTCATAGCTGACTGCCTTCCGATATTTTTGATTTTAGTAAAGCTGTTTTTTAATTTAGTTTATTTAATAAAACATGCCGTTAATGTGTGGAAATTATTTGATTGTATTTATTAAATAACATTTTGGGGTCGGAATAATTTTACATGACGTGTAAAAATCGGGAGTTTGTTAATAACTGAAACTGCATTTTTCATTAAATACGTAAATTATGGCCGATTGTTTACTATGCATTTATTGTTTGTCTCCATATATATTATCACGTCTTACAAATGTGCTTCTGAACAGTAGAACTATTCAAAATTTATTTAATTCAAACAAATGCAGAAAATCATCAACTTCAGGAAAAATTGTTAAAAAAAAAAATAATTCTGAAAATAAACAGCAAATTTTAAACTTGTAGTAGGAATTTCGGTTCTTGACTCTTCACTTTTGAAGAAAATGAAAGCAATATTTTGTTTGAGGTTTATCGAGAGCAAATATATAATACAACTTGCTATACGATGCATTTTAAAGTATTAAGGTAATAAAAAAGCACGAGAGTGCCGAAATGACTAAATAACAGTAATAAGTAACAAATTATAGAATTCTCTTTCGCAAATACTGTCACATATATATTATATAACAAGTAAAAATTAAATTTAAAAAATCAAAAAAACCCGACTGCTTAAAAAGCGAATTAATTATTTCTCATCAATTTGAAACTATTTTTTATATTACTTACCTATTTTTTTTATTTACTTGTATTGATGACTTTTAAGTTGTGTTTAATTGTTAGTTCCTATATATAAACACTGTTTTGATGAGGCCTATAGTATAGATGTCTATGATGGTTAGAGTTGCAGTAAAGCTAGAGATCCTACCTACATAAATTCCCGGTTATGTAACATTTAAACGGAGCGTCTGACAGTAAAATAGTCAATGAAACATCGTCTTCATTTTGAAAGACCTATCCAGTGATATGCCATTCAATAGGGTGCGTAATTTTTTTTTCGTCTCTACCGTTATTTTGTATTTTACGGCAGCCTTTTTGAATTTATAAAAACAAAACCTTGTCTATAACCATTGGACGGTTAAGACAAATCGATAGAGATCTCATTCATTAAAATCCATCCAGCAGCTGACATTTTTCGAGGGTATAAAGAAATCCAAATACCCAGATACGCGTGAAACACATAACTCTTCTTGGCAGTCGGGTAAAAATAAAGTAGTTGATCTAAAATATTTTTTCCGTCAAATTATATTTTCATGCTGGCGAAGGCCAAACACAGCCGACGAAGGTGGAGGGAGCATATTACACATGGACTCCTCACTGTCGCCGTTCTTGATAGCTTAAAATGCACATCCACCGTTTTATACATTTTCTCATGCGCTGATATTGCGACTGCTAATCATATGACATGCAAGTTACAACGTTTACGTCATCTTATCAGTAGCGATACATAGATATTATGGGTACAATCCCATGTGTTTTCATTAAATACTCATAGATATTTTCATAGATATTTCAATAGATATAAAATCTGGTAAATAATAATCAAGCTTTACTATTTTGTACTAATTACCTCATGTTCAAGAACTTTGTATTTAGAAATTTATATTTTTCTTTATTGATTATTTTTTCTTCAGTGAGTACACTCAAAAGTGATCTACGAGAGCTATTTAAAACTAGTTATTCCAAATTTGGAGTGATATTTTTAACACTCCGTTTTGTAACATCTGTAGTTTTTTCATTTGATTTTTTTCTAAATACAAAAATATTTCTGTACAGCGATAAATGTACTACAGAAACAGGAGCAGGATGTTTTTCATTCAGTTTCATCTGTGGATTTTCTAAAAACCTGCAAATTTGACATTTTTGTATTATGCACTGTAAAAAGAACTTCTGTAAAGTTGCAAAACTTTTTCTAGGAAACTTGGATTCCTAGAACATTTTATGTAACGGCAACAACAAAAATTCATGTAACAGACAAACTTTTGCACCGAAAATAGAAAATCTGTAAGGTTACTAATCATTTTTTAGGAAATTGGGATGCCTAAAACTTTTCATTAAACTGTAATTAGGGTTACTGATAAAATTTTACTAATATTACTGTAATTTCAGCCGATTCCTTTGTAAAGTTACAGATTTCTGTAGCTTACCAAAATATTGTCTTTACATGTAAAATTATTTGAAGAAGAAAATTTAAATTTAACTACCATTTTTAATGTACTCATAATCAGCTTAATATCTATTCTGCTTCTGTATGTATAAAATTTCATAACTTTTAACTTTCGTTGTATCATCTATAAAAGGTTTTTTTTATATACTTATTTTCTTTTTGCATTTAGGTAATTCAGTAAAATAATATTATATTGTAAAGAAAATACTTTCAATATAGCCTTTAAGAAACATATTCCTTATAAGCAATTCACTTTTCATTATAAATGAGGAGTGAAAAATATTTAATTTTTTTCCCCTTCTAAGTGTATTAAATTTATTACACGCCATTACATCTAAATTAAGATTTAATCATTGGATACGTTTGGCGATAAAGGAATTTGGTGTTCGCATTGAATATAATGACTAGTGAATTATCTGAATAGTAGAAAATCTTTCAGATCAAAGAAGAATTCTCTCTTATACTACAACTGAACTTCATTCAAATTATCTTTTACTATCATTTCAGAAACAAAAATTATGATGAACCGTAATGACGATATTAAGACACAAAAATAGTCTGGAGGGGGGGGGGGGATTTTTTCTTTTATGTAAATTAAGTTAGAGAATCTTATTTTTTAAATATTTGAGATGATACATTATTGAATTAAAATAAACTTTATAGAATATTTATTGAAATTTACAAGGTATGTTGCCAATGTGAATAAGAAAAATGAAATTTTTGAAATGTAAGTGCATTTGTTGAAAAAGTGAGCGATAACCATTATTTTTATTGCTTGAGGAAATCAAAAAGATAACAATGTGTCAATTTATTGGGTTAATATCTAGAGCGGAAAATAAAGGCAGAATAAAACTAATCACAAGGCTTTTGAATATTTTATTACATTAATAATTGATTTTTTTTCTTAATAGTGATTATGTTTTTTTAAAGATTTAAAAGAACAAATAAACGTTCGGTAGTCCGCAACATCAATTAAAACGAAGCTTAGTAAAAGTCATTCGGTCTATTTAAAGTTGAATTGCACATAGAAAAAATACATTTTTAGAAAAGTAAGCAGGTAACACGTATTATACAAGTAGTAGAAAAAATAGTGCCATGCTTTATTTTATATTTATAATTTATTTTTTTTTACATTTACTTAATTATTTATATATATATATATATGTATTCTCGTATATTGCCTTTTTGTATTATGTACATAATGCTCCAATTTTTTTTTTATTATAATACCTATTATTTAAGAAGGTTTTAAAATTTTTATTGTATAATTTTCAGTAACGTTGAACAGACACAATGTAATGTACTTGGAAAAGCATACATTTAAATCAAAATTTATTTGACGTTAATTATATTAAGTGCATGCAATTAATTTTAAAAGATATACTTTTAAATCTTCTGCAAAATCAATATAAAATTATAAAATGTAAATCAGATATTGGATTTGAATCGTAATAACTCTAATTTATTTGGATGATATCGTCGGTACCATGTCAAACTATCCAATATGAAAACAGTGTTGCCAAGTGGACTACTTTTTAAAAATTGAAATTTCTTGATTGGTACCACTTTTTTGAAATAGTAAAATTCGCCTTAATTAATGACGCATTAATTAAGGCGAAAACAAGGGGAATTTTGCCATTACAGAACAGTGGTGCCAATCAAGAAATCTGAATTTATATAAAGGTAGCTCAATTGTGACACTGTTTTCATGTAACGCCCGTCTTTGTAGGTCATATACTTTCTCAATACACAGGATTTTGAAACCTGATTAATCATTTAGGATAACCCTGTATATAGTTTTTGCATCTTAAACAATATTCAACATTCCTTTTGAAAAACGATCTACCAAACAGTATAAGAAATTATCAAAACTCAATTAAAAACCAGGTCGAAAACTACATTAATGCAATCCTCCTTTTAATGTACTTATGAAAAAATGTTGTACAGTTGTGTTTCTATTATCAGTTTTAAATATTACAGATGGGTGACAAAATAATACGAACATCTATGTCTCCAATGGCTTACGAATTCCATAATTGTTCGAAGCATGAAGTTCCCTTTGGACAGTTCTTGCTGAAACGGTACTCTGGAGACAACTATTTATCTCTGACGTTATCTGGGATAAAGATTGCCTGCGCTTTCGGGCCTCTACGCAGGTGTACTCTCTTTTAACGTTCTCCGTAAGCTTTCTTTCCCGTCTACTGTTGTATTTTGGAACTTCGGTACCGCATTTCGTGTACGCTGTCATAACAGCTGACACAGTACCCCTTGCAGCAATAAAATAATTGGCTGTTTCCGTCACGGAGCAACTAGCGCACCGCATTCCGACAATCTTTTCCTTTTCGAACTCTGGCAGGTCAGTCACTATTAAGTTTAGCGCATGCAAAACCTATGACTGATGTTGAGCGACTGATACCTTACCTTTCATAACGACTAGGTGGCAGACTTGAGTGCAAAGTGACATGCGCGTTCTGCTTCTTTGAAATGGACGATGTCTTTTTCATGGGTGTTCGTATTATTTCGTCACCCATCTTTATGTTTAAAAACAAGCATTGATCTACTCATTTGTATTCAAATATATAGTTTTTTACATCTTAAACGATATTGAACATTCTTTTGAAAAACGGATTACTAAACTGAAGCAGAATGACCATAAGTGAACTAAAAAACGAGCCGAACGCATCGCAAATTGTTGATCGGGTTTATTTTGATTCGATAGATGTAATCATTGTACTCTAGAAACATAATGGCGGAATTCAGATTAACACTAGACGTACAATCAGCGAATGAACTCATGAGGGACCCGTATCGTTATAAAGCACATATTAAATTCCTAAATTCAAATAATATTAACTTTCTGTGCTGAAATCCAAACGGGAAATGATCTGGTACTTTAATAATTTTCTGAGGAATACCCGTGAGAGATATAATGCAGCGGAAATCATTCCATACAACGCACGGAAATTATTTATATTAGGTACTTATCGGAAAATTATTTAAATTTGTGATGCAAATGATTTTTAAGTTTGTGGTTTGGTGCGATTGAAGCTTAACTAATGTTAATTGTACTGTATAGTCCTTAAAATTTCCGTAGAGCATTTTAATGGATTTAGGGTTCTAAATTAAGTTAAGAGTTTTATCATTAAATATTATCATCAATTTTATTATAAAAGGTAATATGTTGTTAAATACACCTGTTGTCTGATAGTTTCTAATTTTAAGAGACCATTTTTATAACGTTACTAAAGAGTAAACATAATTTAAGCTATTTATGTGCATTATGCATTATGTTATAGTATGTATAATAAGTTAATTAAGTACGTTGTACAAAATAAGTGCATCAGGCATATTCATAATTTCTTAATAAATAAACTATAACGCTGTAAATTATAATTTAAGACAATATTTGAAACAGCAATTTTGTTAGTCTATTATATGCATATATGTAATTCCGTTATATAAAAAAAAATAATAAATCCTTGCAGTTTATCATTTAGTGACAATATTTGAAACAGCTATTTTATTATTATACTTCTGAATTATCCGTTTTATTGAACCAAATTCTGGTAGCATGTTTGTAAGTTAGTTTAGCATAGTTTAAAAAGTTGTGTGTATGAAAAATAATTTATTTTCTAATGTATTTTTTAAAATCATGAATAGCTGGCACATTTTATAATTTGTATCATAAAAACTTGCGATCAATACTTTTTCAGAATATTGTCAGCAAAATTGCATTTTTCTAGTATTTAACACAACCATAACGTAATAAAAAATTTTGCGTTATCAATGATAACCGAGAGTGCCCCCCCCCCCCCCGGTTAATACACCTACTGTCTGGCTCAGATAAGAAAGAGCCTGGAATTGGTCTTAGCTCGATCTTGTTGCCAGCGTAACTGGTAAGTCGTCTTTATTTTAGGGAAGTCCGGGATTTCTTTTTCTCCCTTTCAATTAGTCATTACCCAAATTATCGTATCCTTTTCTGCCCTTTACCTCGTACGGTAGAAGTTCTTTCCCTGCAAGTATTGGAACCCACGAAATCAGGAAATCTGCCAAATATTTTCTTGTCTGAGTCAGACAGTATGTATGATTTATAATATGAAATATCACTAGCCCGGTAGGAAAATAATGTAACACACCGGCAAGACTCCTCTAATAACAAGACTCCACCAACAAGGCTCCTCGTAAAAATGCTCGTAGAAGACCGTAAGCTTACATAATATTATACATTTTTACAATTATATTTACTTATTCTATTTCAATACTTATTTTTTAAGTTATCACCTATGTGTGTTTTACAATCCTGAAATGTCTTTTGTTGAGCAGGAGCTTCTGTACATAGAATACATTCCTTTACTACTCTAAAGCTATGATATTTTTTATTTTCGGAATTTTCTTCACGAAATTTATAAAAGTTAATTAACAATTACATGAAAAATTAAAAACACTGTTTTAAAAAGATATTTTTTTAATTATTGAATTTCCTGAACTTAAAAAGAATGCGAAATAATTCAAATGTTTAAGGGGTCTCTTAGTAGTAGATCTACTTTATATTCAGCCATAGGTTGGAGTGTCTAGCAAGCATGAGTTCGTACTGAGAAAAAAGTCTAACTGCAGAAAAAAAATCTGCGTATCAGAAGAAAAGTAAAGTTGCAAAAAGTAGGAGAAATTTGATTGCACGAGACCCGGAAGCCCCGCTCTCTGAAGATCATAGTGAAAAATAAAAATGAATGAGAGACTACCGGTAAAAAATTTAATGGAAAAGAGGTGGACAATTAAATTTGGACTAAAATACAAAAAGAAGGAAAGATAAGTTATGCAGTATTTCAGCTAGACGGTAAAGGAAAGACTCCAACTCCCCAAGATCTTATAAAAACAAAGGACGTTTTCAGGATCCATTCATTTAAATAGCAAGTTAAATAAGTTTTTACATTTTTTAAAAATTACAAATAAGAAAGAAAAAGTTTAATTAATGATTTCATCGATAGTATTTTTAGGTTTTGATAACATTCCACTGAAAATTAATAATTTTTAAAACATATCTTTTTTAGCAAAAATCTTTCCAAGGAGACTGCTGAGTTTTTCGGTAACTTCTGAAAAGTGGGTAATTTCGAGTTAATTTCTTATTTTCAAGTGTAATATCGATAATTGTAGGAATTCCATTACTGAATTCGTTAAGTTCGTAGAGAGGTTCAGTTGTAAGGATGGCTTTAGCCTTTATTTTAGGTTTTCCATTAGCTTTTTTTTTAATTTTGGACTTTCATCGTTTTTGCGTTTGGGGTAATTTTTGCGTTAGACCTATCTTCGGCATAGGACTTTTTGAATTGAGGATTAAGAGGAAAGTTCTTACATCCCTTGTAACTTGAAGGTTGCGAAAGATTGCAGTTGTTGCAATTGGGGGGCGGTGTCGGTTGCTCAAGAGCTTTTTTTCTCGGACAATCACTAGATAGGTGGTTTTCGCTGCAAGCTACACAGCGAGGATCCGTGTTACAGTTAGCGGCGACGTAAAAAGAATTTTTGACAGCGAAGACATTGAATTGTCTTTTTGGCAACTCTGACTTTTTCGATATTTATGCGAATTTGAAATAGAGTTTTGAGATTGTAAATTTCATTCGAAGTTTCATTTTTATATTTATTGTTTCATCATATTTAATTAATACAAGGAAGAGAGAGAGTATTTTTTCCCTCTCTGCGACGGTTTTAGTTGCGATTCTTTGATGATAGTAAAATCTTTAAAGGTGAGAGTTTCTTTTAGTTCTCCTAAGTCAGTTGAAGTTGGGAGGCTTCTAATTATAACTTAATGACATAGAAATGGATTTTATTTTGTTTATGATGCTCAATAATGCGCATTTTGTTGCGGAGATTAATTGGGAGGATCTTAAGCTACCTACCAGAGACTTTGGCTTCCGAACTCCAACTCGCCACCCTTTGACAAGTCTCTAGTGAAGTCAAAGATGTTAGGAATTCCCGTAACCGTGATGGGTTTGGATTTTTTGCCTTCAGGTTCTTTAGCACTGATTTCTTCGTTTTCTGGTTCCAAAAAAAAAATATTTTCTAACTTTTTTCTAACCTTTGTATTCCAATATATAAAATATTCGATGCACAGTTTTGTTTATATATATAAACCAAACTTATATAAAAAATATTGGGGATTTTCATTGATATTGAGTTCGCATGGGGATTTGAAAAATTCTAAAATACTACGGAAAATCCTTTTTTCTTCTCAAAAAATATATTTTTTTTGTGATAAATGTGTGCCATAACGCATATAATGTACCCATGAAAAATATTTAAAGTGAAATTTAAATAATTTAAATAATAGTGAAATTAATAGAAAATAAAAAATTGATTTTAAAGGTCCCTTGTCCCCTTAAGATGTTATGGGGTTTTCTCGGTTTTTACAAAAACCCTTCTTATTTTGAACACCTTGGTCCGATTTCGCCAATTAGATAACTTGACCGAGATTTTCTGCACCTTGGTTTTATGTGTCAGTTTGGAAGAGATTTCTGTAGAATTATGGAAGTTATCGTGTCCATAAAAAGTAATATATATATATATGTATATATATATATATAGATAGATAGATAGATAGATAGATAGATAGATAGATAGATAGATAAAGTTTTGAAATGGGAGTGGTTTTGAGTCCTAGGGGTCATGATCGCTGTAAATCTGCAAAAATGTTTTAGAAAATCCAACATGGAGTAGAATGTAATAGGTAGTTCTTACGAAATCTACCAAAAAAAAGTAAAAAGTAAATTTACTACAATTACAATAAATTGTTTTTATTCGATTTTTAAAGTTTTTTCGAATTTCGCTCCGATTTTTACATATTAGTAAAAGGAATCCAATTTCAATATTTTAGCCCAATATAGTAAATTTTGACAACTTTTTAATAAAGATTTTTCGAAATTCGTTCATCGAGTTTTGAGTTTTTAGCGAATTTTTTAACGATTTTCAGAGTGTTTTCGCGTTTTGCGGCGACATTCTGCGATTTGTAAAATAAATTCGGTTTAAAAATTTCTCGTAATATAGTAACTTTTGCTCTTCACGATTTTCAATGCGATTTTTCGTGTTCCGTGGCGATTTTTTGTCATTCGGAAAAGAAGAACCGGCTACAATGTTTTAGCCTCCTGTTGTAAATTTTGATCGCAGCAACTTTTGAATTATATTTACCAATTTTTACCGTTTGTTATCGCCAATTTAGCGGCGATTTTTTCGCTTTAGTAAAAGTTATCCGAATTTTATCCTTTACCCCGTTATAGTTAGTTGTCCTCTTTTCAATAAATTTTTTTTTGAATTTGTACAGCATTTCTTTAATTTTTATGAATTTTTTTTAGTTCTGCAATGTTTTTTGTTTGTTTTTTGAAATTCAAATGTAATTCGGTTTCAAACATTTAGCGTAATATAATAAATTTTGCCCACTTGATGTTTCAATGTTTACGTTTTTTTAATCATTTTACGTGTTCTGCGGCGATTTGGGGGAGTGGGGATTCTCGGCGATTTGTCCACATTAGTCAAAGTTTTCCGATTTTAATCTTTGAACCAAATATAGTAAATGTTGTCAAATTTAAATAAAAAAAAGGTTTATATGTAATTCATATCGGAATTTTTTTTTAGTTCTCGCAATTTTTAATGTTTTTTGCACGTATTGTGGCTTTTTTTTTTACATTCGTAAAATGAATTCGATTTCGAACCTTTAGCCTACTATAGTAAAATTTATCCTCTGTAAATTTTTTTTATTATTTTATTAATTTTTTATCCGATTTTAGCGGAACTTTTTCTTTTTTTCATATTTCCTTTTTCTGAAAAAGAAAACAACAACAACAACAACAAAAAAAAAAAAGAAACGGGGTTTTATGAAAACGTCCGAATTTTGGAGAATTCTGAATTTCGGGCGTCCGGATTTCAGACTTTGTAGATCAAAATGTTAAAACTTTAGCTTGTCTTTTTTAAATTCCTCGATTACTCTAATATAAGATCATTATTGTGAATTTAATTAAAATTAAAAATGAGTCTTTCAAAAACATAAATAGTTTATTTTTCAAAAATAAAAATGTTAAGTAAATAGTCATTTATTCCTTAATTTTACATGTGTTTGATATTTTTTTCTTAGTTAAAGAAAAAAAAAATCAAACAAGAGAAGCCATTTCCACAGAGTTAATTACACTAATTAACTATGCGGAAATCATATCCCTATAATTATACAGCAAACTTCTAAGTAAAACATGATAAAAAAATTGTTTAAAAAAGTTCAAAACTGTACTATAACTATGGATTCAAATTTTTCTTTCAACGTAATTAAATATTTTATTTTTATTCAAACTGTACCGTATAAAATGCATTCCATTTTGTAATGGATTTTTATTTAAAAATAACAAACAATTTAATCATTTAATAATTTACAGGAAGAAGAAATTCTCGTTTTAAGTTTAATGAATTTAGTGTCGCCTCCGATGAAAAAATACAAAAATACAGATAGTACAAAACATATTTCAATTTTAAGACTTAAATTACACGCATTTATTTTATATAAAATGCCGTCATTTGCATCCGCTGAAGAATTGCACATTTTTAAGTTCCAGTCTTAAACAACATCTATAGAAAAATATGCATATGACGTCAGTATCATGGAATAATACACAAACCCACCAAAAAGCAATGTTGTTAACTCGACAAAAAAAAAAAAAAAAAAAAAAAAAAAAACGGCTATCTAATGATTTATATCCCTGAATTTGTTTGTAACATTAATATGGATACTTAATATTTTAAATATAAGATATCAATTATTAATTGAAACAGAACTATGACAGGCAGCAAGCTTTGAAATTAAATCCATAAATTTCATCTATGATTTTGCAACACATTCTTTATAATTTTAATATGGCCTTTGTAATAGTATTTTGACTAAAAGCGATCGCATAGCCTTATAGGACCTTCTATTTAAAATGTATAAGTCAGCATTATGCCTAACTTTTTCAAGAGAAAGTTTTGTTGATTTTGAGCCCGAGATTTTGTGCGATATTTTAATGATAAAAACAATTGTTGTTAATCGCTTTGTTCTGTATGACGTGGTATATTGTATTATTTAATTTGATATTTTTTGTCAAATACAGCAGAGCGCCGATTATCGGAACTACAATTAACCAAACTTACAATTATCCGAACACCTTATTTCTCTCAAAAAAAAAAATAATAATAATAATAACCGAACTTCTATTTATTCGAACAGCCTATTTCTCTCAAAAACATTTTGTAACGATGATGAGATTGTGGATGAGATTTAAGATGAAGAAGAAATTGAAGAAATGAAAACGAATGCTCTAAAAATGACCCAGGTCTATCACATAATGAAGCCTTTGAATGTTCGGAAACAGCTATGAAATGGCTCGAAGGGGCAGAAGAACTCTGATCCTATTCAAATAACGTATTTAAAAAGAATTCGAGATAGAGCAGCACTGGAAAGAACGTCTTCTTTGAAGCAAGCAACAATCGAAAGCTTTTCTGCTTAAATTATAATCTTTGGAGTTTCAGAAAATTATAAAAGAGAAAAAGAAAATTTTTGAATAATAGAAAAATAAACAACAACAACCACAACAAAAAAATACATTTTTTAAACACACTAGCACTAACTGGTGCTGCCAGTCTTAACCCTGGATAAAGTGTGAAGGTTTTAGTATAATCAGGAACATCCCTTAATCTGTCTTTCCGCTTATCCGAACTAAGGTCGGTCCCGACTTAATCGGATAATCGGCGCTCTACTGTACTATGTTTTACGGCAGAAACGCAGCGGCGTGCACGAGTTAAGAAGTAAAAAAAAAAAAAAAAACGTGTTATGGTTTTGAAACCTGGATACCTATAAATAACAAGTCTTTAAGACACGCATAATTTACAGGGTGTTTCATAAAGGACTCCTCAAATTTGACATGGCATGTGGCGATGCCATCTTGCGCTGTCAGTAAAACGAGTTTCTCGCAGGAAGCGATCAGGTTAGCCTTTTGCTCGGCACTAAAGTTCTCGCTTTCTGACCGTGGATTCTTCGGTTCGATCCTTTCCACCGCACATCTCCCGCATTGGTGACCTTGAACAAACGAACACGCACTTCAACATCTCCGCTCGAGACCAACAGATGGTAGCACTAAAACACCCCAGCACGATACGCCTGTGGTACTCTCACTGCACACAAGCAGCAAACAAAGCCTGGGAAACGCTCACAGCACGCAAATGCCTATAACAACTCTCATAGCACAAAGCCTGTCACGTCGCGCATCTCAGGAGGCACACACACGCGCTCGGAAACACAGCATCACTCAGCATCACTCTGGCAACCGCCACTGCAACACGATTGCACATCGCTCGTCCAACGTCAACGAGAAGTTCTTCTCACTGGGGGTGGAGTACTGTGACGACTTCATCTTCAGCGGTCAGTTAAACGAGTTTGTAGCAAGAAAGATCAAGCTATCCTTTTGCTCGGCACTAAAGATCTCGCTTTCTGACCGTGGGTTCTTTGGTTCGATCCTTATCGCCGCATATCTCCTGCATTGGTGACCCTGAGCAAACGAACACTCACTTCAAGATCTCCGATCGAGACCAATAGATGGCAGCACTGAAAACACCCCAGCACGTAAAGCCTATGGAACTCTCACAGCACACAAGGAGCAAACAAAGCCAGTGAAACGACTCTCATATATAACAACTATCAGCCTATAACAACTCTCATAGCACAAAGCCTGGCACGTCACGCATCTCCGGGGGCACACCCATGCGCTCGGAAACCGGAAAGCATCACACTGGCAACCGCCACCGAAACAAGAATGCACATCGCTCGTCCAGCGTGAACGAGAAGTTCTTCTCACTAAGGGTAGAGTACTGTGGCTACACCATCTTGGGCGATAAGTAAAAAGAGCTTCTCGCAGGAAGCGATAGAGCTAGCCTCTGGCTAGGCACTAAAGATCTGGTTTTCTGACCGTGGGTTCCACGGTTCGATCCTTACCGCCGCACATCTCCTGCAGGCATAACTTCGAAACAGTAGGAGACAGAAAGGGAAAACAAGTGGTATGCTGGACAGACAAGCCTGGAATTTGTTATACATCTGTTTGTAGAAATAGTTCCAAGATTAGACATCAGAGAGCGCTGCATTCACAAAGCTGTATCTTTGAAATAGTGCCTGAAGTTTAGCTTCTTGAACAGAAGTAAAATCACATTACAATGGATTTGATATGGTCAACATTCTTAGAAATAGCACGACGCAATCGAAGGGTAAAGTTTGAAGTCACTCGTTGCAATGTCTCTACTGAAACGGGTGCACATGTTCTTGAATTTCAGCACAATAACTATTTCTAAACAACTCCCTTACACGTGACAACAATGAAATAGACTCACGAATGAACTTTCTGTACGTCTGAGTACTGTTTAAAGCTTCACGCGCTTATGCTGCCCGAACAGCCAATACTGGAACTACTTCTGAAAATTGGAGAATAAAATATTCCAGATCTGTTTGTCGAACATGCCACTTGTTTCACATTTGTATCTATCACTGTTTCGAAGTTAGGTCATTTCAAAGCTAGGGAGTCCTTTCTGAAACACGCAGTATACATAAAAGTTTACAAAAACATTAGAACTGCATTAAAATTCAATAGATATCATTTTCCGTGTAAGTTTGCAGTGTTTGGTCTGGAGTTTATAAATTTATTGTTTATTAAGTATGAAGGATATTTATACTGGTGAAGCTTATAAAAGAAATGTAGTGTTTCGTATATTCATATATTTTTTTTCATATTTTTTTTACGATTTTAAGAATACTGCATTTTCAACGGTTCTTTAATAAGTTACAGCAATAGTTTAATGTGATTTGAAATGCCTAATCAAGTATAAAAAAGTTCCTAAAGGAGTGCAAAGCTTCAAATGTTCTAAAGTGATTTTGGATGTGAATTTTTTTATATATTGTAGATTTTTATGAATGCAGTAAGCCACTATGAATAATTTCTCCCATTCAAGTATATTAATTATCAAAATTTAAGTGATCTCACGTTTCTAAAAGGGTGCATTTTGATGCATGTATTGTGTTTTTGTTATATATTGCATGTTTTTATAGATGTCACTTAGCAAAGTTGAATATCTTATGCCATACAAATATTTTACTTCTCCAAATTTTATAGATAATCGCTATGTAAATATACATCATCTTACATTAATTACGGTAATTGTCTCAGGTGATCTCAGGTTTCTAAAAGAGGCATTTTACATTAATATAACAAAAAAAATTCATTAACTTGCTAGTTAAATTATTTTACTAAGTCTTTATTTTAGGAGCATGATGTTTATAGCATTTAGTAATTTTAGTCGCATTTTAATCTCTCTTTAAGATTTAAAAGTTTTGTGTAATTTCGGATGCATGATTAGTGTTTTTCATTATATATTGCAGATTTTTATGAATGTTACTATTTTAATTCCATATTTTCTCCTTTTCAGGTATTTCACTTATCAAAATTTTATAGAGAACGATAATATGTTTATTGTTTATAAATTAAAAAAAGGGAATAATACATAAAAATTTGTTCACACATACACACTGATTTTACATTAATAATATGTATTATTTCTAATAGAAATATGAAATGCAAACATTTTGTGTAAATGCTAACTTAATATAAGAAAATTTAAATAGTATGCGTCCCTTGCATAATAAATATTTATTTTTCTTATAGGTATAAAAATTGATATTTGAGCAGAATTACTTTCATTATTATAAAAAATAAATTAAATTTATAAATGCAAAAAAAATGGAAAATAAAATATTGTCCCTAAAATTTAACAGTATATATACATTATAGAAAAATATTTTTGCAATTAAATTAAAAAGTAATAAGTCTTGAATGGAATATCAAATGATTAAAATATATTTCTCTAAGAATAAAGACATTTATTACTTTATTATAATTCGGTGATTTTTTTATTACATATACTTCCGAAATGCGCTTTAAAAAGTAATGTAACTTCTGATATAAAGTGTTTTCATATGTTTTGAAAGAAAATAAAACATGTAGATGCAGGTAGAGAGATATAAAGTCGGTTCTATTTAATCCAGTAACCTCAGATGCTTAATTCGATAGAAGAAAAATAAATTTTATAATAGATTGGAAGAGAATGAAATAAAATGTACTTTTTTTCTAAACCATATCTCTAGTTAGAAAATCTGTTTTCCTTTCGCAATTATAAATCCCGTATTTCGTTCGAAGTATTAAAGTATTCGAATGGGAGATTATATAAATCAATCAATAACAAACGAAAACAAATGCAAAAAAATCATCCATTACTCATAGATTCTGAAACATTTTCCTTCCGTAACAGAATATTATTAAGAAATTTCTTTTTTTCACAGAGTGAAATGCGATATATAAATAAGGAACTTAAATAAAGTACTCGCAAAGGATTTTTCTCCATAGACCATAACCGATTTATTTTTATTTCCCTGTAAACGAACTAAATATTTCACACTTCATTTTCAACAGCAAACATTTGAAAGTGAACCTAATAAGATATAAAAATTACATGCCAGTGCTAGTATACTTATAATACTTACAACATGGACAGCCCGCCAGCCAGGCAGACAAAGTGAATGCATAAACACTTTCCAACTATTTTGTAAAATGTTAAAAAGAAACGATAAAAAGGTGGTTTTTAGACTTTTAGAAAAGTAAAAATTTCAAAGGAAGTTCATATATATATATATATATATATATATATATATATGAACTGTTAAAAGAAATTATAACTGTCCGTGTTTCATTTTTTTTTCTTATTCAACATTCGCTCATTTATTTTCATATAGGGTAATGTGGTGCAGGATTTCGCACTTTAGCTATTTCATTAAATAACTAAAAATGAACGTATTTAAGGGAAGATGTCATATTTTATTTATGCAGTGGTGAACTGTTTAAAATTCCAGAGTTTTTTCTCCCCTTATATTATAGTATCGCAGCACAGGTGATTGTGGATTCGATGACAACTCTGTTAATTTCACGTTAGATGAAGTTGTTAAAGTCGAAACTATAGCTTGCGAAACTGAAGTTGGATTTCTTTATCATTGAGCGTGACTCTTTTCTTTACACAGATTTTCTGCCTTTTCTGATATATGATTTTCTATTGAAAGCAATTATCTTTTCCCCTTATTTTATGTGTTAAGTGGTACAACAAGTTTATATTCTAATGTTCTCGCAATGATGCTGTTTGCTGAAAAATTGGTATCTAAAAAGAAGGTAATTTTTAAATGTCTATAGAAGCGTTGCATTAAATCCCGTTTTACCAAAAGTAGCAGTTTTTCAAAAATCAGTTGTGCACCCTTACACGCTTTGGCACTATACACTCTTGCACTATTGTCAGTAAATGTCTTTGAAACGTCCTTAATGCCATCTATTGATAAGAAAATCCAAATCACTTATATAACAAGTTGTCCAATAATAACCTAATCCATAAAAAATTGATGTAAAGTAGCTTTGTAATCTTTATTCTGATAAAGCATAAACATTATAACGAGAGAGCCAAAATCACCCTTTGCCTTCTAAATCATTAACAATTTTACCTAAATACGAAGTTTTTTTTTTTTCCCGATAAACTTATCATGTTATTATATCATTTACAATTGTAGCTAAATGCAAAACTTTGTTTTGGATTAGATAATTGATCTGCGGACTCTTGTACAACGCTATTGTATGGTTATGATTCATTATCACATAACAAAAAAAAAAAAACCAATCTCGATTGTCGCAGCATTATATTTGGCAACCTAATTTTACTGTCAATTTCAAGAAATATCCAATTTGCAGAAATTCACCCTCTCTTAAGTGAAATATTTGTAAATGGATTAAAATTGCTTCTCGTAATTAAATTTGATTTAAAATGAAGTTTTCAAAACAAATAACAACAAATAATGATCAAAACAAATTATGATAAAACGGTTTTTTGCACGTTTCGAAGCAAAACAAATTAATATTAGTCGATATTAAATAGTTATTCGTAATAATTTAAACTTTGGATAAAATAATAGAAAGTAGAAACTAAAAAATCCTTTTTGTTGATTTTCTTTTTTAACTTCGAGGTCAATAATTGTTTGAGAAAATCAACTGTCAAGCAGAAGAAAAGTCAAATGGCGAATTTTTCAACTGAATGTCGGAAAACAAAAGTACTATTTCAGTAGGATTATTGAACATTATAATAGGTATGTATGTAAAAAAACATGAAAAATTGCATGAAAAACATGAAAACAAAAGGAATATTAAATTCAATAATTCTATTCATATATTGAACAGAATCACTGAAATTTAAATGTAATAGAACATGCACAATTTTCTGGAGCTCATTTTATTATGTAAAATGTTACTATGCATGAGAGCGTTAACAAATATTTTTTCATTATGACATTTTAATTCTAGAATTAATTTAGCTTCCAATAGAAAACTTCAAATCTTTTCGTAAAGAAACATAAGGGGTTATAAAAAGTCCTTCCGGCCAGTGCCGGGAGGAAGAGGTAGCTTTCATAATCCTTATTTAAAAAAAGCCAAATTATATCATTCAAACACACGAAGCTCAATTTAGTGGAAACCGAATATAGGAGATTCAATACTAATTTTTATCAATATAATGAATGAGAATTTCGCGAAATTAGTCAGCTTTATCCAAGCTGCTTTTGTTTAAAGTAACATATATTTGGCTGCCAAATTCGGCAATTTCTTAAAGTGCCTGTCATTTTAAGACAACATGGTGGATGAGGCTAAGCAGTGAACTTTGTCGAGACCTTAGTAATTGCTGTGCACATGCTCACTCACATCGGAATCGGTTAATATATAGGAGTGCTGTCGCATGCAAAAAATCAGATTTTTCAAAATGTCACCCACAATAGAAATTGAAACTGCTATATCTGAACCATTTTTTAAGGTAAAGACAAACAAAAAATGCTCCTGAATCCTTATATCAAGGTCAAATACTTAAGAAAGAAACCTTTTTCAATTTCTAATTTTTTTGCACCTCACTTTAAATATATATATATTTTTTAGTTTAATGGTCGCCATTTTGAAACAAGATGGCTGATGAATCTGGCCAGCGAACTTGGTCGAGGTGTTGATGTATACTATCCACATGCCTTCTTACATCGAAATAGGCGAATACGTGTGTTATCGCGTGACAAATACAAGATCGTTTCAAAATGTTAGCCATGCTAGAAATTCAAAGTGCTATAAATCAACCATTTTTTAAGATATAAACAAAAGAACAAATTTTCAGAAACAAAAACTGCTCCGGAATCTTTGTATCAAGGCCAAACACATAAAAAAATCTTTTTCATTTTCCAATTGTTTAATACCTCATTTTGAATTTTAAATTTAATTTTTTTTTAATGGCAACCCTTTTGAAACAAGATGGCGAATGATGCTGGCCAACGAACTCGGTCGAGACATTGGTATGTACTATGTACAGACCAAGTTACATCTAAATAGGTTCATAATTACGCCTGTTATCGCGTGACAAAAATCAGGTCGTTTTAAAATGTCAGCCACAAGAGAAATTCAAAATAATATTACTCAGCCATTTTTTTTAGATATAGACGAAAGAAAAACTGTTCCGGAATCTTTGTATTAAGGTCAAAACATACAAAAAAAATCTTTTTCACTTTCCAATTTTTTGGTATCTCATTTAAATTTTTTTATTTTTTAATTTTTTTAAATGGCCGCCATTTTGAAACAAGATGGCGGATGAAGCCGGCCAACGAACTCGGTCGAGATATTTGTATGTACTATGTACACAACAAGGTACATCCAAGTCGGTTTATAAATACGCCTGTTATTACGTGAGAAAAATCAGGACGTTTCAAAATGTCAGCCACGCTAGAAATTCAAACTCAGCCATTTCTTAAGATATAGACGAAAGAAAAACTGCTCCCGAATCTTTTTATCAAGGTCAAATACATAAGAAGAAAATATTTTTTCAATTTTTAATTTTTTGGTACCACATTTCAAATTAAAATTTTTCTTAAAAATTTAAATGGCCACCATTTTTAAACAAGATGGCGGATGAAGCTGACCAACGAACCCGGTCGAGACATTGGTATGTACTATGTATAAACGAAGTTACATCCAAATCGGTTCATAAATACGCCTTTTATCGCGTGACAAAATTCAGGACGTTTCAAAATGTCAGCCACGCTAGAAATTCAAAATGCTATAACTCAGCCATTTTTTAAGATATAGACGAAACAAAAACTGCTCCGAAATCTTTGTATAAAGGTCAAATACATAAGAAAAAATATTTTTCCATTTTCAATTTTTTGGTACCACATTTCAAATTTTAAATTTTTTAAAAAATTTTAAATGGCCGCCATTTTGAAACAAAATGGCGGATGAAGCTGGCCAACGAACTCGGTCGAGAGATTGGTATGTACTATGTACACACTGAATTACATCCAAATCGGTTCATAAATACGCCTTTTATCGCGTGACAAAATTCAGGACGTTTCAAAATATCAGCCACGCTAGAAATTCAAAATGCTATAACTCAGCCATTTTTTAAGATATAGACGAAACAAAAACTGCTCCGGAATCTTTGTATAAAGGTCAAATACATAAGAAAAAAATATTTTTCCATTTTTAATTTTTTGGTACCACATTTCAAGTTTTAAAATTTTTTAAAAATTTTAAATGGCCGCCATTTTGAAACAAAACGGCGGATGAAGCTGGCCAACGAACTCGGTCGAGACATTGGTATGTACTATGTACACACCGAATTACATCGAAATCGGTTCATAATTACGGGAGTTACAGTGTGACATAAGTCAGATATATATATATATATATATATTGATATATATATATATATATATATATATATATATATCAATTTTGAACGGAGGGTGGTTTCGGGGTCTGGGGGTCATGATCGATGAAAATATACCAAAATTTTTTGAAATCGCTTTCCTCCGAACGGCTGCAATAGGTAGCTTTTTTGTAAAGAAAGCTACCTAAAAGTCATTCCGGCCAGTGCCGGGAGGAAGAGGTAGCTTTCATATTCCTTATTTTAAAAAAGCCAACTTATATTATTCAAACACACGAAGCTCAATTTAGTGGAAACCGAATATAGGAGATTCAATACTAATTTTTATCAATACAAGATCATTATGAATGAGAATTTCGTGAAATTAGTCAGCTTTATCCAAGCTGCTTTTATTTAAAGTAACTTATATTTGGCTGCCAAATTCGGCGATATCTTAAAGTGCCTGCCATTTTAAGACAACATGGTGGATGAGGCTAACCAGTGAACTTGGTCGAGACCTTAGTAATTGCTGTGCACATGCTCACTCACATCGGAATCGATTGATATATGCGAGTGCTGTCACAGGCAAAAAATCAGATTTTTCAAAATGTCACCCACATTAGATATTGAAATTGCTATGTCTGAGCCATTTTTTAAGATAAAGACAAACAAAAAATGTTCCTGAATCCTTATATCAAGGTCAAATACTTAAGAAAAAAAGTTTTTTCAATTTCTAATTTTTTTGCAACTCACTTTAAATATATTTTTTTTTAATTTAATGACCGCCATTTTGAAACAAGATGGCTGATGAAGCTGGCCAGCGAACTTGGTCGAGATATTGATGTATACTATCCACATGCCTTCTTACAAAGAAATAGGCGAATACGTGTGTTATCGCGTGAAAAATACAAGATCGTTTCAAAATGTTAGCCATGCTAGAAATTCAAAGTGCGATAATTCAACCATTTTTTAAGATATAAACAAAAGAACAAATTTTCAGAAACAAAAACTCCTCTGGAATCTTTGTATCAAGGCCAAACACATAAAAAAAATCTTTTTCATTTTCCAATTGTCAGCCACGCTAGAAATTCAAAATGCTGTAACTCAGCCATTTTTTAAGATATAGACGAAACAAAAACTGCTCCCGAATCTTTTTATCAAGGTCAAACTCATAAGAAAAAAATATTTTTTCAATTTTCAATTTTTTGGTACCCCATTTCAAATTTAAATTTTTCTTAAAAATTTAAATGGCCGCTATTTTTAAACAAGATGGCGGATGAAGCTGGCCAACGAACTCGGTCGAGACATTGGTATGTACTATGTATAAACGAAGTTACATCCAAATCGGTTCATAAATACGCCTTTTATCGCGTGACAAAATTCAGGACGTTTCAAAATGTCAGCCACGCTAGAAATTCAAAATGCTATAACTCAGCCATTTTTTAAGATATAGACAAAACAAAAACTGCTCCGAAATCTTTGTATAAAGGTCAAATACATAAGAAAAAATATTTTTCCATTTTCAATTTTTTGGTACCACATTTCAAATTTTAAATTTTTTAAAAAATTTTAAATGGCCGCCATTTTGAAACAAAATGGCGGATGAAGCTGGCCAACGAACTCGGTCGAGAGATTGGTATGTACTATGTACACACTGAATTACATCCAAATCGGTTCATAAATACGCCTTTTATCGCGTGACAAAATTCAGGACGTTTCAAAATATCAGCCACGCTAGAAATTCAAAATGCTATAACTCAGCCATTTTTTAAGATATAGACGAAACAAAAACTGCTCCGGAATCTTTGTATAAAGGTCAAATACATAAGAAAAAAATATTTTTCCATTTTTAATTTTTTGGTACCACATTTCAAGTTTTAAAATTTTTTAAAAATTTTAAATGGCCGCCATTTTGAAACAAAACGGCGGATGAAGCTGGCCAACGAACTCGGTCGAGACATTGGTATGTACTATGTACACACCGAATTACATCGAAATCGGTTCATAATTACGGGAGTTACAGTGTGACATAAGTCAGATATATATATATATATATATATATATATATATATATATATATATATATATATATATCAATTTTGAACGGAGGGTGGTTTCGGGGTCTGGGGGTCATGATCGATGAAAATATACCAAAATTTTTTGAAATCGCTTTCCTCCGAACGGCTGCAATAGGTAGCTTTTTTGTAAAGAAAGCTACCTAAAAGTCATTCCGGCCAGTGCCGGGAGGAAGAGGTAGCTTTCATATTCCTTATTTTAAAAAAGCCAACTTATATTATTCAAACACACGAAGCTCAATTTAGTGGAAACCGAATATAGGAGATTCAATACTAATTTTTATCAATACAAGATCATTATGAATGAGAATTTCGTGAAATTAGTCAGCTTTATCCAAGCTGCTTTTATTTAAAGTAACTTATATTTGGCTGCCAAATTCGGCGATATCTTAAAGTGCCTGCCATTTTAAGACAACATGGTGGATGAGGCTAACCAGTGAACTTGGTCGAGACCTTAGTAATTGCTGTGCACATGCTCACTCACATCGGAATCGATTGATATATGCGAGTGCTGTCACAGGCAAAAAATCAGATTTTTCAAAATGTCACCCACATTAGATATTGAAATTGCTATGTCTGAGCCATTTTTTAAGATAAAGACAAACAAAAAATGTTCCTGAATCCTTATATCAAGGTCAAATACTTAAGAAAAAAAGTTTTTTCAATTTCTAATTTTTTTGCAACTCACTTTAAATATATTTTTTTTTAATTTAATGACCGCCATTTTGAAACAAGATGGCTGATGAAGCTGGCCAGCGAACTTGGTCGAGATATTGATGTATACTATCCACATGCCTTCTTACAAAGAAATAGGCGAATACGTGTGTTATCGCGTGAAAAATACAAGATCGTTTCAAAATGTTAGCCATGCTAGAAATTCAAAGTGCGATAATTCAACCATTTTTTAAGATATAAACAAAAGAACAAATTTTCAGAAACAAAAACTCCTCTGGAATCTTTGTATCAAGGCCAAACACATAAAAAAAATCTTTTTCATTTTCCAATTGTCAGCCACGCTAGAAATTCAAAATGCTGTAACTCAGCCATTTTTTAAGATATAGACGAAACAAAAACTGCTCCCGAATCTTTTTATCAAGGTCAAACTCATAAGAAAAAAATATTTTTTCAATTTTCAATTTTTTGGTACCCCATTTCAAATTTAAATTTTTCTTAAAAATTTAAATGGCCGCTATTTTTAAACAAGATGGCGGATGAAGCTGGCCAACGAACTCGGTCGAGACATTGGTATGTACTATGTATAAACGAAGTTACATCCAAATCGGTTCATAAATACGCCTTTTATCGCGTGACAAAATTCAGGACGTTTCAAAATGTCAGCCACGCTAGAAATTCAAAATGCTATAACTCAGCCATTTTTTAAGATATAGACAAATCAAAAACTGCTCCGGAATCTTTGTATAAAGGTCAAATATATAAGAAAAAAATATTTTTCCATTTTCGATTTTTTGGTACCGCATTTCAAATTTTAATTTTTTTTTAAATTTTTAAATGGCCGTCATTTTGAAACAAAATGGCGGATGAAGCTGGACAACGAACTCGGTCGAGACATTGGTATGTACACCGAATTACATTCAAATCGGTTCATAAATACGAGAGTTACAGTGTGACATAGGTCAGATATATATATATATATATATATATATATATATATATGTCAATTTTGAACGGAGTGTGGTTTCGGGGTCTGGGGGTCATGATCGATGAAAATATACCAGAATTTTTTTAAATCGCTTTCCTCCGAACGGCTGCAATAGGTAGCTTTTTGTAATGAAAGCTACCTAAAATACGAATATATATTGCTTTCTACTGTTACTTTTTAACTTATGTCAAATGCAGGGTGTTTTAAATGAATATCGGAGATTTAACGCTTGGTATTATTTATTACATAAAACTTAAAATTACAATTAATACATAAAATGAAAGATCAACTCAAACATTTTTACTTACAAGCTTACAAGTGTTCAATGTGAGCCCCTTTCGTCGCACTACACACAACAAGCCGATAGCTCAGTTCTTCCCAAACGTTGGTTAGCAAAGAAATTATGTTCAGACGCTCACCCGATCTGACGCCATGTGATTTCTACCTGTGGGGGTTCATAAAGGATCGTATGTATGTGCCTCCACTATCAGCTGACTATTGCAGCTATTGCAACAATGACCCCACAAACATTAATCAACGATTGGGAAGAACTGAGCTAACGATTTGAAATGTGCCGTGTGATGAAAGGTGCTGGCATTGAACACTTGTAATCTCGTAGGTAAAACTGCTTGAGTTGCCTTTCATTTTATGCATTAATTATAATTTTAAGTTTTATGTATTAAATATTACCTAGCTTTAAATCCCCGATATCCATTTAGAGACACCCTGTATAATTATTTGTTTTTCGTGACACTTTTTATAATTTAATATGAATTTAATAAATGTATTACATATCTAGATTACGAATTTACGGATATTATGGAATTTGGATTATGGAATTATGGATTTTAGAATTATAATATGAATTTCGTAATTTCAAATTATTATGAATTATTAACTATGAATTAAATATTTTTAAATGAAGATTTCGATAATGTTAGAAAAGATACAGTACAAAATACCGTATTATATTTTTATATACTGAAGTTATTTTACAAAAAAAGTGTTAAAAATGTATGTTTTATGTATGGTGAAACAATTATTGTGTACTTAAAAACAGATTATTAATGCTGCTAAAGTTTTATATAAAACATTAAATTTAATTCTAACATTGAGAAACTTTATTTCCTTTATTTTCAATAATTTCCAGTACATATCCCTCAAGCCTTATCTAACTGAACACAAATTTTAGTAGCTAAATTTGCTGTATAATCTTTGTAGTTCTTTTAACTATAAGTAACTGTAAAATATTGAAGCATACGTATACAGCACTACTATTTGAAATATATAATTATAAGTCTTTATTAGATTCAAACACGATCATGATCTGTGAAAGTTTAAATATATATATATATTTTTTATTCATAAATGGTGTAACATACGTATATAAAACAATGAACGAAATGAACTTTTTATTTCTAACAATGGGAAAAAATGGGCAGAAAATCTCATAAGTTTTTAATATCCTAACTGTAATACAAAAAATATAAGATCATTCTTCTATATTTTTATAGTACAAAAAAAAAAAAGAGTTCTTCAACACTTCATAGTAGGAATAAAACCCTATGTTTCACTAAACACATCAAGCAGGACGGTCGTTCTGCCAAGCCAAGCTGAAAGAAAAAATGCTAACCTCGCCAAACAAACAAACGCCAAGAATAAAACGCAAGACACCGTAACTGCTTATTATACTGATGACAACTTCTCCATGTAAAATCAACCAAACATGCCAGCGTAAAATTTCCCATATCAAAAGAACCAATCATCGCAGAAAAATAAAACCAAAACCAAAAGGACCTAATGGAAAATATCTTCAATTTGAGACCAAATGCATCCTCATAAATTAATTATAAACAGAGATATAGATTTTTTAAAATAACGTCGAGATACTGAAAATGATCGATTTATTTTCTTCGTCACAATTTATGGTTCAATCAAGGTAGAGACTTAAATAATGGACATAAAAAAGTAAGGATTGCATTTTTGGGCAGATATTTACTCAATCTACGTGCTTTTGTAAAATTCAGCTTTAAAAACACAAATTTTCTATTCTTAATTAGCGAAAAACTGTTAATTAATTTTAAAGTTTATAAATTATGCCAAACAGCGATAAACCCGCCAAATCATTTTAGAAGTCTTTTAAAATTTTTTATATTATCCTTTTGCATTGATTTCATCGAAGAAAACTATGGCCGAGATCCAGATAGATTTTTCGCTGTTAGCGAAATGAGTTTGTCCAATCAGAAGCCAGAATGTTTGAGAATTTTTGCTGCTTCTGGATCCCGACCTATGTCATAAAAGTTTTGAGTCATTTTCTTAGTGCCATGGATGAAGTGCAATGTTTACAGAAATTTAGGCTGGGATCCAGATGGATTTTTCGCTGTTAGCGAAACGAGATTCACCAATCAATAGCCTGCATTGCTGCAAACAGCGAAAAGTTCGCAAAAGTGCAAGCTTCTGATTAATGAATCTCGTTTCGCTAACAGCGAAAAATCTATCTAGATTGCGGCCAATTATGTTGAACACAATTTTGCATTTCCACATCCAGGAAGGGTATTGATGTCATAACAACAGTGCGTATTCGAAACTATTTAAGGCATTGATTCTGAACTCCTTTGCTATACATTTCAATATTAAAGAAGTTGTTGTTTCAATAGTTTTAGTACTTTTCTCTATTGCTCACTCTAAAACACGAATATCGAAATTTAACCAACAGCGCTCAGAAACTATAGCGCCTAGAATATATAGTGTTGAAATCGGCTAACCCTGTAATACTTAAAAAA
The DNA here is from genome assembly GCA_963932465.1 of Maratus speciosus. NCBI lineage: Eukaryota > Metazoa > Arthropoda > Arachnida > Araneae > Salticidae > Maratus > Maratus speciosus. The sequence continues at coordinate 437,989,341 of OZ010789.1, forward strand.
GCGCTAAAATATTGTATCCCTTAAATGTGCAATGATACTGCTGTAATATGCAGATCGCAGCGGCATCTGCAGGATATTTTCTACAACTGCAAGAAATTGCTAGTCTATACAATGTGATAATAGTAATACGAAAATCCCACAGATGTCGCTGCGATCGACACTTGAAATTTTAGCAGTATCGTCGCACATTTAAGGGATACAAATTTTTAGAACTGTTTGGATAGCATATTTCCACACTAGGTATTCTAGGCGCTGTATCAGAAACAACACCATAACAGAGAGCCTTTATACATAAGAGTGGTAATATATGCACAGGAAGCATGCTCATTTCAAGTTTTTGCCGAAAGTATGGCTACAGCGTCTAGAACTCTGGAAAATTTCTTCTACAACTACACAAACTACACAAATTTCTAAGCAGACAAGCTCGTAATATGTTTGCATTATTAAGAATTTTGAACTTCTAATTTTGGCTACAGACAGATAAATTAAGAAAGTCTTTTATTTTGAAGAAAAAAAAAACAAATTGATTTTTACTGCTTTAACTAATTAATTAACCCCCTCCGAAAAAAGAGAATCATAAGATAAAACCTGAAGTTACTTCAACTTTATTTTAAGACACAAATTTCTAGGCACTCATTTCCATAAATTAAAAGCATAAAATGTTTGCTTTAGCAACAATTTCGAATTTCCGATCTTAACAATGTACTTGTGTGCTTAGAAAATTGTGTAAAATATGGAAAGATGGCCGCCAAGCCCATCATGCATAATTAAAAAAAAATAATTTTCAGAAACACGTTATGATGTATTTAGTAAAGGAGAAAAGGCTTTCTATCAACGCATACTTAGGTACTCGACTTACATATGGTAAATTTTTAATAAAAAATGTTAAATAAGTACCATAATATTAGCTTGGAAATTTGATATCACACTATTTTTTAGCCACAACTTTCCCCTTTTTTCTTTTTTTTTTTTTTTTTTTTTTTTTTTTTTTTTTTTTACTTTTGAAAAGTTGTTTTTTAGTAGATAAGAAATACCAACTATAATCTTAAATAAAATATCTTACTCAATTTTTATGATACTTTGAAAATACAAGCACCCCACTTTTCTTTCTTTATTTATTTTAGTTTTTGAAATGAAAGTTACAAAATAATGTTTTACATTATGTCATGAAAATAAATACATATTTTTACAACCATTATCAAAAGAAAACAAGAACGAAAAATCAATCTTTTTCTTTTTTTTTTTACTTTCGTTGTATTTTTACTAAATTAAAACATTGAACATCTTACAAACTTTCATACACAATAAATAAAGTATTATGATTTTAATTTTTTCTGAAGCTATTACATCATCGAAAGTGATGCGTTGACAGTTCTTTTAATTAGTGCATACAAATACTGAACTATATTAATAAGCTTTGTAATGAATTTTAATGAAGCTTAAGAAGGATTACGTTTTTACTTTTAGGTGTTGTATGACAATATAGTTAATTACCAAATTATATTTGAAATAAAATTTAAACTTTTGATTGTTTAAACAAATGCTGGATGCATTTAATCTTAAATTTTAATAATTATCTTTAAAAAAATGTCTTTTTTGTATAAGTTATTTTACTATCACTGCTGTCTTATTCTATGTTTGTTTATCATCAGGCATATTTTTTAGAGTTTTACGTCTTTGTGTAATATAAATACTTCACTCTTTTTATTTTGCGATTAGAATAACAAAAATAAAGTGCTAAATATTTTATTAAAAATTTAGGTTTCTTTGTTTGAGAGTTGAAAGGTAATAAAGTACAAAGCAGGGGTTCTCAAATTATGGTACGTGAAGCTGTATTTACTGGTACGCGAATGTCTGATACTGATATGTGAAATGAAAAAAATATATACAGCATATGAAATTTAAAAAAAAAAACAGCTCAATGCCCCCTCCCCCTCCACTTTCTTGATTTGTCAGTATGCCAGCTCCGTCTTTGTTATTACTGCTTTCACAACGTTTTAGCTCTCTGTTATTTAATGTAATTTTGATTAGTATTTTAAAATAAATGGAACTAATGCATCGGTAGCTGTTGAACTGACCTTTCATTCCACCTTAAAAAAGAAAACGTTTTCTTCTATTACTATATTATATATGAGTATTATGCATATTATTTATTTCAATGAGCTTCGAACTCGCATTAATAAACAGTTTATTTTCAGAAGGTATGTGAATTTCTTGTATAGGTTATTCATTTATTAAATTTCCTTAAGTGTATTTTACTATTTGTATAAACATAGTATCCATGTAACAAACAAATGACAGCAATATATCATTAAGTATTGTACCTTTTTTTCTACCAAAACCTTGTATTTTGATAATGTAAATATTATTAAAATGTAATGATGATGCTACCTATTATTTGAATGTTAATATAAAGCAATCAATATAAATGCCAATTTAATAATGTAATCATGTAATTACATGCAGTGAAATCTTCTCAGACATAAGCACAAAAGACTGAAAAATATTTCGTTTTAGACATATTCCGTTTACACAGGTTTTTCTGTATCAGATTTGTGTTTGTCACCGGGTGGTACGCAGAAGTATGAATCTTTATTTAGTGGTACGTCGGTCTAAATGTTTGGGAACCCCTGTTATAAAGCATTGATCACTCGTTGCAGTAAGCAGTAGCTTGAAACATGATATAAATGCTTCACTCTTTCTTTCTGCGAGTACGTGATAAATCCATTAACATCATAAAAATTAAAGCAGTGTTAGTTTGGAAAATGAATTTATTTTTAAATTAATTTTCGAAAACAGGAACTATAAACTGTGACTTTTTAAAGATAAATCGGTTTCATGATGCTTTAAATATTACAATCCAAAATTTCAACCCATTCTCTCAAATTTTAAAGACTTCCTGTCTGGTATCCGAAGGTAAAATTTACTTAAGTATACAAATATGATGGCAAAATTTGGTGTTATTATACAATAATTTAAATTTCCTTAATCTTCTTCATGTAGAAGCCATTCTAATCAGAATTTAATTATGCCATTACTCAGTTGACGTTATTACTAATTCATTGGTATCAGACTCATTCTTATAAGACGATTTGCTGTAGAGTGAAAGGATGATAATTGTTTTTGTTTTTTTAGAACTGTGAAATGCTGACTACGCCGCAAAATCTCGATCAACACAAGTTCAGTACTAAGATCTTTTCGCACAAATATTACACGTTTCAATCAAAATAAAACAGGCGGTAGGTGCATTGCAGAAGCTGCAATTCTCTCTTATAATTTCGAAATAGAGCACAAGAGAAATTGCTCTTGTGTTCTCTTGTGCACAAGAGAAATTGCTCTTTATAATGGTGTTATAATGGGATGGGCCGTGTTTCGACGCAGCAGAGACATTTTCACCTTTAATACCAAGAACGAAGATTTATGTGAATTGAATTTTTATTCAATCAGAAAACTCTTCAGTATATAGTAGAAAAATATATTAACAGCATATAACCTTTTGGCAATTACAGTATTTTGCAATGTCAAAGAGGGCGTACACAAGATCTTGTGATCATGATGATCATGCTTCCCTTTAGGGAAGAGTACGAACATATATGCAAAGTAAAATTTAATTATTTGGTCACCTTCCAAATGTAAATGTTGAATTTATTACTCATTGATTTTTCAGGGGAAGAGTTCCACATCTTATTCTGTTTTTTTTTTTTTTTTTTTTTTTTTTTTTTTTTTTTTTTCAAACTTTTTTTGGCCATAAATGTTTCGATGTTGTTGTTGCGATCTTCAGTATTTGAGGTTGCTTTTTTTATTACTTGAATGCTACTGGTGGATAAGTAATAATTTTGCATACATATTTCTTATAATTAATTCTTTTAAATATATAATTATCTGTGTTTTTTTGAACGATATTTTTTGTAGATTTAATATTATGTAAACATATTTTTTGTGCATTTTTTTATGTTTTAAGATGTATATAAGATGTATATAACGATAAACTTTATAATATAATGTTATGTTTTAATTTCACATGCATAATAAGTACATCAAATATCAAATATATAAAATTATAAATATATATACATATGTATATAGTATCTACTAAAAAACAACTTTTCAAAAGTAAAAAAAAAGCCAAGCAAAAAAAAAAAAAAAAAAAAAAAAAAAGAAAAAAAAAGAAAAGAAAAGAAAAAAGGTGAAAGTTGTGGCTAAAAAATAGTGTGATATCAAATTTCCAAGCTTATATTGCGGTACTTATTTAACATTTTTTGATAAAAATTTACCATATGTAAGTCGAGTACCTAAGTATGCGTTGATAGAAAGCCTTTTCTCCTTTACTAAATACATCATAACGTGTTTCTGAAAATTAATTTTTTTTAAATCATGCATGATGGGCTTGGCGGCCATCTTTCCACATTTTACACAAATTTATAAGCACACAAGTTCATTGTTAAGATTGGAAGTTCGAAATTGTTACTAAAGCAAACATTTTATTCTTTTAATTTAGGAAAATGAGTGCCTAAAAATTTGTGTCTAAAAATAAAGCTGAAGTAACTTCAGGTTTCATCTTATGATTCTCTTTTTTCGGAGGGGGGTTATTTAATTAGTTAAAGCAGTAAAAATCAATTTGTTTTTTCAAAATAAAAAACTTTCTTAATTTATCTGTCTGTAGCTAAAACTATAAGTTCGAAATTCTTAATAATGCAAATATGTTACGAGCTTGAGTGCTTAGAAATTTGTGTAAAATATGGAAAGATGGCCGCCAAGCCCATCATGCATGATTTAAAAAAAATTAATTTTCAGAAACACGTTATGATGTATTTAGTAAAGGAGAAAAGGCTTTCTATCAACGCATACTTAGGTACTCGACTTACATATGGTAAATTTTTATCAAAAAATGTTAAATAAGTACCGCAATATAAGCTTGGAAATTTGATATCACACTATTTTTTAGCCACAACTTTCACCTTTTTTCTTTTCTTTTCTTTTTTTTTCTTTTTTTTTTTTTTTTTTTTTTTTTTTTTTTGCTTGGCTTTTTTTTTACTTTTGAAAAGTTGTTTTTTAGTAGATATCAGTTCTTTTTTTAAAACAAATGATATATAACTGAAATAATTCTACTAGCTCAAATTAAAATTAGTCCTTGTATAGCCTTTATAAGCAGGGAGCAAGCACAATATTATACATTTTGTTTACCTATCATTCATTTTTTATAGTGATTAATAATTTAAAAGTAAGGAAAGTCAATTTCTTCTTTCAAAGTATCAGTCTTTCTCAATTTATATCTCCTTAAAATTTTCTACGAAAGATGAAAATTTAGTAAAAAACAGAGTCGAAATAAAATATATATTTACAGTTAGTCTGTCAGTTAATTGTTTTTTCTAACTTTTTTTGCTGACGGTTTTGCAAAATAAATTTACCTTTACAAATACCTACGGTTAATCCGAGAATGAAAACCCGCAGGCATCTAAAGAATCGAAGATCTGTAAATCTAGCAATTCTAGACATAATAAAGGAACATTTTTGATAAAAAAAATCTAAAAATTTAAAGATATAAACTGTACATATAACTTCATCTTCATTTAGATCGTGTTATAGAGAAGAAAGAATAAATATGTAATTTTACTCAAGTCTGTTTATCCATACCTCTTTGCATAAATGTGAGGATATTAATTTACTATAAAATTTCCCCTAAATTGATTATCTTTAATAGTCTATTATTAAAGCCGCATATACATTAGAATTAAATATTTTTCGGTTAAAAATTGCCTGAAATCTATAGTTTTATCGTTCGTTAAATTTGTTTGTTTTTTTTATGCCCAGACTCTTTTTCTGAACTCTGACAAAAGATCACAGACATATTGAAGCTATCCAAATTCTTATATCTTTCTATCGTATTTCCTTTTTTGAGGGTGGTGTGAGGAAGAGCCTAAGGAACTTCGTTTTGTTCTCAGAATTCTGAATTATTCATTCAAAAGATCTACCTACATAAGTCTTGTTGCAGAATTTTCATTAGTTAAGAGTTGCATCAAGTTATACATCATGTGAATCTATTAAATTAATTTTGTGAAATACTAGACGGGAGCCATTGATATTTCCAGACCATTTGCCTACATTTTAAACTTGAGTCATTTACTACTATTCATTAATTTTCTATACGAATTAAAGAAGTCGTTGTTTCCATGCCAACTGTATCTTTCACTATTGCTTGCCTGTTTGTTTGTTTGATTTATTGATACATACATCATATCACATGCGGACCACGGCGGGATTCGAATCTGCTTCCACCTACGCTCTCAAGCGATTAGCGGCATTGTGTCTTATCCACTCAGCCACAGTGGGCCACTATTGCTTTCTCCAATGCCCAGATACTCAAATTTAACCAACTGCACTTAGAATCATGATCATAACACAGAACATTTATATGTTAGAGCAGTGTTGCCAGTGGGCTACTTTTTTAAATTCAGATTTCTTGATTGCCAGCACTTATTATAAACGGTAAAATTCCCATTGTTTTCGCCTTAATTAATATGTCATTAAATAAGGCACATTTTACAATTTCAAAAAAGTGGTGCCAATCAAGTATCTGAGTTTAAAAAAAGTAGCCCATCTGGCAACACTGTGTTAGAGTGGTGACATATGCACAAGTCGTGTACTCATATTCAATTTTTTGTCCAAAGTACGGTAACTCAGTTTTCAGTAATAGACGAGGAAGATTTCAATTAAACTAACCAGAAAAGTTAACAAACATTGGCTTCCTGATTTGATTTTATTCAAAATTGTTTTAACCAACCAAAGTTAATGTCCGGGATCCAGATAAATTTTTCTCTGTTAGTAAAATTACATTGACCAATCAGTAGCCTTTATCCTTGCAGGCTTTTCGGTGTTTACTGGAAACATCAAAAAGTTCGGAAAAATGCAGACGTCTGATTGATCAATCCCATCCCGCTAATAGCGAAATATCTATCTTGATCCCGGCCTATTCAACGCCCTTTAAATATTGGAGAAAGCCTTGACACGTGTCAGAAAAACGTCACACAAAGCAGGCAAAACAAAGAAGAAAAATCATTCATTGGCTCGTTCATATTCACGAGCCGATGAATGATTTTGTTTCTTTGCTTTGCCTGCTTTGTGTGATGTTTTCGTGACGCGAGTCAAGACTTTCTCAGATATTTAGGATGCTTTGGCGTATTTCACCACCATGAAGTTATGAAAGGAGAGGAACAGACATGTCAATCTTCCCGTGTGAAAAACTAGTTACAAAAAAAAAAAAACCGAGTTATTTCCCTCTCTTCTGCCCTTTTCTCTCTTGATTTTGACCGATAGCAGCCCATTTAGCAGTCTCCAGTACAACATGCCGCTATATACGGTGGACGCAGGAGGGAGGGTGTTAGAGCGACCAATGACATAATAGGCCAGTTCATGATGTTTAAAAGTCACACGCAGTTGGATCGAGGCTAACGAAAAAGACAGGCTACCGCGGTGGGTCCGATTCTTCTTTTTTTACAAACCGCTGGAGTCACGTGGTGCTCTTTTCACGCACCTTCTTTGGTGCATTCGAGCATCACGTGACTCCAGCGGTCTGTAAAAAAAGAAGAATCGGACCCACCGCTGTAGCCTGTCTTTTTCGTTAGTCTCAGAGTTGGATCATCTTTACACGATGATTAGTACAAAGCTGCGAGCCGATTTTTTTTGTGTCCATTGCCGTGTACAGATAATCAACTCCGTGTGACGTTATGAACTGGCCTTATATGTTGTTGGCCACAGTTTAGGAACAGCTACAAATGGCTTCATCTATATCTACTCCGAGGTAAACGAAAAAGACAGGCTACCGCGGTGCTACAGCGCCTAGAATATATAGTGTGGAAATCGGCTATCCCAGTAATACTTTAAAAAGTGCTAATATATTGGATCTCTTAAATTTCAAATGATGCTGAAATCCAATGAGTCGATCATAGCGATATCTGCAGGATATTTCCTAAAACTTCATGACGATTTGGTAACAGCGTCTAGAATACCTAGTGTGGAAATATTTTATTAAACAACGCTAAAAATTTGTATCCCGTAAATGATCGACGATACTGCTAAAATTCCAAGTGTCGATCGCAGAGAAATCTGCGGGATTTTCGTATTACATTGTATAGACTAGCAATATCTTTCAGTTATGGAAAATATCCTGCAGATGTCGCTGCGATTTGTATATTTCAGCAGCATCGTTGCACATTTAAGGATACAATATTTTACCACTTTTTTAAGTATTACAGGGATAGCCAATTTCCACACTATATATTCTAGGCGCTATAATTTGGTCTAGACGCTGTAGCGTTTTTTTTTTTTTTTTTTTTTTTTTTTTTACATTTTATTAACATACATCTGACCTGTGTGCTTGGCGTCAAGCCCGCTGTAATAATACGATGTTTACTTTGAAAGTTTATCACAGATGTCGCTGCGATCAGCTCCCTGGATTTCAGCGTCAGTGCACATTTAAGGGATACAACTTTTTAGCGCTGCTTGGATAGCAAAATTCCACAGTATGTATTCTAGACGCTATAGCGGTGCATTACACGTGTCTCATTCTTCTTTAAAAAATATCCTGCAGATGTCGCTGTAAATGACTGTTTGGAATTCAACATCGTTGTACATTTAAGGGATTCACTATTTCCGCGCTTTTTTAAGTATTGCTGGGATAGTCGATTTCTACAACATATAATCTAGGCCTATAACGGAGCTATAGTACAGCGCCTAGAAGATACAGTGTGGAAAACGGCTATTCCTATAATGCTTTAAAAAGGGCTAAAAACTTGTATCCCATAAATCTCCAACAATGCTCAGCGGCAATATGCTGATACGAGCGCCATCTCGTAACTCTTCTCAATATAAACACTGAGTTTTCAAAAATTATAGAATGTTAAATATCGGAAACTATAAATATAAGATATTTTGGTCTGTTATAAGCTAATTTAGTTAAGGAATGACGTGAAATAGGTTAAAGAGTCTCTTTTAGAATGACTATCGTTTTTAAATCACTACGATGGCGCTACTATCGACATTTTGTTATTCAGCATCGTTGTACATTTATGGGATTCAATTTTTTAGCACTATTCTGTAGCCGTTTTCCACACTGTATCTTCTAGGCGCTGTAGCTATAGTATCTTGAAGATATAGTTTAAAAATCGGCTTATTAAAAAGGTGCTAAAAAATTGTATCCCATAAATGTTGAACGAGGCTGAACGATGAATGTCGATCACAGCGACATATGGTAATTCCAACGTAACTATTTCAACGTCAATATTTTTAACAGTGTAGAATATATAGCGTCGAAATTGGCTATCCCTGTAATACTTAAAAAAGTGCTAAAATATTGTATCCCTTAACTGTGCAACGATGCTGCTCAAATATACAGATCACAGCGACATCTGCAGGATATTTTCTCAAACTGCAAGATATTGCTAGTCTATACAATGTAATACTAAAACCCGCAGATGTCGCTGTGATCGATACTTGGGATTTTAGCAGTATCGTCGCACATTTAAGGGATACAAATTTTTAGCGTTGTTTGGATAGCATATTTCCACACAAGGTATTCTAGACGCTGTAGCCATACTTTCGGCAAAAACTTGAAATGAGCATGATTCCTGTGCATATATCACCACTCTTATGTATGAAGGCTCTCTGTTATGGTGTTGATTCTGAGCGCTCTTTGTTAAATTTCTATATTTGTGTTTTAGAGAAAGCAATACAGAAAAGTACTGTTACTATGGAAACAACAACTTCTTTAATATTGAAAGGTATAGCAAAGGAGTTCAGAATCAGTGCCTTAAATAGTTTCGAATATGTATTGTTGTTATGACAATTAATACCCTACCTGGATGTGGAAATGCAAAATTGTGTTCAACATAATGGAGGATATTCCATCTACATTTTGATCACGTGGTCAAGGTAAAAACTTCTATCGTAAAGAAAGGGTGGTTCCGTAGACGTGCAATGTAAATCACCGCTAGCCAATGAAACGGTTCACGAGGCAAAGTAGTAGTATCTTCCCTTCTTATCAGATAGAAGTTCCTTGGATAAATTACCGGTATCACGTGACTTTTTCAGCCTCGAACCCATATTTGGAATATCCTCCATTGTGCGCAATCTAGATAGATTTTTGGCTGTCAGAGAAACGAGATTCATCAATCAGAAGCCTGCTTTTTTGTGAACTTTTCGCTGCTTGCAGAAATGCAGGCTATTGATTGGCGATTCTCGTTTCGCTAACAGCGAAAAATCTATCTGGATCCTAGCCTACATTTCTACAAACATTGCACTTCATCCACGGCACTAAAAAAAATGACTCAAAACTTTCATACCATAGGCCGGGATCCACAAACAGCAAATATTCTCAAACATACAGGCTTCTGATTGGTCAAACTCATTTCGCTAACAGCGAAAAATCTATCTGAATCTCAGCCATACTTATCTTCGATGAAATCAATGCAGAAGGATAATATAAAAGAAAAGTATAAGATTTCTAAAATATTTTGGCGGGTTTATTGCTATTTGGCATAATTTGTAAACTTTAGAACTAATTAATAGTTTTTCGCTAATTATGAATAGAAAATTAATGTTTTTAAAGCTGAATTTTATAAAAGCACGTAGATTGAGTAAATATCTATCCAAAAATTCAATCCTTACTTTTTTCTGTCCATTATTTAAGTCTCTACCTCGATTGAAACATAAGTTGTGACGAAGAAATTAAATCGGTCATTTTCAGTATCTCGACGTTATTTTAAAAAATCTATATCTCTGTTTATAATTAATTTATGAGGATGCATTTGATCTCAAATTGAAGATCTTCTTTATTAGGTCCTTCTAGTGTTGGTTTTATTTTTCTGCGATGATTGCTTCTTTTGATATGGGAAATTTTACGCTGGCATATTTCGTTCATTTAACATGGAGAAGTTGTCATCAGTATAATAAGCAGTTACGGTGTCTTGCCTTATTCTTGGCGTTTGTTTGTTTGGCGGGGTTAGCATTTTTTTTTCAGCTTGGCTTGGCAGAACGACCGTCCTGCTTGATCTATTTATAAGTATATAATACGTATTTATGTGTGCATATATATATATATATAAGCTCAGAAAAATCAAAAGTAAAACTAAAAGTAAAATATAAAAATAAAAATAAAAATAAAATCCATGCGATAAGCGCTACAGCTGCATATAACCACACAGATTATATATAGCACATTATGTTTTAAATGCGTTTGTCGGACCCAGAATCCTGCACCATAAATAAACTAAGTATAACCATAAAACATCCAAGAAATTTAAACAGATATAACCTGAACAAGAAAAAAACAACAAAAGGCTGTGGCCTCTTCAGCGGTGGGCATTTTAGAAAGCACAGCAATGTTTCAGATTAATTACAATTTACAACAAACTATTATTCAGTAGTGGCAGTGGGTTTCGGCCAGAGTGTCGCAAAGCATAAATCAAATGCATAAAAACAATTGAAAGCATATAGCGAACACTCCCCCACCGAACCCGACGCCACAATAAACAGTGCATCTCGAAGATACAACTGATTCAGAACGTATGTGTAATGTATACTGAAACAATAAAATTATTTTACCCAAATCCGAGCAACACAGCCACAAAAAACAATAACTAAATTCCAGTGATCCATAATCTGTCCATAAACGTTCCATGTCTGTTGCCACACAATTGCAGACATCCTTGTAAAACCGTCCAAAAAAGGCTTTAGGTTATACAAATCATTAACTGTCAATCGCATAGCAACTCCTCAAAAATGAAGACTGTCTGTAAAACTAGTATATTTATTAATGAAATTCAAAGGTATATTGTTTTTATAATACAAAATGCTGGTTAAATTAAAAAGTTCTTTAAAAAATAATTTTTTATTCGAACAGAGTTTATAGTAGCGAAAAATCTGACCTATTATGATATTGACGTAAACGCGTTTATGGATATTTGAACTCCAATTAACTAAATGGTTAACTTCAAAATTAAAGTTATCCCGTTTATTATAAATTGATATGTGTATACCGTTTGAAATGTTTATTTTCAAATCAAGATAATCAGCAGCACTATTATTTTCATTTGTTTTTTTCAAAACCAGCATATCAGGATAAATGTTACATGATATCCCCAAAAAATCGCGATCACAGTTCAAAATTATCAAATCATCGATATATCTAAAAGCCAGAAAATTAACATCTTTATTGACACTACAAAATTGAAATTCATAATAAAATAAAAATAAGTTAGCTGCCGTTGAAGAATAACTTGTTCCCATTCCTATTCCATTATTCTGTAAATATATATTTGAACCTGTATAAACATAGTTGTTATATAAACAAAAATTACATAATAATTTAAATAAATTAAAATCTAAATCTGTGTCAGCTATAATTAAATCGACAACCTTTAAAAGGACATCATTTAACCCTGCAATAGGAATGTTTGTGAAAAGATTCTCAAAATCATATGTCTGGACACTTTGTATATCATCTTTAATTAGTTCATTCCTGATCTCATAACTGTTCAAAATAATCCAATACATATTACTATCTTTATACTTAAATTTTAGTATATTTAAAATCTTTTTTAACATTTCCTCAAATTTGCTATTAAATCCGTTTCCAATGCTGTTTACATTACTACAAATAAATCTGTACTTAATTGGTATCTTATGAAATTTAGGTGTTACGAAAAGAAAAGGAAATAACAAATTTTTTACTTTAGGCAGAGGAATATTAACCTTTTTTGAAAAGGCCAGATGTTTCTTAATCAGTGTCTGAATAGTAGATTTATACAAACTGTAGGTGACATTATTGTTAAGCTCAGTAAATATCATATTAGCATAATAGCTTTTTCAAATAACTGCAAAATTGTTAGATGCTTTATCGACTGAACAAAAAACAAAGGTATTTTTTAATTTCGATATTTCCTTCTCTAAATTTGCATTTATTCTATGGTAAGTGTAATTAGAAGAATCATTCATATATTTTATTTGAAATGATTTAAAATCATCCAATATTTTAAATTTTCATTCATTGAAAAGGGGGATAGGTTTATTGAATTTGTAACTTAAATTGAGTATAAACATATGTAATTCAGATTTGAATAGATTGAAAGATTTTTTTAAATTAATCTTCTTGTTTAATCTAAATTTAGTACCGTATTTCATTAATTGTTTCAATTCATCGTTGGATATAAAACCAAGGTCACCTGTAACTATATGCTTTGCATTTTTATCGTAAAAGGATGATTTCTGAAAATTCCCACATTCTCAAGACAAATTCAAGTAGGAGTCCAAATCCTGTGCAACTTCTCTATAATTAAATAATTTATTACCCAAGGTATTTGTATATTTGTAAGTTGAAATAATAGACACATTTTTAACTGGAAAAATTTCATTGTGTCTGGTAACAATTTTATTTAGATATAAGTTATCAAAACTCTTTTGCTGAAATGTACAAACGAAGTATATTTTATCCGTTTTAAACTCTTGATATTTACCTATTTTATATAATAAAAAGTCCGTTAATAAATCCTTAAACTGTGTGTTATCACTAGTAAACTCTTTAATCTTCTGCTGCAATCTTCGTAAAAGTTTAAATTTTAGACTGAATAAAATAGTTTTAATTTCTTTAATATTGTAATTTTTATTAAAAAGATTGTATAAGTCATGCAATACTATGGCTGGATTTATATTTTTATATTTGACAAACAGTTCCCTTTTCAATGAATGGAAATTTAAAATATTGGATGATTTTAAATCATTTCAAATAAAATATATGAATGATTCTTCTAATTACACTTACCATAGAATAAATGCAAATTTAGAGAAGGAAATATCGAAATTAAAAAATACCTTTGTTTTTTGTTCAGTCGATAAAGCATCTAACAATTTTGCAGCTATTTGAAAAAGCTATTATGCTAATATGATATTTACTGAGCTTAACAATAATGTCACCTACAGTTTGTATAAATCTACTATTCAGACACTGATTAAGAAACATCTGGCCTTTTCAAAAAAGGTTAATATTCCTCTGCCTAAAGTAAAAAATTTGTCATTTCCTTTTCTTTTCGTAACACCTAAATTTCAAAAGATACCAATTAAGTACAGATTTATTTGTAGTAATGTAAACAGCATTGGAAACGGATTTAATCGCAAATTTGAGGAAATGTTAAAAAAGATTTTAAATATACTAAAATTTAAGTATAAAGATAGTAATATGTATTGGATTATTTTGAACAGTTATGAGATCAGGAATTCTGGGTCCGACAAACGCATTTAAAACATAATGTGCTATATATATATATATATATGCATGTATAATTACGCACATAATATATATAAATATACTAAAAATATAACTTTTATAATATAAAAATGTTTATAAAATTTAAAAACCATTTTTTCCACCATATTGAAAAAGTGGTAAGATGCTAAAACCACCTTTTACCGCCATTTTGGATTCCTTCGCCAAGAAGCAATTAACATTAAATGAACTCCAACACTAATTCAATCACGCATTGGAAGAAAATTAAATCATCCCACCAATAAGCTGTAAACGTTCAAGGAAAAATAATCAACTAATTGTAAAATCTGATACGGATGATAATACATAAATTTTATTGAAGAAAATTGAAAAAATAGAAAAGATTAAAGAAAAGACAGATATAACCTTCAAATTAACGGATCTTAGGACAATTATTGTCCTGGGTATTCCAAGAAGCACACCTTCAGAAAAACTTATCAAATATTTTATCGATCAGACCTTTGATCCAAATATTATGACCAAAAGAACCCTACAAAATGAAAAATCCTACAATTACCATCTAGTCCTGGAAGCAGAAAGTACAACAGCAAAATTCATTTTATGCCATAAAAGTCTACTAATCGGATTTAATGAATGTAAAATAAGTCCCTACCGTCCAATAATCGTATGCAGCACATGCCAACTATAATGGTCACTCTCACGCCAACTGTAGGAGAGGCCCAATATGCGGGTTATGCGCAAGTGATCATCTGATCTCGGTGTGTCCAGTGCGAAATGACCCATCACGGCTCTGCTGTACCAACTGTTCATACTCATCAAATTATTTCCAACATACCGCAGACTCAAGAAGTTGTCCAGTTTATCAAATACGTCTAAAACACGGGAACTTTCCAAGAACGTTTTAAGAAAATGTTTATATTTAATAAATCTCCCTATAATAACTTTAACATCCCGCTGGCCCCGTTGCACACTCATTGTGGAGCTCCCGGCTGTATTTCTCTGTGCTGTAAATTTCCTTGTGTGTGCTATCTCGTCCCTGTATATATTGACGATGACTTATAAACGGGCGCTTGACGCCAAGCACACAGGTCAGATGAATGTTAATAAAATGTCAAATGTCAAATAACTTTAACACATTATTACAAATTTTACTGGACTCTGAAATTGAATTTAATAAATGGGACAACGTACAGTGTGTGTAAAATCTATAAGGACAGCAAAAATGTTGATAAATTGAAAATGCGACAAGTGAAATGGTAATTTAATGTTGATCATAAAGTGGAAATACTAATATAAAAGTCAACAGAATGTATCTGTGTCCTTTTTCTTGCGAAAAAATTATAATTTTGCAAAAAAACGCTAATTTTGACTGTGTAAAAACTTTAAGAACACCTGTATTTTTTTTTTTATAGAAATGGTATATATAATTATTATTAAGGATCGACCGAAACAGGTTTTTAATGCCGAAACCGAATTTTGGAGATCTTCCTATTTTACGAAAATTTTTTCCTAAAAACGAAAACGAATATGTCCAAAAACTTTTTAAAAGTAATTAAATTGTTTGTATTACAGTAATTAAAAAAATACATAAATATATTATTAATTAATTACACGTACTTATTAAATATGCATAATAATTAAATAATTATGCGTATTTATGAAATATACATAATTATTAATTAATTATACGTATGGCCAACCTTTTCCGCTTTTTTCTGAATTAAATTTATTGAAAATCACTTTTAAATTTGTCCGGTGATGTATTTTTAATTTAAAAAATCCGTTCTGGTCGATTTTCGGAAGGGTATTGGGACCTCCGACGGGCGAGTGGAAAGCCGCGCTGCGCGAATTTTGATATTATTAAACAGATGTTTTATAGACAACCTTCATATTACAAATGTATTAAACAAAAGGGTTTCTATAAAAAAGGTAAAATTTTGTAAAATTGCGTGCACTAATGTTAGAGAAAATCATTCGTTACTATTTAGTAATATCCGATATCGTGACAACCAGTTACTTCATTTCAACTACAAAAATCTTCAAATGTTAGGTAGCTTTCTTTACAAAAAAGCTACCTATTGTAGCCGTTCGGAGGAAAGCGATTTCAAAAAATTTTGGTATATTTTCATCGATCATGACCCCCAGACCCCGAAACCACCCTCCGTTCAAAATTGATATATATATATATATATATATATATGTATATATATATCTGACCTATGTCACATTGTAACTCCCGTAATTATGAACCGATTTCGATGTAATTCGGTGTGTACATAGTACATACCAATGTCTCGACCGAGTTTGTTGGCCATCTTCATCCGCCGTTTTGTTTCAAAATGGCGGCCATTTAAAATGTTTAAAAAACTTTAAAACTTGAAATGTGGTACCAAAAAATTAAAAATGGTAAAATATTTTTTCTTATGTATTTGACCTTTATACAAAGATTCCGGAGCAGTTTTTGTTTCGTCTATATCTTAAAAAATGGCTGAGTTATAGCATTTCGAATTTCTAGCGTTGCTGACATTTTGAAACGTCCTGATTTTTGTCACGCGATAAAAGGCGTATTTATGAACCGATTTGGATGTAATTCGGTGTGTACATAGTACATACCAATCTCTCGACCGAGTTCGTTGGCCAGCTTCATCTGCCATTTTGTTTCAAATGGCGGCCATTTTAAATTTTTTTTTAAATTTACAATTTTAAATGTGGTACCAAAAAATAGAAAATGGAAAAATATTTTTTTCTTATGTATTTGACCTTTATACAGAGATTTCGGAGCAGTTTTTGTTTCGTCTATATCTTAAAAAATGGCTGAGTTATAGCATTTTGAATTTCTAGCGTGGCTGACATTTTGAAACGTCCTGAATTTTGTCACGCGATAAAAGGCGTATTTATGAACCGATTTGGATGTAACTTCGTTTATACATAGTACATACCAATGTCTCGACCGGGTTCGTTGGCCAGCTTCACCCACCATCTTGTTTAAAAATGGCGGCCATTTAAATTTTTAAGAAAAATTTAAATTTGAAATGTTGTACCAAAAATTGAAAATTGAAAAAAATATTTTCTTCTTATGTGTTTGACCTTGATAAAAAGATTCGGGAGCAGTTTTTGTTTCGTCTATATCTTAAGAAATGGCTGAGTTATAGCATTTTGATTTCTAGCGTGGCTGACATTTTGAAACGTCCTGATTTTTCTCACGTAATAACAGGCGTATTTATAAACCGACTTGGATGTACCTTGGTGTGTACATAGTACATACAAATATCTCGACCGAGTTCGTTGGCCAGCTTCATCCGCCATTTTGTTTCAAAATGGCGGCCATTTAAAAAAAAATAAAAAATTAAAAAATTAAAATGAGATACCAAAAAATTGGAAAATGAAAAATATTTTTTTTGTATGTGTTTGACCTTAATACAAAGATTCCGGAACAGTTTTTCTTTCGTCTATATCTAAAAAAAAATGGCTGAGTAATAGCATTTTGAATTTCTCTTGTGGCTGACATTTTAAAACGACCTGATTTTTGTCACGCAAAAACAGGCGTATTTATGAACCTATTTGGATGTAACATGGTCTGTACGTAGTACATACCAATGTCTCGACCGAGTTCGTTGGCCAGCTTCATTCGCCATCTTGTTTCAAAAGGGTTGCCATTTAAATAAATTAAATTTAAAATTCAAAATGAGGTATTAAAAAATTGGAAAATGAAAAAGATTTTTTTATGTGTTTGACCTTGATACAAAGATTCCGGAGCAGTTTTTGTTTCTGAAAATTTGTTCTTTTGTTGATATCTTAAAAAATGGTTCATTTATAGCACTTTGAATTTCTAGCATGGCTAACATTTTGAAACGATCTTGTATTTGTCACGCGATAACACACGTATTCGCCTATTTCGATGTAAGAAGGCATGTGGATAGTATACATCAACACCTCGACCAAGTTCGCTGGCCAGATTCATCAGCCATCTTGTTTCAAAATGGCGGCCATTAAATTAAAAAATATATATATATTTAAAGTGGGGTGCAAAAAAATTAGAAATTGAAAAAGGTTTCTTTCTTAAGTATTTGATCTTGATATAAGGATTCAGGAGCATTTTTTGTTTGTCTTTACCTTAAAAAATGGATCAGATATAGCAGTTTCAATTTCTATTGTGGGTGACATTTTGAAAAATCTGATTTTTTGCATGCGACAGCACTCCTATATATTAACCGATTCCGATGTGAGTGAGCATGTGCACAGCAATTACTAAGGTCTCGACCAAGTTCACTGCTTATCATCATTAACCATGTTGTCTTAAAATGACAGGCACTTTAAGAAATTGCCGAATTTGGCAGCCAAATATAAGTTACTTTAAAGAAAAGCAGCTTGGATAAAGCTCACTAATTTCGCGAAATTCTCATTCATTATATTGATAAAAATTAGTATTGAATCTCCTATATTCGGTTTCCACTAAATTGAGCTTCGTGTGTTTGCATGATATAAGTTGGCTTTTTTTAAATAAGGATTATGAAAGCTACCTCTTCCTCCCGGCACTGGCCGGAAGGACTTTTGTAATAATGCAACATCTATATTATTAAAAAATATATAATAAGAAAAGCAGGCAGAGAGAGAGTTCGAATTTACTTAACTTAAGAAATGATGCCGGTTGTTAAAAATACTTACATTGAAGCAAAATACAAACCGAAAAAGTAAAATACAAACATTTCTTAATATACGAAAATGTTATATAACCACATATTAAAATATACAATAACCACTTCTAAGTTACCCACGATTCCTAAAAGCGTCCGTTTTTTTATGAACCTCAGAAGCCAATATATTTTCAAGATTTAAAGAAGCATTTACAAAAGCTGTTTCTAATTTGCTTCAACTTATTTTCGGAAATGTTTCAAGGAAATTTTTATAGTGTACTAATGAGTATTCTCAAACTTGAATATCGTTGGTTTTTAGGACAAAACTCTATCCGAACGAAACTCCGTTTTACAACCTATCCGTAGATATATTAGTTGAGGAGATCGGACACATAGCACCCGAGATAGGTAGGCGCCTCTGGCGGTAAAAATTGGAACTAAAATATGGACGGCTATGGTGCATAATATGAAAGAGTGGTCAAAGGAGTGTTGGCAAAATTTAGAAAAGTTCTCGCCGGGTGAAAAGGGTAGAGGTTAGAAAAACTACTAAAAACACAGAAGTTAGAACCCGGAAGGGTAAATAATATAAGACTTTTTAAAAATTTTATCATTTTTCGTGTGATCGCAAGTGTTCTGCTATAAGATGCAAAATTTGACATCTCCAACTTAATTATGGGCTGAGTTAGAAAAATTGCTTAAAATACACAAGAGGGGTAAATATAAGACTTTTTCAAAGTTTTATGATTCGTCGTTTGGTGTGAGGTGTACAGGTATAAATATCCAAAATTCCAAGCATCTAACATATAAAGTTTTTGAGAACGGGCTCTGTGACAGACAGACAGACAGACATACATACAGAGGAGAGAGACGAATAGGGTTTCGTCAGATGAACGAAACCCTAAAAAGCATACTGAACAAATCTTATTTCTATGTTTCCATTTAATTGGAGATTTTCCAAATTTTAATTACTTCGTTAAACACCGACCATATCCTGGAATCTTAAGTGTTTTTTTCTGTTTAAGTGTATGTGACCTAAATAAACTAATTAAGAAAAACCAGTGAAGAAGAACATACAGTTATTTAATATAATCATCATAAATGTTAATGTACTGCGGTTAAAACCGTGAAAATATTAAAATTACAAGATTCAAATTTTACCGTTTATTTCGTTTCTCCACCTAATCAGAATTCAATTGCTACCTACAGAGATTATTTCACAAATAACTAAATGGTTTGGCAAATAATGGTATTTAATAGAATTACGCAACAAATCTTGAAAATTTTATGCATCAACCGGGGACAATAAAATTTCATACCGCATAGTTTCTTTAATGCTCATTATTCACGACTGATATTACTTATATCTCTCGAGACTTACATAACAGGTACAAATTAGCATAAACCAGACATTTAATCATAGAAATTCTGATAGATATATAATATACACATTACAACAGTAAACTTAATTTACCTGTTTTATAATAATTTTGGAATATGAAGTAAAATATGTAGATTTTTTTATGGATTTCTATCATTTTAATATTTATAATATTGATAATAAATGAGCGGTAAATATCTTCATGAATTGAATCTCAGTGTAATATAGTTTTAACTTTACTTTTAGAAAATATTATTCTGTATAGATTGCAGTATGTATAAAAAAAAGATTAATTTGTTGAAACAAATATCCGACTTGCAACAGGTGACTATATCGTATAACAGAAAAGCAGCTCCCACAGAGAATTCGTTTCAAATAGTGGTACCATGTAGTTAGTTCTAGAACGTTAAAATTTTCTTCTGTGAAAACACTCGAATCTTTTTGTTTACTGATTATACGCTAACGAGAATAAATTATTGACATTATAAAAGACTCACTTGTGCTGATGTTGATAAAAATTATTATTTCTATCGGGAGAGAAAATAAATCAAATAATACTTTCATCTTTATTCAAATGAAAAATGTTAAAAGGACTTTGAGACTTCATTTTTTAAATAATGAAGCAATAATAATTTACGCCTTAAATAGCTATCATTTTTTCAAGTTAACTCTTTCAAAAAATGTAAAATAATTACGTCTGACTTCAAAATTACTATAGATATAATTTTGTAGTTATGTATTGCGCACAAAAATTTTGAGAATTTTTAATTGTACGATTTTTTGCATTGCTAACTAGGTGTAGAACCAACAAATAGAAAAAGTTTCCAAACCGAGAATCGAGCCCGTGATAGCCAACAAATCATCTACAAAATATGCTAATCGGACGATATTCATACTTTCACCGTATATGCTGGCAATGCTGCATCAAGGTGGAATTTGTTCTAGAGCCACAATCCTTTGTCAATGATGAGACGAAATATATCTCAGCATTCTTGAATATATGCGCAGATGTAATTTTGTTGTTATGAATTGCGCTCGAAGATATTGAATATTTTTAATTGCTTGAATGTTTGCATTGCTAATTAGGAGTAAATCTAATAGAATGCAAAGGTAGCCAAGCTCGGAATCTAAAGCGTATCACTGGCATAGCGCACCAATGCTCGACCAACTAAGTTACTCGGACGATAACGAGCCTGCCACCATAACTTTTATATGTTGACAATCATCTGCAGCACAAGGTGTAATATCTTCATGATCCTCAATTCTTTATCAAACATGAGACGAAATAGATCTCAGAAACGGTGAATCGGTATACTGATAATATAATTTTGTAGCTATGGTTTACGCCTGAAAATATTGAACATTTTTAATTTCTTGAATTTTTGCATTGCTAACTAGGCGTAGAACCAACAGAGCGAAAAAGTGTCGGAGTGAAGGATGCCATGCTGAATATCATCCGAGTAACTTAGTTGGTAGAGCATTGCAGCGCTATGCCAATGACACGGGTTCGATTCCCGGTTGAATACATTTTCACTCTGTTAGTTCTAAGCTTAGTTAGAAATTCAAAAATTATTTCAATTAAAAGTAATCAATATTTCCGTGCGTAATTCATGTCCACAAAATTACATCTATATACTAATACGCATACGCTGAGATTAATTTCATCTTATATTTGCCACAGGATTGTGGTTCATGAACATAATCCATCTTTTGCTGAAGCTCCAGCCTGGGCAACATATAAGAGTGAGATGTGTCAACTTGGGTAAGGGTATCGTCCGAGTACCTTAATGGTAGATAATTGGCACGCTATGTCAATGACCCGGGTTCGATTCCCGGCTTGGACACTTTTTCACTCTGTTGGTTCTTCGCCCTGTTAGATATTCAAGGATTCATGCAATTAATATTCTAAAAATATTTTATAAGAAATCAGAGAATATGCAAGTTACTTTTAATATTACATATTAAAAAGTACTAGAATCAGGAATAATATATAAAATTTTGAAAATAAAATTTAACGATGCACACCATAATGCTGTTCTGAAAAATATTGTGAATAATGAATAAAATATCGAGAAAAATATCATAATAATATTTAAAACAAGATATCAGTAATTATGTTAAAAAATGTATTAGGTAATCAAATACTAAATTTTTAGGTAGAAAAAAATTAGCAGAAAAAAAAATTATAATTTTTGAGGTTCTATTAAATATAATAATTCTTTACACAATAAATTATGTTAATTAGCTGACCAACTTTTTCACGATGTTAGATTATCTTGATTATGAAATATTGCTCTCTTGCGGCTAATATGAGTAATTAAAACAGCAATTAACGGGCTTCTGCATCGATATTTTCCATTATACAAAAAATGACAACTAATTTCGTAAGTTCTAAAAGATGTCCATTATCTTAATTATTCATTTTGAAAATGATGTTCGGTAGCATAAGACTTAAAGAATTTTGTGGATTTTAAAAAGGAATGGAATATTGGTAGTAAAGAAAGAAAAATGTCGATTTGAAGAAGTTAACTAAAAATTCCATAGAATGTTTGAATGACCATTATCAATTACATAATGCATAATGATTGAAAAGTAAAATATTTAAAATATGTTTGTTAAAGAAATGAAATGAAGAGAAAATACAAATGATTGGTTAATAAAAGATGTTTGTAATAAAATTGCTCATTACAAATTATAAAGTCTCACATTATTTAAAAATCGTATATGTTTGTTTTTTTCTGAGAGTAAATACTCATTACTCTGTTTTTTCTTCGTATGTGCTAATAAATATTTGTATTTTATATACACTTTTTACAGTAGCAATTATATTTTGTGAATATTTATAAAAAAGTGTACCGATTTAAACAGTTATAATGAGTTTCGATTGCAGGAATTTTTTAAATGAAATTGCTGATGAATTTTGTTTGCTTGTCGGCAAATCCTTCATTTTCCACTGTAACATTAATTATATTCTTCAGTTTTTATGCATTTTAAATGCGTTATTAAAATATTTGGAATGCATTTTTCATAGAAAATGGTATGAGTAGCACATAGAGATGTTTTTTAGGGCCACGCCAAAGAATTCGAATACATTACCATATGTAGGATGTAATTTTTTTTATATACGTTTTATTGTCGTACATATGTTTCAGCAGGAACAAAGATTAAATATACGTATATGTTGCATTGAATAACTAACACATTAGAGGCTGAAAATAACATTTTTGATTCTTTTACGGCGACATGCATAAAATTTTGATACACAATGGTCAAAGGTTAATAATATTTCAGGTACGAATAATATTTCAGAACGAATCAACGAACGAACAAAATATGATAATTAGTTTTATGAGCGCATTTTCGTCAAGAGTAATACATACGTGCCATTTTTTTATCCATTCACAATATTACTTCTTTGCTATTTTAAATTTAAATTTACACGTGTTATATTATAAAATGTTATATGCGTTTTATATTATAAAATAAAAATATATCAGTGAGTAACGCCGGCGTCATATTGAAGGTAGCAACACCTAACTATACAAGTTTGCTTTTAACTTCTAAATGGTACACAATGACATTTTTTATAGCGTCGAATAGGGAAAAAATTTTCTTTAGAATGTAATTTGTTTCAAAACAGTATCTCAATTTACTATTTATTTCTCCTTTAAAAAATAATAAATTCTGATTTTTAGGGTTCCGTACTGAAAAAGTAAAAACAGAACCATTATAAGATCACTTCTGTATCTGTCTGTCTGTCACAACCCTTTTATTCGTAAACTATGCAACGTGGAAAGTTAAATTGGGGGAATAAAGATTATTGACCACATATTTACAGATTAATAAATATCCATAAATATATTTAGGAAAAATGCAGAGGGGCTAATTAAGTTACTTGAAAAAAAAAATCTTTTCTTTATATATCGTGTGAAGCCTTTTGTAACGCTGAAATCAAAAATATATTTCATTTAACTTTAGATATTACATTTTCAAAGTTATGATGGAAAATGTAGCGCAAAAATATGTCCCTCCCCCATCTAATTCCGAATCTATTGAAACTAGAATTAGGAAAAAATTAGAGGTAGTAGACATAAATTTAAGCCTTGCAGGAAATTTATAGCGATTACCCTATGTCACATAGTTTTTGAGAAAAATCGCATTATTTCGTTACACTCAAATTCCAATTTACGGGCTTCAGCAAAGATGTTGTGAGAGCTAGAGGTACCTATCGTAGCAGAAGCATAAAAGCATTGTTGATCATGAATTTCGGAAAAAATCATCTGTAATTAGCCGAGATATTAACCCTTAAAGACACGGACGGTTTGGACATAGATAATGACAAGGACGGCGTACTCTATGCTCCATCGGCTTTTAAAGCCTATATAACAAATTTTAAGGATATACTTATGTAGTGCAATGCCCAGCAGCAGTATAAAAGCAATAAACGTCAAATTGTTAAAAACAGACAAATTTAATGAGAATTATTTACATAAATACTATGGGTTTCGCGACTAGTTTCCATTGAGTGACTCTCTCAATACACCTAGTATGTCTTTAAAGGTTAACTAAAAAACTATATGGAATAAACAATATACAGAATACCTATATTTGCTATTATTTAGGTTCCATATATCTTTGAACTATTATGGTATATCCATATATATTTTTTTAGTATATAGGATGCAAAGGAAAGTCCCTTTAACCTGAAAATACTTGTGAACGGAAAGAGCTACAGCTATGCAAGTGAGGTAACGGTATAGTAAAGAGACTTCGCCCGATTTAATGAAAACGACAGCAGCGGCCCCTAGTGGCGAAATTTGGAAGATAGCCACTGAAAATCGAAAACAAAAAAGAGATAGCGCAAAATTTCCAGTTAGAATGTTTTAAAGCACCAATTAGTTAGTAGAATACGACATTTGGTTTACATGGATAAGATAAATCTTCGCCTGTTTACCCAAAAATGTCCGAAATCGATGCACTCCATTCTGTGTAAACGTTTGAATGGAATAGTCAGAAGTATGAAGAAATACGCACAATGTATGCTATAAATACGTACTTATCTCAATACATTTTGATAACATCACGCAAAAAAAAGACAAACTGTCTCACAGTGATAAAAAGTTAATAATCAATATGTTCGAAATGTTCTCCATTGCTCACGATACACGTTTGTATTCCTGAGAGTAATTCTGCATGCACATTTCTCAGCATGGAACGTCTATTGCAAGCCTCTTCAATACGACGACATAAATTTAACCCCATCAGTAGCGGTGACGAGACGGTCTAGCCACCTAATTTTAATTCCAAAACTGACAAATGGCACCAAGAATATTTTAATAAAATGTTGCTTTTGTAATGAAAGTGCAAATTAGAGAGTTTTTCTTTTCTGAGAAATTCGTATGGATATTCTGGTGTCACTCAATTATTTCATCAGTTTACGAACAGAATTTATCTGGCTCTGAAAGGATTATTCTAAAATTTTAAATGCATTGGAAATTAAATCTTTACAGACATTACAGGACAGTACAGCGTCACAATCTGAAATTGTGCACTGCTGCATTTACGGAATGCGAATAGGCAAAGTAGAATCATCGCTCATCGATTTCGGACATTTTCGGGTATGCAGGCGGCGATTTATCTTATCCGTGTGAACCAAATATCGTTTCGTACTAACTAATTGATACTCTAAAAGTTTCTAATTGGAAAATTTGCACTATCTCTTTTCGTTTTCGATTTGCAATGGCTATCTGCCAAATTTCGCCACTAGGAATGCTGCTGTCGTTCGCATTAGGTTGGGCGTAGTAGCTTTACTGTATTTTCAGGTTAAAGGGACTTTCCTTTGCACCCTGTATACTATACAGCTATACCAATCCTACATTGTATAGTTTTTACAAAGTCTTAGTATACTTTTAGCAAGGATATTTTTTTAATAATGCACTTACTAATTCATATATTATTGTACGGATCCCTATGCGCTGTGTACGGTGCGCGAGTAAGACTCGCACTTGACCGTTTATTTAAATATCTTTCCACATCGGATGCAGCGAGATTACGATTGATTAATTCACTTGCACTTAAAATATTATAAACAGTTCAGCATTTGTTTTCGAATAGCGAATTCATAGCGAAATTACAACTGCTTATATACATAAATATAACAATAAAGATATATATATATATATATAACAAGAATTTAGCTGACATGTAATCAAAAAACTCGCTTAAACATTCGCAATTTTAGAATCAGAATAAAATATGCTGCAAGTAGCGAAATATTTTAGATTTTGTTTTTCAGTTATTAACGCCTGACATGTCTCCAATATTTTTCCTTTAATTAATTTATTTATGTATATAAAAAAATAATATATATTATAAAACTACAGAAATAACAGATTAAAATATTGTTCCAAAAATATGAATTTCATTTCAAAATGACATTGAATGTTTTCTGTAGTCTTTTTTTCGAATATTATTATAATTAATTGAACACTGTACTTTTTCATTTCGACAGCATATTATCGGATTTCAATATTACAAACAAAAAAAAATGTTCATTTCTAACTCTGGGTCATATTGGTGGTGACAAGACCTAACCAAAATTTTTCTCTTTTGCTGCAATTTGTTTAGATTTTAAGCATCGCAGAGTTACCATGTTGACACCGTGGAACATGAAAAAAATATTATTTGAAATGGAATTTCTTTGTAAACCGTATCTCAATTTACTCATTTTTATGTGGGGTTTTAAATACTTTTCAACAATTTTTTCAATCTATATGTATATCGCATGCTGCCCGATTAGGATAGATTAACCAGTTCATACTTAAAATAATGGAAATAGTTCAGCATTCGTTTCCGGATGATATTCAATAACGAATTTATACCTTTTATTAAAAATAAAATAAAATGACACAAATGGCATAAATAAAACACGAATTTAATAGACCTTCAATTGAACTTTGCGCTTAAAACGCCGAAAATATTAGATTAAAAAAGTAGCAATCTTCTGACACACGGATAATACAGAAGTATTGCTTTTTATAAATTTGAAAACTCTGTTTGAATACATTATTAATATTTTTCATATAAAATTCTTTTTGTTTTTGTTTGTGGAAAACTAATATATCTATCTATGTATATATATATATATATATACATATATTTAAAAAAGCTGTTGGAGTTTTCATTAAAAATAATTCTTTTCACCTAAATTCTGTAACACGAGAAATCCTTTTTGAATTCCTACTATTAGTTCACACACTCCCTATATTTATTTATTTATATATCTTGTTCAAATTTTCAATCGTTAATAAAATAATTATTATTCATCCTATCAAGTTGAAATAATTTTTTTAAAACTTGCACTGGATGACAATTAGCGTTTATACCGATTTTTCAAATATCAATTCATTAATTAAATTTTAATTCATTAATTTTAATTTTATATGGGAGACAAAATGGCAGCCATTGGTTATTCATCAGTATTTAATGCATCTCCATATCCATAAGGGGGGTTACCATAGAGGGGGATCCTGTTCTGTCGCCAAATACCGCCAAGTTTGTCGCCAACTTGGCGATATATTGCCAAATTTGGTGACCAAAATTAGTCGCCAAAAGAGACGCCAACTTGGCGATATCTCTAATATTTCGCCAAATTCACATAGACTTAAATTGAGATATTTTAATGCAACAAAAACTAATGTTAGCTTAAGGGATTATATTAAATTTTTCTTTGATCACCTAAGTAGGAATTGACTTAAAAAACAAAATTTTTATATTATTTGTTGGATACTTTATTTATTATAATATATATATATATATATATATACAGATGGGTGACAAAATAATACGAACACCTATGAAATAAGAGAAAAGCTTTAATAATAAGGGGTTGGACCAACCTTTGACTTCATTACAGATTGCATGCGACGTAAGATCGATTCATTGAGGTCATGGACAACATTTAAACAAATATGAAGCCAGTCTTCGCGGAGACTAGTCTCTAATTCCAAAAGCGTAGATGGTGGAGGAAATTGAGCACGAAGTTTTGACTCCAAATATCCCCATATATGTTCAATAATGTTCAAGTCAGGAGACTGAGGGGGCCAAGCATGATGCCCTACTTCCTCCTCATGCACTTCAAACCATTTTTGAACGATTTTAGCAGTGTGGATTAGAACATTGCCGTCTTGATAAAGTAGACATTCTCCTGGAAATAAAATCTGGACAAAAGGATGCACCTGATCCCGTAGAATATCGACATAGTGAGCAGCTGTAACCTTCCCATGCAGAGTAACAGGCGGCACAAGGCGACGCCAAGATAACGCACCCCATACCATAGGGAAACCATATCTATGCTTCACAGTCGGCAAGAGGCTGTCAGGAGAAAATCTTCTGTGGGCTTTTTCCACACATAAACGCGTCCAGTTGTCTGAAATATGGTGCAGATTGATTCATCAGACCAAATGATTTGTTGCCACTGTTGAGGAGCCCAGCTTTTTTGTGTTTTACAACATTGGAGTCGCTGAAAAGCATGACGGGATGTCACCAATGGCTTACAAATTGCAACTCTTCCATAAATATTCGAAGCATGAAGTTCTCTTTGGACAGTTCTTGCTGAAATGGCATTCTGGAGATGACTATTTATCTCTGACGTCATCTGGGATAAAGATTGCCTGCGCTTTCGGACCTCTATGCGGGTCAACTATATTTTATACCTCTCAGAAAGCTTTATTTTCTGTCCACTGTTGTACTTCACAGACGACACTTTACTGCATTTCATGTACACTGTCATAACGGCTGATACAGTACCCCTTGCACACCCCAAATAATTGGCTGTTTCCGTCACGGAGCAACCAGCGCACCGCATTCCAACAATCATTCATTTTTCGAACTCTGACAGGTCAGTCATTATTGAGTGTTTTAGAGCGTATGGTAAGCGCATGCAACACATATGACTGATGTTGAGCGACTGATACCTTACCTTTCATTAACCACTAGGTGGCAGAATTTAGTGCAAAGGGACATGCGCGTTCTGGTTCTTTGAAATAGACCATGCCTTTTTCATGGGTGTTCGTATTATTTTGTCACCCATCTGTATATATTATAATAACTATATAATAATACTAATATATATTATATATATATATTGAAGAATTTGTCTTTTCTTTACGGTTTCAAAATGTTATGTACGAGCTGTAATATTGAAGTCATTGAAACTATAAAGTGTTTCTGCGATAATGAATTTTTTAAAAACTTTATTTTATCTTTTAGAAACAAAGTTTAAAAAAGTTTTAGTATAAATCGGAAGTCAATATTGAACTCAATCTAGAAGAACACAACTTTTCACTTTAAAAGTTTTAAATCTTTAAAAATACTTTCGTTTTTACATGAAAAGAAAATTTCCTAATGCTTGAGTGTTAAATTTTAATTCTGATGTAACTCAGTACTACTTCTGTTGCTATTTGAAGAAGTCGTAGTGGTAAAAAATGTCTTTCCATGTTTTAAAAGTTTAAGATTCCAAGAAAAATAAAGAAATCTTTGTATATGAGATCCACAAGCTCATGAATATTTCCTATTTAATATCACTATATTTAACGATGCATAAATATTTTTTTACAAAGTAGTATTCTTTTTAAAGATCATAATCTCCCTTTAATTCAAAGTTAAGAATCGCAATATTATCCACAATTTCTTACACATCTCAGTGTAAAAACTATTCGCATCTTCTATAACAAAATAATTATATGATATACTACGTTTTACCATTTAAACGGTAATCTATTATTAGTCGATAAAAAGATTATTTTTTACTGATATGAGAAATACTAGAATACCCTAAATATTGAGAAAAATATTTTTAAATAATAGCTGAAATCTAAGATATTTCATTTATGATTACAATACAATTTGCTTGCTATTTCTTACATATAGAGTAGTCAAATGTATTATAAAAAAAAATCTATTTGCTTAAGAAAACGTGTTTAATATATATATTTTTTTTCGAAATGGTGTGTTTAAATTACAAGAATTAAGTTGTGAATTAAGAATTGTAAAAAAGGACATTTGTATCACATTTTATTACCGAATATTAAAAACGTATATTGCGGTATATTAATAACATTTAAGTCCCTAAACTTTTCTGTTAGTCTTTATTTTCATATAAATTTTCAATAAAAAAAATCGTATATTACACAGCATTAAATAATTTTTTTTTAAATATGAGCTGTATTTTGTACAAATATTCGGATAATTGCAATATGTTATTAAGAAGCGAATAATTCCTTTCTATGTCATTTTTCCCAATTGATACATGCTATGAAGGCACTTCTATAAATTAAATAATTCTAAAAATACATAACTTGCTTTGTTATAATATGACTTAATAATCATATTCTTAACAATTAGCTGCGTGACTTTAGTATTAGATAAAATTGTAAATATTTCGAGTGAAATGGGATTAGAATTCATGTCTCTGAAGTATTAATAATATATTATCGGATTTCCTAACATATATTTGATGAATGCAGCTTTGTTACAAAAGTTAATTGGCTGTTTATCAGCTAATTAATTGCACAATTTCGTATCATGACATTGAATATATAAACTTGGTTGATTTATTACGATAAGCAGAAAGACTAAAAGTATTAAAGTACCTTTACTTGTTTGTTTCTTTTTTAAAGTTTAAGTCATGTTTAACCCTTTATCTACTGGCAGTACTTATAAGTGCCATTAAAATATCTTGTTATAAGATTAATTGAACGCATCGATTAGTAGTTATATAGTTTAGAATGAGTTACAGGTACATTACTTTACTTTGTTCCAAAAGCATTATTGGTGACGCAAAGCAAAAATATTTTTAAAAGGATGATTTCTTTTGCATTTGCATGATTTCAGATTCCTTGGTGTTGGGCGGGGGATTTTTCAATGAGGAAATATTTCCATATGAAAATATTTCCATATTTCTATTGTAAGAACATTACATTTGTACATTTCCTAATTCTGCAAAATACTAAGAAAAATATTTAAAATAAATGATTTGAGCACGGTTATAAATATTGCACAAAATCCCTATAAATTCAAATTTAATTAATCCTTCTAAATCAGATAGATTTCGTATGAAATACTAACTATTACAATTCTGTCCTATGTTAGAATTTCTGAAACATTTTTGCAGATCTACACCGATCAGGACCCCTAGAACCCAAAACCACACTCAGTGAAAAACTTTATCTATCTATCTATCAATCTATCTATCTATAGCTATATGTATATATATATATCACTTTCTTCTGGACACGATAACTTCCAGAATTCTGCACAAATCTCTCCCAAACTGATACATAAAATCAAGAGGCATAAAATCCCGGCCATGTTCGTTAATCAGCAAAATCGGATCAAAGGATGGAAATAGGGAGGGGTTTTGTTAAAACCGAAAAAACCTCATAACTTCTTAATTTTTGTACTTATCAAATCAGTTTAAAGATTTTATTACTTCTAAAAATAGGTCCAAAAATTTATGTATCACAGATTTTTAATAAATTAAAAATTGGCTCAAGAGGCGAAAAAATAGTGTTTTTGGGAGAAAAAAATTAATAACTTCGTCAATTCTCCAGATATCAAATTCAATTTATTTTATTATAAATCTCCTTAATATTATCTACAACTTTTATATTCACAAGTTTTTAATAGGACCAATTCGTATCGCAAATAAATTAAAAACGAAAACAAAAAGAGGGACTGGAGAAGAACAAAATGCATAACTTCGTCAATTCACAAGATATAAAATCACCATGAATTTATCATACAACTTCTTAATATTGTCTACAACATTTATATTGACATGTTTTTGATAGGACCAATTCTTACAGCCAAAACAAATTAAAAATACATAGCGGTTGAATAAAAAATCATCTTATCAAGGATGTATTCAAATCCAAACTGCTTATTTTCTTACTCATTTTTAAATTCATTTTTGGTCTCAGACGCATCCAATTGGTAGATTCTCTTATTCAGAAAGTATATAATGTACTGTAATGATCGATATTTTGATAGAGTTAAAATTATGTCAAAGAGAGGATTTTGAACTGAATTTCCCGAAGCGATTGTGTTTGAAACGATATTGTCCTACTGAGAAAATAATTGTTTATAAATCAAGTTTTAATTAATTGAACGAAAAATAAAAACAAAGGCCGCTTATAAATCTCTTCAAAAATCACGTCAGCAAGTTTCATATTTTTTCTATTAAAAATGAATCTGCAAATGTGCCAGAAAATTTCAAGTTGAGGGAAGGAAGGTATTTTTTTTAATACCGCCTTAACATGATTCTGATAAAACCAGCAATTATATAAAAAATGAAACAAAAAACTCGTCAAAAGCGACCAGATAAAATTTTTAAAGTGGGTTTATCTCTAATCATGATTTAGTTTTTGTTGGTGAAATTAGTATACTTAATTTCGAAACCTCCCTCCGGCTGTAGGCCGTGCCGACATTTATTTTTCCGATAGAATACTTTCCGAAATCTGGTCATGTTCTAACTACGTATGCAGTAGCATTTAAAATATGAAATAATGAATAAAAGTTCATTCAACAATACTTTTATTATTGAATACATTAAAACACAGTACATATTTTCTGAAATTCCTCAAAGTTTTATATCCATTTCATTAAATAACCACCCGATACCTTTGTTTTATTTTACTTTACACAATTTTCTATTTAGTTTACAACAAAAGAACATCTTATTTCACGCCGTTTAATCTCCAGTAATTTGAAGAGAATTGCAGTCATATTCTTTCTTTTATGGTACAAAGAATGTATCCTCGCATTGTCACGTTTCTCAAAACATATAGAAGCGAAGCACCGAGATTTCATCCCAAAAGTTAAATTGCGCTCCTTTGATCCTTTGATTGTCTGAAAATTTACAAGTAAATGACTATATCCAAAGAATTATAATTCCCAATTTGATTAATTTAAAACGAAAACTGCGTTAGGTTAACCTTAATGAAATAATTATAGAATGCTTCTGATTTGGAATTTAGAATAGCGTGTTTTACAGTGTTAATTAGTTGTAAGAAGTTATATATTTTGTATGATCCATATATTTAAAACACAAGATTTTTTCTTTTTGTCAATTTCCCTGTTCTTCTATACCTATAATAAAAATTATTTGCGGCAATATCTGTTCTTCTACAAGTCGAGAATGAAATGGGATACCTTGGTGCTGTATTACAAATTGAAGAATACTTTTACAAATGTACTTTTATGAAAATTCAGAAAGCAGTGCCGTAACATAATTATTCATTTGTGGAAAAAAATACATATTAATGTAAATGTTTCTATAAAATAAATTTTACAGCTTTGTTTTTTTTTTTACAATTTTTAAATTTTTTTACTTTTAAAGTAAAATAATTAAAGTAAATTAATTTAAAAATAAATATCTTATTAATTTATTACCTAATTAATTTTAAAATAAATATATTATGCTTTTAATTTAGCCTAAAATGTACGTTTATATGTAACAGCTTGTCTGAAATTTTTAAGTATTTATAAGTAGGTTATTTCTTTATTTGAGTCAAATGATATAAATCGTAATGAAAAAGAAAACAAAAACAAAAATTAACTCATTATTCAAAAGAAAAAAAAATTAACAAATCACTGGGTTAACTTAATTATCTAAAAAAGTAACCCGCTAAATAATCACTTGCGGGCAAAAAATATTGTTATATTTTTTTTCTTACATTAAAAAAAGATAAAATATTCTTTGTACGTGATTTAATGTTTCACTTTATAATAAATGACATGCAGAATATAAAATTTTACAAATTCCTGTATTAGAGGAAGTGCTGCTACAGAAATAGTTTCCCTATATGCCAGAAATTTTAGACATAAATAGTAATAGTAATTTATTTAACTATTTTGGAATTATTTTTGACAAATAAGGTGGCTTTTTTACAACGACATATGAAAAATTGTATCTGAAATTTAGTTTTAGAAAAGAATTTGTAAGATTTTAAAATACTTCATTATCTTTTTTGAGAGCAATTTTTTAGAACAGTCTGATGTATCGGATGATCCATGTCAGATCACATTCATAATAATATAAATTATAATTATTTCTAAATGTTCTTCATGTATTCAAGGTATTTGAGAAAGTTAATGTCATTCTCCATGGAAGCTAAAAATAACTATTCTAAGAAAACTGTGTATTAATACATAAAAATTTTATTTATTGTTATTATAATCCTTTTGAGAGAACTGAAGAAAGGAATCACTGTATTAACTTCATTTATAATGCAATTAAATAAACCTCATATTTTTTTCTATAAGTGTAAGTTTTTATAATCGAGTACATATTCATAGATAAAATTTAAATACATCAAAAAGACCATGACAATAGTATATCATTTTAATATTTAGTCTTCCCCAATATTTCAAAACTCGTAAAAAAACTGTATAAGGTCAGTAAACGAACATTTTAATTTAATTGAAAAGTAATATTCGAATATAAAATTAAACTTGTTTCTGATTTTCCAATTTCCCCAGTGAGCATATGCGGTAATTACGGCCTACGTGACTAATATCTTTCTAGAAATGGACTGATCTACTCTCGACATAAAGCAATATAGATCAAGTCGGTCGATCAGTAATTTAACAAATCATTTTTTATAATTAGTCATTTAAAAAAACTTTTCCGTGAGACTTTTTCAAATTTTTTGTAACGTCGACCCGCACTTGCCTTCGAAAGTGAAAAAATCATATGTAAACAAATTCTACAATAATTTGGTCAATATTATGAAAAAAAAAATGTCCCTAGTGTCAAAAATCCCCCTCTAATTTTTTTAATCCTTTGCTTATGATGATGTATTGCACAGCTGATTTGTGCTTATCTGTGGTATTCAAAGTTTTACGAAACTTTTCGTAACATATTAGTACATAGAATGTTAAATATATATCTTTCTTCGTATGACATGATCAATTAATGAGAGGTTTTATTTTCAGCAAGGAAAACAATCTCTTTATAAAATATTTAAAATTATTACAATTTTTCTTCAACAATATTTCATAGTATGTTTTTTTAGTTTAATGTGTAGGATTATTAAATAACTTAAAAACTATTGCAAATTGTTTAAAATTGTGCAATTAAATTTTAAAAGTCCAAAAATTTAAATAAAACCATAAATAGGTAAACACCATTAATATTAGATTGAGTTAAACCATATCCGATTGGTCTCAAAATAGACGTCTTTCAAAAATATGAACATAGATAACGGAGAAATTGTCTTACTCTCTCCATCGACAAATTATCGATCAACATTCCCTATGCTTTTTTTTCGGTGGTGACTTGATCATTTGTTTCATCTCAAGCTTCATCTTTAATCAGGTAGAGCTGTAGTCAGATTGCTTGACTCGCAAATACATAGTCATATATGAAAAAAGTTTTAAGAAATTTTAAGAAAAAAAAATAAGTTAAAAATTTTTTTAGCGTTGGAAAGACTTAAAAAAAAAAAAAAAAAAAAAAAAAAAAAACACATTTTTTATCAAAAAAAAAAAAAAAGACTAAAAATTTGTAAGCAACTTTAAATTAGTTTCAACATTGTGTGCTCCGTTTTTTAAAACTCAATAGTAAGAAAAGGTTTCATTTCTACAAATTAAATTTAACTATTCATTTTGTCCCCTTCGTTCTGGTCATGACTATAGTAATTTTTGTTAATAACGGTAGATTCGTCAAATTTTTATATTTCTTTTTATTTGAAGGAAAGAATTCACATTTTATAATAGACCTATTTGAAAGTATTTCATATATTTTAATTTGTATTTTTTAGATGTAATAATGCTCAAATTTCCTGTTACTGTTCTGCATTTTTAATTAGATAGTTTTAAATTCTCGGTCGTATGTATTTGAATAAAATGGAAAATCGAAAGTAAAATGAGAACAGTTATTTTGAGTAAAAGAAAAGGCACAATATGATAGAAGAAATAATATTTGTTTTTTCTCATCAAAACTTTTTTTTTTTTTTTTTTTTTTTGCTTCAGATTGAATAAGTTCAGAATTTTTCTCAGTTTGTAATTACGAATGGAATACCAATAAATATATGAAATATTAAAAAAATAACTTATTTGTATTAAGTCAATAAAGTTTATTTGTTGAATGATTTAAAAGCAGCATTATTTCTCAACAAACCCTCCGAGTTTGTACCCGTTTTATTAAATAACTGTACCATACCGATGTTTTATT
This sequence comes from Maratus speciosus, assembly GCA_963932465.1. Classification (NCBI taxonomy): domain Eukaryota; kingdom Metazoa; phylum Arthropoda; class Arachnida; order Araneae; family Salticidae; genus Maratus; species Maratus speciosus. The sequence goes on from OZ010789.1 coordinate 438,025,862, forward strand.
TGAAGGAAAGAATTCACATTTTATAATAGACATATTTGAAAATATTTCATATATTTTAATTTGTATTTTTTAGATGTAATAATGCTCAAATTTCCTGTTACTGTTCTGCATTTTTAATTAGATAGTTTTAAATTCTCGGTCGTATGTATTTGAATAAAATGGAAAATCGAAAGTAAAATGAGAACAGTCACTTTGAGTAAAAGAAAAAGCACAATATGATAGAAGAAATAATTTGTTTTTTCTCATCAAAACATTATTATTATTATTATTATTTTTTTTTTTTTTTTTTTTTTTTTGCTTCAGATTGAATAAGTTCAGAATTTTTCTCAGTTTGTAATTACGAATGGAATACCAATAAATATATGAAATATTTAAAAATAATAATTTATTTGTGTTAAGTCAATAAAGTTTATTTGTTGAATAATTAAAAAGCAGCATTATTTCTCAACAAACCCTCCGAGTTTGTACCCGTTTTATTAAATAACTGTACCATACCGATGTTTTATTTTGCACATCTTTACATAGTTAATATGTTTACAAGAAAGGAACAAGTAGCATTTTATTTCACGCCATTTAATCTCTTGTAATTTGATTTGTAATAATGTTCTTTCTCTAATGGTACAAATAAAGTACTTTTTCTGTGTCACGTTTCTCCTAAAATGAAGAATGAAAGAACTCTGATTTTATCCCAAGAGTGAAATTCTTCTACTTTGATCTCTCGATTGGCTTAAAAAATAAAAGTAAATAAATGTAACGAAACAATTAGAAGCCCCAATTTGATTAATTTAAAACTAAAACTGCGATTGATTAACCATAATGAATTAATTATAGCATGATTCTATTTTGGTATTTAGAACAGCGTGTTTTACTTGGTGAAATAATTGTAAGAATTAATTTATTTTATACTAGCAAAACTCGTGGCGTTGCACACGTGGTTATTGAAGTAGGGTAACTGCGGGAGAGTCGCCGCATACGGGATAGATGCCGCACCCCTTGTATTTCTTGTAATTATCGATAGATGGTCGTCAAACGCACAGTATCGGTGCGAAATGAGATTATTTTAACCAGTGTATAGCGTGAATCCCATTTCGATGTTTATTTGTAGAAGTACAATCGTTATTTTGACGTAAATGCATAATTTCACAGTTTAAACTTTTAAACACGTTATGTTTAAATACTTTTCATACACTAATTACTAAATGCATGCATGGTTTCGAAGTCAAAACTAAGTGTAGCGTTTGTATAGAGTACTGTATGTATGGTTACGCCATTCCCCTTAGCGATAGCAGGTAACTGTGATGGCCGACATCTGCACCATGCAAAATGGAATACATGCCACACTGTAATTCCGGTATACATGCCGCAGTTTCTTTTGTACGGAATGATTAAGTGTTATTAATTTTTACTTTTCTTTTTGTACAGACTAACCATGTTAGGCATGTCATCAAGTTTACTAAAACCAAAAGAGAAAAATGGAAAAATAGAAGGGCAAATAAGATGCAAATCAAGATGTTAATAATGAAAAATTGGATTAGGCGTAACGCAGACGTTCTTTGCAAAGAATGTTTAACTATGTTTAATGTATCTTTTTTTGCAAACTACTCCAAAAAAGAGGAAGTGTAATTGGCTTCGTTGCATCATGTGTCAAATGTAGTTACATAAAGACTGTACTTTTTTGACACTTTTTCTGTAAATTGTAGTCGAAAAAACATTTCTCTTAACCCATTCGGGACCATAGGTGCATATGAACCGTCAGAAAAAGCATACAATATCTGTTTCTGGCACCAGTAAAAAAGAAAAGTGATATTTGCTTTCTTTAATTAGAGCATTTTCATGATTATTTAAGTAAAGTTAACTTCTTTTTAAAAAGTGGTGACAACCGAATAAAATTTGTGTAAAAGCCACCGGTCCCGAAAGGGTTAACAAATAAATTATGTAAACACAATTTTACGTTTTTCTTTTCCCTCTTTAATACATTGATATTACGTTGTTTCTGACATAACAAATAAAATTTTATGTAAAAATTAAGTCGATAATTTTAATTGTGAAAGTAGGCAAACAATTATTATTTTCAATCGACTAATACGTTTCATTGTACTCATTGAGTTTCATTTTGTTATTACATCGTAATTATAGTCCAGATATGAATATTTTATTGAATATTTTTATTTATAATTTCATTCTGTTCTTTTTACAAGCGCGGCATAACTACCGCACAAGTGCTGCGTCTCAGCCGGAATGTATGAGTGACGCGCTGCAGTGTAATGTTTTAGAAAAAAATTGTTAAAAAATATTAATTATTTGTTTTGGATTTTTTTGTCCCAGTGCACGCGTTATATATATAACAGTAAACAGCACAGCATGATTTTTTTTCCCACCATGGGACTTTATGCACAAATTCAAAACAAATGTGCGGCATAAATCCCGGAATACTCTATGACATGTAGGATTTGTGTGACTATTTATATTTAGGGAAATTACGCGGCTAAAAGTAATTTATTTATCTCGAATTTTAAGAAAACCTAACTCTTGTACTACATTTAGTTAAGATGATGCTTGTATTGAGGAGAATATCTTTATTGCAATTCATCGCAGCTACCGTTTTCCAAAAAACAGACTTGGAAATTCTGTTTTTCAAATATAGTGAAAGAATTTTTAAAATCAGTTCAGTAGTCTTAGAATCTATTTCCTGTGAACAAATAATCGTTTCTTTTAAAAAGTATCAGTATAATTTGAATCACAATAAAAATTAAAATGTCCTTAGTTAATAAATTGGAAAACAGTGATGGGTTTAATATATTCAGCCGTCATATTTTGCGGAGAAAGGCTAAATATGGAATACTTTATTATATAGTTAGTAATCATATTTTTATTGCTGTCGTGTTAATTCATTTTAGTAATTACTAGTACCTGAGTTTTCGTTCTAACACTGGCTGGAAAAATAATGGATATTTCAATTTAAAAAAATCGTAATTAACAAAAGCATTTTTCGTGGATATCTACCTCTTAGCTACCTCTATGACAAAATGTATGTTTGTCCCTGATACACCCCTACTGGGAACAGTTTGAAAAAAAAATAAAAATAGCTTTGTTTAAGGCACAGAATATTTTCAATACTTTTTGAGCTCGTTTTTTTTTAAAATATGCGCATTAATTCCAAAATAAGTGTTATTTTGAAAGGTTTTTCAATAATTTCATCTTTTTAAATTCCGATATTTTTTAGAAACCATTCTAAACGAGCATAAACATTTTAAAAGTAAGCATCCTGCCAAATTTTAATTTTCTAGGCTAAACAGCGTTACGTAAATCTTCATTTTAAAACGGTTGTTACAACTGCGCGAATTTTAAATTTCAAATAAGAAAACTGTTCCGTGCGAGGATTTACTCATGCATCATAAAAGTAATAGACATGTTAAAATTTCCGTTTCTATCCCTAAAAATTCCGAACCAAGCGCAATTTAGAGCGTTTCCCGATTCTTTATTTCGTACACTGTAAAGAAAAAAAAAAAAAATCTATAAAGTTACTTAAGTTTTTCTAAGAAACTGGGATTCCTAGTACTTTTTATGTAACGCAAAACAAAAATTCATGTAACAGATACACTTTTGAGCCGAAAATCTAAAAATGTATAAGGTTACTAAGACATTTTTAAGAAACTGGGATGCCTAGAACTTTTCATGTAACTGCAACCATGGTTACAGGTAAAATTTTACTAAGAATACTCTAATTTTAGCAGATTCATTTGTAAAGTTACCGATTTCTGTAGCTTTACAAAAACTAGTTTTGTAGATTTGCAGCTTTTTTTTTGTAGTTACAGAGGTAAGTTTAGTAAGCATGTAACTTTACATCTGTAGAACTACAGATTTTTTTTTTCTTTTACAGTGTATTTTCTTAAAAACATTCTTAGCGAGCATTTGTTTCTTATAAGTAAAGACCATGCTAAAATTCAACTTTTGGCCAAAATAATAATAATAATAATAATAATAATAAAACCAGACACTTCTTTAAATTTCGATTTCTTAAAAATGTTCTGTGAGAGCATTTGCACCCTTAAAGTAACATCCACGTCAGATTTCAAGTTTTTATACCTTAAAATTACAAATAAATTATAACTTAAAACTTTTTAGAATGTTTCTCTGTCATTTTACACTTTTAAATATCTGAATTTTCAAATACCGTTCTTACTGATCATTTCCATCTTAAAAGTAACCACCGTGGCAAATTTCACGTTTCTCGTCCCAATGACACAACAGAAATTGATATTTTAGTATTTTTTTTTATGTCAATTTTAGAATGACAATTGCAAGTTAAAAAATATATAACAGAATTCGTACGCTTCAAGAACTTTCAAGGACACCAGAATTTTTGTAAAGTAATATTTGCCTTATTTAATAAAGAAAAAAAATCTATCTTGAAATATAGCGACCAGTAATTTACGAAACATCTGGTACTAAAGCACCTTAAATCCCCCGAATTCCTTGATGCGTACGAACCCTGTACAACAATAAAAAATATAAAAAATGTTTATTAAACATTTGCGCCCCTTGAAAAATGACTTTGTGTTGAATCTGAAATCTATTTTTTGATGATGATAATAATAATAATAATAAGATTTCGGCAAAAAGATGTTAGTTTTTAGGTGATTTATTTATTGTTTTTCCTTTTTTACGTAGCTAAAATAAGTAGAATTAAAGCCTTCATTAATTTCATGATTATTTTCCGTGAGTACAAGTTACGGATTACTTTAGTTGGAAGTAAATTATAGAAAAATGAGTCAAGTTTTACTTTTGAATAATGAGAAAAATTAAATTTAATAAAATGGTTTTCTAGTAAAAGGAGTGTAATACAATCATTATTTTAGAGTTAGATGAGTCAGTGATGTTTAAAGAACCGTTATTTAGGATTATAAAGTTCATAATGGTTTATTTTATTTTATTCCGTCAAATTCCGACTAGATAAAACTAATTATAAATTAATTTAAATATAAGTAATTGGATTTTACTAATTTCATTACATTTTCTAACGTTTTTCTTTTACGTATTTGATTTTAAATCATTTTAATATATTTTGAAATTTTATTTAAATGTTCATGAAGTATTTTTCAAACTTTAATATATTTAAAAAGAAAAGTATTTATTGTTAAATTACTCTTATTTAAATGAAACTTAATTTTTATAATGTACTTTTTATATTTAATTTTTACAGTATGAGGAACAATTATTTACATAGAATATATTACAATTCTTTGAATGTGTTACAATTTTTATTAGAATATATTTCAAACTGCAACCGTTGTCATCTTGTATAGTTTGTTATTCTTATATATCCTACATATGCAATTAAAATATAACACATTCCGAACGTAAATGAATAAGTTTTAAAGAATTATTTAACAACACATGCAGTACATTTTTGAAAATTTGATAAATCTCTTTTTATCTTTATTTTTCGTAAAGAAATCATGATAGAACCGTATCGATCTATCTTTTGAGTAAAATTTACAAACCATTTACTTAAAATAGTTTTGGTAATTTACGATCCATTTACTTCATGTTTGCCTGAGAATTGCTTTACACAGTAATATAATATTAGGAACCATTATTGATTTTTATACTTAAGTTTGATTTATGCTAAATATTGAGACTATAAAATGTATCATATTTTTCTGTAGAATGTACTGTGATGAATAAATTTAGATAATAAAGTTAGTTCTATATTCTATAAAGCGTGCATTAATAGGAATGCAAATTTAAAACAGATATTAATTATTAAAAATTAGACTAATGTACTACAGGATTTTAAAAAGTGTTAAAAATTAAAAAATAAAATATATTTTTTAGGAAAAATGAAGGCAACAGTTAACAAGTATTTTGATAAATTAATACAATTTAGTAAATATGCATATATTACGCACATATCCAAATTTATAACAATCTATATTATAAAGAACAAACATATCTGTGCGTAACGCATACGTCATTTTGCGAATGGCAACACTTTGAAATTTGAAATAAAATTTTGGTTTTTCAATTTTATCTAATGCAAATTTTTAAACTTCTGAACATCGCACATTTTAAATTTTTACACCATCGTATAAGGAAAAAAATGCTCTTTTAAATGCAATTTGTTTGAAAGCTGTATCTCAAATTATTTTTGAGATATTAATTTTTTTGTAGTTTTTAATACCATTTTTCTTATCGTAGCAACAAAAGTACCCCATTTCTATTGAAAGTCATTGAAAGTAAATGGAAAATAGTCGAAAACAGGAGATACTGTATCTTTATGCTGCCATTTTCTCATATAACCTGAAAAAAAATGAAAATCAAAATATGGGTTATGTTAAGAATCTTGTCTGTTATTCCGTGACAATGACGTCATATGCATACTTTTCTATTGACGAAGTTTAAGATTGGATTCTAAAAGTGGATTGCTTTAGCGAATACAAGTGACGTCATTTTATAAAAAAACGTGTATTTTAATTTTTAAACCTGAATTATGTTTTGTAGAAGTGCGTCATTTTCACAGCCCAGCTGCTTTGAAATTCTTCACAGGTGAAAATACTTCACTTTTGAAACTAATATAGTCGAAATAACACACTGATAAAACGCAAAGTTTTACAAAATTTTAGAGTGTCTTTATAAAAGAGAGGGGCCATGCTAATAATAGCGATGTATATTACAGAAACTGATGATTGTCGCCTGGATGGATTTGCTTCGCCGAGTTAGACAAGCAAAGAAATAATTCGTGGTTTAAAATAATATCATGTTCCTGAAGTTTTTGTCCAAAATTCTTTCGAATAATAAAATTTTAATGCCCTTCTTTAGGACATTCTACTATAATTTTATCAAAATAACATAATTTGCTTAATTGAATTTTACCTAATTTTATATAATCTATACATCTAAAACAGAAGCGTGTTTTTTAGTCATCTGTCCTGATCTTTCACTGAACCAATTTTACTAATATATATATATATTTAACTGAAAGCTCTTCATTTACAGATGTGATCGCACTATCTGTTTTTTTCTTTTAAATATCCCCACTTTTATATATAATTTTAAAAGCATTTTATGAAATTTCTTCAAAATGGTGAACATTAGATAGCTTTCATTATTGCAGACAAGAGAGATATCTTTATTCTTGCTATTTTCTGATAAAAATTCAAAATTGACGATGATAATTGTTGTATAGGGTTTAGTGTCGCAAAATCCTATTAGGAGCAGAATATTACATTAGGGGCATAATAACGGAAAATGACATACTGCTTTTGAAAACACGCATTTTTTCCTCATAAATTTTCTATATTGTTTTTCCTTATGCATGTGTACTGATACTAAGTTTCAGACACTAGGCGAAATGCTTATTTAAATGCAAATGAAGTCATATTTAAAAGAAAACAATCCTTTTCTTAGATAAAACTAAACATTTTAACACAAATGCGTCGAAAAAATATAAATTACGGAAATTTTTACTCTCCGGAATTAAGATTAGAATCTCAAGTAAAGAGTGATTCTGTTCACATAAAAGATGTTGCTCACAATCGTGACTTCAAGCTTTGAGTTAAAATGATTTTTAAATGATCAAACAAAATACAATTTTTTTTAAATGATGAATATGGATTTCAGAAGTGCGTATTCAAATTTTGAGAAGGTGAAAATTGCTGTTTATCATTCCGGAATGCCGAGCATTAGAGCCTCAATTGATAACCACATCCTAATAACTGATCTTTATTATATTTTACTGATTATGTATCTATATTATAAAGAAGAAACGTATATGTGCGTAACGCTGACGTCATTTTGAGAATGGGGACACTTCACGATCAAATTTCAGTCTTGAAATTTTCACTACTGCAATTTTTTAATCTTCTGACCATCGTGTATATTCAATTTTCGTCGTATAGGGGAAAAAATTACTTTCAAATGCAATTTGTTTAAAAACGGTATCTTAATTAACTGATATATTATATTTCCTATTTTTAAGCATGATTTTTTTTAGTATTATCTTATCACGTTGCCGTTTCAATACATAATATTGATAAACATTTTACACATAAAGCAACAAACATTTTTTCAACATTTGTTTCTGACTATTTTTGCATAACGAAATTAATACTTCCTTTATAAACAAATAAAACAATATTATTAAAAAAAACCACCAATCTATCGTATTTGTGAAAGACAAATTAACGAAATTAATACTTCTTTTATCAACAAATAAAAGAATAATATAGAAAAAACAAAAATCTAACATATTTGTAATCGTACAATTGAAATTTTTAGATCACCAAATAGGATTTTTTTTCAAATGGAATTTGGTTGCAAAGTTCATCTCAGTTTACTAATTGTCTATGGTTTTAAAAACAATTTTAAAGCATGAAATAGTTTTTTAATTTATCTATATCACGCGGAGTTCGATTACAAAAAATTAATCCGTTTGCCCTTAAAACAAAATAAAGAGTTTAACATTTTCTTACGGCTAATATCCGTTTAAAAAAACATCCCTATGAATAAATAAATAAAATAATGTAAATAAAACACAAATTTAACAGGCATGTATAAGCTGTGAAATCTTAGCATGCGGTTAATAAGAAAATATGGGTTTTGGTAAATTTCAAAAATTTATTTGATTGTATAATTCGTATTTCCCATATGAAAATTCTTTTTAAATGTAAGTGGTTAACCTAAAAAAATTATTGAAAAAAATATTAGTTTTCAATAAAAAAAAATGTTTTCACCTATATTGTTTAACCCGGGAAGCCCGGGTACGATGCCCTAGTAATAATAAAATTACAATTTCTAAATGAAATTACTTCGTTAAACCTCTATGTTTCCATCCAAAGAACGTATACGGCGTGTGGAGATTTTAAAATTAGCTTTACCCAAAACAACAATAATATAAAATTCTTCGTATGCCCATCTCATTATATATTTGAAGCAAAGATTATGTATTTGAAGTGTCATGGATTTGGGAGAATACTACCATAAATAATGCTACTACATAGTTATGACGAAAAACATTTTATTTTCCCTCAACACTCCACATATTTGTTAGACATTTGCATGAAAAAGAAATCTTGAAAATTAGCAATTACTTCAGGGAAAATACACTGGTGTGCAAAACTTAAGCAAGAAGCATAAAATGCTAATTTTTAAACACGTGAATACTCAAAAGTAAATAATATAAACATGAGGTGTAGCAAATAGGTATTGTATCTACAACACACCTAGTTGATGTGACATCTCCTCCATGTTCCACATGGCCACTAGTGTCAACAGAATTTAGGATATTTCATTCGTCTCATTATTACTCTAAAATGATCGTCATACGGCGACTCCAATGAGAATTCACTGTGACTGTTGCTTTGTGGTGAATCACCATGTGACGTTACAAGGCAGTCACATTATAATTCTCATGTGACTATCATTTGAAGACTCAATTTTGAAGTAATCGTGAGCATTACATTGTGCTGAGCCTCTAAATAATGTTACAATGAAATCACATATTGACTTTCAGGTGACCGAGACTCTACTGTGATGTCACCTTTACGCTCCTTTGTGAAAAGTCACCAGATAATTTCATTTTCCATTACTTGTGAATTCGTCACAAAACAGCTATCGTGATGATTTTACAATGGAGTCTTCAAATGACGTTCGCATGGGGATCACAACATGACTTCATTGTAAAGTCATCTGGTGACTTGTCACGAAGCCGCAGTCATGGTGATTTCTCGGTGGAGTGATCAAATGAGATTAAGAATGAGACGGATGAAAGGTATTCAATTTCAGTTCATTGCAGTGACTGTGAGATTTGGGACTTTTTTGTGAGATCTTGGAGACTATCTATAGACTGGCTGTGCTATTAGGATGACACCTATTTTTTACACTTGCTGTTTATAGAATTTTCATTTGAGTACTCACTATTTAGAAATTTACATTTTGTGTTCATTGCTTAAGTTTTACACTAGCGTATTAAAAGTTCTGCTGCACATTATTTTGGTTTATTTTAGTTTTTACAAAGTGGAATATTTTTCTTAACATCTTTTCTTAAAGAATAATAATAACCAGTCAAAGTTAATGGGCATAAAATTGCTCCATAAAATTATGCCTCATTACCAACAATCATTTAAGGACGACTAAAATTTAAGAAGTTTAAATAATACTATGTAAACATTAAAATTAATTTTAGATTTTTTTTTTTTTTTTTTTTTTTTTTTTTTTACATTTTGTTTCGTTAAATATTTATTTTTCAAGTTTTTACACTATTAAAAAGGGGTAATTTTGAAAGCAATTAAATTATTTTTGCTTTGATTTACCCTGCATTTAAAGCAAGATTTGCGCATTTTCTAATTTTTATTTTCAGCCATATGCACTCATGTTGTCTGAAATAGTACAGTTTTGCTTTAGATACCATATCATGAAAAAATGAGGGATGGAAAATTAGCGGCGGCATGGTCATTTATTTCCTTGCGCGGCAAGTGACATCAAAATACGTGATGTCAGAAAGAGACGTACGCAGAAGTTCAGAACGAAGGTATCATTCAGATTCGAAGTGTTGTTTGGATGTGCATTCTAGTCCAGTTTTTACTCATATGCTTATGATTCGGAGTTTTAATTCTTTTTGGTGTAAAAGAAATTGCGAAGTAGATAAATAAATCATGTAAAGATAACGCATTCATTTTATTCAATGTATTTTCATAAATTGTTATTCTGTACAATTTTTTTTTTTTTGTTTTCGACAGCTTGTATGACATGACATGACATCGCGGTGCTTAAGGAGTGCCGCCGCGCGTAACCTCCAACTAAATATGAATACTAACTAAGAATGAATTTCGAAACAATGCACGGCCTAAAAGTATAATTTGGAAGCTCTGGTGGAGTCCCGAGGGCCATTCCAGAGTTGGAAGCACGAGGTTAAATATAACCTCCAGAAAAAAGGGCCGCATAAGGCATCCAAGAATTTTTTGGCTGCCCTATACTTCGATGTCACTTCACCAACTGGCGTCGGAAAAAAACGGAAAATGCAAAGACAGTAGGGTACCAACGAGCACAGAAAGCTATAGCATAAGGTAGCCAAGACTAACTAACCTTTCTAAGAACTTATAAAAAAAGGGGGGCCACAAAGCTCACTAATTTTGATGTCAAGCCTAGTGCGCATTACAGGTCGCGGGTCTCCTGGCTTTCACACAAACCGTTTAGCCTTTAAAAAGGTTTTGTGTTACTGGACATCGAAAGAACACCGCTAATGCAAATTGCATTTTGGCATTGACAGTGATCGAAAATGGGGACAAGTTAAGATTAAAATTAAATGCTAAAAACAAACAATAAACTTCAAACTTAACTATAAAACTGGGGTAAGAATTTTGTGACCGTTATGCCTAAGCACCACCGGTCGACTGAACCAAAATGGGGGGGGGGGGAATGTATAAATGGCCGGGGTGCAGTGAGCAAACACACCAAGGCCGGCGGGAAAAAGGTAAGCAGAGCCTGACCTCTCCCTGGTGGAAGTACCGAAGATGCACGAAGACAAATTAAAATTTTGAGATAACAGGTAACACCCATTCTTAATAAACAGTGAAGACAAGGGAGTTCCAGAATATAAAAATGAAAAAATACTAACAATTAAATTAGGAATGTTGAAATGCGCGGCTGTTATCAATAAACAGTGTGATGCATGACGTCACGGGGAAAGCCAATACTAGATGAAAGTTTCTTTCAATCTAGGGAAAAGATAGAATTTTCCCGGGGAATACTGCGTTTAAGTGACACCAGAAGGATTCCTTCTCGAAGTTTTCGAACATGGGACGAAGTCGTCATCCCGAGTGAGAATAGCGAGGGGCCGTTTCCGGTTCCTCCCCACTCTTACGTCATAACGACGGATGGCATCTAACGCAGGATTCCTCACGACTGGGATTGACCTGTGAAACTTCAATGTAAGTTTTTTGATTTCTGCAAAGACAGGTTTAATTTTGAGGTCACGATGAATGACGTCATTTCGGACATAGCGGGTCGCCTTGGTAAACCTACGCAGGAGTTTATTTTGAAAAAGTTGAATTCTATTTAGTTGAAATTTTGAAGTACTACCATAGACCGCAGATCCATAAGTAAAAATCGGTCTAATCATTGATTTGTACAGTAACAAATTATATTTGATTGACAGGTGGCTGTTCCAAACAAGAGGGGGTTAAGGGAGCCCACGGGGCGGTCAGCACGCCCCAGAATTTCTGTGATGTGCTGGCACCATGTTAATTTGGAATCTGGGTTAATGCCTAGGTATTGATACTCAGTCTTCCAGGGAATGTTTTCGTTATTCAATTTAAAGTTAAGATTAGCATCTGGGGTAAAATGTTGATTGGTGAAGACGATGGCGGCGCTTTTGGCACTGTTCCCTTTAATTTTCCATTTCCTTAACGAGACCGAAAGTAAATCCAAATAATTTTGAAGTCTAGAGAACACTGTTTGTGCATGTTTATGTTGTTTAAGCATGGCAGTATCGTCGGCAAATATTGCTAAGTCGATATCAGGCTCTTTAGGAATATCGTTGACGTAAATGTTGAAGAGGGTAGGACCGCTGAGGGATCCTTGCGGCACAGAGCTGGCAATAGGTTGAGGGTTAGAGTAAGAACTTCCCACTCTAACGACGAAGGATCTAAGTTGAAAGTAGTCATTATAGATTTTAATTAATTGGCCCGGTACTCCGAGCGCAATAAGTTTAAAGTAAAGAGCGATGTGCCAGACCTTGTCAAAGGCCTTTTGCACATCGAGAAAGATTGCTCCTGTCACGCCGCCAGATCTAATGCCATCGTGAAGAAGTTCAGAAACTCTCCAGAACTGATGAGTTGTTGAATGACGTGCCCGAAAACCAAATTGCTCCGGTATAAGCACGTCATTAGAATTTAAGAACTCCTTAAGGCGGTTGACAAGAACATACTCATAAACTTTAGATATACAAGATAATAGAGATATAGGTCGAAAGCTGGCATTATCATGTTTGTCGGCCGCCCCACTTTTGGGTAGGGGGACAACAATGGCCCTTTTCCAGCAATCAGGAAAAATTTTTAGATTCATCATGCAGTTAATTAGAATTACAATATAGAGAATGAAGTTATGAGGTAAGTTAATTAACATATTAGTAGAGATGCGGTCCTCACCCGGAGACTTATTCTTTTTTAAGCCTGAGATATACTCCCGAACCTCAGAAGGTGTGGCCGGGGGTAGTGTGTTAGGTGTGTCTGTGTTTAAAAAAAATTTGAACTGTGGTCTCCAACACAGTGGCAACCCGTGGGTTGTTGTTTTTGAACAGCTTTATATTTACATTTTAAAAGCATTTATCTTTCAGATAGTATTTTTTTTTTTTTTTTTTTTTTTTTTTTTTTTTTTTTTTTTTTAAGAAATAGAGTTTTACTTATCATACCCATCGCGAGTAAGTATGTTTTGTACAAAACGCGGGTAACGGGGGCTATAAAATACGTATCATTTATTAATTATTAAAATTTTAGTAGTTTCTTTCTGTTAATGATAATATAAGGAATTTTTTGGAAAATTTTTGAGATAAAAAAATTGGTACAATACAATATTGAAAACCTTTTTTAATATTATGACAGAATTAATATCTTTTATCCTATTAATATCCTAAATTCCTCTCCAAATATTCTAAATGTCCTATTATTCCTCTCTATTGGTTTTATGGGAGTGTTTGTGCATGGATAGTAATAACCAGTAACGGCAAAACATTTTTTTACAATAGAGAGGTGTCTTTAAAATAACTTTATTTTAAAAAGAAAATCTTCTCTGAAATCGAGAAAAATATTTTCAAATAAATAATTTAACCCTAGAACTACCGAAAATTTTACTCAAGTTTTATAAAAATATTACACATCAGAATTCTTATTTAAAACTATTGAACTTATTTACTTAACTCATTATTGTCTGGTTTACATATTTAGTTTATTTTAAAGAAATTTCTGGTTAGAATAAATATTTCGAATGTACCCATCGGGTCCATTGGACCCGTCTGGTAGACGGAGGGTTAAAACGATGTCAAAAGAAAAAGACAATAATTAAAAGCATAAGTGTGTCTAAATATAAAACTATTGGGGACAACATGGTTAGTAATTTTAAATGTTTTAAGATAGAACATGAATTAAAAAGTGGAACATTTAAATTAGTTGTTAATTACGTTATAGATAAGAACAGAATTCATGTGTAAAATGGAGAGAAAGCTTATATCTCAAGTGATACAGTTTGCCTAAGACAGATAGTAGAAAAATACAACACACAGTTTTATAACACAGTTCCTCTTGTCATCCGCGTGCCAAATATTTGCAAAAATATGGTTTACGTGCCTGCGATAAAAGTTGTAGCAGATCATATAATGATTATTCAAAATTGAATTAAATATTTCTTTAGGATTAAAACATAATGTAATATTTGGCATTATACTTTTGACAGTAGTAAAAAGTACAATTTTGTGCTGTTTCATCTTATGGGGCCGGGAGAGGTAATTATGTCCAGGGGGTAATTATGACCGCCGGCATATTGGAAAAACTGTGAATGGTAAAGTTTGTTGCAAGCTTAGATATTAATCTCATAATATGTATTTCATCTTAGATATTCTTTATCACTAGTCTAAAGCCTTTTGAGATCCGAACAGAAATTTTAATCTAAGTCTATAAAATTTTTTGATAAACGGATTTGCCCCTTTGGAGTTCAGAGTGGTCTCCATTATCCCAAACAAATGTGTAAAGCAAGTATAAAGAGAAAATATAGTGGTCATAATTTCCCCACTAGTAGTCTTAATTACACCAAAATTTTCTGATTGGGAATTTTTGATGGAATAATTATAACCATTATTTTAACTTAAACAAATAACCACGATGACAATAAAAACTTTTATAAGGTGCTCTTAGAGGGTCAAAGTTACTTTCTATGCGCTAAAAACACCACTTTTCCGAATAGAAAAAAGTAAAAAAAAATAACTTTGTTAAAAGTATACAAAGTGGTTATAATTAATCCCCTCCAGACCCTATACGAAATAATTTATATCAGCTTCCTACTTAGTTATTGTTAAGAGAATACTAGCTGGATTGAAGTTATCTCATTAGAGATTTCTACTAGAATTTTTCGTATTATTCATATCCAAGATTAATGGCTTGCAGAAAAATCATCCAAATGGTTAGCCGGAGACACTTTAAATGAATCTTCGTGTCATGAATTAAATTCTAAACTGTGTCTGGAATTAAGCTCCTTCCCGATAATTTTCTCATCTTATCTTAATATGAAAATGTTTTCCGAGAATATTGTGCTAGATTGAGATTCATTAAATTGCATTTCAGTAAGTCCAATCTCTATGACAATGACAAATTAATCGAATTAATCAAATTTAGACAAATTCAGCTGGTCTAAATTAATGCATTTTGTGAAATTTCACTATACTTTGAATTAGAACAGAATCCATATTCTGTCAAATATAATATTTCGCTTGCCACATAAGGCACACGTAACATACGTTTGCCGTCTCTGCTCTAATCCAAAGGCGTTACACTGCCATTTTATTATTAGGTAGCTTTCTTTACAAAAAGCTACCTATTGCAGCCGTTCGGAGGAAAGCGATTTCAAAAAATTTTGGTATATTTTCATCGATCATGACCCCCAGACCCCGAAACCCCCCTCCGTTCAAAATTGATATATATATATATATATATATATATATATCAATATATATATATATATATATATATATCTGACCTATGTCACACTGTAACTCTCGTATTTATGAACCGATTTGGATGTAATTCGGTGTGTACATAGTACATACCAATGTCTCGACCGAGTTCGTTGGCCAGCTTCATCCGCCATTTTGTTTCAAAATGGCGGCCATTTAAAAATTCTTAACAAATTTAAAATTTGAAATGTGGTACCAAAAAATTGAAAATGGAAAAATATTCTTTTCTTATGTATTTGATCTTTATACAAA
The DNA here is from genome assembly GCA_963932465.1 of Maratus speciosus. Lineage (NCBI taxonomy): Eukaryota > Metazoa > Arthropoda > Arachnida > Araneae > Salticidae > Maratus > Maratus speciosus. The sequence goes on from OZ010789.1 coordinate 438,041,835, forward strand.
GACTCCGTAGCAGTTTTTATTTTGTCTATATCTTAAAAAATGGCTGAGTTATAGCGTTTTGAATTTCTAGCGAAGCTGACATTTTGAAACGTCCTGAAATTTGTCACTTGATAAAAGGCGTATTTATGAACCGATTTGGATGTAACTTCGTTTATACATAGTACAGACCAATGTCTCGAACGAGTTCGTTGGCCAGCTTCATCCGTCATCTTGTTTAAGAATGGCGGCCATTTAAAATTTTAAGAAAAATTTAAATTTGAAATGTGGTAGCAAAAAATTGAAAATTGAAAAAATATTTTTTCCTTATGTGTTTGACCTTGATAAAAGGATTCGGGAGCAGTTTTTGTTTCGTATATATCTTAAAAAATGGCTGGGTTATAGCATTTTAAATTTCTAGCGTGGCTGACATTTTGAAACGTCCTGATATTTGCCACGGGATAACAGACGTATTTATGAACCGATTTGGATGTACCTTGGTGTGTACATAGTACATACAAATAACTCAACCGAGTTCGTTGACCAGCTTCATTCGCCATCTTGTTTCAAAATGGTGGTCATTTAAAAAAATTTAAAAAAAAATTAAATTTAAAATGAGATATCAAAAAATTTGAAAATGAAAAAGATTTTTTTTGCATATGTTTGACCTTAATACAAAGATCCCGGAACAGGTTTTGTTTCGTCTACATCTAAAAAAATGGCTGAGTTATAACATTTTGAATTTCTATTGTGGCTGACATTTTAAAACGACCTGATTTTTGTCACGCGATAACAGGCGTATTTATGAACCGATTTGAATGTAACTTGGTCTGTACATAGTACATACCAATGTCTCGACCGAGTTCGTTGGCCAGCTTCATTCGCCATCTTGTTTCAAAAGGGTTGCCATTTTTTAAAAAAATGTAATTTAAAATTTAAAATGAGGCATTAAAAAATTGGAAAATGAAAAAGATATTTTTTATATGTTTGGCCTTGATACAAAGATTCTGGAGCAGTTTTTGTTTCTGAAAATTTGTTCTTTTGTTTATGTCTTAAAAAGTGGTTGAATTATAGCACTTTGAATTTCTATCATGGCTAACACTTTGAAACGATCTTGTATTTGCCACGCGATACCACACGTATTCACCTATTTCGATGGAAGAAGGCATGTGGATAGTATACATCAATATCTCGACCAAGTTCGCTGGCCAGCTTCATCAGCCATCTTGTTTCAAAATGGCGGCCATTAAATTAAAAAAAATTATATTTAAAGTGAGGTGCAAAAAAATTAGAAATTGAAAAAGGTTTCTTTCTTAAGTATTTGACTTTGATATAAGGATTCAGGAGCGTTTTTTGTTTGTCTTTATCTTAAAAAATGGCTCAGATATAGCAGTTTCAATTTCTAAAGTGGGTGACATTTTGAAAAATCTGATTTTTTGCCTGCGACAGCACTCGTATATATCAACCGATTCCGATATGAGTGAGCATGTGCACAGCAATTACTAAGGTCTCGACCCAGTTCACTGGTTAGCCTCATCTACAATGTTGTCTTAAAATGGCAGGCACTTTAATAAATCGCCGAATTTGGCAGCCAAATATAAGTGACTTTAAATAAAAGCAGCTTGGATAAAGCTGACTAATTTCGCGAAATTCTCATTCATAATGATTTAGTATTGATAAAATTTAGTATTGAATCTCCTACATTCGGTTTCCACTTAATTGAGCTTCGTGTGTTTGAATAATATAAATTGGCTTTTTAAAAATAAGGAATATGAAAGCTACCTCTTCCTCCCGGCACTGGCCGGAAGGACTTTTTTAAAATGTGTCTGAATTATTCTACGATATTTTAAATGACAATATTTTTATTTAACACATTTGAAATAATTATTTTTAAAAATTACAATGACGAAATTTATTTAGATTAATTTGCTGGTTGATAATATGAAAGGTTTTAAAAGATCAGAAATTATGACTTTAAAGCCCGTATACACAGCATGAAATATTTTACAGCATACAAAATATTATAAAGTATAATATTATTATGTCAGTAAATATCTGAATCACTGGCATTAATTTTTAAAAACGCTTCCCTTTAATATGTATTAATACAGTTAATGATCTTTTTGGTTGGTATGATTTTAATATTTTTCAAAATGGCTCATTCATATTCAAATCATATATGTACTACACTTCCCCATGGTTTGTGTCACTGATTTATATCTAAACATTTGTTATGCATATCAACTTATTTTACAACAGCGATACCATCGTAAACTTTTTCAAGCATCTGTATTCCTTTAGCATATTCTTTCATTTGAATTTCACAGAATCAGCTGTCACAGAAATATTCAAGAATAGATTGCATTACCAAACAATGCTTTTGAAAATATGAGGATACTTTTGCGGCCTTTCATGTATTACAATTTGACAGAATTTATCGAGAAACTAGATACATATGCATCATAATGTAAATGTATAAACATAAGTAATTTCTTGTTTGTAAAGGACATGGATAATTTTTTGTTACATTAAAGTCTGGTTTTAAAAGAAACAAATTAAATGACAATTGACATTCATGAATTAATTTCGTTTTTCTTATTGTTAATGTTTTTCCTAAAATCATGTTTTTAATCAGAGGTTAATTTTGTGTGCTAACGGTAAATGTTTACATAAATAAAATAAAGCAGAGAAAAACTACTACACTAAATATTTGTCTGAAACATTTATAAGACGAAGTGCTTCTTTATCTGTTTGACGGTTTTAGGAAAACGGATAATACAAGCAGTAATCTAAGACTTTATAATGTGCAAAAAAGGATTCGGATTATTTCGAAGATGCGGTTCCAAAAATGAATTTACATTGCTAAATTTAATTTTTTTATTATAATTTCTTGTATATCATCATCTATGTTCGCACGCGTCTAAATATTACAAAACTGAAATTGTCATTTAATGGATAAAGGAAAAAGAATATTTTTTAGTAGTGTTAGAAATTTTATTGCAATTTACATAGAAAGATTTTCAAAAAATATTTTTACGCATTTTAAGATTTTGTTCTATAAAAGTGATTTTTTTATGCTTTATGAGTGCAAAAGTCTTGCTTTTAAGGACGAATACGACTGTAATATTCGAAAAATTCGATTTTTTGTAAACGGAATACCGGGTGAGCCAAAATTTGGTTAAAAATTTAAAAACTCATAAAAAAGGGAAGAAATTACGGTAAAGGAGTGCTGTTTGCAAGAAAGGGCTCACAAGGTAGTTGGATTTTATTTAGCAACAAAAAAAAAAAATAGTTAAAAAATCACACACTATTCTACGACACTATTGTTGTCTTGTTCATTGTGTTTCGGGTCGTCAGCGCCCTCCACGTGTGATTAAAAAAAATCTTCTAAAAAAAATCCGACTAACTTGTGAGCCCTTTCTTTCAAACCGTACTCCTTTATCATAATTTCTTCCTTTTTATGAGTTTTTAAAGTTTTAAAGAACTTTTGGTTCACCCGGTATATAAAAGCGGGAAGTTTTTGAGGATTTAAAAAACAAAATTCTATAATTAAGCTAGTAGCGACTAATGATATGTAAGTTGAAATAGAAATTTATGAAGGATATTTTAAAGTACTTTATATTAAAATATTACAACAGCGTGTTGTTTAACTTGCGCACGAGATTTTTCTTCAACCATTTAATATTTTTCAATACATTAGTCACGGTTCTAAAGATTATATCTATTTTTAAGACTGAATCTATGTATTTTTATTATCTATAACATACACAAATTATGTATAGATAAATTCAGAAAAATATCCAATACTTGCAAGCTTATTGTAAAAATGGAATTATATGAAAAATATATAAAATATAGGTTCAATTTTACGATGAAATTTATTAAGATTGCATGAAGCGAAAATATAAATTATCTCATAAGAAATCTTGTGAACAATTTAGAAAAAGAACATTTTTAGCATTTTGAAATAATTCACTGAAATAATTCACCTTTAATTCATTTCTTATAATAAGACCATCTAAGACATTTGTAGTCGTGTGCTAAAACATCAAATTTTTATAATGTAATTATAAAAAAAAATTGTGTCGTTTTTATAAAAAGTTCAGAAAAATTTACTCTTTCAGGTATATTTTTTCTTTAAAAATCGACATTTTGATAGATTTAAGACTTGAATGCTTCGTTATCAAGTGACAAATTCAAACGCACAGTACCTACATGTATCACTACATTTTTTACGAGGATCTGTTATCATTTGATTATAAGATTAGATTTACCATGGACAGACAACATTTGCGATCTTTAGAGAATAATTAAGAATAAAAGGGAATCAAAATTTTGCAGTAAAATATTAGATAATTTTACTTACTTACAGAAAATAGGTATTTAAAATTAATTTTATGTCGCAATATAAGTTAAACAAAGGATCTTTAAAAATTTAAGAATGGCTACTGACCCCCAACTACCAATAACTGACAGGCACACATAAATACTATTTCATTTAAAAAACGAAAACATTTATTTACATAGATACACCGATGAACACAATGAGCAATATTTTTACCCCCCTTTCATGAGCAAGAATTATTTAATTCTTTGTGTATTACATACAGACTTCATGAATCAGATATATGATGAATTCGCAAAAAAGGATAAATATCAACATACTGTGTAACCTTGATGTTGATGTGTATGAACAGTATTCTCAACCGAGAACCACAACTGTTGCCACTCTCCATCTACCGTTGGAGATCAGACAATTGATTACTGAACGAAATTGTGCTCGCGGGATGTGGCAGGTCTATCATTCTCAATATTTTAGGACCCATTTAAATCAACTGCACAGGAGAGTCAAGGCTGCTATCTCCACGTTTAAAAGTGAACGCTAGAACACTTTTGTTGAATCACTTTCAACAGAAGACAACACAATTTGGAAGGCTGCTTCCCGCATTCGCAGGACACGAACACACATTCCGGATACTTAAAAATACTTATAACTTACTTAATACTTATGTATTATAGGACATTAGCGACAGAAGGCCATTCATTCAAGTATAATTAAAAAATAGACTTGGCTGCTTTCGAAATAAAACAATGTGGATGAAGTCGGTAGATCAGTAATTTATTGTTCCAGGTTTGCATAATTAGTCACAAAATAAAGAAACTGATCATGGAACTATTTGATTTTTTTAATGTAATTTCGACCCACCTTTAGATATGAAAAAATAAATGTTGTGTTAATAAATTCTGCAATCATTTGGTCAATATGGTGAAATAGAATCTCTTCAATACCAGACATTTCCATCTACTTTGTCATTCCTTCAGTTATGTCGATGTATTGCATAGTTTATTAGTGCTTTAAATATGTGATTCAAAGTTGTACGAAACTCTTTGGAACATCTTAGTACACAGAATGCTAAGTATATATCATTTTTCCCATTACATGATCATGGCATGTAAGGACTGTGTCTTTTTCAAAAAGAAAAAAAAATATCTCTATTTAATATTTACAATCATTACAGATTTTCTTGAAAAATATGTCATAATATGGTTTCTTACTTCAATACGTATTATTTTTAAATAACATAAAAAATACTACCAAATGTTTTAAATGATACTGAACTTTTAACGAATAAAAATTTAAATAAAACAAAAAATAGTTAAACACAATAAATAGTAGCTTAAGTTAAACCATATCTAAATGAACTCAAAATGGACATCTGCCAAAAAATATGAACGTAACATATCGAAGGAGTTCTTTAACTTTCGTCCTTAACAAATAATAAATCAACATTACATAAGCCTTTTTTTCAGGGGTGTCTTCATTATTTTCCTTATCTCGAGATTCAACTTTATGGAAATTGAGGTGTAGTAAGTTTTCTTGGAATTGTAAAACATACTCATATACGAAATACTTTTCTTGTAACTTTAAGTTAAACTATTTTGAGCTTAAATATTTTTTAAGAAGTTAAAACTTTTTATAATATGACATATGTTTGCAAAAACGTTTTACATCGACTTACACTGTAAAAAATTTTCAGAAACGTTTCTGAAAGTAACGGAGACCTCTGCTGCACGATACTAACGGAAAGGTTTCTGATTAGAGCAGAAAAATGTTTCGGCTATAATACGGAACCTTCCCGATTCGTAATGAAAAGTTTCTGAATACATCGGAAACCTTTCATTCCCAATCGGAAAGGTTTCTGAATATATATGAAATCTTTCTGAAGACAAAGAAATGTTTTTGAATGTATAGGAAACCTTTCATTATGAATCAGAAAGGTTTCTGAATACATATGAAACATTTCTGAAGTCTAGGGTTATTTTAAAATTCATAAAAAGCACAAATAACTGTACTAAAATTACTTGCAGGTTCATACATATAATATAAAATTACTTAAAATAGATTAGAAATATGTTAAAAATTGCACCTGCAAGTAGTTTTAGTATATTGACTTGTGCTTTTTTATATGAATTTTAATTATATACTCAAGGTGAATTTAGCACTAGTATTTTAACTTTTATTTAAGATTATTTTGTGAAAGGGGCTTAGTTTGGAAAAATGAATTTGTGAAGTAGCCAGTTTTATTAAATCAAATTTTATAAAGGAGTCAGTTTTAAATGGATGTTGGTTTATGAATCTCTCTCTCTTTTTTTTTTTCTTCTGAGTTCCTTGTTTTTTTTTTTTTTTATGTCTGTTTGATTTTATTCTGAAAAAAAAAATCAATATTGTTATACCTTTTTTATAATGTAGATAAAATTTATTGTGTTTTAACATCTTCCATTGATAATTTTTTAACCATGTGGATTAACAGGTAACATTAAAGTGAACTGTGTTATTATTGAAAAGGAAACGATAAATTCTTTCGAAAAGTGTTCTTTTTTTAATCATAGCATTAGTTTTACTTATTATTTTAGTTCTTTATTAGCCTTTCTTTGCCATTTTAATACATAACATCTTATTATTATTATTATTATTTGTGCATGTAAATAAGATATAATTGCAATTGATGTTAATTTTGACCCAATATCGTATTATTCTTTTCGTAGCATAATATTAATAAATTAAAATGCCTTATAACTTAAAACAAGACACATTGTGTACTATATTTTCATAAAACAAGCTGATGATTACAATAAATGAATTTGAAAATCTCTATATTATTAAAGTGCTTAAGTTAAATAACAACAATAGCTTTTTTTTTTTTTTTTCACAATTTTGTTGCGTTAAATCAGAAGAAAGCATTTTTCTTTTCAAGCAAGAACATTTAGATGAACAAGTGAAATTCAAATCGCAAAAAATGCAATAGTTAATTTTTTCCCAGCATTGAAAAAAAAAAAGTGTGTATGTGTGCCGGGGGGGGGGGGGGGGGTTACATAACTGGACCTGAGTACTGAATAAGTTAATTAACTTAAAACATTTTTTTAAATTTGTTATTAAAATTTGAGGAGAAAAGGAGTTTAATATAAAACATTAATTAGATTAACAGAATATGTTTAACATTATTCTATACATTTATAATGCACACATCGTAACTTAATTTAAAAACCAAAATGTACTGAAATGTATAATTAAAGGTAAAATATTATTACACTAAAAATATACATATAATTGAATTATTGATATTTCTATTGTGTATTATTACTGACATATAAACGCTATTTCGAATTTTTGAAAGTTTTTTAGGAAGCAGCAAAACAAATGAATCAATTTTATTAACTACTATAATGATTTATAAAAATAAAACGTATAATTGAAAGAATAGTTTACTGTTTATTTTTAATTTTTACCCACAATACTGTATTTTTTACATAAAAGCAATCAATATTAAAAAAGTAAAATGTCGATGAACCTTCAGCTTGTTTGATAAAAATATAATACATAAATTTTCTTTTAAATTATAACGCATTTAATAATTTATTAAGAGCACACTATGTACCGGAGTCAGTATTAACATCAAGTTTAACTATATTATTTTATTTACATGCACACATAACAGAAACAAGGTGTGATATATTAAAAAGTCCTTCCGGCCAGTGCCGGGAGGAAGAGGTAGCTTTCATAATCCTTATTTAAAAAAAGCCAACTTATATCATGCAAACACACGAAGCTCAATTTAGTGGAAACCGAATATAGGAGATTCAATTACTAATTTTTATCAATATAATGAATGAGAATTTCGCGAAATTAGTCAGCTTTATCCAAGCTGCTTTTCTTTAAAGTAACTTATATTTGGCTGCCAAATTCGGCAATTTCTTAAAGTGCCTGTCATTTAAGACAACATGGTGGATGACGCTAAGCAGTGAACTTGGTCGAGACCTTAGTAATTGCTGTGCACATGCTCACTCACATCGGAATCGGTTAATATATAGGAGTGCTGTCGCATGCAAAATATCAGATTTTTCAAAATGTCACCCACAATAGAAATTGAAACTGCTATATCTGAGCCATTTTTTAAGGTAAAGACAAACAAAAAATGCTCCTGAATCCTTATATCAAGATCAAATACTTAAGAAAGAAACCTTTTTCAATTTCTAATTTTTTTGCACCTCACTTTAAATATATATATATTTTTTAATTTAATGGCCGCCATTTTGAAACAAGATGGCTGATGAATCTGGCCAGCGAACTTGGTTGAGGTGTTGATGTATACTATCCACATGCCTTCTTACATCGAAATAGGCGAATACGTGTGTTATCGCGTGACAAATACAAGATCGTTTCAAAATGTTAGCCATGCTAGAAATTCAAAGTGCTATAAATCAACCATTTTTTAAGATATCAACAAAAGAACAAATTTTCAGAAACAAAAACTGCTCCGGAATATTTGTATCAAGGCCAAACACATAAAAAAAATCTTTTTCATTTTCCAATTTTTTAATACCTCATTTTGAATTTTAAATTTAATTTTTTTTAAATGGCAACCCTTTTGAAACAAGATGGCGAATGAAGCTAGCCAACGAACTCGGTCGAGACATTGGTATGTACTATGTACAGACCAAGTTACATCCAAATAGGTTCTTAAATACGCCTGTTATCGCGTGACAAAAATCAGGACGTTTTAAAATGTCAGCCACAAGAGAAATTCAAAATGCTATTACCCAGCCATTTTTTTTTAGATATAGACGAAAGAAAAACTGTTCCGGAATCTTTGTATTAAGGTCAAACACATACAAAAAAAAATCTTTTTCATTTTCCAATTTTTTGGTATCTCATTTAAATTTTTTTATTTTTTAATTTTTTTAAATGGCCGCCATTTAGAAACAATATGGCGGATGAAGCTGGCCAACGAACTCGGTCGAGATATTTGTATGTACTATGTACACACCAAGGTACATCCAAGTCGGTTCATAAATACGTCTGTTATTACGTGAGAAAAATCAGGACGTTTCAAAATGTCAGCCACGCTAGAAATTCAAAATGCTATAACTCAGCCATTTCTTAAGATATAGACGAAACAAAAACTGCTCCCGAATCTTTTTATCAAGGTCAAATACATAAGAAGAAAATATTTTTTCAATTTTCAATTTTTGGTACCACATTCAAATTTAAATTTTTCTTAAAAATTTAAATGGCCGCCATTTTTAAACAAGATGGCTGGTGAAGATGGCCAACGAACCCGGTCGAGACATTGGTATGTACTATGTATAAACGAAGTTACATCCAAATCGGTTCATAAATACGCCTTTTATCGCGTGACAAAATTCAGGACGTTTCAAAATGTCAGCCACGCTAGAAATTCAAAATGCTATAACTCAGCCATTTTTTACGATATAGACGAAACAAAAACTGCTCCGAAATCTTTGTATAAAGATCAAATACATAAGAAAAGAATATTTTTCCATTTTCAATTTTTTGGTACCACATTTCAAATTTAAAATTTTGAAATTTTTTTTAAATGGCCGCCATTTTGAAACAAAATGGCGGATGAAGCTGGCCAACGAACTCGGTCGAGAGATTGGTATGTACTATATACACACCGAATTACATCCAAATCGGTTCATAAATACGCCTTTTATCGCGTGACAAAATTCAGGACGTTTCAAAATGTCAGCCACGCTAGAAATTCAAAATGCTATAACTCAGCCATTTTTTAAGATATAGACGAAACAAAAACTGCTCCGAAATCTTTGTATAAAGATCAAATACATAAGAAAAGAATATTTTTCCATTTTCAGTTTTTTGGTACCACATTTCAAATTTAAAATTTTGAAAAAAAATTTAAATGGCCGCCATTTTGAAACAAAATGGCGGATGAAGCTGGCCAACGAACTCGGTCGAGAGATTGGTATGTACTATATACACACCGAATTACATCCAAATCGGTTCATAAATACGCCTTTTATCGCGTGACAAAATTCAGGACGTTTCAAAATGTCAGCCACGCTAGAAATTCAAAATGCTATAACTCAGCCATTGTTTAAGATATAGACGAAACAAAAACTGCTCCGGAATCTTTGTATAAAGGTCAAATACATAAGAAAAAAATATTTTTCCATTTTTAATTTTTTGGTACCACATTTCAAGTTTTAAATTTTTTTAAAAATTTTAAATGGCCGCCATTTTGAAACAAAACGGCGGATGAAGCTGGCCAACGAACTCGGTCGAGACATTTGTATGTACTATGTACACACCGAATTACATCGAAATCGGTTCATAATTACGGGAGTTACAGTGTGGCATAGGTCAGATATATATATATATATATATATATATATATATATATCAATTTTGAACGGAGGGTGGTTTCGGGGTCTGGGGGTCATGATCGATGAAAATATACCAAAATTTTTTTAAATCGCTTTCCTCCGAACGGCTGCAATAGGTAGCTTTTTTGTAAAGAAAGCTACCTAAAAATAGATTATAAATTTATTTCCATGTATTGTAACAAAGCTAATAAAGAAGTAATTAATAATACAAATAGTAAGTAAAAGTAATACTGTAGATGATTAAAAAAAAAACACTTACCCAAAGTTGTAATTGTTCCGTCTTCAAAAATAATATTTTTCCGAAGCTTTAAAAGAGTCCACTCATAATATCCAAGGTTTATATTTCTTGTATAATTTTAAAACACAATAAAAATTACCCACAAAATGTAAAAAATATTATTATATTGTTTTTGTTTTCTAAATAAAACCCAATTGAAATCCACGTGCTACACAAGTTATCACGCCGCGCCCCCATTACTCATACAGACGTGTTGACGTTGATATTAGCATAGACTTTCGGCTATTCCGGTTTCAGCACATGGACGGAATACTTGGAGTGCGCATGCGTTAGCGACAACAGGGGCGAACCGTGTAAAGAAAACCTAACCCTTCAGAAATGTTTCTGGATGTTTCAGAAAACGAAAATAGCTCTTACATATCCGAAAGTATCGGAAAGGTTCCTGTTAGAATACTAAACGTTCCAACTATTTTTTACAGTGTAGAGGAATGTGAAAAAAGTTTAAATTCTGTGTGTTGCAAACTTGCTCTAATTTTCGAAATATCAATTGTACAAACTGACTTAATCTTTATAAATTTAAGTTTTTTAGTATACTTAATTTAGTATACTTATTCAGTGCAGCTCATTTATTCTGGTCATAACTAGGTTGTTTTTTCAAGGAATCCAAATTTATGATATTTTCTGACATTTAAAAATCTGAATGAAAAATTTTATTATTTATTGTTAAACTCCTTTTAAAATATTTTTAAGTTATCATGCATTTAGATTTAATAATTCTGAAATTTAGAGATATTGTTCTGCTGACTTAATTAGATAAATTGGAATTTTCTGCCGGAAAATTTTAAATAGAATATATATATATATATAAATTTATTAAATAGAACAATCACATTGAGTAAAACAAAAAAGCACTATGTCTTAAAAAATAACCTTTTTTTTTCTTTAAAAAAAAAAACTACAATTTTTTTTTTTTTCTTCTATCTTTACAAGAAGAAAGTATTGGATTCTGGAAAAAATTACTTCCGGTTTTCGGTGGATTTATAAATTTTAAAATATCCTGAATACGATTTGATAATTTTTAAGAAATGTCTGTCTGTGAGAGAAATATTAATTTTGGTATATATAGCCTAAAAGGTGGCGCTTGTATGCTGCATTTTTAAAGATTAACAATAGCTCTATCTCAAGAACCAATGAACGGATTTTCATAAAACTTCAGATTCTGGTTTACCTTGATAAATATTTGCTCTTGTTATCTTTAGGAGTTAAATCGCCTTACAGGTAGCGCTGATATGCTGCATTTGTCACGATTTTCGCAATACCTCTATCTTAAGAAGTAATGCACGAATTTTGACAAGCTTCAGATTCAGGTACACCTTGAAAAATATTGGTTCTGATTAGGTTTAATGTAAATCACCCAACAAGTGGCGCTTCTGTGCTGCATTTTGCAGGATTTACCCGGTTTTAGCCATAGCCATATCTCAAGAACTAATGCACGGAATTTCATATCTTTAGAATTCTTATGACGGGCATGAATTTCCATTCATTTTTGGCACTGTGATAGCAAATTTTGAAGCCTTAATATGTATGAAATAGACGAAAGTTTCGGAACTGGGACATTCAACATGTACCAGATAGAATACGCTCAGAATTTTGATCAGTTTATATTTACGTATTGTGTAGCGTTAAATATATAAATAATGAAATAAAAATTTCATTAAACAAACCTATTTATATTAAATATTTTAAAATACACCAGTAATTCGAAACAAATCTCCAGAGATTTATACCTAGTTCATTAAATAAATACACCCTGTCCCTGTTTTATTTTACATCATTTTCCATAGTTAGTTATTTTGTTTACAACAAAGGAACATCTTATTTCACGCCATTTAATCTCTAGTAATTTGAAGATAATTGTAATCGCATTCTTTCTTTAATGGTACAAAGAAAGTATTCTCGCATTGTCACGTTTCTCCCAAAATATAGAAGAAAATAACCCTGATTTTATCCCAAGAGTGTAATTGTTCTCCTTTGATCCTTCCATTGTCTTAAAAATTACAAGTAAAAGACTAAAACAATTAGAATTCTCAATTTGCTTAATTTAAAACGAATACTGTGATTGAATAATTTTAATGAAATAATTATGTCATGATTTTATTTTGTGCTTTAGAATAGTGTGTTTTATAGTGTTAATTACTTGTAAGAATTAATATATTTTATGTTATCCACATATTTGAAATACAAACTGTTTTCGTTTTTTCAACTTGTTGTGCTATACCTAGAATAAAACCTATTTGTGACATTCACAGTTCTTCTAAAATCGGAGGATGAAATTCGATGCCCTGGTTAGACAATAAATATCATAAAGAAGCTTCTGGACTTGTATGTTACACTCAGTAACGGGCAAATTTATGTATTAATAAATTCCAATCTTCTGTATTATGAATTGAAAAACACTGCTACAAATGATAGTTTTACGGAAATTCAGAAAGCAGTGCTATAAATTAATTATTCAGCTGTGGAAAAAAAATAGCGGTTTAAAATATATACTAAATGCTTTTATAAAATAAAATAGTTTTTTACAGTTTTGATTTATTTGAAAATTTAAATTTTTTAAATTTTATGATACTATTTGTTTTGGAGAAAAATATATTAAAAAAACACAGATAATAGAGCAAAGTAATGATAAAAACCTCGATGTTATGTTTTTTATCAGGAAATGTATATTTATTTATAATAGGTTGACTAAAAGTTGCAATTATATATATGCAGCTAGTTATTTTACTTTAGTCAAACGCTATAAATCGTAATTAAAAAAAATCAAATCTTAACTGATTATTAAAAGGAAAATAAAAATTTTAATACAATGCGTTAACTTCACTGTCTAAAGAATTTTAACGTGATAAGTAATCAATGCTGTCATGTCATCAAATATTGTACGGTTATTGCTTATTTTAAAGAAAACAGGAACAATACTCTCTGTAAACGTTATTGAAGGTTGCAGGCTTTAATGAATGGCATGCAAAATATAAAATTTTACTTTTTTTTTTTTTTTTTTTTTTTTTTTTTTTTTTTTTTTTGTATTAAAGCACTTGATGCTAAATAAATGTTTTTCATTCTCCTTTTCTACATTCCAGAGATTTTAGATTTAAAATGTTAACAAATAATGTAGCTTTTTAACTATGACAAATATAAAGTTATATTTAAAATTTAATTTTCAAAATGATTTTTGTATGATTTTGAAAAATTTTATTATCCTTTCTTTAAAAGATTTTTTTAATAATTTTCATCATAGTATAGATTAGTATTATGTCTAAATTTTGTTCAGGTATCCAAGGTATTTGATAAAGTTAATTTTATTTCCCATGGCTGCTATAACTTTTAAAAGAAATCTGTGCATTAATACTTAGAAATTTTATTTCTTGTTATTTTAATTCTATTAAGGATACTGAAGAAAAAATCCTTGTATTAATTTCTTTTTTACTGACATCTAAATAAAGCTCATATTTTAGTTACAGGTTTATGCATTTATATTCAAGTATATATTGAGAACCAAAATTAAAATACATCAGTAAGTCCATCATACGTAGACTCATGTATGTTAATATTTAGTCTTCTCTAATATTTAAATGGTTATAAAAACTGTATAATTTCAGAAAAAATGCAATATTTTAATTCAATTATAAAATAGTATTCGTATATTAAATGAAATGAATTACTTATTATTGCTCACCGGCGGTAGTTAGGCCGTACGTGACTATCAGCCTTCCGAAAGTAGAAGCGGCTATTCTTGAGTTAGAGAAATATCCACGAAGTAGTTTTGGATGATTAACCACAAAATAACGAAACCTAGCCGTGAAACATTTCATTTTTTTAATCTAATTTTGACCCACTCTAGCTTTCGAATATGAAAAAATTATATGCAAATAAATTCTTGAATCATTTGGTCGATATTGTTAAAACAAATAACGTCCGAATCAGAGATTACCCTCTACGTTTTTTATACTTTTGACGATGTATTCCCATGTTGATTTGTTCCTATCTGTGTGATTTAAAGTTTTACAAAACTGTTTTGCGCATATTGGAACATAGAAAGACAAGTATATATCCTTCTTCTCCCGACATCATCAGGGAATAAGAGTTTTTACTTTCGGAAAACAAAAAAAAAATATCTTTATTAAATATTTGTAATTATTACAGGTGTTCTTGAAAATGTTTCATTGTATGGTTCTTTAGTTTAATATATAAGAGTATTAAATAACTTAAAAAGATTGCAAGATGTTTGAAATTATGCAAATAAATTTTTAACGATCAAAAACGTTAAGTATAACCCAAAATAAAACACAATGAGTAGCAGATTGAGTTAAAACTCCGAAAAGGGACGTCGGCCAAAATTATGAACATAACATATCGGAGAAAATCTCTTAGTTGCACCATTAAATAATTATCAATCAACATTCACTATGTCTTTTTTTTCGGTTGTGACTTCATCATTTGTTTTATCTCAAGCTTCAACATTATTGATATTGAATTGTAGTCAGCTTTCTTGACCTCGCACAGGCAGACTCCTATATGAATTTTTTTTCCCTGTAAATTTAAGGAAAAAATTGAAGTTAAATCTTTTTTTAGTTTTGTAAAAACTTAAAAAAAACATATTTTATCCAACAAAAATCTTCGTAAACAATGTTAAAGTCATTTGAACATTATGTGTTGCATATTAGCTCCATTTTCTAAAACTCAGTACTTAAAAATTAATTAATTTTTCTAATTTAAACTTAGTTATTAAGTTTGGCTCCTTCGTTCTGATAATGAATATAAATTAATTTATCCAGAATGCAGGTTTATCAAACGTTTAGCTCTTTTTATTCGAATGAAAAAATCGGAGAAATTCTCTTAGTTGCACCATTAACAAATTATCAATCAACATTCACTATGTCTTTTTTTTTTCGGTTGTGACTTCATCATTTGTTTTATCTCAAGCTTCAACATTATTGATATTGAATTGTAGTCACCTTTCTTGACCTCGCATAGGCAGACTCCTATATGAATTTTTTTCCCTGTAAATTTAAGGGAAAAATTGAAGTTCAATCTTTTTTCAGTTTTGTAAAAACTTAAAAAAAAAAAAAACATATTTTATCCAACAAAAATCTTCGTAAACAATGTTATTTGAACATTATGTGTTGCATATTAGCTCCATCTTCTAAAACTCAGTACTTAAAAATTAATTAATTTTTCTAATTTAAATTTAGTTATTCAGTTTGACTCCTTCGTTCTGATAATGAATATAAATTAATTTATCCAGAATGCAGGTTTATCAAACGTTTAGCTCTTTTTATTCGAATGAAAAAATTAGCATTTTAAACTAGACTTATTTTTAAATACTTCATATAATTTTATTTTTATTTTTTAGCTTTAATAATGCTCAAATTTCCTGTTATTAATCTACATTTTTAATTATATTATTTTAAAATTTCGTTTGTATATGTTTGTATAGAATAGAAATTTGAAAGTAAAAGGAGGACAATTAAATTAGGAAAAAAAATCAAAATATAATTAAAGAAATAATTCGTTTTCCCTTAGGAAAAACATTAGAAGAAGTTCAGAAATTCGTCAAGTTTTTAATTACAAATGGAATAACATTAAATATATTATATAATATTAAAATAATAATTTGTTAAAAAAAGTATATTTATGGAATGCTTTAAAATGTAGTATTTATTGCAACAAATCATCAGAGATTTGTTCCCATTTCATTTAATAACTGCAGCATAACGCTGTTTTATTTTACATTTCATTACAAAGTTTGTGATTTTGTTTACAACAATGAAACATCTTATTTCACGACATTTAATCACCAGTAATTTGAAGAGAACTGTAATAATGTTGTCTCTTTGGTAATCCAAAGAAAGTATTCTCCTTTTTCATGATATTTCTAAAATGAAGAATGGAAGAAACCTGATTTTATCCCTTGAGTAAATTTGTTCACCTTTAACCATTCGATTGGCTTAAAAATTAGACATATATCATTAAATTGAAGCAATTAAGATTCTCAGTTTCTTAAATTAAAACGAAAACTGCGATTGATTTACTTTAATGAAATAGTCATACCATGCTTCTATTTTGGGATTTACAACAGAGTATTTTATTGGATTAAATAATTGTACGAATAAATTTATTTTATACTACAAATACTCGTGGATTTGCACGCATAGTTATTGAAGTATGCCAAGTAGTATTTGTGTGATTATTTATATCAAGGTAAATTATTCTGCTGCAGATAATTTGAATATTACTAATTAGCACGAATTATAAGAATATCTCATTCTTGTACTGTATTTGGTGAACATGATACTTGTATTTAGGAAAAAATCTTTATTACAACTCATTTGCAGCAAAGACTTTCCAAAAAAGAGTTTTTGTAAGTAATCTCTTTATAAACTATCATACAATGAAAGAATTTTTAAAATTTGTTCAGCAGCCTCAGAGTCTATATCCTATGATGGAACATTTGTTTATTTTTAAAAGTCTTAGAATAACTTGAATCACCATAAATATTAAAATTTCGCTAAGTAATAAGTTGGAAAACAGTGGTTTAATATATTTAACCGTCATTTTTTTGCTGCTAAAGACTAAACATGCAGTACTTCATTACATAGTTGGAAATCATATTTCTTTATTACTGCCATTTTAATTAACTATAACAGTTACTGTTACTTGCATTTTCCTTTATTACTCAGAGAATTTTTATTTAACACTGGCATGAAAAATAATAGATAATTCTTCTCTCTAGAATCTAAGTAATACCATTCTAAATAAGCATTTACATCTTAAAAGTAAGCACTATGTCATATTTTATTTTTCTGGGTCAAATAGCATTACATAAATTGTAATTTTAGGGCGGATACTGCTCCAGTTCGGCTTTTAAATATCAATCTTTGTAAAACTGTTCTTCGTGGTCATTTACACATTAAAAGTAACAGCCATGTGAAATTTTTCCTTTCTATCCCTAAAAACTCCAAATAAATCGTAACCACTTACTTCAATAGAATACTTAAAACGTCCGCTTACTTCAACCTTCTTAATTTCGTACTTTTTATAAACCGCTCTTAAGGATAATTTACATCTTATAAATAAAACTTATTCAAAATTTCAAATTCTAGCTACAACTGTATAACAAATAAAGCAATTTAAAAACATTTTTCTCCTGCACTCCTTTAAAATTCCTATTAAAAAGGAAACTATTCTATAAGATCATTTAAGTCCCCAAAGTAACAGCCATACTAAATTTTAAGTTTATATACCTTACAAGTCCAAATAAAGCATAAGTTAGAACGTTTTTAGAATGTTTTTCTCTAATTTCACCCTTTTAATCCTTTATGTACTGAATTATGTATTCATGAAAATTTTAAATTCTAAAGCATTTTTCGTGAATTTTTAAACTGCATTAGAAGATTTACATAATCATTTAATAAATTATAGAAGGATTTTAGAAGGATTCAAGGATTTAGAAGGATTAATTAAATTTGAAGTTATAGGGATTTTGTGCAATATTTATAACCCCACTCAATTTTTTTATTTTAAATATTTTTCTTAGTATTTTGTAGAATTAGGAAATATACACATATAATGTTCTTACAATAGAAATATAGATATAGTTCCGAATTAAAAATCACCCCACCTCAACGTTAGGAAAGCTAAAAAGATGCAAAGGCAAAAGAAATCATCCTTATAAAAATATTTTTGTTTTGTGTAACCAATAATGTTTCTAGAACAAGACAATGTAATGCATCTACTACTCATTCTAAACTGCATTACTACTAATCGATGTATTAAATGAATTTTATAACAAGTTTTTTTAATGGTACATATAAGTACCGTCAGCAGATAAAGGTTTAAATTTCGAATTGTTTTTATACTGTTCCTAGAGCATTTGCATCATAAAAGTAACCACTGTGCGAATTTTAAATTTCTAGCCCCGTCAGTAGTACAGAAATTGCAATTTTGGGATGACTTTATCTGATATCAATTTTATAATATCAACTGCGATATAAAATATATGTACAGATAAAAAAAAATATGAAACGTTTGTACCAATGAAGAATGATGTTTTGTTGTATTTTAAATATATTTTTCGGTGATAAAAAAAAAAGTTAATAAGATTTCGCAAAAAATGGCAAATTTCTCATTTATTTTTTGCTTAGCGAAAATGGTAAGAATTAGAGCATTAATTGGTTACTGTATCTTGATTATTTTTACAGGTTACGGATTATTATTATTTTTTTTTTTTTTGAAGTAAATTATATCTAAATGAATAAACATTTTGGTTTCAATAATGTGGAAAGTAATATTTAATAGAAAATTATTATAGTTAATACAGTTTGAAAAAATCATTATTTTAGAGTTATATAAGTCAGTGTAAGGGTGATTGATGTATTTAATAAAATCCTTTATGTAGGCTTATTATAAGTTCACTTACTATTTATTAAATTTATTTTTTTCCGTCAAATTCTGACCAGTGCTTGGCTATTTTCATTTTACCAATTTCTTTTTATTTTCTATCGTTGTTCTTTTTAATACATTTAACCTAAGGGGAAGTCCCAACCGTGCTTGGTTAAAAGTACCTTTGCGTTGATCTCGCTATAACAATAAATTCTCGCTGTATTATTGCTATGAAGCATTTTATATCATAAGAGTATTATTTACAGAAACCATCAATATTAAAACTATGTACATATTTCTAAATTTTACATTTTACATTTCGCAAAATATCACCAAGTATGGCGACATTCTTTCATTTTGCGTCATGTATGTGTTAATAAAGTTCTATGTACCCTGATTTGTTGAATTCTGTTTTCGAGAATATTCTTTGTGGTTCTGTTTTGTTAAATCATGTATGGCTAGTTTTGAAATTAAGTGGAAATTTCACTTTGGTAACTTGTAAAAAATAAAAGTTCAAATTGTCGCGTTTAAGTTATGTTTCCAACATTTTCTTAAGGTTTTAGAGATAAATAAATCATGATCAGAGGTCAAGGTTAATTTTTTTAAATTAAAAATTAAATTACATTTTTCATATGAACATGGAGGTGACACATTATTCCATGGAGGTGACAACCTTTAATAGTAATGATGAATATAAGTTTTATTGTCCATTTACTAGATTGGAAAACATTTATGGTTGCGATATTAGCTTGTTTTATTGTTTAAGAGGTATAATATGTTATTTCAATGAAATACAGAAATACAAATAACACATGAAAACAAAAACTGGATTACAATACAGATAAAGAACACTATTCTTGAGTAACATCTTAAAAAAGAACAAAGCTCAAATTTATTTTTTTATTAAATAATATTGCAGTTTTGAGGGGTTAAATCAAAGATATATTGTAACCGATTGTTCACTTTCCGCTGTTTAAACCACACAAATTTATTTTTCATATCTTATGATTGCTTCTTGATCCTTACAGAAAACAAATTTGTTCTTGTGTCCCGAACATCTTTGCATAAATTTAACTTATACGTACTTTAACTGAGGTCACATTTTCTAAATACAGATTAACAGGAGCTAACTGAAATCTTTTGCATACTGCAATACTTCTTTATTTTTACAGAAAGGACAAATCCAAAGGCTTTCTTTGATTTTGAGACTTCTCATTTTTTTTCAAAATGTTTTGAACTGGATTCCAGACATTTTCTGACTTTAGGAGAAACATTTTTCACATTATATTTCATCTTTTCATATTTTCTGTGCCTTCTCTTTCGGACTGTTTAATTTTTTTTCTTTTACTTATGATGCGTTGATATCTTTCTATAATAATCTTTTTTTCTTTTATATTTCAACTTTTCATAAAATTTTAAAGATCTTTTTCAAGCAATTTTATTCTTTAGTATGCCTTTGTTTTGCTTCTGTTAACAATTTTTCGATTACTTTTTACCCGACTGGTACCTGCTTTTCCTATCACATCTTTAACATTCGCAATAGGATTGTTTATAATTTCTGGATCATCATTCGTTTCTAGTGTAGTAGAATTTAAAAGAACGTGTTGTAATTTTTCTGTATTTGCTTTCTTCTCTCGACTTTTCCTTGTCTTTTGTACCTAATTCTTTCTTTGTGCACTCTTCTCTCGTTCACTCAATATAAAATAAATAGCTTTTATTTTCCCTTCTTTTTTTTCTTGTAATATCTTTTGCGTTCTTTTTCCTTACATTCTTCATACAATTCTGGATTTTCTTTCATTTTATGTCGTCTTTTCTGCTCTGCTCCTCGTCTGAGTTCTCTTTTCTTCTCTACAGAATTATTTTTGCTTTTTGCCCGAGCCATGATAACTAAAAAATATTCAAAAATATTAATGTGCAATTAGATAAAATAAGTAGATTAACAGATAAATAGAAAATACAGCACTTTAAATGTACGAGTGCAGACTACTCAAGTGTGGCCATATTATTTAAATATATTAAATATTAAACAAATATATATATTTTTGTAAATCAAATTGGCTACCATAGAAAAAATAAAAAATTCAATTTAGTTTCGTTTTTAATATTTTTTTAAAGTTTAGGAAATCAGGAAATTTAATTAGAGGTTTTAAAATAGAGTTTAATTAAATCTAAGATTTAACTTGTATTTAAAGAAATACTGAAAGGCATTAAAAATCAAATTTTTACAAAATTAAATATTTCAGAATTAAAAATTTTTAGTTTCAAAAAATATTTTTATTAATATAAAATTATCCCTAAAATAAAATTATAGGTTCAATAATTAAAAATATATTTTAAGCACCCTTAAAACATTGTTTACACCAATAAATGTCCCATCATTGGTCAATAACACCTCCATGATACAACAATGTCATGGAGGTGACATCCATGGAGGTGACATATCTAAGATTAGGCCTAATATTTTCTAAACTATACACAACGTGAACATAATGCTACTTGGATACAAAATTAAATAAAGTAATTTAACGCTACTTATCAACAGAATTCTGCTATTTTTAAAACTGACAAAATTAATGATGCCATGGAGTTGACACCCAATTAAAGTATACTATGGTAATTAAAAGCTTTTTAATTAAAACTAGATGAAGTAACAACTTACCATGCTTCAGAAGTATTCCATCCAATAAGTAGCTGCCTGTAGTTAATTTTTATTCCAAGTTCTAGATTATGCTGCCTTCTCGTAGATGTTTATATAACTATAACTGATATGTCATGGAAGTAGCTCTAATTCTGGGGACTGAAGTGTCTTGATCTGTAATTTTTTTTATTATAATTTTTCAAAATTTTCTTTTAAAAAGTAAGTAAAGTATATTCATTTTTTAACTTAATGCATTTTATACGGCTCTCTTCGTTTATCTTATGGGATACATTCATGTTGTAAAGTAAAATCAGGCATGGAGGGACATACCATGGAGGTGACATTTAGTACGATTTTAATTTTATTAAAATAGTTTTAAATTTCAAATTCATTCTAAATTATTTTTAATACAAGTTTTAGATGTGACTTTATTGATTATCTATTTAGTTGAACAATTATTTGCATAAAAGTACGAAAAAAGTGATTAGGACTCAAATTTCCCCTTAATTTCAGAACTACCCGTATCTCAGCACATATTGGGAATATCTGAAAAATTCTTTCACATTCTGAAAGTCAATTTCTTTTATAAGATTCGCCAAAAATCGCCAAATTTGGCGACATTGTTTCATTTTGCGCTAAATATGTGTTTTGGCATTAGTAACTTGAAAGTACATTTTCCCTCAAAATATAACCTATGTCGCCAATATTTCGGCAAATATTGAAAAATTTGTCAAAATGTTTCCAACTTCTTGGTCATGTGACTTAGCCTCTTAGCCTAGCTTTGTCTTCAATTACCCTAAAACAGTAGGATACAAAATTTAGTCAAAATCGTTAGCTCCTCTTTTTAGATAAAATTTGTATATATATACACACACACACGTACACCAACACACATAGACACGATATATTTTGAAATTTTGTTTAGATGTTGGTGAAGTATTTTTTAAATTTTGATGTAATTAAAAAGAAATCCATTTATAGTTAAATGAGACATATATAAATTATGGTTAATTTTTATAATGGAATATTTTATATTTATTTTTTTGCACAGGAAGGAAAACATTTTTTTTTCCATAGAATATATTAAAATTATTAGAACATATTGCAATCTGCAACCAATACGATCTTGCATAGTTTTCTGTTCTTATATAGCTTATTTAGCGAATTTAAATATAACTTTTCCACTGTGTAAATTAAATTAATGTATAACATTATTTAACAACACATGTAGGATATAATTTGAAAATTTGTTAAACCTATTTTTAGATCTCTTTCTTTCTAAGTGAATCATATTAAAACCATATCAATCTTCGTTCGAAGTCAAATTTACAAAGCATTTACTCGAGATAGTTTTGGTAATTTACGATCAATTTACTTGATATTTGCCAGAGAATTGCTTTACATAGTAATTTCATATTACGATCCATTATTGTTTCCTATATTTATATTCTGTTTATGCAAAAATATTTAAACTCTAAAATATGTGTGTTTTTTCGGATGCATATACTGTTTTATATAACATAAACTGTAATAAATCTAGCTCTATATTATATAAAGCGTGCATTAATATAAATGTAAACTGGAGATTAATATTCAATACAAGGAGGAAAATGCAACAATGTTTAAAATATTGTTAAAAATAAAAGGATAAAGCAGTTTTGAATGAAAAAGGCAAGCTACACTTAAAGAGTATTTTTATAAAATAATACAATTTAATAAATATACATAAATTGCACACGTATCCAAATTTATAAGAATGATAATATGTGTATGGTTCCTAAAACAAATTGCTTTGTTCCATTTCTTTGTTCCATGTTTTCTTTCCAAGAACACAACCGCCATATGCTTTCAAATAATAGATTTACCTAAAATAAAAATAACAACAGATGTTTCATACATTTTATAACTTAGCAAAACACATAGCAATATTTCTATGAGTCATATGTACATGAGATCATTTACGATGTCAAAATAGTCACATAAATTTTACCATAAATAATGTTGCCATACAATTAAGACCACAACTATTTCCTTTACCTCCAAAACCCACATAGTTTTTAAACTTATGAATTAAAACAAATTTCATGAAAATTATCAATCAATCGGGTAAAAATGTTAAAAGTTATAATCTTAACTGTATGTAGTTTTTAAGCCGTATTACAGTTAATTAGTAATTACTACAATATAAAATTTGTCTCAATATCAACAATCTTTTTCCATACAACTAAATGTTACTAAGTTTAAATAATTCTACGCCTTCAAACAGATTATACATTTTTAATATTTTGTTACTTGAAGAACTTACCATTTAACATTTTACGGGCTTAAAAATAGTTAAGCGTTTAAATATTTTTCGATTTGATTTAACCTGCGTTTATAGCAAGATTTGGCGATTTTCTAATTTATATATTCAGTTATGACATTTCAGTTATCCGCTTTTGGACTGTTTTGTTTTAACTACCGCATGATGAAGAAATGCGTGAAATCTGTTTTACAATCTAATCATAGCAGACAATAATAAAATACAAGCACCGATAGTGTGGGTACTGTCTGTTCGACATATTTAGTAGATTAAGGAGCATTTGTCTCGTAAATCTTTCAAAAATTCAATTTTTCAACAAACCACAAAAAAAATTTCTGTAATTAACCCTTTATGTACTGAATTATGAATTGATAAAAAGTATATCTTCTAAAGCATTTTTCGTGATTTGTTTAAACTACATTCGAGGATTTACGTATCATTTAATGAATTTTAGGAGGAATTCAGAAGTTATAGGAATTTTGTGCAATATTTATAAACTCACTCAAATGTTTTATTTTAAATATTTTTCTTAGTATTTTGTAAAATTAAGAAATGTACAAATATGATGTTCTTACAATAGAAATATAAAAATATTTGCGAATTGAAAAATCCCAACCCCCAACGCTAAGAAATCTGAAAAGATGCAAATGCAAAAGAAATAATCGTTTTAAAAATATTTTTATTTTGTGTAACCAATAATGCTTTTGGAACAAGATAAAGTAATGTATCTATAACTCATTTTAAACTATATTAGAACTAATCATTGTATTAAATAAATTTTATAACAAGTTATTTAAATGGCTCTTAAAAGTACTGTCAGTAGATAAAGGGTTAAGTTAATTATGACTAAAAATGCGTCATATGTTATTATTTTAAGCAATAATTTAAAGAATGCTATAAAATGATTTATTTTAAAATGTCAAAAATGTTCTTTTCTCTAAATTACGTACAAGATTTCTCTTGAAATAATTTATATCTTTGCATTCAATATTCAAAAACTTTACCTTAACTACAAACCTATGTTTTTATATATTTTTGAAAAAAAAAATCCATTTTCAAAACAAACCTAGAAGTACTGGGAATTTTTTCAATGTTTTACTATATATAGTTAATGGGTGTCAGAAATAATTATATAAATGTAGGTTCAGTCATCTCAAAATATAGATCTAATCTATACACTCGTTACGATTGCATGCACAGAATATTAAGTATATGCAAGATCAATCGTGTGCGAAATTTAACTTTCACTCATATTTTGAAAACAAACTTTTGTAGAATTTTTAGTTAAAGTATTTTATAGTATGTTTTGAATTATACAAAAAATTATGATTACAGACATTCATCTATAAAAATACTAAAAATAATTAAAACACGATTAAAAGTAGACGTTTAGACTATATTCCATTGTCCTCATCAGTACTCATGCATAAGCACACAACACACTAGAACAACAACAATTAAAAACAGTTAAAACTACCGTTTAACATGTATAGCACTGAATGAATGCTAATATAATTAAAATATATTACAATAATTTTCATAAAGGCACTTTACATTCAAGATTGTTTGCAGATCCATTTGAGTTCGACCATGTTCCCGACTTTGTGTATGTGCAAGTTGTGAAATTTATCACAATAACATATATTCCAAGCGGAAAAGTCAAAAACAAATATTAAAATATTTATTTGCTTAAGTTTTTACTTTACTAAAAAGCACATTAAAAATATATTAAAAACCTATACTGACATGTTTCAACTCCATCATTGAGTCGTCATCAGAATGTATAACATAAATTGCAAACACAAAGACATATTTGTGTTTGTAATTTATGTTATAATGTAACGGAATACTTTTGAATACCCGTTCAAATTAACTGTAAATGCTACACACTTACATTTCAATACCAAACATGACATGGTAAATCTCAATAAAGTATATCAATTACATGGCAATCCGAATATTTTTACGTGAGTTAGTGAACGGACATACGGATAGATAAACCCAATATATATTAACTTATGTATTTGTAACAAAAAAAAAAAAAAAAAAAAATACCATTTTCATTCAATAGCAAAAGTTCTTGATAAAGCTCTATTGAACTCAATTTTGAAAGATATTGCATCACGAACTATTAAATTAGTAGACCATAATTCCTGTCCAACCTAAATATCTTATTCCGCTCTATTAACTAGAAGAATCTTCATCATCATCCAGTTAAAGATGTAATACTTGGACTAAGTCTTCCAGACTACTGAGATGAAATTTCTTTCTTTTCTTTACATTTAAAAATTAAAAAACCTAAACTTTTCAGGTACGCTCATAATTGTATAAATACGTAGCATATATAGTCGTCGTCTAGTCCGCCCGTCTGTCTGTATATAACAGCGCAGAAACTACTGAACCGTATGGTTTGATATTTAATATGCATATTATCGTTGTAAAATTTTGTCGAGTCATTTCAAATTTTATGAAAATGAAATCAAAACATTAAAAGATACTAATAAAAGTTTTCATCATTGTATTAAATTCTACCATACGTAATAAGTTCAATGATATCCATAATAGGTAATGATTCTAGGTTGCCACGGTGTGATTACGTCAGATTTAAAATCATTTTATTTCCTTATTACTGAAGCCCCACCAGTGGCCGAGAGGTTCTGCTCTCAAAGCTGGTAGACGGGAGGTGCTGGGTTCGATCCCAATCGCGCCCGTCGGCCTAATTGTTCGGAGTTTTCGTGGTTTTCTTCGAACCTTGGTTCTCCAAGCGTTAATACGGATTAGGTTCAATTAGAAAGACCTCCACGGAAGGCACCCCCCCCCTTAGGGCCTATATCCCACGTGCTGATAATTGGCCGACATAAATACAACCAACCAACCAACCAACCGTATTACTGAATTTAATATATAGAATCATAATAAATTTTGTATTCATGTGCAAAAGCGTAACAGCTATTGCACCAAGATATGAATATTTGTGAAACTAGTTATAGTGCGAACGCACCTCATTTGACACATTTAACGTACAATTTCCGACTTGTTTAATTAGAGATACAGATCATTAAAAACACTCTCAAGTTCCAATAAAGAGTTACATATACTGTAGTTATGGGTGCAGGAATACTAAATATTAGAAAAACCAGCGTAAATATCTCCATAAAGCAGACTTTTCACAAAAAATGAATTTTACATACCTAGTAAACTATTTATATTGCAATTGTAGATTACCTATTAGCATGCAGCATAACGCCATCATTTTACAATAACGCAAACTCAAGCTTATTGATTTGTTGGATCTGTATACGAGTAACGGTGGGTTAAAGTTAATAAAAGTTTTATACGTGTTTTTGAAGTTCGAGTCTTAAGTTTCTATTCGAACCTTAAGTATTTTTTTTTCTATTAAGGGTGTATTCGAAAAAATCTTTTTCCACCCTCAACAGCTCGAAATTTTCTGAGACATTTTCAGACTCATTTTTAAAAGTAAAAAGATGAAACTTGCTGAGGTGATTTTAGAAGAGATGTATAAGAGGCCGTGTGATTTCATTTTTCGCTCAATGAATTGAATTTTATTTTTAAACAATTATTTTCCCAGTATGACCATTTTTTTTTCATCCCCAGATCTCCCGCTTCGGAAAATTTGGTTCAAAACGCCAACTTTGACACAATTTTTTGCAATATTTTCTTCATTTATCAAATCATCGACAAGCACGGCACCTCGTGTAGTTTCTAAATAAGAGAATTTGCCAGTTTGATGTGTTTGAGAGCAAAAATGAATTTAAAAATAAATCAGAAAATAAGCAGTTTGGATTGGAATACAACCTTAAAGTGGGGATTTATGCTGAATTATTAGTATATTGCTATTTAAAAACATTAAAAAGGAGGAATATTTTGCAGACATGAGTGTCATCTTTAATGTTTTAGATAAATAACATAGTAAATATTTGTAGTAATTTCGTTTTCACACTTGTATTCAATGTAATCATGCAAATTGAATTCTTAATACATCGACATTAGCGTTTCCATTTTCCAAAAATTTCAGTTAATTTAATTAAATCTTTTAGAGAATCTATTAAATATCTTATTTTATAACTTCCATTTCAAATTGGAATGAGTTGATTGAAAACAAGTTAAATTAAATAATTCAGCATAAGACTCGAAAAGAAAATTTTTATCGAATTGTAGTCGAAATTTTTTTCGACTTCCGGTTTTCGATGGATTTAGACGTTTTAGGGGTCAGAGGTCACAAAAAACATGTTTATACAAAATGTCCGTGTGTCCGTTTGTCCATGTGTCGCCATTGTACCATCAAAAATTGTATGAAGTGATGCATAGAATTGAACCAATTTTTTTTTTAAGTTTTTGGCTATGGCAAGCAGGTCCTCCATTAATTTGGAAGAAATCCGCCGGTAGGGGGCGCTGTAACAGCTATTTTTGTGCTTTTTGAATATTGTACCATCAAAAAGTGCATGAAGTTTTCGCATAAAACTGAACCAATTTTTTTTTTATGTTTGTGGCCATAGCAAGAAGGTCCTACCTAAATTTGGAAAAATTCTGCCAGAAGGAGGCACTGTAATAGCGATTTTTGTGCAATTTTCAATATTGTACCATCAAAAAATGTATATTATCATTAATGTTTGTGCATTGAATAAGATTTTTCATACGGTTACCGCAGGTTTTTAAATAATACATATATACAATTTCATGCTACATAAACATCACGATTATATTT
The DNA here is from genome assembly GCA_963932465.1 of Maratus speciosus. Classification (NCBI taxonomy): domain Eukaryota; kingdom Metazoa; phylum Arthropoda; class Arachnida; order Araneae; family Salticidae; genus Maratus; species Maratus speciosus. The sequence goes on from OZ010789.1 coordinate 438,070,861, forward strand.
TTTATTAAGTAGTTTCTTAATAAATTATAATCTGTTTTAAAATAGTATTTCTTAAGTATGATTTCTACTAAAATCTTTTCTAATCTCGAAGTTAATTTTAGGAAATAATTGGATTAAAGTTTTTATTCATTAATTAACCGATATATTATATTTTAAAATCAAAAGAGTGATAAAAATTAAGATTTGAATTCTTTTAAAATTCAACAAGTATTCAAAATTTATAAAAAGGAACTGTGCATCTTCATGATATCGTGCTTCAAAACACTAAGAATTAATAATTAAAGAAATTTTTCTTGCAAACCCTTATTAGCTACTTAAGAAAAAAAAGTAAAATTCTTTTCTTTATTTAAAAAGTATTAATGTTAATTAAAACGTCCTGATATGCTTATAATTTTATCTCTAAGCGCTAGTTTTTCCCTTAAATGTAACTTTTGATATTTGTTGTTATCAGTTAAAGATTTTAAGCTCCGTCTTTCGCAAATAACAGTGTAAAACTAAAATCGCAACTTAAAATGTGATTTTTTGCAGTTAAGTTTCAGAAATCGCACGTTCTTAAACTTGATCTTTTTACATTTAAAAAGAAAATTTTTACACTTCGAAGTGAATATTCAAGAAATAGGTGCGTCATTAATTTTTACTTTCTTCTATCTGCAATAGAAGAAAGTATTGTAATAGAAAATTTTTTGAACTTCCGGTTTTCCAAAGGTTTACAGGTTTTAGGGGTCAGAGATCACAAAAACATGTGCATAGAAAATGTCCGTCTGTTCGTGTGTCGCCGTTGTACCATCACAGATTGTATGAAGTTATGCATAGAATTAAACCATTTTTTTTTTCGTTTTTGGCTATGGAAAGCAGGTCTTCCCTGAATTTGTTGAATATTGTACCATAGAAAAGTGTATGAAGTTACGGATAGAATTGAACCAAATTTTTTGTGCATGTTTTTCGCCATGGCAAGAATTTCTTCACTAAATTTGGAAAAATTACGCCGGAAAGTGCGATGTAATAGCGATTTTTGTGCAATTTTCAGTACTGTACCATCGAAAAGTGTATGAAGTTATGCATAATTCTAATAAAAATACTAATAAAACTAATTAAAATGAAATATTCACATGAGATAGAAGAAAGTTTTGGAATTGGAACATCCAGCTAGTGCATATATGTTTTCGGTGTGTCGTTGCAATTTTTAGATAGGACTTTAACGAGTTATTGGTTACTTAATATTTAAAAAAGTTTATTCATTTTACTTAATTATGATATGGTATAAATTGCTTATTTAACATTGTTTATATAGCAAAGATATAAGTAACAAGAACGAAAAATCATTCGTACAGCATATATTATGAAACACTTTCCAACACATTCAGAATCCTATAACAAAACTTCATAGTTATCTAAGGTGAAAGATGATATGTAAATGAACAATTTGGAAAACGCATAATGTATCTGAAAATCGAGTTTCTGCTATGACCATGAATAGTCTTTAAAATGTGCGATTTTTTTGTGCATCCTCATATACGATCTACAGATATGTATGCATATTACATACAGTGCTAAAAGATAGTTCAGTTCGCATGCGCAGAAGATTTCAAAATTCTATTTCATTATTTGGTAGTCAGTATTTTGGGGCAGCTTCTATAAAAAGTTCAGTCAAATGTTGTGAAAACTTAGAAAGATATAGTGAACTGATTGAAATGTTGAGGAAAATCCCTTATAATAAAGCCATTTTTAGGAAGCAACTCACTATATCGACCCTATCTTTGTTAATTTTCGCGATATTTGACTGGACTTTTTATATAAGTTGCCCTAAATAGCCGAATACCAAACTATATAATAAAAAATTTAGGATCTTCCACGCAGGCGCAGTTAAAATTTATTTCATATAAATGCCCCTATCTCATCACATATTCAATATATTCATGTTTTAATTGCAGTATACTGTTGTTACTGTTTTTTGTCAGGTTTTTGGAAAGTTGTGTTAAATTTGATTGAAAACTCTGTATGCTATAAACAAAAAACTTTTGAATTTTTCACAGAAACGTTAATATCTTCACGAATATGAGTGCTATGCTTACACAAATGCATACAAATATTGAACAGGACCGAAATAGTCATTTACCACAGTGACAAACCATTTCTAGCCTTTTCTGTTACATAGGTGATCGCAAATATTATTATATTATTAAATTTATTGTTAGCCCCCTAATTGTACCCCCCGATAAATCTTCTCCGAGAAATATAAAATTAAGCATGTTCTTTACATCCTAGAAGTTCAAGAATAATTCGCCAATAATGTTGGTAGATATTCGATAAAACGTGTGCAATCGAAAGCACCCTTTCCCTGTACCTTAACTTTTGGAGGCTAGTATATATAAGGTTAAACTGACGTCATAAATGTTTATTGGCCAACCTAGATGAATAATTAAGACAAGTAATTTTAAGTTTTTTAAGTAAACAAATGCACAAGATCATTTTTTTCAGTTTTATTAATACATCCTAAATTTTATTTTCAAAAGTTACTGATAGTTTATTCTTGGTATTGTGATTTTTTTTTTTTTAGATTTCAATTCAACAAGGCAGCTGCATCCAGTGATTTATTTTCAAGTATGCAAAACACCTATACATGCATCAAAAATAAATTCCGCAACTTATTAAATACTTTCAATGAAACACAGATTTTGAATAAGGAAAATTATGTTGCAAAAGGGAAGAAAATGAATTTTTGAAAGATGAAACTGGCCCTGTGCTTCTTATCCGATTCTGGACTTCTATATACTGGCGAGAAATTTTACTTCAGTGGCTACTGGGCATGAAAAAAATGATTAATTTTCTACCTGCTCGTGTGTTACCAGTTAGACGATTGCTACCGGATGTGATGGCACGTCAGTTAATATTAGAGTTGCAAAAAACCGGTTTATTAAACCGATTACTACATAAAATGTACACTTTTAGATGAATGGTATTTTGTAAAAGCTTTCATATACAGTTTCATTAACATAGTAACACCTGCATAGGTGTAGAAGTTACCTGCAATCCATATACGCCGGGTTATTTTGAGATTTTCATATGTTTTATTTAGATATTTTTTGATCTACGCTGTATTTAACAAAACTTTTTTCTTATTCACCCTGTTATATTTATATATAATGTTCAATAGTTTGACGCATAAGCAGCATAGTTCATGTGGTAAGAATTTCATATTACCCTTTTTTAAGTTACATAAAATATAATTTTTCTTTAAATTTCAAAGTCAGCGAACACTTTTCATTTAGAAACATCTATCGAAAATTGTGCATTCGTTTTTCTATTCTAATAAAAAGGATTTCAAAATGCTTTTCAAACTTGAAATAGTTTTTAGATTTAACTGAAAATGTCTAAGTAACTAGTAAAAATATTATGAATAAACATTTTAGTTTGTGTTTATTTTCTGATCATATGACTTCTGAAAATTTTCAAAGAAATATTGTGCTTAACAAATGAAATAAACTAATATAAAATCTATTTAAGCTACCTAATTAGTTAATATTTCCTGGCTAATGATAAATATAGGTAATTACTTATGTTAATGACTGTTTTAATTTTACTTGCGAGTGTAACATTTCACCAACCAGTGAAACTATCATTGTTAGCGTGTTACTGCGCTAATGAACACAAATTCTTCTCTGAGGAAAGTTATTTAATTGTTCTCAAAATTTAGGCCATCTTCAGCTGTTTCATAGCTTCTTATATCTTTAAAGTTTACTACTGAAAAATAATTCAGAAAAGGAATCGCAATTTTTTGTTACACCTACCAATTCTTGAGTTTTACTTCTTTGGATTTGTATTTGAAATGCTTATGTTTCAACTGCTTATGTGTTTTACTTCATTTTAACATAAAAAAATTCAACTTGAGAAGATTTATACGCCATGTGACATACCTAACTAGTTTATAATTGTTCAGATGACGTATTTAAAGAATTTGCATATCTAAAGAATAGAACAGTGAGTACACTTAGGAAAGAAAAAAAGTTTTAGTCATATTTAAAAAAGAAGAAGTACGAAGGGATTTAATTTCTTCACATTGAATAATCCATATTTTAACAGAAACGCATTAAATCATTAAAAAATGAATTAAATCAGTTAATATTGCTTTCAGAAAATAGGTTTATAAAATGATGAAATAAAAACTGTGATATCTGAAATATGTTTAATTTGTGGAATTAATCAATTAGCTAAATTAGATGTGAGGAATAATATTTCAACATTGTGTATCTTTGTGTATCAGCATTGTGTATTCATAATTTTATTATTTTTTATTGTAGTCTCACAAAAGGTATTATCTGACAAAGAAAAAAAAAAGTTCAGAATTCAGAAATCACATATTTTACATTTAAGATATTTTACTATAGTTCTCAGTCTAATACACCTTTTGGAAAATACCCCTTAAAATCTTTACGAAAAAGATGAAATTGGTGATATGATTTATCTATATTGGAAATTAATATAATTTTAAAAGTGAGTTGTATATATATATATATAAACTTTATGTACAATAATACCATTGAAAGATAATGAAAAGGACCAATAATGTGAAAACAGAAACACCACATTAAAAAGTATAGCCCCATGTACTGCCTTTTGAGGATTAAAATGGGAGGAAAAAGAAAAGTATGGATACAGAAAAAATAAAAATAAATAAATGATATGCTTATTTAGTGAATTACTTTATCAAGGACACAGAATTCACATATATAAGCAAGGGCGTCGTCTTCTGTAGATAATAAAGCTAAACGCTGAATAATTTATTCTCTCTGCGCCGAACAACAGCATGATCAGAATAACAGAAGAAAAATGAACACTGAATTAGTATATGGGACTTGAAATGGAAAAAAAAATAAATATTTAAATAATTTTTATTATTATTTATAAATGAAATGGTGTATTATTACTCAACTTATCCCATATAATTTTGCATGATTTAATCCTAATTTCCTGCTGCACATGATCTATATTGCCGCTATAATGATAAGGTTAATTTTTACAGTTAAGTTAAAACAAATATTATATCCAAGTGTTGTAGTTAATCCAGATAAAGTACCTTGATTAATATACATACAAAACCATCTATATTTTTGCGCAAAATACTTTTAGGTGCAAAATTTTACTTTTTTACACTTTTACAAATTATTTTCCGTGTCATAGTTTTTTATTTAAGCACTAATGCATGCGTGCTTACATATACAAATAAAATAAAGATGTTTGCCTGAGCGCGCGTGTGTGCGACTGCTAGGAAAGTCTACCTCACGTAAATGTCTGAAAATTTGGATGGAAATAGTCAAATGCAGATTCTAATGCATACGAGGCTCAGATTTTTCTTTTCTTTTAATTAAACGAGATTTTGCTTAAAACTATAATGAACATCACAAAATTTCTCGAAAATCGCAACGATATGACCTGGACGCTGCCCAAAGAATTCTAAACAAGGAACAGTCGACAGTTGAAAATCGTTCCTTCTTCTCCTTCTTTTACTACACACACGTCTAAAATCGAAAAATGTAAAATACCCATCATATTAACGTACATTTATCTATCAAATGGTATAATCATTTAAAATAATTACTAATATTAATGCTTCGAGAAAACAATTTTCGAAATATAATTTACCGTGTTTTTTGCAAACTCGCTTAATAACTTTTCCAAATACAAATAAGTAAAACATACCTACAAAATCTGAGTACATTTTTATGTATGGTATTACGATTTGTTTAAAAAATATGGATATTATCCCTTTCAGAAGAAATTTTTTTCCGAAGACGCGCGACGTTTCATGGGTTTTCGCCGCTATTTTACTTCCAGTATGTAAATCGAAAAGCGAAATAAAAAGCAGATACCAAAAAATATCTAAAGTCATTTTTCGTTCGAACTTTGGTATTCGTTAAATATATAATATTAACTCTTTCATATAATTATTTTCTGAAAATCACTTCAGGCAATTTTCGCTTTTTTTTCTACGATGTTTCGAATTTTGCAAGCGCGTTACAGTTTAAAAAATGAAAACAAAAAATCATACACCCTTAATTAGCATTAATTTTGCTTTTAAACTTCGCAATGCTTTTAAAAAATAGTAATAGTAACCCTTTAAAAGAAGTTGCTTTCTCGAAGTCCCTTCATACATACGTTAATGGCTTTGTTTCTACTGCCAATGTGCTTAATATTAGACACATTTTAATAACAAAAAAACTAATTTTTGTACAATCGCTCTGAAATTTTAATAGAATAAATTAAATTTTTAGCTATTGATTGAGTATAAAGCTCGTTCAGAAATTATTTGATTTAGAGGAAAAATAAACAGTTTGAAAATTTAAAAGAATCCCATCCATTTGCCTTGCAAAAACTTTGATTAAAAATGTAAACTTATTTTTGCGCTAATGCCCTAAAATTTAAAAACAATGAGCAATCCATTAATCTTTTAGCTGCTCCAGTCAAATTTCAGTTTCAAGATAATGAGATTTATGGTTCATTAAGACAGCCGTGTGTTCTGAGGATTGGATTCTTTGATAATAGAAGATTTGCTCAGCGGCTATGCTCTGCTATTATTTCTACTATTTATTTTATTATTTAACCCCTTTTGTGCCCTCTTAGTAATGTGTGCCCCCCTTTCTCCCGCTCAAGTGACTGAAAAGAGGTGCATATTTGTGTGGTTATTTTACTTTTTTCTCACTATGCTCCAGCTTAGTTTGTGAGTCATGTCATCCCCCCCCCCCTCACATCCTTTACAACACTATCGACGACTGAGTGGGATAAGAGAAGCAGGGCCCCTAACACTAAGTTAGTTTAGAGAGATTTTTTGTTAAAAATATAAAAAAATATGCAATGCTGTTTCTAGGTATATTTAAGATTATTATCACGGGCCTGGGGAATGGGTGCTGGTTTAGCTTGTATAAAATGCATTTAAAAAATATTACCAATAAAAACAAATCATATAACTGAAAGTTAAAAGCCTGACATAAGTACATTTAAATAACTAAATAGGTTATTTTACATTAAATCGATAACAAATTAATTGAACCTAAATTTGTTTAATATAATGCTGTGTTCTAGAAATTGTTCATTTAGAAAGACAATTTGAAAAATACTTACGTAAATATAAAGGTAAATCGATAAATCGTCTTTTCTCGCATATTTTAAATAACAAAAGAAAAGAAAATGTATAATGTGTTTTTAAATTTATTTTTATAATTGTAAAACTTATCAAATAACATCAAAACATGAGGTCAAATTCGATATACTAAAAAGCAAAACAATGATCTTTGTTCTGTGTGAAAAAGATGTTAACTTTAGAATTTATTTGAATTTATGGAACACTTTTAGCATATGACACTGTTAGGAAGAAAAAACAGTAAAATTTAAAAATAAAATTAAATAACAACTACAAAAGAAAACTAACATTAGAAGCCTAATTTTTTTTTAAGTTTGCAAACGCATGTCGATGCGTAATATAACAATTTCCTCTTTTTAAGCGTTTATGGGGTTTTTTGAGATTGAATAGACAATACGAATTATTTATAAAGTTGTTTTGAAGTCTTGGAACGAGGAATAAGCATTTAGATTTCGAAAAAAACAAACATGTTTTAACCCATTACCCGCTGGTTTTGTGTTCACGCAACGGTAAAAATAATTACTCATGCTTAAATTAATTACTTTTCCAACGTTATTTTATAATTTAAAAAGTTTCCTTTCCTATTGGCAGAAATTTTGCTATTTTAATAAAGAGAAAAATAGTTTTCTGAATTTGTGATGGCAAACGACTTTCAAGAAGAAATTTGAACAAGAAAATTCAACAAGAAAATTCCTACTGAATTGTTTTGGCAGTTAATGGGTTAACTTTCAAAAACATAAGACTTTTTATGCATTTATTGTAAAATCCCCTTTTTTACTGATCTTTTCTTGACTTTGTGCATCTTGTAACGTAACTCTCTACCCAAGATTATTGGATTTACCTGAAACTAATTGAACTAAAATTAAAATTAAATAAATAATATTCCAGCCCTTTATTTAATATCATACTTGAATTACATTTTAAGAATTTTTATGCATTAAATACTCCTATGTAATGTACACAGGGTGCTTCAGAGTGTATACAAGAAAAAAAAATTGAAAAACTTTTGAACGGAAAAAGATTTTTATTTAATAATTTCCGGATTTACGCTTATGAATAAAGGAAATTAAAATCTGAAGTTCTAAAAATTTTGGCCATCTAAGTAGACAACGAAACGAAGTCTCTGCTCGAAGTTCGCGATAACCTGCTTGGGTTGGTCTGATAGAATAGACTTATCACACTCGTTATCTCTGTTTTCTGCTCTTCAGTGGTTTGCGGTAGATCTCTGTAGACTTGATCTTAAACATGGCCCCATAAAAGGAATTCTAGTGATGATAAGACAAGGCTATAGAGGGGGGGGGGATATAGCAAAAGGGATTCGGGAAGCCTCCTGCGATTCCACTATTGTCATAGTGATTTCGGTGGCAGCGGTGATGCTTTCGGCTGTCCTTGCTGTCTTTTGTTTCGTCTTCTTGCTCAATCTGTCATCAACCACTGAACCTGTTCGTTCAAACTTGGCAACTAATGATCTTAATATGCCTATATTCGCTTTGGCATATTTTCAAAGAAACTATATAACTTCCTGGGTGTCTTGGCCGGTCTCTGGTCACAAAAATAAAACATTTTGACAAAAAAAAAAAAAAAAAAAAAAAAAAAACACCCTCTTTCATTGAAAGTTCCTACATTTTGTCGAAACAAACATATTTTTCGACCGTAACCAGAGTCCGTGAATAAGTTTAATTTGAGTATCTCGCATGCGTGCAAAAAATTTCACCCGTAGAAGAGTTATTTAATTAAAAGTTTTGCTATACCCTGTGAAGTACCCGGTAAATAAACATGCAAACACTACGCAAGACAACACAATTATAGCAATTGGTAAAATAATAAATCAGAAGTAAGAATGATTTTCGTTAAATGTTTTATTTTAAACTGTATCCGACTTACAATTATATCTTCTGGTTATACTCATATAAGATACAATTAAACGTGCAACGGTTTTAACATTAACACTCGAAATATACAACTAAAATAACAATTATTTTAAGGCTTCTGAGTTATATCTGCTTCTATAATTAAGGCTTCTGAGCCTACATTAGTCACGCAATGATATTCGGAAGCTAATGTTAAAGCTATGGCAGCGTTCTTTTCAATTTACTCGTTTCCATTTCAGTAAATTTAATTATTTGTTTTTATATAGGACAGCTGAAATCGATGTCTAAAGCGGGCTCTAAGTTTTTCGATTCTGGTTGCAGTTTTTTTTTCTCTGTATTTCTATGTTTGTCTGTCTTTATATTTCAGAAGAATTTACGAAAGTGAAAGTCCCCGAATAAGTTAAACGTGGAACCAAAAGCAAACAACAACAAAAAAAAAAGGAACCGTTTAATGTTCAATCTCAGCTATCCCATTCAGAAACAAAAACAAAAACAATAAAATTATTGAAATGCAAACGAAAAGTTTGAAAAACTGCTCTCATAGATTTAAAATTAGATTGTGTTTTCACGTAAATAGTACAAGTTCTTCAACAAAAGTTCTTACACTTTTTTTTTTATTCTGAATTTTAGAATGTTTATTTTCATTAACTGGTTGTTTAAATCAATTTTTACGTCTATTTTTTATTACAGACATGATTAAACAAATTGTAATGTTATAACATAACAAATGGTCATAATAAAGCTGTTAAATACATAGTTTCTTTTTCACTCACACAGTGATTTCCAATAACTTTGGTGGATCTTTCAGGCGAGCGATAAGGATATTTCTTTTGGATATTTCAAACTGGACTAATTATGATCATGCTAAAAGGATTAAAATTGTATTCCTTTTTTTTTAATCCATTGGAATTTACTTGCGATTTACAGCTTGATTGATTAATTAATTTGCGAACAAAGTTGTAAAAAAGTAATAAGGAGCACAAAAAATGTCACATGCAAAACTAATAGCATTCAACAGATAATTTTTCACATTCAAAAATGTTAAAATAATGTTTATTTTAGAAACAGTACAAATTTGGCGTTTTTACTGTAACTATTGTAATTTTGTTGTCTAAACTATAACGGAAAGCGTCATACATTGTTGAATTAACTCTTGAAAATAGCATTGAATTAAATCCAATGGAAAGCAATTGTTGGGTATTGTTTTCTTCTATGTAAATTGCAGGTAATTATATAAATTGTAACTATAACTGTACACTAACTTTTGTGTTGCCTTATCCAAATTCGGGACCATATTACATAATCATGTAAAGCAATTACATAAGTGTATGAACAATAATAATAGATTTTTCAATAAAGATATATAGATCATTTTCCGTCTACGATCTTACTAATTCATTTTCCGTAAAGTATTTTATGGTTATAAGGGATAATCAATGTAAAATATTTTGATTTTAATTGAGATATAAGTAAAAGTTTAATTAATATTATTTTGTATTATGAAAATCCTAATAATATGTTAATTAATTTCAGTAATGTGAGTTGATGAAAGACGATAACGTTTAGTTTTCTAAAAATATTTTTGATTTCAGGAACATAAGAAAATTACAATATTAAATATTATCGAAAATGTAATACAATTTTATGAGTTGTAGAGTGTGATTCAAAATGAAGGGGATAAAAGGCAAGCAACGTTAAATTGCTGTAATGGATTTAATTTGAAAATAAAAATACAGCGTGAAAGTACTTTTATACATGTTTTATCTGGCAACAGCGAAAGGTCAGCTTTTATCGATATCGTCCCTAGAGGAGCCGTTATTCCAAATGGTGATATTACCACAAAACAAAGCTTACTGTGTGTTAGAATACGGAAAAACGTTATCGGTTCTCGTTGTTCAGAGACACTGGCGTACCAAATTGTTTAAAGAACCACCGCATCGTCACAAAATCATAAGGCGGATGAAGAGAAGAGAGGCTGCTTATCCTAGGGAAACAGAAAGAGGCGACCACCTGCCAAAAACTATGTGGTAGAAAACATTCGTGAAACCTTTGTACTTAGTCTCACAAAATCAACGATTTTTTTCCTTTTGGTATATGTGAAAGAAAAAGTATTGTCGTCCCCACTTCCTCAGGACTTACAGCAATAAAATTGGTGGATAAATTACGTATTGGACTCAATAAGGCCTGATCTGGTAGCAAAAGCGTGGAAAATATGACATTACTGCATAGACGTTTGCCGTGTCACGGGAGGGCACACATCGAATATCCTTTGAAACTTGTATAGTTATATAGTTTCAAGTTAAATTTGTATTTCAAAAATAAATCCATTACAGTAATCACAGGTTTGTTTTCTTTTAGTTTCATTCATTTTGAATCTCCCGGTGCACTTTAACCATTAGAGTAAGGCAGAAATTTGTCACTTTATGAAGTTCAGTTTACTCTATACATCCAAATACGAGAGTATCTTTTTTACAAACTCCGATATTACCATTAGGGGGCAAATTCATAGGAGATGAAGTTACGCATACAAGACTGTGTACCTTCATAGACATAATCCCTATATTTACTACAACCAACACACTAGTTACGCTTCAGCTTAGCGTTAATGTGATTGGCATGATTACATCTTCCTAAAATAGCATGTATTGTACTTAATTTCTGTAATTAAAAGCATTATAATACTCAAGATTGCATTGTTTTGATGCACCATGGGAAAAAAGATAGATCTTTTATTTATGCAATGGAATTAACATTATTACATGAAAAGATGAAAATATATGTGTGAGGCTTAATATTGATTTTCTTAAACATTTATTGCATTGTCAGTTAGAGAATAATAATACAAATATGGTATTGTTTATTTTTTGTTTAAAAAAAAATTATGTAAATTTAATACAAAACCATCTGACTCGCCCAGCGTTGCGCGAGCCCGTAATGAATTATCCTTAAATGAACTTGAAATTTGTATGGTTTTATTTCATTAAATATGTTTTGTCAGAATTTATATTTTTAATTGAATAAAATCGAGAAAAAATATTCAGTTGAAAGCATATGCTATTTGGTATTTTATTTTCTGTGTAATTTGATTTTTAGAGTCTATGCTTAACGAAAGCGTGTGAAGCCGCAATGAGACAGTCAGGTTTTTCTAGATTTCATCGAAATTTTTACACATTTTATTTTGTAAAAAAATATATTTTTATCCATCCGTATGTTTCAAAATGTTTGTAGATGATGTAGATCTGGTCAGTTCAGATGCTCCAAAAAAACTGCGTTAAAATACAGATGTTTAATTACTTTCAGAGTAGAAAAAATACCGTCTTCGCGAGGTGCGAAGTGACCTGCATTTGCTGGTGCATTTGAAGAAGTTAAAATTCATAATTATTAAAACCAATTACACCATCGCAAAGAACAGATTCACAGCTTTAAGAATATATTTTTTTACCTTTAAAATGTCACGCTGTAGGGGCAAAACCGCAACGAAACACTCAAGTTTTTACTGCTCTCGTCGAAATATTCACACATTTTATTTTCTAAAAAAACTTTGTTCCCGACCGAACATTTCAACTTTTAGTAGAGGATGTAAATATGATCCATGGAGATGCTCTTAAAATGTTGATTTAAAATACAGCCGTTTAGTTGCTTTTAGCATCGAAAAAATATCGCCTCCATGAAGCGCAAGGTAATTCTAGCGAAGTCGCTATATAATAGGATGTTTTGCTTAGTGCAGCCAAAATTGAAAAGATAAGATAATGAAAAAATATATAATGCTCTTCAATATTTAACTGGTTATGTATACTTACTAATTCTTTCTTCAGCATGTACATGATTTACAAATTTAATGGTAAATAAACGTGCGTAATTATTGCATGTTTCCCCATATATACAGGCCCTGTATATATGATACAGGGAAGATGAAACCAGTTATGGAGTAAGATTCAACACTACGGTAAATAAGAAAAATAACACAAACATTGGAACATTACCTGTGAATTAACAATTATGGAAAAACAAACAAATCTGTAAACTGAATTAATTTGTTTCAAATTTACTGTACTAAAACTATTAAAGTACAGCATTTCATTCAGAGCAAGTGATCACCATTAGAATCTTCGTGCAACCATTTCTTGCATTCGATGCACTGAATCCAATCACACATGTGATCTTTTATAGCGTAATAGTATCTTTTGCATACAGCAAAAATCATTATCATTATCCCCATCAAAACTGTCACCAATGGCATCCAGGGGAATTTTTTCACTTGAGGAAGACGAACTCACTTTTTCTTCGTTTTTATTTTAAGGTTTCTTTTTATTTATTTTGCTTTTCTCCACCTTTTCCCGTTTTTATCTGGCCTTTCCTCGCATAGTTTTAGCTTCTCTCTGATATAGTTAAGATCTTTGCTATTTGTTTCTTATGTCCAGATGTTTTAAGTTTTCTGATCTGAGGAATTAGATCTGAATGCTTCCAGACAGGAAATCCCGTTTTCTGTGATAGTGGAGGCAACTGCTGGTGACAGTCCACTGCCACTATCTCTGCTGGTAGAAGCAACTCCTGGTGTAGGCTTATTATCACATGCGCCGTTTGTGAAAGCAACAGATGTATCATTGCTGGAACCATGAGAGATAACCAACGCATGCTCTGGGATTGTTTGTTGGTTACAGGGGAAAATTCCAGTAACTGCGAATCCATAAGTCACATTTCCTACTGTGACTGCCTTGCTCCAATCTGTATTCAGAAGAGATCCCAACTGAAGTCTTGATAGTTTACGATCTTGCTTGCTGTGGATCCAGGCGTTCAGGACTTGTCGCTTCTTTTGAAAATTGAGCGATCAAGTGGCTGTAAGTACTGTGTGGTGTGACTTGGAAGACAGAAAAAAAATTACGTCGTTTTTTGTCTTCATTTTAATTTATTTCTGAATCATGTTGCATCTTCCTCCAAATATAGGGGAAAGATGTCACACACGCTTATTTCCGTATTGCTGCGATGTTATACTTGCTTCTGTTTGCCTTGTGTGTGTAACAGAATGCGGAACTAGATTGCTAGTATCTTATTTAAAATAAAACTTCCTTTTATAAACTTTAAATATGAGCAACGGAATATTAAAAGGACTCAGAGGTTAAATGCTCACGCGGTCCAAAATAACGGCGATTGAAGGGAACAAATTTTGATTAATTCGCAAACCACGTGCACACTGGAACAAGGTTCCTCACACAAGCTGGTCTGTATTACCATTGAGTACACAATGGTTGATGCATTGACACATAAAAGTACTGGAGACAAACATTCGTCTTCCCCCGAATTACCTTATATAAAAGTGCTAAATTTCATGTTTTGTAAAATCGATTAGAAAAACGTTTAAACTTTAAGAATGTTTGTTGTTACCTTTAAAATTGCTCTTTGGAATGGCGTTGCAATAAGGGGAAAAAAAATTTCGGAAAAACGACTATTTTTCATTTTTGTTTCAAAGGGTTAACTGCGACATTTTTTTCGATTTCATTACGGCATTTGAGACGTAAGAGTACCGTCTTTTGGAATATGTCATTTAATTTTAAATGTACCGAGCTGATTTGTCATTTAGCTTAAAACAAATGTATTAAAAATAAAAATACAATCGAAAGTCCGTAGCTTCAATATGTAAATGCGTTTGAGCTCGTGCGCAGTTGCTTCCTTAGACTGGTGATAAAATGGATGACATTTTGCTGAGAGTAAGTTGCGATGTTTAATTATCGATTCGACTAATTACTAGAAATTAAAAATTCTGAGTCTCATGGTACATCAGGTGCATCTTTGGGCTAGCCTCATAAATATTTTCAGCCTCGTACGTCCCGTAGATTTTGCTAGCCATCGCACACAGACAGAGTAAAGCTTTCTTCTATAAGTATAGATACAATAGTTCAGCAACTGTATGTAAAAAAAAAAAAAAAAAAAAAAAAAAAAAAATGCATACTTAACTTTTTATTGACATGGCGATTATGTATATATTAAATGCAGCTGAAAATTGAAATCTTCAGTTTGTACTGAATTTTTCATTTCTTGAAACTAAAGTTTTAATCTTCTTTAAGTATATTAAGATATGGTAAAAGTAAATTAACAAATAATAATATAAATGAGTATAAAATTTTTAAATTTGTAAAAATACTATCAGATTTTACAAATTCAAAAGTTTTTGCAAAATTTAATTTGTGTTCCATGGCTTAAAATGCTTAAATTTTATATTTGTACAGTTAATATTTAGGTATAAACAGTAAATGCTTTGTTACTTTGCATTTTAATGCAAAAAAACCCTTTTTGATATCCCTTTATATGTATTTCTATACCGAATAAAAGTTTCATATATCCCGAAGCGGTACAATATTTATCCACCTGTGCTTCGGGGAATTCCTTTCGAATGAATCAGGATGAAAACGTCTTTGAAGGCGGTTTGCTATATTAGAAGAAATATGCCGAAATAACTTAGCTGACTTTGAAATATAACTTTCAAAGAAATGAAAAAAAAGAAAAGAACAAATAAAATTTATAACGAATGAATCGTAACAGGTGATTCATAGACTTTTATTTCTCATTTTTATAATTTTATTTTAATGTGAAATCATTTTTTCTCTACCAAAATTTAAAATATTACTTCAAACGAGCAGTCACCTGAATTACTTTAAAAATTGTAAATATTAATATGCATATTTCCTTCATGTGCATGTACATTTGTCTGTGAAAAGATATTTAATTTTTCAGTGGCGTGCAAACACATCTCTAAAAAGATTTCATAGTTAACGCGCCTTGCATTTTATACTTTTTTTTTTTACTTTATTGACTTATAAAGAATTAATTGTCGCGTTTTGTGAAAGTAAAAACAACTTATCACAGTCTAATAAATTACAAGGGTTACAGGTGGTTCACAAATGCAAAATGCACACGTGCTATTGCGTCAAAATGACGACAGCTATAGCAGCGCCACCGTACAGGGATATACCGCTCAGGGTGCACCGCATACTGCGCTAAACAGTGAAACCTGTTCTCGGTAGATGAAATTGATCGAAAGTAAAGTCGTGCCATACATGGATGCGTGCAGATCGGATCAATATTGGTGAATGATGGTATGAACCGTTCCTTTACTCAGGTTGATGTAATGGGTCCAAACTCTTCGATTAGCTATGATAATTTCGTCAAATGCAGCAATGCAGTCGTTGGTGATCACGATGTTTGCTTAACCCGGTTTCGGCAGATCCGATATCGTTTTCCGCCCTTCACAAAAACTGCTACACCAATTGTTCACAGCCGCTCGACTTTTAAACGGTGTTCACCATAGACTGCCACAATTCGCCGATTGATATCCGAATTACACTCACCTTCTGCAATCAGAAACCGTACTACCGCGCGTTGTTCGAATCTGTACGCATCCATGTATGGCCGAATTTACTTTCAATGTTATTTCCCCTACCACGAACAGGTTCCAGTATTCACTGCCGTTTGCGATGTACACCTCCTACCGCCGTTTATATCCCTGTTCGTTGGCGCTGCTGTAGCTGCACTCATTCTGACGCAATCACATGAGTAAACTTTTCATTTAGACAACGTTTATATGTATAAAATATTTACTTAGTATACTCATAACTGTAAAACTATAAAAATATATCTGAAAATAAATATTTTCTCTGTACAATTCTGATTAAAAGTTATGAGATTACATTGTTTGAGATGAATGTATTACGCATTTGTCTTCCAAGTAGTGCTCAATGCTTATTAACTAGACTCTATAACATCATTTTATTGTATTTTTAGGTTTATTGCATAAAAAATAATTATTTGCTTTTACAGATATGGTTTCGTTAATATTATTATGATTATTATACTTGAGAATGTTAGCTTAACATTTTTATTTATTTCAGACATGAAAAACATTTTTTTTTTTAGAAATTATTATTCGATTTTTCAGACGGTTTTGTAACATACATATTTTATGTCACAGACGGATAAAATATAATGTAAAAGAAATATTATAAACTAATTATAATGTAGAAAAAACATTGGTATGTGAAATATAATAATATTTAACTTCAAAACTAGTAAATTACTAACAATGAAAATAATATTTCTCTACTAAAAGTACGCCGTGAGGTGATTTATTTTCAAAACGTATATACAGTCGTGGGATAAAAGTAAACACCCCTACTAACTCTGCAACTAGGACTTCCCTCAGAAGGATTAGCCTGAGCGATGTCAGTGAGAACATAGATTTAAGAATAACTCGTGACAAGAATAGAAAAAAAAGATGCTATCTTTTATTGACAAAACCTCTATCTGAAAAATATTCAACCTTTGTCCGAAAAAATGACATAAGTTACCTGACAGGATTGGTATCCTTATTCCTTTGGCGGTGGGCCCCTTGCGCCTTCACACATTTAGCCCACCGTTCTTTCCACTGCAGAAAATATTTCTGGCAGGCTTTTTTTGGAACGGTGTTCAACTCCGCCGTCTCATTCTACATGTCTTATCTCTACTCTCAAAACGGGATCCTTTTATTGGCACCTTCAATTTCGAAAGCAACCAGAAGTAGCAAAGAGCCATGTCTGAAGAGTATGGAATTTGGCGAACGACTGGAATTCCACATTTTGCCAAGAAAGTCTTAATCAGGTGCGATGAATGAGCTAAAGAATTGGTGAATCTTACAAATTGTTTCGCTTTCAGGGTCACCAAGCTTTGACAAAATTTGATGCAGTACATTTTTTCAACCCGTTCAGCCATCTTGAGAGAAATAAAAATCCGACGCACACGTATGACAGCCCCTCGCTCGGTGGAAACAGCCAACGACAGACTCACTGGAATTCGTAGAAAAAACTGAGGCATGTGCATTAATCTGTCTCTTACCAATGGTCAAGGTGGCACCTGCTTTTAACCACTATTGCGCTGAAAAAATAAAATCCTGATACTTATCAAACAGACCTACCACAAATTCAAATTATGAAAATGAGCAAATTGAATGATAGAATTACACAATTATGTAATAATATAATATACACTGTATACACTATATATATAATTCACACTGTTGAAAAAATGCCAAAGCAAACCTATAAGACAGCCGTGCATGGGTATAAAATTTGAAGTGCGCAATAGATTAAAATTAATGGATAATATAAAACACTAAAATACCTTATATCGGAATTTTTATTCCTTGAAATGGTGTCAAAAACATAAACAGACGTTCCGCACAAATTTGACTACCTCGAAATGACAAAAAAAGGATGTTTGAAGAGAATAAAGGTCTTTCATATGGTGTGTGGCCCACCCGAATAGTTAATGCTCTTGAATATCTGTTTTCATATATGCGATGAAGTTGTCGATAATACTTTAGAAAATTGTCATTTAAAAAAGTGATACATCAAAATCCCGAACACGTCAAAAGGTGCATGAAATTTGTCGTTCGTGTGTGTTACAGATATGCTCTATCGGATTTAAACGATGAGTGCATGCTGGCCACTACATATGCTGTATTGTTTTGTTTCAAACATATTCACGACAAGGTGAACTGTTTTACGTGTTAGCATAATTAAATAAAACAAATCGGCATTGACTGCAGCGTAAGTTAGTACATGAGATCTGGAATATCTCGTCTGCATAGCCTTTGAGCTGTGAAAATGTCATTTCGAGTAATTTACAAATCCGTACATATTTTTCCAACAAATCATGCAAGCTAAAATATGCCAATATTAACCCGATTAAAAAAATTACCCGAATAAGTTACTATATAAAAAATTACCTAATGATAATTGAGAAAATGACCTTATGATAAAACCTCTAGATTAGTGAAGCTGAAAAAAATTCCATATCAAATTTAAATAGACACTTTCCTCTATTAGGGGCCTTGGCGAGAGAGAGAAAAGCCCAGAGAAATAAAATTTTGGCAAGTACTTTCGTGCAAACTATTCACAGTTTAATACCGACATTTATTCAATGTTTACGCAACTTATTCAATGCTAGAAAAGTAACTACCTGTTTTGTTGCAGTTAAGCTACATGTTTTTTTTTTGTTTTTTTTTTTTTGGGGGGGGGGGGGTAGTTTTATTATTTAAAGTTTCTATGCCTAACAATGCACATGAATGGTAATTTAGAACGATTTTCGGTCATTTCATCTTTTTAAATTTTGTATTTTTTAGAAGCCATTCTTAGAGAGTATTTACATCTTAAAAGCATCCCGTGCAAAAATTTCAACCTGATAAAAGGTTTTTACGTCAGCAGTAGCACAGAAAAAAAAATCGAAAATTTTTCGTTCCTGTATCATTTTACATAGCGAAACTTTTAGAAATTGTTCTATTGCAACTGTTTATGTCTTAAAAGCAACATTCATGCAAATTTTCATCTTTATATTTCTAATAATTCAATGTACTTCGTTATTTAGATCATCTTTAGAACTTTGTCAGCTTTATTTAGTCTTTTTAATTTCGATTTTTTAGAATTCTTTCTAATGCGTGCATTGCAGTTTGAAGTCGTTTTATAACGAACATTTAGATCTTATAATTTACCACCATGTCAAATTTTAAGCTTCTGGACGCAGCAGTAACACCAAAATTACAGATTAGACTTTTTTTTATGGTGAACCCTTTCATTTGTTTTTAACTGACCTACATTTATGTCTTAAAAGTATGCCAAATTTCAAAAACATGCCAAATAAGTATGTCAAACCTTGTCAAATTTCAAAATTTCTTTCTCTAACAATTCCAAATAAATCGTGATTTAGAAATTTTCTATAACGTTTTACGTTTATTTCTAACTTGTCGAACCTTGTAGAAGCGTTCATAATGAGTATTTGTATCTTAAAAGTAACCACCTAACAAAATTTCAAATTTCCAGCCAAACAATATCACAGAATTCGCAATTTTAGAAGTTTTCTGTTCCTGCACCCATGGAGGTTGTTGTACCGACATAAAATGTAGTATTTGTTGAAGCAGGGATGGTCACCAGCATTTTCAAAACATTATTTACTAAATCGAATGGGTAGTTTCAGAGATTACACTCCACAAACACACAAACTTTACTGCTTTATAATATTAGCATACATGTAGACACAGGAGCCGTTAAACTTTTATTATATAAAAACATAAATAATTTATTTAATACGTGTTAGCAGATATATTTCTTAAAATGCATACATAAACCGGTTTAATACTTATTCAATTTTATTTTCATAGTCGTTTACATGATTTGTCAAAAGCATCTCATTTTCTTAAACCCGAATTGGGTCACACTTTTTAAAAAAGCGCCAAGGCCCATATAACGGCGAGGTATCATGAAGGGTATTGGATACATGGTAATAAGACACTTAGCCGGATACAGGAGATAAATCGCCAACTTTTGTAATGCATTCTTTTAATTTGAAATATATAAATTAAATACATTAAAATACACGAATATGACTCATTTTTTTAAAAATACAAATAAATAGAAATAATAATAAGAGATAATAAGTCAAAACACTTTCTTTCAACATCAAAGAATTGTTTCTAAATTACACATGCAAAAAAAAGTACTTTTGACGAAAAAATATGCTCTTGTCTAAATTTTAACTTGACTATAAATAAAGTAGCGTGATTACTTCAAATTTTATAAGAATGTTCCGTAATCTGGTTTGCAACCAATGTCGTATTTTAAAAAACGTCACTTAACGCCAAGTTAATTTTTTCGCGGTAACTTATTTTTCTTTTTTTGCGAGGAGGGTGGGGGGGGGGGGGAGGTTGTAAATATTTACATTTGAATTTACACTTTTGTTTATATATGTGTTACTTGTATAATTATTTATTACCTTGATCATCGATCTTCACTGGAAACGTATGCAAAATACTCATTTAGCAGTTGTTTGCTCAAAGCCAATTTTATATCACTCCTATTGTACTCTCTCATACAGTTATGACAATGTTGTTGTTAGTACTATTCTTGTTTGACAGCAACCTTGCCTGTGTATCTGAATGCGTATTATTGACCGTTTTTCTTGTACGAAGAGTGGCTATAACATATTCGTTTCATTTCGCAAACCATGCACCCATTACTGCACCTATGTGATATACGTAGCAATTTGGCATGATTTTTTTCTTACGCTAATGTCATATACGCAACGGGGTACTTCACTGCCGCTAAAGTGTCTTTATTTTGCTTGGTATGGTAACCAGGATGTTGTTTATTTAATAATAAATTAGTGTTACTTTTATTTTATTTTCTAAAGTTATATGAAATTTTTTGCTCTATAGTTATTAATTAAACTTTTATTTATTTATTGTTATTCCCTTTTTAAAGTATATATGTAACTGGTATTTGAAAACGAAGTTGTTGCCAAATTGCCACCAAAGTGGTGCATATGTGACATCTGTGCCCCAACGGCAATATTGATACTTTTATGTTAGCCGAACGCAGGCGATAAATGGTCAATACATTTTCCATACCATATTCATCTGTGCATTCATTTAATTTAAAACGTAATCCTTCCATTCCCTTGATTTAAAATACATGATTTTAACTAATTTCATGGTACTTTTCAAATAATACTTTTGGCGTTTTTAAAAACTCGGTGCAGTTTGAGCTTATAAATGATATACATACATGTAAATAACCTGATGAACGTTTATGCTTATTTTTTTATATAACTATAAACATTGTATTTATATTTAATATTTTATATATATATACATACAAGTTACAAAAGAGGTAAATGACTTTTTTACACAATAAATTGCATAAATGTTTAAAGAAATTCTTGGACATATGTGACAGAGTTCTGTCAGATATCACGTTTTCTTCAAAATTAATTTAAATCTTTTTTTTTTCTGCTTTCGAAAGGTGTTGCTTTCCCCTCTCGTCAAACTAAATTTTTAATTTAATTCTATGCTTAAAATCCATATGCAATTTTATCTTTTCGTTTTTCTTTCTTTCCCTTTCAATATTCTTTTTAATTTAATGCAGTAATTTTCAATGATCTGTAACCTTTTCTCGCAGATGCAATTTATTTTTCAATAACATTTGAGCCGTTATATAAAACAGAAGAGATAAATGCACCTGCTTTTAATATTTGAATGTATGTTATTTTGTTTGTTTTTTTCATTTGCGTCGCCCACGAAGGAAATAATTCACTCTCATTCTCTACTTATTTGAGAGCCGTTGCAATAAAATATCAAAAAAGTAAAAAGATAGTTATTTTGGAAGCGGTCTTTAAATCACTTTCATGTTCGTTAAATTTATTTATCGGTTGTATAAACATATGACTTTCTCGGCATGGCGCAATTATAAGTACCAATCATTTAACGTAATCATTTGTTTTAGATAATCATTGCCAGGTTTTCTGGAGTCGCTAATTTGTACATATGAAGAACCGTTGTTCTGGCAACCGTTTTGCATCACGCGTTTTTCATCGGGTTGCTAGATTATGAGGGGTAATCATTTGGCTCGCAAATAAAGACCTTTGTCTGCTCTTCGTTCACAGTGCTAATTTTTGAAATTGGCAATGAATTGTAATGCCAAATGATCTAAACTTCTTATGAAATCTGACACTTCATTCCTGATTGCTTTGATGTAAGGATGTAACAACTGCGTCTTGTGACGCACTCTGTATGAGAGGCTATCTCTCTCTCAACGTTGACACTTAGAAATAATGTATCACTTTGGTAAACCTTTTTTAAAGATTTTTTTTAAATAAAAATATTGGTTCCTGTATTTAGAGTTGGAGATTTTCCTGCATATACCTTACCCGAGCCACGAATCACCAGCACAGACATACCAATCAATGGATAGGTTATTAGAAAATATGCATTAAATGTTTACTTCTCTCGCCAAACTCATTTTCTCTACCTCGCCAGGGCCCCTACTGGAAAAGTACAAATTTCATTTAAAATTCTAAAATGAAAAATAAAAGAAGAAGAAATAATGCCATAATTAAAGTTTTTTTATTTTATCATCACAGAACTGTTTCTAATTTCCACACGCGAAATATAAAAAACGCTATTGGTGATTGAAAAATTATGTTACAGAGATTATCTGAAAATATCAAATACTAAGATATTTTGGCTTTTTTCTTTTAAATTAAAAAAAATCCATATTTATTTTCCTGTTTAAATAGGTTTCATTATACTGTAATATTAGTGCGTGTATATTTACTTTGCTCCATGTGCTGTAATCAGATTTTCTACGAAAAAATCCAGCCAGTGAAAATGCCGTACCCTAAATTACCGTGACGTATGTAGATAAATTGTGCCTTTTTATCAGTTTTTTTAATATAATTTTTAAACGGTTTGGAACTTATTTTTGATAGTAGGTGCATTTAGTAGGTTACCCTCATAGGTACCTTCTGGTGCAATCAGAAACGAAATCCAACAAATATTTTGTTAATGTTGAGTTATGCTTGACGAAAGGATTTTATTGAGCATCCATTTAGTAGGCCACGGCTTTAATATTCGCCGTAGCTGTATGTAAGCGGGAAGTAATATTGCGCTGTGTATTAGACTTCGCTTCACTCAGACAACTAATTATAGCAGAAGAAAGTTACTGGTACCACTCGAATGGAAATAAAGTCTACTTTTAAATCATGTATATAAAATGTGCTTAGGGGGTCATCCACAATTTAAAAACCAGATCACGCATTGTTTTTTTTCAATGATAACACACAATTTTGAAAATATATTTTAAATCTTTGGTTCAAACTATGCACAGAAATGAAATTTCTAGTCAATTAAATAAGTTTCTGAATTATAAACATTCAAAATTAGAATTTCTATTGTTAAATTAGATTTGGTCAATCCATTCCAAATCAAACAGGTGGTTGCGCTCGACATTCTTAATTTTCCTAATTTAAAAAAAAAGTTTTCTTCACAGTTTTCAGAGTATAGAACATAATTAAATTTTTTTTTATCTTATAGTTTTTTGGATGAGGCCATTTTTAACACGCTACATAACCACGTTTGTGTGAAAAACGTGTTTTACGGAAAATGCTGTAACTGCTTTATTTATCAATCTATCAAGATCAATCAAATACCTAAATGTTCAGAATCATACTGTCAACACTTTATGTAATTTAAAAATTTTCATTAGACTTAAGGATCTAGGCACAAAACATGCTTAAAATCCGCAGAAATAAAAGGTCAAACACATTTCACTGCCATTATTTTTTTATGAAGGAGATCACTCACTTTTTTTTTTTTTTTTTTTTTTTTTTTTTTTTTTTTTTTTTTTACACTGATTTCTTATAGGACTACATAATTTTACATATTTCAATCCTGATAACCTTTTCCCTTTTTTGCATAGCTCATCCAATAATGTGTTAAATTTGTTTGTGGCAATTTTCACTAATTAATATCTCAAAAGGGACTGATTAAAAAAATTCTGAAAACGTAGGATAATAAACATCTTTGTAATATAAAGTTGAATTGTAACACTTATGATTGAGACTTAACTGGTCTGTGTATGTTGTGTAGAAAAGCATAATTTGAAAAAAAAAAATATTTTACTCATTTTATTGAAATATTTGTGCTGGAAATAGTTGAAACATGTAAAGCGAGTGAAATGGTCATATTGGCAAGAAGTAATACATTAATAGAAGAGGCATTGTCATTCTGCATGTAGCATTTCAACAATCGAGTACCGAACTTAAATTTGAAATCAACCCCTAAAATATAACAATTTTAAAATAATGAATTTCCCTGAAACTAATCGTACGAATTTCATGTAAATTTTGATTTAGGCAAATTGAAGGGTGTAGTATTTATTTATGGTGTCAAACTTGGGTTTTGCTATTTAAAAAAATGGGTTCGTTCTGATATGTAGATGCCCCCCTAAGCAAATTTCATATACATCATTTAAAAGTAGACTTTATTTCAAAGCGTTTGGTACATGTAACTTTCTTCTAGGGTAATTTGTTACTGAGTTAGCAGAGGGTGTTTACTTTTTTTTTCACGTCTGTACTTATTACTAGAAACCGTTATTTTTTACTAATTTTAAATTGTATAAAATAATGATAATTTTACGTTGTTAATCTGAAGCTTTAATAAACACCTTAGATTTCCCTTTTCTAGCTTGCATGCTTCAAGACTAGTTTGCATAAATTAAAAGTAACGGTAAGTTATAAAATATATTCTAATAAGTGACACATTTTCGACAGTTATAGATAAAGGAACTTTTATTTTATAGACAAAGGTGTGTGCTAATTGGCCGCAGGCAGAATATTAAACATTGTACGGACACGAGTAAGAAAAATAATAGTATTTTTTTACATTTGTTACCAGATCTTATTTTTCGATTTGGAATATTATTATATCAAAATTAAATCTAAATTGCAAAGAAAATCTATTTCAGAAAATATCGTAGCATGGATAACTTTAATGAGACAATTAAACGAAAGTAAATGAATGCACATGATATTTCATTACACTTATACTGTTCATACTTTTAGCTTAAATATTTAACTATGTTGAACTGTACATGATTTAATTCATTACAAGTATCAATATTTTAATAAAGTCCTCTTAAGTGTACATTAATTTCAAATTAGTTAAACAATTGAAGCGTAGCTTAAAGTAGTTGTCTGTGTTGAGGGTATACAAAGTTTTGTTAGATTTTGAAAGATACCAGTTGTGCGGCATCCATGTAAGTTGCATTTAAATTAAGTGGGTGAGTCAAATATTAGTTTACATTTGCGCTTGTCTGAGATATCTTCTAATAAGAGCAAATTCATTCTACGAGGACCTACCATTTAAGCTACGAGGACCAAATTCATTTGAGAATAATACAGATTTCATTATGGTGCTTTTGAACGCAATTAAGTGTAGTTACTTACAGGTAGCATAGGGCTTTTAAGTGATAACCGATGGCCAATTCTACAAAATTTGGTAAAAACTTCGTTTTCGTACTAGAAATAAAGATCCGATGAATCCACCCCCTCAAAAATAAAAATTGTTTCACTATCATTTTGAGGGTCTAAAGGGGGGGGGGTGATTTTAACTCAGGGAAGGGGGAACTCAAACAGTTTTAAGCAGGGCAACTGGGGTATAGTTTATTATATACTAATTTTTTTTTATTTTGAATAGAATGACACCATATGGAAGTCGATACAACTGTTTATTAAAAAGTTGCAACAGGTTCTTTGAATACAAAATCGAAAATTGTACTTTAGAGTAGGTAAGTAGGATTTTACAGCAGCAACTGAAGACCATTCACGAATATTTGAAAAACTTAGTTTTCGCACTAGAAATAAAGGTCTGATGAGCCTGCCAAAATAAAGTAGTTTTACCGTGGTTTTCTTTTGTGGGTAAATGGGTATTTGAAATCAGAGGTGAGAACTGAATCTATTTTTATTAGGTCAAATGGGCTTTCGTTTATTATATGCTTTTTTGTCAATTCACGGAACTTAAATTCTTCCTAAGTAATAAGTTCTTCCTAAATTTTCGTGAATAGCCAAAAGGTGTTGCTGTAAAATCTATTTTCCCGCACGAAAGTAAAATTTTCGATTTTGTATTAATAAAACCTACCGTAATTTTGACAAAAAGTACGGTTAATTACCGTAAATTACCGTACTTTAATTACCGTAATAATTAAAGAGATGATCATATCGACTTGGAGATGGTGTCATTCGATTCAGAATTAGAAAATATATAATAAACGACCCCCATCCTGACCTATATAAAAGTATTTGAGTTTATCCTCCTCTCCCTGAGTTAATATGGCCCATTTTGAGACCCCAAAATAAGGTAAAGCAACTGTATTTTGGAGACTCATCGGATCCTCATTTATAGTGCCAAAATCAAGTTCTTCACAAATTTTGTGAATGGCCACCAGTTTCCGTATACTCTTCAATTTTTAGTTTTTTTATACCAGCACAAAATGTTTTGTTGTCTTACGTATTGGTTTTGTGAGCAATTCCAAATACCTAGCATGCTTACCTAGCGTGTAATTTAGATTCAAGCTTTAAATTAGAGATTGAAGGAACTGTAATCTTTTTTTGTGTAATACGTTTAAACTGCGCAGATATCCATCGTAAAATCATTTTCTATGTATAGATTGTGTCGAATCAACTAGTCGATTATAGCCACATTTTTCAGGTCTGATGAAGTTAACTTTTTAGGAAAGTTAGACATGAACATATTTTTTGCAGAATTGTCTCACAGGTGCGTGTTCTGTTTAAGCAACGTTAATGTGCTCGATGAATGTGTTTGCATTTCAAACTTTTCATATAATAAAAAAGAAAAGTTCCCCGAACATCCAGTTTGGTGCATGAATCCATCTGACGCATCGTTATGAATCTCTTACTAATAGTCCAGGAGGCCGCGTCACATCTTAGTAACCAATTTTTGCGTCGATTACTTTGCTATTTAAGAGAGATCATATGGTTTATATAAGGAAAGAACTAGACAGCTGACCTACTACTTGTCTGTTTCCACAGAAACGTCGCACAGCTTGCTGAAATGTTAAATGAATTTCAGCACGATTACCTATGTTATCCCGAATCAGAGACATAATCAGTAAACGGGTTGCCATTAACTTCACATTGCAGCTGGGTTTTCTGGGTTCAATGGTAAATGTCCCCACTAGTGCGCCAGCTAAATGAATGTTCAGTTATCTGTACCAATTACTCTATCATATACATAGAAATCATCGTCGTTATTACTGATTGCAAATTTGTGACTCTCCCTCAAGGACAATAAAAACGTATGAACGTAACAGCAGAAATAACACTGCACTTATCGCTTTCTTCTCATTTTACCGAATACTGTCGTGTCCAATGTAACCAAACTTTTCAATTCAACTTTGTAAGTGACATCTGTTTGTTGTTTGTAGGATAAAGAAATGGCGCTTTTTTTCTACTGCATTTAAAAATTTATAAGAATATATACTAATATTATAAAGAAGTAAAGTTTGTTTGTAGGAGGTAATCTCTGGAACTATAGAACTGATTTCAAAAGTAATGGTATCAAAATGATTGTGTTAGCCCACGTTCGAACATAGGCTATATCTTAAGTCGTTGCCACTACACAAAAGAGGGTGTAGGAGCAAAAAACTTTCTGAAAATGCGATTTTCGTGTAATTGAAGGGCCTAGAAATATGAAATTTGTAATATTAGTTAATTATAAGATATAAATAATGTCTAAGAACATTTCCTAAACAATTAAAAATTTACAAGGGATGAAAATGCGTAAAAAGCGTTTTAAAAAATGTTCTAAAGGGCAATTTTTACGCAATTATAGGAAGTATCAAATCGATTTAAAAAGTAATGGTTGTAAATAGATGGTGACAGCCCTTGCTTTAACATAGGCT
Organism: Maratus speciosus; assembly: GCA_963932465.1. NCBI lineage: Eukaryota > Metazoa > Arthropoda > Arachnida > Araneae > Salticidae > Maratus > Maratus speciosus. The sequence continues at coordinate 438,099,144 of OZ010789.1, forward strand.
CTATTTTATGTTTGTATCATTACCACCTGTGTGATGCAGGAGCAAAAAACTTTCTAAATTGCGATTTTTGTGTTATGGAAGCGCCTAGAATCATGAAATTTGGATTGGGAGTTACTTATAAGATATCAATTATCTCTAAGAACATTTCCTAAAAAATCGAATAAAAGTGGTGAAAATGCGCGAAAAGCGTTGTAAAAATCGTTCTAAATTGCGACTTCTGTGCAATCTTAGGAAGTACTGAATCGATTTCAAACATAATGGTGTAAAAATGATGGTGATACCTCTTGCTCTAAGGTAGGCTATATTTTATGTCTGTTTCCACTACCCCAAAGGAGATGCAAGAGCAAAAAACGTTCAAAAAATGCGATTTTGTGTTATGGAAGAACCTAGATTCATGAAATTTGGCATGGTATATATTTAGTAGATATAAATTATCTCTAAGAAAATTTCTTTAAATTTTTGAAATTTAAAAGGGGTTAAAATGCGTGAAAAGCGCTCTAAAAACATTCTAAATGCCGATTTGTGGGCAATCTCATGAAGAATTAAACTGATTTCAAAAGTAATGGTAGGAAATTGATGCTGACAGCCTCTGCTCTAACATAGACGCTATTTCATGTCGGTGTCACTACCACCTGGGAGTTTCAGACGCAAAAAACGTTCTAAATTGTGATTTTTGTGATCGGTAGGTGATAGCAACTTGAAATTAGGCATGATACATATTTATTAGCTATAAATGATCTTTAAGGACAGTTTCGAAAAATTTGGAAATTTAAAAGGGTTGAAAATGCGCGAAAAGCTTTCTAAAAACGTTCTAAATTACAATTTATACACAATCTTAGAAAATATGAATCCGATTTCAAACATAATGGTTACAAATTGATGCCCTGCTGCAACATAGGCTATGTTTTATGTTGCTATCACTACCATCTGGAGGTTGCAAGAGTAAAACATGTTGTAATTTGCGTTTTTTGCATAACTGGGGGATCTAACATTTTGAAATTTGGTATGGTAATTACTTACAAGATGCAGATGCTTTCTACGAATCGTAGAAAGAAAATTCCAAATTTAAAAGGATGAAGTGAGCGAAAAGCGTTCTAAAAACGTTCTAAATTATAATTTTTATGCAGTCTTATCAACTACCAAACCGATTTAAGAAATAATGGTGGCAAACTGGTGGTGATAGAACCTGCTAAAACATAAGCTATATTTTATGTTGGAACCACTACCACACCAGAGGGTTTCAGGAGCAAAAATCATTCTAAATTGCGATTTCTGTAATGCCAAAGACGCCAGATACTTTAAATATGGCATGACAGTTATTTATAATCTATAAATGTCCTCTAAGCACAGTCGAAAGTAAATTCGAATTAAAAAGAGGTGAAGCAAAGTGAGAAGCGAAAGCGTTCTAAAAATTGTCCTAAATTCCGGTTTCTATGCAATCTCAGGAAATATAAAATGATTATAAAAGTAATAGTTGCGAATCAATGTGACAATCTCTGATCCTACACAGGCTATATTTTATGCCAGTGACTGTACCACCATGGGTTTGCAGGAACAACAAACGTTCTAAAAAAGGCCCTTAAATGCTTTTTAAATTAAGTTTCTGTGGAATATTAGGAATTACCAAACCGATTTCAAAATAATTGTTGGCATATTAATGGTGACAGTCCATACTTCAACATAGCATTTTATGTTGAGAGAGATAGTAGACCGTTAGAGAAGGAGTTTGGAATTTGACTGGAAGTTTGGGATGGTTAATTTTAAGATGTAAGAAGATGGTTCAAACGAATACTGAAATAATCGTATTAATTGAGCATAAAAGTTTGAAAATATTTTCTAAATTATCATTTATTTAGTTTTAATTATTATTAATTTAAGCCTAATTTTTGCCTAATGCAGTGTAATAATGAAGTTTAGTCTAATTGTGACTTAATTAGTAACTTTTGAATCATTCCTAAAAGTGTAATTTCTGCTAATAAAAGTTTGATATATAAATATCTCTTAGCATATTTCAACTATTACGCGGACAAAGCCGCGGGTTTTTCTAGTAATTTAAATTTGCTAAATTTAAAAAAAGATTTATGGTACAATTTTGGTTAAATTTCAAATAATAATTCATATTTACAAATTAGGTGATTTTTTCTCAATAAAAATGCATATTTTTAATGCGACAAAGAACTTCCGTTCTAATAATGTTTATTTTGTAATATTTAGTGGAATGAAAATGACATGATTTTAACAAACATATACAAAATTAGCTTCTTTTTCTCAAATAAAGTAAATTTCTAGTAGTGCCCTTTTTTTTCTCTTAAAGCCATTCTACATTTAGCGGCCTTATAGAAATTTTATCTCCATTTTTCAGAAATAATTACTTTAAAATCTATGCAATTTCTTTAAATTTAGTTCTCGTAAATAGAGGACAATATTAATTGAATATAAAGATATTACATATGTTAAACCAATTTTTTTTAATGCAAAACTGGAAAAGGTACTTTATAGTGATTCCTCGATGTTAATTTCTCGACATATGATATTTTGTTTTATTGAATAAAAGATTCATGAATTTTGAGTATGTGTACATATGCTTATTATATTTCTTTAAATTTTCTTGAAAGTTTTACTTAATCAGATAGTTTTTCATTTCTTTTAAAGTTTCATAAGAATATGGAGTTAATAATTTTGTATTAACTCCTTGTATTAATCAACTGTAGAGATCTTTTTAAATTCTTTTATCCTCAACTGTAGAGTAATTTAATTTTAAACTACCATTAAAAAATTCCAATAAATTAAAGAAAAAAAATATCTCGAACAGTGATTCGTATTTTGAGATTTCAAGAGTTATTATGGCTTCCATGGATCCTAGCAAATAACATTTAGAATGACATTTTTTTCGAACATTAATTCATCTTACTATCGCAGGACTAGATAACAAGAAATAGCAAATACATAATTAAATTTTAATATTATAAATTAACATCAAAATTTAAAACTTAAAGAATCGTTAATTAAAAAAAATTCAAAATTTTCCTTTCAATTTTTTTCATTTATATGTAATTTTAAATACATGTTTTATATACATTTAATTTTTCAAATAGCACGCGTATAAAATTATAAATTTAAGATATCTAAGAATTATTTATTAGTCAGAAAATATATTGAACTAATTTGTTTTAACGATAATGGTATATGGAAACAGTCTATCTATTTTTTTAAAGTGGCGCTATTTATTTTTTAAACGTATAGAAGCTAATGAATGAAATTTTCTATATACGACATTAACCTCATTTCCTGATGATCAATATCTGAAGATCATCACTCAAGAGGTCATTTTCTCTATAACATCACTCATGTTATCCCGCTAAATAAATTCTTATTATCCTTGTCGAATTTCTCATCAAAATTAATTTCTCTAGAATAGAGCTTAGGTCCATAATTTATCCCAGAATTCAGTGTTGTAGATTTCCTGGTGAAAATAAAATATTATTTTGTACTACCAAAGTAATTTTAACGATCATTGTTAGTAAGGCAAAATTAAATATTTTTCATTTAAATATACGAAAATAAATAAGATAAAATTATGAAGTTTGGAGATTGTTATAACAAAGGAAGTTTTAAACTTTTCATATTCAACAATATATATATATACATATATATATATTAAAAAAACTGCTATATTGTAAATGCTTATAGATGTGTAAATCAGTATTTGAATATGATTTTCTCCTATAAATCTACAATTTTGGACTGATTTGAACGGAACTTGATTTACATGCGTTTCAGAAAAAGGGTAAAAATTACTGGTTATTTGGAAATTTTCTCAAACCACATTTTACTCTTTTTATCAACCACCTGCCTCAATTTACCTTTATACAAACCATTTTTTAACTAATGCAATTTTTTTTATATTCTGCCACCACAAAAGGGAAGTGCGTATGGTAGACTCGCTCCCTATATTTTCGATTCTGAAACTGATGTTATTCTGAGAAAATGATGCATATTTTTCACATATAAAGTTTGAAAATGACACCTTAAGTGTGTTAAAATGACGCAGTACCTGCATTTAAATGTCTCTGAAGTTCAAATATGTTTTATACACACTTAAATTTCACGAAAAACAAAATTTAAATAAAATTACTGATATGATGTCAATTTCTATGAGACTATTTATGGGTGATGTCAAACTCACTACAAACAAACACCTTTTTTTATCTTATTCCATTTGTGTACTACAGCTGTATCTTATAGTTATACTTTATAAGTAAATGTTTTAATACGGGTGCAAAATTTTCTTCGATTTATATTAAAAAGCAAATCAAACAGAACAAAGGTTTTCTTAAAATCAATCGTGTTCAATCTCTTTACAAATAAACCTTCATGACTGACGTCACGAAAGAAATCTTCTAGAAAATTATATATTTTGATATAATTATTGTATTTTTATTTTTAATGAAAATTAAATAAGTGTTCATTTTAAAATAATGCCATGTGAAAGAGATTTTCTTTCGAATACCACAGTCTAAAATATTCATGCAATGTTACTCGATAAAATTGGTGGCAACATGCTGCTTCCAATTTTGCGGAGTAGTTTCACTTATATAATAATGAAATTTAAGCAGATATAGCTGGTATAATATTGCACATTAGTGTAACGTAGCACCAGTTATATTTGTTACATTACTCAATAAAATGTAGGCAGAAGGCTGCCACCAATTTTATGAAGTAACCTTACATAATTTTTTAACAGTGCATTTGTTTCACCAATTGCTTGAATGATTCGCATTTTTTCCCATATTGCCAGTTAAACGATTTGTTATGTTACTCCAAAATATGCTACTCCAAATAAAACACTGTCCCACCAGTGGCCGAGAGGTTCTGCTCTCGAAGCTGGTAGACGGGAAGTGCTGGCTTCGAACCCAATCGCGCCCGTCGGCCTAATCGTTCGGAGTTTTCGTGGTTTTCTTCGAACCTTGGATTTCCAAGCGTTAATACGGGTTAGGTTAAAACACAGATTCTAATTTATAAATCAGATAGATTTTACTATAATTGTGTCAAAATCGCAAAACTTTTGTTCTTATTGTTGTTTTAACAATTTATTCGCGTGAATGCATAGAGATCCGATATAATTATCGCACAGTTTTCAGGATATTACATTTTTATTTATTTTATCTGGGAATCACTTGTGGAGAACATGCGAAACGCCGAGAGTTTTTGCTACTACAAAATATAAATACTTAGGATTTTAAATTTATTTTATCACATAATTTATTTTCCCGAAAAGACATTAAAATGTAATTCACTCAATTCAAAATCACACTGCATACTACCATTTTTTTTTTTTTTTTTTTTTTTTTTTTTTTTTTTTTTGTGTAATTTTCATTAAATGAATATGTTTAACTATTATAAAATATTTTATACATAGAATTGTTATAATGAAAAATTACATAATATGCTTAGGATGCTTAATGCACATTAAATTTTTTGTACGATTTTACTTAAAAATTTAATTACTTAAATCTCTAAAGAGAACGACAAAGAACCTTTTCATTTCAAATTTATTTATCAATTGGCTGTAGCTTTTAATATTTTCTACTTAAAATAAACGAAAAAAAAAAAAAAAAAAAAAAAAAAAAAAAAGGAAGTATTTGAAATTATTATTCTTAAATCCCTATTCTTATGTGTTATTTATGAATATTTTATTACATTACTTCGGTTGAATATAGTATTTATCGAATAATACAAAAACCAATTTCAAAAACAGTTGGAAAACAGCTGAGATTGACAACGTTTATCTCAAGAACAAATAAAGCATTTTCTTTTCTCTATAGTTAGTAGTATTCATATAATTTATAATTTCTGAAAAATCATTTTCTTTTCAATAACATTAGTTTAAAAAATGTTAAACTATTTGTTTGCGAAATTGCATAATTTTTAAATGTTCGTTATTTTAATTTTCTTGCCAACGATCAATTTATACTTTAACCACTGCCAATAGATTTGCAAAGACTGTAGAAAACCGTTTAAACTTAGGATTAAACCGTGTTTATGTGGTATAAACTGAATTTTTTGGAAGCAAACGTTACTTTTGTGTTTAAACATGGGAAATCAATTTTCTTTGCATCTCTAGCTGCTAAATTTATTTTCATTATTTTGAAATCTCTCTAGTAGTTCTCATTAAAAGTATATTCGAATATTAGTTGATTTCGCAAATGTTACCTTGTGTTAAAATTCCAATAACCTGAACTATAGTGATGCATAAAGGCAATTCAAATACCTGGGTTCAAATGATTTCGGTAAAATACTTAGGGAGTTTGTTATTATCATTGATTTTTCGAATCTACCGTTACTGTTAAATTTATTTTCGAGTCTTCGGTTTTCGGGTATAAGGGAACTCTTCCAGTCTATAGTAGTTAAATTTCTTAATGAGGATTGATATACTTTTAACAAAAATTACAAATCTGAGAATGCATTCCGTTCGTATGTCGCTAGTTTATTTATAATGCCACTGTAGCTGCATGTTAACAATTTATAATAAAGTATCACCTATTATAATTATTGAAGAGTACAAGAATATTTTGATCTTTGCAGGTTCAATTTCTTCCCTATTTCTAAATGCTGATTTATCATAGACAAATTTCTTTTTGAACTTGCGTTTTCAGTTTTATGTATCATTTTAAGGACAAACTGTAATTAGGATTATTGAAATAAAATTTTCTAAATGTAACAATTAATTGTTTGTAAAAAACTGCATTATCTTCAAACGGATATTTATTGTAACTTCGTAGTAAATTTACTGGTAATCAGTACATCTAATGATTTTTATGAATTCAGCTATAAAGTTGATAAAGCGCGAAAGAAAAAAGATTATAAAATTCGATATATTCTTAAAACAAAATCAAGTTCTTAAATAATCTTTTCCATACCACCGAGAAAATATTTTCGAAAATTAAATAATAATAATAATAATAAATGTTCCTTTAATTAAAACATTTTCGTAAATTCTATAAATAAAATATTGTATTTTTTTACTTATATTCTACTTAGTTGGTTTAATGTATTATGTGAAATATTTTATTTATTTATTTATTTACTAAAATGTGTTATAAAATATTACAATTTGTGTTTTAATTCATTGTTAACTTTTGAGTGAGATTTTTCAAAAATGTAACAGTTTATTAATAAAATACAGTAGTTGCATTGAATTGCTCAAAATAAATTACTTGCCATTATGTGTAGTAATTTAGTAAAAAGTGTGATATTCAATAATTGTACTGTAATACTTTAATTATTCTCCCCAAGGGGATACCTTTTTTAGATATTCATGGGCTTCGCAACTTCGGAACACCCCAGTGATCTTTCTCTGTTTCTTTTTCTCTTCCTTCTCTTGTCTACTCTGCCCTCTTTGTTTCAAACTCGTTGTGGTTTCCCCTTTTGAGTTGAGAGCAATTCTGGAAAAACTGATATCACCCTGCCTATATCAACTAATGGAGAATTGTAAACCCCTCATGTGTTTGCAGTGCGTGGCTACACGTGTACATGAAGGGGGATCATGGCAGTTGAGGGAAACCAATGCACTGATTTGGCCTCTGCTTTAGGTAAACGGGAGGTGCATATTGGTCCCACATACGTCAGTCTGTGGACATACAATTAGAAGCGGAGGCTGAGTTCGCTCGGATCACTCACCTGGGTGCTTCTAATATTTCTTATTTTGCCCAATGTATTCAACAAAATGTTCAAAGTATCAGATTTCTTCACTTTCAAACGGTATTAGTATTTGTGCAACAAAGGACTTTAACGGATCAACACACATCTTTACAGACGGGTCTAAAACAGAAGTAGGAACTGCGGCAGCTTTTTGTGTTTATAGGCAAAGCTCACACTTTTTTTCCTGGCGCGCAAGGCTTGATCGGGGGAACTCTGTCTTCCAGGCGGAGTTCTTTGCAATGAAGAAGGCGATTCGTTGGGCAGAAGAGGACTCTGACTCCCAATACTTAATTTCATCAGATAGTTTATCAGTTCTAATGGCCCTTTCAAAATTTGATAACAATAATCACTTAGTTCTAGACATAACCTTACTCCAGTCCTCAGAAAAATCGTTCTTCTTTAATTGGGTTAAAGGACATTCTGGTATAACGGGCAACGAACTGGCTGATCAGCTGGCGAGGTCGGCAGTCGATGATTTAAATTTACCACTAACATTTCTTCCATTCCCACAATCAACATTGAAATTAGAACTAAAAAAACAAATGCTACACCGATGGCAACAACGTTGGTCTACAGTGCAGGTGAGTCAATATACGCGTGACTTCATACCTAAGGTCTCACAAAACATTTTCATAAGTAACAAATTTCTGTATCTCTTTCTCACAAATCATGGACCCTTCCAACAACACTTATATACCATAAATAAACGAGACTCGCCTCTTTGCATTTGTGGATCCTTATCAACATCATTACACTATATTTTACATTGCACATTAACGTCCCACTATTACGTAAAAAAGCCACAACAGATGACACTGCCTGACTGGCTAACTTACCTGCTGGACCGTCCAGTTCTCCTGCAACGTATAGCGGATTGTATGAAATTTTTAGAAGACAACGAATTTATATTTACCAATCCCCTCCCTTTCTGAGCTAGCTGAGCAAACTCATTGTTTTCAGCTCCCATTTCAGACAGGAACCCCTGTTTTGTACATAATGTAAATATTTGTCTTATTTCCTTTGGTTTGTTTATTTAGTATTTTTATTATATTTATCAGCATATGCATTTCACTTAAAGTTTTTAAGCTCTAATATTCAAAAAACATGTCTTGTAATTGTTTATGCATGTATACAACATAGTGCAATTGATGTCAATGTATGTACTGATGACACTTCTTGTGAGTTTCAGAGTCAAAAACAGCAAACTGAATTTATTTTTCTGTATGCTATTAACTGTTTTAAAAATATTGTCATTGTTAATGTATCTTACCATATGCAGTGGATTTGAGTCTCCCCCCGGGATTGCACTTATACTCTAAAGCGAAAGCTGGGTTCCCGGGACGGTCATTCCTGTCATCCCTGACACTGGCTGGGGATCAAGTGAGTGGACAATTACTAGTAATCTCGTTAAGGGTGGAGGCTAACATAGAATTGTCTTGTGAACGTGTGGGACCTCTTTAGAACTTGTGCACTAATGTGCATCCATTTGTTGGACACGGTTATGGGTGGTGCGGCCAAGCTCTGAATTATTTTTTTTTCAAATATGGATGGAAAATTTGGAGGATGCGAAGAGCAACAAATTGTTCGAAAGAATTCATTTACTATTTTTTTTCTTTTATAATTAAATAAAGTGACAGTCTTTCAGGTACTTCATTTAAAACAACTTCTCTATTTCTTATTTGTAAAACATTCCAGTCAATTTTTGGAGGTGGCTATTTGGTAAGAAAACTGCAATCTGGTGGTTTGCTATTGGAGATCTCTTCAGCCAAATACTCATAATTTATCTAAAGTTGCACAACAATAGGTTCCTTTTCTATTTCCGTCCAAGCCATTCAAATTTTAAATATATCCCGTGGTACAACAATTGAACCAGAACTTTTAGTATCTACAAAGAAAGAACTTACAGAAAATTTAAGGTGTCTCAGGACCCTTAAATTGGAAAAAAAGGACCGTTTTCAATATTTGATATCATAAAATGTATATGATTTTAAAACACAATTTTTATTGGGATGAAAGATACAAAAGTGGTCTTTCATTTCAAGTATTTAAAAACTTGCAAGATGAAGAATTAGCATAGATAGGGTGCTCCAAACTGCCAGACATTTGACGAGCAGAAATCTGGTATAACAGCTTACGAGCAGGATTACAAAATAAATTTTGCACCTAGAATAAAAATTTTGGTCCCTGCTTATACTTCATGTTATAATAATTACACTGAACCTAAATAAATTTGTATTTAAAGCAATTCTATATTTTTTATACAAAACTGTATTTAGCTAATACAAAATTTTTAAATTTTCAATTGTATAATCACATTAAAAAATACTTTTTGAACAATAAAACGGAAACATTAGGTTTAGTTTACGCTAACTAACATGGATTATATGTTTTGAAAATTTCATGAAAAAACATTCAAAAGTGTTTCAGACATCGTGCGCGTTATGCCCAAAAGCGTCATTTGGCGAAAAAGGACTTCAAAGTTTCGGATACGCCGCTTCAGCTATTGAGCGGATATAATTCTAAAAGCCATAACTTCTGTTCCAATGGGAATTTCAGGGAAACAATTATATCTGGTGGTTTCGCCTGCTTTTATTGAAATACGTTCCAACAGGTGGTTATGTTGGCAATAATTTATTTCGTTGCACTTTGTGTTGACTCAATTAAATTTGGGTCTTGCTCTGTTTCGGATTCGGAATCACATTTTAAAAAAATCCACAATATTATTTTAGCTGAAACAAATGTTAATTTGAATGTAAATGAGTGTATAATCTTATAAATATGATATAAATCTTCTTAAATATATAAATGTCGGATAGGAATAGATGGTAACTTATAAAATTTTATAATAAATAATACTTGCTTGTTCTATGTGCCTTGGCGGTTTGTTTTAAAAGTTTGTCACAATTCGGACTTCAGAAGATGCTAAGCGATATAAGAACCTTTGTAAACATGGTGAACTTTAATCTTTATTAAATATGTATTTTTAAAAATGGCAACCAATTACGTATATGATATAATTTAGTTTTGTTTGTATATAAAAAGCGATAAATGGCTTATTTATATTAAACAATTTTTTAAAGAAATATTGCAAATAGTTGTTTATTTGTAATAAACAGTGAATAGATCACCAGAAATTGTGTAAAAAAATTTTGTTTCTCTAGGCAAGATTTACCCCAAGGCTCGTATAACAAACACGTACCAAAAAGCGTTTGAATGTATTTAAAACATTTTAAGTAGTTTCTGTGGGTATCAAAAATATTTTATATAGTTTTGATAAATAGTAAAGAAAAGTTGTTTGTCTATTGCATGTATTACACTATACATTTTAATATAATACCGATTCTCATGAGCATTATTGTATCGAAGAATGGGGGACTCGTGTATGTTTGTGTCTGCTATATTTTATTATTGTAAAAAGCATAATATAGTTTCAAAAAAGCTTTTTAATTCTATCCTCAAAAATACTCTTATCGTTTTACGAAAAATATGTCTTTTTTCCTTTCATAAGCAAATAGATCCTTTCGTGTTGTTAATAAAATATACTATGTTATTAAAGTACTATTCACATACATGCATCTGTGATAAGTCTTAAGATTTTGGTAAATTTCTCGAAATTCATTTTTTTTTAAGTTCTGTGCCCTTTAAAACGTTCTAAAAATTTATAAATCTACATAATGCCTTTTTGTTGACATATCTAACTATATTAGGAGTTTTTGTAATAATAAAATGTAGTAGACACAGACATACGCGAGCCCTCTATGTTTCGATACAATGATGCCTGATGATAATCGGAATTGTATTTAAATGTATAGTATTTGATGTAAATTATCTATAATTTAAAGATGTTTAGTCTAACGTTTTTTAAAGCAGGTTGGCGGACCTTGTTAAATAGGAATAATAAAAAGTGCCATTATTCATATGAACTGAAAAACGTAATAACATTATCTCATTCTGGTAAATGTAGCTAGCTATACATACGATCCGGATCAAAGTACACCATAGTGGTACTTTTAATCCAGATTTGGGTATATTTATAATTACAATTATCTGCAATGTAATTACATTTTAATTGTATGTAATGAATTATAGTTACATAAATTCAAGCACAGACATTTCGTCAAATAATGGTATTGGTGAGTAGTCCAGCTACAGTGCTGCAATAATTTTTACAGCATGTAATTTTAAGTATAACTAATTACATAAAATTGTAATTATATTGCAGATAATTCCAATTTCAAATTTGCCAAACTCTGTTATAAAGTCCCTATGATGCCAAAATTTCAGTAAAAGAAGGAAAATCAAGTCACAGCAAATTTTTCATTATTTTTTTTCTCCGGGGATGAAGGTGTAGTCAATTCCAAACTTTTTGCAGGAGTGGGAGCCAAAAACCGTAAAGTGGCTTGTAATAAAAAATCCCAAAAACATTAAACAATTTTAATTTTTTTGAAATAAAATTTTATTTTTTAAATGAGATATTAACAAGAAACATTCCATATTAAGAAGATTATTTAAATCAAAATATATCAATAGAATTCGAGAAAATTGAAAATTTAAAAAAAGCGTCCTGTTGAACACATCTGTTGTTCACGAATATTTATACAGTTACTCTTTTGTATATCCGAAAATAATGTGACAAAATAAAATTGCACATTGAATGTCGAATCGTACGTTTATTGTATGAATTTTAGCTTGGAATTGTTAACTTTGATCTGTCATTAAAGAATGGTAATGCATATACATAAGTGTGTACGTGAAAATCAAAAGGTGTAACAGAATACATACTCGAGAAAATAAAACATTTTGGCAGGGAAATCACTAAACTGAAATAAAATTTTGATATAAATTTTGTTTCTTAATTTTATAATATCTTAATTTTATTTTTCTATATTCTTGTGTTTACGCAGTACGTTTAATAATATTACATTTCACTGACTAAAATCGGGAAGAGATAATAGCTTTGAACTTTGAGTAACGTACATAGAAGAATAAGCTAATTTTCTCTATTTAGAATTAGTAAAGCGACCAGCAATAAAGAATATTGTCTGAACAAACGCTGAAAGCGATCTTTATTTCACCCCTGAGTGCACTACTACTCTCATGCATTTTGAAACCAACGGTTTAAAAGATTTACGTTGAAAGAGCACAAATAAATTATTTAAATTTGTGGTAAGTATTTTTTTTTACTTTGTGTTTAGGTGAGGTTCCAATATAGTGAATAATGAATATTTGAAAATTAGTGCAACAATTGAAAAGACTTAAATTATTTTTAGTTAATTTTATTTTTAGTTATTTAAATATTTTGTTTACTTTAACCCATTAACCGCTAGTGTTGCGTTCACGCAATGGTCAAAATAAATGCGTATAAAAAACTAACTATTTGATAAATTTTATATTAACAGTAATTTTTCAGTAGGGAATATCATAGTTAATAATTTAATAGCAAAATATTTTCTTTCACCAGTTTCTCTTTATGTTTAATAGCGAGTTCCAAACTTGAATGTTGTTCCAAACATTTTTAAACGAAAACTTTCATGCTGTCGTTTTCGTAGAAGAAATATAGTTAGAAAAACATAAGCTTTTGAGGCAATATATTTTTAGACAAGGTCAAATTACATAAAAACATTCAATGAATCAGTTGTTTTTGTTTTAGTGGGGGAGGAAAAGAAAACAGGTGTTGCGTTTGTGCAACGTAAGTTGGAAACGGGGAGTTCTGTTATTTACTCATTTCGTTCGACACTTTAGGTTTTTTTCTCATTCTGTGCTCATAGAGATTCATAAACCGTTAGAGGAGGTTCTTTAAATAATGTTTGATGAAGATTCAGATAAAGAAGGTTGGATATTATTTTTATTTCACCAGAAAGAGCAGGAATTATTGATGAAGAAGGAAATGAAACTATATCAAAATAAGGCAGTGATATTTAACCCTGCGATATTGCTGGCGAAATTGATATGTGCATAAAAAGGAGTTCGTGCCCTCTAAAATTTGTACAATTCATACATTTAAAAAAAATTATAGGAGACTTGAAGTGGATAAACAAGGAAACGTTGAATTGGACACAGCCAAACAGTAAAGAAAACATAAAATATTGACAAATGCGGGTGAAATCAAGATTATATTCGAAAGTAAAAAGTCTCAGATTTCAGGAGTGATGTTGTATTGTAAAGCAAACACCGCAAAGGGTAAAGTAAAGCGTTAGATAGAAACAAATCAGCAACAAGAAGGCCTAGTAAGTTCAGTATGCAAAAGCCATTAGAGACAGAAAGCGGAAATTTAATTGTTAAGTCCGATGACAGCAGAAGACTGCATTGTAAACAATGCCGTAACTAGAATGTTTATCGCTGACGTAAATTCGGGATGTTGCTTTATTACTTAAATCAGGGCCATCAAACTGATGCCCGGCGGATACCACTAAAATTTTATAGTAGTCATTGCTTTTTCTAATCCTCGAATCTCTACGATTCAAGAAGTCGGCTATTTTTTTTATTTTTTTTTTTATTGGTGATATCCGGCGGGCAGAAGTTTGACACCCCTGACTTAAATGTAGCGAACATTTTGATGCTTGAATATTTTGATGCCTTCCGTAGCGGTCTTTCTAAGGGAACATAATTCGTATTTACGCAAGGATATCCAAGTTTCGCAGAAAACCACTGAAAACTCCGAAAGATTGGTCCGAAGGGCATGATTGGGTTCGAACCCAGCACCTCCCATCTACCAGCTTTGAAAGCAGAACCTCTCGGCCACTGGTTATACGAACTGGGGCTGGCTTCCTTATTCCTAGGTCTCCCCTGGACGAAATTTTCAGTCCCGGTATTGAGACAACCCGTATTAAAATCATTATCTATGACTGACCTAATCCGTGCAAAAATAACTAAAATTTGGCTCAGCCCAAAAATTTTTACAACAAATGCATATATTTTTAAATGGCCATTATTTTACAATAAAACTTTAAAATTCATTTTTTTAAAGGATAGTAGATTTTAAGGCAAAAGAAATTATATACCGTAAAACTAGTGAAAAAAAATCTGCCTATGACGGAATCCTTTCTTAAACGGAAAAATCTGTTGATCCACGGAAAATTAATATAAAACATGAGAACAAATAGACTACATTTACACCTCCTAAGAAGGGAACTTGTCTATAACGCTTTTTTTTCTTTCCTCTGTGATTCCGTTTTAAAAGATTTTACTTTATAGCATTTTTCAATGTCTCCAACACATGGAATATGGATTAACGATATTAAAGAAAAGTAAGTCGTTTACACATCAATAGAGATTCATTAATAAAACAAATAATCACAGTTTTTGAAGCTTCTTTAAAAATAATAATTATTAACATGAAAAAAGGAAAGATATAATAAGTATTTTTGTTCAGAACTCTTCCATATGAAAAAACTTATAACCATATTGATGTAAAAAAAACTATGCAGAAATTCAGCCAGGCCAGGCCAGGCTACGATTTGAACTTTTTTCCAGGCAGGGCCGAACTTTTTGTCCTATGGTTCGGTTCGGGACCGGACCTAGATATTTCGACCCGTACAGAGCTCTAGTGCAGACCACCAGCATACTTTGAAAACAGGTTTAACGTAAAATCTATACGCTGCGTATTTCATATGCAAAGGAGAGGCACTGTCTTATATCGACTTTTAATAATGTACAATTTGTCGATTATCCCTATCTTGCATTCAAAATGAGTCAAAAACTCGTCGTTCAGAGGCATGGATAAATGGTGTAAGTCACGAAATTTGGATTTTAATATCTCTGTGAGTTTTGGAGATATCGAAATGAATTTTTTGTGTTTAATTCAGGAATGGATAAGGAAAAAATTCCTAATTGGGAATTTTACTCTACGGGGGCCGTATAAAAATTTAATTTTTGTATTTTCTCATATGGACCCCCCATGGAGTTGAAACTTATCTCATTAAAATTTGCACCTTTTTTTATTAAACTTTGCAATTGAAAGTATGTGCCTAGGGGCAATATTTAAGGAGATAGCCTATTGTTTCGATATTTATGAATCACCCTGTATAAGATTAGCAAAATCATAAATACAATTGCATGATAACCATAATAGCTGACACTGTTATAACTCTGAAGTACTGAAAATTCTTATTAAATTACTTTTCTACTAAAAACCTTTTTATTATATTTAAATGTACTAAAAATTATAAATCATGAAATTGAACAGATGATATGATCGAAAGAAAATTAAGATAAATAAATGGGAAAAGCGCAGCAATTTAAATCCTCTGTAATGTTTTTGATATAAATTTCAGATAAATCTAAAAAAGATAAATCTTAATGATAATCTTAAAAAATAATGTTTTGATAAATCAGAATAACTACCCACAAGATTCTATTTAATTTTTACAGATATTGTGGTTTTTCAACATGAGAGTATTTGTTTGAGTTGCATTTCAGGTAGCTTCCATTACTTATTAAAACCGTTTGAAGGAAAGCAATTCAAAAAAAGAAAAAAAAGAAAAATGCAATTTAAAAAATTACAACGACCATTTGGAAAATGATTTTTTCAAAGACTAAAATTTAAGACACAAAAAATCGCATGAAGTTGATCATACATTACTTACGCCGTGGATTACATTTTTCGGTACTGTAAATTTTTAAACTTCTGCGGAGCTGGTCATTCATTAAGTACGCCATTTGTTAAACATTAATATTCCTGAACCAATTTTAAATGAAATTTCATTCTTAAAGTTCTAAACATCCCACAATATTACTTTTTACACCGTCGTATAGAGAAAAAAGTGTACTTTTAAATGCAATTTGTTTGAAAGATGTATCTCAATTTGTTTCTGAGTTATTAATTTTTTTTTGTAGTTTTTATTACTTTTTTGTCATAGTGGCAAAAGAAGTATATATCTCTGTTGAAAGTAAAGGGAAAATACAGATTACTGTGTAGACCAATCAGAAAACGAATAAAATGCGGATTCAAACAACAAAACGCTTCAGATATGTTTTTGATTTCCTACCCTGACAGAGGACAATAACCATTTTTCCAAATGGTTAAAAATGTCTGTGTATTTTCGATCCCAGGCCTTGAAACTACAAAACTACCGCCATTTAATTGTTGATATAGATGCAATACTGTAGACATTGATGCGAGTCGTGCAATGAACATTGTGGAAGAGTCTACATTATGAAATTATTACTATAGAATTGTAGGCATTGGTGCGAGTCGTGGAATGAACACTGTGGAAGAGTCTCCGTTAAGAAATTATTACTATAGAATTGTAGACATTGGTGCGAGTAGTGAAATGAGTTGATACAGGCAGTGGAACGAAAAATATGGGAGTTTCTCCATTATGAAATAATGAGTCATATTAGACATTCATGCTTTTGTTAACAGAACAACACCAAAAACTATTCACCACATTTCCATGTGAATATATTCTGGTCTTAAGATTTAAATAACTTCATGGTTATGATAGTGAGTAAATTAGAATGAAAACTAATATCCAAGAAACTACCGGAAGCTGTTAGCAGGTGAAAATTCGAACAATTTCTGAGGAAAAGATCCATGCATCCGCTTTTTGTCATACGGTGTATAAACGCAAAATCATGACGTCACCCGCGCTCTAGCCAATAAGTGAATTAAGAGTACGCATAATGCCTATGTACGCGTAAAGCCTACGTACACATAATGGGAGTTATTTAGTAAAAAGTCCTGTCAATTTGAGAGCGGAAGAATTTTTAAATAAAAAATACCCCAGTGCGCGAAAGAATCTTGAAAAGTAAAAAGAAATGTTTCTTTTAAAAACATTAGAATTCACATTAAATAATAAAAATGATCAAAAAATAATGATACAATTTAGGAACAAACTAAAAGCTTTATATTTAAATAAATTGAGTAAGATAATAATTAACTTACGGAGAATTTAATAAGATTAATGATAGCTATTATTAAAGAATAAGAAATTAGTGAATATACCTGTAATTTAGCATGTAAAGAGGAAATATCACGAAGGAAGAATGAATAATGTACCAGATATATATATGTAATAATAAAAATTTTCGCCCTTTTATCTTAGTAAAACTATTCCAAATTCTTAATATTTTTCCTTTTTTACATATTTTAATAATATCTTAATATCTTTTGTCTTTTATTTCATGCATTTAAAACTGCGTATTCTTTTATTAGTCTAAAAACCTTAATCCATTCGCCTCATCTCATAAAACCCATTAAATTACATTTTCATTTTATTCTAAAAATAAATTATTTTTCTTTCGAATGTATTTTAATATCATTTGTTCTTTGGTGTTCTATTCCCATCCTTCCTTGCAAATTCCGCCAGCCATTGTTTTCGCAATAATTCTGACGCCTAATCTAAAGAGATCGCATTGTCGTCACTCGTACCTTTCCCCCTCCCCCACGGAGCTAGGTCCTATCGTAGTCTGCTCTCATCGCGTCCTTCCGGCTACTTTTTACGTGATTTGTCATTTATCGTGTATTGTATTCATACGCTACGTATGCAGTTTTCGCAAGTATATAACCCGTTGCATGGGCTAGGAGAGGTAGAATTTGACGATTATTGAGTTGCTTAATTAAACCACGCCACCTGGAGTGTGTTTTTTTCCTGAATCTTCATCATTTGTTCTATTCGTAACATCTAGTGGTACATTTTACTACGTAGCAATTGCCCGCACATGATCACCTATAACTAGTGGCATTTGCTGCATTATATGGTCGATTAATAAACGTTTTTATGCATCTATAGCCTTCGATTATTTATAATTCGGGAAACATTCCAATGGACGACAGCCTGACCTTCCACTCTTCCATCACGATTGTTCGACTGCAAAAAACCATGATTTCTTGATTGAGTATATAATGTGGGTATGCTGGTGCTTAAGATCTACATGCTTATATGATACGAGTGAAATCGTTTCATATATATATATATATATATATATATGTGTGTGTGTGTGTGTGTGTGTGTGTGTATATATATAGTCGCGACACAGGACATATAAGCGCTTCGCGTAAATAAAAAATAATCGCTGGATGCATCGACTTCTTGTGTAACAGTCTCTAAAATGCTTTAAATTCGTCAAAGTCTCAATCACTAACGCACAAAGATCACTTCGCGCACATGGAAAAAAAATCCCTAGATGCATGATCGCTTTGTATTGGAAACCCAAAAGTACACGAAATTCGTTAATCTTGGGTTCAATACAATGCATGCATAAGTGTTTCGTTCACTTGAAAATAAATCACTGGATGCAGCTGCCTTGTTGTATTGGAATCTAAAGAAATTCACAATACCAAGAATCAACTATCAGTAACTTTTGAAATAAAATTTAGCATGTATTAGTAAAACAGAAAAAATAATCTTGTACAGTTATTTACTTAAAATACTTAAAATTACTCGTCTTAATTATCCATCTAGGTTGGTCAATAAACATTTATGGCGTCAGTTTAACCTTGTATATTTTAGGTAACTGTGCATCGCAATATTTTTTCAATGCTTTTTCTCTTTTAATATTATGACGCCACCATTTAATGGCATAATTATTATTTTAATTAAAGAACCAACTGATAACTCAATAAAAAGTCGTTAAAGTACAAATAAACGCCGAATTAAGAATCGACGCGAATGTCGAGCAACAAGTACGTCATGACAAAAAAATATGATTGGTTCGCTTGGATCTAAATATTAGGTTGCCAGACATTGCTTATTTATCACCCCTATCAAAATGGCGCCGAATCGGGCGCCAAGGAGCTGCAAATTTTGCGGTTTACCCAAATTTTGTTTCAGAATCAGAGTATGAAAATTTTAAGAATGTTAAATGCACTTTCCATAACAATTATCAACAATTAATAACCAAAAATTATCAACAATTAATAACAAAAATTTATCAACAATTAATAACAATCGGTGATCCATGATTAATAGTAAACAACTATCAACAATTAATGACAAATAATTATCACAATTTAGCGCACTGATGAATTGTTGTGGCCATCTTATTGTCAGACTGTATTCTGGTTCATTTTAATGGATCTCGAAAATATCGTGTCTTCAACTTTTTTGTGTCGTGTAAATACAATTTATTTTCTGCATAGTTAGAAAAGAACGTTAATTGAAAAGTGCATTAATTTTAATTACATATTAATCCTCGGCCTATGTCTTGTGTTACTATACAGTTCGTGTACTTTTCAGTAGAGAAGAAGTAAAATTAAAACATATTTTTATTTTAATTATAATGAGATAGTGCGTAAAATTTTATCACAAATTTTGAATAGAATTATTTGCTTATTTATTTTCAGAACAACATTTCAAAATCTGCGATTAAAGAAGGGGATTGCAAATGCTGTAATTTAAATATTAAATTGAAAATATCTAATTTAAAATAGTGGTGCTAGTTTTCTTGGAAATTCTGACAATTATGCGTACCTTGTAATGTATAGAAAATTTCGCATATAGATTATTAACTTATCTTTCCAAAAGGATTTTTTTTTCAATTTGTGTACATCTCATGAATTTTTTTTAAATCGAATCCCTAAAGAAATATTCTTGAGTCAAGCGCATTTCTGTGTAAACAATAATACTTTGTTAAAATATCTAAAAAACATATTTTTTTTTTAAATCAAAGATCAACAATATTTATAGCATAAATATTGTTGAAAATGAATTATTGCCAGTCTTAATTCTTGCTTCCATTTGTGCTTGTCGATTATTTTCGTTCTTCATTGTAATTTTGCGTTTAATATTATTTATGAAAAAAGCGATTTGACGCTTTAGAAACCTTTTAACCCTTTATGATCTTATCGTACTTGAAAATAACAGTAAAACAAATATGTTATAAAATTCATTTAACACATCGATTGGTATTGTTACAATTTAAAACATTTTATAAATATTTTACTTTACCACGACCAGAAACTTTAATTTAATTACAAAGTAAAAATATTACTAAAATAATAATTTATTTTCCCGTTGTAACTGTTTAGTTTGAATGGAAACGCATGAAATAGAAAGTTTCAGCTGTGCAAAATTTATGCATTAATATTGTCCGATCATCATGATTACAGATTTTCTAATTCTGTAAAATGCAAAAAACAGTAAATTATAGAAAAGGATGAAAAATTTTGTAAATGTTGTGAATAAGTCTTATAAATATATCATTTAGTTTGTTATTTTTCATAGACAAATGAAATTCCTTTAACGATTATATAAATCATATAGCGCATAACAAATCTTTAAGAATACTGTTTTGGGAGATAAATTTTTAATTAATTAATTTGGGGCATGATCTGTTAAATGGATAACTTAGTTGCGACATCATTTATAGAAAGAACGATTTTTCATCTAATAAGAAGGATGCAGTTTCATTACGAAGAGTTAAATACTTTTTGTAGGTGAATCATCATATATCAAAATGACGAAAACACACGTTTAATGTGATAATATATTTAAAAATTACCCAATAATATGAAATAATACAGAGGCACTTTCCCCGTCTGCGCTTTAACGTAATCTCAATCGAAGCAGAAAACCCAAAATATTAAAAAATCGGATGTGAGTGTTAATGCAATACGTAAGAAACAAAATATGACTTATGTTATACATAATTTTATAATTTAACGAAACTTTATTTCAGATATAATAGATATATATTTTAAATTACAGAAGGATGACTAAAAAATACATTGCCTTTGAAATGGAAGAATTAATCAAAACCTCAGGCTTTTAAAATGGAAAGATGGAAGAAATTCGGATAAACACGATCCCAATAGAAGCAGAAACTCTATACTATAATTCAACACGTATGTGAGCTCCTAAGTAATAGGTAAGATAATGAATTTCATTTACAGTCCATGTGGTGTTGTAATATAACAAACTCTCTTTATTTCAGGTATGGATATTTTTGGAAATAACTGAAGGATAAATTAAAAATATGTATTGCTCCAATGTGAAGAAGAAGAACCAACCAAGAACTGAAAATTGCATAACTGGAGACATGGAACAAAATCGGATGAGCATGACTATAACTAAACAGAAATTCCTGAATAATACAACATCGGAGGTAAGCTTCAAAGAATTAACTAAGAAAACTATTTTTACTTATACTTTAAAGGATTTTATAATTTAATGATGTCCTTGTATTTCAGGTAAAGATGTTTTTTAACATAACTGAAGGATGACTTAGAAATATATATAACTCATAAGTGAAGAAGAAGAAACAACCAAGAACTGAAAGTTTTATAAATGGAAAGCTGGAAGAAAATCGCATGTATATGAGTCCATCTAAACAGAAATTCCTGAATAATCCAACATCGGAGGTAAGCTTTAAAGAAATAACTAATAAAACACTCTTTTTACTTATACATTAAATTATTTTAGACTTTAACTCGTTAAATTATTTTATAATTTAACGATGTCCTTTTATTTCAGGTATAGATATTTTTTAACATAACTGAAGGATGACTTAGAAATATGTATCCCTCCGATGTGACGAAGAAGAAACAACCAAGAGTTCATTGTTTTATAAATGGAATGCTGGAAGAAAATCGCATGAACCCTAAGAAAATAGTCCTAAAAACTAAATTCCATCTAAACAGAAATTCATGAATAATCGAACATCGGAGGTAAGCTTCAAAGAAATGACTATGAAAACACTTTTTACTTATTTATAAAATGATTTTATAATTTAACGACGTACCTTTATTTCAGGTATACACATTTTTAAAGTAACTGAAGGATGACTTAGAAATATGTATCCCTCCGAAGACAAGAAGAAGAACCAACCAAGATCTGAAAGCATCATAAATGGGGAGATGGAATGAAATCAGATGAACATGACTACCACTAAACGGAAATTCCTGAATAATCCATCGTCGGAGGTAAGCATCAAAGAAATAACTAAGAAAACTATTTTTACTTATGCTTTAAAGAATTTTTTAATTTAACGATGTCCCTTTATTTTAGGTATAGATATTTTTGAAAATAAATGAAGTATGATTTAAAAATATGTATTCCTTCGAAGTGGAGAACAAGGACCAACCAAGAACTGAAAATTTCAAAAATAGAGAGATGGAACAAAATCGGATGAACATGACTTCAACTAAACAGAAATTCCTGAATAACCCGACATCGGAGGTAAACTTCGAAGAAATAGCTAAGTAAACTCTTTTTATTTATACATTAAATGATTTTATAATTTAAAGATATGCCTTTATTTCAAGTATAAATATTTCTAAATTAACTGAAGGATGACTTAGAAATATGTATCGCTCCGAAGTCAAGAAGAAAAACAAACCAAGAACTCAAAGTTTTATAAATGGAAAGATGGAAGAAAATCGGATAATCATGAGTCCAACTAAACAGAAATTCCTGAATAATCCAACATCATAGGTAAGCTTCAAAAAATAACTACGAAAACACTCTTTTTACTTATACATTAAATTATTTTATAATTTAATGATGTCCTTGTATTTCAGGTACAGATGTTTTTTAACATAACTGAAGGATGACTTAGAAATATATATAACTCAAAAGTGAAGGAGAAGAAACAACCAAGAACTCAAAGTTTTATAAATGGAAAGCTGGAAGAAAATCGCATGAACATGAGTCCATCTTAACAGAAATTCCTGAGTAATCCAGCATCGGAGGTAATCTTGAAAGAAACAACTAAAGAAACTCTTTTCACTTATACATTAAATGATTTTATAATTTAACGATGTCCGTTTATTTTAGGTATAAATATTTTAAATTAACTGAAGGATGATTTAGAAATATGTATCCCTCCAAAGTCAAGAAGAAGAACGAACTAAGAACCAAAAGTTTTATAAATAGAAAGATTGAAGAAAATCGGATAAACGCGATTCCAACTAAGCATAAATTCCTGAACAATCCAACATCGGAGGTAAGCTTCAAAGAAATAACTAAGAAAACTCTCTTCACTTCTACATTAAATGATTTTATAATTTAACGATGTCCTTTTATTTCAGGAATAGATATGTTTAAAAATAACTGAAGGATGACTTAGAAATATGTATCCCTCCGAAGTGAAGAAGAAGAACCAACCAATATCTGAAAGTTTTATAGATGGAAAGCTGGAAGAAAATTGCATGAACATGAGTTCATCTAAACAGAAATTCTTGAATAATCCAACATCGGAGGTAAGCGTAAAAGAAATAGCTATAGAAATTAATTTTACTTACATTTAAGCGATTTTAAAATTTGACGATGTCCTTTTATTTCAGGTATAGATATTTTTGAAAATAACTGAAGCATGACTTAGAAATATGTATCCCTCCAAATTGAAGAACAAGAACCAACCCAGAGCTCAAAGTTTTATAAATAGAAAGACGGAAAAAATCGGATGAACATGAGTCCAACTAAACAGAAATTACTGAATAATCCAACATAGGAGGTAAGCATCAAAGAAATAACTAAAAAAACTAATTTTACTTATATTTAAGCGATTTCATAATTTAATGATGTCCTCTCATTTCAGGTATAGATATTTTTAATTGCTAAACCTATTTTGAATTGCCATAATATGTTTATGTTTACCGAATTGTAAATATGGTACAGATATTTTAAAACAAAATTGCTTATCCAATTTAAGTTCTACGATTCATTATTGAAATTAATGTTCTGTAATATAAATTAATGTATTGTGCTAGCAACCAAGTTATTGCATATTTCTACAATACATAGATTTAAAGGATTATTTTTTTTAATACTACAATCTTTTAATAGTAATTTGTCACTTTTAATAATGAGTGGGACTCTAATTTCGTAAATTTTACAACAATGTATATTTTATATTCCACAATATCTTTGTTGTCAGCCCACACACTACTTTATATTATACTGCACTGTAAAAAATAATCTGTAAAGTTACTAAAGTTTTTCTAGGAAACTGGGATTCCTAGAACTTTTTGTGTAACGGCAACACGAAAAATTTCTGTAAAAGACGCGGTTACAGGAATTTTTGTTGTCGCCGTTACATAAAAAGTTCTAGAAATCCCAGTTTCCTAGAAAAACTTTAGTAACGTTACAGATTTTTTTTACAGTGTGCTACATTATACTGCTATTTAGCACGCTTACTATATCATTTATCTTGTTATTTATTTAAAGAAATGCAAGCATCATGCATATAAATCCTTTTATTTATTTTAAACATTTTGTATAAATAGAAAATAAACAGAAAATTAAAAGAAAATAATAATGCAATTTTGATGATTCTTATAAATTTTACTTTCGCATGTTAGTTTTTTCAGACTGCATAATTTATATTACGATCAAGAAAATTTGGAATATTTAAATCACATGTTGAATAATGGATGTGAATGCTCATTTGAATTAAATTTCAAAAGAATACTCTTAAAAAATACTCTTGTGCTTCCTGGAAAATAAAGTTCATATAATTCTTCATTTGAAACGACATGAGACTTCATTAATTTGCTTTGTTTGTTTGTTTTTAACAATGAATAAATAATGAAGTAGAAATTTAAACTTTTCTCTTTATCAAAAAGAAAAAGGTTCATTATATGCATGATAGAAACTTGCAAAGAGAAATAACATAAAAAATACTTCACTACATATAGAAAACAATTGTTCTGCTTGTTGACATATCATAACAAAAAATTTTATGCTAAAATTTAGATCATGTTTTATAAAGAGTTATTTATTTATACAAAAATATATTATTAAACAAACATTTTATTAACTATTGATATTCGCAATTTACACATATATCAGAAATTCATACACATAAAAAAAGAAAAGAAATCGTATTATGGTGCATTTAGGAATAGGAATGTTTGTTTTCTTTGTTGACGTTTAATAAAATATTTTTTTTTTCATTTAAAATTCAATACGTTCAAAATTTTTGTTATTTCAGAAGTAGATAATTAATTAAACATTATACAATAAATGATTAATTAAACAAGTACGTGCTATTTTGCATAGTGTTTCTGAATTATCTCCGAGTAAGAAAAACGATATGCGACATTTTCTGACTTGTATAAATATTTAATATGTAGCAAGAATATTTTTGTGTATAAACAACACATTTAAGGAATTCATCTATTTTCTCACAATAAAAAAATTTTAATTTATATTTGAATTATATATTTTGTTTTACCGTAACGTCACATTGTTTTTCACTAAATTGCATATTTACAAATTATGTAATCATTAGATTGATTTTTTTTCCTTTTCTCCAGGCTGGTAAACATAACATTTTGTATGTATTTTTAAAACTTCTCAACATAGTTGAAAAGTGTTTATGAGTTTGGTTTGTCTATCAGTCAGTCGGTGTGTCTGTCCATGCTCTAACTCGCGTAAATATACTCTGATTTTCATGATAATGATGTTTACGATGGCATGTTGCTTATTGACTATGAGTGTAGCGTAGTTCATTTACAGGGACACTCAAAAGAATTCCATTACATTATGGTCAAAGGGAGAAAGTATTTTGCAGTCTTTTTTAATGACATTACGCTATTTCAAACGATTTTAAATATGTTTAAATCACTGAATTTCACTAAAATATGATTTCTATAGAATAGGGCATTCATAGACTTTATCGTACGTTTACAGAGGTACACAAAAGAAATAGTTTACACTATTCCGCTTGAAAAATAATTGCTGAAAGTGCGTTTTCAATTTCGGTATGCGCTTTAAATTTAACTAATTTTTTGTACGTTACATGTTTTGTATAAATTCTATACCTCGTATACGGGGTTGTACAAAATAATTCACGTACTATTCTCCTCTTTCGCGAAAATTGCTGAATAGGAATTTTCAACTGTGGTATGTATTTTTTAACTGAAATATTTATTTGCATGTATTTAGTTTATAGATACAAATCTACATATCATGTACAGGGGTGCTTAAATAATTCCTATAATTTTAAGACTGTATATGGGAATTGCTAAAATTGTGTTTTCAAAATGTTATGCGTTTCCAAAGGGTTCTATTAAACATCATATTTCAACTCTCAAATATCTCTTTCGCGGAAATTGCTGAATAGGAATTTTCAACTGTGGTATGTATTTTTTAACTGAAATATTTATTTGCATGTATTTAGTTTATAGATACAAATCTACATATCATGTACAGGGGTGCTCAAATAATTCGGATAATTTTAAGACTGTATATGGGAATTGATAAAATTGTGTTTTCAAAACGTTATGCGTTTCCAGAGGGTTCAATTAAACATCATATTTCAACTTATTAAACAATAAAGTTTTGTTACATTATTCTGAATGTGTTGGAAAGTGTTTCATAATCTATTCTTGACACATGGTTTTTATTTCTTGTTCGTAAAAGAATCATAAAACGAAATTTTTTAGAAGTAGTTTTCAGCTTACTTTGCGAGTTCGAAAACTTAATAACGAAAAAATAAAAACAGGAGAATATTACTGTAAAATAATAAGATATATTCAAAGAAATAATAAAGATACAATCAAAGGATATTGACAGAATATTAAAAAAAAATAGTAAAAGAGAAAAAAAATCCTACAGTTATTTCAAATTATATACTTGAGCAACGTATCTTTTAACGAATTGAACTCCACATTAAGGAGTACTTAGTTTATAGCTCCCCTCAATGCCAGCATACTTGTTTAGTCGGTCGAAGACAGCACTTTCTTTTTTTTTTCTCTTTTAAGTTTGCCTGTATATTATCCTCCATAACATCGGAATTCTTTCATGAGTATATCACATTATTTGATTTTTTTCCTTTGGAGCAACGTATTCTAGGTATCTTAAAACCTGACTTTCAAATCGAATGTTGGTTCCGCATATATATCTCCAAAATCTTCTCCCACCGTATTACTCGACTATTGAACTAGCAATTGGACTATTTGTATAAGAAGAAAACGAGCGATTAAAGCTGAAGTAAATTAGTAATATATTTGAAGTAAAACTTATTGTAAATATGTACACTGTTACAAAATATTTCATTGTGTTCCCTAAAATAATCACTAAATGCAGATAATATAGTTGTTTAATATCAAACCATATTGTGCGAATTCACTGCAAAAGACGGGTTATTAAACCTCAGCCGCAAGATCCGAAACCATCCAGAATACAAAACATTAATTCGAAAGCCAACCCGAACCTGATTGCTGATCGGGTTAGAATTGGGTAAAATCTACATGATATGAATAAAATTAGAAGCATCTGCTGTGTAATATTAAAATTTCGCGAAAATTCGTATAATATCTGAAAAGAATTATGCAATTACATTGTAAATACGACTTAAGTTCCACTGTAAACTGAATAACTTTTTTTACACCTGATGTAAAACGTTCCCTCATTATGTAATATCATGTATTGAATGCTACCCCATCGCTTCATCAGTGACATTAATCGCCCCATAATACTTCTTGCTCAAATCTTTGATAAAAGTGAAGTATTAGCTTCCGTTTTCTGTATTTTAATTTCATATATTTTTAATATACAAGGGGCAGTCAAAAATTTCCAAGAATTTCGTAGTAACTCTTTATTACCAAAATATAGATACACATTTCTTAATCGACTTCAAAGAATGCCCCATCAAAATATACTCATGTGCTACACCGCTCCTGCTATTGCTGGAAACAACGTTAAAAGTCCTGTTTTGGTATCTTCCTAAGTTCAGCTGTCGCGTTGATTTTTATGTCTTCTACGGTATCAAAACAGTTACATTTGAGGCTCATTTTGATTTTGGGGAAGAGCCAGAAATCCGGTGATGTTAAATTCGGTGAGTAGGGAGGATTGTGGAGGAGTGGAATATTCTTTTCTACGAGCCATGTCTGTACAACAATCGATGTGTGGGAGGGAGCATTTTCGTGATGCAGTGACCAATTAGTAGAATCACCTTCCTCTGTATTTTCAAAACTTGCACATACAAAAGGACGTTAACATTTTGTTCAGCTGGTACAAATTCGTCGTTGTCGAAAAGCGCAGGATGCATACCTTTTGGTTTGATTTGATATGACCTGATATCGTTCGTCAAAGAGAGGAGACTGTGTGTCATTCTGTGTCCAAAATGTAGTGGTAGTAAACAAAAAACATAATTATGTTGTGGTATTAAAGAATTACAACGAAATTCCGTGAACTTTTTGACGGTCCATTGTGCTGTCATTTTAATTACAGACATTTTGTGATAAAACTTTAATTACAAAAAATCAAAAAAGAAATAAAAGGACATCCAATACCTACGAAATAATATCATATAGAAATTTTAAAAGGAATCCTTATTACACAAATCGAAGAAATCTGCCCATAGCTCTTATAATTAATTAGTGTTTCGTATAATATAAGAAGCAAAACATAAATTTTTATTCTAAACAAATATATATAAGCAGAAACACTCATATATTGAGATAAAAAAAATATCACTTGTTCTTCACATATTGAGAGAAAAAATTATCACTTGTCCTCCCAGTAAATCATGAAAATGTGCAGCTTTTTCTAACTTTCAAAATATATTCTTAAACAAAAATTAGAAAATCCCTACTTAGTGATTCTTCCCTTTTTATATATTTTCCGATAAGCCTGATTTAAGACTCACTGAAAGTTTTCAAATTTAAAACGCCTCTCTTATCAAGAAAAAATGTAGTTTTATGGAGTAAATGAAAAATGCATATTTTGTCTTGCTATATATTATTTTATAGAAAACTCATATTTCTATTTTAGTCTATTTTATGGTATTTTCACCACATATGACAACATAAATAATTTTCTCTCGTCTTTATTTATACGTCACTGCATATAAGCTTTTCCTTTGTTTTTAAAAAGATTTATGAGAACAGAAAAATCTATAGAGATAAAACATAACTTCCATACAAAGTTTTGAATATAAACTGATGATGCGTAAATTATGATAACAGAAAATATCAAAAATACAAAAATTCTGTTTGTAAGATATCTACAACATATATCAATATTGAGCAGAGTAGAAATTACATTACAAAATAGATGAAAGAATTGATCTTTGAGCGACAAAATAATTCTGTTGCTAAAATGCTGAAATGAATCATTGTCACCAAAATGATTTAAAATTAAATAAATTCGTTTTGAAAAGTAAAAGCAAAATTTTATTAAAAATTTTCGAATGCCATTTATTAGTTGGGAAATAAAGTTGAGTATTATATTCAATATATCACCTCCCTTTAACCCTTTCAAGGGCGGTGGTACATTTATAAAAACACTTAATTTAAATTCACAAATGCCACAATGGCACCAGAATTTTTAATTTTAGAATTTCCGATTATTATATGTACGGGAGATATAGCTTTTGCTTATTTCCAAATAAATTCGTTCGTAAATCCCAGTGCATTCAATCATTTCAACATTTTAGCAATGGAAGTGCCTTGTCCCTGAAATCGTTAAAGAGTTAAGAGATCGATAGTAAAAAATGAAGCAAAGAGATGAAAAGGCAAAAATATTACTTTATACGCAGAATCAAGTGTCTCTCTATATATAAATATCAGTGTTATTGTCAATGTTAGTTGCATTTTATAATTTTCATGATTATGTAACACCTGCAATAGAAAATATAGTATAGTAAATGTGAAAATAAATACCTTTAAGCTGATCTCATAACTTTTTTTTATATTAATAATGGGAATATTCATAGCTGCTTATTTTGGTGAAATTTTTAATTAATTCGTGTACTTCTTTTGCCATAAAAATCCTATTCTTGAAAATCCCAATAGTGCATACCACACTACAATACGCGAACCTGTTATTTTTTATGATTTTTTACTTTCTTCTATCTTCAATAGAAGAAAGTATTGTAATCGAAATTTTTTTCGACTTCCGGTTTTCGACGGATTTGCATGTTTTAAGGGTCAGAGATTCCAAAAAACATGTTTATAGAAAATGTCTGTCTGTCTGTGTGTCCGTCTGTCCGTCCGTCCGTCTGTCCGTCCATCGTCTGTCCGTCCATCATCTGTCCGTCTGTCCGTCTGTCTGTCGCCATTGTACCATCAAAAAGTGTATGAAGTTATGTATAGAATTAAACCAAAATTTTATTTTAAGTTTTTGGCTATGGCAAGCATGTCCTCCCGGAATTTGGAAAAAATTCGCCGGTAGGGGGCGCTGATATAACATTTTTGGTGCGATTTTGAATATTGTACCATCCAAAAGTGTATGGAGTTATGCATAGAATTGAACCAAATTTTTAGTTTAAGTTTTTGAATATGACAAGCAGGTCCTCCCTGAATTTGGAAAAAATTCGCCGGTAGGGGGCGCTGTAAATGCGTTTTTGTGCGATTTTGAATATTGTACCATCGAAAAGTGTATGAAGTTATGCATAGAATTGAACCAAATTTTTAGTTTAAGTTTTTGGCTATGGCAAGCAGGTCCTCCCTGAATTTGGAAAAAGTTCGCCGATAGGGGGCGCTGTAATAGCGATTTTTGTGCGATTTTGAATATTGTACCGTCCAAAAGTGTATGAAGTTATGCATAGAATTAAACCAAATTTTTATTTTAAGTTTTCGGCTATGGCAAGCAGGTCCTCCCTGAATTTGGAAAAAACTCGCCGGTAGGGGGAGCTGTAATGGTGATTTTTGTGCGATTTTGAATATTGTACCGTCCAAAAGTGCATAAAGTTATGCATAGAATTAAAGCAAATTTTTATTTTAAGTTTTTGGATATGGCAAGCAGGTCCTCCATGAATTTGCAAAAAATTCGCCGTTAGGGGGCGCTGTAATAGCGATTTTTGTGCGATTTTGAATATTGCACCATCGAAAAGTGTATGAAGTTATGCATAGAATTGAACCAAAAAAAAATTTTAAGTTCTTGGCTATGGCAAGGAGGTCTCCCTTAATTTGTAAAAAAATCGCTCATAGAGGGCGCTGTAATAGCGATTTTTGTGCAATTTTTGTGCCATTTTGAATATTGTACCGCCGAAAATTATATGAAGTTATGCATAGAATGGAACCAAATTTTATGTGTTTATTTTTGGTCATGTCACGAAGGTCCTCCCTGAATTTGGAAAAATTCTGCCGGAAGGGGGCACTATAATTGCGATGTCTGTACCATTTTCATTATTGTACCATCGAAAAGTGTATGAAGTTATCCATATAATTGAACCAAATTTTTTGTGCATGTTTCTGGCTATGGCAAACAAGTCCTCCCTGAACTTGAAAAAATTCCGAAAGAAGGGGGCGCTATAATTCCGATCTCTGTGCCATTTTCATTATTGTATCATCGAACAGCGTATAAAATTATGCATACAATTGAACCAAAATGTTTGTGCTTGTTTTTGGCTTTGGCCAACAGGTTCTCCTTGAATTTGGAAATATTGCGCGGTAAAGGGGCTCCGTATATTTTTGTATACTTTTCTTGATTTTTCGTAGTTCTATTGTGCATCGGCGGCTCATGCAGCGGCGGGAACTCGCTTCCTGCTATGCCGGCTATTCGCAAACAGCTGATAACGACAGAATAAGGAAAAATTAATAATTTTAACAAATATCATGATATAGATTAACTCGTTTTTAGTCCGTTTAATTGACTTGAGCAGAAATTTAAGATGAAAATCAAAGTTGGTATAGTATTGAACTAATAATATTGAAGTATTAACATGTGTAACTAGGTTTTGAAATATTAAGATGTATAAGATAGAAGAAAGTTTTGGGATTGGCACATCCAACTAGTTTAAACTGTAAATGGATTTGTGAGATGCTTGGTATAAAAAATCTTTATAACTGGATATTACAAGAAGGAAAAAAAACTCCTGGAATGCCGCATGTATGTTCACAATACCTACTCGGTTCAGATTCGACACTGGTATTTCTCAGTATATTTTTCTGGTTTGAAATTTTGAATATTTTGAAACACTTATTTTTGGTATTATCTCAGTGTAATAATGATACTATCTTAATTCTAATAATATTATAAATGTGAAAATGTGAAAAAATTTGACTGAATTCAGTGTGAAAACAGATAACTAAACACCTTTGTATTCATTATGCATCATATTAATTTTTTTTCCCGAATGTTTGAAAATTTCACTTAAGTTAATAAAATTTACATATTTCATTTGTTTGCAATACATCAAATAAAAGTTACAGGCAAATAAAAAAATATATTTACTTTATAATGGAAATATTAATAGTGAAATTGCAAAATATATTTTTTCAATAATGCACAAGCATATAAATTGGCAAAAAATATTTTGTAATTTCACTATTAATATTGCTTACATAAAGTAAATACTTTTGTAATATTGACATTTTGTTTGAAATAGCTACAATTTAAAGGTTTGATATTTCATTACAAATATTTCCAATTTAAATCCAATATTTTTCAATATTGGTATTATAGTTCAAGTATCAGTGATAGCGATCATTGCTTAAAATTAAACGTGTTTTTGTATTCAAAATATTAGTCCAGGGGAAATGTACCGAATAAAGGTGATAACTTTGCAAAATCTATCTAAAATATTTTCTATCTTTAAAACAGTAAAACATTAAAACATATGTTATCAAAAATTGGTAAATAAAATATACCATTGTAGTGTAGAATACAATATGTTTTTCCCAAATTTTAATACCTATCCCATTGATGCCTGGAAAAAAAATTATTAAATTATTAAATTATAAGAAATAATAAATTATTAAAATCATTAAAATTAAACAAGAGATCTTTCTTAATTGAAACTATCGTGCAAATTTTTATAAGTTACTAAATATTGAAGTATTCTTTTAAACAATGCTTTGAAGTTAACACTGTAAACACTTAAAATTACTGCCTTAAATATGAGAATTGTCTATTCATTTACACTCTGTCCTACTTTTAAAATTATATAAATTTATTGAATATAAAATGTCTGTTGAGATGAAAATAAAGACGTGAGTGTGCAAAAAATAGATAATTTACTGATATCAATTTTTAGAAGTCAACAGACGCGATTAAATCTTCGGGGAACAATTTGAATAACAGGGATAAAACTACACTGTTAAAAATTTTGCAGCATTCTGGCAGGTCATTTGACCGTTTTTTGTAAAAACGGTTTCATAACCATAATTTAACTCTATTCTGACCATAAAATGGCCAATAATATGGTCAGAATTGTGTTAAATTACGGTTGTGTAACCGTTTTCGGAAAAAAACGGTCAATTGACCTGCCAGAATGCTGCAAATTTTTAACAGCGTATGTTTTTCACGGTTTTTAACAAAATTGAAAAAAAAAATTGTCTTATTTTTGAAATGGCGTACTACGCTTGATATTGAGTGTATAATAAAGTTGTAAATATAAAAATTTTAGAGAATTTTATCCTCTTTAATATTGTATCTAACAAATAATGTGCTTCGCAACGGATCTCGAGATATATGAAAAACAGTCCCAAAAGTTTTTGTTTTTTGGCCACAGAAAATTTAGCCTTAAGAAATGGTGCTAGAAAACTTGGTTTTTCCATGTTGGCATCATTATAAACAAGTCAGAAAAAAAAAATATCTACTCGACCTTTTGCAAGGTAAAATGTACATTTCCCCTGGACTACGTATAGAAAAATAAATTTTTAATACTAATTTACGCTTTACTTAATTTTCGTCGAATGAATAAAGTGAAAAGTCTGAATTCGTCAGTTAAATAAAGTGAAAAATCTTTTTAAAAAGACTGATAGAAATTTTGAATTCAGAATTCCGCTGAATTGTCAACACTGTTAGAGACGTATGCAGATATTTGCACAATATAACCAACATAATACTGGTTTTCAGGGTAATTGTGTTTTCGGATTTTTTATATCGCTATTTCCAATAGAAATCGTCGCAACTTTTACTCTCGTAATTTATAAGGCGAATGTTACTATTAGAAAGAAATAGTTGTTATAAAAAGTGCAGAAACACAATCACTCATGAATTTTTGCATAGGTGCATTTTTATAAAGTTTAACATTAGTGTGCCTGTTATTTCTTTTATGTCAAATCGGTTTTTATATATTTTTTCTTTGAATTGCTAAAATATTAAAAACTCAAAAGAATATTCTTCAGCTACATTCAGTTGAAAGTTGGTTTTATTTTTATAACTTTTATTTTATGTATTACAAACAAATAAACTATGCAAATTTTGTTAACTTAAAGGAAAATTTAAGTATTGGAAAAAAAAATAATAATATAATTGATAATGAATACAACAAGTAAAAATTGAATTTAAAAACCAAAAAAGCCGACTGCGTAAAAAGCGAACTAATTAATTATTTCTCGTCAATGTGAAACTATTTTTTATATTACTTACCTATTTTTTTTTATTTACTTGTATTGATGACTTTTCAGCTGTGTTTAACTGTTAATTTCTATCTATAAAAACTGTTTTGATGAGGACTATACATATCTGTGATGGTAAAGCTAGAGATCCTACCTACACAACTTTCAGGTTGTGTAAATTTTAAACGAAACATCTGACGGTAAAATAGTCAATGAAACATCGTCTTCATTTTGAAAGACCTATCCAATGATGTGCCACTCAATATGGTGTGTAAATTTTTTTTTCGTCTCTACCGCCATTTTGTATGTATTTTACGGCTGCCATTTTGAATTTATGAAAACAAAACCTAGCCTATAACCATCGGGCGGTTAAGACGAATCGATAGAGACCTCATTCATTGAAACCCATCCAGCTGTTGGGATGTTTCGAGGGTATAAAGAAATCCACATACCCAGACACGCGTGAAACACATAATCCTTCTTGGCAGTCGTTTAAAGACAATTAGTTATTCGTTTTGATTCTGATTTTAATCAAGCATATTCACACTTTCGGTTTTATAATATTATTAGGATTAGGATATTTTTATTACTGCATTATGATAATAACAAAACTAAGTGTTTTAAAATATTCAACATTTCATACCAGAAAAATATACTGAGATATACCAGTGTCGAATCTGAACCGAGTAGGTATTGTGAACATGCATGCCGCATATCGTTATCTGCAATATGTTCTCAAAAATTCACCAAAGCGCCGCACTTATAAAGGAAATCATATGTCAGTGCAAAACACACTATGTTCATGCGTGCGGTAATGTTTAACACGAAACGAAAACTTGATCCAAACACAGTGACGCACCTCAAACATCATTAAAAACTAATATTATTTAAAGGAAATCATGTTGCAACTATTGTCGGATTTCGAGGGAATTGTGTATATTGAACAATATCATACCACAGTCAATCTTTGGCTACAATGGAAACTTTCAGAAAAGTTCCAAATTAAAGAAATTATGCAGCAAAAGTTTCCAAAATTAGTATCTCCTTGAAATATGTTATTTCATTACACCTTTGGTTATTTGGCTAAAATTAGCGGAACAAGAGCAGTCATACATAGCATATAATCGGAGAGACACACCGTCAATTTATTATTTTTTTTGTCAATTTCTCATCAATTACTTTTTTTGAACGCCGTAAAAATACACCTGAAATACATTTTTTATGAAAAACACCAGAAGTTTTATAAAACTGTGATGATAAAATTACGTGATGCATGACAATGCATTGCTGAACAAAACAGAGAGATTATTGTAAATATTTTTTTTCTTTATATCAAATATTATATTAATTTTACAATAAAATAATGAAAAGACTTTCTAGATAACGCATTGTGAGGAATTTCGCAACTGACACTTGCATCAGACTGAATGTCCCTGACGCTGTATTCCGTTTCGAGATAAAAAAAAAAAAGGTAACGAAGCTGTGTGAAGTGGAAATGCAGAAAAAGTTAATAGAACGAGAAAGAATTCGACGGCGGCGGTTTTTTTAAAAGAAGCAGAATATTTTCAATGAAATAAGATAGAAGATTTAAATGACGTATGAAAATCTTAGAAATATTCTACGATGCTAAGTAAATGGTGCCAAAGTTGTTGCTTTTAAGCTAAATATAGATCGAGAAGAGTGCTTTTAACTGTATTTTTGTTTTGTCTTCGTCTTAATAAATGTCAGTGTTCGTCTTAGAAGTGAGTTATGATTTATGAATAGAGTCTCATCCCACATATATATAGTAATATATTGTATTAATTTTATAATAAAATAATGAAAAGGCTTAGTAGAGAACGAAGCACTAGTAATTTAAATTTGTAACATCAAAAATTATTCATTTTTCTCCTAAAATAATGTAACTGCTATAAAAGCATATTAATTTATATATTATAATAAACTATCTAATATATATTATATTAATTATAATATATAATATAATATATACTTACTTTGTAATACATATATATAGTAATATACTATATTAATTTTATAATAAAATAATGAAAAGGCTTAGTAGACAACGCAGTGCTAGTAATTTAAATTTGTAACATCGAAAGTTAATTATTTTAGTCAAAAAATAAAGTAATCGCTGTAAAATTAGCAGTGTTAAAATAAAATCACTGTAAGAGTTTTGAAATTTCTGTAGAGAAAATTTTTATACCATTCGGCTATCTGACAGCACATTTTACGTTCAATTTTTGTAATTTAAATAAAGTTGTAATTTATAGGCGAGTTTAAATGAATTTTGATGTTAATTAAAGAACATTTGAAAGTTGAATTAGTTAATTTTTGCTTTGAATTACGGTATACAGTTCTGTCTAAAAGTTTTATCAGGGGTACTGTTATTTTTGTCCAGTTAAAGTACATTTATATTTTTAATTAATAACTTATTATGTAAAACGATTTACTGGTAGATTAAAATTCCACAGAAAGACTGTTTTAGAAAAAAAAATGTTTATAGTGTAATTCATTTTCATTTTTTTGTTCGGAAGATCAAAGTTGAGAAAGCTAGTTCTTATGTTTTATGTAGTTGAATAGGCATAATGTAAATCTCTTATTGTATGTTTTTTTTCGTTTTATTCTCTTCTGTATTCCTATTTTGCATGAAGGTATTAAATAGCTGAATGTAGCTAAATTCTTTACAGATTTATTTTTTATAATCTAATAAATTTTATTATCTATTAGCTTTTATTAACCATTTTTATCATCGTTTTGCCCTTGTATGTGACCTTGTCATAATTTTAAATATGATTATAAAAAATTTATAAACAGAATAATATATATAGTTATTGCGCTCTGAAAGAACTCTTTAATTAAAAGCTTTAAAATAATATAAACTAGTTTAACAATCTTTTTATTATCTTTCCTTAAGAGAAACTAAACATAAAAACCAATTTTCCAAAAAACAAACTACGACCCCCTCCTACCCACAAAAAAGAAAGTTTTACTCACTTTATAACTTCTTCGCAATTAGCACCATTTTAAAATTATTTTGAAATAAATTCTGTAAATCTCAACATACTGGTGATTAAGAAAAACAGTGTTGTATATTGACTTTTCTCTACGTTTGTACTCCATGTGTGTATACACTATATGGAAAATGATGATCGGTTGCTTGAGATTTTAGACGTTTTGTTAAATATATAGAAAATTACTTTAGTAATAATCCTGAAACTTCAGGTATGTAAACAACATAGTTGACGAAATATATTTTCGTGAAATTGTTTTCCCGAAACCCCATATGGGATCGTAAACAAATTGAGGAAAAACGAATATCTTTTGGATTACCCTGTAAAAACTAAAGTCGCAAAAGCTTTAAACTTTTGCACAGAATAAGAACATTTCTTATAATAAAGTGTGTTCATTTTTATGAATATAGCATGCATACTTGTGGAGAAATTAAGGTTTTTTATAAAAACAATCTCAAATTTTACAAGTGTTTTGCTTATAATTTACAGAGTTCTTAATATAAAAGAATGTTATTTTCAGAAACCATGAACTGCAAATAGAGGCGTCTTAAATTAGACACATATGTGACTGAAAAAGAATTCCAGACACTTAAGTTACTGAATCAAAAAATTAAGACATGATAGGTGTCTTAATTTAAAACACATAAGTGTCTTACTATGATCATGGTATAAACGAACTAAAATACGTGTCTAAAATATCTGCAGGCGTCTTATTTTAAGACGTTTTCTTACTCCTGTTCGTATTAGGCTCAAGGGGCACTCTCAGTTGCGCATGCGTTTTACATTTGTTTCTTTCTAACGTGATAGTCGTTTGTAATTCAGACTGTTGTTTGTTTTTATGTACACGTAGATTTTAATTAATTTATTTCTTTTGACTTGTTTCATTTTTTGTGGAATGTAAACTTCCTTGATTACAGTACGAGTCTACTTAGTTTATGTATTTATTACATACATACATGTGGCTTGTGTGCTTTACGTCAAATGTCGCTAATGAGCCGTCGTCTATATAAAGGCGGGATAGACACAAGGAAGTAACAACATTTGAAGATTACATCCGGGAACTCAACAAACACAGTATGCTACGGACTTAGTGCTATTTGTATTAGTTTATATCCGTAATTCTGTTTTATTCGTCTTCGTATTGTAAAGCTGGTTAAAAAAACTTTCGTCTGGTGGGTTATATTTTCAGGATGAAAAACATCCTCTTTGTATAGCTAGCCGGATGTATGAAGGGATTTCCTTTTAAATATATGCAAGTCGTTCTCGCTTTCTATGAGTTTTTAAAATTTCAAATCCAGAAATTTTCCTAACCGTCTGCGAAGCATTTCAAGTAAGTTTTTGTTTAAATGTTCTATTTTAGATTCATAGATATTTAATTTGAAGTTCATTATAATATTGATTTTTTGATTATTTTTAGTAAAAAAGTTATTTGAAAATAACTTGGAAATTGCACGCTAAACGTGGCAAATGAGGTGCGTTCGTACTATAACTAGTTTTATAAATTTTTTTTGCACCGCATGTTATACCGAATGTATATTTTAGTGCACTTCATAAGTGAATATCAATTTCTTTCTATTCGAAAGGCTGCAACATCATTAAAATGCGCTTGAAATAATTTTTTTCCCATTGCCGTAATGTAACTGAAAACTTTTGACTGCCCGTGTAATTAAATTACACATCCGATCTTCATAAAATTTTAAATGACTCGACAAAATTTTGCAACAATTATATATTTAAAATTTCAGACCATTCGGTTGCTTAATTTTTGCTCTGCTATGTACGGACGGACGGACCTAACGACGACTGTAGGTGATACGCATTTATATAATTACGAACGCACCTAAAAATGGATATCAGTAAAAAGCTAGAATTTTATATATTTACTTCATAACTAGATTCTGCACATAAATTTGCCGTTTGTATAACTTTATATGCTTTTCATAAAAAATAAACAAATATGTAGGCACTAACGGGATAAATAAAATACAATATGAGCGATTTATGCATTATTTTACCAATTCTTTATTTCTAAACAGATGAATTGCAAGTGATCAAGATAAATGATTAATGATTTGATAACACATGTCCTTTGACCTACTTCGAGCAGAGCAGAAAATGCCTGCCTAAAAAAAAATAAGTTACGTTCAAATGTTTATCAGTTAATATTTTCCTTTACAAAGAAAGTTATTTTCTCTTAGTGAATTTAACGACTGAGATTCATAGATAAACACAAATTAACTTATACAAATTTTGCATACATTATTTATTTTCCAACAATTTTTTACCAAATGCGTGCGTTGTGCATTAAGAAAAGTCCCTCCATAATTGACAATCCCGAATACCGGACACCTCTATTTAGCGAAACCAGAATGCAGGTTTAAATACTTTGCAGAAAGTATTTATTAAAGCATGGGTAAATTGGGAAGTGTCCCCTACCTCCCCCTATGATTTTGAGGGCCCCAAATTACATAAGCAATTGTTTACTTTAAATTTGTTTTGACATTGTATGATTATAAGCAATATTGGATCTCTTAAAGTAGAACAACATTAAAAACTAACTAAAAAATAATCTACATACAGTAAAACTTTTCAATCGCGGGCACCTCGGAAATGCTGAATTTGTCGGCTATTAGATGGTGTTCACGTTTCTGAGATAATTATCAATATTTATGTTGAAAAAATCAAGTGTTCAGAAAACAAAGTTGTCCGCATGAAGGTTTTGTAGTAAAATCTCCATAACGGACACTCCTAAATCGAGGACACGACTATTTAAGAAACACATTTTTTAATTCACAACATGCATATTTTCTATATTCTTTACCTCAGAAAATCAGACACCTCCGAATGGAGGACAACATCCACGATTCCGAGGTACCCGGTATTGAAATATTTTGCTGTGTATCAAGACAAAATACTTTTTGTTTTTAATCTTATTCTATTCTAGAAATTCAAAATATTGTTTATAATCTGTACAAGGTCTAAAAAGATTTCGATTATCAGCTTTCTAAAAATTGCTCATAAAATCTTAGTGTCCTTAAAATCAGGCTGTGTGTGTGCGGGGGTGGAGTGGGGGCAGGACCATGACCATATTTTTTTTCCAGCATCCAAAGGGTCAAACATGGCTACGTTTAATGCTTACAAAAAAAATGACTTCGATTCAGACGTTTGAAGTGTCGGAATTCGGACGCAAAAAGTGTCTGAAAAAATTCAGACATTTTGAAATGTCTGAAAATAGAATACTCCGTTTTAGACACTTAAGTGTTAGAATTTCAGACATTTCCATTTACAGTGTGAAAAACAACATTGTATATAATACACCGCAATCAGAATTAAGAAATAGTAAAAATTGTGTGAAAAATGAGCAGGTTCACTAAAACATGTACGCTGCTGTACGCTTGCGGATGTGCGCATTCAATCAAAATATAATGTCCATAATATATTAGCTAAATGTATGGAGCAACTTTTATGAAAGTCTCAAAAACTTAGCTTGAAAATTCTGAAAGTGATCGTCGAGAGAATCCGCTCGAAATCCGTTATTCCCAAAAAGAAGCAAAAAGATGAGGGGCTGTATCCAAATGTAGTATATGTTACACACTATTGCATGTACACAAAATTGCACCGTACTACTACATTTGGACACAGCCTCTCATCTTTTTGCTTCATTTGTGAACAACATATTTCGAGCTTATTCTATCGACGATCACTTTCAGAATTTTCAAGCTACGTTTATGAGACTTTCACAAAAGCTGCTCTATACATTTAGCCAATATATTGTGTACATTATATTTTGATTCAATTTGCGCATGCGCAGAAAAATATTATTTAGTGAACCTACTCACATTCATCCCCTTTTAATTTTTTTTTTTATTTCTGATTGCAGTGTATTGTTTTAATTAAAACCTTAATCGCTCCACAGGTATGCACGCTATCCTCATACAAATGAACACAGTTTATTATAAAAATCCTCCTAATCATGTGCTACGGTTTCATCTCTTTTCTGACATTAGATTTTACAGGGTAATTCAAAAGATATCCGTTTTTCTTCAATTTGTTTCCGGTCCTTTATGGAGTTTCGGGAAAAAAGTTTCGCGGAAATGTATGACGTCTTATACGCTGTTTACACACCTGAAGTTTCAGGATAATTCCTCATGTATTGTTTTAGATATTTAACAAAACATCTAAAATCGCAAGTGACAGGTCATCATTTGCCATGGATTGTATACGTCGTAGGCTAATTGAGAAATCTGGCTCTTTGAAAAGAGCCGGCGTTTTTCGAATCAGCCTGATATTTTTCAGAATTATTGCAAAGAGCCTAAAGAACGTTACGCTAATTGGAATAAGACAATTTATTTCTCAAACAGCCTAAATCTTTTTAGGCTCATTGCCAAAA
This sequence comes from Maratus speciosus, assembly GCA_963932465.1. Taxonomy (NCBI): domain Eukaryota; kingdom Metazoa; phylum Arthropoda; class Arachnida; order Araneae; family Salticidae; genus Maratus; species Maratus speciosus. The sequence continues at coordinate 438,141,427 of OZ010789.1, forward strand.
GCCTAGATAGCATTAGTCTAATTGGAAAATGACCACTTGTTTAAATTTAATCGAACCATAACCCTATCGTAGCAAGACAAAATAACTTCCTTCGAAATGGATCCGAACTAGAACCTGAAAATTCCATTTGAAGTCAACACGATCCGAAACCGCAAAAAACAGTAAAATCTATCAAACCGTAACACGATCCTAGAAAGACAAAATAATTTTTACCGACACGTACCGACCAGAACCTGAAAATTCTACCTAAATCCGATCCAAACCCGACAAAAAAGATCATTCCTTCCAACCGTAACCCTATTTGTGCAAAATAAGATAATTTCCGTTGAAACGTAACCTCACCAGTAGCTGACAGTTCCATTTGAAGTCAACCTGACACCCGATCCGAACTCGAAAAATAATCCATCGAACGGAAACCCTATACGAGAAAGACAAAAAAGTTTCCGTCGACACGGACCGACCAGCATCTTAAAATTCCAATTGAAGCCTACCCTAAATCCGGCAAATTTCACCCAGAACCCGAAATCCTTCAATCCAAATGCTGATTGAAAGGAAATTAAATCATCTTTTAATGCAATTATGTAAAGTATTCTACAATTACATTACAAATACTATTTTTTTTCTTTATATTTAATATGGACATGTTATATGCTAAGTATCAATGAAATCTGCAAGTGAGGCAGATTTTTAATGTTTTTTCCAGAACTATACGTAAAAATAGATGGTTAGTAATAAAAATTATTCTGAAAAATATATATGAAAATTTTTATTGTAAGTAAATTTGCAGATATTGTAGATTGGTAGAATTTCAGTTTTTTTTTTTCATAGAATTACGCAGAGAATATAATTTACTAACGTATGAAAATTATATATGAATTTTTTTATATAAGTTAAATCTGCAGATGAGTCATATTTTGAATGATTTCGCAGCATTGAGTAGGGAAGATGGGTTGATAATGAAAATAATTATAAATATGTATATGAAAATTTCTGCAACAATGACGTCTGCAGGTGAGATAGATTTTAATGTTTTTCCAGAATTACGGAGAGACGATAGGTTTTCACCATTACGAAGAGAAGGCCGATTGCTGATGAAAACAATTACAAAAATATATAAGAACATTTATTCAATAAATGAAATCTGCAGATGAGGCAGATTTTTTAAGTTTTCCGAGCATTAAGCAGATAAGATAGGTATCTACCAAAAACAATGAAATATATTTCAGGAAATTTTTACAATAATGACTTTTTTTGGTTTTCTCCTTTATGTACTAGAAAGGTGGGTTGATGAATCAAAGTAACATAAAAATAAGTAAGAAAAGTGCTGTAACAATGACATCTGACGATGAAGAAGATTTTTAATAGTTTTTCAAGAGTCGATTGGTTGCTGAATAAATTTGATTTAAAAAAGAAAAAAAAAACGAAAGAAAATAAAAAGAAAACCGCTTTATTGGCAGATTTGATTTATGCAACTTGCTGATAATTAAAATTAATAAGCACTCATTTTATTGACAAAAAATGACTCCCCCCTCCCCACCTCTCCGTAAAGATATAAAAAAATGTGCATTGAAGACAACGACTAGGAGTCTAAGTATGATTTCAGAGTGGTTGACTTCAAATGAAATTTTTACGCCCGTCCAATTGTGTTTCGACGGAAATTATTTTGTCTTGAACAGATCGGGTTACGATCGGATCAAACTTTCACTTTTTCGGGTTCGGTTCGGGTTTAAGACAGACTTCAATTGACATTTTCAGGTTCTGGTCGGTGCTTGTCATCGGAAATTATTTTGTTTTTCTCGGGTCGAGATGCGATTCGATGGATTATTTTTGGGGTTCTGTTCGGGTTCCGGTTGACTTCATGTGAAATTTTCAGGTTTGTCGAGTTGCGCTTCGACAGAAATTACTTTATCTTACCCTGATCGTGTTACAGTTTGATGGAATTTTATTTTTTTCGGGTTCGGTTCGGGTTTAAGATAGACTTTAATTGGAATTTTCAGGTTCTATTAGTTTCGTGTCGATGGAAATTATTTTGTCTTTCTCGGATCAGGATACGGTACTATGGATTTTTTGTGGTTTCAAATCGGGTATCAGGTTGACTTCAGATGGCACTTTCAGTTTCTGGTCGGGTTGTGTTTTGACGAAAATTACTTTGTCTTGCATAGATCGGATTACAGTTGGATGGAATTTCTCTTGTGTCGTTTTCGGATTGGTTTTAGGGTGGACGGCAACTGGAATTTTGACGTTCTGGTAGGTGCATGTCAACGGAAATTATTTTGTCTTTATCGGACCGAGTTTCGGTTTGATGGATTTTTTTCGGATTCGGATCGGATTTCGGGTTCACTTCCAGGTTCTGGCTGGTGCGTGTCGAAGGAAATTAATTTGTCTTTTTCGGATCGGGTTACGGTTCTGTGGAAATTTTTCCAGGTTTGGATCGTGTTTCAGATTGAATTTAAATGGGATTTTCCGGTTCGGGTTGCGTTTGGGCGGAAAATATTTTATCTTGCTAAGATGGAGTTACGGTTGGATAGAGTTTTCTTTTTTGTGTAGTTCGGATCGGTTTTAGGGTAGACTTCAGTTGGAATTTTCAGGTTCTGGCCAGTGCGTGTAGGCGGAAATGATTATATGTTTCTCGGATCGGGTTACGATTCGATGAATTTTTTTCGGAATAATATCGGGTTTCGGATAGAATTCAGATGGAATTTTCAGGATCTAGCCGTTTCAACGGACATTATTTTGTCTTGCTCGGATCGAGTTATGGTTCTATGGAATTGAAGCATGTGGTTATTTTTCAATTAGCCTAACGCAATCTAGGATCTTTGCAATGACCCTAAACATTTTAACTGTTTGAGAAATGAATTGGATTATTCCGATTAGGCTAACTTTCCTTAGGCTCTTTGCAATAAGCCTGAAAAATGTCAGACTGTTTGGAAAAAAGGAGATGATTCTCCAATCAGCCCGGCTGTTTGGAAACAGCCGGATTTCTCAATTAGCCAACAACATATATGTTGCATTCTAGCAACATTGGATTGGATTTATTGTTGAAAATGCCGTACTGGCTGTCACGATTGTAGCTGTGGATCACATGCAGCGATAATGGCGTAAAAGAAGTGGTCAGAACAGATAATTCGAATCTGTTATGTTAGTAGAACTAATTGCTAAAATGCAGTTGTCGAGTGAAAACAATGGAATGCATCGTTCCGTGAAGTTTCCGCAGAAGAAATTGAGACAACTCATAATATCAGTTAAACACTTTATTAGAATATCTTGCAAAAAGTGCAGTTTCCACCAAGATAATTAGCTATCGCTCAGTAGTAGTAATTAGGTTTAAACAAAGTTCCAGATAATCGAATAACAGGACGGTGACCAGGGGATGGATGAAAACTGGAAATACGACTCAAATCTGCTGAAACACAGCGAGTATCAAATTTTTGTTCCTCACGTGTAAGGATACAAATATGACGTAGGCCGCGCTCTCAACCAATGAATAATTAAGAATGTCACGTGATATAAAAAATGCGAACAGAACTAGCGGATGAATTTGAAGGAAAAAATGATAACATCAGAAATGCGCGGGAAAGTAAAAATGGAAGCTAAAAGAATAATCTCGAAAGAAAAAAACGCGGGAATGGAACATTTAATTTAAGAATACTAAAAGCGTAATACGAGTATTTAAACGATTAAGACAAGTGAGACATTAAATTAAAGGGAATTTAACAGAGTTAACGATAGAGATTATTTAAGATAAGGATTTAGTGCATATAAAGTAGTAATTTAGAATAAGATAAGGAAATCGCGGAATTAGATCTAATAATGTAACATACATATGGATATGCATAAAGAGGTGTTTAAATAACTGAAATATGACAATTAAAATAATCAGAAGAAATGACAGGGGAAATTACGTGTATATTTTTAATACTCAATGATTGTTTTTAATACGTAGGTAATTTATATATCTAATCTAGAAGGTAAGTATATAGCTACTGAATTCAAATATGGCACATAAAACTAGAGAAATTAAGTCATTACATCTTAAGACATACTGAAACATAAACTGAAAAACTTATAAGTAGCATCCAAAGAATATACTTCTCTTTCGAATATTTCGTTTTAAAAAGATATGTCAACGTGAGAAATCACCTTTTTAACGAGATATTTCATGAATAATGCAAAGGCTCATTTTGCATGAATTTGTTAACTCGGGTAGTGAAAAGGTGAAACGGGAAACTTTAATATATAAAGGATGTAATTTTGGATTCAAATGCGTGTACATTTTTCTTGTTCTGCTTCTACGTTATTGTAAGTTTCGTTCTAAATGAGGTGAAAATATTTATCTTAAGAAGTTAAATCTATCACATGAGGTATAATAAATGTTTATACTTATATTGTATGAATTGAATTTTTCAAAAGAAATGTTGTGTATATTTATGATATTGTATTTAATTTGACTTGACTAGAAATAGTATTTTAAACATGAAATAGTAGTATAGTTAGTTGGCAGTAGAAATTTATCCCATTTCAATAACACAATTTATTTTTCTACACTCAATTAATGCACAGTTTCTATGAGGGTTTTTTTTTTTTTCAATTTTGCTTAAGTCTGAACGTGTTTTAAAATAAATTGCCCTTCTAACTTATTCATAATTGCACTTATGATTTTGAACAAATTGGAAAGAACTAGTTTTATGAAGATAAGGTAATTTCTATTTGTAAATTCTGTTACTCAAATTTTAGATATGAATATTATTCTAAAGGTAAAATTTACTCTGAAAATTTATAACAGTAAGTGCAAAAGCCTATATAAACAAAATATTTATTTTCTGCGAAAAATTATTGAAGGTAAATTTTTTTATGTATTAAATGTAACATTTGTCTCATATAAACTATTACAAATATTTATTTTTTTTTTCTAAAAAATATAAAAGTTTAAAAGACTGTATTTTTATTTTTAAATTTAATTTCTATATACGGATTCCCATTTTTAAACGGAGAGCAGTGAAGTTTATTAATGTTGCTGTTACTTTGTAAAATCTACACCTTAAAACAAAAAATATCGTGGAATGATTGGGTAAGTTTGGTTTCACACGTCTACTCTTATAGAAAATTGCCATCATCCGTATTTTTTTTTTCAAAATATCATTTACCAATAATAGTATTTACTACTTAAAAATTAATACAAATATATTTCCTTTGGTAGGCTGTTGGTAGAAATTGATAGAAATTGATAAACAAATCTAAATTTAATTACGTGAATTTTATTCACATTGCTAACAAGGCGTAAAACCAACTGAGTGAAAATTATGCAGGAAAGGGTTCGAACCTGGGTCTTTGGTTCAAACGCTGGCCTGGATAATTTTCACTCTGTTGGTTTTACGCCTTGTTAGCAATGTGAATAAAAATTCGCGTAATTAAATTTGGATTTTTTGGGCGTAAGTCATCGTTTTAAATATATATATATTATATATGATAAACAAATCTTTGCCTAAAGTTGTATAGTGAATACAAAATACTCAAATTTTGAAATAGAAAAATTTAATTGTTAGAATTATTTGTTTTCGATTTATAATAATTTTTGGAAGAAAAAAGTTCAATATCTTACATATTTATCAGTAGATTCATTTTTATATTGACAATATTCAGTATAATTTCTAAATCTTTTCACATATTTCATTTAATTACATAAAAATAAAAAATACATTTGGGATATACAATTAAAAAAGACTTTTCTAAAATACGAATGAAGGATTCATGCATCAGGTGGACAGCCGAGAAGTTACTCCCTTATTCTTCGAAAATCCTGAATCAAGATTAAAAATTATTTGAAAGTAGTTCTCTATATCAGAATAAATGGGATGGAATAACTTACTAGCCTTAAAAATAAGACTAATTACAATATACATAAAGCACAAATAATGGTACAAAAATTACTTATAGGTGCATAAGTATAATATAAAGATATTTAAAATGCAAATTTAAAATATCTCAAAATATATCAGAAAAATCTAGAACCTTTTCAACCCTTGCAAGGCCATCTTCAGTAGGATTTAAATACTGATATTATTTTCTTTACGAAAAGAAAATAATAACAGCATTTAAATCCTATTCCAACCCAAAGGCGATCTATATAAGTTAAAGCAGGCGTCATGAGCATGATGCCTAAAAAAAATTCCCACCTCATGTTCAAAAAGCGAGATATCGATCAAAAGACAGGCCAATAAAAAAAAACTGAACTGTAATGTTAAAAGGAAGATACGGCCATTCTTAGCAATATGTGTGCGAACATTGTTCTGCTTTAATAAAGCACAAGGAAAACGTTGAAGACCGAGTTCGTCTTCGTGTTTCAGAAAGTCTGTGATGTACCGATTGCTGATGAGATTACACACAATTCTTAGCTGCTGAGATCGTCTATTTTGCTCAATAATGCCTCAAAATATCAGGCTTGGTGTTCTTCCAGTACCAGTTTCGATAATGCATTCCGGAAGATGATCTACACTAGAATAGCAAGGCGGATTGGCCATCACTGTACCTCAACATAAAGTAGGATGCATAAAAAAAACTTGATGACTTGTTGAGAATTGGCACTCCTCTCTCTACGTTGACGTGCTAATTGTACTCTCAGGAGCCGATGATTTTGGGAGATCGGAATCATGTACAAAGAAACTCTTACACGCACTTTACGGTACAACCACCGCCCCCTGAATACTAGGCCTGAGCGCTCACACAAAAATGACACAAAAATGGCGGCTGCCGAAGGCGGATTTTTTTTAGCTTAGGTACGGTCCCTTAAATGTAGACACCAGTATTTTATAAAAGATTTCTCTACCTTGTTTATTCTCGGAAAAATGAAGCGGAAAAAACTTCAAAAAATTATTGGTAGGAACATTTAAGGGACCGTACACACGCTGAAAAAAAATCCGCCTTCGGCAGCCGCCATTTTTGGTCCAGCGCTCAGGCCTAGTATTCAGGGGGCGGTGGTACAACTGACGCCGACGGCGTATTGGAGCAGACAAAAATGCATATGTAGGAGGGCTCCATAGATTAACATACAAGATGGGGCACTTCTACAGATCGTAATGGTAATGCGATTGCGATCGTAGCGCCTTTAGTGACAATGGGGGATAAACTACCCATCCTTGTAATCTTTTTATTTTTGAGTATCTACCTTGGTGTGATCTTTCTTTTTTTAATGTTGCATGTTTACGATTTCAATTGTATCTTACACCGATACGTGATCATATAATAGATATCCTATTTTATACATGTAATATCTATTCTATGTTAACGCATTTACATATGCTTTTTTTATAATGAATGAACGATTTAAGTGCAACGAAAATCAAGGTAAAAATTTTGTCTTGAATGCTATATATCAAGTAAATAATATAGAATTGGATTTAAAATTACATAAATCAATGGGGTAACATAAAATATATACGAAATATTGCACTCTACAAATCCCAAAAATTTCATAAATATTCCATTTTGGTAGGAAAATGTTTATAGCCGATGTTTTATTAATTGATGAAGTTTAACGTATTAAATGATCGTTACAATAATCTTTTGAAATTTATGCATAATCACTTTCTTACCGATAAAATAAAAAATATAGTTTTGAATGTAAATCGCTTACAATCAATTCAATAATATTTATAATATTAACATATAAGAAATAACAATAAAATTACAGATGGGGAAAAATTCCTTTCGACAAATTTTTAGAATTATATAAATCTAAAATTAAAAATAAATAGAGATACTGACATTACACTCAATAAAATTTTATTTGATATTAATAAATTAACAGAATACCTGAATTTGATTTTATACAATTTAATCTCATAAACTTACATATTTATTTTTTTAACAGAACTTTCTAGGACTTTTGTTTTATATTGTTAATCTAATTATCATTTTGTAAGTTAACGGTGAACGATACAAGTACGATAAAAAAAAAAGCAGATTAATAAATAAAGCAAGATAAAACATAAATCAAATACCGTCTGCTTTTATTTCTTTTTAAAAAAGAATCGATATTCAAAACATAGAGCATAAAAATATTTCTTCAACATAGGTAAATTTCAGATGCTTGTTAATTCTTCCCGCTTGTAGTTAGCGACGCTAGTACTGTTGCCATGACAGATTATGCCGTAAATGTTCCATCTTGAATATTAATCAATGGAGTGCTCCAACGTTCGATAAATTTTCAACTACAAGCTGTATGGTCTGTCAATTCCAAATTCCATTCCATCATCCTTTGCTGATGTAACACATCGTCATCCACAGCAGGATCTCTGACTCGTCTAGATCACATGTATTTACTACTTCTACATCTACACTCGTATCACTGACGTAGCATTGCAGTACATACGATCTAATATTGGACGATAAATGCTCCCTTCACGGATGCTATCATTCGTCCGCATTCGAACTCAGTAGTTTGCTCCTATGGCGACCTCTGTCGTCGTGGAGGTATATAGACTTCTCATGAAATATTTGGTACTGGTAGAGAATAAGATAGATTTTTTCAACGACCCGTTACAGCTCTCTATTTATAAGGTTAAATCAGCAGTCCAGAAGCGCTGCTCCGCAGGTGCTTGCGCAAATTGCTTCGAAATTCTAATCATTTGAATACAACATTCTATTTTGCATTTGCTGTTATTTTCTACACATTGGTATGACTTATTCACGATGTTTGGACATTTACAGACAGGTTTTTCTGCGTATGTCTGATTTGAATTGAAATATTTCCTTACTATTTCGGCAGAAATTATTGTATGATTTTTTTTCATTATATCTTAAAGATTGTCAATATTTAGTTAACATAAATATCTTACTACCAAATAAAAAAGATATTTCTTGTTTATATATTTTTGATTTTTGCGTTAAATAAAATTCTATACATCCCAAGGCCGTGAAAGATTTATCCACGTGTACATTATAGAATTAATTTCGTCTGAATAAAGATAAAGAATTTTTTAAAAAGGGAATTCTATATCGAAAAGTGTATCCAAATAACTTTTATTCTAGTGTATAGCATGCTTCAATGCATAACATGCACCTAATAATTCGGATCTATTTTTTATTTTTTTTAAATATTTCAAACAATACACTGTAAGAAAAAAAATAGGACCAGATTTCCTGTAGGAATCGGAAAAATAGTTGCCCTTATCGTACCGGAAAAATTTCCGACCCAGCTCGGAATAAAATCAGTAAAATCGGGATAAAATCCGTAAAATTGGAATAAAATCCGTAAAGTACCGTTTTAATGAATGTTTCCTTTTTTTACGGATTTTATTCCGAGCTGGGTCGGAAAATTTTCCGGTACGATAAGGGCAACTATTTTTCTGATTCCAGCAGGAATACTGTTCGGATTTTTTTACAGTGTACGCGCAGCATCTTTACAAAGAAACCGTTGTGTATTCAGTTGAATAAAGTACGGGACAGTAGCCGAATTTGGACCACTTCACCTATTTTCAGGTGTAACTCACTTCATTTTTAGAATATCTGCAAAATATCGCTGCACGTGGTCAATCTATTCATTTACTAACTAACTAAATCTTTAGAACAATTTATTTTTGAATAGATTAAGTTTTATTTTAACTTGAAAAATGTTTCTAAAGTGGTCCAAATTCAACGACTGGTCGCCTAAGTTGGAACCCCAGTCTTCAAAATTGGACCAAACAATATTAGCCTGATTTAATGAGTAGGGAATTATAAAAAAATTTATTAAAATAGACTTTACGATTAATGAAACAATCAAACAAAACAATAGCAATGAAATATATCGAAACCAAATGTCTGAAAGTAAAAGTAATTGTTTTAAATCAAAATATATTCAAAATATAAATCAACTAATAGGTAATTAAAAATAGAAAATGTAACTAATTGCCAGTTACTTGAATATCATGTGAGAAATGATCCTAGGATTATATTTTATTTTATTCCATCGCATACTGCATAGAACCATATTTGTCAAACGGAACACTAAATCATTTCTGATATTTTATTTTTCTTACAAATTAGGCACTACCAATCATCAGTGTGTTGATTTTTTGTTTTAGATTCTGAATCATTAGTCTCTTTTTGAAAAGTTTTGTTTACTTTATATCTGAAGGTCTTCCTTTCCATCATTTTCTTTCCAATTGAATTACGCAGATTTTTTAAAACTTGAAGTTCCAATTGCTTTTGTGCTTTAACAGCTTAATTTTGTCTTTTTTTTTTTTTTTTTTTTCATTTCAAGGTTTACTTTATATGGCTTACATGTTAACACAGCTGCTTTTCGACTCCCTCTCTATTTTGACTTAACTGATTTTGGGAAGGATGATATTGATTGAAGAATGTATGGATGATATTGATGGTATTTATTGGATGTAGAATGATATTGAAGTCTAATGATTTTTTGGCTTTTTGGAGGGTTTTGTAGCTGAAGCCGTCTTGCTGGCCAATCTCTTCACAACTTACACTTTCCTTTTAGTGTCCGATATCTGTCATGTTTTGCTATCACCAATGTTTATCTTCCAGACTGTTTGTCTGTGTCATTTTCATAATTGTTATACTCTCTTAGTTTTAGTAGGTTTCATTATTACTGAATCTGACACCGAAATCTTATTAGCAAGAGAATCAACGGATATATGTGCTGTGCCTATCTCCCCCTCAAGAATAAGTAGCAGAAGAAGCTTATTCTTGAGGACATTACATCTGTAAAACTCTATTCATTTAATTAATGCTATTATTGCAATGAAATGTACATCGGAGTAAACAAATATATCAGTTTACGGCTGAGAGAAGATTATGAAATCTTTTGTAAAGCAAAATACCATATATTTAACAAAATTTACAATGTAATAATCGCATTCCTAATTAAATAACAATAAGAACGATAATTAATCAATTTTATTTTTTTTTACTGCCGAAATCATTTGACTGATTTTTAATATTTATATATTAAAGTCTGTGAATAGTTAATATATAGCTACGCGAATTGCTACGTAGCGTTTATATATTTAAAACTAAAAAAAAAAAAATTGCTTATATTTTGTATTTTGTGCGAAATAAAAGTTCACGAATCCCGAGGTGGCTGAGGATTAAATCACCTGCGCATTACGGAACTCATTCCGTATGAATCGGGATAAAATCTTCTTCGAGGGGAATTTCTTTATACGAAGAAATTTATTAAAATCACTTAGATACCTTTGAAACAAATACAAAAGAAAAAAAAAATGAAAAGAAAAATTATAAAGAAATTCCATCTTAGCAGAAGATTTATGGAAGTGTTTTGCAGTTCTTTCTTTAAGCGCTTTATAATGTTTAAAAAATCCTTTATCGCCAAATTAGATATAATTTATCAATATTTTACAATACAATATATTCATACTGTTGCAAAAAAAAAAAAAAAAGTAAAATTATTGTGTCTAAATGAGGCGTGAATTTCTACAGCGTTGTCGTATTAAGGGCATAGTTGGCATTTTATTAATTAAATATATATTTTATTATGCATGAAAATTATTGAATACTGTTCCTAATTCAATTATTAATAGTTTTGTAGAAATTTAATCATTATTCATAATTTAAGCAAACAATAATACACTGTAAAAAAATAATGCCATTTTTCCGGTAGGAAGCGGAAAAATAGTTGCCCTTATCGTACCGGAATAATTTCCAACCCAAATCGGAATAAAATCAGTAAAATCGGAATAAAATCCGTAAAATACCGTTTTACTGATTATTTCCTTATTTTTACACATTTTATTCCGAGCTGGGTCGGGAATTATTCCGGTACGATAAGGGCAATTTTTTTCCGATTCCTACCGGAAAACTGGCAGTATTTTTTTTACAGTGTACGATAGTCGCATTTTCGTCCTTTTTGCAGTAATTAAAACCTAAATCAGACATCCAAGTTACCTAATGTGGCAATGAATTTCATGCATGTGAGTTCTTCTTAATGTTCTTATTTAATTGCTATTAAATTAGATAAAATTTTATAAAGAGACGAAATAGGAAAAATTGAGCATTAAACCACTTATTATTGAACTACTTAATACAGGATATCCAAAAATGACATATGCATTTATAAATTATATTAAAGGAAAACCTAAAGCAATATAAATACACAGTTTGCCGTAATCGAATTGGAAAACCGCTAACTTTTTAGCTACACAGAATTTTAAATTTAGTTGCGAAATTCTTCTACAGACTTTTAAAAACATGCATGTTAGGAGGCTAAATGCCGCTTTCTTTAAAAGCTTAGATTGTAGTTTATCGGTTGCTGCTCTGTTGTAAGCAATTATACAAAGTTTGGGAACTGCAAAGGATGGAGATAGTAAACCATTCTAAAATATGAAAAAAAAAAAACAGTGTCCAAAGCTTACAGCCCTCAAAATTCCTTATTCTTTTCAATTTTAGAATAGTATATCTGGTCAAATTTACGCTACTGAAATTGGTCCAATTAAGGGAACTGTGCCATTCTTTAAAACAGATAATCTCAAGACTAATATCAAAAACGAAAGCAAACAAATCCGCATGAAAAATATGCGCAATAAACATATGAATTTAGACATTTATATGGAAACATGACAACTTACGTTAGTTTTTAAAGAGTTATCTTACGTTTAGAAGGAAAAATTTATATCAAAACAGCTAATTTTACGTTTTTAAAAATTGTCTGAAAACTGCACATGGAAGGCAGGTGCTTCTTTTAATCATAAATGTCGTCATTCTTATGAGTAGGATTTCAGTGGTAGATGGCGCCTTTGTCTGTAGGTAACGACAGAATTGCAGCGGACCATTTAAAGCCGCAGTCCAAATATGGCTGCTCTGTCCTATATAACAATACAAATCACTTAAACAAATAACCCTTTTTCTACATGGATTCGTTTTCCCTTCTAATTGGTTCTTGTGATCTGTAGTGAAATTCATCTTTTGCACTGAAGAAAACAACATTACAGGATGTGGAAGAAACGTCTGCGGGATTTTTTTACACATTAACATTGTTTTTCACTTTCACCAACAAACAATTACTAGATTAAGTCCTCTTTTTGGGCGAATACACCTCTATAAGTTAACTAGGATGAAATATAATAGAGAACATTTATATGCATGTTTATTATCGCGGAAATCTAAAATTGCATTGTCGCTTTTTTTTTTAATCAAACATAACATGCGCATCTGTAAGCGTTGATGCGTTTTACATTGAAATTATGCTTTATACGAAGGAATATATCGTTATTTATCTACAATTGAAAAAAACTAAATAAATACAAATGGAAAAAAAAAGACAAATAAAATAATGACTTCGTAAAATGAAGACTGTGAATATCTACTGTCAAGCATAAACGTCTTGCTACATAGCATTTAAATACAAAAAAAAAAAATCCTTATATTTGGTATTTTTGAACAGAATAAAGTTTAATGTATCTCGAATTTGTGGAGGATTTACCTAGCAGTGCTTTAGGGAATTCCTTTTGTATGAATCAGGATAAAAGGTTCTGTGTAGGTAGTTTTCTATATCGGAAGAAATGTGCCGAAGTAACTTAGATAGCTTAGAAACAAAACATCAAAGGAAATTTTTAAAATAGGGGAGTCATATACAAATAACTTTCTATAATAAGGATTACAGATTTTTCTTTTGTAAGTTGCTTTTTTCGATGTCTCATAACATTTTAACCTTCTGTCAGAAAAGGGAAGCAAACGTGTAAAATTGTAAGGTTGTTTTCTCTTTTTTTTTAAAAAAAAAAAGCTAAATAAAGATGATTTTTCCCGCATGATAGGTAGTTTTCTATATCGGAAAAATGTGCCAAAATAACTTAGATACTTTAGAAACAAAACATCAAAAGAAATTTAAAAAATAGGAAAGCCATATAAAAATAATTTTACAAAATGAGGATTAGAGATTTTCTTCTGTAAGTTGCCTTGATCGATGTTTCACAACATTTTAACTTTCTGTCAGAAAAGGGTAAGAAAAAGGGCAAAATTCTAATGCTGTTTTCTCTTTTTTATGCTAAATAAAGATGATTTTTCCTACATGATAGGTAATTTTCTATAACAAAAGAAATGTGCCAAAATAACATAGATATCTTAGAAATAAAACATCAAAGGAAATTAAAAAAATAGGAAAGTCTTATAAAAATAACTTTATAATAAAATGACGATTAAAGATTTTATTCTGAAAGTTGCTTTTTTCGATGTTTCATGGCATTTTAACGTTCTGTCAGAAAAGGGCAAGCAAAAGGACATAATTCTAATGCTGTTTTCTCTTTTTTGGCTAATTAAGGGAACCGGGTAAGCAAAATTCAGCCAAAAAATCAGTTTTTACATTTTTATATCATTAAATAGTTTAAACTTTTATATTTTCAGCGATGTATTACACATGTTTATACATAAAAGAAAGTGTTCGATTTTTTCATTCTTTCTAAGAACACTTCACAGCAGTCGGCTACTTTTTAAAAATTCAGATTTCTTGATTGACACTACTTTTCTTAAGTGGTAAAATTAACATTGTTTTCTCTCAGATTAATATAATATTAAATAAAGCGAATTTTACTATTTCAAGAAAGTGGTTCCAATCAAGAAATCAGAATTAAAAAAAATTGACCACTGTCAAAAATGCTTCACAGCATTAATTGACTTTTTCTCAAAACTTCGATTTTTCAGGTTTATGTTCCTTTTCCTCAATATCTATTAGACTTAAGAAATCAGATTTTTCCAAATACTTATGTTATAGTGCATACTTTAACACAGGAATTTAATGATTTGTTGTGAATTACTTCTTTTAGGCAGTGAAATCTTACCTAGAATGCTAATTTAAATATGTCTTTCAATAAATAATTAATAATTAATTTTAAGTTTCAATTAGAAAGAAAATGGTCTGTTAAAACACGTAAAGCATGCTATTCAAACTACTCTAAAAAATCTAGACCTCTATCTTTCACCATTTCTGAGAAAAATGTACATAAATTTGGTGTATTTTAACATGGCCGAGATAGAGCTTACCCGGTCAACTTAAAGATGATTTTCCTACATGATATGTAGTTTCCTATACCAGAAGAAATGTGCCGAAATAACTTAGATAACTTAGAAACAAAACAGCAAAGGAAATTGAAAAAATAGTAAAGTCTTATAAAAATAACTTTAAAAAAGGAGGATTAGAGATTTTTTTCTGAAAGTTGCTCATTGTGATGTTTCAAAAATTTTAACCTTCTATCGGAAAAGGGCAAACAAACGGGCAACATTTTAATGTTTTTTTTTTCTTTAAAAAAATGCTAAATAAAGATGATTTTTCCTACATGATATGAAAAACTGAATTACGTATATGAATATAGTTTTTGTGAGTAAGTAACTGTTTTAAAAATACATTATATCTGTAAAACTGTATTCATTTAAATAATGCTTTTATTGCAATGAAATGTACAACGCAGTGAACAAATATATCAGTTTACGGCGATGAGAAGATTATGAAAACCTTTGTAAAGCAAAATACCATATATTTAACAAAATTTACAATGAAATAATCGCATTCCTAATTAAATAACAATAAGAACGATTATTATTTTTTTTTTTTTTTTTACTGCGGAAATCATTTGACTGATTTTTAATATTTATATATTAAAGTCTGTGATTAGTTAATATAAAGCTACGCGAATTTCTACGTAGCGTTTATATATTTAAAAGTAAAAAAAAAAAAAAAAAACATTGCTTATATTTTGTATTTTGTGCTTCACGAATCCCGAGGTGGCTGAGGATTAAATCACCTGTGCATTACGGAACTCATTCCGTATGAATCGGGATAAAATCTTCTTCGAGGGGAATTTCTTTATAGGAAGAAATTTATTAAAATCACTTAGATACCTTTGAAAAAAATACAAAAGATAAAAAAAATGAAAAGAAAAATTATAAAGAAATTCCATCTGAGCAAGAGATTTATGAAAGTGTTTTTCAGTTCTTTCTTTAGACGCTTTATAATGTTTAAAAAATCCTTTACCGCCAAATTAGATATAATTTATCAATATTTTACAATACAATATATTCGTCCTGTTGTGAAAAAAAGTAAGATCATCGTGCCTAAATGAAGCGTGAATTTCTACAGCGTTGTCGTATTAAGGGCATAATTAGCATTTTATTAAATAAATATATATTTTATTATGCATGAAAATTATTGAATACTGTATCTTATTCAATTATTAATAGTTTTGTAGAAATTTAATCATTATCCATAATTTAAGCAAACAATAATACGGTAGTCGCATTGTCGTCCTTTTTGCCTCATTTACGGTAATTCAAACCTAAATGAGACATCCAAGTTACCTAATCTGGCAATGAATTTCATGCATTGGAGTTCTTCTGAACGTTCTTATATAATTGCTATTAAATTAGATAAAATTTTGTAAGGAGAAGAAATAGGAAAAATTGAATATTAAAACACTTATTATTGAACTACTTAATACAGGATATTCAAAAATGACATATGCATTTATAAATTATATTAAAGGAAAACGTAAAGCAATATAAATACACAGTTTGTCGTAATCGAATTGGAAAACCGCTAGCTTTTTAGCCGCACGGAATTTTAAATTTAGTTGCGAAATTCGTGAACAGACAAACATGAAATCAGTGAGAACTGTCGAAAAAACACTGTCAGATTTCCATATTTTGTCGTCATGCTGCCAGTGTGTGCTGCTCAGAGATTGCAAAGTGCTGCGCAGAAATGTTTTATTCGTTAGGAGAGCAGATATTTCACCTCTGGATCACAGAACTGTTGAAAGTAGGGAGAGTTTTAAGACAATGTTTGATGTCACAAAATGGCCGAAATGGTATACAGTAGCTGATTTGTTTGAAAATCTTCAACGTTAAGGGAACGTTAATGATGATCATGCTGGAAACACTTCTCCCCATCTTCGGCAGTTACAGATGCAAATGTCAAAGTTGTTCAACAAGTGAAGTAACGGTGGCTACCGATTTCTCTTCAACATGTTTCAGTAAATTATAATGTATTTTATATTATATAGGGTGTTTCTACTATCACGGGACAAACTTGGAGGGGTGGTGCAGCTGACTAACAGAAACATGCTTTGTATAGAAATATGCCCGTTTGTTCGGAAGTGACGTTCTATACCTTTGCTAAAATGATGTATAAAACCTGGACTTTTTAGCGTAGTATGGGCTTTTCATGTCCTATTTTTTGTATTCGTGCCTCAACGCGTCACTTCCAAGCATGCTTGTTTTTGTCAGCTGCACCACCCCTCCAAGGTTTTCCCGAGATTGCAGAAACAACCTGTATAACATGTAATACATTATAATTGAAGAAAGAATACTTCAACATTCAAACTTTAAATACATTTAAACTTGACTATGTAGATAAAACAACAAGTATCAAATGCAACATATCATTTACCAAAGCATGTTTATAACTGAATATTTTAAACAAATAATTTTCTTTTCAGTTAGTCTGTAACTCGTTTCTGTTTTTTGTCTTCCGAGTAAACATACATATTTTCTTTTTGGTTTTTCGAAGTTATGGAATTAAATTTGGATAATTTGGAGATTTATTCTTTTTCTTATGATCAGTTTCTGTTGTACATTTACTTCCAGATTGTTTCAAAGGCTGATTTTACGTTTATGGTGTATTATTTGCATTTCTCTGATCTTTCCCCCCTGATGACGGCTGTTATAGTGCAGTTGAAAGCGCTTGGGTTTTTTTAAATCATTTGTCTGTTTTTAATGGTATGAAGACCTTTTTTATGTATATTTTAGCTCTTTTTAAGTAAACTATATCAGAATTTTTAATTTTTCATATTTTACTCTGCTTTTATTTTTTCAAGCTGTAAATGTTATGTCTGTTTTAATTTGTTCATGAAACTGTTGTAAAAAGAAACTATCTAAATTATGATATGGATTAGCTTCAGGAATAGCTATTTGTTAGTGTGATTCTGTTTGCAGTCCAGACTGTTCTTGAATAGAATTCTTTATGTTTTTGAACGTTATTTTCTAAAGTACGAATTTATTGTTTGCAAAATTTTCAAAATCTGTATCACCTAGTCAAATGTAAATTATTTTCGACAGCACGCATTCACGCATTAATGGTGAATTATTACTACCCTCATGGGGCTCAATTTGAAAACTTGAGCTCGCAAGAGAAACAGCAATATTTGTTAAAATCTCATTAACCATCTTAATTAAAACAACACAAACTCTAAAATTAGGAGATGTATTGTCCTCCTTTACAGGAAGATCATCATTAATCCATTGATTACAAACAAGATTGGCAACTATTTTTATGTTCAATCGTGCCATATTTTATAAAAAATATCTTTATGGTACATTTCTCTTAATAATACTCTAATATAAGCATATAGCAGAAATTATTTTTTTTTAAAGTGGTACGAATAGAATTTAATAACAAATGTCCAATTGGACGTTATATGTCCTGTTTAGTAGTCAAATGTTTAATTTTTGAGTCATTAACATGAAAACCATAGATGAAAACCAGTTTATTGATGAGAAACCTGCCAAAGCACAAATCATGTCTAGATCCTAAACTGCCATCAGACGTTTCATTGGTGGGTATATCCCGTATAAATGTGTTGTTATAATTCATCTTAGTAGATTTGTAAAGTTTTATAGCCGTGGAAGACATATTAATAGAAATATTATTCTGGAACAGCACAGAGATTAAATGGAAAATTCCCAATTTTTTTAATCCATTTTAAATTTAAGTGATTTATACAAGAATTTTCAGAGCCTCAGTCATCGAAGAGTATTTAATAATCAGTATTTATTCTTAGTTTATACACAACACATTCTATTTATACGTCATACATTTGATTAACACTTTAAAGACATTTATGTTTTCTATTTTGATCATTAGAAACACATAAATAACGCAACGGTCAAAGCAGCACACTTTTACATTAGCATCCGAAAATTCCTTACTTATTAACTCAACAAAGTTTATAAACAGATTAAGTTAAATAATGCTATAAAAAGTGACAAAAAATCTTTATTAAGATTGACGAACTTTTCATCGCACAAACGGCGACATTTTCAAAATCATTCATAATAGAAAATATTTTCACATAATTTAAAAACAATAACATCTTGACATCATGCATAATGAAAAACATAGCAAAACATAAAATAAAATAAAATTAACTTGGCTCTTTGCGAGCGTGGATTAATTTTTACTATTGTTACTAAAATTACATAGCATCTCTTTCCAAATTTTAGGTAAATCAAGGGACACTGAATCATTGCAAATATTCTCGTTGCGGAGAAATATCTCTATTGTTTCCCGGATTATGGATGGTAAATAAAATCTTAATGGATAAATTAACCTGCTATTTTTAAAATCGGTCTATAAAGATTCTTTGCTGCATAATCTGGCCAAAGCTGTGGTTCTTCTGTTGCCAATTTAATTTTAATTTAATTTTATGTTTGAAATATTTTTCATTATGCGTGGTGTTTCGCCACATTGTTTACTATGTTATTGTTTTTAAATCATGTGTAAATCATGTGAAAATATTTTCTATCATGAATAATTTTAAAAATGTCGCCGTTTGTGTGATGAAAAGTTCGTCAGTCTTAATAAAGATATTTTAGCATTTTTTATAGCGTTATTTAACTTAATCAACAAAGCTTTTAAACACAATTCCTGCTTTAAAGATAATTTTAAAATACTATATGAAAATTCCACCTAAACGTGACTCTGTAATTCTCCTAAAAGTCTCTCTGTATTTGGGGGGGAATAAAGTCCTCGCATATACATCTCTGTAAAAAAAAAAAAAAAAAAAAAAAAATGTCTAAAAAATGCGTAATATTTTTGAACGCCAGTGTTAAAACTTGTCTCTTTTTTCCGAGTTTCTACTTCAGGCAATAAAACGGACGTTCAAGCCTTTGACTTTCATAAAGTTATATGGTCTTCGAAGTTAAATACATTTAATTACTAAACAATTAAAACTTATTACTTATCGTTTCAAAACAATTATCCTATAATACATTTACCAATCAGTTCATTATGTTAAAAATAATTAAAATGTAATTACACAACCATATTTTATTAGAGTTATTTTACCTGCAGTTTATCCTGTCGAGCTGTTTCAAATAACCGACATGATGTCATTATCAAATGGTTGTTTGAGTAAAAATTGTGTTGCCTAGTATATCGTCCAGATAGTTCAATTGGTAGACCGTTATCATTCAAAGCCAAAGGTTCTGGGTTCAAAACTCAACCTGGATACATTTTCTTGCAACATGAAAATTTATTAATTGTACATTGAAAATACTCTTATTTTTGCACTAATATATATATATTTTTATTTTATTGTAATAAAAGTATATATTTTATAATTTTCTATTAGTTGTAACCGCACATTAATATTTTAAATATTTTTCTGCAATTTGAATAAATATTTAAAAACTTACATCCTGTCATAGCCGAAACCCTTTCTGCATGTCTTATGAAGATTTTAAAGGAATCAGGCTTCTTGAATTTAAACTAATCTGATTAATTTTCAATATTTATAAGGAATAAAAATTTGTTTCATTAGGCATACATTTATTTACAGTGAAATAACTTTGAGTAATGCGCAAAATTTTCTTCTAAATATTTATGTTTGCTTATTTGGATAGAAAAAAAAAGTAAAAGAAGTTTTATTATATAATACATTTTAATTTAGGAGATAAAACTCTCTTGATGGGAAATTAAAGAATGATTTGTTTATAGATTATTCAGCTCGCCCTAAAATAATCACTTAATTGCTGATTACTCTGAGATTGTAAAGAACCACTGGAAAAATAATTGCCTTCTATGTACATGGATAATTAAAACTAATGAAATTACATTGTTTGGGATGTATGTAGCACGTATAAATAATCTCTTTATTTAATGAGAAGTGCTCATACAATCATTTTAACCAATATTATAGATTTTTCTCCTCTTTCAGGATTATTACATATAAAATTATTTCTTCATTTGTTTTTATACTTCGTTTCACATATTTTACGTTTATTAATACTAAAAATTCTTATCTAAATTACTTTTCCGATGCGTTAAAGAGAAATTTTTAGAACTATTATATTACTTACAAAAGTACTAGCTGACGCGCCCGTCGTTGCCCGGGTCTATGGTAATATTTATAAAGTAACCTTTAATTTATATGATTTTATATGTAACTCGATTTTGTAAAAATACGTACCCACTCACAGTGTGATAATGGGAGAGAAGCAGTTGCAAATTGTTGAGATGTTATGCAAATTTTATTCATAAATTTTTGTAAAATTGTATGTGATAGTCATGAACAAATTAAAATTTTAAAAGACCCTCTACGGATGAAAAAATTAGTTAAGAGGAGAGGAGTGAGTGCTTAGTAATGTACAGGCCAAAAGCTTTAAAACGACCTCTGTCAAAAAAGAACATATAAAGGATACTCATCGTAGAAAACGCTAGAGTTGTAAGGACAATTATCGTCGCCCGCCTTCCAAACTCGAAATTCAACTCTCCCACATTCTTTAAAATTTTAAAGTGTTATCAAGTATCTCATTCACTTAGGTTAATTTCAATTGTATTCGTTCTTTGTGTTAATGGCAATTTACATATGCATAGTCGCTCAAGCATGGAATGTGTTTCTTGAACTTTCTATAAAGTAAATAATTTCCGTTCTTGAGCGAGTTCATTCACGTGCGATTCTTATAAAACTCATAATATATCACAAAATGCACACCATATTAAGCATTTCAATCACTCAAGGATTTTTCACTCAGTTCTTATTCTTTTGTTAATATTCTCTCACCCTAATGAGAACATATGTTATACTTTATTGAATATTTTCACATTGAAAGGGCAGTGTAAAGTTTAGTAATTCAATAAAGCGAAAATTGTGAGTGTTTGTTATTTATAATCTATTATCCTGTTAATGTTGTTGACTACATTTTTAGACACCCATGAACGGTGAACACATAACATGCGATAAATTGTCACAAATTTTGTCATAGATCGTTGAAAAAAATTGTGGAATGATCATTAAAAAAAAAAAAAAAATCATCAAACAATCTTGGGAAAAAAAATCATGAATTTTGTCAAACAATCGAAGAAAAATATTGCAAATTTCATCAAAAAATGGCTGAACCGCATAGCAAAGTTTGACTAAAGAGTACACATTACGAATTTTGCCAATCTGTCGCTGAGAAATTTCGGG
Source organism: Maratus speciosus (assembly GCA_963932465.1). Classification (NCBI taxonomy): domain Eukaryota; kingdom Metazoa; phylum Arthropoda; class Arachnida; order Araneae; family Salticidae; genus Maratus; species Maratus speciosus. The sequence goes on from OZ010789.1 coordinate 438,163,611, forward strand.
AACTTCGACAAATGGCCGCGGAAAAGAAAAACACAAATTTTGTCACTGACCGTTAAAAAAAAAAAAAAAAAAAGCAAATTTCATGAAAGATTTTTTTTAGGGGGGGGGGGGGGTCGTGTATTTTGTGAAACGATCGCTGAAAAAAAAAATTTGAATTTCAGTAAACGAAGAAAAATATTGCAAATTTCATCAAAAGATCGGAGAAACGCATAGTAAAGTTTGTCCAAAGAGTGCACATTACGAATTTTGCCAATATGTCCCTGAGAAATATCGGAAACTTCGACAAATGGCCACGGTAAAGAAAAACAAATTTTGTCATTGATCGTTTAAAAAAAATCGCGGAAAAAAAACTACAAATTTCGTGAAACGATTTGGGGGGGGGGGGGGGGGGTGATCGTGCATTTTGTGAAACGATCACTGAAAAAAAAACGTGAATTTCAGTAAAGAAAGAAAAATATTGCAAATTTCATCAAAAGATCGGAGAAACGCATAACAAAGTTTTTCTATAGAGTGCACTTTACGCATTTTACCGATATGTCGCTGAGAAATATCGGGAACTTCGACAAATGGCCATGGTAAAGCAAAACAAATTTTGCCATTGATCGTTTAAAAAAATCGCGAAAAAAGCCTGCAAATTCCGTGAAACGATTTGGGGGGGGGGGGGGGATCGTGCATTTTGTGAAACGATTGCTGAAAAAAAACGTGAATTTCAATAAAGAAAGAAAAATATTGCAAATTCCATCAAAAGATCGCAGAAACGCATAGCAAAGTTTGTCTAAAGAGTGCACATTACGAATTTTGCCAATCTGTCGCAGAGAAATATCGGGAACTTCGACAAATGGCCGCGGAAAAGAAAAACACAAAAACACAAATTTTGTCAATGATCGTTGAAAAACAAAATGCAAATTTCATGAAACGAATTGGGGGGGGGGGGGGGATCGTGCATTTTTTGAAACGATCGCTGAAAAAAAAAAAAACGTGAATTTCAGTAAACGAAGAAAAATATTGCAAATTTTATCAAAAGATCGCAGAAACGCATAGCAAAGTTTGTCTAAAGAGTGCACATTACGAATTTTGCCAATATGTCGCTGAGAAATATCGGGAACTTCGACAAATGTCCACGGTAAAAAAAAGAAACTGCAAATTTCGTGAAACGATTTGGTGTGGGGGGGTGCAAAGCCTTCTCAAGACTATCAAGCCAGACACGATTTCATTCCCCCACATATGTGACGTAACGACCCGGGGCTGGCGCCAATGCCGAGATTTTGAAACTTGTATCTGGTTGTTTAGAATTAAAATGTAACGTACGCACGTGTTGTTTACTTAACTAATAGAACATATTCTTTTGAAGGTAAGTTTTATTTTCAAATTAACTACTTATATTTTATTAGTACTAGCTCTATTTTTTGTGTTCAGAATATCTTTTATTTTTAACGTCTTTAAAATAAATTAACTATTAAATCCCAGTATCGTATTGTCAACAATCCCGTGTACGTGTTTCAAAACAAAACGATATTATTGTACTTCTGTTTCATTTCAAAAACAGCAGTAATTTAAAGTGGCAAAAATCACTAAATCGTATCGAGACTTATATCATTCCCTGTCTATCGTAATTTGCTAAAAATTGGTGCTTGAATGGTGTGAATCGGTGAATTATCACAAAAGTTATTAATTAATAAAGTTTTCATTGTTTAATTATATTCTTTATAAATATGTAAAAATAGCTTCATTTTAATATGTGCCAGAGCTAGACAGCTCTGCTCGGGCCAACACATTTCTCCTTATAATTTGGAAGCTATACGGCCAATTCAGTTTGAAATTTTAATGTCCTATGCGACATATTTTTCTATCTCAACTATTATATTTTCAAGTGGAAATTTTAATTAGTACTTTTAATTTAAACAAATTAATAAAAAAAACTTTAAAATTATTATTACTCAGAAATTTACCACTGAAAACTGATGAAATTTTGTATACAGTAAGTACAGCATAAATATTATTAGTTTAAACTTTACCTTTCTTGCTACTGAATAATTTCGATTAAAACTTCTGACTTTATTTACTCGGAAATACTGGCACCAGATAGCTGAAATTTATGTCAGACTGAGTTTCTTGGATACTAATCATGCTAAAACATTTTCAGCCAAAAGTCTTAATTACAAGCTTAATTATTATGTAATTTATAACTTGTCACACCTTCCTATCTTTTTAATTTGTTCTGTTTTCTCTCATTAGAGTGACTTTTAATGATCGACTTTTATTAGAAAACACTGGACGTGAGAATAGTATTAACTCTGATTATTCTGTAGGCAGAATTGATTGGGCTTTAATTTGATGTCAAAATTTATGTATTTTTATAGATATTTTCATACTTAAAAATTTAAATGTGCTAGAAACTTTCATCATAATTTCTATGGATGCGTGGCATTGTTATCTTGTTTATTTCTTTTAAATTCAATTTAATTTCAATTAATTTCAATATACATACTAATTTATTGGTGTTTTTTAATCTTAAACTCTTAATAAAAATTCATTTTATAATATTTGTTACACAGTGCATGCTTATACATGACAATTACGGATATGGGAATGATGTGTCTGAATCTCTTTATTTTTACAATGACTGTAAACAATTTATCCCCCCCCCCTTCCGAATTCGCAAAAGTTTTGTGTGTTTTTATATAACTTTTAACGTTTAATTAAAAATAACAATAAATAAAATTATTGTTACATAATTATAAATTTACTTTTTTGTGTAGTCAGGACCCGACTTTGTTTATCTAGGTCCTCGGAGCAAGCACCATTCTGGGACCCCCCTTTTATCTATCGGTAGAAATTATTCGCGAATAATGCATAAGTGGTTAGTGCTAAACTTCATACGTATTGTATGCATGCATAAATTTCGTACCAGGTACTATTTACATTTGTATACAGGGTATCACAAAAAGATGGTCACAACTTTATGAAAAAATATTAGTAGAATAATAGTAGAAAAAATCATGGATTTGTTGCAAAGAAGTATTTGTTTGCAAACTTTTATTTGTTTTTTCTATTTATGTTATAAGGTGTCTAAAAAAAATACCCCCAATTGGTCCATAATAAATTATTTCAACTTGACTCGTTATGAGGAAAACGTGTATGAAGAATTTCTTTTGAAAACAATGTAATACTAAGTTGTTATAATAAAATTTAAATCATTAGTTTTCTAATGATATATAGTACAAAGTCCAAAATCTTAATTCTTGAATATCTGAACAAAATAAATATATGTTAGGAATATTTCAATTCCAGTTGATGAAAGTGTTTTCTTTCTTTCTTTTGTTCTCATCAGGTTTCAGTACACTTTTTAAAAACTGTATTGATTGTACCTTGCATAATATCTTAAAATAATACAAAAATTAAGAAAATAATAATTTTCTGTTTCATGTCCTTGTTTTGTTTTATTATGAGAGCTTTGTGTTTTTTCAATTTAATCGATTTTATGTGAAAATTACCCACTTCTGCTAAGTAAAGTTTACAGTAAGAAAAATTTATCTGTGTTGTTACCTAATTTCATGCGCTCTGTAGTTTTACTATTTATTTATATTAAATTTATTATACTCCTTTGCATGTTTCAAATCACTAAATATTTAATAGAATATTTATTGTATAATTTCAAGCCACAATGAATAATAAAAATAGCATACAACTTGCATTTGTTTTCATTTAACAATCATTTTTCATCCACTTTAATTTAATTTTAAATGTGGGTTTTGATTGACAGAATATTGGTATTTATTTATTTATTTTTGAAAATGAAATAATTGAAAGCAAAGTAATTCTCTCTATGTGTTTAAAACTACGTATATATGTTTATATATATATATTATATACATATTTGTAGATTTTGCTTATATATATTTATTAATGTCTTGTTTTAGAATATATAGAAAATAGATAATTGATATTTTTGTAAATTTCAAAGTAGAATAAATAATGAAAACTATTCACTAAATTAAATTTAATACTTCGATTTTTTTTTTCATTAACCAATCATTTTTCTTTAATGTAACTTTAATTAAGTGCACATTTTGACTGACACAGTGATATTATTTCATAATTTTTGTTTTTGTGTTATCGTTATTATTATTGTTTCGAGTGATCGAAATTGATTAAAAAGCACTTAATTAGCGTCTTTAAACTATACGTTTTTATTTTTTTCCCATATGTTGTGATAATAAGTTAGTAATATAGAGGAAAGAATTATTATGTTTTAAATACGCATGTGCTCTTCACTGCTGTGCCCCGCGTCGTGACGTCACGAAACCTTGTGTTTGGCTTGTAGTCTTGAGGCGGCTTTGGGGGGTGGGAGATCGCACATTCTGAGAAACGATCGCTGAAAAAAACGTGAATTTCATTAAACGAAGAACAATATTGTACATTTCATCAAAAGATCGCAGAAATGCATAGCAAAGTTTGTCTAATCTTTGGCTAATGGTCGAAAAAAAAAATCACAAATTTCGTTACAGATCGTTGAAAAAGAAAAAAAACGCGAATTTCATGAAATGATCTTGTAAAAACAATCACTATAAAAATAAAACACAAATTTCGATAAACAGTCGAGGGAATAAATTGCAAATTTCATCAAAAGATCGCGGAAATGTATAGCAAATTTTAACAAAAGAGTGCAGAAGCACACACTGAATTTTGCCAATCTGTCGCTGAGAAAAATCGGGAACTTTGACAAATGGCGACAGAAAAAAAATCACAATTTCTCTTCATTGAATTACGCCTAAACTTTAAACTGCTATGCCTGACACCACAGTTGCAGAAAATTCTTCATTGTCTGTGATAGATACTTCAGTGTAAGAAAATAATCTGCTGGTAAAATATTTTACAATTGAAGCATTAATTAATCAAACAATCACTTACCTGCAATGTCTTTACGCATTTTATTCATTTTTATAAATAATAATCTTAGTTTTGTATTAAGTTATAAAGAGCTAAACATAATTGTAAAATAAATAATAAAAGGTTTGATTGAAAAATAATCTGCAAAAGAGAAAAAATCTGTGACGCCTGTCTCCCATCTTGAATTTTCTGCTACTGGGCCTGGCACTATGAAAACATTCAGTAAAGTGCAAGATATGTTTTCATTATTATTTCTTATCAGTGGGAATGTGGAGAGAAAAGATTAACAAAAGGAAAAGAACTGATAATGGAAAGTCCTGTGTGCGTAAAATAGTTATGATGTGCATTTTGTGACATGGAGTTTTATAAGAATCGCACATGAATGAACTCTTAATCGCCTAAGAACGGAAATTATTTACTGAATGTTTTAAAAAAAACATTCGATTCTTGGGGCGATTAAAAATGTTCTTAAATGAAATCAACAGAGTTCAATAACAAATGTTAATGAAAACATACATCTTACACTTTACTATAAAATGTACAGCTCTACAGTTTATCGCAGCATGTTGTAAAATATGTTTTTATTGTGATTTCTTATGAAACTCATAATGTATGGGGAAAAGTGGCTAAAAAAGATTAACAAAAGTAAAACCAAATAACCTCATTCATTTCCCTTGAAGCCAAAAATTGTTTTTTTTTTTTTTTTTCTATTCGTGGGGGACAAACATGTATATTGTCATGAAGCCATTTCAATTTGCAAGCACGAAGTCAATAAAATCACCATTTTTTGACAAATGTGGAGTTTCAGAATAATCGTCCAAGAATGGACATGCAGTCAGGTATAAAATGTACGTTGTCATCGCCCAATAATGTCAACAATAATAAACCAAAACATTTAAGATTTATATATGAAGCAAAGTGAGTTCAATAACAATTTTAAAAATGCAGAATCAAAATTAAAACTTATATTTTTGTTTTTTTAAATGAAAAAATATTTAAATTCTATATATAACACTTCGAGTTATACCGATTAATAAATTTTATCATGTTATGGTTAAGCATCACAAAACATTTCAAAATATTAACTCAATAAATAACAATTATTTTAAAATAGGTATGTCCTGGACCTCCTTAAATGAAACAGAGTTCTTACAAATCTTAAAATCAAAACATACATCTTATACTTTACTATAAAATGTACAGTTCTAAAATTTATCGCATGTTATTAGTTAACCGTTCTGGGGAACACAAAATGTAGGCAAAACAATTAACAGGAAGAACGATTGTAAATAACAAAAACTCAACATTTTCGCTTCACTGAATTAGGCCTAAGCTTTGAGCTGATATGAATGGCGCTATGAAATCATTCAGTAAAGTGAAATATATATGTTTTCTTTAGGATTTCGGCCAAGAACGGAAATTATTTCCTTAATAGAAAGTAAAATTTAAGAAAGATCCCAGACAATAAAGTTCAAGAAAGCTATTGCATTCTTGGGCGAATACGCGTATGTAAATAACACGCAGAACGAATACAATTGAAAGTGTTACTTACGTGAATTGTATATATATATATATATATATATATATATATATAAACGTGAAAGAATGAATATAGTATTAAATTAAGAAACGCGCGAAGGTGTGTTTTTCTTTAAAATAAAGATGAAGAGAAATAAACAGTAGAATTTTTCGACCTGCAGTTGCTAGTTTTAAGATCGGAAAACGGAAATGAGGTCGCTTCGCTGGATCTCATATTTAACCCCTGCTGTCATAGGCTGGCTGGTTCATTGCAACGGATTGGCGGACAGCTGCAAACAGCCTCTAACCCATAACGTTTTAATTTTTAAAATTTAAAAAAAATCTAAATTGAAATTTTAAAATCTGATGTGCACTTTCCGGTAATAGAATTTACACATGACAAATATTTCAGAGGCCTAGGTGTTATAATTTCGGCGCTTTCCTCGGTCAGGCAGGCAGACAGACATCTCTTATTTTATATGTATAGATTTTTAACGTATGTTTTTTATGTTATGGATGGTAAAATATAAATAAAATAAATTTTTAAAGCTTTTTTGGTTCGTGATGCGTTTGTTTGTGCAAAAATGCAAATACATTAAAAACATAAGTAAATTATGCGAAATTTAAATGCTATTGTTTCTGAAAAACAATGTTTATAGGTTGCCTGGAATTTAAAATACACACAGAGATATATAAACATGTGTATTGTCATGATTATATAGTTATATATTATCTTTAAATGCTGTAATGTATAATTTTCATTATAACGTTTATTAAAACTCGGTGACTAATCAATCACTTGTTCGTGATTATTCAGAAAACTAAATAATTTTACACAACCCATCGTCATAATTACTTCAAACCAAAACGAGTACTCGGATGTCGTTCAGTCATCTTACTCCCGTCAAATTATAAAACTGTTACTGGTAACTATTTAAAAAAAATTATCATATTCTGTAATGAAACAATTTATATATTCCATGCAATTAGTGGCAGCTTTGATGCTTTTAGTTTATTCAGTAATTTAACCGATATAACTTGTGTTACGTTACACTAATATGTTTCATATGAAATATTTCATCAGTTATATCAGTTTAAATTACACCATTATATAAGTTAAATTACATCATAAAATTGGCAGCAACTTACTGCAACCAATTTTACAGAGTAACGTTATGTAATTTTTTTTTCAGTGTGCATTTGATTTTTATTTTCTAGTTTGCAGATGCCAATTTTTGTTTAAATACAATTACAGAAGGACGATGTCTTAAAAAGTCTTTCAAATTGACGTATGTTCAGAGATATTGTTAAATGAACATTTATTGTCTTATATTAAAAAGAACTCAGTCTAATTAATTACAGCTAGCCAATGTCTAATTAAACAGATACAATATATTGCACATTTCATAAATGCGATAAAATACATGTGTCATCGTAATTTTTATGTGTCCTTAACATATCCTATATATGTAATTTCTTTTTTCAATATAATATACCGCGCTAATTAAATCTAATAATTAAATCTTAATAGGGCCAAATACATTCTACTCTATAAAAGAAATGATGGCATAGATGAGTTTTAATAATAAGATGAATCAAAACAAAGTTCAAACACCGAGTCTGATTCTCAAAAGTTGTTTTTGTAAAACGTATTCCTCGAATAAAATACAAATCTAAGCTGAATTTGTTTATATACTTTTTGTATGTAATTTATTTATCTATACATTTCTAATGTAAAGAAGAAGTTCCTTTTCCTGTTTGTGTAGCTGTATGTATATAATTGATAAAGTCTTTAGAAAAGTAAAATCTGCACAAACACTTATCTTAAAATCCGTAAAACTTTATAATTAATTCCTATCTTACATTTGTAACAAAACATACGGAACAACTTATTTGGCGAACATATCTAACTGCATCCTTAATATGAACTGCTCATTTGAGATTTAAAAAAAATACTAAGAAAACTCAAAAAGAAATTATATCCATTTAAGGGGGCCAGGTAAGCCAATTTTGAGGAAAAAATCAATTTTTACTTTTTTATATCATTAAATAGTTTCACCTTTTATCTTTACAACGATGTGTCGCACATTTTTATATATATATAAAAGAAGTGTTGTAATTATTCATTCTTTCTAAGAGTACTTCACAGCTTAATGGTCATTTAAATATTTAATTGACTTTTCTTCAAAACTTGGATTTTTCATGTTTGTGTTCTTTTTTTTCAATATCTATTAAACTTAAGAGCTCAGATTTTTCTAATACTTATGTTATATTGTATACTTTAACACAGGGATTTAAAGATTGTTTGATAATTATTTGTTTTATGCAGTGAAATGTTACAAAAAATGCTAATTTAAAAATGACTTTCAATAATTAATTAATAATTAATTTTATTTTCACTTAGAAAGCAAATAGTCTGCTAAAATACGTAAAGCATGTTATTCTAAATATTCTAAAAAATCTAGACCTCTATCTTTCACGATTTCTGAGAAAAAGGTACATAATGTTGGTGAATTTAACTTGGCGGAGATAGGGCTTTCCCTGTCTCCCTAAGAGCCAATGCTATATCATATCGTGAAAACGTTCGCAAGTTAATCCAATGGCAGTATTATTTTCAAGTTTATACGTTTGCATTTCAATATCTAAAATAATTTTATTCATGGGATATCGCTAGCTGATGTTTACCACATATTTTCGCACTATTTCGATTTCGGTTACAGTTTTTTGTGAAATTTGAGTTCCGGTAAATCATTTAAGTATATCAAATACAAACTAGAAATTAAAATAAACTGAAAGTTTAACTTTATTTTTCCTGTGGCTTTTCGCTACTATCGTAAGCTCTTAAGTTGGAATTCAAAATATCACTTACAAAACTGTTACATTGACATGATCATTTCAAAACGTATAATGAGTATTCATATACAAATAAAAATTAAACCAAGTTCGAATTAACGTAGCTCCTGTATTAGGTCGATAGATTTTTTATTATTATTATTACAGTTTACTTGTTTTAATAGTTTAACAGTCGAATGGAGACAAATTGAATTGGATATAAAATTTTTAAAAATAACGAAATTTTACTACTATCTTTAATTAAGATTTTTTGTTTGAGTAAAGCTATAGAGTAATTCCGGGATTTATGCCGCATATTTTTTTGAATTTGTGTATAAAGTCCCATGGGGGACAGAAAGTAAAAAAAATCTTGCTGTGCTATTTAATGTTAAATATACAACGCGTGTACTGCGATAAAAAAATTCAAAACAAATAATTAATATTTTTTAACAATTTTTTTCTAAAACATTACACTGCGGCGCGTCAACCGTACATTTAGGCTGAGACGCCGCACTTGTGCTGTAGTTATGCCGCGCTTGTAATGAGAACATCCGGACTATAATTCACGATGTAATAACAAAATGAAAGTAAATGGGTACAATGAAACGTATTAGTAGAATCAAATTAACAATTTTTTGCATACTTCCATTATTTCAGTTATCGACTTTTTTTTTTTTTTTTACATTAAGTTTAATTGTTATTTCAGCAACAACGTAACATCAATGTATTAGAGAAGGAAAATAAAAAAAAGTATAATTGTGTTTACGTAATTTATTTGTTAGCCCTTTCGGGAACGGCGGTTTTTACACAAATTTTTTTCGGTAGACACCACTTTTTTAAAAGGAGTTACCTTATGCAATCATGAAAATGCTCTAATTAAAGAAAGCAAATATTACTTTTCTTTTTTACTGGTGCCAGAAACAAATTTTGTATGCTCTTTATGAAGGCGCTTATATGCACCTATGGTACCGAATGGGTTAATAGACCTGTGTTTTCTACTACAATCTACACAAAAAGTGTCGAAAATGTACAGTCTTTATGTAACTACATTTGACACATGATGCAACGAAGCCGAATACACTTCATCTTTTTTTGGAGTAGTTTTCTAAACATTCCTTGCAAAGGACGTCTGCGCTACGCGTAATCCAATTTTTCATTATTATCATCTTGACTTTAATCTTTCTTACCCTTCTTAGTTTTTATTTTTTTTTTTCTCCTTTGGTTTAGGCACGCTTGACAACATGCCTAATATGGTTAGTTTGTGCAAAAAGAAAAGGAAAAGCATTTATTGATCCTGTAGAAAAGAAACTGCGGCATGTATACCGGGATTGCAGTGCGGCATGTATCCCATTTTGCACGGTGCAGACGTCGGCCACCACAGTTACCTGCCATCGCTATGGGGATGGCGTAACCATATACACAGTAGTACTCTGTACAAACGCTACACTTAGTTTTGCCATTGAAATCATGCGTGCATTTAGTAATTTGTAGATGAAAAGTATTTAAGCGTAACGTGTTTAAAAGTTTGGACAGTGAAATCATGCACTTACGTCAAAATAAGGATTGTACTTCTACAGGTAAACATTGAAATGGTATTCACGCTGGTTAAAATAATCTCCTTGTGCATCTACACTGCACGTTTGACAACCATCTATAGATAATTACAAGAAATACAAGGGGTGCGGCATCTATCCCGGATGCGGCGACTCTCCCGAAATTACCCTATATTTCATTTGCTTTTAAATATTTATTTTTCTTATTATACTAATTTACAAAATAACTCTAGCTAAGAATAAGATAATAGCTTCGCTTTTTTTTTTTTTTTTTTTTCTTGATGATATTTTGAGGTACATTTAAATACTGTTTAGTGGAATTTTTTTTATTTTATTACCATTTTTTATTTTCTTCTATCTTTACAAGAAGAAAGTATTGGATTCGTGAAAATTTTCGACTTCCGGTTTTCGACGGATTTGCACGTTTTAGGGTTCAAAGATTCCAAAAAACATGTTTTTACAAAATCTCTGTCTGTGAGTCTGTCTGTCTTTCTGTCCGTCTGTCTGTATGTGACACAAATTTTTTGGGCACTCCATCTCAAGAAATAAAGCACGGTATTTAATAAAAAATTATATCCAGGTGGTCCCTTATATAAATTGGTGCTGATTAGTTTTTGGTGTAAATCGCGCAACAGGGTGCTATGCTGCATTTTGAAGGAATTCAGCAATAGATCTATCTCGAGAACTAATGCACGGATTTTTGTAAAATTTCAGATTAAGTTAGTCGTTGATATCAGTTGGTGTTCTTTATGTTTTGGTGTAAATAACCCAACAGGTGGCGCTGCTATGATACATTTTGCAGGATTTACACGATTTCCGCAGTAGCTCTATCTCAAGAACTAATCCACACATTTTCATCAAACTTCAGATTCAGTTAGTCCTTGATATAAAATGATGCTGACTATGTGTTGGTGTAAATCGCCCGATAGGTGGCGCTTCAGTGCTGCATTTTGCATGATTTCCTCAATAGATCTATCTCGATAAATGCTCGAATATTCATCAAACTTCAGATTCAAGTATACCTTGATTAATATTGCTACTGATTATGTGTTGGTGTAAATCGTTCAACAGCTGGCGCTGCTATGTTGCATTTGTCATGATTTGCGTAATAGCCCTATCTCAAGAACTAATACACGAATTCCCCCCAAACTTCATATTCAGTTGGACTATCCAATTAAAATAAGTTGAGGATAATTACATTCTGGTGTAAATCACCCTATAGGTGGCGCTGCTATGCTGTATTTTACTGGATTTACAAGATTTCAGAGATAGGCATATCTCAAGAACTAATGCACGGAATTTCACTTTTTACAGAATCCTAGGATTCATTGATTCCCATTTAATTTTGGAAAAGTGATCACGCATTTTGATGTATTGACATGCATGCGATAGAAGAAAGTTTCATCATAATGATTGGTACATCCGATTAGTTTTAGTTTAAATTGTGAAAATCACTACTAAGTGAAAAAATATGATGATCTAATCCTTTTCGAAGAAAGTTTTCCTTTTTATGTGAGGACGTCTGGTTTATTCACTCCGCTTTCATTAATAAACATCAAACCGAACCTACAATATTAATGTAAATTATTAGTTATTAGTGTATGTAATGACTTGTTTAATGACATAGAAAAGGGAGAAAACCATGATTATTTTTTTTATTGATTAGCATGCTTTCGTTCTTGGTGACCGAAAAATATGTTATTTGTCTTAAGTAATTAAAAATGATGTGAATAAATGACTTTTAAAAATTGAAATTAAACAGCTAATTAAATAAAAATTCTTATATTAGGTTATTTTTTAAGTATTGGTACAGTGTTTAATAAATGGCTTTCTTTTCCATGTACCAAAACAAAATTAAGAAACTATTTTATATTAAAATAAATCAAGCATTGTGGATGAACAAAGAAGCATTTTTTAAATGTATTAAAGAAAAACTCATTACAAAACATTAATAAAAACAACTCGCAATTTTTGTTTATATATAACTTTATTTCGTGTACATATATGTATTGTAAGATGTTGCATGAAGTAAACTGCGATGTATTTATTTAGTTAATAATGTAGCATAGAATAGCATTTAGTTTATATCATAGTTATCACTGCTTATGTATAATTTTATTCTATGATATGTTCATCGAGAAATATTTCGGTATTATCACAATTTGATTCTATTTATCTAAAACTTTAAAAATACAGTGAAACTTCCATTTAACGAAGTCCTACAGTTACTGTTAAACGCTTCGTTATGAGGAAAATTCTTTAAACGGAAATTAACTAAAATACATGAAATTTGTATACTAAAAACGCATGCATACAATGAAAAATACACATAAAAGGAAAATATTGGTAAAATGTATTTTAATTCGGACGGTAACTTCTTTTTATGCAAAGTAGACATGTGAGAAAAAATTAATAAGAATAATGTCTAAAAGAACACATAATAAGGAGAGGTAACAAAAACGGAAGCGTGCTGTACATTTCCTCTTTTTTTCTCAGTATTGCAAATACTTCACTTTGAAAAAGTCTGTAATATTATTTTGTACATGTTTCTTATTAAAATAAATCACTGTTCGTAAAAATTTCGCACTTTAGAAAGTATCCGAACAATTCATCTGTAACATTTTCATAAAATAGTGATCCCCTTCTTATTTTCAATTCCCCTACTTATTAGTCCCTTCTTTTAGCATTTCTTCTTTACATGGTCTTTCAATTTCCTCTTGATTATGATCTTCATATCCCACTACAGTTTCTTCACTCATTTTATTACACTTTGCATGAGGACATCGTCTGTAGGATGTTCAGTTGTCACAATGTCTTCATATGTATTTTGGTTCCTGACAATTTTCCTTCAGATCTGAAAAAATATTTATCGTATTCAGAAACATCTAATTCAGTATCGGTTTTCAAGCCGACCTTCTCAAAACATTTCCAATTTTTCATTTGCACTTATTTAAAGTTCTCAAACTAATGATTTCATATACATTGGCTTTTTTCTAGGACCAGAATAACTTTTTCCATGATTCTTTTTCAAGAATGTACTTTAAGATTTTTCATTATTCCTTGATCTAATGGCTGAAGTTAAGAAGTTGCATTGGTAGGAAAAAACATAACTTTGATCTTCTTCGATTTGTATTTTGAATCACAGTCTTGTGAATATGCAGAGCAGTTGTCCATCAACAATACAATCTTGCTACGAAATTTTTTCATTTTAATCTGTATCCCATTTTAATAACTACTTTAAAAAAATGTCCGAAGGCATCCATGACTTCATATTGAAATCATAGTCTACTTCTAAAGATATTGTACCTTTGAAGCATCTGTGGTTTTTACATTTACCGACATGCACGAGAGTAGAATAAACTTCGTTATATAGAATATATTTTTCGTAATATGGCAATTAATTGACATGTGATTGGTTTCAAAGTCAAGGTTCAGCAAAACATTTCGTTAAATAGAAAATTTCGTTTTTCGTAGAGTAAACTTCGTCATATAGAATATATTTTTCGTAATATGGAGATTAATTTACATGTTATTGGTGTTCAAAGTCAAGGTTAGGCAAAACATTTCGTTAAATAGAAAATTTCGTTTTTCGTAGAGTAAACTTCGTTATATAGAATATATTTTTCGTAATATGGAGATTAATTTACATGTTATTGGTGTTCAAGCCAAGGTTAGGCAAAACATTTGGTTAAATAGAAAATTTCGTTTTTCGTAGAGTAAACTTCGTTATATAGAATATATTTTTCATAATATGGAGATTAATTTACATGTTATTGGTGTTCAAAGTCAAGGTTCAGCAAAACATTTCGTTAAATAGAAAATTTCGTTTTTCTTAGAGTAAACTTCGTTATATAGAATATATTTTTCTTAATATGGAGATTAATTTACATGTGATTGGTATCAAAGTTAATGTTCAGCAAAAAATTTCGTTAAATAGAAAATTTTGTTTTTCGTAGAGTAAACTTCGTTATGTAGAATATATTTTTCGTAATATGGAGATTAATTTACATGTTATTGGTGTTCAAGTCAAGGTTAGGCAAAACATTTCGTTAAATAGAAAATTTCGTTTTTCGTAGAGTAAACTTCGTTATATAGAATATATTTTTCGTAATATGGAGATTAATTTACATGTCATTGGTGTTCAAAGTCAAGGTTAGGCAAAACATTTCGTTAAATAGAAAATTTCGTTAAATAGGAACATCGTTAAAGGGAAGTTCCACTGTAATTATTTTTAATATTCAGGATATTTTTCTAATAATATCCCATTAATTCAAAATTAGGAGTGTTCTCTTATCTTTATATCAACTATTAGAAATATTTAATACAATTTAATACTGTTTTATTCATAATTTAAAATATATATAAGAAAATTATTTAATATTTTTTCAAAAATCTGAAATGTACGTGACAGGTGTAGCAGATCTATATGCAGATCAATAAATTTATTTAAGCAGATAAGTTACATTTATTTGTCACTATCAACTACTATTAACTTCGAGTAATAGCTATAAAGCAAGAAAAACGTAATTTAAAGATATCATTGAATATAAATTGATACGGCGATATTGTTATCAATTGTTCTAATTTGAGGTTTCCAACATTTCTAGTATCGCATATAGTTAAAAGTAATTTCAGATTGCATGGAATGTTAAAAAAAAAAATCCCTGCCGGCCCAGCCTACAGGCGGAGGTAGATTTCGAAGTTAAGTATACTAATTCTACAAACAAAAACTAAATCATGATTAGAGATTTATCCACTTTAGCAGTTTTATCTAGCTGCTTTTGACGAGTTTTTATTTCATTTTTATATAATAGATGGTTTTATCAGAATCGTGTGAAGGAGGTATTCAAAAAAAAATATTTTTCCATTCTCAACGACTCGAAATTTTCTGGCAAATTTTCAGATTGATTTTTAATAGAAAAAATATTAAACTTGCTGGCGTGATTTTTGAAGAGATTTATAAAATACCTGCGTTTTTATTTTTCGTTCAATTATTTAAAACTTGATTTATGAACAATTATTTTCTCAGTAGGACAATATTTTTCGTTTCTAACACAATCGCTTCGATAAATTTCTGTTCAAAATGCCCACTTTGACATCCTTTTTTTTTTAAATATATTCTGCCTCTATCAAAAAATCGATCATTACGGTACATTATATAGTTTCTGAATAAGAGTATCTACCAACCGTATGCGTTTGACAGCAAAAATGAATTTAAAAATGAGTCTGAAAATAAGCAGTTTTGATTTGAATACACCAATAATAAGATGATTTTTTTCTTCACCTGCTATGTGTTTTTCAATTTGTTTTTGCTGTAAGAATTGGTCATATCAAAAACTTGTCTGTATAAATGTTGTAGACAATACTAAGAAGATATATGATAAATTCATGGGAATTTTATATCTTGTAAATTGATGGAGTTATGGATTTTTTCTTCTTCAATCCCCCCTTTTTGTTTTCGTTTTTAATTTTTTTGCGGTGCGAATTGGTCCTATCAAAAACTTGTGAATACAAAAGTTGTAGATAATATTAAGAAGATTTATAATAAAATTAATTGGATTTGATATCTTGAGAATTGACGAAGTTATGAATTTTTTTCTCCCAAAAACCCTATTTTAGCGCCTCTTGAGCCCATTTTTAATTTGATCAAAAATCTGTGATACATAAATTTTTCGCCCTATTTTTAGAAGTAATGAAAATTTTAAGCTGATTTGATATGTAAAAGAATTAAGAAGTTATGGGTTTTTTTCGGTTTTTACAAAACCCCTCCCTATTTCCATCCCCTTGGTCTGATTTTGCACATTAACGAACTTGACCGAGATTTTATGCCCCTTGATTTTATGCATCAGTTTGGAAGAGATTTGTGCAAATTGTGGAAGTTATCGTGTTCAGAAGAAAGTGATATATATATATATAGATAGATAGATAGATAAATAAAGTTTTTTACTGACGGTGGTTTTGGGTTCTATTGGTCATGATCGGTGTAGATCTGCAAAACTTTTTCAGAAATTCCAACATAGGGGAGAATGTAGTAGGTAGTATTTCATATGAAATCTACCTAAAAGCACAAGTTCTTTATGTTTTAATGGAAAAATTTGTGGGGGAGATCTACATCTGTTTTGCTTAAAGCATTATATGAAAACCAGTAATACTCGAAAACTTTTTAATGTAATTACTATGCTAAATAAGAAATGTCCTGAAATAATGAAATTGAAAAATAAATATATATAAAATATTTACTTTAATTACTATAATACATTGAATTACTTTAATTGCTGAAATATATTTAATTACTTTAATTACTAAAATTCAATTAAAGTTATTAAATGACAATAAGGAATTTTGTAAAAGGAACATGTTTTTTTATGTAAAAATATTTTCATACTTGCTATTTCATAATACTTATTATCGTGTAATATATTTATTCAAAATATTTTAAAAAAAATTCTTCTTTTATTTTAAATCTTAGCCAATTATAAAAAAAGGCCAAATATAAAAAAAAAATAACTATACCTAAACAGAAAAGTAATTTACATAAAACTGAATATGTTAAACTAAGAAAAAAAATTAACTTATAAAGACATCTCTAAAATGTTTAAGAAGTTTAGAAATAAGTATTGCTTTATTTGCTCCATAAAAAAATTATTTATTTAATTATTTATTTTAAAACTTTATTTCATGTTTAAATATAGCTAATTTCATGAAATAGTTTTTTTAAGGAGAAATTTTAAGCAACATCGTAAGGATAACACTCGATAAATATCATAAGTTCCAAATTTTCAAGCAGCAGCTTTATTATTATTTTTTAACGAGAATGTTACGAACCAAATAACATACTTTGAGATGCAATATTAAAAGAATATTAATTTTTTTTTCGTAAAAAGTGTATTTCACATTATTGTGAGACCAAAAGAAAATATGCCAATGAAACTTTATCAAATTATGGATAATTTCGAACTATATTTTTAAGACTTTACAACATAGTTAAAAAATGTTTATGAATTCGTCTTATCTGTCCGTCTAGCCTTCTTTCTGACCGTGCTGTAACTTAGCAGCACATATTCGGATTGACATGCGATTGATATATATTACTGTGGTTTACAATGGAATGTTGGATATTGAAAATAAAGTATGTAGCATTTACAGCACGTTTACAAAAAATCCAAAGTAATTCCGTTATATTATGGTCTTTGCGGGAGAATCGTTTGCCATATACTTTAATAATTTTATTTTAAACTATTTCAGACATATGAAAGTGATTTTCACCACAGATTTTTCTCACACGATGCAGAATTCAAGACAAGATTCTGTAGAAATTTGTGTGCGTTTATCTTTTATCTACAGTAAAATAAAAAAACAACAGATTAGAGTATTGCCTATAAGGAGTAATTGGTGAAAGTGTGTTTTCAGTTGTGGTATAATTTAACGAATCTTTTGTCTATTACTTGTTGTGTGTAAATTCTATAACTCATACGCAGGGCTGCATAAAATAATACATTTCTATTTTCTGAGGAAAACTGCTGAAAAGAATTTTCAGTTATGTTATGCGTTTTTAAATTGTTTAATTAAATATCATCTTTCACCTTACTGATCAGGGACGTTTTGTTGTAGTATTTTGATTTTGATGTAAAGTACTTCATAAATTATGATTGACGCACGATTTGCTTTCTTGTTGCAATAAAAACAACATTTCTAATGAGTTATTGTGGAATTTCGACATTATCCGCGAAATAAAAATTATACAGTTTAAATGTTTATCTACGGTTATCTATAATTACTTTTTATCCTGTTTCGGATTTCAGATGAAAAACCGAGACCGCTAAATTTAAAAATTAATTGATGATATTTTCTGAATTACATCAGGTGATTAGAAGACAACAGGTTGTCATAAACAGGAAAACAACTGCACCCTAAATGTGTCCGTGACTTGGTGCTTGTGTAAAAAAAAGTTATAAAATTCATCTTATTTTATAAATCTCGTAGTTTCCATAATCATCCTGTGACATTTACGTAACTTTACGATATTTTTCCGATTTAGCTCTTATTTAAAATCGGTATTTTGCATAGAAATGGAGCTGTTTAAATTGTGCTCGAAATAGTAACAAGTGATTTAAAATATTGCTATACAGTACTCTTTACATATGAAAGGCATTTTCATCTGTAAAACTATTATAGACGATTATGCGTCTAGAGAACAGATGAAGCTAGCCACTGTCACATCCAAATATTACAAATACACACCTAAAGAGATGGGGATTAGTACCTTTTGGCAGATCATCAGTCTCCAGGTACAGACATAGATAAAAAGAGTCAACACCCCTACTAACTCCTCAACAATTTATCGTAGAAGAAAGTTACTGATACCGAACGATTGGAAATAAAGTCTATTTTTAAATGATGTATATAAAATTTGCTTAGGGGCTATCTACATATTAAAACGAATCCAAACTTCATTTTTTTTTCAATGACAATATCGGATTTTAACAAGATAATTCAAATCTTCGGTTCAAACTATGCGTAGACACCAAATTTCAGGTCATTTGAATGATAAGTTTTGGAATTATAAACATTCAAAATTTAGTGCTTCTAATGTTAAATTACATTTTCATATTTTTATTAATATCTCCTGAAATTATACTCCTAATGTGCTAATTTTTTGTGTAGCAATAATACTAAAATACGTAAACATAAATACGTTGAATTTGCAATTTTCATAATTTTATGATATGAAATATGAATTATGAAATTAATATTCGGAAAAATTATGAACTGCAGCCCACAGTTTTTTTAATGGATTTAGATTTATTAAGTCCTGCTTTATGGAAATCCAAAATATCACATTTTTCTTCCAAATGATTTTCAAATTATGCTTTAAAAACGTCTATGGTCTTATGTCTATGGTCTATGCTAGAAGATATTTTGAAATTTCTTATGCTAGCCTGTAATCTAGCCGTCTTCAATGACGAGATGAGTGAAGGTAAAATGCCTTGATCACAAAGGGGGCCCTCTCAGTCAACAATCAAGTACCGAACTTCAATTTGTATACAGCCCCTAAAATACGCTCGTATTAAAATAATTAATTTCTCGGAAACGTATCGTACGAATTGCATAAAAATTTGCTTTTAGGCTAATTGAAGTGTGTAGAGTTCATTTATGCTGTCAGATTTGCGTACTGCTATAAAAAAAAAACAAAGTTATGGCTCGTTTTAATATGTAAACGGCCCCTTATGTAAATTTTATATGCATCATTTAAAAATAGACTTTATTACCAATCGTTTGGTACCAGTAACTTTCTTCTATGATAATTGTTTGCAGAGTTTGTAAGGGGTGTTTACTATTTTTCCACGACTGTACATAGATTTCTATTTCTTCGTTCATGGCACTCTGACTGTATTATATTTTATATATTTTTGTGTATTCTCTGTTTGGTTTGGTTTGGTTTAGTGCCCCACCGTAGTGGAGATTCCTTTGGGGCCTATAGCAACTATGTGTTTTCTGTTAGTTCCAAACACTTTCTGCATATAAACATTATTCCAATAGCATTTCAGATATGCAAGGTAAGAGACAAAAAATTGGATCGTAGTCATATTTTGTTAATTATTTTCATCCAAACGCCGTTTTTCGAATTTTGTTTTAATTTTAATTTTCAAGAGTTTCCTTTTCTAATATTGTTTTCTGAAGTTCGCTGCGTAAAAGCAATATTTTCCCAACTAAGAATATACCGATATTTATCGCTATTAGCATTTCTGTACTTGCTATTATAATAATGCTATTAAAATTGTATAGATTTCATAATTACATGGATCTTTTTTGTGGGTTTTTTTAAATTAAAAAAAAAAATGCTGTGTTTAACAAAACGTTATTTTTTAAAATCATGTTTGATATGGAGAGTCTCTAAAGAAATATTAGTTTACATTTATAAGGCTCGGATTTATATAATTATTTAAAGCTGGTTAAGTATAATTTAACGAAATCTATAATAGAGTATTACACAGTATGTATTTTAGCTATGGAAATACTACTAAATGTAATATTTAAAATTTGATCGAAAACAATCTTCATATTTGTATTCACAAGCAATAATCTAAACTTTTCCGCGGATATGAAAATAAGTAGAGCATTGTAATGAAGACTTACACCAGATATCAGATTATTCCACCAATTTATTACATATTACGTGAAAATGTAAATAAAAATTTAAAGTTGAAATTGAAAGGAATACAGTGAAATATTGTAAATAATTGAATCTTTTATGATTTTTTCTTATGCTGAAAAAAAAAAAAATCCTTCAAGAGAATATTTATTTTCATAAAAATAATTATTAGTAAATAATTGTTTTAATGATATTATTAATTAATAAAAATGAACTAATTATTAAAAAAATGAATAATGAACAGTAATAAATAAATAAATAAATAAATAAATAAATAAATAATTAAAATATTTTGATTTTTGGAAATTGGGTTTTTCACATATTGCACAAAAAAAGTAAATGACAGGGGGTATATTATATTTATTGACTGTATTTTTATCGATGCAATTATTTTATTACAATAAAAATAAAGACAATTATTTGACGAAATAATATTTAATACTCTCAAGGGCCAAAGGTTGACATTGGTTGAAAATGTAGATATCCACAAAACATGAAACTAAAATATTTTCCTATAATTGTGTTGAAATGGCATGAGTTGCAGGATTTTTTGTTCGAAAATGATGTCTTTTAAAAAAGGTATCCAACTGCAAACTTTTTTTTTATTGAAATTACTTCCTTTACAATAGATTTTCATTCGTCTTATACTGATGAGATTATACGCATGATTTTAAACATGGCACTTCACATGTTCAGAGTTTTTAAACGCAAGAAGGTTTTGTTAGAGAAAATTACGTGATAAAATTACGTAAAAAAATCCCATACGATCGTTTCAAGGATTCCTGGATCCCCTTCCTCAGTGAGAAAAATAAAATAAAAAATAATAGCATAAAATGGTTTCGAAGAACCCCTCGGTTATAGCCCCGTGTACTGGCTTATGGACTGATTGAAAAGGCTGAAACCAGGGTTTATATATCCTAAAGAAATGACGTAATTGACCAGAACTAACTGAAAAAGAGTCACTGCGCAGGATCCCTCTACATTGGTGAAAGAAAAGGGGTGCTGGCCAAGGCGGAAGTATGTTTATGAATATAGAGAGCTTCATAAAAGTCTAGATCAAAAACTGGGTTACATTTTTTAATAATTTTAGCCTCTGGATAATTAAACTGGTAGTTGGAATTCCAACAATGTTTCGCTATTTTAGATTTCTCAAATTCCTGCTTTCTAACGTAATTCTGGTGTTCTTTCAACCTAATTCTAAGTGCACGCTTCTTCTGCCCAATGTAAGAGAAGCCGATCTCACAAAAAATTCTGTAAATGTCCTAGGTATTATGGTCGTCAATAGGATCTTTAAGATTGGAGAAATAAATTTTATTGGCCAAACCAATAAAATTTCTTTCTCCAATCATTTCCAACATCACATCGGGACAATCTCCAACAATCCTTTCTGAAGATCTGATTTACCTCAGGATATATTAAGCAATTCTCCAAATTCATTCTTGTAATTCAACGTCCAGGATGCGTTTTGAGCCAATTTATACACACGTTATAAAAACTATTTTTAATGACATGTACACGGCTCTGTTCTGAGATTGAAGGCAACGTGTTGTGTGGAGAGATACTGACAAAAGTACAATATTGTGTGAATCAACAAATGTCAACATTTCTACTGTAGTAATGTGGGAGGTGTGACAATCAAGCATCAGCAACATTACACCTCTTCGTGTATGCGGAACAAAATTATTTTTGGCTGCCTGAAAAAATAATGAACTGCTAATATATGCAGATTTTAAGATATATAAAGAACTGCTCCAGGAGGCATTCCATCTTTATATTCAATCTTTTAATTTTTACCGTTTATCACACAAATTGGTGGGAGAAAGCATCCTTCAGCGTTATAACAGGCTATAAGAGTGACGGATTTGCCTTTTTGGGACGAAGGTAATATGAAAACCTCTTTCAAGCACTTTTTGGCTAAAATTAAGACAGAGAGATTGTTCAAATGTAGTCCAGGCTTATCCATGTTAAAAAAGTTCGAAGATTTATAAAATATCAGATTTTTTTCAAAAGTGCCATGAAGTTGTTTGAAGTAGGCATCTATTTCTACACGATTCATATCTTTTCTTCTCGCAAGGGATACACCTTCAGCTTTTCTTAGTGATATATCAGAATGACGACTTGGGAACAGACTTAGCCAAACATACACAGCCTTTCACTTTGATCAGTAAAACGGTACATTATATCCAGGTTTTTGGAATATTGAAAAGCGATAATTCTCAAATCATCTTGAGTAAATGGGGATCTTTGTTTCTGCATTCATTTAACGTGATTTACTAATCTTTTTTCGTTTTATTTTGAAATATCGGACCAGGGCCCATGCTACCTTTATTGGCATTTTTAATCTTCAATCGGCACCCCAAAGTCTTGCGTGGAATGTGAAATGCTCCAAACTCTCCTTCTACCGAATATGTTCCCGTTTGCACATGCACAGCCTCCATCGCCTTAGACAAATAATTTTGGCTCCAGGTTTCTCGGTTTGAAAGAGGCTTTCTTATGTATTTATTCGGCATATTGAAAACCGAAGACAAAAATACATCGTTCAGTTCTATTATACTATGATTATTGAAAAATTTATATTAATTAATATTTAAATAATTATATCAGTTAACATAATTTTAAACATGTTGTAATCTGTTCTGATGTGCACTAGATGACGCCTTCAGTGCCCTGAAATCACCCACTCCTGGACAGCCAACCTTTCGGTATAGGAAAAATATTATCTGGCCTCGATCCAGCAATTCGGCAGTTTGATGTTAGCCGCAATGCACGTATGACGGTCAGATCATGGATCCGTCAATAAATATTTCAATCTTAATGCATCCAGCTTAGTTTACTAATTAAAATTAAACTACATAGATAGCATTCCTTCAAAACATAAAAGTTATATAATTATTTTAAATATAATTATATTTAGTTAAAATCCTCACTCCGTATAATTTTGAAATATTGATTAAAGGTTATCATCTCTCCTCGATTTGTTGTGGCCATCTATCCTGAAAATAAATGATTAGGACGACATTACGTTTTTGTACGGCTTTGTTTCAGGCTTAGAAGCAAATATTTGATTATATACGTGCCTTTAAAGTCCGTATAGTAAAAGGATATGTAACGAACGCACTGCAAAACATTCAGATACCTAACTCAAGAAAAATATTCAACAACTAAAAAATTAAAATTTCACTTACTTTTTATAAATGAAAAACACACCTGCACGTGGCAATGAATGAACTCGTTGGACTATTCCCTACGAACAAAGTTTATGCTGCCATCTATGATCAAGCTTTGGGAATATCTAGACAGACCATCATCCTAGAGATACTCTATACCGGGTGTTTCAAAATTATGTGTCAGAAATGTAAAGGCACGTAGACGGGACCTCAGTAAGCAGATTTCGTATAGAAATATGAGTGTGGAAATGCAGCGTTGAGGAGGTAGAGATCTCTGTTAAATTCAGTGGATAAAAGCATTTCGCCGGCTTGAAATGTTATTCTCCGCACAGATTTCGAGCAACGTACGTCGTTACGCCAATACGGTTTCCGACATTTGATATCCTAGTCTTAACAATACCCGCGTATATGCGTCACTTTATTTCTTACTTGTGTTGTATTTGTTTTTAGTTATTTTTTCTATTAATGGAGGTGGTATTTCTGAAGACTATACATAGTTACATGCAACTATTTATTAATTCTGTAGTTTAATACTATTGTTTTTTTTTAGTTTTGGAAGTCCTAGTATGTAAGATTGAATTTAGAACTAATGAAAGCAAAGAGCTTCAGTTACAATAAAATTTGTATTTTATGTGCTTTATGATAATACTTTAATTACAAAAATTCAAAAAGAAAAAAATGAAATTCCTACACCAAAGAATTAATTTCATACATAAATTTTAAAATGTTCTTTATTACACGTATTTAAGAAATATACCCTAAGCTCTTATAATTAATTAGTGTTTGACATAATATCGGAAGTAAAATATAAGTTTTTATTTTAAACAAAAATATATAAGCAGAAATATTCATATATTGAGAGAACAAAAAATCACTTATTTTTCCAGAAATTCATGAAAGTATGTATCTTTTCCTAACCTTCAAAAGATATTCTTAAACTAAAATTAGAAATCCTTACTCAGTGATTCTTTCCTTTTCATACATCTTCTGATAAGCCTGATTTAAGACTCACTGAAAGTTTTCAAATTTAAAACGGTTGTCTTATCAAGAAAAAGGGTGTTTTATGGAGTAAATGAAAAATGTATATTTTATAGAAAACTAAAATTTCTGCGTTTGTCTATTTTTACAGCATTTTCATCGCATATGATAATATAATTAACTTTGTCTTGTCTTTATTTATTCGTCTCTGTATTTCAGATTTTCTTTCGTTTCTAAAATATTTTTGCGAATAGAAAAATCCATAGAGATAAAACATAACTCCCATACAAAGTTTAGAATATAGGCTGATAAACTGTAAATTATGACTACAGAAAGAATTCAAAATAAAAAAATTATTTTTGTAAGGTATCTACAACATATAAGGTAATTCGGGGAAGACGCCACATATAAGGATGTTTTGCTTAGTAGAGACAAAATTGAAGTAATAAGATAAATAAAAAATATACCACCATGCTCTTTAATAGTTAATTTGTTATGCATACTCATTACTTACCTTCCCAGTGTTTAAATGATTCAGAAATTTAATGTTAAACAAACTCGTGTAATTGTGCACGTACCCCCATATATACGAGGAGGATGCCACCTGTTATGGTGAAGATGCCACACCAGAGAAAATAAGAAAAATAAGACTAATATTGGAAGATTACCTTTGACTTAGCAATAACTATGTTAAAAAAAAAACAAATCTGTAAACTAAAATCCTTTTTTTAATTTACTTTGCTAACACTAATAATGGCACAAGCCTGCACAACATTTCATTTAGTGCAAATGATCACCATTGCAATCTTCGTGGACCCATTTCTTGTATTTGATGCACTGAATCCAACCACACTTAAGACTTTTTTTAGCGTAAAAGTATCCTTTACACACAGTACAAAAATCACCATTATTATCCTCATCAAAACTATGACCACTGATATCCAGAGGAATTTCTTCACATGAAGAAAACGTGCTTACACGTCTCTTTTACTTCTGATTTTTTGGAGGTTTCCTTTTATTTATTTTACATTTATTTACCTTTTCTTTTATCTTTTCTCGCATAGTTTTTCTTCTCTCTGATGAATTTAAGACCTGTATTATTTGTTAATACATGGAAATTATTCCAGAGAGAAACATTCGCCTTGAATACAATATTTCAAATGAAAATAAAATTTCAATGTAATTGCTATATGTAATTGTAAAGTGCGCTATACTAATGGCCCGGGTTCGAGTCCCGGCATGGAATCTTTTTCACTATGTTGTCCTTTGCGCCTCTTAAGCAATTACTTTGAAATTTGATTTTCATTTGAAATACTCTATTATTTGTTTCTTACGCCCAGATGGTTTGGGTTTTCTGATCTGAGCAATAGGACTGATTGCTTCCAGACAAGAAATACCTTTTTCTCTGCTGGTGGAAGCAACTGCTGGTAACAATCCACTGCCACTAGATCTGCTGTTGGAAGAAACTGCTGGTGTAGGTCAGCATGATTTGTTGGTGGAATCAACTGCTGGTGTAGGCCTATTGTCACATTAGCTGCTTGTAGAAGCAAGAGCTCTATCATTAATTGAATCCTCAAAGATATCAAACGCATGTTCTGGAATTGCTTGTGGGTAATAGGGATAAATCCCAATAACTGAAAACCCAGAAGTGCCATTTACTACTACGGCTGCCTTGCTCCAAGCTGTATTCAGAAGTGATCAGAACTGAAGTCTTGAGAGTTTATGATGTGGATTGCTGTGTGTGTGGATCCAGGTTTTCAGGGCTTGTCGCCAATATGTTTTTAATTGTTTGAAATATGAGTGATCAAGTGTCTGTAAGTACTGGGTAACGTGATTTAGAAGACACAAAATAATTAATTATTTTTGGTGTTCATTTTAGCTTATTTCTGAACCATGTTGCGTCTTCCCCCAAGTACAGGGAGAAGATGCCACACGCACTTATTTACGTATTGCTACAAGATTATGACCGCTTCTGCTTGCCTTGTGTGAGTCACAGAATATGGAACTCACTTATATTGCTTATATCTCATATAAAACTTAACATCCTTTTATAGACTTTACATATGAGCAACAGAATATTATAAGGGCTTTACTCACAAATGTTCACAAGATCGAAAAATAACGGCGATTAAAGGCGACAAATCAAGATAAATTCACAAACCACGTGCACACTGGGACAAGAATAGTGACACAAGCCGGTCATTATTTGCATATGTTAACACATAAAAGTACTAGGAACAAGCTTGCGTCTTCCCCCAACTTGCGTCTTACCACGTATTACCTTATCAATAATGAACAGAGTACAAACTACATGAAAAAAACATATGAAAGAGTTAGTCTTTCAGTTGCAAAGGGATTCTGTTTCTAAAATGCTGAAGTGATTCAAAGTCATCAGAATTTATGAATAAAATTATTTGAAATTAAACAAATTCGTTTTGAAACATACATTATAAAAGTAAAATTTTATTAAAAAATTATGGGTGCATTTTATCATTTGGGAAATGTAAGTTGAGCGTCATATTTAATGTATGACCGTCTTTTGAAGAGTTAAGAGTTCAACAGCAAACAAACACATTTTTGACATTTTGAAGTCCATTGAAGCAGGGATTACTTTAGGGCCTATAGCTACAATGTCTGTCGCCTCGAAAGATCCTTTATTTCCCTTGCAGAAATAATTACACAAACTAGATATACAATTTCGTCAACATACAAGGACGAGGTAGCACAAGGAAATTTACAACGTCAGATAATTACAGCCGGGAGCTCCGCGAAGAGACAACAGGAGCCGAAACCAGACACCTCCTATGCTTTAAGGCGATTAGAGATGTGGTGCCTTAACCACTCGGCCACGGAGTCCAGTCAATCGGGTTAAAAGGCGAAAATGCACTTTATATACAGAAACAAATGTCTTTATATGTGTAAATATCAGTGTTATTGTCAATGTGAGTTCAATTACATAACTTTTAGGATTATGCAACATCTGCACTAGAAATTGTATTATCGCAAAATAGGAAATAAATACGTGTAGGATGATATGAGTACTTTCCTTTTATCGATAATGTGAACATTAATAGTTGTTTTTATCGATGGAAATTTAAATTAATTCGTGTACTTGTTTTGACATAAAAAAAATCCGGTTCTTGAAAATTCGAATAGTGCACGTCGCACACCGATACGAAAACCTGTTCTCTCTTTATGAATTTTTGAAATGTCAATAGATATAAAAAAAACAGTGGCACTCCGGGAGTGCCAATAGAAGTGAAAACCAATAAAAGGGAAAATTTTAAAAAATCCGGAAAATTTGGATAAAAAGTCGAAAAATCAAACAACCGAGAATTTGGCGCAGATGTGATATACGAACCAGGTTTGGCGCGATTTTTTAACGTCAATTTGGCGAAAGCCCGTTTTCCAATGCCAGTTGCAATATATATTTTAAAATTTTTTTCTATTGTTTTAAAAAGTAAACAACAATAAATAAACGATAATTTCATCAATAACTATAGAACAAAACAATTGTACAATTTAAAAAAATAAAATAAAAGTAAATGAACAATTTATTAATTAATAAGCAACAGTAGCCGGGTAACCTTGTAAAATAAAGTAACGCCATATTGGTGTCAATTAGGTACCCAAGTGCGTATCTGACATCTGTCCCCGTATTTTATCTTCCGTAATCGAAATTCCCGCCAATACTATTGGTCATTGACCAGACCATCAACACGATAAAATACAGCGTTATCGGTTTTTAGTTACACGAAATAGGTAGGTCACGAATACGGTATAATTCATTTTAACTGGCGAAAAACAAAATAATAATTTGTTTTACCAAATTTTGTTTTGGTGAATTTAAATATTTCTGCAAGTATGTTAACATTTCTTTATAAATAATTGCGCTTATGCTTTTGCTGTATTTAAAACCACTACCATATTAATATAAATATCGCTATAGTTTGATGCTAAAAATTTCTTTGCAGGGAAAGCGCAAATTTAAAAGATGACGATGGGAAAGTAGTTCCGGCTTAGATGTGGAAAGCGCAAATTTAAAAGACTAGCAAACCCCGCGGCTTTGCTCAAGTAATATTTGAAATATGCCAAGTGATATTTATATGTCTAATTTTTATTAAAAGGTACTAACTAAATTTTTATTTTATTAAAAGGTAATATTTTATTTTATTAAAAGGTACTTATTACTTTTAGGAATAATTAAAAAAATTACTATTTAAAACACAGTTTGATTAAACATCATTGTTACACTGCAGAAGGCAGATGTGAGCTTAAATTAATAAAACGAAATAAAACTAAATAAGTAATAATTTAGAAAATATTTTGAAACTTTTATGCTCAATTAATACGCTCATTTCAGTATTCATTTGAAATTTTGAATTTTTTAGAAACCATCTTCTTACATCTTAAAATTAACTATCATGTCAAATTCCAAGTCCTACCACCTCTCTCAACATAAAGGGCTATGTTGAAATAGGAACTGCCACCATTAATTTGCCAACATTAATTTTGAAATTGGTTTGTTATTTCCTAATATTCCACAGAAACGTAATTTAGAAAGCTTTTAAAGGCCTTTTTTAAAGCGTTTGTTGTTTCTGTAAATCCCAGGTGGTAGAATCATCGGCATAAAATATAGCCTGTATAGGATCAGAGACTGTTACCATTGATTCGCAACTATTACATTTATATTTGGTTTATATTCCCTGAAATTGCGTAGAAATCGTAAATTAGGACTTTTTTAGAATGCTTTTCGCACCTCCCCTTCACTTCACCACTTTTTAATTCGAATTTATTTTCGACAGTCCTTCGAGGGCAT
This sequence comes from Maratus speciosus, assembly GCA_963932465.1. NCBI lineage: Eukaryota > Metazoa > Arthropoda > Arachnida > Araneae > Salticidae > Maratus > Maratus speciosus. The sequence goes on from OZ010789.1 coordinate 438,193,521, forward strand.
TTATATTTTATAAGTAACAATCATGCCATATTTAAAGTTTCTAGCCTTTTCAGTATCACAGAAATCGCAATTTAGAAAGCTTTTAGCTACTGCAACCCTCTGGTGGTAGTGGCACAGACATAAAATATAGCTTATGTTTGAGCAGGTTCTATCACCAACAATTTATTATCATTATTTTTTTAATCGGTTTGGTATTTGATAAGATTACATAAAAATTGTAATTTATAACGCTTTTCGCTCACTTCATCTTTTTAAATTTGGAATTTTCTTTCGACAGTTCATAGAAAGCAGTTGCATCTTGTAAGTAAATAACATGCCATACTTCAAAGTGTTAGACCCTTCAGTTATGCAAAAAACGCAAATTAGAACATGTTTTGCTTTTGCAACCCTCAGATGTTAGTGACAGCAACATAAAATATAACCTATGTTATAGCTGGGACTGTCACCATTGATTTGCAACCTTTACTTTTGAAATAGCTTTGGAATTTCTTGAGATTGAGTAGAAATCGCAATTTAGAACGTTTTTAGAAAGCTTTTCGCGCATTTTCACCCCTTTTTAAATTTCCAATTTTTTCGAAACTGTTCATAAAGATCATTTATGTGTAATAAATATGTACCTTGCCTAATTTTAGGTTGCTAGCCCCTACCGATCACAATAATCGAAATTTGGAGTGCTTTTTTGCCCTTGCAACGTCTAGGTGATAGTGATACCGACTTGAAATAGCATCTATGTTAGAGCAGAGGCTGTCAGCATCAATTTCTTACCATTACTTTTGAAATCAGTTTGATTTTTCCTGAGATATTGGTGACAAATCGGCATTTAGAAGTTTTTAGAACGCTTTTCGCTCATTTTGTTCCTGCATCTCCTCTGGGGTAGTGGAAACAGATATAAAATATAGCCTATCTTAGAGCAAGATCTGTCACCATCATTTTAACACCATTATATTTGAAATCGGTTCAGTATTTCCTGAGATTGCATAGAAATTGCAATTTAGAACGTTTTATTCAACGCTTTTTGCACATTTTCACCCCTTTTAAATTTCGAAATGTTTAAGAACTGTTCTTAGAAATCCTTTATACCTAATAAGTAGCTGATACTTCAAATTTCATATTTCTAAGCCCTTCAGTAACGCAAAAATCGCATTTTTAGAAGGTTTTTTGCTCCTGCACCCCCTTTGGGGTAGTGACACCGACATAAAACATATCCTATCTTGGAGCCAGCGTTGTCACCATCATTTTGACACCAATATTTTTTAAATCGGTTTGGTATTTCCTCAGATTGTGTGGAAACTACCATTTAGAACGTTTTTTAGAACGTTTTTTGTGCATTTTCACCCCTTTTAAATTTCGAATTGTTTAAGAACTGTTCTTAGACATCATTTATATCTTATAAGTAAGTAATATTCCAAATTTCATATTTCTAGGCCCTTCAGTAACGCAAAAATCGCATTTTTAGAACGTTTTTTGCTCCTGCACCCCGTTTGGGGTAGCGGCACCGACATAAGATATAGCCTATGTTCTAAGTTGGACTAACACCATCATTTTGATACCATTACTTTTGGAATCGGTTCGGTATTTCCTGAGATTATGTAGAAACTACCATTTAGAACGTTTTTTAGAACACTTTTTGTGCAGTTTCACCCCTTTTAAATTTCGAATTGTTTAAGAACTGTTCTTAGACATCGTTTATATCTTGTAAGTAACTAATATTCCAAATTTCATATTTCTAGGCCCTTCAGTAACGCAAAAATCGCATTTTTAGAACGTTTTTTGCTCCTGCACCCCCTTTGGGGTAGTGGCACCGACATAAGATATAGCCTGTGTTCTAAGTTGGGCGAACACCATCATTTTGATACCATTACTTTTGGAATCGGTTCAGTAGTTCCTGAGCTTACCTCCTACAAACAAACATTTTTTCCCTCTTTATAATATGAGTATAGATGACGATGGGAAAGCGCCTTCAATAATGAATACCAAAATGCTAGCATGTCGGTTACGTTACAGTGTCTCGAAATCAGTGATTTTTCTCCATCTCAAAAAAATCTCAACGCGCCTAAAGAAGTTTTCACTTCAAAAATATTATATGATGATATAAAAATGATATGATATAAAAAAGCTGTATAACTGGATTTTATATGAAGTGGAAGAAACTCATTCAATGGCACATATCGTTTTATGCAATATGCCTCAAGATTTCACCAAATATACCCAATTTTGAAGGAAATCGTATATGGCAGTGAAAAGGATATTATGTTCATGCAATGGGAAATGTTTAACATGAAGATAAATGTCTGAAATCCGTCTTTTGTGAATAACACCAGAAGTTTTATAAAACAATTGTGATAAATTTGCGTGATACATCACAATTCATCGTGGATGAAAACAGTTAGTTTATTAAAAAAATTTCATATATAAAATATTATATTAATTTTGTAATGGAATAATGAACAGATATTACAGACTACACAGTATTAGTAAATTCAATTTGCAGCATCAAAAGTTAATTGTTTTAGTTCAAAATAAAGGAACTGCTGCAAAACTAGCTGTGTTAAAGTAAAGTCACTCTAAAAGATTTGAACTCTATGAGAAAATCATTAATAATTCAGCTCTACTGACAGCATAATTTACGTTAAGTTTTTGTAAATTAAATACAGTTAAATACTGCAGTCTAGTTTAACTGGATTTCAATGTTAATTAAAGAACTTTTCAAAGTTGAATTATTTAATTTGGCCTTTGAATTACGTTATAAAATTCAGTTTAATAGTCTTATCAGGGGTACTTATATTTTTGTACAGTAAAAATTCAGTCATATTTTTTATTCATAACATATTATATAGAAAAATTTACTGAGATATCCATATTCCACAGACACTCTTTGAGAAAACAAAATCGTTTGTAGTTATTTTATTTTCAATTTTCTCACGGAAAATCAAAATTGTGAAAACTACTTTTATGTTTTTATGTAGTTGTTAATCGATAATATAAATCTGATATTGTATATTTTTGTCACTTTTCTCTCTTCCACATTCGTATTTTCCATGAAGTTGATTAGATAGTTTAAGGCAAAAAAATTCATAAGAGATTTTTTTAAATTTTTCTTTTCTGTTTATCTATTTGCTTTTTTTAACCATTAAGTACTTGTTATGATCTTGTAAGTAATTAACTATTCTTTACATCTAAAATCAACTAGATATTTAATTCTTAAATGAAATAAATAGCTAATGCAAATCATTATTTCTCATGTTTATTCGATCTACATATATTAGTAAATAAAAGCCTAGATACGCTAACAAGGAGTGCAGTTTAACTTTATAAAAAATTTGCAGAAATTTCTATTGCAAGTTTGACATTGATAAAAATAGGGAAAAAAAACTAAGATGCTAACATTTATTTTGATATTTTTGACTGATTTCTATTATCGATGACTATTTATTAGGGTGGAGTGAAAATGACCGAAAAAAAAAAATTCGAATTTTTTCTTCAGATAAAAAGTTGCCTTTTGGCACACTGAATATAAGGTTAAATTTTCATTTCATTTGGAATTCATCTTTAGGGCTCTACCAACTCTTAAAGACTTGCCATTTATACGTGAAAAAACAAAATTTCACTATGTAATATAAATTATATATATATATTTTTTTTTTTTTAACTAAATTTCTGTTTCCAGTAAAAAAACCCAGAAATGATTAATTAAAGTATTACTTGTGAACAATCGAAGTGTTGTCGTGTTTAACTCCTTAAATGGTCAAGGTAACCTTAAAATATGAATTTCATTGTCGCAAAGAAGATAAAGTAAAAGCACAATAATTAGACTATTTATTAGGGTGGAGTGAAAATGACCGAAAAAAAAAATCGAACTTTTTCTTCAGATACATCTAAAAAGTTGCCTTTTGGCACACTGAATATAAGGTTAAATTTTCATTTCATTTGGAATTCATCTGTAGGGCTCTACCAACTCTTAAAGACTTGCCATTTACACGTGAAAAAACAAAATTTCACTATGTAGTATAAATTATATATATATATATTTTTTTACTAAATTTCTGGTTCCAGTAAAATAACCCAGAAATGATTAATTAAAGTATTACTTGTGAACAATCGAAGTGTTGTCGTGTTTAACTCCTTAAATGGTCAAGGTAACCTTAAAATATGAATTTCATTGTCGCAAAGAAGATAAAGTAAAAGCACAATAATTAGACTATTTATTAGGGTGGAGTGAAAATGACCGAAAAAAAATGACCGAAAAAAAAAATCGAACTTTTTCTTCAGATACATCTAAAAAGTTGCCTTTTGGCACACTGAATATAAGGTTAAATTTTCATTTCATTTGGAATTCATCTTTAGGGCTCTACCAACTCTTAAAGACTTGCCATTTACACGTGAAAAAACAAAATTTCACTATGTAGTATAAATTATATATCTATTATATATATAAAATCCAAACGGAAATTTCGTTCCGAACGCCGAGATTTCGAGTTCTACCGCATGGATTTTTACGGAACTTATACCGTTAGATAGGTATCGTTTCAGGGAAGGTTTTAAGCTATAACACATCACTCTACCTAGATTAGTTATAGAATGATTACGGAAAATTCTGTTATTTTGGACTTTGTTACTTCATATTTCCTTAAATATCTGGGCTCCTATTGGTCGTAGAGCTTAGATCTCGCGCCAAAAGTAGCTCCGAGGCACCCAAGCAAACTTTTCCCCGCGATTATTTTGCCGTCTTCCGATTTCCTCTGACTCTATTAGGGGGCCGCGTAGTGCCCCTTTAAAATATTTTTCGTAGTAATTTCAGCAATTATCTTAAATTATTTGGTTAAGACCGCCACCCTCCCGATTCATGTATCTACGGAAAGGTTGCATGAAGGAGTTTCGTTCAGATACGCTTTCGTTAAGAATAGAGTGCGCTCCCTGGTGGTGAAATGTGGAACTAATATAACGCGATATTGTTAAAATTAGGAAATCTGACAATGCGATCTGTTTTAAACTTTGAGATAGTTCATAACACATAATCTATTATCTATCTACCTTTATGTATATATATATAAAAGATTATATAATATTATATAATTTTTTATGTATATATATATATAAAAGAAAGTCTGAATTTTGTATTAATCAACGCGCAGCCCGAACTACTGAACCTAAAATCAGGAAATTTGGGGTAAAAATACTTCTTATGACATAGAGTGCAGCTAAGGAAGGATTTTCTAAAATTCCACCCCTAAGGGGGATAAAAAATAGAACGAATTTTTAAAAAAATCCTTAAAAATCTGATTTTATAGTTATTTTTCAACTGATGACATATTTTAGTGTATTTTTGTATGCTGAATTGAATGGTACTAACCAAATTCTTTTAAGTCCAATAGTTCGTGAGATATTTAATATTTTTCTAATTTGGCGATGTATTTGGCGCCAAAGCTTCAAAATATCGAACATTACAAGTGATAATTCATCCATATTCATTCATATTGTACATCCGTTACTGTAGCAACGGAAGAAATTCAAATTAAATCTTTTTGTTAATTCTTTTGATTAAAGAATTAAAACGGCTATATGAACTTCAAAAAAAAAAAAAAAAAAAAAAAAAAAAAAGCCTTGAAGAAAAGAAGAAAAATATTGATTTTATTTAAAATACAAGGAAGCGATCCACTGAGAAATTAACATTATAAAACGAAATATTAAAAAAATGAAAGCAATGCATGTGCGACTTAAAAAAATTTTGGTACTTACATCCGGGCCATGTCAGATGCAAGACAATTTCACTAATTACAGCAACCCTTATTTTTCATCCATTTGATAGTTTATTTATTACAGTTTTAAATTTATTTTATTATTACATTTTTTTTTTAAATTATAGTTTATAGTATGTAGTTTTATGTTATATATTTTATTTATTGATTTACTTTAAACAATTTGCCCTTTTTAACAAGGTTATGTGCTTAAGAAAGTTAAATTACTGTTTTGAACGTAATTGGCAAACGATAAACAAGATTGTCAGTTGTCAAACATTTTTGGCGATCTATCTCATGGTCCAGATTATATGTAAGTACCATTTTTTTTCAATGGAAGAAATTGGAATTGAAATAATACATCGCGATTTATCGTTTGCTCCTGGATAAGAAGAAAAAAATGGTTATTTTTATGTCAGCCGTGTGTAGCGCGCCATTAGCATTTTTAAAATTGCCAATAGCAGTAGTTACATTTCGCGTATGTAAATTAAAAACAATTAAGTTGTGGCATTATTTCCTATTATTGTTTTACTTTTCAGTTTTTCAATGAATTTAGCGTAAGGCATGTATTTTAAATGAAATGAGTGAAATGTTTATATTTTGAATGAAAATAATAAAATAAGAATAAGGTATGGAAACAATTTTTGTCGATTTATTACTTGCGCCCGGCTAACAAACTTATCACAAAAGCCATATATTCACCTTTCTTTGGGTAGTTGTTCATGGTATTCCTGGTTAATCTTCCGTAATCGGAGGCCTCGCCAATCGGTGTATTAGCTACAATGTTGAAAGCATCGTTTACGTATGAAACGAAAACTTCACGACGAATTCTATTACAGAAAATCGTATTATCATCATCTACTACATATTTAAAATGGAAAATTGAATTTTATTCCGATTTTTTATAATATTTTGATAGGATACGCCACTATTATATTGTTTTTGGAACGGGTTTTGTGTATACACAGTGTTCTACTTTGCTTAGTTATAGAGATAAAGGAAAAAGTTAAAAAATTAAGTGAACCTTATTATTAAAGGTTAGCCTTTTAAAAAAATTCTATTGAACAGATTTTGATCCAAGTGGCACTATTACACAACTTTTCAGGAATGGCCTTAGTATATAACATTTCATTATATGTTGCTTAGTTATAGAGCTATTGGAAAAGTTACAGAGAAAGGTGAACGCAATTATTAAATATGCATCTACTGTAATTATATAAAATGCAAATTTGTGTTTCCTTCCACCCGTTTATAATTTGAGTTTTGCTGGATGTATTTTGATGGGAATTACCAAAGTTAGTTACATAATTTTTTGAGGATGATTAGTACTTCTTGCATGTATGGTACTTTTCTGTAGCGAAGTTTTCTTCAGGGTTATTGTTTTTTCTGAAGCGCAAACTTAGCAACAAATCAGATTGCAAGAGAAAGTTCCAAAACTAGGTGAACCCGATTGCGAAAGATTACCTTTTATTTAAAGTTCCACTGAGCGTATTTTAATCGGAGTTGCACAATTAGGTAATATTTCAAGGATTGTTTCAATATTTAACATATCATCCTACATTTTTAGTTATGGAGCTATGAGGAAAGTCCTCAGTGGTGTAGTTGTAAAAAAAGTAGGATAAAATCTACAGGCAGAGGGTATATACTAGAGAGTATATATGTTATAGCTATGAAGAGTGTGTAGAGTTTCTAAAAAATTCCAGAAGGTCTACGGCGTATAGCCTACGCTGTATTCCTGAAAGTTCTACAATCACGTGAACGCGATTATGAAAGATATATTTAACTATCTACTCCACATATAAAATACAAAAAGCAATTTCGGTCCGACCACTTATAACTTGTGTTCTTTTGAATGGATTTTGAGAAGACTTGCATTGTAAGTAAGATAAATTTTCAAGAAAGGGTTTAGTATATAACACATATCATTCTACGTTGCTTAGTTATAGAATTATGTGCACGAGTTCTTTAATCAGTGAACCCTATTTGGAAAGGTTAGCCTTTTTAAAAGGTTCTACTGAGTTGAGTTCGATGAAACTTGCACTGGTTGTTAGATAACTTTCAGGAAAGGTTTAGAATATAACACATATTGTTCTACATTGCTTTGCCATTGAATTATAGGTGAATGCTCTATAATCTGGTGAACCCGATTATAAAGAATTAGTTTTATTAGAAGGTTCTACTGAAAGGATTTTGATAAGATTTGCATTTTTAAATTTCCAGGGATGATTTTAATATGCTACATATTGTTCTTCCGTTCTTTTCCATATTCAATTGTAAATAATCAACTAAAGGATTTGCTTCTTAACAGTCCAAATTTTGTCTGAGACATTAGAAGATATAAAACCATAATGGCGTTCATATTGTTTTCAGCAATGCGGTATATCATTAGAGATACATGTATATATTGCTATAAAACACAAGATCAAATACACCGATATATTTAGTTTGATTAAAGTTTCGTTCGTAGAAACTGACCAGCGTAGCGGGCGAAGGCTGCTAGTATATATATATTTTTACTAAATTTTTGGTTCCAGTAAAATAACCCAGAAATGATTAATTAAAGTATTACTTGTGAACAATCGAAGTGTTGTCGTGTTTAACACCTTAAATGGTCAAGGTAACCTTAAAATATGAATTTCATTGTCGCAAAGAAGATAAAGTAAAAGCACAATAATTAGACTATTTATTAGGGTGGAGTGAAAATGACCGAAAAAAAATTCGAATTTTTTCTTCAGATACGTCTAAAAAGTTGCCTTTTGGCACACTGAATACAGTAAACTCTGTCTAAGGCGGAATCGGTCGGGACTGAGAAAATTTTCCGCGGTAGACAATATTCCGGCTTATGCAAAAAAAACCCCACCCCACAAAAAAAAAAAAAAAAAAAAAAAAAAAAAAAAAATCCCTTGCCGATGACGTTTTTTTATTGATTTTCCTGACTCGAAAATCTGTTGAAAACTGAAATTCTGAAAGATCCTTTGTCTTTATAAATAAATGAGAAACGCTATTCAATTTCTTAGTACTGCTATAATATATGCGAATTGGATGCTCACACACACAAAAAACAATAAACTTAGAGAATGAGACAGAATGGTATCATGTTGTATTTGAGTACAATCTTAAAGTATAATATATTGTACTTTAGAAAATATATATTTTGATAAATGTGCATTGTACTAGAAATAATAACTTTTAAATGCAGTTTTGTATAGGAAAAAACGGCATAAGCAAGAATTCCTTAAAAATTAAACAGTTTCTGTTCTTTTGAATTAATTTTTTCGAACTGTTACACAATTTAACTAACATGCTCTACATTGAGTATTTGACTTTAAAGTATTTGACATTGAGTATTTGACATTTTTAAAGTTTGACAAACAAAATGCCTTTCATTTTCAAAATTATACTTTTTTCCGCCTTATGCAAAATTTTGGTTTCGGTGGTACCTTAAAATCCTTTCCGTTTTCGCGTTAGACAGATACCGCCTTATGCAGCATGAATTAATGCAATTTTCTATGGGTTCGCCGGGACTTGAAAAATTTTCCGCGGTAGACAGATTTCCGGCTTGCACAGAGTCCGCCTTAGACAGAATTTACTGTATAAGGTTAAATTTTCATTTCATTTGGAATTCATCTTTAGGGCTCTACCAACTCTTAAAGACTTTCCATTTATACGTGAAAAAACAAAATTTCACTATGTAGTATAAATTATATATATATTTTTTTTTACTAAATTTCTCGTTCCAGTAAAATAACCCAGAAATGATTAATTAAAGTATTACTTGTGAACAATCGAAGTGTTGTCGTGTTTAACACCTTAAATGGTCAAGGTAACCTTAAAATATGAATTTCACTGTCGCAAAGAAGATAAAGTAAAAGCACAATAATTAAACTATTTATTAGGATGGACTGAAAATGAGCGAAAAAAAAAAATCGATTTTTTTCTTCAGATACGTCTAAAAAGTTGCCTTTTGGCACACTGAATATAAGGTTAAATTTTCATTTAATTTGGAATTCATCTTTAGGGCTCTACCAACTCTTAAAGACTTGCCATTTATACGTGAAAAAACAAAATTTCACTATGTAGTATAAATTATAATTTTTTTTTTTTTTTTTTTTTTTTACAAAATTTCTGGTTCCAGTAAAATAACCCAGAAATGATTAATTAAAGTATTACTTGTGAACAATCGAAGTGTTGTCGTGTCTAACACCTTAAATGGTCAAGGTAACCTTAAAATATGAATTTCATTGTCGCAAAGATGATAAAGTAAAAGCACAATAATTAGACATAATTTATTTTTAGTTTTCAAATATACATAACAGATAGTTCTCTAAATATGTAGGAAAGGCATTTTTCCTATCATATAGTAATATAATAAAAAGAATGGATACGATGTACTGTAAAATGATCTCTAATTTATATTGGCCTTTGGTATCAAAAGTACGCATTACCTTTCGTGATTTGATTTTCGCTCGCATACATCCGTCCCTTGCACTCCTACAACCACGAATGATGCTTCAGTAACTAATTTCCCGCTTCTTTAAACTATTTTCAACTGCTTGAATATGACACGGAAACTTGGAGAATAAAGAGAACTTTTTATGAGGCGTTTGAGCTCTATCTTGACATTCTATTAAGAATGGGGGGTGATGCGATTTCACATTCTTGCCTGTCAGTAATTTTAACATAGCCTATAGCACTAAAGTTCAATATTGGAATATGTCTTATTGTTGAACACTTCATCTCCCTTGCCTTCAATAGTCTTCTGAATCAAAGCTCTCGAACATGGTTTCTTTCGTCAGTTATCATTCCTAGTAAAATGTTTTCTGGATGACAAAAGTATGCGTTTCATTGAATAACGGGATCGACAATCTTCTTTAAATGTTCCCTGAAATAACGATACTTAATTGACTGAGAAGTTAATTGTTTTAAAAAAACATTTTGAGCTCCATTTTTGCAGGAAGAATCTTCTTTAATGGGAAACGTTATAGGTCAAACACTTTCATTACAAATTCAGCCATAATCTTCAGATTTTGGGAAGGATTCTGGTTTCCAATGTACAATCTAAGTACTACATTGGCAGTTATCAACCATCTAGAGTGAGACATCTTACATGGATTGCGATTTACTAGATTTAAGGAGCATTGGCCAGATGAAAATGTTTGACACATGTCGTAAAAATAATTTTGGTCTGTACTTAACTCTCCACATTTCTTTTGTTGGAGACAAGAACAGATTTTTTTTTAAATTCCAGAACTGCCTATTGTTCACATTGATCGAACAATTTTTTGATAGGAACCGAAAAGGCTCATGGGCCTGTAGTTTTTCCATAAACTTCAGAAATTTTATGACACAATGGTAATTTATTTGCGTGAAGGCTGCCATATTAACCACTGCAAGGGACGACTAATCTTTGTTTCATAAAATCTAATAGCACCATCTTAGTGTTTACAGTTGTTCCGTCCCAACCTATAGCCATAAGTTTACCAAGGTTTAAGTTGCTTTCAGTGCAATATTTTGAAATGCTTTCTGCAATATTCTTTCTTGATCCAGAAGGTGGTGTAATGTGTCCCAGATACAGTGAATTTGACCCTTCAACCGTATGTGTTCTTGACTTATAGTTCTTCCATGTAATATATCTCAAATTTTCAATAGTTTCTTTTGTGTTTAAGGGATCGAATAAATTTCTGGTATTCAGAAAAAATGTTGTCTATGATTTGATCAATACGCCTCTGGGAAACTACAATAATTTATGATTTCTTCCAAATTTCTTCGATCTTTTCTCTTAAGATTTTAATTACCTCTGACTTTGGTGGATCTTTACCAGTCCTGCTGCATTTTAATTATTTTCTTGTATAAAAATAATATTTCGTAACATCTGCCATTGTTGGCAAAACAGCTTTATTTAGTTTTGAAAGAGCACCAAATCAGGGATATTCCACTGCACTTCTAGTAATGGTAAACTTGACACACACTCATTTAAAAATGACTCTAAAAATGAGAATAAACAATTTTTAAAACTCAAAAACATGTTTCAAATATTTGAAAATAAAGACTTAAAATTTAAAATAATAAAGGAAATTACACTAAAAATTTTAAATATAAAAATGTCAAACGAAATGACCACACAATACTGTAAATGTACAATTTATGATAAGAACCCGGTGTATAAAACAATGAAAATATAAAGGTCCTGGTAGAGCCCTGAAGGAGTTTTTCAAAATTCGTGAAATTTTGCATGTATATTAGAGGTAATAAAAGGCAACTTTTTGCTGCTTTATAAAATCAAAATTCCAACTTTCATTTTTTCACTCCATCCTACTATTTATATATAATATATATTTTAGAGCATAGATTTATATAAATATTAGGATTACTAAAAGCTATTGTTAATATATATGAAACGTTTTTATCTGTATTTCAGTAATATTATGGGACAGGAATAGATGTGTTACTCATGAACATTGATGAAGTTTTAATTATATATATTTTTTAATAAACACATTTAACTTTATTATACCACTAATGGAATGCAACACACTTTTTATAAAAGTATTTGTTCGTCATTCAGTTTGCTTTCATTTTTCTAATTACAGAAAATAATTACCAACTTTTCTTAGTATGCCTTATCGATCAATTATATAAAAAAATACCAAAGATTGTGGACCATTTCAATTTATTTATTCGATAATTACATGCTAAAGCGTGTAATTATTAATTATAATTTACAGAATCATTAAATAAAAAAATATTGAGGATGGAGAATTTGCATTAATAGAAGTGAAGAAAAAAGAGGAATTCTATAATTTTTCTTTTTAAATGAAAATATAATTTTCATTTTTAACTGAATTATCAGAACAGTTACATTATCCGATAAACATATTTTTCAAGGATCGTGGTTCGAATAAAACACTCCTAATAAAGTCCCGGAATTTTACTTACAGGCGACTTAGACAACTCGGACATTTCGACTTCTCTCAATGTGACCATGATCCACTCCGTTTACATACAGAAAACAGTTTAAATTTCTCATTGTGCATGCTCAGGTACGCTGACATAGTTCTTAGATATCAGCTTTTCGGAAGGTTTTCCTTTCTAGCTATAAAACCATTAATATTGTCAAAATATAATCTAATACTGTTGATAATTGAATATTGTACAAACGATATTTACTACAGTAAATGGTAAAGTTTGTAAAGTCAAAAAATTAATCTATTTGTGTCATATTTTGCTTCTCACTATAACGTTTTATTAAAGTACTTGGAAGTATTTTTAACGAGATAAATGGTTTCTAAAACACTGGAACCGATATAACATAATTATAAATGTCCAAAGTCTGTGGAAGGCTATTCCTAAAACAGAAAATTCAACAATGGAGTCAGGACCAGGTACTATAGGCTATTTCGATGAGTACTTGTAGTGTAACTCAGATGCTACGATTTTTGGCCACCAGTATTTTAGAACGGAAAAATGTGACTTATTTTATGAGTGATATCTCATTAACTGAATAAGGCCAAGCAATTTTTTCAAAAAGAACGATGACCAACAAGCATAGCAGTTATCGGCTATGTGACGTATACTAGAAAAACCCATGGAACCTATAGCTACTTTGAACAATTATATACGTAGGACGGTCAAAAAGGTCCCGTGATAAGTCATTTACAAAATATAAAAAAATAGAACAATACTTTTACCCTATTGGCCTTCAAAATACTTTCTCCTGCATCCACATACTTTTTCCAGAGGTCGTATAACTGTTCAAAACACTCCTTGAATCCATTTTTTGAGGCGTCCTTCAGTAGCTTCGTCGCATTTTCGATCACCTCATCTGAACCCATAAAACGGTGTCCCTTCAATTTTATTTGTAGTCGTAGAAACAGGCAAAAACCCACTGGTGCTAGGTAGTTAGAATAAAGAGGGTGTTTCAGAGTGGTGACACTGTGTCTGGAAACCTAATTTTTCACAATCGGAGCGCGATATGGTGGAGCATTGTCGTGCAAAAGAAACCAATCGTTCGTCGCTCATTTTTCAGGTCGTTTTTGTCTGTGCATCTCGTAGTCGTTTAAGGATCTCCAGGTAAAGTTCTTTTTTGATAGTTTCGCCTTAAATCTGTAATAGTAAAATCTATTCATCGTTGTCCGGCCATCAGAGGCTGTCGTATAGATGGCTGGTGACTTCCCGAACTTGGTTTATTAGTGCAAAATTGCAGATTCAGGTATAGGCCGGAGTAGCTCAGTGGTTAGAGCGACTGCCTGAAATGCAGTGGTCCCGGGTTCGATTCCTGTCTCTGGCTAATTTTTCACTCCAGTTAGGTTTATTGTATTTATTCTATGTATGTCCGTAAAATATTTATGTATACCTTTAACTGTTGAATGCAGGCGTTATTTATGTGTGTATGTGTGTTTTAATATGTATTTTAGTATGTTTGTTTTATTATAAAAAAAAGTAGTTCTATGTTTACAAAAGATGAATCTAAAAATAATAATTTAAGGACAGTACCGAATCACAAAAGTATCCAATACACAATAAGGAGATGTTAAGAAAACCAAACAGTTTAGGTTGTAGCGTAGCCGATAAGACCTCTAGAACTTCGTGCCTAGAAAAGAAGTACCTAGAAGTTATGACTCTGTTATTTAATACTAAACTGCTTTATTTGAACTAAGCGGGAAAGTATCGTGGTAGATTATGTATATATACGTATATAATTATACGTATTCAAGCATTTCTCATGAAAAATAACATCACTAATAGAAGACTCGATTTATTTTATAGTTAAAACAATGTTTTTGTACAAAGTTGTTGCAAATTTAGTCTATACTGTGCGGTGATTAACAAAGGTCAATTACTAACTCAATTTTCACGGAAAATAACTAGCAGAATACTAAATTTTAAAGTTTCACTTACACGCTCGTCACTAGCAATTCAAGCCATTATCGATTTCTGAACACATGCACTGATTTATATGCAACGTAAATTTACTCGAAAATCTGAAACACAATCTAAATTCTACCAAACTCAGCAAGCACATGGTTTCTGACGAAGTTTGTTTTCAAACTATAATTTAAAGTATCTTACACAATCGGCATATTCTCACGCAGCAACATTTGATTCCGCCCAAGAAGTGTCAAAATCATACATTCTAGTCTTCGACGGAGGTCTTGATTATTATAGAGGAAGGAATCTACTAAAATCGTCGATACAGGCTTTTTCTTCTCCTTTAAAACTCTGCTGATTGAACATCGAAGCCTAATTTCCATTAACTTATGACGAAAACCAGAAACCGTAGACAAAGGGAGCTCCAAACACACTTCTTAAAATTAGAGCAAAATAAAGTACAGAAGTTGCTGTTGCGCACACAGGTCAAATATTGACAGCATGTTTATATTAAAAAAATAGCGTATCTTTAAAAGAGAGTTTCTAGTCCAGTACAAAGTATTGTTTCTTTTTTTCTGTTAATAACTGAAATTACTAGAAATGTAAAGAAGGCCTTTAAATGAACATTACTTTTTTTTATTTCATAGTGAAAGTAATTTGTTAAATCTTGTATAGAATACTGTGCATAAGGTGAAAAAAGTATTTACGGCCTTTAAAAAAATAACTTTCACCATCGGTTAGGTGCATTTTTTTCATGTTCTAATGCGTTCTAATTTTAAATTTTAAATTTTTAGTTTTATTACATATAAAAACAAGCGCAAAAGATCCTGCAAATAGATTTTTTCCTATAAAAAGGGATCACACGAATGTACAAAATGATGCATAATTAATGTTGCAAAATATTTTGCTAAGAACTTTTAAACCAATGTATTTATATTTTAAAAATTGTATGTACGTTCATTATAACGTGTGGAACAATAAACATTTGTTTCTTATTGGATTTTGTAGAATTCATCAAATTTTGTATATGATATTCGATGAACATTTATTCTAAAAATTTGAAATTTCTGTAATAGCCATTATTGAGACATTAATATTTGTATTTGTATGATCATTTTTACTTTCTAATTATCTTCTTGAACTCGAAAACGTTTTTCTCATTTTCTGCTTAAAATAGCTGTTACATTATTTATTAAAATTCACAAACTTGCCGGTCGGATCATTTTCTGTAACTGTGAGTATTGTTGTGTGCTTGCCAAATGTTTTTTACTAATTTTTAAAGGAAATTGATCGCACAAGTCGTAATTAAATTCAATAAAGATTGAGTGTTTCAGAGTTAACTCTGCTGGACTGATTATTTTTAATTTCGAGGATTTTTAAAAATTTTATCTGTCATTAAGAAAATTTTAAAACGAAAATAATAGCTGGTTGTTGCACACTGAAAAAACACTTTAATTAAAAGCTTCAAAATAATGTAAACTAGTTTACCAATCTTGTTATTAATATTCTCTAAGAGAAACTAAACAAAAAAAAAATAAATAAAATTTCACAAAACAAATTATGCACATCCCCCCCCCCACACACACACACAAAAAAAAAAAATTAAAAAGGCTTATTATTCTACTCCTTATACATTCTCTCCGCTTATTTGCACTATTTGAAAATTTATTTTGAAATAAATTTTGTAAATACAAAGATACTGGTTTTTAAGAAAAAAATATTTTGTATTGACTTTTCACTATGTATGTAATGTATGTATAAATATATATACATAAACAGGTATTAAAAATGTTTCAATTGAAATATGATAATTAAAATAATCAGAAGAAATGACAAGCGAAATTATCGATGCGTATTTTTTTAACCCTTATGTCAATGACTGGATTCCGGGATACTTTTCATCCCGATTTCAGAGAGTTAAAATCAAAAGAAAGTAAAATGAATTTAGATCCCCATTATTTCTAGTATTCACTGTCCATTAGTATAATCACTTTAAAATATAGAATTTTTTTAATTAATATTTTGGGGTATTAAGCATTTTTATGCCTTTAATCAATGAACAGGGTACCCGGGTACCAAGCCAATTTTCTGTGAGAAAATACAGAAATTGGTAAATTATTTAGATGTAGATCAATGAAACTTGAAATTAATTTGAAAATAAATGTTAGACATCTTTTCTAGGTAAAGAATATTTCATTTAAGTGATATTTTGTGAACAAGCTTTACAATAGCTGAAAGTGCACGACTGTACAGTCGTGGAAAAAAAGTAAACATCCCCTACTAACTCCTCAACAAATTATCGTAGACAAAAGCTACTGGTACCGAACGATTGTAAATAATATCTACTTTTAAATGACGTATATAAAATTTGCTTAGGGGGCCATCTACACATTAAAACGAATCAAAACATCATTTTTTTCAATGACAATACCCAATTTTAACAAGATATTTCAAATCTTTGGTTCAAACTATGCGTAGACACCAAATTTCAGGTCATTTGAATGATAAGTTTTTTAATTATAAACATTCAAAATTTAGTGCTTCTAATGTTAAATTACATTTTCATATTTCCATTTATAACTTCTGAAATTATGATCCTAATGTTCTAATTTTTTTTGTCGCAATAATACTAATATACCCAAACATAAATACGTTGAATTTACAATTTTTATAATTTTTTGATATGAATTATGAATTATGAAATTAATATTAAAAAAATATGAATTGCAACCTATAATTTTTTTATAGATTCAGATTTATTAAGTCTTGCTTTATGGAAATCCAAAATTTCACATTTTGCTTCGAAGTAGTTTTCAAATTATGCTTAAAAAACCGCAAAATGATGGTTTAATTATAAACAATTGAGTCTATGATAGAAGTGACTAAATATTTTGAATTTTCTTATGCTATCCTGTAATCTAACAGGCTTAATTGACTGTTTAAGGTGCCTTGATCAAGAAGGGAGCTCTCTCTTGGTTAACAATCGAGTACCGAACTTCAATTTGAATATAGCCCTTAAAATACGTTCTTTTTAAAATAATTAATTTCTCAGAAACTTATGGTACCAATTTCATAAAAATTTGTCTTTTGACTAATTGAAGGGTGTAGAGTTCAGTTATGCTGTCAGAATTGTGTACTGCTATTGAAAAAAAGAATGTTATGGTTCGTTTTAATATGTAAATGGCCCCCTAAGCAATTTTTATATACATAATTTAAAAGTAGATTTTACTTCCCATCGTTTGATACCAGTAACTTTCTTCTACGATAATTTGTTGAGGAGTTAGTAGGGGGTGTTTACTTTTTTTTGCACGATTGTACACTGGTGTCCAAAATTAAGAGGCCACACTAGTCACGGCTTGAAGTTCGAACGCTAATGATAAGTCTATGGGAGCAATGTTTTCAAATATCTTGCTTGATTTTTAATATTTTTAAATGATTTTTTTTGCACAGGATAGCTGAGGACTATCTGTTTACGGGCTATTTTCTACTTTTCCAATTTTTGTTGTAGTTTAATTCTCAGGATCCTGTCAATTTAGGATCCAGTGAAATTCGAGGTGTTGTGTCCTTTTTAGTCTTATAACATTCATATCAGCAAAATTCAGGAAAATTTTTTTAATAACAACGAAAATATAGAGTTTAAGCTTTCCAATAACATGCTTTCAATAGTTCTACTACAATTAGGCTGAGCAAAATTTGCAAAGATTTTGATGAATAATGTGTCAAAAACGGCCTCGTAATGTTATGCTCTCCGCCTCTACCAAGACAATGAAAACCACGCCTATTAAAAATATGATTGGCTAGTATCCAAACACTTTAGCAAATGGAAACGATTTAATTGTGATTGGATTATTGTATCGTGTTAAAATAGATCACTCCTATTTCAAACCTTGCATTTATTTTTTTCTACGATTATTGTTTAATTTCAACAAAATACTCTTGAAAGAATGAAATATTTCAAATTCTATATTTCTATGAATAACGAAGGAAAATATGCATTTCGTTTGTATATATACAATTTCTGAACGATACAGTGGGAGGTACAATTTTTACCAAGTTACCAGGGGATACAGATAGTTTATTAAGTATAACGGTAAAAAAAATAGACGCGTTCTTTTTAAAGTATTTTTTAAGTTAAAATAGTTAACAAATAATAAAATTACGAAGTCATAATTTGCTAGAACATGTTTGTGGCCTGGCCAGGAGACACGGTTTCAAGTCTCCCATTCTTGTATATGTATAAAATATTCGTCAATTTAACATTTTAAGTTCGAAAAAGTTTTTTTTTTTTATTAAAAATCAGTAGGATTTAAAGTTAGAAAGTTTTAAGGATTGTTAACTTTAAAATTATAGATCAACTTGTTGAAAACTTTGAAGAAATATTTTTAATATTCATTACTTTAATATTTATTATTTTTAAGGGAACAGTACACCTTTAACAATCGCAGAACGAAATTTGTCCTGTGTAACACATCTTTTTTTAAGAGCCCACTTCAGAAACGGGAAGAAAGTAAAACGTTAATGTTAAGTCTATGGGGGCGTTATTTTAAAATTTCTCGCTTTGATTTTAAAATTATTGAATGAAGTTTTTTGCATAGGATAGCTGATGACGCTCTACAACCAGGCAAGCTTTTGCAGGGTTCGTACACATTTCTTTAAATAAAAATCAAGTATTTTTAAGGACTTTCAAGGACCAAAACCAAAAAAAATTAAGGACCTTCAAATTAAATAAACTAATAAATTATAACATGCATTTTTTAATAAAGGGTTTCTTTCATTTTTGTAAAAGTTTTAAATATTCAAATGGATGGGAAGGGGGGGGGGGGAATTTCACCATGTGGCAGTAGAAATTTGGAAAATTTTAAAATAACATACAGCAGAAGAAAAAACCAGTCAGATGTGCCAATCCCAAAACTTTCTTCTATCTAATACATGTTAATACTACAAATTCATTATCAGAGTGCCAAAATTAAATGGTCTATGCCCCTCATAAACATTCTAAAGATATGAAATTACGTGCATTAGTTCTTGAGATACAACTATTGTTAAAACCGTGCAAATCCTGCAAAATATAGCATAGCAGCGACACCTGTAGGGTGATTTACACCAAAACCTAATCAGCAACAACTTTGTAAACATCTAACTGAATCTGAAGTTTGATGAAAATCCGTGCATTAGTTCTTGCGATATAGCTATTACAGAAATCGTGAAAATGCAGCATAGCAGCGCCATCTGTTAGGGGATTAACACCAAACCATAATCAGCACCTATAATTAGCAAGGTATACCTGAATCTGAAGTTTGATGAAAATTCGTGCTTTAGTTCTTGAGATATAGCTATGGCGTAAATCATGAAAAATGCAGCATAGCAGCACCACCTGTTGGGCGATTTACATCAAAAACTAATCAACACTAATTTATATCGAGGGTTAACTGAATATAAATTTTTATTAAGTTTTGTGCATTAGTTCTTGAGATACACCACCCACAAAATTTGTGTCACATACAGACAAACAGAGTCACAGACTCATTTTGTAAAAACATGTTTTTCAGGATATCTAACCCCTAAAACGTGTAAATCGGTCGAAAATTTTCCCGAATCAAATACTTTCTTATTGTAAAGATAAACAAAGAGGAGAAACATAATTTTCTTTAATTATTGGGGGGGCGGGGTAGTTTAACAGACTTATAATTAACTTAAAGACTTGGAGGGGGGGGGGGGAATAAAACTGTATGATCGATTATTTATTGTTACAATAAATTAACTAATGGAGCAGAAAAAGTTTTAAAAAAAGCAATGATTTTTAAGATTTTAAACTTTATAAGTTGAGGGGGCAAAGGGACAAGCACATTTTTTTTTAATTTTTTAGGGAGGGAGTTTATTAGATGACTTATTTATTTACCTTACGAAAAATTTACAAGAAAAGTTTTTTTTTCGCTATGACAAAATTCGCGTGTTTCTCGCGATCTTTTGACGAAATTTGCGTATTTTTGGAGATCTTTTGACGAAACTTGCGTATTTTTGGCAATCTTTTCACGAAATATGCGTATTTTCCGCGATCTTTTGACAAAATTCGCGTATTTTTCGCGATCTTTTAACGAAATTCGCGTTTTTTCACAATCTTTTGACCCCGTTTTGTTCGTTTATTGACGAAGTCAGCTATCCTTTGACAAAATGCACATTTTTTTCGTGATCCTTTGACGAAATTGACGTGTTATTCGCGCTATTTTGACGAAATTCTTGTGTTTTTCGCGATATTTTAACGAAATTCGTGTGTTTTTTGCGACCTTTTGATGAAATTTACGGGGTTTTTTCGCCATTTTTTAACAAAATTATCGTTTTTACGATCTTTTGACCGAGTTTTGTTCGTTTTTGACGAAATTAGCGATCCTTTGACAAAATTCACGTTTTTCCGTGATCATTTGACAAACACAGAGATGAAAGTACACTAAAGCCGTTGTAGCAGCAAAAATCGAATTTTGGAGCAGTAAAATCTATTTTTGTAGCAGCAAAAATCTGATTTTGTAGTAGTAAAATCCTTTTTTTGTAGCAGCAAAAATTAATTTTGTAGCAATAAAAACTGTTTTTGGCGCAAATTGAAATTCTAATGCTAATAAAAAGAAAATTGCGTATTTTCGCGATCTTTTGATGAAATTTGCATATTTCTTGCGATCTTTTATCGAAATTAGCGTATTTCTCGCGATCTTTTGGCGAAATTAGCGTATTTTTCGCGATCGTTTGACAAAATTCGCGTATATTTCGCGATGTTTTGACAAAATTCGCGTATTTTTTGCGATCCTTTGTTGAAATCAGCGTGCTGTTCGCTATTTTTTGACGAAATTAGCGTGGTTGTTTTTAATCTTTTGATAAAATTTAAGATTTGTGACCTTTTGATGAAATTTGTGAAGTTTTTCGAATTTTTTAACGAAATTTGCGTTTTTTCACAATCTTTTGACCCCGTTTAATTCGTTTTTAGAAGTAACTGGTAATCCTTTGACAAAATTAACGGGTTTTTTTTCGCTATAACAAAATTCGCATGTTTTTCGCGATCGTTTGACGAAATTCGCGTGTTTCTCGCGATCTTTTGACGAATTTGCGTATTTTTGCGATCTTTTGGCGAAATTCGCGTATTTTTCGCGATCTTATAGCGAAATTCGTGTATTTTTCGCGATCTTTTGACGAAATTAGCGGTTTTTTATGACCTTTTGATGAAATTTGTGGGTTTTTTCAAGATCTTTTAACGAAATTTGCTTTTTTTCACAATCTTTTGACCCCGTTTTGTTCATTTTTAGAAGTAATTGGTAATCCTTTGACAAAATTAACGTATTTTTTTTTTTTTTTTTTTTTTTTTTGCTATGACAAAATTCGCATGGTTTTCGCGATCGTTTGACAAAATTCGCGTGTCTCTCGCGATCTTTTGACGAAATTTGCGTATTTTGGCAATTTTTTGACGAAATTTGCGTATTTTTGGCAATCTCTTGACGAAATTTGCGTATTTTTCGCGATCTTTTGACAAAATTCACGTATTTTTCGCGATCTTTTAACGAAATTCGCGTTTTTTCACAATCTTTTGACCCCGTTTTGTTCGTTTTTTTACGAAGTCAGCTATCCCTTGACAAAATGCACGTTTTTTTCGCGATCATTTGACGAAATTCGCGTGTTATTCGCGATATTTTGACGAAATTCTTGTGTTTTTCGCGATTTTTTGACGAAATCTGCGTGTTTTTCGCGATCATTTGACGAAATTTATGGGTTTTTGCGACCTTTTGATGAAATTTGCGCGTTTTTTTCGCCATCTTTTAACAAAATTATCGTTTTTACGATCTTTTGACCGCGTTTTGTTCGTTTTTGACGAAATTAGCGATCCTTTGACAAAATTCACGTTTTTTTTGTGATCATTTGAAAAACATCGCGTGTTTTTCGAGATCTTTTGACCGCGGTTTTTTGCTTTTTTTTGACGCAATTGGCGGCATAGAAAAAATTGATTTTTTTTTTGTTTGTTTCTCGGATCGACGAAATCCTGCTAAATTTCATCTTGGCACTAAGTACGTTTTGGTGTAGGTTTGGCGCAAAATGGAAAAAAATAGCTCTTTTGTAGCAGCTTTGCGCAAATTTTGGCTTCGTCTGGCGCAGGTCTTACATCCCTGAGAGTAGAAAAAGGTTAAAAAAATGAAGTTTTTAAATTTGATATTACAAAGGGGAAAGTAAAATTTCAGAAGGGGAGGCAAGGCGGGATTAAGATTTTTTTTAAAAATCAGAAATTAAAAGAAATGCAGAAGAGTTTCACCTTTGATTAAGAATTAATATGAGAGTAAAATTAAGCACTTTTTTCCGATTTTGCATGAAAATAAGTACTTTTAAGCACCAAAAATTTCCTTTGAAAAATGTAAGCACTTTTAAGGACTTTCAAGGACCGTACGAACCCTGTTTTACTTTTTAGATTTTGGTTATAGTATTTTTAATATATATATATTAGGTTAGTTTCAATTTCAGAACAGATTCACCTCGGTTCCGAAAGTAAAGGTAATTTTTTTTTTAATATCTGAAACCAAAATCGAAAGGGTAAAAACTAGCCCGGTTGTAGATCATCCTCTGCCATCCTATGCAAAAAAAATCATTTAAAAATATTAAAAAGGAAGTTAAATATTTGAAAATAACTCTCCCATATACTTAACGTTAGAGCTTACATTTTGTTCTCGTAACAAGTGCGAATTCTCAAAGGTAACATAAAGATATTCTTTGTAACTTCAAGGAAACGCTAAAATTTATCATTAACTTTAATAATGTAAAACTAAAAATAATGAGATGTAAGGTCAAATATAGCATTTTATAAAAGTCTGCTAGCTAGAAAATTTATTTTGTAATACTTATTATTTTATAATAATTTATACTTCACTTACATGGACATTTAAAAGTTTTCTTTTATATTATGGCCTATGTGGGAAAAATCATTTGCGACGTATTTTAATGATGTAAAACAATTTTAAACATAAAATTTATGCACCTTATTGAAGTGCACAGGTACGTGTACAGGGGAATTCAAAAGTGGATTTCGTTATATTATGGACTATGAAGAAAAAAACGTTTGCGGCGTATTTTAATAACGTTTCTCTGTTGCAACATAATGAAATTGATATGAATTTATAAGGTGAAAAAGAAATTCTTTCTGAAGGGGTTGCAAAGCATCTATCACTCATTTACAGAGTCACAGAAAAGAGTTCATCTTTATTACAGAAAAAACTGCTTGCAGCATGTGTTGTAGCTATGTTTCACGATTTTAAACAAGATGGAACTAATATACGTTACTGAGGTTTACTACAAGATGCTTACATTAAAATATGATGTGCATCACATTTTATTTCATTTATAGGGGCACATAAAAGATGTTGGATACAATGATGTATATGAGTATTGTCTATTAGTGATGATTGCTGAAAGTGAGTTTTCAGCTATGATATACATTTTTAACTAAATTTCTGCATACTTGATTAATCTATAGACAATATATAGGGCTACACAAAAGAACTAGGAAGAATTGTTGAGAATGAGAGTGAATTGATTAATTTTATTTTCAAGTTCAACTATATTTAGAAAGATATATTTGGAAAATTCAAATATAATAATATACAAGTCTGTTCAAAAAATTGGATGCATGGACGGCTATTTCAGACTCGGGAAGAAATGAAAACGCTAATTTTAAGCCCTTGGGGGCGTCATTTTCAAATTTCTCGCTTTGATTTTAATATATTTGAATGATTTTTTTTTTTTTTTTTTTTTTTTGCATAGGATTGCTGAGGATGATCGACAACCAGCCTAGTTTTTACTTTTTCGATTTTGGTTATAGTTTTTTTTATGTTAGGATAGTTTAAATTTCAGAACGGATTCCAACCGGTTATGAAAGTAAAAGTAATTTAAAAATATATATATATCTGAAACCAAAATTGAAAAAATCAAAACTATCCCGGTTATCGAGCGTTCTCAGCTATCTTATGCAAAAAATTCATTTTAAAATATTAAGAAGGAAGCGAGATATTTGAAAGTAACTCTCCCATAGACTTAACATTAGCGCTTTCATTTTTTTCTAGTTACTAGTGTGGGTTCTCAAATGTAACGTAAAGGAACAGTTTGTAACGTTTAGGAAACGCGAAAATTTATCATTAACTATAAGAATGTAAATCTAAAAATAATGAGACTGTAAGGTAAAATATAGCAATTTATAAAAGTCTGTCAGCTGGCAAATTTATTTTGCAATGCGTAACTGTAACAGAATCCTGGTTTAAACGGAATATCTTCATGATTCCCCTAAAAATATCTTACAATTGTATCTGTAAAGACGGAAACAACCCACCTAAAACGGTATTTCGTACACATTGTTTATGTTTCCGTCTTAGCAGGTTTTATAGTGTCATGTTTTTAGTTGAGGGGGTCGAATTTTAATTATTACCAGGCCCGCGTTTTTCTCTAAGCCCTCTATATTTTCTATTTGTATATCCAACACAAAACGTTTGGACGGGTACTCAGATGTTTAGCACTCTCCAACATAGTTGAAAAATGTTTATGAGTGGGGCTTGACTGCTCGTCTGTCAGTACTCTAACTAGCGTACATATACTCGGATTGTGATGTAATAGAAATACGTTGTTGATGTTTATCATGGCATAAATGACATTGATAATGAAGCGTGTAATAATTTATACTTCACTTACATAGACATTGAAAAGCATTCTTTTATATTATGGCCTATGTGGGAAAAATCATTTGCGGTGTATTTTAATGATGTAAAACAATTTAAACATAAAATTTATGCACCTTATTGAAGTGCACAGATACGTGTACAGGGGAATTTAAAAGTACATTTCATTATATTATGGACTATGAAGAAAAAACGTTTGCGGCGTATTTTAATAATGTTTCTCTGTTGCAAACATAACGAAATGGATATGAATTTATTCGGTGCACTGAAACATGCTTTTTAAGGGGGTTACAAATCATTTATCATTCATTTACAGGATCACAGAAAAGAATTCAGTTTTATTACAGAAAAAACTGCTCGCAGCGTGTTTTAATTCTGTTTCAATATTTTAAACAAGATGAAACTCGTATACGTTACTGAGGTTTACTACAAGATGCTTACATTAGAATATGATGTGAATCACATTTTATTTCATTTACAGGGGCACATAAAAGTTGCTGGATACAACACTGTATACGAAGTATTGTCTATTAGGGACGATTGCTAAAAGTGATATTTCAGCTATGATATCCTTTTTTAACTAAATTTCTGCATCCTAGATTATATATATGATTTCTATACAGCATGTATAGGGCTACGCAAAAGAACTAGGAAGAATTGCTGATAATGAGAGTGAATTGCTGTTTTTTTTTAATTAAATTCTACATTTTCACGTTCAACTATATTTAGAAAGATGTGTTTGTAAAATATAAATATAATAATATACAAGGCTATTCAAAGAACTGGATGCATGCGCACGCCTATGAATAATAATTTCTGGAAGTACGATTTCAGTTGTTTACAGCATGTTTATACTGCAATAATTTTTATCTTACAATTACCATGTGGCGTGTATGTAAACTTGTTCGGATGCAAGGGCTGTACAAAATAATGCAAATATACTGCCGTTAATTGGTAGAAATTGCTGAAAGTTTACTTTCATCTGCATTATTTGTTTTCTTATTATATTAAATTTTATCATATTTTTCATGCCGTTAAAACAAGCCTAAGAACATCCATTGATGACTTTATCATTTTAATTTTTCAGTAATTTGAACAATTTAAATTTACTAAGATTTAACAAAAACTTAGTTAATATAACAAACAAAAACACAACAACATACAAACAAATATAACACATAAAGTAACAAACAACAACAACAAACATAAACAAACTAACATAAACAAAGGATAAACAAAAAGTTAGTAAGTATTAAAGAATGTTTACTTTGAAAGTTTTGATCAATTTGTTTGAAAATTTAAAGGAATATTGTTAATATTTATTTCTTTTAATATTTGTTATTTTTAACGAAAAAGTACACCTTTAACAGCCGCAGAAAATTTGAAATTTGTCCTGTGTTACACATCTTTCTTTAAGAGCCCGCTTCAGACACGGGAATAAATAAAAACGCTAATTTTAAGTCTATGGGGGCGTTAATTTCAAATTTCTCGCTTTATTTTAATAGATTTTTTTTTTTTGTTTTTTTTTTTGTTGTTGTTTTTTCTGCATTGGATAGCTGAGGACGATCGAAAACCAGAATAGTTTTTACATTTTCGATTTTGTTTTTAATTTTTTTTTAATATTAGGATAGTATCAATTTCAGAACGGATTCCAACCGGTTCCGAAAGAAAACGTAATTTTTTTTTAAATATCTGAAACCAAAATCGAAAAAGTATATGTTAGCCCGGTTATAGATCGTCCTCAACTATCTATGAAAAAAAAAATTTCATTTTAAAATATTAAAGAGTAAGCGAGATATTTGAAAATAACGCTCCCGTAGACTTAACATTAGTGCTTACATTTTTTTGCCGTTTCTAATGTCGGTTCTCAAATGTAACGTAAAGGTAGTTTTTGTAACGGTAAGAAAACGCGAACATTTTTTTTTTACTTTTACATTATTATAGTTAATGATAAGACTGTAAGGTAAAATATAACATTTTATAAAATCTGCTAGCTAGCAAATTTATTTTCTAATACGCACCTGTAACGGAATCCTGGTTTAAACGGAATATTTCCCTGATTCCCCTTAATATATCTTATACAGTAGAGCGCCGATTATCCTAACAAGTCGGGACCGAACCTAGTTCGGATAAGCGAAAGTTCGGATAAATGGACAGACAATTTAAGGGGTGTTTCTCACTATACTAAAACCTTCACACTTTATCCAGGCTTAGGACTGGTAGCGCCAGTTAGTGCTAGCGTGTTTAAAAACTGTCTTTTTGTTTACTTTTTTATCATTTAAAATTTTCTTTTTCTCTTTTTATCATTTTCTAAACTCCAGAGATTATAATTTAAACAAAATAGCTTTCGATTGTTGCTTGCTTCAAATAAGACGTTCTTTCCAATGTTGCCATATCTCGAATTCTTCTTAAATACGTTATTTGAATAGGATCAGAGTTCTTCTGCCATTCAAGCCATTTCATAGCTGTTTCCAAACACTCAAAGGCTTCGTTATGCGATGGACTTGGGTCATTTTCAGGGCATTCGTTTTCATTTCTTCAATTTATTTTACATCTTAAATTTCATCCACAATCTCATCATCATTAAAAAAAATTTTTTTTTGCGAGAAATAGGTTGTTCGGATAAAAAATTTTTTGAGAGAAATAGGTTGTTCGTATAATTGGAAGTTCGGTTAATTGGAGTTCGGATAATCGGCGCTCTACTGTAATTGTATCTGCAAAGACGGAAACTGCCCATCTGAAACGGTAATTCGCACCTATTGCTTGTGTTTCCGCCTTACCAGGTTATATAGTGTCAATTACTACCAGGTCCCGCGTTTTTCTCTACAACCTCTATATTTTCTATATGTATATCCAACACAAAACGTTTGGATGGGTACTCATATTTATAACACATTACAACATAGTTGGAAAATGTTTATGAATTGGCTTCACTGCCCGTCTGCCGGTGGTCTAACTAGCGTACATATACTTGAATTGTGATGTAATTGAAATACGTTGTTGAAGTTTATCATGGGATACATGGCACTGATAATAAAGTGCGTAATCATTTATACTTCACTTACATGGACTTTCAAAAGTATTCTTTTATATTATGACCTATGTGGGAAAAATCATTTGCGGTGTATTTTAATGATGTAAAACAGTTTAAACATAAAATTTATGCACCTTATTGAAGTGCACAGGTACGTGTACAGGGGAATTCAAAAGTACATTTCGTTATATTATGAACTATGAAGAAAAAACCTTTGCGGCGTATTTTAATGTTTCTCTGTTACGAACATAATGCAATTGATATGAATTTATGAGGTGCAATAAAACATACTTCCTGAAGGTGTTGCAAAGCATTTTTCATTCATTTACAGGGTCACAGAAAAGAGTTCAGTTTCATTACAGAAAAAACTGCTTGTAGCATGTTTTAGTTATGTTTTACTACTTTAAACAAGATGGAATTCATATATGTTACTGAGGTTTATTGCAAGATGCTTACATTAGAAGATGATTTTGATCACATTTTATTTCATTTACAGGGGCACATAAAAGATGTTGGATAAAATACTGTACATGAATTATTGTCTATTATGGATGACTGTTGAAATTGAGTTTTCAGCTATGATTTACGTTTTTAACTAAATTTCTGCATACAAGGTTATATATTTAAATTCTATACATCATGTATAGGGCTACGCAAAAGAACTAGGAAGAATTGCTGAGAATGAGAGTGAATTGCTTATTTTTTATTTTTTTTATTAGATCCTACATTTTCAAGTTCAACTATATTTAGAACGATATGTTTGGAAAATATAAATATAATAATATACAAGGCTATCCAGAGAATTGAATGCATGCACGCCATGGATGACAATTTCTGGAAGTGCGATTTAAGTAGTTTTAAGCATGTTTATATTAGAATAAATTTTATCTTAACATGTGGCGTGTATAAAAACTTGTTGCTAATGTAAGGGCTGTACAAAAAATTCAAATATATTTCCGTTAATTGGTAGAAATTCCTGAAAGTTGATTTTCATCTGCATTATTTGTTTTCTTATTATATTAATTTTTAGCATATTTTTCATGCCGTTAAAACATGCCTAAGAACTTTCATTGATGACTTTATCATTTTAATTTTTCATAATTTGAACAATTTAAATTTACTAAGATTTAACAAGAACTTAAAATTCGTAAGTTTTAAAGATTGTTAACTTTAAAAGGGTTGATGAATTTGTTCGAAACTTTAAAAAAATAATTTAATATTTATTATTTTTAATATTTGTAATTTTTAAGGGGACAGTACACCTTTAAAAGTCGCAGATAATGCGAAATTTGTCCTGTGTAACACATCTTAATTTAAGAGCACACTTCAGACACGGGAAGAAATGAAAATGCTAATTTTTAGTCTATGGGGCGTTATTTCCAAATTTCTCACTTTGATTTTAATATTTTTGAATGATTTGTTTTTGCATAGGATAGCTGAGGACGATCGACAACCAGGCTAGGTTTTACTTTTTCGATTTTAGTTATAGTTTTTTTTTTGGATAGCATCAATTTCAGAAACGATTCCACCGGTTCCGAAAGTAAAAGTAATTTTTTTTTAAATATGTGAAACCAAAAATCTAAAAAGTAAAAAACAGCCCGGTTGTAGATCGTTCTCAGCAATCCTATGCAAAAGAATTCATTTTAAAATATTATAAAGAAAGCGAGATATTTGAAAATAACTCTCCCACAGACTTAACATTAGCGCTTACATTTTTTCCCCGTTACTAGTGTATATTCTCAAAGGTAACGGAAAGACATTTTTTGTAACGGTAAGGAAACGCGAAAATTTATCATTAACTGTAATAATGTAAATCTGAAAATAATGAGACTGTAAGGTTAAATATTACATTTTATAAATGTCTGAACAGTGAACAGCAGCGCAGTTCCAGGGGCTACCTATTTGAAGATCAAATCCACGCCCTGTCGATGAGTTGGTATATAGCACATCATAGCAAAAACAGGAAATGTTAGTCTAAGTGTAGTGAAACACTATTGTGATAGAGAGTGTCGATAACTCCCAGCAATACTGCCGAGAATCAAGCACAGAATGAGAGAAAAAGAGAGAGGAAAGTCTACTAGCTAACAAATTTATTTTCTGATATGCAGCTGTAACGGAATCCTGGTTTAAACGGACTTTGTTCATTATTTCCCTAAAAATACCTGGCAAGTGTATCTGCAAAGACGCAAATAACCAATCTAAAACGGTATTTCGTATCTATTGTTTATGTTTCCGTCTCACCAGGTTTTATAGTGTCATGTTTTTAGCATGAGGGGGTCGAATTTTAATTACAACTAGGACCATTTTTCATGAACTCCGCCTTTTCTTTTTTGGAGGGAAAATAAAATTTGATGTCGATACGAGTGTGTTTCGAAAGGTTATCAGCCCGACAAAGAAAATAGAAATATTTTGACAATATTTCATTTTTTTAACGTAGTTCCTTACAACTTATAAAATTTAAACCAACGAGTTTCCGACTTTTTATTATCTTTAGTATAATAAGCCTTATCTATCTTTGGAAATGAAGTGGTGGTGTCTGCTTTAACCCCATATTTTGAAGTGAATTTCCGACTACCGAGCCATTTCTCCAGGCTTGGGAAGAGGAAATAATCGCTGGGAGCAAAATCCGGTGCATGTGGAAGTACTACAGAGCGTAGGTGATTGACTTTCGTAGCGAAAACTACAGGCATGTGTGCAAGAACAATGCTGTGGTGAACGAACACCTTCTTTTTGCTCAGGTATGGAAATTTTGTCGGAATAAGCACTCTTCAATTGGTCCTGTAGAGAAGAATAACACTGTCCGGTGACGATTCTGTCTTTTTGTCGGTGGTCTATGATCACCACATCTTGTGAATTCCTGAAACTTTTTCCAGCAGGTGGAACCGTTTTCACTTTCTTTGGTGCAATTTCATCTGCTCTTTCACATTGTTTAGATTGCTCTTTCATCACTGAAGAATAATGGCGAATTCATGTTTCATCCACCGTTATAAAACATTGACGAAAATCAGCCGATTGTTTAAGTTTTCTAACTTAACTCGAAATCACCATAGTCCACATTACTAAAGGCCATCTGCACTACCTTCATTAAAAAAAAAAAACCAGTGAAGATGGAGAAACTCAAAAAATGCTAAAGAAAGGAGGGGTGGTGAATAAGGAGACCAAACTCACGAGGTTTAATTTGATTATGTTAATAAATGAAATGTTTTCACGAAGGAATTTTCTGCAGAAAGTCCACCCAAATCAGCATTTCATTGCAAATTATATATCTCATAAAATCATAATAGAACCTCCACTTTTGAGCTTGCCAAATTCGATCTATAAGCAATATTCTAACGGAGGCAAATCAAGCAAATTTCTACCACTTATTTTAAAATGTTATTATTGTCTTAATTAACTGAAGTTATTAAATAGGATAAAAAAAATGTAACAATTTTTAATAGAAGTATGCCTACTTCATCCTCGTGAAGTCGGAACCTACGGTTCGATCCAGCACGTTTCGGCCTGAAATTTTTTCTATAAGCGAGGCTCTATGATTGAATACGAATCATAATTGATTGTATCAGTTTCTAAGCCTTTGTTGTCTAAAAATTTGAATGTACAGGTCTCCTCGGACGGAAATTTCTTGTTCCCGGAACCGGACAGTACAATTAGCAGTACAAACAAATTACGTATTATGAAGCTAAAATTTTGGCCCGACTCAATTTCTACAGAATATGTCGATATTTTTAAAACAACATTATTCTACATTGTTCAAAAACCAGATTTACGCATAGTTTTTATTTTCAGATTATATTCGTAATTCATGGAATATAAGGAATAATAACAATATTAATATTTATTTAGACTACATTGATGACTACTTCGAAGAGGCCTTTTAATCTAAGCAAAAGTCAGTTTCTTACCCACAGAAGATTTTTCTTCGCATTCAGTGAGACAAGAAAATTGTTTATTAATAGATGTTACTTGGAAACTATAGCATTAGTTTGCAGAAATACTGTTTATAATTAAGTGAATTAAATCAAGCAATCCGCTAGAAGCAGCTTCAAATAATCAACAATTAGGCATTGTTTTCCAACAAGACCACACGTATCTTTGCCCACTGTAGACACAAAATATTATAATTGAGATGAAATGTTTCAATCCAAGTACCATTCTCCAAAACTTACTTCGTCGAATGACCGTTTATTTAAATCACTTAAAAATATTTTGAGGATAAGGTATTTTATTTTTTGGAAGATTTGAGAAAATACATCGATTCTTTAGCCAGATGAGCTCTAATTATGTAACTGCTAGGAATTGAAATTTTCACGAAATACATTTTCTTTAATTTCCATCAACAATATGCAACAAACTTTTACATCAGTCCCAAAAATCTGAATTTGGTTACGGATTCTTCTCTGGTCTTTATCTATGAATTTTAATAACACTCCATCTTTACTTTCAATTTACATTGGTATCCTGGTTAAAGATTGCCTTAGTTAACATTTTTATTTCATGATGTATTTGTAATGGCACACACTTTCGTTTACTAAAATTCATTATTCAATGACAGAGTTTTATCAAATGAGTAGAGAGGAAATTAAGGCTCACAAAGCAACAGTTAGTAAATTTGTCATTAGCTTTTCAAGAATTATACGAGAAGGATAATACCGTCATCAACCAGTATGTCACTTTGAAAGACTGCGTTATTTACCTAGAAAATGTCAGTAGGACATTTTTAACAAACTGATAAAAACATTTTATGGGAACAAATGAATGATAGCTTAACATTGTCTTGATCGGCAAGTTCAAGTAGAGGCTGCAAATTAAAACCACTGCTAATTTACCAAATTAATTTATAAACTAATAAAAACAGTTTCTGAGCGACAACGAATGATAGCTTAACACAATCTTGATCGGCAAGTTCAAGTAGAGACTATAAACTAAAAGCACTGCTAATTTACCAAATTCCGATATAGGATTGGTAAATTAGTGGTAATATAAATACATAATAAGTAATAATATAATAATACATCCTTTACAATATAAATAAAAAATAGATTGGTAAAGGATATTACGGCAACTCTTCCTGATTATTAACTTGGAAATAGAGAAAGAAGATGGAGAATTTCTGGAGATATCTGACAGTGAGCTTGCAACTGACAAGGTAAAAAAAAATTCTATCAGCAATGTGGGGAAAATAAAATTATAACTTAATCTAAAGGTAAAGATGGAGAGAAAAATAAATTTATTTCCTCTGACTTCTGATAAAGAAAAAGAATGCTTTGGTAAAACTGGAAGAAGTTCGAAATTTTGCTTTGAAATGGAATTCTAAGAAATTCATTATCAGAATTACATATCAATGTAATGAAAAATCCATGCAGTTTTCAGAGAAAATAAAAACAGTCTTTCTCAAACAATTATATAAAAAAAAAAATTACAGCTGTATTTGTTACAAAAAACTGCAAATTGAGACTAATGAATTAAAAAATGTTTTTATACACTATCTAGGTATAAAAACACGATGTTTTTGTGCCTGTCCACAGATTCCTAAAAAATGATACAAGATTTCACAGGAAGGGATTTGTTCGACGGGTGGCAATTGCACAGACTATCAGCTCATCAAGTTCAAGGCTGAAATTTTAGGATTATATAGAACTTAATAAGCATATTAAAATGCAAATGGTCTGCCAAGTCATATCTTGATAGAAAACACCTGCATACCGGAGTTTACTATTTGATCGATTGGTTTATCATTGTATTTTCCTGCACCCAAATGTAAGAAAACATTGAAGGTGGGTGCATGAAAACACAATGATAAACCTGCAGATCAACCACTAAATTGAGGTTCTGCAGATGGTTTCTACCAAGATAAGACTTAGCAGACCAATGCATATAACTTTTATATAAAATAAACAGTCAAGTATGAGTATTACTCGCGCTCAGGGGGTTCATTACAATAAATATATGAATTATTAACTGTATTATTTAAAAGAGTAATTAAACTTTGTAAAAACTTATACAACGTAGAGTTGGGTATAGCTGAATATATTAAAAAAGCAAGAATGAGTATACCACAAAAGTTCAGAGAGATATGAAGCCCAAATAAAATTAAATATTGCTATTTTGTATAACTCTTTTTTTTAATCTTATCTTAATCTACATATGATGAACTTAATTCGGTACTGACAATAAAAGTACTGCATATTTAAATTTCATTTGGCATTTCATAAAACTAAATTCAACATAGTAATATTTTTCTTTTTACAGTGTAGCTGAAACAAAACCCTTGTTCAAAGTTTAAACTTGGCGTTGTACTAAGCGCGCTTCGAAAGGAGGTCGCAAAGATGCAACTCGACTTTGTCCGTGCCGCGTTTTTCCAGATAGGTTTTTAATTAACTTTTAAAGACACGGGAGGTGTATTGAGAGATCCACTCAACGCAAATTAGTCGCGAATCCCATAGTATTTATGTGATTAATTCTAATTAAATTGGTCTGTTTTTAACAATTTGACCTTTACTGCTTTTATACTGCTACTGGGTATTGCATTACACAAATATATCATTAAAAGTTGTTATCTAGTATTTAAAAACCGATGGCATATAGAGTACGCCACCTATGCCATTATGTATGTCCAAACTACCCGTGTGTTTATGTGTTAAGGCTCCTGCCCCTGCCGGCGAAGGCACTCATGTTAATAGTATGGGGAAGGATTTTTCTAATATCTCTTTTGCATTTCGACATTTTAAATATTTTTTTAGGCATTGGATAGCCGAGATCCGTCTATACATCGCACCTTTCTTTATTTTTTCGATTTTGGTTGCAGATATTTTTTTAAATGACACTTTTATTTTAAGAACCGGTTTTGAAAGTGAAAGTAACTTTATAAAAAATATCTGCGACCAAAATCGAAAAAGTAAAAAAGGTGCGATTTAGAGACAGACTTCGGCTGTCCAATGCAAAAAAGTCGAAATGCAAATGAGATATTAGAAAAATCCCTTTCCATAGGATTAGCATTAGCTCGTGAGTGTCTTCGCCGGCAGGGACAGGAGTCTTAATATCTCGGCGAATTACCGACGATTTTTTTTTCGAAAATGATTATAAACAATGCTTTTATACTTTTGATACGTTAGGTACCTTTAGTGCTCCTCGATACCTTTGCTGAATGTCCGCATATAGAAATTTGTGTGTAACAGAAAAATGCGCTTTTATGAAAAACTATGCGACCTAGGATAATCGCTATAATTTTCCTGCAAGGCTTAAATTAACCACTACTACCTCCAATTTTTTTTTCATAATTTTAGTTTCAGTAGATTTGGAAATAAAAGGGGGGGGGGGACATATTTTTGCGCTACATTTCCGACGATATCTCTGAAAATATAATAATTAAAATTAAAAGAAATACTTTTGAGTTCGGCGTTACGTAATCTTTTAACGGATATCCCGCACGATATACAAAGGAAATATTTTTTTTTCAAATAACCTAATTAGCCCCTCTACGTTTTTTCCCACATATATTTGTGAATGTTTAATAATCTGTAAATATGTGGGTTAACAGTCTTTATTACATCCCCAATTTGAACTTTCCACGTTCCATAGTTTACGAGTAAAATGGCTGTGACAGACGGACACAGGAGTGATCTTATGTTTCCGTTTTTAATTCCGATTTTACTCAATTCCGTTTTTACTTTTTAAGTACGGAACCCTAAAAATCATGATTATTGCAACTGAGAAATAAAAAAAAACATAAGATGAACTAGGACTTCCCTCAGAGGGATTAGTCTGAGCGATATTACTGAGAACATAGATTTAATAATAACATGTGGAAGCAAATAAAATGAGATGTTATCTTTAATTGTCCATATACTGCGAAAAATTGAAATGATGAAAATAAACGAATTGTAGTATTACAAAATCTTATATATAAATTCGTATACACTGTTTAAAAAAATGGGAAATCAAACCATTCAAGACAGCCATGCATGGATATAAAATTGAAAGTACGCAATATATTAAAAGTAAAATAGAAAATGAAACACTAATTTACTTATATCAGAATTTTTTAACTGTATAAAATGATGTCAAGAGCATAATCAGACGCTCCGCACCAATTTGAGTAACTTTAAATGACAAATATATGATGTTTAAAAAGAATGGACTATACTTTATATGGTGTGTGCTCCCCCGGAAAAGTTAATATTGTACAATATCTGTTTTCCACGGATGCAATGAGGTTGTCGATAACATTAAAGGAATTCTCTTCTCAAAATCTAATATAGTATCAAAATACCGAATACATCAATAGTGGCATGCAGTGCTTCGTTAGAGTGTGTTTTAGATATGCTCGATCGGATTTAAATGATGAGTGTATGCTGGCCACCACATACGCTGTATTGTTTTGTTTTCAAACATATTCTGCACAAGTTGAGCTGTATTTAGCATGTATTAAATAAAAGAAATCGGCAATGATTACAACATAAAGTATGACACAAGATCTGAATATATCGTCTGCATAACTTTTGAGCTGTCAAAGTATTTTTTGAAGTAATTTACAAATCCATCCATATTTATTCAGCAAATCATGCAAGCTAACATACGCCAATATGAACCCGATTACAAAATTTCACCAGAATAAGTTAATATATAAAAAATCTACTAATGATAATTGAGAATATGACCTTATGATAAAATGTCTATAAAAATGAATCAGATAAAAAATTCATATCACATTTAAAACGGCACTTCCCTCTGTTAGTGGCCTTGGCGAGAGAGAGAAAAGCCTAGAGAAGGAACACTTTAACAAGTACTTTCGGGCAACCTACTCACTGTTTCATACAGGTCTTTATTCAATATTTACGCAATTTATTTAATGCTAGGTGGGTATCTATCAGTTTTGTTGCATTTAAATCGCATGTTTTGCGGAGGAAATGCAGCATTATGAAATATTTAAAGTTGCTGTACCTAATAATTCCAAATTAATGGTAATTGAGATCGCTTCCCGTTAATTTCATCTTTTTAAATGTTAAATTTTTTAGAAACCATTCATAGAGACAATTGCATATTTTAAAACTAACCCGAAGCAAAATTTCAAGATTTTGGGCTCAGCAGTAACAGAGAAATAGAAAATTTTTGAAAGTTTTTTGTTTCTGCACTGTTTTATATAGCGACATTTTTAGAAATTGTTCTATTGGGAGAATTTACGTTATGATAAACACAGCCATGCCAATTTTCATGTTTATATTGCTAACAGTTCCATGTTCTTCGTTACTTAGATCATCTTTTGATCTTTTTCCGCTTTGTTTAGTCTTTCTATTTTTTAGAATTCGTTCTACAACGAGCATTTACATCTTATTAATTACTACCATGCCAAAGTTCTAGTTTCTAATCCCAACAGTATCCCAAAAATTTCAGTATTCCAAATAAATCATAGTTTAGAACCTTTCTAAAAATTTTTACGTTTATCCGTCAAATTGAACCTTTTAGAGAGCGTTCATTACGAGTATTTGCATCTTAAAAGTAACTACCGCACCAAATTTAAAGTTTCTAACCCAATCAATATCGCAGAAATCACAATTTTAGAACTTTTTTGCTCCTGCAGCGATGTAGGTTCTTGCACTGACATAAAATAGTCTTTTTTTCGGAGCAGAGATGGCCACCAACATTTTTTTAAGTTGGCTATGTAGTTTCAGAGATAACACCTCACAAACGTACAAGCATTAATAATATTATATACTTTATAATATTATAACGCTTTATAATATTAGCATTAGATGTACAGATACAAAGGCCATTTATCTGTTACAAACTAAAGTGCCGGCGAATTCAATCAATTTCAAAATTTAACATAAAACACAAAACAAACATTAAAAAAAGCAGTCGAAATGTTGTTGAATGAATCATATGAAAACGCTATATAAAAATGTATGAATGCATATAACAGACGCAAAAGAATACAGCTATAAATGAACTTATTTCAATTTATGATTGGAGCAATAATGTTAAAATACGTCAATATTTCCCTAATCGTGTTTTTTATCATGCTTCAATACATTTTTCACACTCATATGACTTATACTATATCCACCATGCCCTTTATATTTCCAATATGACGTAATATTTTCCTCTTTCACGTGGAAACCTTGAAATAGAAAAGTTATTCACTTTCATTTAAATTCGTCAAACCATTTATACAATTTTCATATTTCACGTGAACATCTTGCAATAGAAAAGTTATGATGTAATATTAACCTTTTTTTTTTAAATTCGGCAAACTATTTATTTCATTTTCATTTTTCACGTGGAAATCTTGCAGTAGAAAATTAATTGTTGTAGTAATAATTTTATTGCGTTTTTTAATTGTTGGCAACTGCTATAACGAAAAATGTTTAAATTTGATAAGAAATCGCTGGTAAATTGGTGGTTTTTTATTAATTAAAAATTAACTATAAGTTATTTCGATTCCGGATTACTTTAGTTGTCTCGGCCATGTTTTAATACACATGTACGTATCTCTTTCTTCACAATTTTGGCTTCCAAATTGTGGATTTTTTATAGAATTACAAACAGACAGATAGACAAGTTTTCATTTTTATGTATCTCTCTATTCTATAAAAAGTAACTAACGCTGTCACCGCCGCCGCCGGTTTTGAATTTTTTGTGACCGGAGGTCTTTCTTCGTTAATATTAAGAAAACTATTGCATACAAATATATGAAAATCGGTGGTATTATAGCGAAATGTTTGATCAACACACTAATGCATACAGTTTTCAAATCGAAGAATTATTTTAAGAGATATTTAATGCTAAAGTTGGACAAAATCGTTCCATTAAAAAAAAATTATAAGAGCAAAAGCTATGCATGGGAATTTAATCATTTTTAGATAATTTTATTCAATAGAAGATCTCGGTTTGCAGATTTCATTAATTTTTTTAATTTGACTCATTTTGTGAGGTTTTATTTCTATTTTAAATTCAAATATTCAGCATTTTGACAGATATTTTTTACATATTTTAGAAAATGGTATTAATTTAAACTGTTGCCAACTGTATAAACAGCGCAAACAATAATGTTTGCTTCAAATAAAAAAAAATATTTACACGTTACTATTATAAACAGAAAAAAACCTTCAAATTAGAATTAAATAATTAGGTATAAAAAGCAGGCACTTATTGAAAATTACGCCATAAAAACTATATTTACATGTGAATTTTAAAAGAGAAAGGATATTGTAAAATAAATTCATTAACATGCGTTAGAAATCTGAAATAGAACAAATTACGTCACATTACGCAAAATGAACAAAAAATAGTATTGCAAAGCAGTTTAAATTTAAAAATTGCGTGAGACAAAATATTAGAGGTTAAATATTAGATTTTTTCAAAATTTTATTATTTGTCGTTTGATGTGAGGTGTTCAGCTATAAGTATGCAAATTTTTGTGTTTCCAACATAATTAGGGGCTGAGTTAGAAAAATTGCTTAAAATACACAAGTTAGAGCTCAGAGGGTTAAATATTAGACTTTTTCAAAATTTTATTATTTGCTGTTTGATGTGAGGGGTTCAGCTATAAGTATGCAAAATTTCATGTCTCCAACTTAATTAGGAGCTGAGTTAGAAAAATTGCTTTAAATACACAAGTTAGAGCAAAGAGGGTTAAATAATAGACTTTTTCAAAATTTTATTATTCGTCGTTTGATGTGAGGTGTTCAGCTATAAGTATGCAAAATGTCATGTCTCCAACTTAATTAGGGGCTGAGTTAGAAAAATTGCTTAAAATACACACGTTAGAGACCGGAGGGTTAAATATGACTTTTTCAAAATTTTATGATTTATCGTGTTATCGCAAGTGTTCCGCTATAAGTATGCAAACTTTCATGTCTTCAACTTAATTAGGGGCTGAGTTAGAAAAATTGCTATAAATACACAAGTTAGAGCCCAAAGGGTTAAATATTAAGCCTTTTTCAAAATTTTATTATTTGTCGTTTGATGTGAGATGTTCAGCTATAAGTATGCAAACTTTCATGTCTTCAACTTAATTAGGGGCTGAGTTAGAAAAATTGCTATAAATACACAAGTTAGAGCCCAGAGGGTTAAATATTAGACTTTTTCAAAATTTCATTATTTGCCGTTCGATGTGTGGTGTTCAGCTATAAGTATGCAAATTTTCAAGTCTCCGACATATATAGTTTCTGAGAACGGGCTCTGTGACAGACGGACAAACAGACAGACAAAGGAGTGAGACAGGTAGGGTTTCGTTAGATGAACGAAACTCTAAAAGCATGCTGCGGATGATTGTAACAACATCCTAAAATTACATTACCATCAGCG
Source organism: Maratus speciosus (assembly GCA_963932465.1). NCBI lineage: Eukaryota > Metazoa > Arthropoda > Arachnida > Araneae > Salticidae > Maratus > Maratus speciosus. The sequence goes on from OZ010789.1 coordinate 438,234,152, forward strand.
ATCTACCAATCCCGAATTTAGTTTATATTCGTTTCATATATTCTTATTCTTTTGTGCGGCCCTGTAAAATAATTATCAATATTATATACAGTAAAACCTCTGAATAGCGGACACCCCGAAAATGCAGAATTTGTCCTCTATTTAGAGGTGACCGCTACTGAGAGTAAAACATGTACAGTTATTTAAGAGTTGGTAATCGAAAAAATGTCCGCTAAATAGAGGTATCCGCTAATCGGGTGAGTCCGCTATGGAGGTTTTACCAGTAAAACTTCTGAATAGCGAACACCTCGGGAGGGCAGAATTTGTCCTCTATTTGGAGGTGTCCGCTACTGAGAGTAAAAAATGTACAGTAATTTAAGGGTTGGTAATCGAAAAAATGCCCGCTAAATAGAGGTGTCCACTAATCGGGTGTGTCCGTTATGGAGGTTTTACTGCATAATAATATCATCCTTTACAAGAAAATTGCATGCTGTATGATAGACAGACAGACATCCAGAGAAAAATAACCTCCCGGATCAATAAACACTCATGTCTTTTGTTTTAATCATCCACAATTGTATGTCATACAACATGCCAGATTTTATACAACAGGCTAAAAACGGTCACCGTGGTATGGAATACTGTATTATTATTTGTTTGCCCACCAAGACTGGTTGCCACGGGTTGTTGCAAGGTTTGTGATCACGTGGTTGAAACTGATCTATTCAATATTACTGCGTGCGTATTTTTTTTTTTTTTTTGCTCCATGTGTTCAAACCAGTTGTCTACGAAAACATCAACCGGTGAAAGTGACGCACACCAAATTTCTATGACGTATGCAGATAAATTGTGCTTTTTTAGGAGTTTTTTCTATATAATTTTTAAACGGTTTGGAACTTATTTTTCATAGTAGGTGCATTCAGTAGGCGACCGTCATAGGTACCTTCTGGTGCAATCAGAAACGAAATCCGACAAATATTTTTTGAGTTATGCTTGACGAAAGGTTTTTATTAGGCTTTTTTTTTTAGTAGGACATGGCGTTAATATCCATCGTAGTAGTAAAGTGTCCGGACAGTAATATTTCGCTGAGTATTAGCCTTCACTTCGCTCAGACAATTATTGACGATAAATAAAACAAGAAAGGAAAACCATGTGCCTAGTATGGATTATGAACCTTTTCCTACATTTTTAGTTTAGTTAGAAAAACATAACACGTTTGAAAATAGACATTTATTAATTCCTAACAATAGACGGAAACGTACTTCAATTGTTTTGTGAAGCCCTGTACGTTCCTTATAAATTTTTATACACGCCACATACTGAGCTGAAATTTAATTCAAAAATAAATTCGCTGAAAATTACTGAAATCACACTTCTAAGGCTAATGTCAGACGGACGTCTTTTTGCACTCTTTTTTCCTTCCGTTTTATCCTTACACAATGCCGCTAGCATTGTGTAGGGATAATACGTAAGGAAAAAAGCGTGCAAAAAGACGTCCGTCTGACATTAACCTCAGAATTGCTATCCATGAACGGCCATGTACCTAGTTTTTTGCCATAGCCTTATATACTTATATCCTACAACAGGGCTTAATTTCTAACAAAAAAAGTACCGGAGCCCTAATATTCTGCGGCACCGGCACAACAACCGTACCGTCTCCCCCTCCCCCCCCCCATCACTCCAATCTGCATATTTATATTTCGTACATTATTTGAAATTTTTAAAGCATTTTTTTTCCTTAGAAAAATAAAAAAATTAAATATATCTATCAGCATATACTTAGCTGCTAACAATTTTATTTTTTAGTTATCACTTCCTCTGAATAGTAAATCTTACCTAACTCTAAAGTTACTTAATTGCAGAATTCTGCAATTAAATATAGTAAAGATTTTGATTAGGAAATATGGTTAACACAAAAAAAGGATAGTTCTGTGTCGCAGATAGCAGCTATGCATTTTTAAGAAAAAATAAATGAAATTTTATTTATATGCTGAAGAATTTAACAATGTTTTATTATTTCCAATAAAAGATGCATATCTTAAACTATAATTGATTCCTTCCGCATAACAATCTTTTGTGGTGCGTCCCTCAAAATCAAACTAAATTAAAAATTTGAAATATCGGAAAGAATTGATACTTTTATAGAAAAAGGGGAAATACAGCTCAATTGCTTTCTATCGGAATAACAATACATGACAATTATATCTACTTGCAAATGAAAGCAACTTCGTAAATCTGCAGAGCAGAGCTTTAGCATAAGTACCGTTCTTGATACAAAATAAATAGAAAAATCACTGACGTGATTTTTATTCTCGTACGCAATACAAGACAAAAAAAAAAAAAAAAAAAAACTCAAACAAACAAAACCTCAAGCTGATGCTCGTTGGCTAAAACAGAAAATATTCTTTTCAGGTTAGATATCTAAATAAAAAAAAAACCCAGCCAGTAAAAAAATTATCCTATTATCACAAAAAAAATCGAACTGAAAGCAAATTCATTGTTCAGTCTCTTGATTGGCGCCGTATCAACACGTCGTCACCGACATAAATTTGAAATAGAAAAACACGATTTCTGTTTCCTCTTCATTTTGATCAAAATAGCATTAAAATGATTTGAAATAGAATATAATACGTAATTTTAAAGAAAGAAAAGTTTTTTTTTGTTCAATGCATGAATAAATAAAATTTAAATTGTAATACAGATTGAACTCGAGTCAGTGTAAGCCCCAAAACTGATATAAAAATTGAGTCCGTTTTATCTTCATCTCCTACGTGTGCGACAAATTACGTCACATATAAGTTTTTTGGTAAAAAAGGATGCAAAAGTTTGGAGGTGGGAAGGAAAGGAGAAAGTAATTTAGACTTCGGTTTTTCGGAAGCGATATTGCACTGGGCTCCGGAGCCCTGTATGTATGGGCTCCGGTGAATTCCGACCAATATTTAAATATTTACTGAAAACAGAGAAGTACCGGAGCCGGGCTCCGGTGGGCTCCGGCGCAAATTAAGCCCTGTCCTACAATGTCATTTAGCAGACAAGACGTTTAGCAGACAGCAATTAGGCGACAGGATATTTAGCCGAACTGACAGTTAGTCTACAGCGACAGTTAGCCGACTAGACAGTTAGCCAACAGAGGACAATTATTCGACATGGACATTCATCCGACAGGACATTTAGCCAACGAGCAAATACCAGATAAGGGAATTATCCGACATGAAATTTAGCTGACACGTACATTTTGCCAAAAGAATTTAGAAGACTCGGTCTTACATCAACAATGTAAACCTCAGTAACTCGTCATCCTCATAAATCAGCTTTTATATTGTTTCAGCGTTTTTGTTTATGATATACACTTAAACATCGAAATTTCGTCACCCTCATAAAGTAATTTTTTTCTTCAATCACTGTTATTCTATAAAGCTTTTCAATTAAACACCAATAACTAACATTCGTAATATTCTTTTGTTCATTCGAACAAAATGATATACAAAAATAACTTTTTCTACAAAAAATATTGTTTGAAATGCGGTTTTTAGATGGATCCCTCCGATAAATATTGTTTACTTATGTTTAAGTCATACACTCTCGATAGCTCATTATACTCATTAATTAAGGAATTTATAAAATAAAACGGAAATAATTCATTTTAATTATTCATTATACCTCAATAACTCGTCATTCTCTTAAACTGCCATTATATTTTACAAATACAGTTATATTTATAACATACACAAAAAATTCGATAACTCGGGGAGGAGCCAATAATTTTTTTAATGACGTTTTCTACAATAAATATCGTTTAAAATGCGGTTTTTTGACGGGTCCCTTCCATAAATATTGTTTAATAAACATAAGAATTTAAAAGAAAGGGGTGCGTGAATTCCGGGAACAAAAGACAGGACCCACGGTGTGGCAATTTTTAAACTTGTTTCGTATCTGTCACGTGATATATCATCGGAAAATCCTCGGACCACTCTTTCATATTGTGACCCTTTCTTCTCACCTCCCCCTATTCGCCACCCCTCCAAGAGGGCATTTTTCATTTTTTTCGAGATCGTAGAATTTTCATAATTTTAGATCCGATTTTTTTACGAAGACCTACAAAAATACTTTTATAATACTATATGTAAATTTCAAAGAGGTGGGGCACTTTTATATCTTTTGCCGCCACCCCTCATGTGATATATAGTTGGAAAGGCAGTGTGACAACCAAATTTCATAATATATACCTTCCGCGCCGCTCCCTCCCAGTTTGCTCCCCTGAGCCACTTTTCTAACTTTTACCGACACCCCTTACGTGATATATCTTTGGAAAGCCCTGTGACCTCTTATACATATTATGCATCTTCCGTGCATCTTCTGCACTTTTCCCCGGGCGGCACTTTCTAAATTTTGTTGACATCCCTCTTATGATATATCATTTGTCTAATACTGGTTCTCCTCTCTGATATGAGATGTATACTCCTAGATCATAGATCACTAGTTCTTTTTAACACAAAACTAAGTTTATTTATAAAAATGCAGAAGGACAGTACAGATATTCGGCGAGGACAAGACGATAATACTCACACGAAGTATATGAAATATATCCAGTGGAACACACTACAATATTCCACAATTATACACTTTGTGCTATTACACCATTTGGCTTCACCTACAATACAAACTTTTTACATACCAGTGCCCGTAGCACCTGTGTAATTTTATATCTAACTTTTGGTTTTTCAAAAACTCCGCCGGTACACATGCACGACTTAAAAACCTCCACCCTTCACTCTCTAAAAAGGAAATCTCCTTCCCTTCACTCCTATGTTCGCACGTCACGTGAGTCACATAACCAAAGGGGCGCCAGCACTGGCTAAAGAAATGCTATCCAGACATCATAGTTTGGAAGACCTGTGACCACTTATTCATGTTATGCGCCTCCCGCACCCCAGACAAAATTTCCCACCCAATGGGAAGCACTTTTCTAAATTTAGCAAACACGCCTCATGAGACTTATCGTTGCAAAGCCCTGTGACCATCAATATTATGCATATCTCGTGCCCCTCCTCCACTTTGCCCCCGGTGGATACTTTTCTAAATTTTTCCGACAGCCCTCGTATGACATATCATTGGAAAGGCCTGTGATCACTTATTCATGTTATGCACCTCCCGCAGCCCCCCCCCCTTTGCCCTCACAGTGGGAGGCAGTTTTCTAGATTATGCCGACACCCGTCATGGGCCATATCGTTTAGAAAGCCCTGTGACCACTGTTTCATATTATGCAGTTTCCGCGTCTCTCCCACCTCTTTGGCTCCCGGGCGGGACAATTTTCAAAATTTTGCCGTTACTCCTCATATGTATAGCGGGCGCGCGTGCTGCAAAGTAAGTAACAGTGATAGTAATTATAACGTAACCGTAACCTAACTGTTCCATAAACGTAACCTAAACGTATCCAAGCCGTAACCTAACTGTTACTTAATAACCTAACAGTAACCTAACCGTAACATAACTGTAATCAAATTATCACCTAACCGTAACCTAACTGTAACGTAACTGTAACCTATTTGTAGCCTAATTGTAACGTAACAGTAACCTAACTGCAACATAACCGTAACCTAAGGTAGGCCGCGCACTGACGCAACACGAGCAACATGAAATACGATTTAGGAGAAAAAAAATATTGAAACAAAGAAGAAAGCTGTTTCAAACATGTTTTAAAGCTGTTTTTCTCCGAAGTCAACCAAAATGTTCCATGGGTCGCCTCAGTGTGCTACCGGCCTAATTGTAACCTAAACGTTTCCTAATTGCGACATAACCGAAATCTAAATGTCACGTAACCTTGACCTAACTCTAAACTTACTGTAAACTAACGTTAACCAAATTATAACCAAACCTAACTGTAACTTAACTGTAGCATAGCCGTAACGTTACCATGACCTATCTGTAACCTAACCGTAATCTAAATATCCCCTAACCGTTACCTAACTGTAACATAATCATAACGTAACTGTAGCCTATCCTTAACTTAACCGTGACTTAACTCTAACTTAACTCTAACCTAACCTTAACCTAATTATAACCTAAGAGTAACCTAACTCTAGCGTAACTGTAACCTATCCGGAACATAATCGTAACCTAAGCATAAACTAACAGTAACGTAACTGTAACTTAACGTAACCTATCTGTAATCTAAATGTAACTTAAGTGTAACGTAACCGTAACCTAAGTGTAGCCTAATTATAAAGTAACCGTAACGTAACTGAAACCTAAAAGTAACCTAATTGTAGCCTAAATGTAACCTAACTGGGACGTAGCCGTAATTTAACTGTAACTAACGTTTACCTAATTATAAGCTAATCGTATGCTAACTGTAATGTAACTGTAACATAACTTTACCATGACCAAGCTGTAAGCTAAGCGTAATCTAATTATCACCTAAACGTAACCTAATTATAACCTATCAGGTACCTAACCATAATCCAAGAGTAACTAATCGCAACTGTATCCTAACTGTAACCAAACTGCAAATTAACTGTAACATAACGGGAGGTGCATAATATGAAAAAGTGATCAAAGGGCTGCCCAGTCTAATGATATATCACTTGAGGGATGTCGGAAACGTCAGAAAAATACATCCAGTGATACAATTTGAGGGAGAGGGAACGGGAGGTACATAATATGAAAGGGTGATCAAAGGGCTCCAATGCGATATATCTCATGAGGGGTGTCGAAAAATGTTAGAAAAGTGCGGCTAAATATCCTATCGGCTAAATGTCCCGTCGGCTAATCGTCTTGTCTTTTAAATGTCCTCCCGGCTAATTGCCACGTTCGGCCAGTTGCCCCGTCGGCCAATTGTCTGTATTGCTAAAATTATTACTATATGTCCGTTTCGGTCAATTGTCCTGTATGCTGTATGTAAATTTCAGCTAATTGTGTTGTCGGCTATATGTACGTATCAGCTTAATGCACGTGTCAGCTAACTGCTATCTGCTAAATGTCTTCACGGCTATTTGGTTGCCGGCTGAATGTCTGCGGCCGGCTAGACAGCCGGCCGCAGACATTCAGCCGGCAACCGGTTAAACATCTCTTAGTATACTAAATGTAGTTGAGCTTGAAAATGCATAACTCAAATTAAAAAAACACTTTTAAGTAATTCATGATTATTCTCGGTAATACTCACGAAATCTTTTTTGTAGCGTCTATGCAATTCATATACACCACCTATGTGCCAGTGCAAGAAAATTAGTTTAACTTAACTTATACCATAACTTATCATAAATAAAACATATCATAATTTAAAACTCACTTTCAGCAATCATCCCTAATGTTTCCCTGTAAATGAACGATAAATGCGATGTACACCATATTCTTATCCAAACAGCTTGCAGTAAAACCATCAGAAATTTCATTATGTTTGAAGTAGTGTAGCATAATTCAAATACGTTGCGAACAGCTTTTCTGCGAAGAACTTTAAAAAACCGAACTCTTTTGTATGACTCTTTTGTGTAGTAACCTTCTTCCAGTGCACCTTAATTATGTAAATGAATTTCATTATGTATAAATTTGTTTAACGCTATTAAAACACACCACCAAATGGTTTTTCCACACAGACCATATGTAACAAAATACTTTTGAGTGACCCTGCAATGGGTTCCTGTTAGTCCTTAAAGATGTTTAAATTTTTCAAAAGTAATTTTTGGTTCATAAAAGTACATTTTTTTATGCAAAATCTGCAAAAAGTGCCTTAAAAGTTCTTAATTTTGCTCTTGTATTGTTTTGTAATCAAGGGTAAAACTCTTCCCAATTTCTTTGAAATTCTGATTTAAAAAAATAATAATGTAAATCACCCTTTGCCTCCCCTTCTTCCGAAATTTTGCTTCCCCTTTTGCCCCCCTTAAAGTATCAAGGTTTAAAATCTTTAAAACTCCTTAATTTTTTCTTTAATTTTCTGTTTTATTTGTTACTTCAAAGTAACAATAAATAATCAGTCATAAATTTCATTATCAATTTATTTCACCGCATTCATTTCATTAAAAGTTCCTGTAAATTGCTCCTTCTGAAAATGTCATTTCTCCCTTTTGTTTCTTCCCCCACAGTACCCATATTTTAAAATAGAAACCCTTTAAAACTCTTTCATTTTTTAAAAATCTTTTCTGCTCAATATGCCACTTTATTTTAATAATAAGCAAACGATAATAAAAATCCCCCCCCCCAACTGAAATTGGTATTTCCCCTCGCCTCTCCCTCTTACTAAGCATCTGAAATTTAAAGTTCTTAAAACTTTTTCGTTTATTATTTTTTTTAACCTATTTGTAAATATTTTCTAAGGTAAATAAATAATAACTCATCCAATAAACTTCCGCCACCCACCAAAAAAGAATAATTCTGCTTATTCCTCTTTTTTCTTACAGGTCACAAAATTTAAACCTTAAAAATCATTGATTTTTCTAAAACATTTTGCACTCTATCTGTTAATTTATTGATATCATAAATAATCAGTCATATAACTATACTCCTCCCCAATCAAAATTGACGTTTGCTCTGTCGCTCTCCTTACCAAGCACACAAAATTTAGTCTTTTTTTGTCCGATTTGTTATTCTTTAGTAAGGTAAATAAATAAGTCATCTAATAAAATGCCCCCTCCCTTGTTTCCTTCTTTCGCTTATCTAAGTTTAAAATCTTTGAAAATCTTATTTTAATACATTTTCAGCTTTATCTGTTTCATATTGAACAATAAATAATCGATTATATAATTTCTTCCACCCCCATATAAAATCGACATTTTCTTTCCTCCACCATTATTTCCATGCACACAAAATTTAAAGTCTCTAAAACTCTTAATTTCAATGTTTTTGTCCTGTTTGTAAATCTTTAATAAGTTACATAATCAGTCATCTATTAAACTCCCCCCCCCCCCCCCCAAAAAAAAAAAAAAACTGTTTCTTCCCTTGTCTTACCCTCAACTCATGAAGTTAAAAAAATCTAATTTAAAGTCTTTAAAACTTTTTAATTTATACTTTTTTGGTCCTAATTATAAATCTTTGCTATCTATAGTAGTAACTAAATCTTTTCAACTATGTACGAAAGTGTTAACAATAAAGCGATAGGTAGACATTTAATTGTGCATAAAAAACATTTTAACTGTATTTTTCAAAGCAAAATGTCTTTGGAGAGATATTTCTAAGGAAAATATTATGGTTTCTCGTCAACCTGCAAGTAAATTCTCAAAACCTTCCGAAATCATTTCATTCCGACTAGCTCAGAAAGAACCACCAAACTTAGATACCAAAGGTGCCTGAGTTATCGACTGAACCGAGTATATCCATAAACAAAAAATAAAAATCATGCGTCAACACTTTCCAACACTTCCAGAACATTGTAACAAAACTTCGCCGTTTAATAAAGTAAAGAAGATATCGAACTAAACAGTTATAAAACGTATGATACATTTCAAAACCAGATTTCAACAATTGCGTCCATAACCCGGAAGGTACTCCAATTCTTTTGTGCAGCTCTGTATATATTTTTGTTCTGCATATATTTGTACAGATTCTACATACTTTGTTGAAATTTAGTTTTGTAAGAAAATACATAAAAAGTTGAAAATTCACCTTCGGCAATTTCTACCAATAGGCGGAAACATGCTTGATTTCTTTTGGGCTGCCCTGTATATAGCATACAGATTTTTATACACGTCAAGTACTAAGCTGAAATCTAATTCAAGCAAAAACATGCCTAAAATTACTGAAATCACACTTCCAGGAATTATTTTCCATAGGCGTCCATGTATCCAGTTTTTTGAATATCCCTGTATAGGATTTTATTTGTATGATACAAACATCTCTTAGCATACTAAATGTAGTTGAGCTTGTGCATTTGTAACTAAAAAACCAAACACCTTTAAGCAATTCATACTTATTCTCAGTAATGGTTAGGAATTCTTTTGTGTAGTCCTGTATAGGGTCTGTAAAATTTATGCACACCATGTAGTACGCAAAATTTAGTTAATCTTAAAAGCGCATTCTATAATTGAAAAATGCACTTTCAGCATTAAATTTTAATAGCTAACACGTCGGATACAGTATTGTATCAAAATATTTTATGTGTACCTGTAAATGAACGCTAAATGAAATGCAGACCATATTTGAATGCAAGCATCTTGTAGTAAATCGAAATAATGTGTATCTATTTCGTCATGTTTGAAATAATGTAACGTAATCGAAATACGCTACAGTTTTTCCTCGTAGACCATATACAAGCAAGCTCTTTTGTCTGACCCCGTAAATAATTGTTAAATGCTCATGTTGTACAGAAAGTAGGCTTAGGACACCTCAGAAATTCATATCAATTTCATTGTCTTTGTGACAGAGTAATATCAATCAAATACGCCGCAAACGATATTTCTTCATGGGGTATAACATAACGGATTACTTTTGAGTCCCCTATACTCATACTTTAAGCGTTACACATAACATAGTCTATAGTAACCGTTTTAAAGTGTATCTCAATGTACATAAATTTAACTATGTTTAAGAATGTGTAACACTATTAAAATACACCCTAAAGGATCCCCCCCCCCCATAGACCATAATTTAATGAAATACTTTTGAGTGCATTTGTAAATGAACCATGTATGATACATACTTCATTTTGAATACCGAACATACCATGATGATTTTGAATATCGTATATCAATTACATGGCAATCCGACTACATTTACGCTAGTTAGAGCACGGACAGACAGACGGACGGACAAACTCAATCCATAAACACTTTTCAACTTTCTTGGGAAGTGTTAAAAATGGAAAAATGTAATGAAAATAAAAGTATTTTAGTGTTATTTAGATTACGAACCGCTACAAAAAACATTCTTATTTGACCGCATCATTTAAAAAATATTTAGTGCTCAGAAATCCCCCCCACACACACACACACACCTGAATTTACTCCTGTGCACTTAAAATTTCAAATTGTTAAAACTCCTTTATGTTTTATAACATTCTTGTAAAAATAATCCATAATCTAAATTTTCTTCTGCCTGAAAATTTCACTAAAATTTTTGCCATCCTTCTTTCTGCTAACATCACACAAAGTTTTTAATATTTGGAAAACTTTATTTTTTCTGTCGCATATTTTAGTGCTAACAACAATAAATTGTGTACTATATCTATAAATGACTACGCTGGGATTTAGATTTATACCCCCTCTACAGATATACAGTACAGAATATACAGTTTATTTGTTTAACTTTTCCTCTCCTAATTTTATGAACATCTTATTTTTAACCTTCAATGTTATTTAGCTTTAATAAATCTCATAAATTTTATGTTCTAAAAAGAATTCGCACAAAAGATAGTTATTTTAGAATATTTGTACCTGATATATTTCCCCCCTCATTCAATATCTCCCCCTTGATTTTAAATGTAATTGCCTTATGTGAAATAAAATAGTTTTTATACTACACTAATTTCAATTTTATGTTTGTAAAAACTGTAAAATAAACCTAAAAAAAAAAAAAAAAAAAAAAAAAAAAAAATTGGAAGTCAAATTGTTTTAATTTTTGCATTTTTATCATAAACAGATTAAAATTCTTTTTACGGCTTTTACCGTTATCGAGTCTCCACAAAACAGTGGGCTTTGATCTACGCTTGTAAAGCGAAGACAATTGAAAAAAAAATCCTTTACACCTGAAACCTACTGGAAATTATCACATGTAGCGCTCAGACGAAGTGGGGTGGGGGTTGGAATCGTGCCAGATAATTGGCCATTTGCTGATTGGAAGAGCTCGCTTGTCAATCATTTGAATTTAGACCATCCTTTCAATTCAGCTAAAATGACAGCGGCCATCTTGATTTCTTTTTGTCTGTGACTGCAGTGAGCTCTTAAGGACCAATCACAAAATTCTAATTTTCAAGTACGCGAATACTCAAAAGGAAATAATATATTTCGATTAATTACTATATCTACAGCACAGCTAATCCATATAACATCTCATTCATGTCACATATGGTCACAAGTGTCACAGTCACTACGGCGAAACAAAAAATATAGAATTCCATACATCTCATTATGAGTCTCAAATAATCACTATATTTGTCTCCACTGAGACGTCACTGTGACTGCTGCTTTGTGACGAGTCACCATGTGAATTTACAATGTAGTTTCATTGTGACTCTCATGTGACTGTCATCTGTAGACTCAATTTCAAAGTCATCGTGAACGGTTCTTTGTGATAAGTTAGCAAATAATGTCACACTAAAGTCACAAGATGGCTTTCAGGTGACAGATACACTGCTGTAAAATCACCATTGGGCTCTTTTGGCAAAAGTTACCATGTGACTAAAATGTGATATTATTTGGTGACTTATCATTATACAACGTTCATGAGGACTTTGAAATTTAGTCTAAAAATGACAGTCACATGAGAGTCACAATGTAACTACATTGTAAAGTCACCTGGTGATTCATCACAAAGAAGCAGTCACATTGACGTCTCATTGGAGTCACATATAGTGATAATTTGAGACTCATAATGAGACGTGTGGAATTGCCTATTTTTTGTTTCACCGTAGTGACTGTGACACTTGTGACCACGTGTGACATGAATAAGATGCTATATGGACTATCTGTGCTGTAGGGATAGTAATTGTTTGAATTATATTATTTCCTTTTGAGTATTCGCTTACTTAAAAATTAGAATTTTGTGACTGCTCCTTAATTCTAAACATCAATGCATATCACGTACTGATTTCCACATTGTTTCTAGATTTTCTTCGCAGTTTTGGAGGTTCTAAGAAGCACATCTGACACCAGCTACTATTATCTTTCCTGTTTCATCCCACTTTAAGCACTTTGGGATGAATTCTGAGCCCATGGTAGCTTCAAATACGGGCAAAGATTCTTGAGTATACTTTCAATTTCCGATTTGGTCAAAAAATGTCTCATAGCTTGTACATTTTGCGATTGATCTTGAATTCCCAGAAGGCTCAAAGTCTCACCTAAATCCCGCAAAAACAGGCACCGATTGTCTGTTTTACGGCTAACCATATCATCATTTGCAGTATGTAAGCAGAACGTTCTGCTATATCCACAATATTGAAAAATAATTTAAGTGACCCTGTGGCTAAACGCCTACGTTTTGTATTTCGCCGCAATAATTTATTCATGATATCCACTCCATAATTCTTTTCACTATAAAACTGACTCACATCGGCTTTCTCTTTCGGTCCCGTGACGTTTTACTATAATCCATGGTAGACATTACAATGACAGCTTTGTTCCTTTTTGGAACATACGAACCAATACTTATGTCATCATGAAATCCAAATTATGTGGATAAAACGCGCGATTTACATGGCCACATTTCTTGGGGAATACAAGGTTTGTTTCTTTTCAAAGTGACTACCATTGTGAGCTTCCAGTATGATAAATGCTTAGCCAAAAAAGAGAAGAAAAAGAGTTGTCGATGGGGATGTTTCGTGTAGAATCTTAGAATGGGGCGGCCAAGTCTTTCACAAATCTTTCACCTTGGTCGTGGTTTATTTCACGGTTTGTAGCTGCTCTTTTGGTGTATAGTTGGCTGTTGAGGCTGTTGAGAGGATAGTAATTTTTTGCTTTACATACATACCATATTGTGATCTCATTTTTAGCCGGTTTACACTGATTCTTGTTCGATATAACGGATAGGAGTTTGTTCTCCACATTTGAAATGTGTGATATTTAAAGTGGTGACACCTGAAGTTTTAATATTTCTAAAAAGGCTTCAAATTTGAATTCTCCAAAGGTGTGGCAGTAACGTTCTATAGTTAAATAGGGTTGTTCTAACGTTAAATAGGGGTGTTCTACGCCACGCGTATGTTAAAATCGCAGCATGTACACGGGTACCCCGGTCATTGGACAAAAGGGCAAATTTTGGGCATTGGCATAATGGTTAAATAAACAATACGTGTTTATAACCCATAGAAAAGTTAATTATCTGCACTAGAAGGTAAATATATAACTACTGAATTTAAATATATTAAATGAAAAATGTTAGATTAAGCCATTAAATCATAAGACATATTGAATCATAAAATAAAATTCATATAAATAGCATTCAAAGAATATGATTCTCTTTCGAATCTTTTATTTCGTTCTAAAAAGATATATCAACATGAAAAATAACCTTTTTAACGAGATATTTCATGAATAATGCAAAGGCTCATTTTGCATGAATTTGTTAAATAAGGTAACAAAAGTGTGAAACGGGAAACTTTGATATATAAAGGATGTAATTTTGGATTCAAATGCGTGGACATTTTCCTTGTTCTGCTTCTACGTTATTGTGATTTTCATTCTAAATGAGGTGAAAATATTTATCTTAAGAAGCTAAAGTTGTCATTGAAAATGTAGTAAATGATTATATTTTTATTGTATAAATTGCATTTTTTAAAAGAAATTTTGTGTACATTTAAGATTTTGTATGGAATTTGACATGACTGGAAATTGCGTGTTGAAAATGATATAGTATTATAGATGACTGTAAAAGTAAATCCCAATCAATTAACAGAATTTCCTTTTTCTACACGCATTTAATGCACAGTTTATAGGATTTTGTTTTTAAGTCTTAAAGTGTTTTGAAAATCCAAAAGATTGTCTTTCTTATTTTATTCATAATTACAATTATGATTCTGAACTAATTGTGTAAACTGATTCTATGATATCAAGTTTGAAGGTAAGTGCACTTCAATTTTCAAATACTGTTACTCCAATTTTAGATTTGGATGTTATTCTAAAGATAAAATGTTCTCTAAAAATTTATAACAGTAAGTACAAAACAGTTATATAAACGGCATATTTATTTTCTGAGAACAATTATTGAATGTAAAATGTTTTATGTATTAAATTTAACCTCTGTCACGTGTAAACTCTGTTATAAAGATTTAAATTTTTTTACACCATCTAAAAGTTTAAAAGAAAGTATTTTTATTTTTAAGTTTAATTTCTATATTCTGATGGCCCTTTTTAAGCGATTAGCAGTTAATTTTATTAATATTGCTGTTACTTAATAAAATCTATAACATAAAACAAAATATATCGTGAATTGTTGGCGTAACATTGGTTTTATTATTATATTCTTATTGAAAATTACCATCATCCGTATTTGTTCAAAATACCATTTACCAATAATAGCTTTTATTACTTAAAATTTAATACCAATATATTTTCTTTACTAGGCAGTTGATAGAATTTGAAAGAAATTTGTAAAACAATTCTGTGCTTAAATGTGTATAGTGACTGAAAAATACTCAGATTTAGAAATGAAAAATTGAATTGTTATATATATATATATATTATTTGTAAGAATTTTTGGAAAGAAAAATTCAATTTTTTATATTTTTATGAGTAGATTCATTTTTATATTGCCAATTTTCAGTATAATTTCAAAAACTTTTCATACATTTCATTTAATTGTAAAAAAAAAAAAAAAAGAAAGAAAGACATTTTTAATACCCGGATAAAAAAGACATTTCCAATATACGAATCAAGCATTCATATATCACGAGGGTGGTCGAGAATTTGTTCTCCTTTTCTTCGAAAATCCTTTGATATGAATCAAGATAAAAACTTATATGAAACTGGTTCACCATATCAGAATAAATGTGCTGGATTAATTTACCAACTATAAAAATAAGACTTTAAAGTAAGGAAGAAGGAAGAAAAAGAATAGAAATGAATCTACTTATATATATATATATATATAATGCAAACAGAAATTTCGTTCCGGCTTTTTATTACTCGAGTTAAACTGGATGCATTTTGATGCGACCTGCACTGTTAGATATTATTTCAGGTAGGGTTTTAGTATATAACACATCGTTCTAATTAGATTAGTTATAGAATTAGGATGGAAAGTTCTGTTATTTTGGACGAAAGCCATTGGCATATATTACAGATATTGGCGACGGCATATTATGCTATATTTTTGTTAAATAATTGAAACGTCTACATCAATTAGAAATTATTAAAATATACAGACAACCCGAAAACTAAAATGAAAAGGACTATAACTGATTTTAATAAAAATACAAAGATATACAGTTTTAATGAGAAATATAGTATAAAAAGAAAATATTTAATTTAAATATGAAGAAAACATGTTTGTACGGCTTAAAAGAAGTATGCATTCATTTTCAAAGTCAATCCATTGAAACAGTATTTGGCAATTTATCCGCTTTGTGCTCTATATTTGGCATCTGGATAAGGGAATATTTACTGAAATTTTATTTAAATAAAAGAGCGTTTTTTTATATATTTTAAAGTGTGTTAGGTCTGAATTAAAAAGTACTGAATGTTTTTTGTTTATCAATTACACCGCTGAATAAGTTTGCGGAATCATTTGAATGCATGATTTACCGATATAACTATTATTTTTTTTAATTAAAATTTGTGTTTCTCTTTTTTTTTCGGGTGCAAAGGTTGCTATTAATCATTGTTTTTCATCTTAGCGACGATATATTATGCTATTATTGAAGAATTGAAACGACTATCTAATTTAACAAAAAAAAAAAAAAAAAAAAACACGAAAAGCATGGAAAAACTGTCAGTAATATTACTTAAAATACAATTAAAAAACTGAAATAAAAAATGAATGAAGTGTATATCATTCTGTGGTGACGTAACATTTTGTAAACAACAGCCGGATGTCCGACTCCTTTATTTCTCTTGTGTCGACAACTTGTGCATTCGTATCTCTGACGTGCCAGTGTAGTCCATAGGATATGATATTTGGCAGGATAAGAAAAACACCTTCACGTACGTTTATCATTCTCCTCAACTCAAACTCAGTAGTTTGCTCATATTGCGTCATCTGCACTGTAAAAAAAAACGGCATTTTTACAGTACAAAGTGCTGGCAATTCGGACGCCAGCAGTTTGTGCTGGCGTCCAAATTGAAAAAATTGCAAGCACATTGTGTTGTTAATTTTACGCAACTACTGTATTTTTCATGTTTATATAGTAAGGAAACCAAAGAAAGATACAGCACATTCACTGTGATCGAGTTTGTGCTGGCAAATTTACAGTGGTTATTTTACAGTGTGTCGTTATCGAGGTATAGGGACTTCTCGTAAAACATTTGCCACTGGCAGACACAGGCATACTTCTTTCAACGTGTTTTTACAGCTCTATTTGTATATAAGGCTAAGTAATCACTTCAGAGGCTCTGCTCTGCCCATGTAGTAGGGTCTGAAATGTTTTCCAGCTCGATTTTTGTGCCAAGTTTGATATTTTTTTTTTTTTTTGTAGCCTTTGACATGTAGATTCCAAATATCTTAGTTGCCATTTTTTTCTTGCACATTTTTGAGGTGATTTTTAAGATGGCGCACAAGATGGCTGCCATTTACTGACTTTTTTAATATTTGTAGGATATTATTGACCAGTATATCAAATTATATGTTTTGGGGGTCAAAAAATGCAAATATACAATCAAAATGGGCATAAATTGTGTTATTTATTATTTATTTATAAATTTACTACAAAATTACTTATACACTAAAGGCATAGAGCTTCACATGACTATCGTTTTGGCATGCTACGACCTTCTCTTTGAAACATTGCCACATTCTACAGAGATTATTTCCCTGCAAGAAAAATGCAACTCACTACGTGAGAAATTGCACAATTGTGAAATTGAAACTACAACTTTTTTTTAAGAGATCAGGGCACTAGTTGAAAAAAAAATCGTCTTCCATATATTACACAATGCAGTTGTGATATGGTAAAGTTCTTATTACAGTATATGAACCAATTTGGATCTTTGTTACATTTCATCCGTGCCACTCGTCAAGGAGATTGGGCATTGCATCTCACGTCATTAGAGGAACAAGTCAAGTATTATTTTGCTCATGACTTATTTCATTATGCCACACTCAATTCAGCACAGATGAAGGACCTTAAAACAGCATATCCACAAAAATGGAATGCTCTCGAATCTATGGTTGTTTTGCAGTATTCAAAGCCAATGTGCCGTTTACGAAACTATTTTCAGACCAAAACTTGGAACAGAAAATCAATGAACTGAAGAAAATTAGTGGAATTATTGGTATAACTAAGAATGAAAACGCCCTAGATAGGTATTTCTTGTGTGCACCAGAAGTCTCTAAGCAGCCCAGGCAACACTATCAACTTCGGACTTCCATGTCGCTAAGAATTTTTCACAGTGCAGCCATCGTCAAGGAGAGTATTCGGGATAATTGTGGAGGAAACCCTTTCCAAGATAATAAATACCACACCTATGAATATTGCATCCTCTATGAAAGTTCCAGAATCTGCGAAGGATAATATTCTAAATCGTCGACCAAAGAAACCAATTGTAATTCGAAGAATTTGTAAGAGATAGACTAATTCGAGAGGATAGGAAACTTCTTGCTCGTTTTCTTGTTATTATGGAATCAAGACCTCAAATGTCTACAAACCTAAAAGATGCAATTGGAAACTACAAGTGTTCTGTAATACCAAGATCATTATTTTCTTCTGATGGATGTCTTCATATTCCATCTGACAAAGTTCATTCATTGCAGAAACAGAGCAATATAATCGATCACCCATACTTGAATCATTGGAATCCTCGATTACTTCTCCGATAGAAAAAGTTTGTATTATAGATGGAATGGCAATCGTACAATCAGTAAAAAAGATTCTTGCCATGAAAACTTGTGAAGACTTCGCAAATGCTTTTGCCGAGAACATTATGAAAATGACAAGCGGATACACTGAAGGGAGAATAATATTTGACCAATACCTTGAGCATTCATTGCACGAGCAAACTAGTAAGAAAAGATTGGGGGCGACAGAACCTATTAGATTTACTATTACAAATAGTACCAAAATAACGTTGGTTACATTAAAGACGTTTCTTTCACATAATAAAACAAAATTACAGCTGACTGAGTTTCTCGGGAATAAATTACTACAGGTTTTTGCTGTTAGTGAGAAGAAATTTTCTGTCGTTTTTTGCAGTAAGGCATACAGTAACCACGCGAATGTTTTCGATTCAGAATTATATGATCATACACATAAAGAAGCAACACCATTATACATCTTCATGTACTTGATATTATGAACCATCATGATAATTATGAGATCGATGTATTTTCGCAAGATACTGAAATTTTCATATTGCTAATTGACTTGGTTTGAAGTCATCTATTAAGCAGTGAAATCAATTTTGTTACTGGCCGAGGAAACAAACACAGAAAAATTAATAGTAGTGAAAGATGTCGAGCAATAGGTGCTCATAAAAGCAAAAGGTTTACTAGGTTTACATTTATATACTGGTAGAGACTGAGCAGGAAAATTTGTAGGCATTTCAAAACAGAACTGGATAAAAGTATATATCAATCTTCAGTGTTTTGATAATATTACAACAGCTTTTCAAGAACTTGGGGAACCTAATGTTGATCCATTATCCAATCTGTCGCTGTTTGAAAAATTCCCCGACTGGACTTATTTTGAAAAATAGTAATTTTTAAAGGATTTCAGAGATAAGATGGCACCTTTTCAGAACTAAAAGTTTCGAGAGGGAGAAATTACCATCAACCCTTGGAGCACTGAAGTCACATATTCTAAGATCCAACTTAATTTGCACCATTGGAAAGGGCTACAGCAGAGTTACCAAGTCTCCGGCTTTTTGAACACCAATATTATCTTAGTGAATATGTTGTTAATTTAAATCGCCCAAATGTTTCAATTAAATAAAAGAACATTTTCTGTAATAAAATACTGGTATCCAAAAAGCCGGAGACTTGGCATCTCTGGCTACAGAAATCCTCGACCTACAATACCCCCAATTATTGGCAATGGTTGGGGGGAAAAGGGCGAAAGAGTAATTTCCCCAGTCAAATGCCTGGAGTTACCTACGCCCAAAGGAGTTATTGAACTTGTGAAATATGAGTGTAAGAGAACATGTACAGTTGGGAAATGTTCTTGCTTAGAATGCTCTGGTTTGTACCGCCCTTTGCAACTACAACACGAGACTACAACAATACAAAGAACTATCAATATCATCACAGCGATAGCAGTGATTCAGAAGAGGATATATAACATCTGAGTACTGTATATACATATAAATGCTGTTTTTAATAATTTTGTTCAATATCTTCAATAAGTTATGTTATTTAATTTAAATACTTTGGTTGTGTAGAACTGGTTAATAAAACGCTAGTATATCTAATGTCTATCATATTTTTGTGCTTTATTTGCCTCTTATCGCTTAAAACACTTCAAAAACTCAATTTACTCCTAAATTTATTATATATTTGTATTTCTTGACCCTGAAAAGATATAATTTGACATATTGGTCAATAATATGCTTCAAATATTAAAGAAGTCAGTAAATGACAGCCATCTTGGACGCCATCTTGAAAATCACCCCCAAAAATGTGTATAAAAAAATGGCACGTAAGGTATTTGGAATCTACATGTCAAAACCTTCACAATACAGCAAAAATATCAAACTTGGCACGTCAATCGAGCTGGAGCCACATTTCACGACATTTCAAACCCTACTAATGCATGCGCAGTAGCTGTGAAATTCTAACCATTTGAATATGAAATTATTTATTAAACATAACCATTAACTATTATTAGAAATAACCATTTGAATAATCCGTGATTTACATTTGCTGTCCGTTTCAGCTCACTGGCATGACTCATTCATTGTGTTGCAATTTTTACAGACAATTTATGTATGTGTGTCTAAATATAATTAAAATATTTCTTTATTATTTCTGCAGAAATCATTGAATGATTATTTTGTCATTATATCTTAAAGATTGTGAATATTTAGTTAACTAAGGATTTTACTGCCAAATAAAAAAATCTTTCCTTATATATATATATACTATTTATTGTGCTGAATAAAGTTTCATATATCCAAAGGTGGTGGATGATTTATCCACATGTACTTTGTAATTTCTTTTTGATAGAGAATTTAAATAAGAATAGATAGAAAATTCTTTTTGACAGAGATAAAATAATTTTGAAAATGGTTTTCTATATCGGACACAAATGTATCCAAATAACTTCTGGTGTATATCTCGCTTCAATGCTTAACGCGTACCTAAAATTTCAGATTTATTTTTCTATTTTTAAAAATATTTCCTCACATTACGCGCAGCATCTCCGCAAAGAAACGTCATGTAGTCAGTTCAGTAAACTATTAAACAAACAAAAAAAATCCTTTTTAAAAATAACCTCATTTCTACGTGGATTCGTTCTCCTTTCCAATTTGTGTCTGTTGATCTATAGTGGAAATTTCCTTTTTTTAAAATTCAGCTAAAGCTTACACTTTTCATTCGTAATGAGAAAGACAATGTTATACGCTGTTGAAATCTTTCTGCGGGAGTTCTGTACAGACTAAAACGTTGTTTTTCACTTTCATCAACAGAGAATTACAAGATGAAATCCCATTTTTGTGAATTAACTTTTATGTGATAACCATGATGAAATATATCAGGAAACATTTATAAGCATGTATATTATAGCGGAAATCAAAATTAGTATTATCGTTTTTTTTATTATTATTTTATATCAGGCATAATAGGCGCATCTGAAAAAAAAAAAAAATGTGAGTATTTATATCAAAAGGGTGCGCGATGCAATGTTACTAAGACACATTTGGAAAAAAAAAAAACATAATAATGACTTCGTAAAAAGACGACTGTGTATATCTATTATAATTCTTAAAAGTCTTGCTGCATGGCATTTAAATACAAAAAATTTGAAACACATTCCTTATATTTAGTATTTTTGAACAGAATAAAGTTTAGTGCATTTCAAAGTGGTGGACGATTTACCCAGCATTGCTTTAGGGAATTCCTTTTGTATGAGTGAGGATAAAAGTTTCTGTGGAGGTAGTTTTCTACATCAGAAGAAATGTGCCGAAATAACTTAGATACCTTAGAAAGAAAATATGAAAGGACATTTTAAAAACATGAAAGTCATATAGAGATAACTTTTTTAGATATTTATATAGAGGATTAGATATTTTCTTCTGTAAGTTGTTTCTTCAATATTTCATAATATTTTAATCTTCTGTCAGAAAAGGGCGAGTAAAACGGCAAAATTGTAATTTTATTTTCTCTTTTTTTTAAAACAAATGCTAACTGAAGAGGATTTTTCCTACATGGTATGAAAAACTTAATTACACATAAATATAATTCTTTAGAGTAAGTAAATGTTTGAAAACTACATTATCCAGCCTGACCGCGCAAGTAGTTGATCAATTTTTTGTAATATTGCGTCATTTCAGACGGAAATAAGTTCTATATGTGGCACTAGACATAATATTTTTGTTTGAATGTTTGTGCACCTGTTGTCACATTGTTGTCAGCAGTCTGCTGTAAGATAAGCCATTTTAGGATTTTTTTTATTAGAAAGTGTAAACATTTAGTTTTTGATTAGTTGGAGACAATTGCGGTAAGTTAAAATAATCTAGTTCTATCTTGCTTATTTCAACAAATATTTTTATAAGAATTATTCTTAATCACAGGCCAAGGATGATACTTCATAGATTAATTTTTAGATTTTTGATTGACTTCTTCCGCTTGATGAACTTCAGGGAAAAGTTTTTATTATAATTGTATTGCTATTTAATTTCTGCGGATTTCCTTTTTGTCCATTATAGGACATTTATTAAGGGTTATAATAATCACGTTATTTTACTTCTAAAACTTAAAAGGAATGAAATAGAATAAAAAACCAGTAGCACTGACTTTATTTGATCAACTACTGGCTTGGTCACCCTATATGTATAATTTCTATTAATTTAAATAATGCTCTTATTGCTGTGAAATATACATTACAGTGAACAAATATATCTGTTTACGCCACTGAGAAGATTATGACATATTTTGTAAAGCGAAATACCACCTATTTATAAAATATTTACAATGTAATAATCGCATTCATAAATACATAACAATAAACACGACCAAAGAGTTATTCAAAAGTTATCTTTTGTTACTGCAGAAATGATTTAAGAGCACTTTGATATTTGTATTTTAGAGTCTGTCAATAGTTAACATAAACTTCAAAGGTTTATGTATTCAATACGAAAAAAATACATTGCTTATATTTTGTATTATATGCGAAATAAAAGTTCACGCATCCCGAGGTGGCTGAGGATTAACTCACCTGTGCTTTACGGAACTCCTTTTGTATGAATAGGGATAAAAACTTCTTCGATGGGAATTTTTTTATAAGAAGAAATTTATTAAAATAACTTAGATACCTTTGAACCGAAATTTTAAATAAAATACAAAAAATAAAATAAAATAAAAGTTATAAAGAAATCCCATCTTAGCAGGAGATTTATGGAAGTGTTTTTTCGTCTTTTCTTTGAACGTTTTATAATGTTTAAAAAATCATTTACAGCCAAATTATATCTAAGTATTTCACAATACAATATAGTCATGCTGTTGTAAAAAAAAAAGTAAGATCATTGTGCCTAAATGAGGCGTGAATTTCTGCAGCATTGTCATATTTAAGGTATATCTCGCATTTTATTAAATAAATGCATATTTTATTCACCAGAAAATTATTGAATTCTGTGTCAAAATAGTTATTAATTGTTTTGTAGAAATTGAATCATTATCTGTAATTTAAGCAAATATACGATTGTCGCATCTATGTCATTTTTGTAGCATTTACAGTAATTGAAACCTAAATGAGACATCAAAAGTACCTAAAAGTGACATGCATTTTATGCATGTGATTTCATCATAAAGTTTTTCTTTAATTGCTATCAAATTAGATAATACGTAATAAAGTGTTGAAAAATATAAAATTGAACTAATTAATACAGGGTGCCCAAAAATGACGTGTGCATTTAAAATTTAAGTTAAAGGAAAGCGTAAAGCAATATAAGCGTTTACCGTAATCTAATTGGAAAACCGCTAACTATTTAGTCACACAGAATTTTAAATTTAATTACGAAATTCGTCAACAGGTAATACTGCATGGAATCTACAGGACCTGTGGAAAAACACTCTTTCAGATACAAATTCTGTGTTTTGTCGTCATGCTGCTAGTGTGCGCTGCTCAGAGATTGCAAAGTACTGCGCAGAAATGTTTTATTCGTTAGAACAGAAGATATTTCACGTCTTGAATTTTCACCACCTGGACTACAGTATTGTTGCAACGAGGGGAAGTTTTCAGAGCATGTTTCATGTCACAAAATTAACGAAAATGATGTACAGTAGCTGATTTGTTTAAATTTTTTCAACGAACTGGAACTGTTAATGATGGGCATGCTGGAAACACTGTTCCCCAAAATCGGCAGTTACAGATTCGAATGTCGACGTTGTTCAACAAGTGAAGTAAATGATGGATACGGATAACTGTTCAAAGTGTTGCAGTACACATTTGCACTGCAACACTTTGCCCACGATTTGCCCATGCATGCCCACGATAGGGTTCGGATCCGCCAACGTTTTAGCGCTGTTTCCAATAATGCATGTAAGACTTTCGAGAGCGGTATGCTGCAACATCTGGATGCTGGCGAAATAGGAAGCATTTGATTCCATGAATGAACGAAAATTTTCCTCGGACGGATGTTGTTGTACCTTCTTCCTTGAAATTCCGAAAAGTTATAGTTTGTGCTACAATTTCTACAATGTGCCGTAAGACTCATTGGCAATTTTTCCGTCGCTAAACGATTACCGCAAAAATTTTTGTGTGGTTTTGTGGCGGTACAAAACTCTTTGAAAGAGCCTGGAAACTTCTTGTGGTTTATTCAAGACGGTGCCACTTCGAAAGCCTTCAGTCTTTTAATCCCAAGATGAACATTCAGATGATCCTGTCATTGCAATGGATTATTGCAAGCATAGAGGAATCGGCATGGATTGGCTGCTGCACGATAATTTCGGAACTGAAACAGTATAGCTCTGCTGCATGCGAAACCAGCATTCCGGCTGTAACATTAATATATGTTTTGATAATATTGTTATGACATTGCGTGATGTTGTTACTGCAGACGGAAGCTATATAGAAAATTCCCTTTTTTTAGTTTTTGCAGACTGTTTCGGCCCTTTTCTCTTACAGTTTTTTTTTTTTTTTACCTCTTAGCAGCGTCGTTGTTTGGAAACTTCATAACTAAATTTTACATTGTGTGTGATGGAAAATTTATTGGTTTCCGAAGTACAATGCAGCAAACGGCATATCTCTATCGATTTCCGTTTTTCATCATTTCATTTTTCAAATGCACTCGCCAATTTAAAAATCCCTGTATATTAATACTTAGTTTAATAGTAAGATAAATTATTAAAAAAATAGCTTTGAAATACGTAATATGTAATATACTATAATTAACTAATGAATAGTTCAACATTCAAACTTTAAATACATCTATCATTGACTGTGTATAAAACAAGAAGTAACAAATGAATGAGTAATACAACATAAATATTACCAACACAATCTTTATTTCTGCGTACTTTAAACAAATAATCTGTTTGTCAGTTAGTCTGTAACTGATTTTTGTTTCCTGTCTTCCGTGTAAACCTCAATATATTTTTTTTTTTTTTTGATTTCTTGAAGTTATGACATTAGATCAAGATAATTTTGAAATTTTGTCGCTTTCTTATCTTCTGTTTCTTATGTACATTTACTTCCAAATTGTTTTCTGAACTGGTTTCTTTCTTTTCTTTTCTTTCTTTTTTTCACTAAGCTTCAATAAGCTTCACTTTTTCAAAGCTTCACCAAGGTTTATTTGTGAGTGTAATTCTGCTTGCAGCTCATTCTGTCCTTAAATACAATTTGATATGTTTTTGACCATTTGTTTTTAAAATATGCATGTATTGTTTGCAAAATCTCAAAATCTGTATTACTTATATTCTTTCTTAACTGTATTTTTACTTTCTTCTATCTTTACAAGAAGAAAGTATTGGTTTCGTGAAAATTTTCGAATTCCAGTTTTCGACGGATTTACACGTTTTAGGGGTCAGAGATTCCGAAAAACATGTTTTTAGAAAATGTCTGTCTGTGATTCTGTCTGTCTGTCTGTCTGTCTGTCTGTCTGTCTGTCCGTCC
Source organism: Maratus speciosus (assembly GCA_963932465.1). Lineage (NCBI taxonomy): Eukaryota > Metazoa > Arthropoda > Arachnida > Araneae > Salticidae > Maratus > Maratus speciosus. Next base: position 438,260,184 of record OZ010789.1, read on the forward strand.
GTCTGTCTGTCTGTATGTGACACAAATTTTGTGGGCGCTCTATCTCAAGAACTAATGCACGGAATTTAATAAAAAATGATATTCAGTTAGACCCTGATATAAATTGGTGCTGATTAGTTTTTGGTGTAAATAGCTCAACAGGTGGCGCTGCTATGAAGCATTTTGCAGGATTTCCGCAAAAGCTCTATCTCAAGAACTAATGCACGGATTTTTACAAAACTTCAGATTCCATTAGTCCTTGACATGAATAGATGCTGTTTAGGTTTTGGGGTAAATCGCCCAACAGGCGGCGCTGCTATGCTGCATTTTGCAGGATTTACACTATTTTCGCAGTAGCTCTATCTCAATAACTAATGCACACATTTTCATCAAACTTCGGATTTAGTTAGTCCTTCATATGAAATGATGCTGACTACGTGTTAGTGTTAATCACCCAATAGGTGGCGCTGCTGTGCTGCATTTTGAACTATTTCCTCAATAGCTCTATCTTAAGAACTAATGCACGAATTTTCATCAAACTTCAGATTTAAGTATAACTTGATTAATACTGCTGCTGATTATGTGTTGTTGCAAATAGCTCAACAGGTGGCGCTTCTATGCTGCATTTGTCATAATTTGCGCAATACCTCTATCTCAAGAACTAATGCACGAATTTTCCTCAAACTTCATATTCAGTTAGACGTTGACATAAGTTGGTAATAATTAGGTTCTGGTGTAAATAACCCAATAGGTGGCGTTGCTATGCTGCATTTTGCTGGATTTACACGATTTCAGTGACAGTCATACCTCAAGAACTAATGCACGGAATTTCATATTTTTAGAATTATCATGATGAACACAGATTGCATTTAATTTGGCACTGAAATAGTGAATTTTGAAATATTGACATTTTAATAAAAAATTATATTCAGTTACCCCCCTGATATAAATTGGTGCTGATTAGTTTTTGGTGTACATCACTCAACAGGTGGCGCTGCTATGCAGCCTTTTTCACGATTTCCGCAATAGCTCAATCTCCACAAATAATGCACGGATTTTCATCAAACTTCAGATTCAGTTAGTCCTTGACATGAATTGAAGTTTTGTACATTTTGGTGTAAATCGCTCAACTGGTGGCGCTGCTATACTGCATTTTTTACGATTGCGACAATAGCTCTATCTCAACAACTAATGCTTGGATTTTCATGAAACTTCAGATTCGAGTATACTTTGATATGAATTAGTGCAGCTTATGTTTTGGTGCAAATCGCTCAACAGGTGGCGCTGCTATGCTGCACTTTTCAGAATTTCCATTATAGCTGTATCTCAAGAACTAATGCAATAATTTTCACCAAACTTCGGAATCAGTTAATCCTTGACATGAATTGACATATTGTACATTTTGGTGTAAATCGCTCAACAGGTGGCGCTGCTATGCTATATTTTTCAGAATTTCCACTATAGGTGTATCTCAAGAACTAATGCACGAGTTTTCATGAAATTTTAGAATCAGTTAGTCCTTGACATGAATTGACATTTTATACAGTTTGGTGTAAATCGCTAATAGGTGGCGTTGCAATGCTTTTTTGTGATATCCGCAATAGCTCTATCTCAAGAAGTAATGCTTAGATTTTCAACGAACTTCAGATCCATGTATACTTGGATATCAATTATTCCTGTTTATGTATTGGTGTAAATCACTCAACTGGTGGCTCTGCTAAGCTACATTTTTCAGAATTTCCGCTATAGCTCTATCTCAAGAACTAAGACACGAATTTTTATCAAACTTCAAATTCAGATACACTTTGATATGAATTGGTGCTAAATTAATGTAATTTCCTGTACTATTTAAATGATTTAATTGACGTGATTTATATAGAAGAAAGTTTTGTGATGGCCACAACATACTAGTTTTTTTTTACTTTTGAAAACATCTTACATTATTTGCGTCGTACCAAATTTTATGCAAAAAACTCTTTATCGAACATTTCTCATCAACACGTCATTATCGAGAAAAACAAACATATACTGTTAATAAATTGCTGCAAACTATCCAGTCATTTGTCCGTTTTTATATAAAACTAGCAGAACTACCCGGCTTCGCCCGTGTCAATTATAAGGAGCCTTCCAGATAAAATAAATTAAAACAAAATAATACGGCAATCACAATAACTGAAACTTGTGCATTCATTCCCATCCACAAAACGTTAAAAAGGCAATAAGAAAACATGACGTTATTGTCTCGCAACCATAGTAAAATCCCTGAGCTTTAATAACAGAATGCGCGTTATCTTTGCCGGATGTAAAAGAAAAATGTGTGATTTTCATCACAATACGAAAAAAAAAATTCACCAAATCGCGCAGCATTTAGTGAAATTCTCGTTTGCATGGTATATATATAAAGTACAAACACTATGTCAGTGCCCATAAATTGTGCCCCATAAATTGTAACCCATAAATTGCGCCTTTACTGCAATTTTTCTAACTTCTAAACATCACACAATTTCATTTTTTACAATGTCGAATAGAAAAAGTTCTTTCAAATGAAATTTTTTTTTAAAAATGTATCTCAATTTTCTGATTTTAATGGATTTTAAAGTAATTTTCAAGCATGGATATTTTTAAAGGTACGTCCAACCCGATTACGAAAAATGAACCCGTTTACTCTTAATGCAATAGTATAAAGAAAAGACATGTCTATGAGTAACCTGGTATCATATTTTCTGTGGCAACAACCTAACACAATAATTAATTTTCCTTTTACTGCAATTTAACCTCTAAACCTCGCACATTCGATTGTTTCAACGTCATATAGAAAACAAAAGTACGTTATTAAGATTTGTTTGTAATGTTTATCTCAATTTACAGATTTTTTTATGGATTTTAAAGTAATTTTCAAGCATGCAGATTTTTTAAATATGCTTGCAATCCAATTACAAAATATTAACTCAATTGTTCAAAAACATTGTAACTAATTTAGAATTTGTTTGTTTTCGTGTAATATTCAATAACTAAATTGGCAAACGAAATTAAAACGCCAAAAATAACATAAAATAAAACACGAACTTAACAGATTATGGCTGTAGTATACAATCGAAGAAGTAAACAAAATATAGGAGCCATTTATTTCCGGTGAGTTGACCACACGTTGAAAAGATTTGATGGAATGTGAGGTCATATCTAGCCTTTTTTTTCTTGCTCCTAAATTGTTTTCATGAAATTTGACTGTTTGTATTAAAGTAGATATTTTAATTAAAAAACAATTAAATTAAGGTGCTACGTCATTTTACCGCTCTTATAGTTGAAGTTTTTATTTTATATATAAATAATGTGCGTTTTCTGTTTAGAATGACGTCAATTTCAAAAATGCAAAAATATAGCAACGCGTTATCATTACTTTTTTCACATTATTGTGTCATTTTTTAAGGTGTGGCAACGGGAAAGAAACGATTTAATTAGAAAATTAAAAAGATATTTCTATAATGTTAAATTACGGAAAATGGTCGAAAAAAGGAATAAATAGTGTTCTGATGATTTTTTAAAGTAGATAGTGCTCTTTTCCACGTTCTAAAGCCTATGTAAATGAAGTTTCGTGCAAATCCGTCAAAAATTAAAGATTTGTATAAAACACATACACACAGAGAACGGCTTTTACGTATATAGATGTGCGTTTTCTGTTTAGAATGACGTCAATTTCAAAAATGCAAAAATATAGCAACGCGTTATCGTTAATTTTTTCACATTATTGTGTCATTTTTTAGGGTTTGGCAACAGGAAAGAAACGTTTGAATTAAAAAAGATTTAAAAAGATATATTTCTACAATGTTAAATTACGGAACATGGTAGAAAAAAGGGATAAATAGTGGTCTGATAATTTTTGTAAGCATACAGGGATCTATTCCACGTTCTAAAGCCTATGTACACGAAGTTTCGTGGAAATCGGTCAAAAATTAAAGATTTGTATAAAGGACATACACACAGAGAACGGATTTTATCTACATAGATGGTTACATAACCGTAATTTAACTGTATTCTGACCATATTATTGCCTATATTACGGTCAGATTAGAGTTCAATTACGGTTATGTAACTGTTTTCTATAAAAACGTTTGAATGACCGGGCAGTTTGTTGCTAATTTTTGACAGTGTAATATAAGCCTATAAGAAAACATTTTCAAAAAGTGTATGAATTTAAAAAAATAGTCCAATGGGACGTATATGTCCTGTTCCATAGTCAAAGGTTTTTATTAATTGATTCATTAGCATTAAAATCATAGGCGAAAAACGAGTTATTAATGGGGGAAATGTAAGGGCACAAATCATCCCCAATACCAAACTGTCATCAGCTAATCAAACTGTTAATTATTTTTCCTAGATTTGAAATGTTTTATAGTGCTGGGAGATATTTGAATCGAAAGATGATTCAGGAACAGCATAACGAATAAATGGAACAATGCCAGATTTTTAAAATCCATTCTAAAATTAAATGATTTTAATCTGTACAAAAGATTTTCAGAGCCTTGGTTATCTAATGTTAAATAATACAGTAATCATATGTATTTATTCTTCGTTTAGATATACTACAAGCATACTATTAATATATTTGATTAACATTTATCTTATTAACATATATCTGATTAACATTTAAACATATGTATTTTTCTATTTTGAGATTAAAACTATATCTATAATTACCCAGTCAAAGAAAAACACTATTTCATTAATTTGAGGAAATGCCTTATTTATTAACTTAACAAAGCTTTTAAATAGAATTTATGTGTTAAACATAATTTTAAAACACAATATGAAAATTCTACCTAAACATGCCTGAGTAAATCCACTAAAAATCTCTCATTCAGTTCATCGCTCTGTAAAAAAAAAAGAAGAAAAAGAAGAAAAAAAAAGAACACGCGAAGAATAATTTTGAGCTCTGTTTTTATAACCTTTCCCTTTTTCCGTGTCTTCCATTTCAGGGAAATGAAACAGACCTTCCGCCCTTGACTTTGAAAATGCTATTTGATTTTCGAAATTAAATATTTTTAATTACCAAACAATTAAAAATGATTACTCGTAATTTTAAAAACTTTATTACTTCCCATATTATTTATTTACCAATACGGTTATTGTCTCAAAAATAATTAAAATTTAATTACGCGTCCAGAGTTTTTTTGAATTCATTTACCTGCGGTTAGTTCTGTCGAGCTGTTTGAAATAACCGACCTGATGTCATCACCAAAATGTTGTCCGAATGAAAATTATGTTGGCTGTGATGTCGTCCAGATAGTTCATTTGGTAGAGTAATGTCAATCAAAGCTAAAGATTCTGGGTTCGATACTCAGCATGGATAAATTTTCTTGCAGTTGAGAAAATTATTAGTTGTATATTGAAAATACTCTTATTCTTATACTATGTAATCTTTTTTATTCCACTAAAATATATATATATTGTAATTTTCAATTAGTTGTAACCGCATTATAATATTTTAAATATTTATCTGCAATATTAATAAATATTTAAAAACTTACAGTCAGTCAAAGCCGAAACCCTTTCTGCATGCATTATGAACTTTCAAAATGAATGAATCGTCTTGAATTTAAACTAATCTTTTTAACTTTCAATAGTTATAAAGAATATTTTTTTTCTTTATGCATACATTTATTTACAGTGAAATAACTTTAAGAAATGTCCAAAAGTTTCATCTACATATTTGTGTTTGCTTATTTGACTAGAAAGAAAAAAAAAAGGAAAAGAAATTTTATTGTATTATACACTTTAGTTTAAAGGATTATTTATAAAGAAAAAAATATCTATCGCCTGATGTGAAGTTAAAGAATGATATATTTATAGATTATTCAGCTCGCCATAAATTAATCAGTTACTGAATATCCTGAGATTGAAAAGAACTATTGGAAAAATAATTGCCTTCTATGTACAGCGATAATTAAAACTAATTAAATTACATTGTTTGGGGATGTATATAGCACGTATAATTAATCTCTTTATTTTTCGAGAAGTGCTTATACAATTGTTTTAAACAAGATTATAGATTTTTCTTTTCTTGCAGGATTATTACATATGAAATTATCTCTTCATTTGTTTTCTGTACTTCGTTTCACCAATTTTACGTTTATTAATACTGAAAAGTCTTATCTAAATTATTTCTCCAAGCCGTTAACGAGAAATTTGTACAAAATATTATATTATATTTTAAATAATTTTTAACGTACATATTTTATGTCATAGATGGTAAAACATAAATAAAATACATTTTTTTAATATTTCGGTTTGTGATGCCTTTGTTGGTGTAAAAAATACAAATACAATCAAAATAGGTAAATTACTAAAAATTAAATGGTATTTTTTCTGAAAAACATACCTCTATAGTTCCTGAAAGTTAAAACACAAACACTGACATTTATACACATACATTTTGTCATGATTATATATAAGGTTGTAACAAAAGTTTTCTGCCAAAAAAAAGTTCTTAATAAAGTTAGAAAAAAACACAAAAGCCGTACCTGTAGTGCGAGTAGTAATCACCACCCGAATCTATGATTATCTGCCAACGTTTTGGTTGTTTTTCAAAGCCTTCGGCACAGAAACTTGGGGGCCAGGAGTCCAAAAACAGATGAACCCCATTTCGGACGTCCTGTGCAGAATTAAAGATAGCATCAGCAAGATATAGCTGAAAGTGTGAAAACAGGTAGAAGTCCCCAAAAGCGATGTTGGGGCTGTATGGTGGGTGTAGCAAAAGATCTCATTCCAGTCCATACACAGCCTAGACGGTGAATGCACACACATGTGATCTAGCATTATCTTGATTGAACATTACCTTCTTGCGCCGGAACTCATTTTGACGTTTTGTCTTGATAGAGCGTCAACACGGACTCACATCTTGCTGTATACCTTACTGTTCATTGTTTTACCTTTTTCCAGATACACTTTGTGGATAATACCACGGCAATTCCACCAGATACAAAGCATTATCTTTTTGTTAGTCAATCTTCTTTTATTTGTCATTTTTCTGTTTTTATCTGTCTTCTTTTCAATCTGTCAAGTATCTTTTTGTTAGTTTGTACTTTGCGATGCTGCCAACGGGACCATCCCCCTTTTCGGCTTATGCTGTTGAAGTAAATCCCCTTTTCGTCACAAGTGACGATCCGGTCCAGAGTTTTGTGCTTGCGTTGATATTCGAGAAGATTAGTGCAGGCCTGAACATGCCTGCTCTTATCTGCCTAGTCACCTCATGCGGCACCAGCGATTAAACTTGTACGTCAAGTTTATGCAATGCATGGCGCGACTAATGGACATGGCACTAACGTCTAACTCCTTAGCTAACTCTTGAGCGGTCGAATACTGATATTCTTCCACAAGTTCTCGCAGGCGGACGTTATCAACATCAGTAGGCCGGCCAGAGCGCTCTGGTCCTTGAATGTCATAGTCCTTGTTTTTGAACCTTCACAGTGTCATATGATACAACAGGAGTACCTAAAGCTGTACACATTATTCGGTAACATTCTGTAGCGGACGTTTTGCAACAGAACTAGAAGTAAATGCTGGTTCTAATCTGGTAGCATGACAGTTCTATTTGAGACACCCTGTGCTTAATGATAACGAAATTTTTTACAAATATCACAACTTAGTGTTATAAAGCAAATCTCTTTCTATCAAATGCCAAAAATCTTTTGATAAAATATGAGCAAACACGTGAACGCGAACTGTTTGAAAAGAATATATTAGCTGTGGCGAGAAACTTTCGTTACAACCTAATATATCTTATACTATAATACGAGCAAAAATTATGTGTATTTGTGTAAATTTTATCGTAAAAATGGCACTAAAATTTGTATTTTACCATTTTCGGGCACGAAAAAACCATTGGGCTAGGTCACATGCTCGAAAAAATTCAATTAGGGGGTCATTTTGGGTCATACGTGGGACAGGGTCAGCTAATTATATCTAAAAAACGGCTCAAACGATTTTAATTAAATTTTATATCCAACCGTTTCAGAGCAGGTGAAGATCATTGGGCTAGGTCACATGTTCGAGAAATTTCGATAAATGTGTCATATTTGGGTCACTATGGGTCAAGCCCATTTTATCTAAAAAAACGCCTCTAACAATTTTGACTAAATTTTGTTTTCTATCGTTTAGTACAGGCAATAGGGAATTTTACCTAGCAAAATTAATGGTAGTACTGAAAATCGGCTTTATAGATGTTTTTTGGGTCGCTGAATCCGAATTTGTAATTTCCCACCAAAATTTCACCCGGCAACCGCCCAAAAAATTGATTTTTTGAAAAAATTTGGTTTTTGAGAAAAGCGCGCGGGGAATGTTCCGAGGCAGCCCCCTCTCTCCCCGTTTATCCTATAACGTCATATATCCTATTTGCTGCAAATTGTGTCTAGTTTCTGAATTTCGTAATGCTTTTCCCCTAAAACAATAAGACATTTAAGTTAAAAACAACAATTTGGGGGGGGGGGGGTTCGGCGGGGGAAATTTTAGGGGTCAGTTAAAAATTCGCATTCAGCGACCCAAAAAACTTATAGTAAACCTTATAGAAAAAGTTCGGAGGGAAGATGAGAGGGTTAATGTAAACGTGTGAGTGGGTAAGTGGAATTGTGCAACTTAGTCCACGCAGCACTGCGGCGCATGTTCCGAGGCAGCTCCCCCCTTCCCCTTCATCCTAAGTCATAATGTCATATATCTAATGTGTTGCAAATTTTGTCTACTTTCTGAATTTCTAGCTACTTTTCCCCTAAAACAATTTAAAAAAATGGATTTTTTTAATAAAAACCTTTTTGGGGGTCTTTTTACCAAAATTTGGGAGGTTGGCGGGGGAAATTTTGGTGTGAAGTTACAAATTCGGATTCAGCGACCCAAAAAACATCTAGAAAGTCGATTTTCAGTACTACCATTAATTTTGCTAGGTAGAGTCCCTATACGGTCTCTATTGCCTGGACTAGTTGTGTATTATGAAAAGACCGTTGTGTTAAGTCGTGTCTTTCAGTCGTGTTTTTTGATTTTTTTAATTTAATTGTTCATTTTAGTACGGTGTTTAATGAGTGGATTATAATGTCCCAAAACAAAATTAAGGAAATTAATTTAAATTAAAATAAATCAAGCACTAAGAATTAACATAGAAACATTTTTAAAATGTATTGCAAAATTTAAAAGAAAAACAACTGTCAATTTTTGTTTATATAAAACTTTATTTTGTTTACATATAAGTTTTTTAAGATGTAAATGAAGTAATCTAAATTGTTTATTTTTATTTTTATTTTTTGTTAATAATGTAGCATCGAAAATAACATTTAGTGTATATCAAAGTTATCACCACTTATGTACAATTTTATTCTAAGATGTGCTCATTTATAAATATTTTGGGACTATTGGAATTTTTACCCGACTGAAAAGAAGGGTTATGTGTTTTACGCGTATATGTGTACGTGGATTTCTTTATACCCTCGAAACATCCCAACGGCTGGATGGATTTTTATGAATGAGGTCTCTATCGATATGTCTTAATCTTCCGATGGTGATAGGATAGGTTTTGTTTTTATAAATTCAAAATGGAATGGCGGCCGTAAAATAAAAAAATGGCAGTAGAGGCTGTGATACAGATCTATCACATATCCTTATTGCTTCAAAATTAATTTAATTCATTTATTTTTGGCTTTCGAAACATGTCGTTTTTCCCTTCGTTATGTAAAATCTATTATTTAACTCGACGCTTAAAATCCATTTAGAATCTTATCAGTTTTTTTTTTCTTTCTTTCAATATCCTCTAGGATTTAGTGCAGTATGTCTCAATTCAATTATTTATTATAGCTTTCCTAATAACATCTACGGCCGTTAAAAATAAAATATAAATAGATAAATCAGATGCACCTGCTGTTGATTTCAATGAATATTATTTTGTTTTCTTTTTCTTTGGCATTGCCTACGCGAGATGTAATTATTTCTCATTTATTTATTTAAGTAAGTGACCGTTGAAATAATTTATCTAAAATACAAAATGAATGATTACACAAGCCAACAGCTGTTTTGGTGCCTAGGTTTTTGGAGCTGATTTTATATGAATTCGATGTCCTGAATTCAAATATGGCATTCAATTTTGCCTGGGAGCTCAAATATTTAAGATATAGAACTTTTTGTGAAATATATGTTACACTATTTTAAGTTAAATCCATGAATTAAACAAAAATAAAAATAAAATAAAGAAACACAGAATTTTTTTTAATACTATACAAATGTTAATTTTCATTATTTTAATATACATATATTCAAATAATATTTTTAAGAATTATATTATACAAATATATTTACTCACAAAGATCGAGGAAAAAGTCATCGATGAGACCAATTCTCACTGAACATTTCGGAAGCTTCTTTTCCGTGACATTCTTGAATTTATTTTTGAACAAACCCTTTTTAAACTCCAACAGTAATCTGCCATCATGTGCGTATCCCATCTTCCTTGGTAGTGGTTCTACATAGTCTTAATATCCTGGTGAAATCTTTCGCCCTGTTCCTCACTGATGTCTCCTACATTTTCAGGAAAATACTCTAAGTGGCTGTGTAAATAGTGCACCTTAATGCTCATATTACACCCAAGAGATTTAAAACTATTAAGCATTTCGTTTACCAGTTCTACATAGTTTTCTGCTTTGTGTTTGCCCAGAAAGTTTTCGCAACTGCAACAAAAGAAGTCCAGGCTTTTCCCTCAGTCTCATTCATCGAATTTACGAAGGCAGGATCCCTAATCAGTTGTTTTATTTGTCGCCCGTCAAATATTCCTGATTTAATTTTTTCATAACTCAATTGGGGCATTTGCTCTTCTATATATGCAAAGCATGACCCGTTCTTATCAAGAGCCTTTACAAACTGCTTCATAAGGCCGAGCTTGATATGCAGTGGAGGAAGTATGATTTTTTCTCACCCAACTAAGGGGTTATTAATGATATTCCTTTCTCCAACATCCATGTTTTCTCTCTTAGGCCACTTGTTTCTAACCCAGTGGTGTATTTTATCCCTGCTATCCCAAAGACACAAGAAGCAAGGATATTTGTTGTAACCGCTTTGCTGTCCAAGGAGAAAGTTTACCATTTTCAAATGAACACAAATCACCCATTGATGTTCATGATACTTTATCTTGTCAAATACCAAAGCTATTGCGTTATATTCTTTTTTAATTTTCGTTGAGTGAGCAATTGGTATTGAACCATATTTGTTCCCAATGTGTAGAAGGACACATTTTAAACTCCGCTTTAAGCTGTCTACAAGAAGAAGGGTAATAGACCCTTTTCTCTTGTGCGGTAAAAGGTAATTTTGGTTCCTTGTTCCAGTAAAGTTTTGTCCTTCAATCTTGAAGCCAGTAATTCAGAAGCTTCTTTTGACAGGTTGAGATCTCTGGTGAGATCATTTAACTCATCCTGGTTGAAACGTTGAGGCATTGATGACATCTCCTCATAATCACTGTCACCTTCATAAGTATCGGAAGGATGATCAGAGGGACATGTTTCATCCTCTCAGAGCTCTGGTAGCTGGTAAAACGTTGGGATCGACACTTACTTCCTCTGAGTGAGGAACCGGGTGTCTTGCAGAGACTAAATCAGGATAAGTACACTTACTATGTTTCTTTCGATTAATTCTATTAATATTTAATAGGCAGAAATAACAATCATCGAAGTGGTTTTGGGGTTCTCTCCAAACCATCGGTAAACCAAATTTGAGACTTTTTCTTTTCCTGTTAGTCCACTGTCGTAAGTGTTCTGTACAAGTTTTACAGACCTGATGCGGTGCCCAGGTTTTATCCTGATCACCAAGTTTAACACCAAAGTGTCCAAGATAAGCTCTCTTTACAAAGTCAGTAACATTTTTTTTGTTCTCTTTTAACACGTATTCTCCGCATATGTAGCAAAACACATCAGGATGATTTACACAACTTCTTCTACTTGAACTCATTTAAATTACATTCAACAACACAAATACAACAATCTACAATACAGTACGTTTTAAATTAACTTTATAAGAATTCTATACTAAACACAAATATCGCAAAAGGTCAACAACGTCTACTCTCCACGGAGAAAACTCACAAACTAACCTTATCTCTTTGCGGCTTTTCCATTTGGCTTTATGGATGAGCGGCACGAAATCATAAGCATGCGCAGAACCTCAGTTTTACTTGCACATCTGTTTTTTTCAAGGTCTTCTAAAATTTCAGTGCCTCCCAAATCGCTTTGAGCTTTGCGACAGGCCCATGTGTCAAAGGCCAGTTTAAGCGTTGAAGGTCACTTCAGTTCTAAAAAATCTTTAGTTCTCTTTGCATATCTAAAAAAGTGGAGCTGATAGAGAAAAACTGATTTCATATTTGGATTCAGCGTCCCAAAAATATCTAAAATCAGCTGTAAAATCATAGGCACCAAAAAAAAAATTTTTTTTTGTAGGCCTGTGTTATTGATGCGGTGTTTAAATTACTTTTCATGTACATTAATTTTCTTTATCAGTAGTGTTAAAACATATCTTTCTCAGTATTTCGCAATTTTAGGTACCATTCATCGAACATAACCATTTTGTTTTGTTAATTATGGCCGGCTTAGTGGCGTCGGTAATATACATATGTAGAACCGTTTTTCTGGCAATCTGTCTGCATCACGCGATTTATTTATTGTTTTTTTGTTGGGATGCTAGATTCTGGGTTAATCATTTTGGCGTGTAAATATCACCTTTTGTCTGCTTTCCGTACACTAATTTTAATGCTCAGAATTTGGCTATGTTGTGCGCCAAGTCTCATATGTTGCTTATGAAATCGCTCTCTTGAACTTCTGCTCTCAATTGGTACAGATGTAAAAAGACCTTGTGGACTTAGGGTACGCTCAGGCGTACCCCTCTTGCTCGTATTTCCTCTCTCTCCCATCTTATGGTTCTAAGTAAATTACCCTTTATTATTATGTCAAATATGTTAAAATAAAGTTTCTAGTTTCTGTATCTTGGATTGGAGTTTTTCTTATGCACTTTAACGAACCCGAACACTGAACTTCACCATAGAGGCGAAACAAAATTACGCACCATATTGAGTGGCATATCATTGGATAGGTCTTTCAAAATGAAGACGATGTTTTATTGACCATTTTGGAGTCAGAAGCTCTGTTTAAATATTACACAACCTGGAAGTTGTGTACTTTGGATCGCTACCTTTACTGTGACTCTAACCTTCATAATAGACATCTATAGGCTTCATCAAAAGGGTGCTTGTAGATAGGAACTAATAATTAAACACAACTTAAAAGTCATCAATACAAGTAAAAAAAAAGTAAGTAATATAAAAAATAGTTTCATATTGATGAGAAATAATTAATTAATTCGCTTTTTACGCAGTAGAGTTTTTTAATTTTTTAAATTTAATATATTATTACAAGAAATTAGAATTAAACATTTAAAAAAAAAACTACAAAATACAAGTAAATAAAAAAGGTAAATAATATAAAAAATAGTTTCATATTGATGAGAAATAATTAATTAGTTCCTTTTTTACGCTGCCGGGTTTTTTTATTTTTTAAATTTAATATATCATTATTTTTATTAACTAGAATATTAAAAATAATTATTTTTAACATTACGCATGTTTTTTATTAACATTCCATATATTCAAAATTGTGAGTGTTCCATTAGTTTTATATCAACAATTAAGGATATTTAATACTGTTTTTAGTCATAATTTATAAAATATATGAGAATTTTTTTTTTTTTAATTTCAAACTAATTGAGAGATGTAGATCTATATGTAAATCTAAAAAAAAAGAATATAAACAAACGAATTAAATTTATTTTTCTCTATCGACTACTATTAATTTCGTGTAAAAGCTATAAAGCATAAAAAATATAACTTAAAGATATTATTGATTATAAATTGATGTGAAGATATTGTAATAAATTGTTTTAATTTGATTTTTCCAAGATTGCTGATAAAGTCACACAGCGATGAAAATAAAGTCAGTCTGCATTTAATGTTAAAACATTACATGTGTTTTTATGATTTAATGAATAAAACTTTTGAAATTTAATTGGGGTTTTTCTGTCAATTTCAAGTGGTCCAGAAAATCATCAATTCGTTGCTTGACCATTTTTAAAAATCAGAAATTTTTTGTACAACAACCCTAATATGATGGAAGTTCAAAATGACTATTATTTTAATTTTATTAATTTTTGTTTGTGCATGGCGGCCATCTTTATTTCATCGTCTGCAGCAATTTTCTCACAAGAAGGGTTTACGGAATTGTAAATAATTCATCGTTTATTTATCCAATTCAACTGCGGATTACATCAATTTGTACAGAATACATTGGACTAAAAATTTGGTAATGGAGTAGTTTCCGAAACTAACTGCTTATTGGTAAAATTTAAGCATAACTTTTCCGTTTTGTTTCAAAAATTTGTCCGTTTACAAGAGGAAATTTTTCTAGCAAGGAATACTGTCAACATGACATATTTTTTTTTACAAATAGGCCGAAAGTACTTGTACTCAAACGCCGAGTTCCAGATCTAAGAATTGTTTTCTCTTCGCTAAAAAAAAATCCCAAATTTTTCAAAAATGTCAATTTCGCACTTTTCAGGCTTTGATATCTCTGGTAGGGCACGCGATAAAAATCTGAATTATCTATACTCCTATTATAAAGAGGAAAAAATTGTTTATTTGTAGGAGGTAAGCTCAGGAACTACCGAACCGATTCCAAAAGTGATGGTATCAAAATGATGGTGTTAGTCCAACTTAGAACATAGGCTATATCTTATGTCGGCGCCACAACCCCAAAGGGGGTGCAGGAGCAAAAAACGTTCTAAAAATGCGATTTTTGCGTTACTGAAGGGCCTAGAAATATGAAATTTGGAATATTAGTTACTTATAAGATATAAATGTTGTCTAAGAACAGTTCTTAAACAATTCGAAATTTAAAAGGGGTGAAAATGCACAAAAAGCGTTCTAAAAAACGTTCTAAATGGTAGTTTCTACATAATGTCAGGAAATACCAAACCGATTTAAAAAATAATGGTGTCAAACTGATGGTGTTAGTCCAACTTAGAACATAGGCTATATTTTATGTCGGTGCCACTACCCCAAAAGGGGTGCAGGAGCAAAAAACGTTCTAAATGGTAGTTTCTACATAATCTCAGGAAATACCAAACCGATTTAAAAAGTAATGGTATCAAAATGATGGTGTTAGTCCAACTTAGAACATAGGCTATATCTTATGTCGGTGCCACTACCCCAAAGGGGGTGCAGGAGCAAAAAACGTTCTAAAAATGCGATTTTTGCGTTACTGAAGGGCCTAGAAATATGAAATTTGGAATATTAGTTACTTATAAGATATGAATGATGTCTAAGAACAGTTCTTAAACTATTCGAAATTTAAAAGGGGTGAAAATGCCCAAAAAGCGTTCTAAAAAACGTTCTAAATGGTAGTTTCTACATAATGTCAGGAAATACCAAACCAATTTAAAAAATATTGGTGTCAAAATGATAGTTACAACGTTTGCTCCAAGATAGGCTATGTTTTATGTCGGTGCCACTACCCCAAAGGGGGTGCAGGAGCAAAAAATATTCTAAAAATGCGATTTATGTGTCACTGAAGGGCCTAGAAATATTAAATTTGAAGTATCAGCTATTTATTAGATATAAAGGATTTCTAAGAACAGATCTGAAACAATTCGAAATTTAAAAGGATTGAAAATGCGCGAAAAGCGTTCTAAAAAACGTTCTAAATGGTGATTTCTACACAATCTCAGGAAATACCAAACCGATTAAAAAAATAATGGCGTCAAAATGATGGTGAAAACCCTTGCTCCAACATAGGCTATGTTTTATGTCGGTGCAACTACCCCAAAGGGGGTGCAGGAGAAAAACGTTCTAAATTGCGGTTTTTGCGTGACGAAAGGGTCTTGAATCGTGAAATTTAGAATGGTAGTTAGTTATAAGATATCAAAGATCTCTAAGGACATTTCCTAAAAAAGTCGAAATTTAAAAGGGGGCGCCAAAATGCGCAAAAAGCGTTGTAAAAAACGTTCTAAATTGCGATTTCTAGCAATCTCAGTAAATACTTAACCGATTTCAAATATAATGGTGTAAAAATGATGGGGACAGATCTTGCTCCAAGATAGGCTATATTTTATATCTGTTTCCACTACCCCAGAGGAGATGCAGGAGCAAAATGAGCGAAAAGCGTTCTAAAAACATTCTAAATGCCGATTAGTCACCAATATCTCAGGAAGAATCAAACTGATTTCAAAAGTAATGGTAAGAAATTGATGCTGACAGCCTCTTCTCTAACATAGACGCTATTTTAAGTCGGTATCACTATCACCTAGACGTTGCAGGAACAAAAAAGCGTTCCAAATTTCGATTTTTGTGATCGGTAGGGGCTAGCAACTTAAAATTAGGCAAGGTACATATTTATTACATATAAAAGATCTTTAAGAACAGTTTCGAAAAAATTGGAGATTTAAAAAGGGGTGAAAATGCGCGAAAAGCGTTCTAAAAACGTTCTAAATTGCGATTTCTATTCAATCTCAGGAAATTCGAAAGCTATTTCAAAAGTAATGGTTGCAAATCAATGGTGACAGTCCCTGCTATAACATAGGTTATATTTTATGTTGCTGTCACTACCATCTGAGGGTTGCAAAAGCAAAACATGTTCCAATTTGCGTTTTTTGCATAACTGAAGGTTCTAACACTTTGAAGTATGACACGGTATTTACATACAAAATGCAACTGCTTTCTAAGAACTGCCGAAAGAAAATTTCAAATTTAAAAAGATGAAGTGAGCGAAAAGCGTTATAAATTACAATTTTTATGTAATCTTATCAAATACCAAACCGATTAAAAAAATAATGATGACAAATTGTTGGTGATAGAACCTGCTCAAACATAAGCTATATTTTATGTCTGTGCCACTACCACCAGAGGGTTGCAGGAGCTAAAAACTTTCTAAATTGCGATTTCTGTGATACTGAAAAGGCTAGAAACTTTAAATATGGCATGGTAGTTACTTATAAAATATAAATGCCCTCGAAGGACTGTCGAAAATAAATTCGAATTAAAAAGGGGTGAAGTGAAGGGGAGGTGCGAAAAGCATTCTAAAAAAGTCCTAGATTACGATTTCTACGCAATTTCAGTGAATATAAACCAAATATAAAAGTAATAGTTGCGGATCAATGGTAACAGTCTCTGATCCTACACAGGCTATATTTTATGCCGATGATTCTACCACCTGGTGTTCACAGGAGCAACAAACGCTCTAAAAAAGGCCTTTAAAAACTTTCTAAATTACGTTTCTGTGGAATGTTAGGAAATAACAAACCAATTTCAAAATTAATGTTGGCAAATTAATGGTGACAGTTCCTATTTCAACATAGCCCTTTATGTTGAGAGAGGTGGTAGAACTTGGAATTTTACATGATGGTTAATTTTAAGATGTAAGAAGTTGGTTTCTAAAAACTTCAAAACTTCAAATGAATACTGAAATGAGCGTATTAATTGAGCATAAAAGTTTCAAAATATTTTCTTAATTATTATTTATTTAGTTTTATTTCGTTTTATTAATTTAAGTCTCATTTCTGCCTTATGCAGTGTAACAATGATGTTTAATCAAACTGTGTTTTAAATAGTAATTTTTAAGTAATAAGTACCTTTTAATAAAATAATATATTACCTTTTAATAAAATAAAAATTTAGTTAGTACCTTTTAATAAAAATTAGACATATAAATATCACTTGGCATATTTCAAATATTACGCGAGCAAAGCCGCGGGGTTTTCTAGTATTTTATAAGAGTATTATATGATAGTGTTATGCACAAGAAATTTCAGGATGGAAATTTGACTACAAGCTTAGATATGGCAAGGGCAACATGTCAAAACAATACTGCCAAACTATTGTTTTGTTGTAGTCACAGCTAAGTATTTATCTCAGAGTGTCATTTAAATTTATGTTTTTGATTATCTTTAAATAATAGTAACAGAAAATAAAGCCCTTTGCAAAGCTTAGCAATTAATTACAAAAATAATTATGCTAAAGCCATACATTTTGAATGGTTTCAGTAATTTTTGTTGTAAGTAATTTTAGTAACTAAAAGAAACCTCAGCACTTTTACATAAAGAAAAAAAATATTTTTATACAAGACCTGAGACAAAAACAACATATGGTAAAAGAAAAGCTGTAAATGTTGTCATACTTGTTGAAACATGATCAAACGTGTCAAAACACATTCTTGCTTGTTGGTTCAAAAACCACAATTTTGATCGTTCTCAAAATTTTATTTGTAAGAACCAAGTCTTGTCATCTCTTGATAACTCATTGAAGATCTTGTCCCTGCTGGCTCATTGAAATATACTTTGAAATCACTATGTGCAAGTGTCAATTCATTAATAATTCCTAGCTTACTTCTTATGCAAAAATGTGATTTTTCTGCAGTATAAATTTTGAAAAGGCTTTGGGTATCTTTACTTCCTAAAAATTACTTGAGGCTGATGTATGGTAACATCGCATAATGATTCATTTACAGGAACATACTTATGGTAGGAACAAGTTTCAGGGACTGGCAAGCAGCATTAAAATTGTGGTTTTTAAACCAACAAGCAGAAATGTGTTTTGACACGTTTGATCATGTCTCAACAAGTATGCCAACATTAACAGCTTTTCTCTTTCCATATTCTGTTTTTGTGTCAGGTCTTGTATATATATATATATATATATATATATTTGTATTAATTTATTCCTTTTCTTTATTTTATTTTGTATTCACTCAGTAGTTATTAAGTTTAGTCCTATTTTTTCATTCTAGTTTAACTAAAAGTTAATGTAAGTATTTTCTTGATTTCTTCAATCATTTTCATTCCTTTTATTTTTTATTTATTTTTTTTTTTTTGGACTTAAGATGGCAACTCTAAACATTATTGTTATTAATCCAGTTCCAATTTATTAATCCAGATCCAATATATTTTCTGCAATGTTTGCGTTATAAGGAGCTAAATTTTGTCATTTTAGGCTTAATGTCGATAAATTGGATGAAATAACGCATTTTCTATGAATGGACTCATAAGCTCCTCTAATGATTCTGTGAGTCATTCATAGTTTCTTATTTTACATACTGGTTTCATATCTTCATGTCTGAATCATCTTTAGAACTTTATCAATTTCTTCATATATTTGTGATTTGAAATTTATTATATATAAATATATGTAAAAGTGCTGAGGTTTCTTTTAGTTACTAAAATTACAACAAAAATTACTGAAACCATACAAAAGGTAGGCCTTAGGCATAATTATTTTTTAAATTAATTGCAAAATGCTTTATTTTCTGTTACTATTATTTAAAGATAATCTAAAAAATAAATTTAAATGATACTCTGAGATAAATACTTAGCTGTGACTAGAACAAAACTATAGTTTGGCAGTATTGTTGTGACATGTTGCCCTTGCCATATCTCAGTTTGTAGTCAAATCTCCATCCTGATATTTCTTGTGCATAACACTACCATACAATACTCTTATATAAAAAAATTTCAGATTTTTGTCTCGTGCCCTACCAGAGATATCAACGCCTGAAAAGTGCGATTTTTGTCATTTTTGAAAAAATTGGGATTTTTTTTTTAGCGAAGAGAAAGCAAGTCCCAGATCTGGAACTCGGCGTGTGAGTACTAGTACTTTCGGCCTATTTGTAAAAGAAAATTTTGTCATGTTGACAGTTTCCCTTGCTAGAAAAATTTCCTCTCGTAAACGGACAAATTTTGGAAAAAAACTGAAACTTTATGCTAAATTTTACTAATAAGCAGTTAGTTTCGGAAACTACTCCATTACCAAATTTTTAGCCCAATGTATTCTGTACAAAATACTTTAATCCGCACTTGAATTGGATAAATAAACGATGAATTATTTACAATTCCGTAAACCCTTAATGTGAGAAAATTGCTGCAGACGATGAAACAAAGATGGCCGCCATGCACAAACAAGAATGAATAAAATTAAAATAATAGTCATTTTGAACTTCCATCATGTTAGGGTTGTTGTACAAAAAATTTCAGATTTTTTAAAAATGGTCGAGCAACGAGTGCTAGACCACTTGAAATGGATTGACCCAATTATACTTTTTGAAACAAAATTATACTGGAAGAGCTATAGATTTCCATCTGTTTTGCGTAAGACATAATGTGAGTATGAATAATACTCCAAAAAATATTAATGTAATTACTTTTGTATTACGATATGTCTAGAAGTAATTAAATTAAAAAATATATTAAAAATTAATTACTTTATTTAATAAAATAAATTTGATTACTTTAATTACTATAATACTTTTAATTACTTAAATTACTAAATAGTAATTGAAGTAATTAAATGACTATAATAAATTTTTTAAATGATACATGATTTTTTTGCATAACAATATTTTTATAGTTCCTATTTTTAATAGCAATTTGCATAAAACTTCGCATATTAAATTAAGAGCAGAAATTTACTTATAAAATATCTGTTAGATGTTTGAGAAATTTCGAAATAAATATTACTTTATTTGCGTCATTTAAAAGACTTTATTTATTTAATTTTACGTTTAAAAAATCTTCATTTCCTGTTCAAAGATCTCTAAGATTTCCTGAAACAGTTTTTAAGTCAAGATTTTAAGCAACATCTTAAGCATAACATAAATTTCCGTTCAGTCTTGAGCTATCATATGGGTCAAAGTCAGTAAAAGTACCAAAAAATGAATCAATCTCTATTTCAAAAACTCTGTTTTTAGTGAATCCTAGAGTATGGTTCAACCTTTTACTATCATATGGCAAAGCGTTGCAGCCAATCACAGATCATCCGTCATTTAATCTGCCGTGTACGTGTAGAATAAATGTGATCAGAAGGCATTTTTATATTGTTTCATTTTATCTTAATAATATATAAAGACTCATTTATATTTTTTAACCGTAATTTGTGAATAAAGTATACTTCCTTATTAATCTTTAACTATATTTCAAGTTTGTGTAATGTTGATCAAATGTAATTTTACAATGCATCTATTTGTATTAGACCTAGTTGTGTAAAATGTGGATATATGGTTGGATTTTTATTTCTGATATTTTGATCTGATAGCTTGAGTTACATCAGGAGATTTTAAGATAAAATGTTGTCATGAAGAGGAAAATTGACAGCTGAAAGATGTCCGCTCCCTAAATGCCAGGTATTCCGTGACTTAAGGGATACCTAAAGTACGTAACTTCGCAAAACGATAATTTCTGTGTCGGCAGCAGGGGACCAAGTTCTAAAACTTTGTCTTATTTGTAACTCTAGGGGTATTCCATAATCGCCCTCTGATATGTACGTAACTCCAATATTTTTCAGATTTAGCTCCTATTCGAAGTCGAATTTTTGCATAGAAATGGAGCTGTTAATACTGTGCTCGAAATTATCTCAAATTGTATCCAAACATTCCAATACTTTACTCTTTTCAAATGAAAGCTCATTTTCGTCTATAGAATTATTATAGACGATTATTCATCTAGATAACAGATGAAATTACACACTGCCTCATCCTCATATCGATAATAATATGCCTAAAGAGATAGGAGTTACTCTGCTGTCTTCACCAGCACTGATTTTCATTCTTTATGGCACTTAGACTGCATTGTGCTAAATATTTTGTGTAGTGTCTCTGTTAGTGTCAAACATTTTCTTCATCTAAAAGTTACTGCAATAGCATTTCATAAGTACTAGATAAGAGGCAAAAAATTGAATAGGAGTCATGTTTTGTTAATTATTTTCTTCCAAACGACATTAAAAAAAAAAATGTATGAATTATTATATTTTATAATCTTTTTTTCTGAATCCCTCTATTTAAAAACATGATATTTCAAAACAAGAATATAATGATATTTCTGACTATTAGTATTTCTGTAGTTTCTATTGCAATCTTGGTTCATTAAAACCTTTGACATTTCATAATTAAATGTATCTTCTTAGGTGCGTCCGTAATTATATATATACGTATAACCTTTAGTTGTCGTCTGGTTCATCCGCCTGTCTGCATATAATAGAGGTTTATGAAATAATATTATGAAAATCTAATCAAATGTTAAAAATATATTAATAAAAGTTTTCTTCATTCTATTAAATCGTATCATACGTTATTAATTCAAGATAGCCCATGATAGTTAATGATTCTAGGATGACATGATGATTACGTCTTATTTATGATGAAGTCATATTATTTACATATTACTGAATTTAATATATATAATCGTAATAAATTTTGTATTAATGCATGTTTCAGAAGAGGGTGACAGCTATTGCACCAAGATCTGAATATTTATAAAACTAGTTATAATAGGAAAACACCTAATTTGCCACGTTCGACGCACAATTTCCGACTTTTATTTATTTATTTTTGTAATATAAACAAATGCAGTGCTTAACATATTTTTTTTTTTTATTTAAAAACAAGATTTAGATGTTATTATATTATTAGAGAATTATTTATTATTAAAGAAATTTATTATTAAAGAAATATTAGTTTACATTTAAAACATACTAGCAAGCCCCGCGGCTTTGCTCGCGTAATAGATGGAATATACCAAGTGATATTTGCATGACTATTTTTTATTAGAAGAACGCTTTTTGAAATAATTAAAAAATTACAAATTAAGCCACAGTTTGACTAAACTTCATTATAAAAGTGCAATAGACAGAAATGAGATTTTAATACATAAGAAACTAATTCCAAATAAATGATAATTTATAAAGTATTTTTAGATTTTTATGCTCATTTCATACGCTTATTTCGGTATTCATTTGAAGTTTTGGATTTTTTAGAAACTATCTTAACACATTTACATCTTAAAATTAACCATCATGTCAAATTCCAAGCTTCTTGTCTAACAGTCTACCACCTCTCTGGTGTTATTGGCACCAAAATAAAATGCCGAAACAGAGTTGCAATAGAATGACTGGATAAATGTTGAAACAGAGACTGTTACCATTAATTTGCCAACATTAACCTTGAAATCGGTTGGTATTTACTAATATTCTATAGAAAACGGAATTGAGATCTTTTTAAAGGCTTGCTTGTTGTTTCTGCCAACCAGGTGGTAGTGACACCGGCATAAAATATAGCTCATATAGGATCAAGGAATATCACTCTTAATTCGCAAGCAATATTTTCTGTAATCGGTTTATTATTTCCTGAGATTCCATAGAAATCGTAATTTAGGACTCTACTAGAATGCTTTTTGCTCCTTCCCTTCGCTTCACCCCTTTTTAATTTCTAATTTATTTTCGACTGTTCTTAGAGGATATTTATATCTTACAAGTAACAATCGTGCTATATAGTTAAAGTTTCTAGCCTCTTCAGTACCGCAGAAATAGCAATTTAGAAAGTTTTTCCTCCTGAAACCCTTTAGGTTTTGTGGCACCGACATAAAATATAGCTTATGTTTGAGCAGGTTCTATCACCATAAATTTGCAACTCTTATGTTTAAAATCGGTTTCGTATTTCACACAATAGCATAAAAATCGTAATTTAGAAGGCTTATAGAACGCTTTTCGCTCCCTTCATCCTTTTAATTTTGGAATTTCCTTTCGACAATTCTTAGAAAGCATTTGCATCTTTAAAGTAATTACCATTCCAAATTTAAAATGTTAGACCCCCCCCCCCCTCCCTCTTTAACACAAAAAACGCAATGTAGAACATTTTTTGTTCCTGTAAACTCCAGGTGGTAGTGACAACAACGTAAAATATAGGTTATGTTGGAGCGTGGACTGCTACCATCAATTTCAAACCATTACTTCTGAAATCCGTTTATATTTCCTGAAATTGCGTAGAAATCGCTATTTAGAACGTTTTTCCGAACGCTTTTCGTTTATTTTCAACCCACTTAAATTTCAAATTTTTAAGGAACTCTTCTCAGAAAACATTTACATCTCATAAGTAATTACCATGCCAAATTTCAAGTTGCTAGCCCCTTCAGTATCACAAAAATGACAATTTAGAACGTTTTTTAAAATGCAACCACAAGGTAGTAGTGACGCCGCCGGCATGAAGTAGATTCCATATTGGAGGCTGTCATCATCAATTTCCAACCATTAATTTTGAAATCGGTTGGGTACTATCTTAGATTGCGTAGAAATCGCCATTTAGAACCTTTTTTTAGAACACTTTTCTCACATTTTCACCCCTTTTAAATTTCGAATTTCTTAAGAAACGTTCTTAGAGATCGTTTATATCTTATAAGTAAGTACCATTTCAAATTTCATGTTTCCAGGTCCTTCAGTAACACAAAAATCTCATTTTCAACCTTTTTTTTTTGTTTCTGCACCCTTTTTGGGGATAATGTCACCGACATAAAATGTAGTCTATATTGGAGCAAGGGTTGTGACCATAATTTTAACACCATTATTTTTTTAATCGGTTTGGTACTTCTTGAGATTGCGTAAAAATCGCCATTTAGAACGTTTTAAGAACGCTTATCTCGCATTTTAACCCCTTTTAAATTTCGAATTTTTAAAGAAATGTTCTTGGAGATCATATATATCTAATAAGTAACTACCATGCCAAATTCCATGTATCTGGGCCTTTCATTAACACAAAAATCGCCATTCCGAACGTTTTTTTGCTCCTGCACCCCTTTAGGTATAGTGGCACCGACATAAAATGTATCCTATGTTGAAGCAAGGGTTGTCACCATCATTTTGACACCATTATTTTTTAAATAGGTTTAGTACTTCTTGAGATTGCGTAAAAATCGCCATTTAGAACGTTTTTTAGAACACTTTTCGCGCATTTTCACCCCTTTTAAATTTCGAATTTTAAAAAAAAATGTCCTTAGATATCATTAGTATCTTATAAGTAACTACCGTTCCAAATTTCATGTTTCTAGGCCCTTCAGTAACACAAAAATCGCATTTTTAGAACGTTTTTTGCTCCTGCACCCCCTTTTGGCCAGTGGCGCGACATAAGATATAGCCTATGTTCTAAGTTGGACCAACACCATCATTTTGATACCATTACTTTTGGAATTGGTTCGGTAGTTCCAGAGCTTACCTCCTACAAATAAACAATTTTTACCTCTTTATAATATTAGTATAGATATAAATAATAGATCATTACAGAATATGTATTTTAGATGTCGAAATACTATTAAATGTAATCTTTAAAATTTGAAAAATATTTTGATATATGTATTTAAGCGCAAAAATGTAAACGTAATGGAAAAGATTTCCCGCGGATATGAAAATAACTAGAACATAAAAAAAAAACGATTTCCACCAGAAACCAGTTTATTCTAACAATTTATTTCACATTACGTGAAACTTTAAAAAGAAAATCAAACTAAAAACTAAAAACTAAAAGAAATACAGTGAAATATTTAGAAACAAACGAAGCTTTTATGATTTTACTTATGCTGGAAAAAAAAAACTGCAAGAGAATATTTTTATAAAATAATTATAAGTAAATGATTATTTTCATCATATTATTCATTCATAAAAATGAAATGATTATTCAACATGAAGGAATAAATAATAATTAATAGTAAAATTAATTATAAAAATATTTTCATTGCTGGAAATCGAATTTTCCACCTATTGCACAAAAAAGGTAAATAATGGCATATTACTCGATATTTATTGACTACATTTTCATAGATGCCATTATTTTATTAAAATAAAAATAAAAACTGTTGTGTGATCAAATAGACACTCAGGAGCCTGATGTTAGATGAGACTGGTTGCAAATGAAGAGGCACGAAACGTGAAACAAATGGTGTTATTATGGTGTTATTACACGAGGAGTCAAAGTCGCTTGGATCCCAGGCGTCTCCATGTTAATGCTATGGAGCCAGGGGAGTCACTGGGAGCGCGAGCGACTCTCTTGTTCGGGGCATCTTTGACGCCTGAGTTTGAAGCGACTCGCCAGTAACAGCCAATCAAATGCTTAAGGAAGTTGACGTCACTTTTGACTGGGGATTTCAAGATCAACATTTCTGTCAAAATGGCCGCTCGCTGAAACATGAATGAATATAAATTTATTTATTTTACTATTAGTATTACTTTTAGGAGAACAAAGACAGCCTAGTTTCTTGAGCAGGATGGGTAAATCACAGATTCTCTTCATATAACAGCTTAATTATAATTAAAAGAGACACATCTGCTTCCCGCTTTACTGCTGGTAAGTGTAATGTTTTGTTTTTATATATATTTCCCACCTTTTATTCTGAACTATCTTGTATTCAAAATTAAATTCAATAACTGTTAATTTCTTTAATTCATTTTTGCGTTTATTAAAAGTATTTCTTTGCTGTTATTAATAATATTTCACATATGTTATTTTGGCGCTATTTCAAAACTTTTTCGCCAAATTGTTTACGTTTTCAGCGCTGTATGTTAGTGTAATGCAAAAAATTGAATGTTGCAGTTTTCTTGCTAGATTAAAAATAAAATATTATGTATCTATTAACTTTTATTTCACGGTATTAAAATTACTTTTAAATGTGGTGTATTGTCTGATCTTAAACGTAAAATAAAAACAATTCCTGCAAATAAATTTTCTGAGTTATCCAAATGTCAGTTTTAAAATCATAATTTTCTGAATTTGAAATGATCGTTATATTGAGGTTTTTGTTTATACATCTTTAAGAAAGTATATGCATGTAACATCTATCTTTTCACTTTACATAAAAAAAAGTGACAGGACAGATCCCACTTTTAAATAATTAAATTTGTAAAAGTTTCAGTTTGATGGTGGGAAAGGTTTGTGAAAGGTCTATTTTTAAGTCAAAAAATATAGTGAAGGGTTTTGAAATTGAAAAGTTTATGAAAATCCTGTTTTGAGATTAAATATTTTGTGAAAGTTCCTTTAAAGGATCCTGTTTCTTCTTATCTCTGCATATGCATCTCATCACTAGCAATTTATTGTTTATTTTATGAAGTCTGTTATATTCTTACTTAACAATGTAAATCTCTTATTTAATTTCTTTGTGGTCATTTAGAATTTAAATGTAAACTAAAAACATTTAAAATTAGGTTACTTTTCGGTTAGCCGGGCGCCAGTGTTATATATACAAATCAGTGGCGTGGCGTCCGGTCATCGCTGGATGCGGCGATGACCAAGCAATATTTTAAAACTCTTAATAAGCTTTTAAAACTCTACGATCCAGTTTTAGCAGAACGTTTGGAGTTCATGTATAAGTGAAGGTAAGATTTAAAGTTTCTTTTTTGAACATTCAACCATTGAATTTTAGAGTTAATAATTTTTCACCACAAACTAAATAATTGCGATGACCACCGAAAATTTTCACGCCACGCCACTGATACAAATGTATGCATATCTATATATACATATATATGTATATATACACACATATAGCTTCTATACATGGATAAATATGCATATATATATATATATATATAGGTACACATACATATGTATATATAATACTGGCGCCCGGCTAACCGAAAAGTACCCAAATTAGTTATATAGCAAATTGTGATTTAAATACATAATTTTCTTATTTTGTAAATGAGGAGTGCTTTAACATTAATTATTAACTTTAAATTTTTCTCTGAGTTTTTAATAAAAGAAAAAAATGGATAATTTATTCTAAACATAACAGAAAAGAAGCAAGGATTTTTCATGAAACCCCACTTAACCGGTTGTATAATATACACTTTAGTTTTTTTTTTTTTTTATGTTAATGTGTTTAAAAATTGTCTAAAATTAACAACACATAACAGATGCAAAAACTGTTTCAATTATCTATTTAAAAAAAAAAAAAGTTTGTACCCTTGTAAATATTTACAATTTCATATTTGTTACACTTCTGTTGGTTTTTTATATTTATATGTTTAAAAATTGTCTTTTATCGAGGGTTATGAGTAAAAACTCTTAGGTTTGCTTATTTCATGTTTCTATTCTTCATTTTAAGAAATATTCATGTATTTCAAAATCTCTCGAGCAGCATACAATCAGAGCCATTGCTATGGCATATTTTTCTTGGGGGGGGGGGGGGGTGATGCTTAAAATTGCCAAGTCAGTTATCTGTGTTTTGCAGAGCTTTTAACTAGAAAGTGTAGGTAATACAGTAAAATCTGTAAAAATGTAACCGGAAATCTGTCGATAAAATTTTATGCTGTGGCAGAAGGAGTAATTATACAATTGTACCCAGGGGTCAGAAGTAGCACACTACAAGTAACGAAACTACAGTAGTCATTACTTTTAATCGTAGTTTGTAGTATAGTGTGCTAGATTTTGTACCAGGGCCGAAACTAGCCTTTTTTGCATCCGGTGCAAACATGGATTTTGCAACCCCCCCCCCCCCCCCCCTCTTCCATAAAGTATATTTACAAAGAGAATTTTACTAATTTTCTAATAGCTGACTTAGTTAAATTTAATATATGTAATACTAAACTATGTGTTCTACAATGGTAGATCCAAGGGAAGGGGAGGTCACGGGGGTCATGACCCCTCCCTCTGAACACTAACAAAAATATTCTAAAGATCATTTTTAAAATGAAATATACAGTAGAGTCCCGCTTAACCGACTGTGAGTTTCTGCTTTAACCGAGTTATTTTCTTATGATGGACTGATAGCTTCCATTATTATGAAACAGCCATTATAAATGAAGTGTTAGGTGAAGATGAAAGAGCGTCATAAAAAGTTAAACTCTGTTTTTCTGGTCAGAATAGGAAAAAAAAATTATGACCATTTTTTTTCTCCTATTCTGACCAGAAAATCAGAGTTCTAACTTTTACGGCTGCTCTTTCATCTTCACCTAACACTTCATTTATAATGGCTGTTTCATAATAATGGAAGCCACCAGTCCATCAGCAGAAAAAGATCCATTCCGAAGGTATAATCCTTCATTTTGCGCCCCTTCGTTTTGGCGCCCGGGACACATGCCCCCTCTGCCCCTCCTTAGTTTCGGCCCTGCTCTAAATATTTATAAAATAGATAAATTAAAGAATTTTTGACAAAAATTGAAATAAATGCTCACCATAGAAACTTCAATAGTTGTCCCTAAAAATATACCAATTATTCTATGAACACGTACATGTGCTTTTTTAAACCAGAAATTTAAAGGCAAAACTCTGTTAAATTTATACAAAATTCATGATTAAATATGGGAATAAGAGTATATCAGTAGAAATAACATTGATCACCCATAATCAGAGCAAATTACGAATTAAGTTAGTCAATAACAATGTCATTAATGGGGATTGGAGAAATATTTGGTGGTCTTCTGGCTAACAAAAGTTCCAAATATCACCCACAAAGAGCGCAGTGTAAAATGGTTTCCAGTTACATTGTCAATGTCAGTTTCGTATTAGGGGCTGTGCATATATAACGTTATCATTTTAGGGGGGAGGGTGGGTCTGGCACATGATATCGTAAGATATCGGTAAGGGGAGGGGGATTTGTCTTTTGATATCGTTATCATTTTTCACACTACCAACATTTTCTTTTTTTATTTGTAACTTGGTCTTTACATCAAAGTTGTATGTTATCTCTTTTTAGTCTGTTATCTATTTGTATGAGAATACAAAGTCATTATTAAAATCTTTAAATGATTATAAAATTATTTAGTTACAAAATATGTAATACCCCAATGTTTGCCATTCCTATTCTTCTGTCATATGCGTATGCATCTATAAACCACTGTTCGAGAAACCATATGTGAAGTACGTTTTAAATGATACTTTGTGTTTACTAGTAAATAAAGTAGAAAGAATTTTGTCCATCTGTTTTGTTGATAAGAAGTTCTGTTTGCCTCCCACTCCCCCTGTGTGGTCAAGTGCAAGAAGACATTATTGCTGTTGAACGCATTATGTAAAAAAAAAGGCTATTATTAAATTCTTTTAAATAGTAACTATTTCTTTTAAGTGTTATTTAATTTGATATAAAGTTATTTCATATATAAAATGATATTTTATTGACTTCTCTTCATTTCGAATCAATAAAGTACAGGAGCGGACTGGCATAGTTTGGCACACCCCGCTAGACTTATGCATTGGCCCACCAACCCCATTGTTAAAATGTTTGAATACTGACTATCAACACGGCCCTTTGCTCTAACTCTATGAAGATGACTTATCTTGAATGCGAGACATATTAGCATCTTTGTAATCGCTTATTTTAATTGGTAATAAGTTTATCGTTAAAAAAATCTTATGGGGAGGGGGAGGGGAGAAAGATAGATTAATTTGCTTCATTTTTATTTATTTTTTGAATGTGTGAACAATTAAAAGGTATATACGTAATAAATAAAAACGTTTGAAATTTCTTATGAGAATTCTGTTCAGATATTTTTATTCTTTGTACTTGTATTTTTAAAAAAATGTTTAGTCCAATGGCGGGTTAATTGCGCTGACAGCATAGGCCAAATGTAACGTTAGAATAGAAGATGGCTGTTTGTGATGGGGCTCCCAACAGGAATAGGGTGTCACTTACCCTAACCTATGCACATTGACAACACGTAGAAACATCCATGCCAGACTCGGAGTTTGAAACCAGGCCCCTTTGGAAAGTGTCCCTATTGACCGGAAAGAGTTAGTACTATTACTATTAAACTGACACACATACATTGATTAATTTGTTATTTGAAATATCATTATGTTTATTTGTACATTTTATTTTGTTATTTGAAATTATCAACATATATACACTTTGTACATTGATTAATATTTGTTTAAAATATCAATATATAGTACCTGAAAATTGAATAGTTAGTTTTATACCCTCACTATTAACTAGTTAGAATTTCAGATATCTGAACAATTCTTTTGAACTTCAGGCAACTCCATCTATTATCTTATCATAATCGTAATCCAAATATCGTTCGACATTGAAAAAGATAAAATCATCCGACAGTTCTTGTCCCAGAGATGAACGCAAGCGGTTCTTTATAAAGTTAAGTGTTGAGAACAATCGTTCACAAGACACTTCAGTGCATGTACTTATAAGCTAAGTACAAGGTTGGATAAATACGACTATAGACATTCAATTCGCACAATAATTCTAATGCACAAGCTAGGCATTTTTTATTAACTTTACATCGATTCTCAGCATCTTTAATGAGCTATTCTGAATCGTTCGTTTCTTTGCTGAAAGCGGCTGAGAGCTCGCTACGTTGAGATTGCTGCTGCAATAGCGACTGATTATAATCAGCATAGTGCGGAGAAAAATGCAGCAACTCTTTTCTGAGTTAGTCTTTCTTGACGTTCCCCAAGCTAGACAGAGTACCAAAAGCTTCTTCCGCAAGTTCATTTAACAATTAAACCTGACTGAAGCGGCAAGGATCGAACCAGGCAATGTCTTTCATGAGCGAGTCATTTCCAGCAAATCGTGTATTCAGCTGTTGAATAACTGTTTCTAAGATAGCATTTATTTTATTTGATTGCCTAAGAGGGGCTGCTCGTTTACCTTAAATATTAGGTTGTCCCAAAAATTTCTTTTTTTTTTTTTTTTTTTTTTTTTTTTTTTTACAAAAAATAAGCCGTAGAAATTTCGAAAACGGCGAGATTTTATTGAAGTATATATGTGCTATTGTGTTCAGCAAACTTTCTCCTACCTCTCCGGAAGTCTAATAATGCCTTCTTGTCAAAACACTTGTGATTTGATTGCAAAATACATATCGGGGTGATTTTTTATTCATCCAAAGAGTTTTTTTTGTGAAGAGAATTAATGAAATAAAGGAACAGATAGTAATCGGACGCAAAAGATGTCTGGAGAGTAGGGAGCGTGGGTTAGAACATCTCAGTCGAATGCAAGGAATTTGTTTCTGACTGTCAAAGTTTGTCCCAAAAGTTTCTTTGCAATTCACATGCCATTTTTTAATCCATCTTGCCTCACTTTCTGATAACAAACATTTTCACATACACTATGACAACATCTGCAAAAGAAACATACAACAAAACGTGTTTTTTAAAATAGTGGTGCGAATAGAATATAAAAATAATTCTAGTGGCCGCCCTGGCCATGACCTGATGAAGCGCATGCAACATTACAGATCGCATTTTCATGATCGAAAAAGATCATTTTTTGAAAAGATTGGTGCCCGTGGACAAAAGTTGGATACTTTATAACAACCTGGGACGCAAACAATCCTGATCCATCCTGTCGCTAAAGCCGGAATCCTACATAAGTAAGTTTTGCTCTCTATTTGGTGGGATTGGATCCACTATCAGCTACTTCCACTAAACAAAACCACCAACTCTAAAAAATACTGCTCGCAGCACGACGAACTGAAAGCAGCAATAGCCCGGAAATACCCAGAATTAGCAACAGACGAGGTGCTGTCTTACATTATGACAATTCCAGGCCACACGTATCTTTGACTGTCTTGCATTCGATTGAGACGTTTTGGGCCACCCTCCTTATTCTTCGGACATTGCTCCGTCCGACTACTATTCGTTTCTTTCTCTCAAAAATTCTCTTAACCATAAAAAATTAACTCTTTGAATGACATAAAAAAAACACCTCGCCAAGTATTTTGCTATCAAATCCAAAATATTTTGGAAAGAAGGCATTATGAGACTTCCAGAGAGATAAAAGAAGGTTTGCTCAATAGAATGGCACATACATACTTCAATAAAGTATCGGTGTTTTCGAAATTTTCATGATTTATTTTTTATAAAAAAGCGAAAGAAACTTTTTAGGACAACTTAACACTTCTGACGGTGACCCGACAATACTTCTTGCCTCATCGTGGGAATATTCACCACATCGACGTTTCACTATAAATATTCTCTTTTCCGGTAGAAAACTCTCAATTTCTATGGAGTACTCTTTTTATATTAGTTGCTTCTGAGAATGTTCCGGAAATTTAGAAGCATTTTTCGGCACCATATCAAAACTATTTCTTTTGTGTAACAGATGGGAAATCAGGATTTGAATTTTGTTAGCAGCAGTTAAGTAGTACAGGCCGATTATCTGCAGATACTTCGATGTGGGCGTAGATATATTGAATAGAACGCTGAAAATGGTTGCTATTAACCCCTTAACCTACAATGACGGGCATAGCCCGCGTACGATGATCGAGCCAAATGTAAATTCTTTCTACCACTAAAATTTCACAGTAAATATAGTCTAATTTAAACGTCGAAATTCCATGATTAAACAAGGCGAAAATCTCTATTAAATTTTAGTGGTAGTTATGGATTTGCCAAACCGTGAGCTGTTGAGACGTAAATCGTAGGTTAAGGGGTTAATATATACTGAAACTCGCACCAATTATCAATCAGTGATCCTGCCGAAAAAGACACATGTGACGGGAAATCGTCCATTTCGGTGATAGCTTGCAGGCACTTAAGCAATGTACTTATGTTGATCTTTAACCTTTTAACACCTGAAACGGCCCTATACGGCTTTGTGAGTTAAGTCCTAATTCGGCCGTCTATAGCAAAATAAGGGGTGATAGGTATAGAAAGAGATTCGTTTCTCCCTGTGCTGAGGGGTTCGTCTTTATTGTCGCCGGTCACTTTGTCCGATGACAGTGATGGAATACTTTTTAATTGCTTGCAGGTTTGTCATTACCTTTTTTAAAAGCTAAAGTGATTCTATTCAGATGAGCCGGGGTTTTTTTTTCTTTTTTCCATCTTAGTTTCTTATTTCAAGAGAACGATAACCATTTTTAACCGCTAGTATTGAGATATTTACTTAAAGTTTAATTTAAAATGAGTAAAAGAAAAGTTTTTATACTCGATGAACAGGCTTCTGGAGACATGTACTATATATATATATATATATATATATATATATAGGGGAAGGTGGGGCACCTTGGGACGTTTTTCAGTAAATATTTTTTCTAAATTTTATTAATATTTATTCTTATTTTAGACTCAATTAGACATAAAGTATAAACATTTCTGCATCAAATAAACCTCATAATAATCTAATATCTCACATAGGAAAAGAGTGAAAACAAAACAAAAAAGCCTTTAAAATGTCCCAACCTGCCCCACATTGTGGGGCACGTTGGGACGCTAGTTTTAATCAAAAATACATGTAAAATTTTATATTTAATTGATGAACAAAGCTTTATTTATAAAGCTTTAGTTGAGCATGAAATAATTTAAGCATTGAAACACTTTAATAATTTGAATTGTAACATGTTTTCATTAATAGATCTTGTGCTTGATGTGAAAAAAATGGTGTTCATCAAATTCTAATAAAACACATCTTTGACCTATTTTATTTTCAGGAGTGCCAAGTTTTAAAAGAATATCTGTTTGATACACAAATGAGCTATCATGTTTATCAGGATTAAAAAAAAATTCTAGATCTCGTCTTCTCAAAATGGATATCACATACTCGCTGCTGTCCTCAACATTTTGAACACAAATACAACAATGCTTTTTTTACCTGCAAACTTTGCCACTGTACACTATCCCACAGTCGGTTTACCTTTATCCTTTAAGTTTCTGGACTTACTTTAAGTAAGTTTGCAATGTGTAGGAAAATCAGCACCACATGAACAGTTGAATTCATCACTACTGCCATTACACAAATCATATATATTTGTTTTCCTGCCAGGGGTAATTTTTACCAATTTTGCTAGCGCAACTGTCTCATCCTCCCTGCTTGATGAAAATTCTAATTGGTAGTGTACTTTTTTTCCTTCAGTAAGCTGCATTTGGTCTTCACAGCATTTTTGGACATGTCCCAAGGTGCCCCACAACTGAGTGTCCCAACTTGCCCCACCTCACACATTAAGTAACAAATTCTTTAAAACAGTTAAGCTTAGCATTGCAGTCTATTTTTTACCCTTAAAATAACAATAAATCAATGTTTTTTCATCACAACATGCCCCAACTTGTATTATTTCACTTCTTTAATAAAAAATTTATTTTTCAAAACACACATAAATGTTACTCAACCTCATTCAAAACAAAAATAATGGTATTATTTGTTGACAGCAAACACCAGTGATTCCAAAACACATGGAAGAGTAGATTGTAGTATCATAATATTGGCACTTATATGTGCTAATTTTTAACTGCAAAATTAAGCCTCAAAATTGAGATGTCCCAAGGTGGGCCATGTCCCAACGTGCCCCACCTTCCCCTATATATGTATAAATATATATATAAATTATTTGGCACTTTTTTTTATACTTACAGCTTTAATTCATAATATTACGGTTTTTGATGGTGGTAGGTTATGTTTAATTAATGGTTATATATATATATATATATATAGATAGATAGATATAGACATATATATTACGTGCTTAAAATTGGTTATTTTGGCGATCACTTGGCATGTTAAACCCAGTACACATACACATACACGCTCGCACACACAGAAAAAAAACTGTCCGAATAAATTATGAAAGCAATCTTTAAAACCTATCTGTACATCTAATAGTTGATAAATTCGCCAGAAAGGACTCAATTTGATTTTTTAATTTTCTAATAAATTGACTACGACATTTTATTTTTAATTTTCTATTTTACGTTCATTCTATCACTGCATAGCTCTGTTTTCATAAAATATATTAGAAAACACTTCAATTATGCTTTTGGTATGTCGGGCTGTGAGCGAATAAGGTTCCTAAACAATTGAGTTGTTTAGCTAAATGACCGCTCCCCCCCTTCCTTCTTCATAAGAAATCTGCACACATACCAATCGCACCTTTTGGTGTTTTTCGTAGTTTTTTTCAATGCACTAAGAATTTTTCTAACATCTAAAATCGCCCTCATTGGTGCATTAGCTATTGATCAAAGAAATAGGCACATTTAAAGATTTTGAGAAATAAAACTAATTATTTTTTATCTAAAAAAAAA
Organism: Maratus speciosus; assembly: GCA_963932465.1. Lineage (NCBI taxonomy): Eukaryota > Metazoa > Arthropoda > Arachnida > Araneae > Salticidae > Maratus > Maratus speciosus. The sequence goes on from OZ010789.1 coordinate 438,295,982, forward strand.
AAAAATCTAGCTTTTCGTCTAAATAAAACCTTCTGATATTTTGGCGCAGCAGTTGCGCGATTGTCACCACTAAATTTTTTATTATTCTTCGCCTTAAAAAATCTCAGAAATTCTGTCCTGAAGTTAAATGAGTAATACTAATAAAATTTTGCGGTGCCAATTCATTATCTGCTGCTACACTGTTCCATCACTGTTTGTTGGATAATTCAGTGATACAGTAATAATAAGATAAACTGAAAAATTAACTCCTCAAGAGTGCGAAAAATCTGATAAAGTTAGATCAGACACTCCTGTGTTACACTGACATGAAAAACCATATAAGATGTTAAAACTCTGATTGTCTTTTTTTGCTGTGCAGAAAATTGTGTGAATGTAATAAAAAGTATAAACAGTTGAAATCAGTTTTATCATACAGCTGTTTCAAGACCTTATGTATTAATAAAATTATAAAAATAAAAATGACCTTGTTTCATATTTGAGTGTATTATTTGTTTATTTTTAAAATATTTCAGGAAAAATCATAACAGGCAAAATAAAAGTTATCAACAACTTAAATTCGGGTGCTAAATGCCTTTTCATTGGAGATTTCTCCCCCTTTCTCAAAAGCGTGAAATATTCTAACAAAAAGATAACTTATTTTTGATTTAAAAATAATAATAATGAAATTTGCAAACATTATTATTCAAATATCTATGAAGCGAATCAGGGCCGAAACTAGCCTTTTTTGCACCCGGGGCAAACATGGATTTTGGCGCCCCCCCTCTTCCACAAAGTATATTTACAAAGAGAATTTTAATAATTTTATAATAGACGACTTATTTTAAAATATGTAATCGTAAAATATGTCATACTGAACTACGAATCTACAGTGGCGGATCCAAGAGTGAGGTCCCTCTGAACATCAACAAAAATATTCTAAAGATCATTTTTAAAATGACATATTCAGTAGAGTCCGGATTATCCGAGTCCCGCCTAACCGAGTTTCCGCTTTCACCGAGTTATTTTCTTCTGATGGACTGATGGGAAAAAAAATTATGGCCATTTTTTTCCCATTCTGACCAGAAAATCAGAGTTCTAACTTTTTACGGCTTCTCTTTCATCTTCACCTAACACTTCATTTATAATGACTGTTTCATAATAATGGAATCCATCAGACCATCAGAAGAAAATTATCCTTTCCAAAGGTATAATCTTCATTTGGCGCCCCTTTGTTCTGGCGCCTGGGCCACATGCCCCCTCTGCCCCCCCCCCCTCCCCTTAGTTTCGGCACTGAAGCGAATAATGGTTTTTATATTCCCGAAAATGGGTTTCATACTGGAATATAATCGTTTGATATTTTTTTCATCAATGATATTTTTTTTTTACTGTAACATCACAAAAATCGACTTAAAACACGAATTCTGTCACCGTATTTCAGCAAAAGCTTTTGTCTGTGCAAGCGAATTGAAGACACTAATTCTTTCTTTTTTAATAGAGAATGCCGCATTATATTCTAAATAACTCCATGAACGTGTAAAAAAATATAGCAGTTTGGATTTGAGAACTGTTTTAATATTGCTTATTAAATAATATTTATTAGGGCTATTCTCAAATTCTAAATAGCTATTCTCCCTCATGGTCATTTTTAAAGTTAGGAACATGAAATGTTCACATTCAGAAACTATTCAAGCGAATAGCTTTTTCCCTTTTTCTATAGAAGAGCACGTTCTTTCTGAAAATACTGTCAAAATTGACGCTTTGAACCAAAATCCCCGACGGGAAGCCATAGAAAAGTCGTCATGAGACAACAATCGATTATAATTCAAGATATAATGCATTTATTGAAAACAAAGAGAAAAAGTCAGAAACATTCAAGAGCATGACTGAAATTTCGTGATTTTTCTCGAAAAAATAAATTTATAAATGTCACAGAAAATTTCATAATTTTGAGCAGGAAAAGGTATTTTTTTGGAATCTCCTTAACACTTTATGCACCGACAGTGCTTATAAGTACTATTAAAATAACTTGTCATAAAATTCATTTGATACATCGATTAGTTGAAATACAGTTTAGAATGAGTTATAGATACTTTACTTTATCTTGTTCCAAGAGCATTATTGGTTACAAAAAAAAAAAATAAAATAAATAAATAAATAAATAAATAAAAATAATAATAATAATAAATAAAGTAATTAACGGTTGAATTCTTTTGCCTTTGCGTCTAATCGTGGATCCAAGGGGGAGTTCACGGGGGTCGTGAGCTCCCCCCCCCCCCTTCCTGAACGAAGAAAATTTCCAAAGGAAATAAAAAAAATTAAACATATATTAAATTCTTTCACATTCATCCCTTGCTCAACTATGAGAATCTTTCTGTCTCTTTTAAAGCTGTACTTAAATCCAAAGTAGGTAATTTCTGACACATCCATGATGTCATTTTTAATCTCAGATGCAAGATATTTGCAAGTGCATTTACTCAAAACAAATGGGATTGATTAGCGTTTTCCATTTTCCGATAAAGGCAAAGCATCTTTCGGGAAATCTCCTTAAACTGTGGGATTTAACACTGAATTTCCGGCCGCGACAGACAATTGCTCCCTGATGACGGCATTTTAATAACTGTTAAGTCCTAAAAATTTGTATATAATACTCAATTTCTTAGATTCTTTGCATTTACAAGAAAATGGGAAATTCTTCAATTTCTGGGTATCTGAATAAAATGTGTATATTTTATATTTTTTACGAATATTAATGCAAATATATAATTATGAATATTAATTTTTTGGTATTTACAAATGAAAATAATTTCCCAAATGTATCAGAAATTTAGCCATTTTGGATGTGGGGACAACCTTCAATATAAAAATTGCTTATTAAGAGATGTGACCACCCCAAAAAAGGAGACATGACCACCCTCTAAATGGAGAGCTGCATCAGCTCTTGTTTGCATCTTTTCAGCTTTATTGACAGGGCCCGACTTATGCAGGGGCATGCGGGGCAGCTGCCCCGGGGCCCCATGAGAGTACTCGGGAATTTCATTAAAAGGTGCCAAATGATTAAATTAGCCAAAAGCAACCAAAACTCATATATTTTCAAACAATCTGCTTCCTGTACCCTCTCCACCCATCAGGTATGTAGTGGAAGGTATACGCCGTATACCTTCTGGATTTTTTAAAGAAGCTCCGTATGTCCTCTGTTTCTTAAATTAAGCTACAGCATATACCCTAGGCATGACATTCCTGACTTTAGCGTATACCCTGTGCCTACGGCGTATACCCTTTGGTTTTTTACGACTACATCACTGCCACCCATGCAAAAAACAAACTATATCATTAGAAAACTAATAATTAATATTTTATCATGACAACTTAGTATTCTATTGTTTTCAAAAGAAATTCTTTATTAATGTTTTTCTCGTAACGTGGCAAGTTAAAACCATTAATTATGACCAATTTAGGACATTTTCTTTTAGACATCTTATAACGTACGTAGATAAGAAAAGTAAAATTTTGCAAAGAAATACTCGTATTAACCAATCTATCATTTTTTCTACTATTACCCTACTAGTATTTTTTCTTAAAGGTGTGACCATCTTTTTGTCCCACTCTGTATACAGATGTAAACAGTACCGGGTACAAAATTTATGCATATAATACAATATGTATGAAATTTAGTACCAGCTACTTCCTACTTCCACATTATTGGCAAAAAAAATCTATAGATAGAAGGGGAGGGGGGGCAGAATGATTCTTGCCCCGGGGCCCCCCATAGCCTAAGTCGGTTGTAAGGACATTATATTTGTACATTTTCTAACTCTACAAAATGCTAACAAAAGTATTTTAAATAAAAGATTGTAGTGGAGTAATAAATATTGTACAAAATCCCTATAAATTCAAATTTAATTAATTGTAATTGACAAAATCCTTCTAAAATTTATTAAAGGATTGTGTCAATCTTCTGATGTAGTTTCAAAAATTCACGAGAAATGCTTTAGAAGATGACATTTTCATGAATTCATAATTTAGGACATAAAGGGTTAAAAGCATTTGTTCTGAAATTGTATCGTAAAAGCTTTAGAGGGGGGGGGGGGGGGGCTCTAAAAATTTCTGAATTTTAAATCCTTAAATTAAGTATTAGCCTGGTCCTAAATTAATATTTTTTTTCAATTTTTTAATCTCATACTCTAATAGAAGGTACCGAAATATTTACATTATAATGAAAATAATGAGATTTAATACAAATAGAATTGCCCCACCAGTGGCCGAGAGTTTCTGCTCTCGCAACTGATAGACGAGAGGTGCTGGATTCAAACCAATCGTGCCCATCGACCTAATCGTTCGGAGTATTCGTGGTTTTCTTCGAACCGTGAATTTCCATGGATTAATACGGGTTAGGTTCCCTTAGAAAGACCCAAACGAAGAGCACCACCCCCCCTTTTGGGCCTATATTCCTCGTGTTGATAATTGGGCGTCATAAACACAACAAACCAACCAAATAAAATTATTCTGTTTTTTTTTTCTTCTATTTTTGCACATATAGTATATTTGCCGAATTTTAGTTTCTAATTGTAATTTTATTGGGATATGAGGTTTTCTGTGGCATTGATAAAATTATTTGTTGTTCTGTGATTATTACCATTTTTATTATATGCAAACATAATTTGCCGTATGAGGAGTATCGTGGAAAAACCTTTCCGCTCAAAGGTGCTTGTCAAAGAACAATATCAGTAGCCTTTCTTCCAAGTCTTTTAATTTATAAACACGCATTTCCGATAAAATGTATGGAGTAAGAATGCAGTGTAAATACTTCTTACTACAGGTGAAAAGGGATAAATAACGTTTCCTCATTCTGTTTAGAATTATCACTCCAAACAAATAACAGATCAACAAGCAAAAGTATGTAGGGAAAGGAGGAGAGTAAACATACATCAAGATGATATTTCAACCACGCCTCTCCCATAGGAAACTCAAATGCGATAAAAGGACGAGTCCATTTTTTCAAAATGTTCCTTTCATAAGCCAGGATTTAGAGGTAGTAATTTTTTCGGGTTTCTCGGCGTTAAAGAGTTAAAAGGTTTTGAAGACTCGTCAAACATACTGTTAAGTGCTCGATCCTTACTCCACCACATTAGTAGCATTTACTTTTTGTAATCGGCGAAGAAGTTTATTTCCACCTACAGACTCCTTATTCATTGAAGTTCATACTTTCATTCGCTTATATGACTGAGCTAAACACGGCTGTAGCTTGCATTTCTTTGTCAATTTGCAATATTCTGTTGAATCTGTCAGGACCAAATTTAGTGCATATCAATGCACATGCTGTATATTTGGATTGTCCTTTTTCAGTTATGCCTAAAGAGCTTTATATCTCCCACTCATATTTGCTGCACCATCAAAACAAGTGCCAACTATTTATGAAGAAGGGAGTTTAAACTTTTCAAGTTTTTCTTTTAGTTAGAGATAGAGGACTTCCTCTGTTGTTTTGGAGGAATCAACCAATTTTAAAAGTCCAACCTTCACTTTACCATACTGCACATAACGAAAACAAAGTGCCAACTGATCAATTGCCGATATATCTTCTGTAAAATCTACTTCAATACTGAATGAATCTGAGTGTTTTACTCCATCGGCAACGTTTATTTGGATCTGAATGGCGAGATGAGCAGTTAACTTATTAATTAATAATTTGGACAGGAATGTAATCAAAGAGCCTTTTCCATGTCTGTGGGATTTTGATTTTGTTCTACTTTCTGCTCTATTCTAGACTTCTTAATTCTTTTTAAAGATCTTCTTTCTTGGCTTCTCTTCATAGCCTGTTCTACATGACCGTGCAAAATTTGATCATATTTATATAGCAGCATTACCAATCCTAAAAATTTGCCGCTAATATCTCTATTATTCAAGTCTATAGCTGCCTCCTTTCGTTTTTCTCTATAAGCTAATCTTTGCATCCCAAGATCCTTGATCTGTAGATCATCCCTAGATATGTAAGCTAATCCTTGCCTATCTTTTATCACTACGCAAATGTTCGCTGAGACATACATCCTACCAAACAACTTCCCACCCTTCACTGACCATATGTGTTCTTTACTTTATCGCTTGTCTCTGGGCTTCTATACAAAATGAGTAATTTTCACAAATCTTTCAAAGATTGTTGATGGGAGAGAGAAAGAAGAAATTAGGACTTACCTGGCCAAAAAAAGGAAGGGGGGGGGAGAAAAATTGAGTTTCATATATTTTTTTTTTTTTTTAGTTTTATTGAAGAGAAAAAAAAACTCCAAAAATTTATTATTATTTTGGCCCACTACACATGTTTGGCCCACCCCGCGATCGCGGGTTAGCGGGGTGGGCCAGTCCGCCCCTGATAAAGTATGCAAAAAATAAATGTAACCATATTTGTATATCACTCCAAAAATCAAAGGAATTTTTAGACATTGATAATGATATAATTAACGGGGGGGGGGGGGGAATCCAAAATTACCAAAAGATTGATAAAAGTTATACAATAGCCTCCCTCTTAACCGGCCTAAACGGGACCGAGGGTTAGCCGGTTAAGCAAAAAACCGGTTAAACCGGAGATATAATAAAAATTAAATAAGTAACTGTATATTTAATTAAATGCGTAGGATGCATTATAGCTTTTTAATTTGTGTAGTTTTAAAAATGTACATATTTTCTATATTTTGTGAAATGAATACTAGTTGTAATTAACTGAATTGAAATAAAAATTACCACTAATAACAAATAATGAAAAGTTTTAAATACAAATTAAATAGTTGAAAATCTCGTCACGTACCTTTATGAGAAGTTGAAATTATTCTACATTACGTAAATTTGTGTTAATTAACCATAAAGAAATGAGAACCGAAATTTTCCTTTCTGAATTTTGCCTGATGTTGGGGAAAAAAAGTCAGCCGGTTAAAGCGGAGTTCCGGTTAAGAGGAAGGCTACTGTATAAGTACAGCCCCTTAGCATGTTTAGTGTCAAGCTTGATAAAACTTATCATTTAAACTTCATACTCAAATCACATTATTCTATATTTATAATGTAACTTTTATTTATTATAAACAATGGTGATAACATTTACTTGATTTAATACTGATATTTCAATCTAATTACTCATAATTCATTTTCATTTTAGATCCATGAAAACTCAGTAGCAGATAATAATCCTGGGATTCGGTCAATTAGAAGAAATTACTTGTATTCTAATTATGCCCAAACAAGCTAAGTCACAGTACAGAGAAGACAACAAACTGAAAAAATTCTGCTGCTGTATCTTGTATATGTTAATTAGGGAAAAGCCAATTTTTTTTTAGCTTCTTCTGCAATGAACAAATGGACGGGGTAATAAATCTTTAATTTTGCTGTCCTGTCTGCATGACTTTGACCAATCAACAGAGCCCAATAATGAAAGAATTAAGAACAAGTCCTGCTTGAAGTATTTCTTGCATTCATGGTGTGCATTTTTGAGGATGTGAATACTTTGCTCCATGACTATTGATTGTCAAATCTGAATAATCTTTCAAATGGCTTTGTAGCCAAGCTTTAGGATCTCATAATTATATAGAATGCATGTTGCTAGAATGTAAGTCCAGGCTGTTATTGGAGCAGCTAACATTTTAAATTTATATATATTCTGAAACGATTATTGAAAATGTCAGGCATTTTTAGCTACATTCGTCTTTGACTCAAAAGGAAATGCTAATAAAAAAGATTTGTTATTTTTCCAGAGAAAGACTTCATGATTTTTAGTGTTAATGAGAATGCATCATCGACTACAATTATGTAAGGAACGTTTATATTGGTTCTTGACAATTAATTGGCCTGAGGTATATTTGAAAATTTTAACCTAAGTATTTTTAAGGTAACTCTTTTCCGACACACCACTGTCACTAAACGTTTTACATCTTCATGTATAAAATTTAAATTGACCATTTACAAGAGCAACTAAAGTTATACTGAATGTGCCTTTGAAATTTAAAAATGTGATCTAGATCATACTGGTGGTGGTGTATAATCTGTACATATTTTCTTTCCAGAGCTCAAATGCTCAGTGAAAAATTCAAAATATAGTTTTCTGCTTTGTCTCTGAAGAAGTACATGCATCTAGTTCTCAGCAAAAGAGCTCTGTACACAGAGACAATTACAGAGATATTGCTTTGCACAATTCTGAATTAGAATTTAATTGAAAACTTTCATTTTCATATAAAAGTGAAAGAATTATTTTTAAATATTTTAATAAATATTTTGTAAGAGTATATAAATATAAGAAAAATGCAAAAAAATATATTTTTTATAAGAGAAATTGATATTACTCTCTGTAAATCATATTAAAATTCATTTTAACCAATATTTATTAAAATTGTTATGAATGCCATATCTTGTTTTAACAAATTTCTCTTGTATTATTACAATGATCAGTATTATTTAATGTGCAAGAAATGAATTTTATTGTAAACTCTTGTTTCATTTTTATATCATTCTGATTTTTTATTTATTTTTTTTCCTTTTCATGAAAGTTAGATGGGAAAGGGAGGGCTATAATAGATGCACAATTTTTAACAGACATAAAATTAAACACACTTCGTTGAATATAAGTCATTCAGAACCAAAGAATATAACGTCCATTTTCTCATTAAACCTGGATTCTTGTTCTATATCCAGTAATTTCATCAATTTAATACAAAATAAGTAAGTAGTAGGTTGAAAATGGTGCTAAATTCCTACAAATTTGAATTAAAATTACAATGAGCAAATAAATTTTATCTACAAATATCTCTGTATAATGCTTTATGAACCTGATCCATTTTGATTCTGAATTACTCATACATAAAATTTGAAAACAACTTTTAACATTCCCATTTTTTTTCCCTTTAAAAAAATGTATTGCTCATTTGCAGTTGGACCATTAATAAATTTCATTTAAGATAAGGTTGTATTGATTTGGGACAAAATTTTCGATTGTTTATTTTTTACATCCTTCATATCCAATTGGGAGTTCATGAAACATCTGCAAACACCTGCAAGTACTTCCTGGTGCACAACGGATATTGTTTTTGTCTTGACACACACACAAAAAAAAAAAAAAAAAAAAAAAAAAAAAAAATCTAAATATATAAATGTGATGCAAAAAGTCCGAAGGGGTCTCATTTCTTTGTAATTGCAAAAAAGAAAAATCATAACAATGTCAATTTTAAGCCAAAGAAATAGATTCTCCCCACTAAAGCATTTTCTCCTTTTGCAGTTAGCTACCATGTCATGTAGAACTTTTAGCACAAGAATGTGCAAAATGTTTGTACATTATCGTCAACTGTCTATGTAAAAATAAAATAGATGGCCAAAAAATGTTGAAAAGGGCATGATTTTCTTTCTTTGAATATAACCATCTAATCAGTAATTAGGTACAAGGATAAATCAGATAAATTGAGTTTATTATTATTTAGGGTGGTTATTATTTTAATCTACATAACTTTAACATAAAGAGAAAGGCACTTGAAATAAACTGTCAAGTTTAAAAGATTTTTTTTTATTTCCGTTTGATTATTATAAACAAAAGAAAATTTTAGATAAATTTGACATTTAATCTGTGTGTATATGCATATAAATATATGTTGCAAGAAACTGTAGTTTACAAGTAGCAATTTTTCTAACTGAGTGAAAATGTGTCCAGCCTAAGGCTCGACCCAGAACCTTTGGCTTTAATTGTAAATGCTCTTCCAACTGAGCTACCTGGACAACATCCAAACCTACACAATATTACTCAAAACAACCATTTTCAACATCTGATGTGTTATTTGAAAAAGCTCTACAGAATAAATCACAAAAAGTGAAACTCGAATAAACTACGAATGCCTATCACACTTTATTTTTTAAAAATTATTTTTTTTTGTAAATAAGTGATGCAAGTATTAATTTTTTTGTTGTCTGGGATGTCATCCAAATAGCTCAATTCGAAGAGCATTCACAGTTAAAGCCTAAGATTCCGATCTCAGATTCAGAATATTGAATGAATTCAAAACAATCTGTATTAATCTACAGCCATTCTCTAACAACAGTGGTTTTAAATGGTATGCATACATCCCACAGGGCAGGGGGAGGGGAGCTTGATATTTGTTATTAAATTGATTCCCTATCGGCTCTTTTATTCTTTCTTTTTTTTGTAATGTGGTGCAGTTTAAACATAAAGTCAGTACATGTGGATGTTTTAAGATAAAGTAAAAAAATAAGTTATCTTTTTCAAAAAGCTCTCTCGCAAAATTTCAAAATACAGCAATAACTGGAATATATATGTACTAGTATTAAAAAATGCTCTGACGAGCACCAAAAAATGCTAATATGTTTTTAAGTATGAAAAAGGATTTGACAAGTGCTTCTAATTGAGCATGAAAAGGGACAAGGGGTCCCTTCTTGGCTGCAGCTCACTGTCAATGCCAACTTTGAAAAAATCATATTTGCGCTTTTTCCATATAAAGTAAATTCGCGGTACTTTAGTAAAACTTTCCGTCGTGCTTTACATGTTAACTGCACTGTTGTACTGTTGTACTGCGCATGCGTCTGCAATGCAACTTTGTACCATTGTGTACCATTATTTCTCTATAAATTATACTACACTGTACATTCCTATTATGCTTTTGATTTTTGAACCTCAGCGCACACTCACACTGTGCTTTTGTACTTCCGTATTAAAGGTGTATGCGTTAAACGTTCGTTTATAATTTACATGCATTGCTGTACTGCATAGTACATTGTACAGCCACAGCCAGTTTCATATAATTTCAAAAATCAATGAATGCATTATACTGTTATGCATGCACATTTGGAATTATTCCTGTACAGAGTGCTGCACTGCACTACAAATCAGTTTTCTGTACTGTATTCTACACTGCGGGCGTGCTTGGTGGCCCTGCATGAGTGTGATACGCTGCAGGAACTAGGGGTACTATGTTGGTACTATGTACTAATGTCGCCTTACATTCATGTTTAATCAGGCTGCTTCTTTACTGGCTGTGTCTTTTACACCACACATTTTTATCGTAACTGTGGCTGATTTTTTTTATATGAAAAAAACGAAAATATGATTTTTTCAAATTTGGCATTGACAGTGAGCTGCAGCCAAGAAGGGACCCCTTGTCCCTTTTCGTGCTCAATTAGAAGCACTTGTCAAATCCTTTTCCATACTTAAAAACATATTAGCATTTTTTGGTGCTCGTCAGAGCATTTTTTAATAGTAGTCATTTAAATTTTTTGATAATTATATATTGAATATAAATAAACCTGAGTTGCTTTTAAATATTCCCAATACTTTTTTCTTATTTCGCTTAATAAGGCACTATTTAACCAAGTAATGCACACTGTTTTAAGTGGTTCAAGGCTTTTTAATTAAATTCACGCTATTTTTATTCATAATTTAATTTACTTGGGTTCCCTTAAATATAATTAATACAATTCCTTAAACTGATATTAGTTTTTGTTGCATTAAAATATCTCAATTTGTTGATTCTCTCTAAACAAGTAAACCCTATTGGTTTGCAATGGAATTCTGTAGGAATGTGGCGATAATATCGCCAATTTGGTGACAAACTTGACGGTATTTGGTGACAGAACAGGGTCCCGCCTATGGTAACTCCCTTATAGGTATGGAGATGCATAAAATGCTGTTCTATAACCAATGTGATGCGTTTCATTCGAGCGTTGCCATTAAACAATTAACAAATAATTGCGATTTCTGTGACACATACGATAGCGTAATATATATATAGACTATCGTGGAAATCGAAGGTTCAGGCCACATCGCATTGTTTAGCTAGACCGGTTATACTAACATCGTTCTCATGTTTTGCTACAATTTCTTTTATTGAACAGTAATTCGCTTAAGCTTCTTACTACTGCTATCACTAAACACTTTTTCATTCTTAGAAGCCATAATGAGAGCTAAAATTAGCGCAAACCTAAGTAAAAGTTAATATTTTTGCAGTAATACAGGTACACAAAGCACTCTGATATGCACACCTTACTCCAAACTTGACTAATAACAAGAGTTATGTGAGGGTTGCCAACTGAACTATTCGGCAGCCTTGGTCGTGAACCGAGATATTGCACGCCAACTGAGTCAAATTTTGATCACCGAAGTTGAACATAAACCGAACTGGTCATAAACAGAGGCGGTCGTGAACCGAGGTTCCACTAATATTTTGACCTATAAGTTTACAAATATGGCATTATTTATATATTCTATGGCGATGATCATTAAGCATATTGGCGATTTTGGCAATGAAACTCACCGATTTCAAAGTAACGTTCCGAAGTGTACTTGAACCGCCACAGATGTCATATACGATCACATTGACGCGATTTTTTTTCTAACGCCAATGTCATATACGCACCGGGGTACTTAACTGTTGTCAAAGTTTTGCCTTTTTGCTTGATATGCTAACCCGGTTGTTGTTGTTTATTTATTAATAAATTGTTTATTTACTTTTATTTTCTTTTTTTTAAATTATATAAATTGCTTTGTTCTATTGTTATTAATTCAACTTTTTTAAATTTTTTGTTTATCCCCTTTTAAAAATATATATGTAACTGGTATTCTAAAACGAGGTTTTCGCCAAATTGGCGTCAGAAAAATATATCGAGCCAACGTGGTGCGTATATGACATCTGTACCATACTTGGTACAACTTGATTATCCTGTCGACAAAACAATTATCGCCAAACTATAAGATTAAATGACAATAATAGATGATAGTGAATGTTACAGTCACTTGACATTAAACACGATACACGTGTTTGTTACGTCATCAAGTGATTTTTAATTCAAGTTTTGGCACAAATGTTATAAATGCCCCATATTGGCGCGATTTTTTTATGCCAATGTCATATACGCACCGGGTACTTAACTGGCGCCAAAGTGTCGTTATTTTGCTTGATATGGTAACCCGGATATAGATGATATATTAACGAGGTTTTCACTAAATTGGCGTCGGAAAAAATCGCGACAATATGGAAAGTATATGACATCTGTGCACAAGTTTTTATTAGTATTTTTATTAATGTTTTACTAATTTATTTATTCTTTCGTTATTTAAAAAAAAAATTATGTCAGTTTGTATCATTTGCCGAATAGTTTGGCGAAATTGGTCGGCGGGATAATCAACTAGTATCGTATATTTTTGCTGTACATTTTCAATAATATCTCAAGCAAACGTACCTAAAGTTAAACGACACCCTAGTTATTAAAGCCACAGATGTCATACACAACGGGTTTGGCGAGGTTTTTTTTCTCAAGCCAATTTGACGAAAACCTCGTTTTCGAATAGCAGTTACATATATACTTTTAAATTACTTTCTATTATTTTAAAAAGAAAAATACAATGAATAATGAAACGTTTAATTAATAACTATAGAACAAAACAATTTATATAATTTTAAAAAATAAAATAAAAGTAAATAAAAAAATAATTAATAAATAAACAAGAATAGCTCAGTTACTGTAGCAGGCAAAATAACGCCATTACCGCGCCACTTATATGCCTTGGTGCGTATATGACATCTCTTCCTTATTTAAAATAGATGGAATGCTATTTTTTTTTAAGGTATGCTTAGTATGTGAAGTATTTATATTACTGCATACCTATCGCTTGTGTAAGTCAGGATGTTATGATGATGATAATAATAATAATAATAATAATAATAAAACTTACATTTAGCTCCTGAACATAAGCTTGGGGTTTACTCTTTTTTTTTTCCTATCAACTTGTTTCTGCTCCATTGTGTCTATTACTCCAGTTCAAAATATTAATCAAGAAAATTTTCAAAAATACAAAAATCTGTCGGTTGAATTTCAATCTTTATTGACTTTTAAAAACAAAAGTACACGTGTTATCCTTTTTTTTTTAATTATTGTACTGCTTTTTAGGGAGTGGCAACACAAAAGAAATTATTGAATTAGAAAATTAAAAAATGAAAAGGAGAGATTGCTATAATTTTATGGAGACATTATAAAAGACAAATTCGATTTTCTCAGCGACCGTCAAACATACAAAGATGAAAAAAAAAACCTATTTTAAGTTTGAACAAGAGGATAAAAAGAAAACAAAAACGAAGTTAATCCGTTCATTGGAACGTTAGCTACACTTTGTTGAATTTTGTGTCTTCATTTTTTCGTTTAAGATTAAATAAAAAACTACTGAAAGCTACAGTAATTATTTTAATGCGATCAGTTTATTCGTCTCATCGAGTTCTATCTTTCAAAAGAAAAATCATTGTCGTATGTCAACTGGTTCGCATGAAATTTAAGAAAGTCGTTTGCATTTTCAATTTCTTAATCATATTATAGCTTAACGCTACCGCGTTTGCTATGATATAAAATGGCATAAATTTTGTGATGCTTAAATGCCTTTTTTATGTAACTTTTTTGTATAAAACTTTTTCGACTAGTATTTATTGAATGGGAATTTATTTTACTTCCTTTTTTAATCTTCCCTCATGTGAATATGGATTCACTTTTTAAACAATAGGAATTGCAAGTTACAGTGGAAGGTGAAGCATCTGTATTTTAGAAATTCTTAGGTGAGGTGTGGCCTAAAAATGTTGGGAACCACTGCTCATGCTTAAATTTTCAAGAGTGGGGATTTTCAGAAATCTTAACAGCCAGCAATATTCAAAGTACAGTTGAAAATTATTATGACAAAATTTACGCGACTTCAATATTATTGCTACAATGCATTTTTGTGATTTTTTCTTACAATGAAGAATTATATACAACAGATGGCAGTTTATTACAGCAGAGTTCTCCTCAGGTTTAAATCAGGACAGTATGTGGTTGGTGTGGAAAGGATTCTTTTTAGATTCGCAACAGCAATTTTTAGATTTATAACTGCACAGTTTTTAAAGGACTTCCTAAAAATCCCTTAGCCTGTAAGAAAATCCATTTACTAGTGATGAGTGAAATGATGTAATCCTTACCATTGTAAAAGAATTGAAACCCAATTTCAGATAAACTACTTTTATTAAGAAGCGTAGTACTAAAATAATCATGAAAAACATGTAAAGTTTAGTAGGATAAAAATGTTCTTTTAATGATGCTGTGAATTGATAAGTATTGAATTAATTCTCGTAGAATAATTTTTATCATTTTTGAAAAGAAATGATATAGTGGCCTGTGTTTTATAAATATTTAAATCGCCTTATAAATTATTTTGAATGTCAGTTTTTTAAAGGGGGATGTGCGAGTTAATCTTATCAGAGATCTATCTTGTTACAACTTCCTAGGTGGGACAAGTTAACATGTGAAATTTTTGATTTGTTTTATTTAAGAATATAAGAGTATAAATAAAATTAAGTTTCGAGAAGTTGGAACTGGAGGAACGACCAACTCAGCCTTAAAGTGGTGTCTTTGTTAGTGGTGTTGGGGGTAACTAGTATCACTTTTTGTCGATTGTCATAGAATGAAGTGGTGGACTACATACTACTGTTCTGTATAATTTTACTCAGTAGGTAGTTGTCTCTTGAAATGTGTAAAGAGTTATTTTTAATGTACCATGTTACCTGATACAAGTGTCTTTTTCAAAAAATGCCTGTTTGATACCAATTACCCCATAAAATGGGGTAATTGTGATCAATGGTATTTTCTCCCATGCCTTGCAATATACACAGTCATGAGTAAATGGGATTAAAAGATCTCAGTTTGGGTGTTACAGAAAGATATTTTTGGTTTTACAACTACAACTATTCTCAGAGATACAATATTGGAAAGATAAGTACGCTGGAAAAAAGTTTTTTAAGGGATATTTAATATTCATATATTTTACACTCTGCCTACAAAACAAAATCAAATGCAAAATTTTCTATTGTAAATTAATAGCCTTGTTTTATTACTAAAAATATAATTTTTTAAGTTAAAAAAAAATATTTTTTTTTCTTCAAAATAACATGAAATGGGGAACAAAATAACAGGGAGAAAAGGACCAGTCAGAACTCATATGTTGTGAAGGAGGAAAATTTCATTTACATTAAATGTGTTGAGGCCTAATTAGGCTTAAAATATGCGGTCAAGGCTAAAATTTGGAATAAATGCAAGGTAAAATTGTAAAATAAATGTTTTGCTAACAGAAAATGTGCAGTAAAGTAAACCGAACTAGGTGGTATTTCACAGGATCTGAAAACTGAAAGATTAAAAAAATGCATTCTAAACCGCAATTTGATTTAAATAGAAAATAAAATTTGCGATCCCAATTTACTCTTAACCCGAAAATGCTATTTCTAGGATAATTATAATAATGCAGTTTATTAACATTATGCTTCGTCTGTTGCAAGACGTAACCATTTCCTCTTAAAAACAAATTTTTTCCAAATTTAAATCCATAGCTATATTTCAATATTCCTACAACTTTTTAAACAGGACCTTTTTAACTAAAACATTCTCACTTTGACAGACAACGTTTTTCTTTGTGTTCTGGGAAAAACAGTAATTACTTGTACAGGAACATACATTTTCACTCCAAACAAATTGCACACGTGGAATATTAGTCAGACTTCACAATTAACATGGTCAATTTTTTTGTTACAAGTTGCCCTTGAAGTGCCCCTGATCCTAATTACCCCTATCTCCCCTATATAAGATCAACAAGTGCTTCTTTTACTAAAAAAGTCTCTCAAAGTGACAGTAATAACTATTATACTGGTAGAGGTGACATATTTGTGATCTTAGTTTCAGGAGGTCATTCATGTTGAACTTTGGTAACAAGTGAAAATTGTCTCAATTATGAAGGTAAGTATCAAGACAAATAAAGCAATTACAATTAGAGATTTTGTGGTCTCGCTAACAAAGATTTTTAATTTTAAAAATGCAGTTTCAAAAGAAATAGCATTAATAAAAGTTTTACTCAGGTTTAACCGTATTAAATTAATACTATTTATGCTTCTTTAACCCTTTATCTACTGGCGGTACTTATAAGTACCATTAAAATACTTGTTATAAAATTCATTTAATACATCGATTAGTTGAAATATAGTTTAGAATAAGATATAGATATACTACTTTATCTTGTTCATAAAGCCTTATGGGTTACACAAAACAGAAATATTTTTAAAAGGATGATTTATTTTGCCTTTGCATCTTTTCAGCTTTCTTGGCGTTTGAGGGGGGGGTGGGGTAGGAATTTTTCAATTCTGAAATATTTCTATTGTAAGAACATTATATTTGTACATTTCCTAATTCAACAAAATACTAAGAAAAATATTAAAAATAAAAGATTTGAGTGGGGTTATAAATATTGCTCAAAATCCCTATAAATTCAAATATAATTAATCCTTCAATACTTCTAAAATTTGTTAAAAAATCTTCTAATGTAGTTTAAACAATTCGCAAAAAATGCTTTAGAATATAAAATTTTCATAATTCAGTACATAAAGTGTTAAAGGGTGTTTTCCTCGATGATTTGGAAAAAATATGCTAAATTATATCCCTTATCTGCTTTATGGAGTGTTTTAAAATCCCATTTATAAAAATTTTTACATGTAGGGCTATTTATATATGTATGAATATTATAAAAGTTGTTGAAATATAGATATCAATCAAATTTTTTATTTGAAATTCGCCAGTATCGGTAAAAATTTTAGAAGACAAAATTTGTTATACTGAGCTAATACTTTGAAATAGGATTCTTTTACGAAGTCGAAAAATTTCTACAAAAACACTAAATGTAGATAAAAAAATTGTGTAAAATTCAAAAAGCCCTATAAGAATTCCGATTAAACTTTATTAAAAAAAGAAAGAATTTTTTTGTATACTGCACTGGAAAATTTATACCGGATTCATTTTATGAATGTCAAAACTCCATGTTTTAATCTAACTCCTAAATATCTATATACCACTATTTTTAACATTAAGTTCAACCATCTGACTTCTCAATCGTATCTTTAAACTTTACTATATTTTTAATAAAATTTTTTTAAAAAAGTCAGTTTTATACAGTCCGCGATTACAATTTTGCCGAAAATCCGTCTAAAAAAAGTCTCATTTCTTTAAACAGGTTGAAAACAATCCTCTTGGCACGGTCGCTCGCTTGGCTGTCTGTTTAGAGCGATGAATATGCGAGTTTGTCGAATGTCCCAGGCGTCTAGCGACAACAGCCGCCTCACAGCCCGTCTTTTCCAAGCATTTCATTAACTGTTCCGGAAAAGGCTTTTCTATCATCAGATTTCCAAGTATTTGATTGGCTGTTACTGGCGACTCGCCTCGTTTCGGGCGTCAAGGACGCTCCGACAGAAAAAAGACGCTCGCTTTCCAAGCGACTCCCTTGCAGCCATAGGATAACATGGAGACGCCTGGAATCTGAAGCGACTTTGACCCCTCGTGTATTCTAAAATTGAGTCGAAATGTTGTCAGTTTAGGAATTTTTTTATTTTGCAGACGATTATTATGTAGACGATTGAAGACGTTTTTATTATGTAGAAACGCTTGAAAGAATACATGTAGGATTTTAAACAAATCACCACACATGTTCAAAGTGTTTTAATCAAAAGAAGACGAGATGCTTTTGTTATAGATAATTATGCGAAGTTTGTTGGTGTAAGGAATGTTATGTGAAGTTTTAAATGCATATTTTGTATTAATAAAGCTAAACAAAAGTTAACATTATTGTGGCGAAATGACATAATTTTCGACGGTTTATCTTTTCGCATTTCCAAAGTTTGGAATTAGAGCATAACCATATTAATTTATTTTGATTCTTTAACTTTAATAAATGTCACTGATTACTTTGTTTTGTAATAAAGTGTACATTATATAAAAAAGATTAATTTTCCAATAACACAAAAGTTTAAATAAATATAGTAAGATAGCTTAAAATAATAGTTGCATGTGGAGTTAGCCTACTAATGTAATATTGTTTTATCGGAATTATTTTCATAGGTTTATTATATGTTCATCTAGAAATTCCTTTAAGCATCTTTTCCCATCGAATTTAGAAAGGTGCCACATCGTGTATATATATATATATATATAATGTTTGCTGCTAATTTATTAGTATACAGTTTTTGCTTCATCATCAAGTATTTAAAAATGTTAAGTCTAAATTATCACCACACTGTTCTGAAGTGACATATTACACTATTATATTTGATAAATTGGTATCCCAAATGATTGTTAGCAAGAATTTTATTTCAATAAACCTGAAAAAAAAATGAAGTTACATACGGATTTAAGGGAAACTGTTGGTGAAATTTATAACAAATTCACGTACACAATATACATTATACATACAATCAAACTTAGATCGTACGCATCGGGATATATTCAAGTCAGATTATATAAGTTTTCAATTTATTTCAACACTTCCTGTGAATTTTCAACGTATTTAGTGAAAATAAACTGTTACTGTCCTGTTACTAACTGTACTGTTACTAAAAAGATAAAAACGCTGCTGCTGCTGATGTCGTAGATGAATCTTTATTCTTTTTATTTTCTCGGCTTTTTATGCAAAAGCTATTGCATATAACAAAACGAAAACTTGTAGTTATATAGAGATGTATATGATAAACACGCTGAAGTAAGTAGTTTTTAAATCGAAGAATTATTTCAGACGTTATTTCAGACATGTTTTCAGACATTATATATTACAGTTTGCATACATTATAAGCATGCCTTATGTCTTCAATTTTGTTACAGAGTATGTATAACGTTAAATGGATTAGAATAAATATTTAAACGTACTTGGCGTACGAAAATCAAACAAAAAAAAATAAGCGTTTATGTTTAAGGATTCAAGAAGACAATTAATCAAATTATTATTCCTATCTATTACAAATCCCCTTAAACTTAAAAAAAACTATCATCTCAACATAAAAAAGACTTTTCATAAAATTCGTTAACAGGAAGAAAATTACTCGTGTTGCTCGGATACGTATTTTTATTTTATTTTATTTTTAACTTGAAGTAAAGTAAATGACTTTCGAATAAAGATTAAAAGTGCGGTAAACGAAAAAGAACATTTTAATGGATAGTAGCAGGAAGATATAAGATAAAAGAGGTTTGTTACGAGGAAAGCAATACATCAATGTTATTTTTAGCGCAATCGACAATTTAGAACTAATAGATATTCCTTTGATAAATTAAATTTCATACAATAAACTTAAAGTTTATTAACAAACAGTGCATTTTTACTTTCTTCTATCTTAAATAGAAGAAAGTTTTGTAATCGAAATTTTTTTAGACTTCGGGTTTTCGAAGGATTTACACGTCTTAGGGGTCAGAGATCCCCAAAAAAATGTTTATAAAAAATGTCTGTCTGTCCGTGTGTCCGTGTGTCCGCCTGTCTGTCGCCATTGTATCATCAAAA
This sequence comes from Maratus speciosus, assembly GCA_963932465.1. Classification (NCBI taxonomy): domain Eukaryota; kingdom Metazoa; phylum Arthropoda; class Arachnida; order Araneae; family Salticidae; genus Maratus; species Maratus speciosus. Next base: position 438,316,299 of record OZ010789.1, read on the forward strand.
AGTGTATGAAGTTATGCATAGAATAGAACCAAATTTATATTTTAAGTTTTTGGCTATGGGAAGCAGGTCCTCCCTGAATTTGGAAAAAAATCGCCAGTACAGGGCGATGTAATAGCGATTTTTGTGCGATTTTGAATATTGTACAATCTAAAAGTGTATGAAGATTTATACATAGAATTGAACCACATTTTTATTTTAAGTTTTTGGCTATGGCAAGCAGATCCTACCTGAATTTGGAAAACATTCGCCGGTAGGGGGCGCTGTAATAGCAATTTTTGTGCGATTTTGAATATTGTACCATCCAAAAGTGTATGAAGTTATGCATAGAATCGAACCAACTTTTTTTGTTTGTTTTTGGTCATGGCACGAAGGTCCACCCTGAATTTGAAAAAAAATCCGCTGGAAGGGGGCGCTATAATTGCGATGTCTGTACGATTTTCATTAATGTACCATCGAAAAGTGTATGAAGTTATGCATATAATTGAACCAATTTTTTTGTGCATGTCTGTGCAAAGCAATTTGTGCATGGGTTGTTTTGTGCATGGGCTGTGGCAAGCAAGTCCCCCCTGAATTTGAAAAAAATCTGACGGAAGGGGGCGCTGTAATAGCAATGTCGTGCCATTTTCATTATTGTACCATCGAAAACTGTATAAAATTATGCATAGAATTGAACCAAATTTTTTGTGTATGTGTAAAGATATGGTCGGTAGGTCCTCCCTGAACTTTCCGCCAGAAGGAGTCGCTATTTTTTTTATTGGGATGTCTGCGCCATTTTTATTATTGTACCATCAATAAGTGTATGAAGTTATGCAAAGAATTGAAGCAAAAATGTTGTGTATGTTTCTAGCTATGTCAAGCAAGTCCTCCTTGAATTTGAAAAAAAAATCTGCCAGAAGGGGGGCACTATAATAGTGATGTTTGTGCCATTTTCTTTATTGTACCATCGAAAAGTGTATAAATTATGCATACAATTGAACCAAATTTTTTGTGCATAATTTTGGATATGGCCAACAGGTCCTCCTTGAATTTGGAAATATTGCGCGGTAAAGGGGCTCTGTGATAGCGATTTGTATACTTTTCTTTATTTTTCGTAGTTTTATTGTTCATCGGCGGCTCGCGCAGCGGCGGGAACTCGCTTCCTGCTAAGCCGGCTATTCGCAAACAGCTCATAACAACAGAATAAGGAAAAACTATTAATTTAAACAAATATCATGATATAGATTAACTCGTTTTTAGTTCGTTTAATTGACTGAAGCAGAAATTTATGATGAAAAGCAAAGTTGGTGTAGTATTGAACTAATAATATTGAAGTATTAACATGTGTAACTACTTTTTGTAATATTAAGATGTATAAGATAGAAGAAAGTTTCAGGATTGGCACATCCAACTAGTTTCCTACCATATATTACTCGCAGCTGGGGTGTCAACTTATAATAATAAAATAAGCAATAATCTACCGCTTATAAATTAATTAAACCGTATACTACCGCTTAATCGTATATTACTTGCTGATTATATGGTTTATCATTGTTAATTTTACGGTTATAAACTGGCACCCTGGCTGCCACTATTGTACCGTAAAATAAACAATTTGTTTGTAATGAATTGGTAAATTGATAGAACTGTAATCCAAAAATTAAAACTTAAATTTTTAACGTTTTAACTCATAAACAGATAGAGAGCTCCGGTTTTGTTTTTACAAAATTCCAACTTTTCAAATAAAAAAATAGACATCCTCATATTAAAAATACATTTCTCTAGTCACACATTTATGTAGTCACATACGTACACTGTTAAAAATTTGCAGCATTCTGGTCAGTCATTTGACCGTTTTTATAAAAAACGGTTACACATCCGTAATTTAACACTATTCTGATCATATTATTGGCCATTTTATGGTCAGAATAGAGTTAAATTATGGTTATGAAACCGTTTTTTCAAAAAACGGTGAAATGACTGGACAGAATGCTGCAAATTTTTAACAGTGTAGTGCATATTTTCAGCTTTGTAGATTGGCAATTGATTTGGTAGAAACTTACTTTTAAAAATTTTGAAAATTTCAGGAATATTGTGAAAACTAACCTCTCATGGATATGATCTGAAAAGATGTAGGGTCGTCTGTCAGATGGAATGTCTATGACGATTTGGCTGGAATGATTTAATATAAAATGTAGTGCCTCATGACGGTCTTTTTTGATAGAGCATGATTTTTTCTTAAGTGTTCTCTCAGTCTTTACTTTGATAAGCGTTTTAGTACCACTATTTGCAAATGCTAATCTTTATATTTTTACTCGTAGAGTATTTATAATCTAGAACATGCAGTGGAAATGCTTACAAGCATAATGACCCTCAGAATACAATGCAGCCCTTCCTAAACAAGCAGTCACGAGCCGCTATAAAATATAAACACTAAATCATCTATTTAACAAGTAAAAATTCAATTTAAAAAATCAAAATCGTCGACTGCGTAAAAAGTGAACTAATTAATTATTTCTCATAAATGTGAATTAACAATAACTTTATTTAATTATTTATTAATTACTTAATTATTTGCACTCTTGACTTGAGGTCAAGAGTGCAAATGTAAACATGCCAAATTGTAGATGACAAACGCGATATTAACTTTGGAAATATATTAATTAATAACCTATTGCGCACTAGAATAGTTTTCAAATAGTCAATATAGCTATGAGAGATGCGTCTGTAAATTTTGATATGTTAAAGATGACGTTAGGTTAAAATTCCATCGGAAAAAAAAATAGGTATAAATTTCATAAAAAATATTAGTCAGGTTTACATTTCATGGAGAAAAAATTCGTATGGTTTTGCGAAAGTGAAATAATTTTTTCTGTATTTTCAATTCCATAATATCAAGGATAAGAGTCTCAAATCATATCTTCATCATAATGAATCACGGTGATTATGTATACTAAGGTAGTTGCTTTTCTCAATATTTAAAACAGTCGAAGGTTATGGAATTAGTATTTTAGTAACTTTAGGTTTAAAATAATATTCGTTTTAAGAGTTACACTAAACGATGTATAAAGGATTTTTTTATTTTAATTAGTTATGTAGATTTATTCTAAATAAAATGTAACGGTTCCTTTTTAAATATTTTCTTTTGTCGAAATTCGAGTGTTTAACCCCATTTAATATAAAAAATTACAAACTAAATGTAGCATTTTTCACATCATACAACGAAAATAAAAATGCTCAAGGAAAAGAATATAAAAATAATATAAATAAATAAATAGTTTATAAATAAATAATAGTCTATAAATTAATAAAATGAACTTAATTTATTCATCAGCCTTGTTTTCAGACAGTTTTGATGCATATTTACTCGAAGTAATTCTTCAATTTCATACGCCAACTTTCTTAGCTCATTTGGACATAATACAAAATAACATTTGGGCATAAATCAAAGTAACCTTTAGACGTAAATCAAAATAAATGTTTAATGATTTCAAAAAATATTTTACAAGTTCCTTTTCTGCTCTGGTTGTCTTAGTAGATTAAAACGTGCTTAGTTTCTATCCTCATCACTGCTCTCAGCATAATTTTCGGAAGAATTTCTCTGAAAGTTATTCTATTTTTAAATCATAGGCAAAAAGTAAGTTTGCTTCTTGAGATTAAATAAAATTTAATTGTAGTTTCTACGACTAGAGTCACATGAGATAATTTCATATTCTCATGCTGTGAAAAACAACTCGATGGAAAGAATGCCAAATATTTTTGAAGTGAAAACTTCTTTAGGCGCGTTGAGCTTTTTTTGAGATGGGGAAAAACCACTGATTTCGAGACACTCTAACGTAACGACATGCTAGCATTTTGACACATAGACACTAGCGCGCCAAGCGGTGAATGACAGGAACTTTCCCTCTTCAGCTCAATCCACAAAAGAAGAAGGAAGCTAAAACTCACTTTTTCTCCCGACGTATTGCTAAAACAAATTATTATTTTGTTTTTCGTCAGTTAAAATGAATTATACCGTATTCGTGACCTACCTATTTCGTGTAACTAAAAACCGATAACGCTGTATTTTATCGTGTTGATGGTCTGGTCAATAACCAACAGTATTGGGGGAATTTCGATTACGGAATATAAAATACGGGGCACAGATGTCAGATACGCACTTGGGTACCTAATTGACAGCAAAACGGCGTTACTTTATTTTACAAGGTAACCCAGCTACTGTTGCTTATTTATTAATGAATTGTTCATTTACTTTTATTTTATTTTTTTAAATTGTACAATTGTTTTATTCTATAGTTATTAATGAAATTACCGTTTATTTATTGTTGTTTACTTTTTAAAACAATAGAAAATAATTTAAAAATATATATTGTAACTGGTATAGGAAAACGGGCTTTCGCCAAATTGACGTTAAAAAATCCAAACCTGGGTCGTATATCACATCTCTGCCAAATTCTCGGTTTTTTGATTTTTCGACTTTTTATCCAAATTTTCCGGATTTTTAAAATTTTTCCTTTCATTGTATCCGAAACACTACCCTCATACCAAATTTCAAGATTCTAGGGATACAGGACGTACCTCTGAGTTTTGATGATCGGTGAATCAGTGTCGAAAAGGCGAAAGTTTAAGTTCATATAGGGGAAGACGGGGTACTATGAAACAAAATTTACTAATTTTTTTTTCGTATCCACAATTTTGCATGCACAAAAATATAATTAATGCATATTTTTAATCTTGTATTTTCCCCATCGAAATAAATTTTTATTAGGTTCTAAACAATATCTTTATGCTTGAAAAATAACAAAAAATAAATGTCTTACAGTGTTTCATTGTACCCCGTATGCCGGGGTACAATGAAACACTCCAAATGATGGAGACAATTTTCACCCAGTATAGTTTATTTTATGAAAAATGCGATAAATACAAAAACAAAACTTGATTAATAAGAAACTTGATAAAAATATCATAGTCTAAGGTGAAAATTAAGAAAATTCTATTAATTTAAGAAATACCTTTCATTTTATATTAAATTGGCTCAAGTCAGATTCAAAAATTAGCATTTCTGCTTATATTTCAGTTGCTCCTGAAGGAATATGAGGTGGTAGTTTCAACACAATGAGCTTTTTTTTTAAATGTAAGTTTCTAAAAAAAAAAAAAAAAAAAAAAAAAAAAAGATTAAAACTAGGTTGAGTCTTCTTATATCAAGTACTTCACATTTGACTTCATTTAAATGTATGATTTCTCCAACAGTAAATATTTCCTTACGTTTCCATTTATACGGGTACTGCTTGTGCCATACATGTTGTGTGTGGATATCTCATTCTTAGTACCTTGATGACCAGCTGGGCCTGGAAAAAAAATCTGGATCATCATCAGAGTCTGTAGCAGGCAGAGTTTGTTTTCAAAACAATCCCTTCTTAGCTTTTTCTCTCTTTCTATTTTTTAATTGCTTAACAAGAGCATTTTTTACTGACCTGGTTAGAACAAAACTTTTTTTTTCAGTTTTCCTACTCTTACTTCTAATATATTCCATTTACTACTTTTATTACTATAATAAAACATGTTTCATTGTACCCCGTCTGCAAGTGTTTCATTGTACCCCGCACTGAGGTTACTAAATAAAAATTTATTTTCAAACTTTTAATATTTATTTATTTTTTAGTTTGGTTTTGGAGAAATGAAGACAACAACACAAAGATACCAATGTACAGAAAAAATAATTATTACATATAACAACAAGGAAAAAAAATTACTTTTAGTAAAGAAAGTTACTTTCAATGGTGTAAAAGCAATAATCTTCTATTGCTACTGTTGTAGAAGTGTGAATGTATCCAAATCACATCAGTAATTGGAACATATAGTTGTATAACATATATATAAACTGCAACTCTCTATGACAAATTTGATTGATTTTACAAGTAATGTTTCATTGCACCCCGTGTTTCATTGTACCCCGTCTTCCCCTATCTTCTGAAATAAAAAAGATAGAAACATGAAATTTCAGCATTTAGTTCCATTTCCACATTACTTTAGATTTACGAAGTTTCAAGTTTCTGGGAATCACCAACACAAAGATATTGGGGGTCAAAAGTACCCTGAGTTGCTTCCAGAAAAAGATGCTTACGGCTGTGCTTTCAAGACTTGGCAGGGGCACTGCCGTGTCCCCATATGCTTTCATTAGTGCTGCTACACAATTCAACGCATAAAACATTTCCTGACGATTAAAAAAACACACACATAATTGTTGAAGTTTTCACTTCTATTGGCACTCCCGGAGTGCCACTGTTTTTTTTTTTTTTTTTTTTTTTTCCAGCGATGTCCAGTTTTTTACCATCACATGAAATAACATAAAATTGAAATTTAATTGTATATTGTTATTAATATGGAATCAAAATTTAGAGCGATTTGAAATAAAAGTTCCACTGAGCACAAAAATAACAACCAGTTAAAAAAATTATTTTTTTGTCACTAAAACAGCGCCGACAAACTAATCACGTAACGAGACTATAAATCATATCCATCTAGTTATAATAAAATCTGAGTGCAGGAAATTGTCGGAACGATGCCGGTGCGAACCACTCTGGTCTGCAAATCGATCGCAGCTAAACGCCATGTTAGGCTTAATTAAATTCATGTACTAACATATGACAGCTAAATGACAATATTTGTCTACTTGAAATCATGTCTGTTAAGCATATTTTCACATAAAACATGTGTATCATATCCATTTATTATGTATTAAGTTCTAAATTAAAATTAAGCTATTATAAACATAGAAATTAGATCTAAACAAACGATAATGTTGCCATTCAGATCCAAATTCCAGCACACCTATAAACAAATGAATGACTCTTTGAACGCTTCATTAAAAAAAATATATATATACAGCTTAACGCCGATGCTTATCTTAAAATATTTGAAAAGTATATTAAAAGCTTTTTAATATTTTAACTTTGTTTAAAACCTCCAAAAACTATCCGATTAAGTTCTAAATTTAAGGGCCAAACCAACAACAACAACAAAAAGTTCTAAATTATAAATAACGGATAACTATCGCCATCTGGTAGCGAAAATACATAGCTTTCGCTCTAAGAAGGTCCATGCAAGCACATTGCATTACATGTATTTTTAATTTATTCAGAATTACTATTCTTTTGCACAATTTCAGATTCCCTGTAACATTTGTTTTCTGTATTATATGACAACGTAAAAATTATCCGAATTTGAATATCTAAAACTTTCGAATACATTTACAATAAAGAATTATTTCAATGGCAATTTAGCATTATTTAAAGGGAAATTAAAGGGGCATTTTTTTCTGTACCGAAGGCTGCGAACAACGCCTCTGTAGGCCGTTTTAATTCCCAATGAATTAGAAACTTATGTTTCTTACTATAATTCTATTGGCGTCAACTTTCTGTTGTAATCGTACTTTTTTTAACAATGCATTTTATCAGATTTGAATTCAAAGTTTTTATTTTCTGTGGAAATAAAACTTAATAAATTACGAAAATTTCAAAAATGAATTTCCCTACGTGCGATCGATTTCCAAAGCTATTGCGCACACATAGACACATACACAAGCACTCAAACATCTTCCCGTTATTAGTAGAGATTCACAATTTTGTGTCATACCTTCACAAACGAAAACTTTTCTGAAATATTTTACGTATTTAAACTTTTTTTACTTACAACATGCAAAAATATTCAGATTTTTTTAATGTGTTTCTAGTTTGAGTAATACGTATATTTTATATCGCTTATTATGATATAAATCAGCAATAACTATCGAAATACATTTAACAGAAAATATTCGTTAATAAAATATATATATGTATAGAGATAGATAGATAGATAGATACAGATATATTCATACAATGTATTTAATATTCATTTCAGATGTGCATAGGTCGTTCCTCGTTCTTGCATGAGGAAGACAGTGTATTTGTACACTCTAAAAAAACTGTAAATTTGCCAGAACAAACTCAATCACAGTGAATGTGCTGTATCTTTCTTTGGTTTCCTGACTATATTAACATGTAAAATACAGTAGTTGCGTAAAATTAACAGCACAATGTTCTGGCAATTTGGACGCATTTTTTTACAACACAAACTGCTGGCTTCCAAATTGCCAACACACTGTGCTGTTAATTTTACGCAACTACTGTATTTTCCATGTTAATATTGTCAAGAAACCAAAGAAAGATACAGCACATTCACTGTGATCGAGTTTATGTGCGAGATGAACAGTACTTTGTGCTGTAAAAATGTCATTTTTTTTTACAGTGTAATTTAAATTATTGCTTCAAACGTTTGACAAATCCTTAAAACACAGCCAACTACTATATTTGTTTAGTTCTGTATTATTATTGAATGGATCACCACTTCCATCCCTTTTAACGACTTCTTAATCCTGATACTTTAAAGGCATTTCAATATAAAAGCTATTGAGTAATATGATTTGATTATTTTTATGTTTTTAAGGGGGTAGTGTTACAACGCGCAGATGAATTTACCACAGTATCAATTTTATAAATGTATATTCATTCTTTATCATACTCAACAAAGAAATCAATCTTTTTACGTTGATATATATTAGCGATTAGAATATATACTGAAATTCTATAATGAGACACACCCTTTAACAGCTACATTAATTTTACAATTTTATGTTCCATATCATTTCAGGTAGTCATCCATTTTTATGCTACATTTAAAAATTTGAAGTAAAGTGAAATATATAAATTATATAAATTTTTTATAAAAATTTCTTTAAAATGTTTCGAAAACTACTTTAAAGGGGAATTTCTAAATATTCCAAACAATGGTCTTATAACTATTTAATGAAGTTGAAACCTGTGTTTTTTCTATTTATTTCGAATAGTATTAAAAGCTATTATACCTTAAATGTAATTATATTTCTTATATTTTGACGATGTATAAGAAAACTTTTTCTCAAATTCTTAATCATTATTTTGAAGCACTTCCATCCAAAACATGTATAAGCAACTCATAAAAGTTATTTTCTTTTACAAAATTTTTTTAATAGTATTGAAAGCAATTACACCTGCGATGTCATCATATTACTTGTATTTCAACAGTTTATTAGAAAACATTTACTCAACTTTTTAATCATTACTTCAAAGACTTATAATCCGAAACATGTAGAAACAATTCATAAAAATTATGTTTTTATTTAAAGAGTAGCTAATTTCTAAATTTCATATTCGTCTATCTTATTCTACGATTTTACAAATTTACTTCTTAGTCTTTTATTAACGATAATATTATATTAGAATAGATTACAAAGGAGTAAATTACAAAAATTTTAATATTTAGCCCATTAATTTTTCAATTAGAATCAGTACGAAAAACTTAATACTGAATCTATAGTTTATATGATCAAAAAATATTTTTTGTTCGCTTAAAAAAAAGACATTTAAAACTACTTAAATAGAAAATTTTAAAAATATTTTAAACGACAGTGTATTTTGTGCATCATTTATAATCTCCCCAAAATGAATAGTCTTTTTCTTTCAATTTGTTTTTGTATAATTGTATATTCAATCTACCATACTTCAGATATGCTACAAGTTACAAGAAAAACAAACTGAAATTATTATAAACTCTCATTATTTATGCTGTTTGTATGCCACGCATTTTGTATAATGAACTTTCAGAACAAAAACTAAATATATTTTTTTAAATTCCATAATTGTAACAAGTTAAACATCGTGAAATGTTTAATTATTTGTTATTTAATATTTATTCGATAATATTTAAAATGATTTACGGTTACACATATCATTCCAAGTAAATATGAAAAGCAAAAAGAGCATATTAATGTTATTAAATAATTTGTAAAACTACTTAAAAAAAACTGAGATAGATTGCATACTGAATACAAAAATTATAAATATGAATAGCCAAATTTAAATGATTACATATATTTATGAATTAAAATAGCGAATAATTTTCCTTAATATATTTTTGTCTAATTTAAATCTGCACATTAAGCACTTCTTATGTAAAAATAAATAGATTTTTAAAATGTAATTATTATTAATATTTAATGATTCGTGAAATTTTTTTTAACAAATTTCTTTTAATTCCACAAAAAAACTAAAAAAGGAAAACTATTAAAAATATAGAAATGCAAAAAGTTTAATTTCAAAGTCTTTAAAATCTGTACTTAGAATTTCGCTTAAACACGTTTAGCATATTTTTTAGGATTATATTTACCTTAAGTAATTCATGAAAGAAATCGTTTTTTATCTTTAAACTAATCATTAAATATATTTAAAATTTTAAATATAATTTTTAATTAAAATATCACGAGCTTCGGATATTAAAATAATGGGTAGTAATTTGGAGGTGACATTAGGATTTTACAGCACGCATTTTGCGCAAAAACGAAAGTTCTCTTATTAGAACACTAATGATATTTTATTTCAATTTAGTTTTTTTTAAGGCATACGAAGCTAAGATACTGTTATTAGAAATATTATTAGATTAAGTGAGATAAAATGCCATTCTTTTTTAAAGACGCAAAAACAGTTATTTTTTCAGCCTGATATTTTATTAATTTGTAAGTAATATTTGTAATATATATATATATATATCACATATATATAATATATATATATATATATATATATATATATATATATATATATATATATATATATATATATATATATATATATATATATATATATATATATACAGTTCAAACAATGTACCAGTTTTAATATATATCTGAGAAGAAAATCTTTCAAAAGTGTTCTTTTCTGTGTGTGTATGTGTTTAAATAAATATTTTGTTACAAAATGATTAATTTTGTGCAATGAAAGAGAAATGCAGGTAAAAGAAAACCTTGACAAACTATTAAAATTAATTTTAGGAATAATTTTTGTATAATAGCAATTTTGCTAAACGTATGAAACATTTAATTTCAAACATGACTTGTCAATCTAAATTGAAAAACTCTAAATACATAAAACAATACTTATTAGTAATTTTTTGCTAATAATTTGTATTGTTCATTTTTTTATAAATGTATCAACATGGATTAAAAAATATAAAATTCTTTATTTGCAAGGATACTTACTGTATTTTTGATTTAATAAGTGGATTTGTAAACTGTATTCTGTATAAAATACATTTTTTTCTTTTGTTATGTGTTTTAACAACAATCTTCAAGTTAGTTCTTAAACCTACTGTACAATAGAATAGAAATGTTGCATGAGACATATATATTTTTTTTTAAGTCTGAAAATTTTATAATTTTCCGGAGGTAAAAAATAAAATAAAATCCCCTAATACGTTAATTTTTGAAATAAACATTATAATGAAGATTTCGATGAAAATTTTTGGCACTCTTTTAGGTAGTATTTGTAAGAAATACTCTTAAGTTCTTCCCTTGTTTGGAATTTCTGAACATGTCGCAGATCTATGTCCCTAGAACACAAAACCATCCCAGTTAAAAACTTCATCTATCTATCTGTATCTATCTATCTATCTATATATATGCATATATCACTTTTTTATGGACACAATTATCACCATAATTCTGCACAAAACTTTTATAAACTAATACACAAAATCAAGGGGCAGAAAATGACGGTCAAGTTCATTAATGGACAAAATCGGACCAAGGGGGTGGAAAAAGGTAGTGTTTTTGGTAAAACAGAAAAAACACATAGCATCTTAATTATGATCCATATCGAATCAGTTTAAAGTTATTGTGACTTCTAGGAAAGGGGCAAAAAATTATGTGGAGAATTTCGCAAGCAACACCTGCATCAGACTGAGTGTCCCCGTATTTTCCGCTTCGAGATTAAAAAGGAAACGAGCCTTAACGAAGCTGTGTGAAGTGGAAATGCAGAAGAAGTAAAGAGAACGAAATGAGTTTTACGACGCAAGGTTTTGTTAGAAAAGAACAGAACATATTTCGGTGAAATAAGATTGAATATTTACACGACGTAAGAAAATCTCAGAAATATTCAACGGCGTCCTGAATTATAGACTTTAAGCTAATTAAAGAACGAGAAGAGTGTTTATATCTGTATTTTTTGTTTGTGTGTTCGTCTCAATAAATGTCAGTGTTCGTCCTAAAAGTGAGTTGTGAGTTATGTATGGAGTCTCACCCCATAATTATGTATTACAGTTTTTGATATAATTAAAAGTGGCTTCAAGTTGAGACAAAATAGGGGTTTAAGAGAAAAAAAAATCATAGTTTCGTCAATTCACAAGGTATCAAATCTACTTAAATTTAGTATAAATCTTCTTAATATTATCTACAAATTTTATAACGACAATTTTTTGATAGAGCCAACTTTTATGCAAAAAATATAAATAAAAACAAAAAAAATGGTTGTAGAAGAAAACAAAATTATATATCCGTTAATATACCACTAAAGCGATAAAAACTATCATTGGCGTGATGAAAATATTTTATAACCCTCAAAGAAGGCGTATATAGGGTTGCATTATTAAACTCGTGCGTGTCTGTATAAAAAAAGCGACACAATTTAAAATATAGTGTGTGGTCCATTTAATGAAACAATCAACAGACGGTTTAAATTTATTATGCAAATCTTCTTAATATTATCTATAACTTTTGTAGTAACACATTTTTGGTAGGATGGACTGTTTCAGTAAAAACGTTGGGTGGGGGGACTTTTGAAAACATTAAAACCTTCCTAACTTCTTATTTAGAAAACATATCGAATCTGTTTCAAGATGCTATTGCTTCTCAGAAAAAGGACTAAAAATTATCTAAGTTTATCTCTAATCTTGATTTAATTTTCGTTAGTGAAATTAGTATTTAACGTCAAAATCTACCTGTGCCTGTAGGCCGCGCCGGCAGGGATATTTTAAGCTTGGAAAATTCTTCCTTGCATGACATGGTAATTGCATGTTTATCCTTTAGGTACGACACATATCTAACTAATCGGAACCGGAAAAATAAATTGCAATTTGTGCACGATTTCTTTCTAAATTTGTGTTTAAGTTGCTCAATTTCACGTTCTTCACAATGAAACCCGAGTTTCTATGTGGACGATGTCCCCGGTTAAGTTATCAGCTTAATGTGGGACGCTCGCAGTGAAATTCTCATTTTATCGATCGCGGTGGGTTAAATGGTTGAGTAAACATTGACCAAGTGCTTTACATAACAGAAAAATTTTAATATCGCCCCTATAAATTTATTATTTTTTAAATCAATATTAAATTGATCCTTCTTCAGGTATTGACCTGAACCAGCTTTGTTTAAATTTTCTGCTCCTTCTGTCATCTATATTGTCTCATTAAAAAGACAGGTATATTTATTTACTTTTACGTGTAAAATAAAGGGTAGTTCAGAACTATATGTTAAAAATGTAAAAGCAGATTTCGTATAGGAATGTGGGTGCGGAAATGCGGCGTTGTGGTAGCGGCTGAGTTCGGCGGATGAAAGCGCTTCGCTGACTTGAATCGTCATTTCATGCAGGGATTTCGAGCAATAGGCATCATTTCACCAACACATGTTTATTATGTATGGGGCTGCACAAGGAAATGGTTCACACACATTACACGTCTAACAGCTCTCGAGCCTGCTGAAGGACTACTCTGTACTGTACGTAATACTGCTTCTTTCACAGCAAGAATTCTGCGATATCTTCCAGTACACTGTAAAAATATATATATATAACCAGTTTGCCTGTAGGAATCGGAAAAATAGTTGCCCTTATCGTACAGGAAGAATTTCCGACTCAGTTCGAAATGAAATCCGTAAAATACCGTTTTATTGACTATTTCCTTTTTTTACGGGTTTTATTCCGAGCTGGGTCGGAAATTTTTCCGGTACGGTAAGGGCAACTATTTTTCCGATTCCTACAGGAAAACTGGTCGGATTTTTTTTTACAGTGTACACTTATCAGGCATCGAAGCATAAAACGATCTACTCGCGCTCAACTCACCATGGAAACGTGCAACTGTTCGGCGATCCAACGGATTCCTACCCGGGAATAGTTCCGTGTACATCCTCTGAACAACCGCTGCATTTAAATTCCCCATACTTTAAATGCATGTCAGCAAGCTCCGCATTTGTGTAAAACCGCATATTGCACGAAATTCGTGCGGAGAATGACGAATAAAGCCATCGAAGTACTTCATCCGCTGAACTCAACAGTGGCCTCATCTGCCTCAACACTGCATATCCGCGCCCACATTCCTATAAGAAATCTGATTATTTAGGCCCCCTCTACACTGTAAAAAAATCCGAACAGTATTCCTGTAGGAAAAGGAAAAATAGTTGCCCTTATCGTGCCGGAAAATTTTCCGACCCAGCTCGGAATAAAATCCGTAAAAAAAAAGGAAACCTTCATTAAAACGGTACTTTACAGATTTTTTTTTCCAATTTTACGGATTTTATTCCGATTTTACTGATTTTATTCCGAGCTGGGTCGGAAATTTTTCCGGTACGATAAGGGCAACTATTTTTCCGATTCCTACAGGAAATCTGGTCCCTTTTTTTTTTTTTTTTTTTTTTTTTACTGTGTATCTGTATTTACATAGTTCTGAACCACCCTGTATAAATGAATTTTCCACCTAAAGCATCATAGTTTTGGACTAAAAAAAGTTATATGATAACTTGGCATATTTCCATTAACTTTAAAAACAGTTATGTTAAAAAAATTCATTTTTATGATTGCATTCACATTCAGATTTTTCGCACGCAAATTTAGATTTTATATGCAATTTGTATGCAATATGTTTATATGCAAACTGTAAAATTTATTTCTAATAAGTTAAAAGAGGTACTAAGAGAGACAAGAAAATACTAACATGTTAAAAGAGAGATAAAGAAGCATATGAGGAAAGCAATTCACATTTGCATGAAAAAAAAAATCTTTGAAATAATAAAATACGAAAATTTTCTGCATTACTATTTTTGAGCATCGATGACACTAGAAAATTTGTTGAAATTTTAGTTGATTGTTGCAAAAACAAAAATATCTTCAGGCGATTTCAACACAAATTAAACAAACATTGTTCATTTACTCTGATTTATAAATTTCTTTCGAAAGTGCTGATAAAGTTGATAAAGTTTTAATTAGTTTTGTAACTTTGCATTTAGTTTTTTTTTTTTTTTTTTTTTTTTTTTTTTTTTTAATGTAGTGAATGGAATCGCGACACATCATGTACAAGGATTCAACTAGACTACGCAATATCTTTCTATTAAAAATAACTTTTGTTCTCGAGGCTGCATTTTGCTCTTAGAACAAAGCTAAATTTTAAGATTTTAATTCACATTGGATTTTGGGTTCTATTTTTACAATAAGGTCATAAATATTTTAAATCAGTTACAAATTTTAATTTTTAATACAAAAGTTAAATTAGTATATCAGCAATTAGATTAAGATAGGAGGTATTTTGCACATGATGTTTAGATTTTTAAACAGAATTTAATTGCGGGAATATAATTTATTATACATGTGTGTAAAAAAAAAACCCGTAAAATAAAATATGTAAATTTTTTGTCAATTTTGTCTTTTCTAGGCTTTATATATCTAATGAGCTGGTTCCAAGACACAAAAAGTAGCAAACACATTAATGACATATTTTTCACTTTTACGCTAGATGAAAACATAATATTAGAATTTTTCTGTACTCTTACTAAAATAAACCAAAGAGTTATAGTTTTGCGAAATTATGTTTCTCTGGTTCATTAAAAGATGTTATTTCAAATTGTATATAAAAAGATTAAACGGGAATTTAGAAATTCAGTAAACTATAACTATGATATTTACAGGAGTATATGTAAAGTAATAAAATTATTATTACTGAAGCTAAAATTAAACAAAATTAGTTTTAGAATTATATTATGCTAAAATTATTTTCCTTAAATCCTAACATAATTCCTAAAAATCCCATGCTATGGTCGAAGTCCTCGGAGGAGAACTAGACGTAAGGAGGATAATCCTAACATGTTTGATAGCATTTGATGGAGTAATGAGGTCACTTTCTATGTCTGTGGTTTTAGTGAATAATGTTCAATACTTTTGTAAAATGTATTGACATTGCTAGTAATTATATTTAATTGAAAGATGTATCATTTCTAATGACAATACGTGTCCTTTAAAATTTCTGGCTAAGTACATGTTAAATTAACACTCCCATTCCTTTCATTTCAATTTAAAACATATATTTACTTTTAACATACCATGTAAATAATCACATTATTAAACTTACCCTGTCTCAGACGCGTTTAAATAGCATCAGAATATCACCTTTAAGAAAACATTAGCATTGCAAAAAAAATATAATAAAGAAACTTATTATTTTATAGTTATTATTATTCATGCAATGAAGAGGCATTTGAATATTTTTTTCATATTTACATCTAATTCATTATGAGATTTTTGTACATAATTAATTTTCTTTATTTAAGTTAGATCGTGAAAAATAACCTTAAATTGGAATTTTATTGTTTTGATTGGTAATGGTACATACAATAAATTACCATTATTGTGCAATTATTGATATTAACTTGATAGTTTGAATAATAATATTACTTTTATTAAATTAAATTAAAATTAACGCGATTAGAAAAATTTCTTGTGAATTTTTATTGAAAACACTAGAATTCAACTAATTGTCATACTTATATATCTAAAAAATTATTGCTATTAATATGGAGACGTTATCTTTTAACAATATTTTCAAACAGCATAAATGGAAACAATTATGTTCTAATATTGTTTGCGTTTAAAATAAAATGTGCTATTACAATTCTCATTTTTATTTTAATCAAATTCCAAGCGCTATTCCGGAATCTAACCAAAATAAAGAAATTGCGTAATTTAATTAAAATAACTAAGAAAATGCCTTTTATCGCAAGTCTAACTTAATTTCCGTCTTTTTAATAGTAAAAGTACTAAATGTATTTTTATCTTGCATATAAATGAAAATTATTTTATAAAATTATCTTTATTCCCTATACACCTCAACGAAAGCTTACTAAATTACTGAATGGAAATATATAAGTCTTTGAAAATAATGAATTCTAGTTAGTCATTATTATTATTTTTTTTACTTATGCTCAAAATGAAAGAAGGCAATTATGATACTTCTTCATATAGTTAAAAGTATATATATACAGGGTATCCCAAAAGTCGCGGAGACATTTTTAAATTCAACATAAAATCGAGTAATTGTCGTACTGGAATGTGGTTTGGACTAAAATGATTCGCACGGTGAAAAGTTTTCTTCAAGCGAAGAAAAAAATTAGTTTCAAACTTCGATCATAGATGGTGCCACTTGTTCACATGTTTGATTTCAAACTTGCGTTTTTTTCTGATTTTCAGATTAGTTTCGACTTGGTTTCGAAGTATCAGCAAGCGGAAGTCACTTTTTCGCTGGGGGTCGCATCACAGCTGTCTATTGCTGGCTATTTCTGTATCACAGCGTGAAAAAAAATCTGAAAATCAGAAAAAAATGCATGTTTAAAATCCATCATACGGACAGGTGGCGCCATTTATGTTTGACATTTGGAACTAATTATTTCCATTCCAAAATAAGTAAATTTATATTTAAATTTAATTATTATTTCATTTACATCTATTTAATTAATAAAGTTTATTAGTACGGTTTAAATATTTTTTAATGAAAATAAAACCATATTAATTAAATAGATTTGTGCATTAAATATTGTCTAATTGTAATAAAAGCAATATTACTTTGATGGAAACGTATTTTGATACATTAATTAAACACATATATATTTTTAATTCACACTAAAGGTTTAACATTTATAAACTCTTATGCCTTGCGTTAAATTATTCAGACATTCAATCATTCAGACATTCAATACATTCATCACAATTATTCAATAATTTAATGGAATTATTTGAATTTAGGAGATAATTTAAAGAAGAAAGTTTTCAAATATGCATATTTGTAGCGTTCTTTATGTAGCTTTATGTATTGTTTGTGAATATAGTGCTTAATATTAAGCGAAAGTAGAATCTACGATTTAGAATGTACGTTTTTTAATTGTCTTTGAGATAGTTTGATATAGTATAATATAAGAAAAGAGACAAATTAAATGTAGAGAAAACTTCCGATTATCCATCACTTTATAAACTGCCACTCTCGGTTAACCACCACACCCTCTGCAATTTTTTTCTAAAAACAGAAACTAATTACGAAAAGTCAACTGCACAGTAAACCTGAGTCAGTCGATGCTATTTTTAGAAAAAATGCTTCGTTATGAAGAATTAACGGATGACGAAATTATTCAAAATATTTTGAGTCCAAAGAAACTTGAATCGGATGAATATGATGTATCGGGGAATGATGTGTCAGGAGACAGACATACAGAAGTAGATGCTAATCTCTCTAAGTGCATTAATTGTTTTGTGATACAAGAGGAAGCAGATGTAACCCAAATTCTTTATTACGTAGAACGTGAATCCTTGCTGCAATAAAAGCACAAGCAAAACACAAATAAAAATGCATAATCTATTGCTTTGGTGATAACAGGTACTTCATATTTATTCTGTAAAATTCTAAATTTGTCTCATAAATTTATTTCTTATTATCAGTTATGTTTTTTATTAAAAAATGTAAAGAACACAGAAATAAAAACGTGTTTAAATATACTTATTTATAAACTAACAAAAGTAAATAGAATTTTAGTAAAGGTTTTGTAGTGTTTTTCGATTATCCGTCTATTTCGATTAACCGCCACGTCATCAGTGTCGTAAGTGAACGATAATCGGAAGTTTTCTGTAATATTAATTAATATAGTAAATATCTTCCTAATAAACATTCAGTTTATCTACATTTGAAAACCTTAGATGATAAAGGTGGAATGTATCAAAATAAAACAAAAATTGTTTCCATCATATGATTGAAGATAATCAATGATACTCTAACCTCTGCAAAATTACTATTTGAAAGAAACCTAATACTCAAAGAGATTTTAATTGATAAAAAAGGCATTTGATAATAAACGCAAATTGCAAATATTTGCAACTTCTGAGATCATTTTGTCAAAATGATGATTGTGTCACTTATACCTTTATCAATTGAGCTCTTCATATAAATCCAAAATTTTATACTAATCTTCGTATTTTTAATTTTGAAAAGCGTCTGAAGATATTTTGTGTCTTATGTGTATTTGGGTGATTTCGCTGGGATAAATCTGAATTAATATGCATTATATTAATTCAATGGGTTATTAATTTAAGGGTTACAAACGTGAGTTATTATACAAGATAAGCTAATTTAATTACTCTTAATCATATATATCATAATGTTAATGAATATCATAATGTTAATGTATAATCATAATGTTATATGGTTAAATAGAATAAAATATTTTTTTAATTGATTATTTATTTCTTTAATTATACATTCCATTTCAAGGCCTTTATAGATTTTTCAGTGTACATTTTCTTTTATTATTCTGATTCTTCAGACGATAGGACATAGAGAGAATATGTTATTCAAATTAAAGCTCAATTCTCTTCAGAAATGGACTGTTTTGCTTATATATGTAAATGCTATGCCTTTGAAAACGTAATTTTCTATATAAGCATTCTTTTGTCTCCATAATGTTTTTTTTTTCATTTTTAATTTTCATATGGTATTTCATTCGACTGTACAATTTAAATAGTATATGGTTTATGTTGCGTTTAATACTGATTTCATAATTATTTGTTAATTTCATTTGTTTCAATGGTATAATTTTACAGAAAGTTCATAAACCTGTAAGATCCTCTGACGATTCTGTGGGTTTTTCCCGGTTTCTTATTTTACATACTGACTCCCTATGTTCATATCTTGTTCATTTTTAGAATTTTACCATTTGTTCATAGATTTATGGTTCTATCTTTATTATATATATATATGTATGATACGATACATATTCACTAGTATGATATAAACATATCAGTCTTCAGCAGCAGCCATACACTCGTTATCTAACTCAACCGAGAAATCAAAGTTTAGCAGTCGTAAAATCATAGTTAAGAGTGGACGATCAGGCCGCAGTCATTGGTAATTCCCCGTAAATAATAACTGAAGCCTTTAGATTCATCAAATATTTATTAGATGATCATAAATGCCCCAAAATCCACTACCACTGGGTTACCCATGTTCGGGCCGTTGTTACGTCGTAAATAGAAACCATTAGATGTTGAATATTAGAACAACATGACGAAGAAACAGTAAATAAAGTGACCAGGTGACATGGGTTATTTAAGCAATTCAATAATCGTAAATTTCTCTCTCTCTCCTAGCCAATGCAACAGGTTAAATGCTTGCAAAAAATGCACGCGTAAGAATACATTACAAGTGAACCCACAAACCCGTAAGAATAGATGGGAGAACGTGACGAGAGGTATGCTACGATAGGACTTAACTCCGGAAGAGGGCGAAAGTACGTGTGACGTCTATGATGAACTCTTTAATCTCGGCGTCAGATTAATAACGTAAAAAAATGTTGGCGGTCTTTGCAAGGAATTATGGTAAATAGAACATCAAAGAACAAATGCTATTAAAAACATTGGAAACAAAAAGAATTTAGTTTCAGAATAAAATGAAAAAAGTAATTTAATTGGTTTTATAAGATTAGATGAATGGATTTAAGGTTTTTAGAATAATTAAAGAATACGCATTTAAAGTATGGAAAAAAGATAAAAGATATTTAAGATAGTATTAAAGCTAAGTAAAAAAGGTAGATATTATAATAATTTGGAATAGGAATTAAGATAAAAGGGCGAAAATTTTATTATATATATATATATATATATGTGTGTGTGTGTGTATGTGTGACCTGTGGCAACAGTCTGTAAGAGACGACGGCAGCGCCACGAGTCGGCGTAGAAGAATACCTTTTTAGAACATTCGACAGACGCAGAAAAAGAAGGTAAAAGAGGTGGTTGCAAAACACCGAGCTCTCAACGACGTTTCATTAAGACGCATTAAGACGAATGAGTGTTTAATTTCATTAATATTCTACTTAATTGTAATAGTATATAGTGTAAATAGTTCATTTAATATATTTAATTCTTAAAGTTAGCAAGTGTTATTATTCGAGTATGAGTCTCCTTTTCCCCGTCACATAAGGGCTTGAGCCGGGATTGGATTATTTTTGTTTTCGATTCTCTACCCTAGACAAGACAAGTATCATTTTTATAACGACGCCAAAATTCTTTCAGAAAGTAAGCCGGAGCTGTAAATTTATAAAGATCATGTCGTGTGTGAAGAATACAATTTTTTTTTTCTACAGCCTTGGCGACTGGCCAACTCTTCAGTTATTTTGAAATAACTGCAGCAATATATTATTCCAAACTGGAAATAAATTGATTCATCTTTTTTCAACGACAGAAATTAGTGGGTGAATACTATTTACTGTTTTGTTTTTCTTTTCATCATGATTTTAAATGACATTCCAGTCATCGCTTTTGCATTGAAAAACGAAAAGACGAATCGAATAAAATTATTACATAAACTTTTGTTTTCATCTGAAGGCGATCGTTTAAATCGATCGCGAATAAGAGCATTTACGGGATTTCCATTCTGTGAAACCGATGATGAATTTACGAGTAAAGTAGAGGAAACCGCTAAAAATTTTTCTTTACTTGAACTTATAACTATTGCCACTATTTTACGCATCGAAATAGATGGCACAGAAACTGAGTTATCTAAACGCATAATTTCATTTTTAACTAATTTGGAATCCCTAGAAAAACATATTGAAACTAATGTCTATACAGATGGCGAATCGGAAGAAATTTTCAACAATTCGCCAGTGCCAAACGATAAGTCGAATATTAAAATTTCTGAATTTACCAATAAATGTGCTATTAATGCTTCAAACATTGCTCAGGATTCTATGTTTATGCCATCAGTAAATTTTCGCGATGTTGAATCGCTGGTACCTACATTCAATGGAGAGAAGTATGAAAATGTTCATTTATGGTTGCAAAAATTCGAATCCTTTTCTTCCTCTTTTAATTTAGGCGAAATGCAAAAATTCATTTTTGCGCAAAGAGCGCTCGGAGGTATTGCTTCTTTATTCGCTAAGAGTGAAAGCAACATTCGTTCTTTTCCTGAATTGAAACATGCCTTAGTTACCGAATTTGGTTCGCAGATTAATTCGGCTGAAATACACGAAATGCTTAGTCATCGGCATATTAGACAAAAGGAATCTTTTTTTGAGTATTTCTTAATTATGAAAGAAATGGCTGGACGGGCCAATATTGATGATCAGTCACTTATACGTTACATAATCAATGGCATTCCTGATTCTCCTCAAAATAAGTGCATACTTTACGATTGTTCTGATTTGCATGAATTTAAACAAAAGTTGAAAATTTACGAAGAGATTACACACCACTCAAAAAATGATTCTGGTAAAAATATAAATCATTGTCAAAATATGAAATCGTAACAGAACTTTGACAAATTTGTTCACGAGAATGTTCCTAAATTTAAACCAAAACATGCGGATGCTGAAAAGCCAGCATTTCATTCCAATAATTCAAGAAATCAGAACACTAAAATCTGTTTTAATTGTGGGGAAAAAGACCACATTTCTAAGTATTGTTCTCACAAGAACAAGGGATTTAGATGTTTTAGATGTAATTCTTTTGGTCATAAAGCCTCTGATAATAAGTGTTCTACTGAGGCACGTAACCCTAAAATACAAGTGAATAATTTGGATTCCGAGAAAAATTCTCGACAAGAAATGCATAAACTAGTTAAAATTTCGGGTGTCGAAATTGATGCTCTTATCGATACAGGTAGTAATCTTACTTTGCTTCGTGAAGATAAATATTCACAGATGAATTTGCCTACGTTAACACCGGTCGGTTTAACATTAACTGGTTTTGGTAGTGGTAGTACCACACCACTTGGCTCGTTTCAGGGTGATATAAATATAGATGATAACATTTTTTTAATAAATATTTATATAATTAGTAAACATCATATGAATGTTCCTCTTATTATTGGTACTGATATAATTACGCAAGGTACTTTGCTTTATAATAAAAATGGTATTTCCCTTAGTAAACCAACATCTGATGATAATTTGTTTGTATACTTAGTTAATTCAATTGAAGATCCTCTTGATGTAGATTTAAGTCATATTCGTAAGAAAACATCCCCCCAAGAAGAGAAATTACACAGTTATGAATTGGAAGTTCTCGCGATCATTGAGGCACTAAAAAAATTTAGAGTTTATTTGCATGGAACTAAATTTAAACTTGTCACTGATTGTGAGGCCTTTCAAAAAACTATGGATAAAGCTGAACTTAGCGCAAAAATTGCAAGGTGGTCTCTTTTTCTCCAAGATTTTGATTTTGTTGTCGCTCATAGACCTGCTAAACAAATGCAACACGTTGATGCTCTCAGTCGATATCCAGTAATGTTAATAACACATAATGAAATTACGCAAAAAATTATCGCAGCCCAAGCAACTGATGATTTTATAAATAGCATGAAACAAGCGGTTGAACATTCCCCAATTGATGAATTTTTCTTAAAAAATAGTGTATTATATAAGCTTCTCCAGGGCCATGAATTATTAGTTGTCCCCCAAGCCATGTATACTCAAATAATTCAAGACGCGCATTCCAAAGGCCATTTTTCGGTACAAAAAACTGAGGATCTCATTAAAAGAGATTATTACATTCCCAATCTCCATAAGTTAGTACAGACTGTCATTGCGAATTGTGTACCATGCATTTTGTCCTCTAAGAAGTCAGGAAAGCCCGAAGGATTCCTTCATCCAATCCCTAAAGGCGATACTCCCCTTGACACGTATCACGTCGATTTTCTAGGACCACTACCTTCCACGAATAAAAACTATAATCATCTTCTTACCTTTATAGACGCATTCACAAAGTTTGTGTGGATTTATCCTGTTAAATCAACGTCTGCCCGTGATGCTTTAGACAAGTTAAAACTCCAACAGACGGTGTTCGGCAATCCACGCCGCATTATTTCCGATAAAGGTCCTGCTTTTACATCAGCTTATTTTCAAACCTTTTGTGAGCAAGAACAAATAGAGCATGTTCCAATTGCTACTGGGGTGCCACGTGGAAATGGCAAATTGTAAGATTTCATTCCACTTTAATTCCGGTTCTCACAAAACTATCCTTAGATGATCCTACCAAATGGTACAAACATGTCCCACTGTTCAAAAAATCATCAACAGTACCAAATCAGATACCACTAAATTTTCCCCTTTTGAATTAATGGTTGGTGTTAAAATGAAAACTAAGGATGACATTCACATAAAACAACTGTTAGAAGAAGAACATACCAATTTAGTAATGCATGACAAAAACGAGCTGCGAGAGATTGCTACAAATAACATTCTCCAACACCAACAACAAAGTAAGCGCCAATATGATAAACGTCTAAAACCACCAAGAATATATCAAATTGGTGATTTGGTCGCGATCCAGCGTACTCAATTCGGACCTGGACTGAAACTTAGAATAAAATATTTTGGCCCTTACAAGGTTACATCTGTCAAAGCTAACGACAGATATGAAGTGGAAAAGGTTAGACACCATGAGGGTCCAAACAGAACATCCACTGCAGTCAATATGATGAAGCCGTGGTCAACCACGTAAAATTTGACATTCAAAGTGTTTTTCTTCTTCTTTTCTTCCTTTCCGTTATTGTACATATTGTGTGGTGCTTCAAGAATATGAAAAAAAAAATTCAAGAATTCGTCTTTCTACAAAATATTTTCTTTTGTGTGTTTCTTCTTTTTTTCATCACCTGTGTTTACATCAAGAATAATTTTAACTAAAAGTTAAAATTTTGTTTGTGAAATATGTGTTTGTGAAATATTGTGATTCAACTATCCCCGAGATGTCATTTTTTTCGTTTTCTTCAATGCTGCTGCTGAAAAGTGTGTTCCGTAAAGTATTGTGGTTTTTTTTCTGTGAACTACAAAGAAATTTTTTTTTTTACTTTTTTGTGCTTTGCATAAAGAACTTTAGAACTGTGGACAGCTCCATTTTTTTTTTTGTTATATGAACATTCTGTGACTTTATTTGATTACAGACTCTAATTTTTTTTTCTGCATGAAGTTTCATTTTTTTCTGAATGTTCTGTTTGGACCCTCATGGTGTCCAACCTTTTCCACTTCATATATATATATATATATATATATATATATATATATAATGCACATTTGAAAAATCGGCACTTGTCAGCATCATAAACTGAAACAACATTGAATATCATGGAAAACAAATCAAAATCATATTCAGAAGGCATTTCGGATTTGCAGAATAATTTCCAAGTAATTATTTTGGGAAATATGTGAACAATTAATATGTATATTTTAAACATTATTATTCAATATATTATAAATAAATTACATAAAAACAACGTTTAAACACACAATAAAATAAGTTAATTTGAACAGACGTATACGTTTCGTGAGTTCAATTACTCACATCCTCAGTGTATAAAAAAATACAAAAACAATATCCCCCCAACTACATATACGGTGAAACCCAAATGTTAAAACACAATACCAAAAGACCATCAAGTTCCAACAGCCAATGAAATTAAAGCGGAAGTGAAGTGCCGTGACGCAACAAATCCACCCACAAAGTTGTGATGTATGGTACACTAGACAAATCATTAACCAGGGAATTTTTAAATCTATGGATATGAACAGCTTCAAAAAAGACTAAATCCAGAGGAGTAATGCATCTCTTGATAATGGTAGCTGAGTCAAAATTGAAATTATGTCCCTCCCCCAGCAATGAGAGGCGATAGAGGATTTCTGTAATTCTTTTTTCTTTACATAGTTTATGAGTTCTTTGACTCTGTAACGGAGTTTACGTTTAGTTTGTCCAATATAGGACAAACCACATTGGTATTGCATTGAATGTTGTAAACACTCCAATAATTTTGAGGAGGAATTTGATCCTTAAGTTGTGAAAAAGTTAATTTATTATCTGCTTTAAAAACCACATTAAAATCATAATGTCTTAAGATATTAGCCATCTTAAAGCTAATACTATTATAAAATGGTAAAATCATAAGGTTAGAAATGGAAACTGTAGTAACAAAAGAATAAATATTATTAACACATTTATTAAGACTTTGAGAAATTAAATTATCGATATAAGATAAACTAAAACCACGATCGATAACCACAGATCTAATGTAATTTAATTCTGTAACAAGTGAATTGTTCTCAGAACAAATTAAGCGAACTCTATTAATCAAATAAAGAAAAGCCGAAGCTTTTTGGGAAGGGTGACATGAATTGAAATTGTGGGGAGTGTGACAGCAAAAGACTTACGGTAAACGCAAGTGTCAAAGGTGTTAAGCTGACGTGTAACCAACACATCAAGAAATGGCACTTTATTATCTATTTCAACTTCATAAGTAAATTGAATAACTGAATCAATTGAGTTAAAAATCATTAATATATTTTCAACAGAAAAAAGAGAAAGGTCCAAGAGCGCAAAAGAATCATCTACATATCTACAATAAAATGGGAAGTTGATAAGTTTAAACATTTTAACCTCAAAGTAATGCATATATAAATCTGCTAGGAAAGCACTAAGCGGATTGCTCATTGCTAAACCATCTGTCATAGAATAATATTGATTAGAAATTTGAAATGAATTTTGTTTTAAAGAAGTTCTGAATAACTCAATAATGTGATTGATTTCATAATCTCTGTAATGAAACTCTTTTAATCTAACAGTGAGACTTTGTAGTGCACCTTAAACTGGAACATGGGTGAACAGAGAAGTAACATCAAACGAAACCGTGCGTAAAGAGGGGGAAGGGGAGGAAAGTTTTTAATACGATGTACAAAAGAACTAGAATTCTTAATAGTGTAAATATTGGAACTAGAAAGGAATGAAAAGCGTTTAACTAAATATTTAGCAAGAGGATATGAGGCAGAACCGATATTGGATACGATAGGACGGAGGTGAACTTTAGGCAGAGCGTAAAAGAGACTACAGTTAGCAATAGAAGGAGTCAATGACATTTTAATATTGTCATCAATGCAATGAGATGATTTTATATGTTTTCTAGTACTTATTAGATCACTGTCGGATGGGTTGCGATTTAATTTAATATATGGACCTGATTGTAAAAGATTCTGCATTTTATCCAAATAAACTGTTTTATCCTGTACTACTATTTGACCTGCCTTATCAGCTTTAGAGATAACAATGTCATCAGTAGATTTTACAGATCATAAAGCTTCTTTAAGATCCTTTGTTGTGTTTGGTTTGAAATTCGTAGAATTTTGATCAACTGTGCTTTTAATGAGAACCCTAATGGAATCCTTTTGAGAAGTAGATAGTTTGCTAAATTTGAAACACCTTTCAACTGGAGCAATAAGATTAGGCAAGTCTGGACGTTTGCTAAAAGAAAATTTATAATCAAGTTTGAGAGCTTTCTCTTGTGTAGCTGACAGTTGTGAAGTTGAAAGGTTTACAATAGCATTATTATTGACTTCTGGATGCCTGTAAAGTTGAAAGGTTTACAATAGCATTATTATTGACTTCTGGATGCCAAGGAGCGGGTGTAGCAGCAAGAGCGAGTAAATTTGAAAGTTTTTTTACTAACGAAAGTTTATGAAAAGCAGAGAACTTGACAGACCGGTACCATGATAACCGATCAAGTGCATAAAAATTTGACACTGAGTTTCCAAGAGAAAGATGTAAATGAAAAAGTTTTTTTCAATAAAAGCGAGCTTACTACGATTATCCTGAATAATCCCGCGAAGTAACACTAACTTACAGGTGTGTAAAGATTTCGATAGACGTTTAGTCAATTGAAGTTTAAAACCCAAGTGAATAAAACCAGGAATGACACCACGATGTTTATAACTACATAAAAAAGTCAAATGATTCAAAACTTTTTCTCGTCTTAATCTAATTTTGTAAAAGCGATTAAGATCAGACATGATAAAAACCCCCAAACAGGTCCGTTGCAACAAAAGCTAGTAAGTACAAAACTTGTGTGGAGATATAAATTACTTAAAAACAACGTTTAAACTCACAATAAAATAAGTTAATTTGAACAGACGTATGCGTTTCGTGAGTTCAAGGACTGTGGTCTGAGGATGTGAGTCCTTGAACTCACGAAACTTATACGTCTGTTCAAATTAACTTATTTTATTGTATGCTTAAATGTTGTTTTTAAGTAATTTATATTTCTACACAAGTTTTGTACTTACTATATTATAAATATAGGTATATAACCTGATGCGTATTTTTTACTATATACAAATTGCATATATATATCCATAATTATATATAGAACTAGTATACAATCCCCGTCAAAAATGACGGAAAGTGAAAGATAAATCTTCAAAACAATACTTATAAATATATTTTTTTGACAAAAAAAGAAAAAAATGTGAAAAAAATATATCTCATGTATTTTGTTAATCAAAAAGTATTATCCTTTGATTATTTTATGATTAGAACAAAGAAATTGTGTAAACTACAATTTAGTCGCCAGTGCTTAAACACGCAATTTCCAGCTACACATTCTATGACGAAAATGATTGTTTAGGTATCCTCCACATTAAAAGTTTGTTGTTTAGCGGAACTTTTTTTTTTCGCTACAAACTATGTTAAAATTCATAATTTTATCTGCAAGATAATTAAAATATTTTGTACGGATAAGAAATATTAATTTTATTTGCACTGTCTTCAAATCTGATAAAATGCATTATAAAAACATGTACGATTACAACTAAAAGTTGACGCCAAAAGAATTAGCAAGAAATATAAGCTCCTAATGTATTGGGAATTAACACGGCCTACAGAGGCGTTTCTCGCAGCCTCCGGTATAGAAGAAAAATTTTCCCTCTAACCTTTATCTACTGACGATACATATAAGTACCTTTAAAATAACGTGTTATAAAATTAATTTAATACATCGATTAGTAGAAATACAGTTTAGAATGAGTTATAGATGCATAACTTTACCATGTTCCAAAAGCATTATGGGTTACAAAAAACAAAAATATTTTTTAAAGGATGATTTTTTTTTAGCCTTTGAATCTTTTCAGCTTTCTTGGCGTTGGAACGGGGTGGGGGTGGGAGTAGGGATTTTCCAATTCAGAAATATTTCTATATATCTATTGTAAGAATATTATATTTGTAGATTTCCTAATTTTACAAAATACTAAGAAAAATATTTAAAATAAAAGATTTCAGTGGTGTTTTAAATATTACACAAAATCCTTATAAATTCAAATTTAATCCATCGTTTTAAATCCTCCAATCTTTCCAAAATCCTTCTAAAAATTATTAAATAATTATGTAAATCTTCTAATTCAGTTTCAAAAATTCACGAAAAATGTTTCAGAAGATGAAATTTTCATGAATTCATAATTCAGTACATAAAACGTTAATTTCCCTTTAAATAACGCTAAAGTGCCATTGAAATAATTATTTATTGTAAATGCATTTCAAAGTTTTAGATATTCAGATTCGGATAATTTTTACTTTGTCATATAAGACAGAAAACAAATGTCAAAGGAAAAGAATAATCATTCTGAATAAATTCAAAATACATGTAATGCAATGTGCTTGCACTGACCTTTTTAGAGCGAAGTTATATCTTTTCTCCACAAGATGGCGATAGTTATCCGTCATTTTTTATTTCAAAATTCGTTGATGATGATGATTTGATATGGTATTTGGAGACTTATTTATTAAAATATTAGTTTTTGAAGATTTTAAACAAAGTTAAAATATTTAAAGGTTTTAACATCCATATAGTAACTATTACAGATATTTTAAGACCAGCATCGGTGTAAACCTACATTTTTTTAATGAAGCGTTCAAAGAGTAATTTGTTTGTAGTTTTGCTGGAATTTGAATCTGAATGGCAACAATATCGTTTGTTTAGATCTGATTTCTATGTTTATAATAGCTTAATTTTAATTTAGAACTTAATACTTTATAAATGGATATGATGCACATGTTTTCTGTGAAAATATGCTGAACAGGCATGATTTTAAGTACAAAAAATTATCATTTAGTCGTCATATGCTAGGATATGTTTTTAATTAAGCCTAACATGGCGTTTAGTTACGGTCATTTCACAGAGCAGAGTGGTTCGCACCGGCACGGTTCCGACAGTTTCATGCACTCAGATTTTTTTATAAGTAGATATTAATAAATATATTATAATACGTTTTTAATAAGTATTAAATATTTAATATTATTGTAATAAATACACAGGATTTTTATAAGAATTTGGGAAAAAGAA
Source organism: Maratus speciosus (assembly GCA_963932465.1). Taxonomy (NCBI): domain Eukaryota; kingdom Metazoa; phylum Arthropoda; class Arachnida; order Araneae; family Salticidae; genus Maratus; species Maratus speciosus. The sequence goes on from OZ010789.1 coordinate 438,346,566, forward strand.
ATACATAAACAAAGATGGGGATTTCATTTTGTAATATGTTAAATCTGATGGTCCTTTTGTTTAAATATTATATTACATCTTGATCTAGTAGAAAAATGTCTTTTCTTAAAATATCAATGTTAATTTTGTTTCATTTCCCTACCACAATTTTTCAAAATCCATTCAATGTTTTGGGATGCCGTTTATAAAGAGCTTGTTTTAAAATTCCAAATGCACATAAATATATGGAAGACAAATAATGGGACTTGGTTAGGGTGCATTTAAATGGAATAGTCTAAATTCAGGTTTCATTTATCATTTTTTCTGAAAATATAACAGTACTCTTAGGGGCGTGCCGGGCAGCATTATCCTGATGGAACTTATCACAATGAAGATTATTAGAGTAAAAGTATAACAAAATTCCTTTGAAAACAGTTATTAAAACATAAATCTAATGGTATTCCGAGTTAATATTGACATTTTCCTACTTTCCTTAAGTTTTCCGTATTAAAAGAATCAAGTGATAACCACGAAAATTTTAGCAAAACTTTCCTTTTTACTCCAAACCAACATTTAAGGTGTTTTTTTCCTTTCCTCGGTCGCAAAATGATGTTTTTGTTTTGTTGGAATCAGATAAATATATCCATGTCTCATCAATTGTAACTACATATTTCCATTTCTCACCTGACATTTTCATACAACAATCTGCAGATAATCTTACGTTGACTGAGAGAAACATGTTTTCGCAATATTCGGTGAATATCATATTTTTCTCTTTTGATTTGCTTTAAATCAGATGTTATAATTTTGTTTACTGTTTTAGAAATGTTTATAGATTTTGCGGTAGTTCGTTGAGGGGTTGGATTTTATTCGAAAACATGAGATACGAAAGTATAGATATACTAATCTGTGAACTTACCTTTGTCGGGTATGCATTTTTAACCTATTACCAAGTTAAATATAAATTTCATGTTTATTTCCTTTATTTTAATTTATGTCACTTATTGTACGTGTAATAATATTTACAAAAAAAAAAAAATACTTTTGTCACCTCCTTTTAATAATTGAATAAGAGTTTTTCTCATTGGAAAGTTTAAAATCTTAGTATGCAACAGTAAAAGTATCAGATCATATTATTAGAATTGTTTCTGATTATTAGAATTTGTTCCTATTGCAGCAGAAATGTGAGGCAGCAGAGAAACAAGAATGTTTCACGTCTTTGGAGTTAGGAAGCGTCGTGAAATTTTTGTTTTTACAGGTAAAGCTAGCAAAGGACATTCACACTGACATGTCACAAACACTGCTTCAAAATTGTCCTTCCTATAGTCCTTTGACAACTTGGGTATCTCGTTTCAAGACTGGCCATTTCTCCGTTGAAAATGAGCCCATAGTGGGTGCCTTGATACTGTAACTGACACTGTAACGTGCACTGTTGCCAATGATCTAATTCTTCAGTACCGTCAAATTTCCGCCAAAAAGATAGCCGAGGTACTGGATATCTCCCTAGAGAGTGTAGAGTATATTTTTACCGCGATCCTAGACGTAGGCAAGCTTTCAGCTAAGTGGGTGCACAAATGTTTGAACAGTGGTCAGCGGAATGAACAAGTTCAGACATCCAAAGCCATTTTGGCCCTTTTTGAAACGGAACAGGGCTTTTTTGATTTGGTTAGTGGGTGACCTGGCTTAAACCGGGCTTTACACCCATGATCGAAAAACCAAGCAACAATTAAAAGAATGGTGCCACAGCAAGTTCCTGCTTCCAGAAAAGTTTCGCCCGCAGAAATCGGCCAAAAATACCATTGCGTCAGTTTTCTGGGACAAAGACGGCATTCTGTTGGTGGAATACCTATCTCAGGGGTTTAGTATAACAGGTCAATAATATGCAAACATTCTGGACCAGTTGAAGAAGGGAAACAAGAATTGACGCCTAGGGAAGTTGACCAAAGAGATAACTTTGTTGCATGACAATGAGCTGCACACACATCCAACGTTGTGGCCACCAAATTGTGGATCATGGGCTACCAACTGGTCAATCATCCTCCCTACTTACAAGACCTACTCCCCTCAGATTTTTATATGTTTCCAAACTTGAAGAAATACATTAAGGGTTATCTATTTGAGGACATTGAAGATGTACAAGAGGCTGCTTAGATGTGGTTTCGGGACAAATTAAAGGACATTTATTTGAGAGGACTAGAAAATCTGAAACAACGATATAATAAGTATAATACATAAGTCTCATGGGAGAATAATTTGAAATCAAGTTTAATTTCTTAACTCTATCTTCATTCTAGTCAAATCCAGGAAATTATCAGCATCCCCTCGCACACAGTAATTTTTACACATTATTTTGTGCAGCGTTTTATATGATCTATAAATATTTTATACACTGCACGTAGTATTAAAAAAATTATATTTAAAAACACACACAGCAATTGAAAATGTTCTTCCTGCATTTATTGCTCATAGACAGTAATGTGACCGAAAATTTTTATGTGTCATTGTAAATGAAAAATAAGTTTTATGAACGTCATATTCTAAAGTAAGCATCGTGTTGTTCATCTCAATAATATGTATAAATATCATTTTACTGGAAATAGTGTAACATCATTGAAATACGCTGCAATTCTTTTCCTCCATAGACAACAATTTTCATTATGTTTAAAACAGTACAGTTTAAAATCTTTAAACGCGTTTACCATAATGTAAATGGAATGCTAGTCTCTTTGAGTGTCCCTGTAATCTAACTATAAATGCTACGCACTACCTTTTCAATGACCATAATGCCATAGTAAACCGAAATAAGATATATCAATTACATCACAATCTGAGCATATTTATGAGAGGTAGACCACGGATTGTCGGCAGACGGGTTAGAGGAAAACCGAAGTCATGAAGACTTTTGGTATGACTTATGGTATTAACTATGTTGGAATGTGTTAAAAATATATATATTCAGGAAAAATAAATAAATGAGGTTATTCTCGATTTTAATATGGCAAAATTAACTTCTGCCATTCATAGAAGTTGCATTGCGATCAACAACAATTTTAATAAAGGAATGTTAAAAATCTAGCGCTAAATTCACCTTGAGTAAATTATTAAAATTAAAGAAAATTGCAAAATTACACATTAATAATTGCAACATAGTAGATGAAATCTTGTTTTGATTAAAACTTGAATATATTTTCATATCAAATTATCTTCCATACCACCCTTAAAATACAATGGCCTATCCTTGAAATATAAGCGCAAAGAGAAACAACAACATTTAAATAACCACTGACGATAGCCGCGTGAACTACGCCGAAAATGTTTCGGGATTTTAATTTCTTTTTTAATGTATTTTTAAGTTTTAAAAATAATGTTATGTTTTATATATATGCACTTAAAAACAATTTTATTGCATGTTATTTCTGCTTTATACCAATTTTAATAAAAAAATTCATTTTTAATTTAGATGATGAATAATTCATAAATTTGCTTATTTGATTGAAATTCTATAAAAATACTCAAACTTTTTTTCTTGCACTTTTCTAAAATAAAGCACCTGCAATATGCTATTTCAAATGACATAAAACTTTTAATTCGGTAATATTTATTTTAATTATTATACGTTGAATTTAAATATTATACAATGAATTAACTGCATTAAATAAAAAGGGTAACATAAGCTCCTCAAAAAGTATACGCATAAGTTGTATATAACATCAAAACTTGTAAAGGGAATTAATTTTTCAAAATAACTTTATTTCTGCAGATAAGCAATTTTCTTTTATTTCATGTTGGCATTTAAAAACAAAAAGATATTTCAACAGGAATTATAAGTTTTTCTGGTAATTTTCAATCATTTAATTATTTGAAAGTATATTATGAATAAAACATTCAATAAAATATTAATAAACACGCTTTTCTTTGTAATGTTTATGTATCATCTTCGAGAAAAGAGATTTTTTCTTATTTTTTCTAATTGCTGAAATATGATAATTTATACAATTTAGAGAAAATTTAAACGAAAATAATTTTTAAATTAATTTTATTTCTGTAGATATACGACAGATTGTATAACATGTTGACATTAGATAACAAAAGAAACATTTTTATCAAAAATGTAGACTTTATTTGTTTCACATTATGGAAGTATGATTATAATGTGGAATAAATTACTGAATTGAACATTCAAAGATACGTTTTTCTATACAATATTTCAAGAATATATTAGTGTTAAACATTTTGAAACACATTTTGACATTTTTCTCACTTTCTCAAAAATTTTCATTAAAATCTTGAAACTTTTCCGTGTTTCTATTGTTCAGTTTATTATTATTTTAACAATTTTGTACACAAATGAAAAAATTTTAAGACTTCGGTTTGTCTGCAATCTGTCCGTGCTCTAAATGTTGCTTTTAATACACACACATTGCCCTGTAATATATACATGTTATTGAAGTTTACTAAAGTATGTTTGTAGTTTTGCTGGAATTTGAATCTGAATGGCAACAATATCGTTTGTTTAGATCTGATTTCTATGTTTATAATAGCTTAATTTTAATTTAGAACTTAATACTTTATAAATGGATATGATGCACATGTTTTCTGTGAAAATATGCTGAACAGGCATGATTTTAAGTACAAAAAATTATCATTTAGTCGTCATATGCTAGGATATGTTTTTAATTAAGCCTAACATGGCGTTTAGTTACGGTCATTTCACAGAGCAGAGTGGTTCGCACCGGCACGGTTCCGACAGTTTCATGCACTCAGATTTTTTTATAAGTAGATATTAATAAATATATTATAATACGTTTTTAATAAGTATTAAATATTTAATATTATTGTAATAAATACACAGGATTTTTATAAGAATTTGGGAAAAAGAAATACATAAACAAAGATGGGGATTTCATTTTGTAATATGTTAAATCTGATGGTCCTTTTGTTTAAATATTATATTACATCTTGATCTAGTAGAAAAATGTCTTTTCTTAAAATATCAATGTTAATTTTGTTTCATTTCCCTACCACAATTTTTCAAAATCCATTCAATGTTTTGGGATGCCGTTTATAAAGAGCTTGTTTTAAAATTCCGAATGCACATAAATATATGGAAGACAAATAATGGGACTTGGTTAGGGTGCATTTAAATGGAATAGTCTAAATTCAGGTTTCATTTATCATTTTTTCTGAAAATATAACAGTACTCTTAGGGGCGTGCCGGGCAGCATTATCCTGATGGAACTTATCACAATGAATATTATTAGAGTAAAATTATAACAAAATTCCTTTGAAAACAGTTATTAAAACATAAATCTAATGGTATTCCGAGTTAATATTGACATTTTCCTACTTTCCTTAAGTTTTCCGTATTAAAAGAATCAAGTGATAACCACGAAAATTTTAGCAAAACTTTCCTTTTTACTCCAAACCAACATTTAAGGTGTTTTTTTCCTTTCCTCGGTCGCAAAATGATGTTTTTGTTTTGTTGGAATCAGATAAATATATCCATGTCTCATCAATTGTAACTACATATTTCCATTTCTCACCTGACATTTTCATACAACAATCTGCAGATAATCTTACGTTGACTGAGAGAAACATGTTTTCGCAATATTCGGTGAATATCATATTTTTCTCTTTTGATTTGCTTTAAATCAGATGTTATAATTTTGTTTACTGTTTTAGAAATGTTTATAGATTTTGCGGTAGTTCGTTGAGGGGTTGGATTTTATTCGAAAACATGAGATACGAAAGTATAGATATACTAATCTGTGAACTTACCTTTGTCGGGTATGCATTTTTAACCTATTACCAAGTTAAATATAAATTTCATGTTTATTTCCTTTATTTTAATTTATGTCACTTATTGTACGTGTAATAATATTTACAAAAAAAAAATACTTTTCTCACCTCCTTTTAATAATTGAATAAGAGTTTTTCTCTTTGTAAAGCTCAAAAACGTACCCTTCGAGCCATTGCTTATTTTCAACCAACAATTTAAAGCAAATAATTTTTTTAATGATTCAGTTGGTAATTTAACCCTATTCCGGATTAATACTATACAGTTCATTTCTTTTAATCATAGAGAAAAAAGAAATTTTCATAAAATGGGTGAACACAATCTGTAAATTAATATAATCTTAAATGATGATTTCATTATATATAATTATATAACTTAATGAATATATATAAAATTTTATCATATTAATATATTGAGTTGCAAATAATTACAAAATTATGTCTTAGTACAATGTAACTAACGATATTTGTCATTAGTTCAACTTTTTTTAATATTTAAAGAATCAGCGACAGCATATCAGCAACGTTTGAGTGACCAAAAATAAATGGCTTGTACCGTAAAATGTACAACGCGTTTGTGGTTGTACGGGAATCTAAGCGAGACTACTGAAACGTTAACAGTAAAAAATTCAAAGGAGTCGTTAATTTTCGATTATAGTTGTATTTCATACAAGTAGAGCTTCTTTTAAGGAAAAAAAAATCATATTTTGTAATTTATAGACATTTCTTTTTGGCGATCGTATGGTACAAGAAATTAAAAACGTGACAGAACATAATTATTAACAGGAATGTATAAATGTGATTTTATTTTATAATACACCATATATAGAAGCTATTGCTGTGTCTTAAAAGAAAAAAAACTAATTGCATCGTTAAGAAAGTCGCAGTGAAAGTTAATTTTTTTTCTTTTTTGAAACAAGTTGGAAATTGTTCATCAAACGTGGCCGTTCGTACTATAACTAGTTTTATAAATAGTTTTTGGACCTGCATATTGTACTGAATGTATATTTTAGTGCACTTCATAAGTGCATATCAATTTCCTGTTGTTCAAAGGGCTGTAACATCATTAAAATGCACTTGAAATATTTTTTTCCCTATTGGCCGTAATGTAACAGAAAACTTTTTGACTGTCCCTGTAATTAAACTATACATCCAATTTTTATAAAAGTGGAAATGAGCCGACAAAATATTGCAACAATTATATACATAAAATTTCAGATCATTCGGAAGGCTGTAACATCTGTAAAATGCACTTGCAATAATTTTTTCCCATTGGCCGTAATGTAACGGAAAACTTTTGGCTGTCCGTGTAATTAAACTATACATCCGATAATAAAATTTAAAATGGCTCGACAAAATTTTTGCAACAATTATATATTTAAATTTTCAGACCATTCGGTTGGGTAGTTTTTGCTCTTTTATATGCGGACGGACAGACAGACGGACTGAACGACGACTATGGGTGCTTCGTATTTATATAATTACGAACGCACCTAAAAAGAAATACTAATTAGAAATCGAACCTGATTCGTTTAAGGTACGTGAGTATAGCTTAGTGAACCATCCCTCCAAGAGAAGTCTGTAGTGCTAATCTTTGCAGTTATTTTTCAAAATTAACGAATCTGTGAAAGATAGGGCATGGTGCGTGTCAAAAGCATGTTGGACTAATCTGGAATTTAACTGCCATTTTTAAAAGCGCCAATATGTTCTTTAAGTCGCATCTCCATAGATTTTCCAGTCTTACCTGTATATACGTTCTTGAAATCACAGCAAGGAATTTTACACACGACACCGGTTGAATGGGTAGGATACCTTTAAACCTGCGAACTGTTCGAAAGATTTTTAATACATATTTTGATTCCGTAATCATTTCTGAACAATATGAAAAAAACCGCATTAAAAAGTTCCCATTAGTTTACTAATTATGGCAGTTTTATTAAAACTACATAGGATAATTAAACTTTCCATTGCGTTTATTGAAAACGATGAATTTTGATGCTGCGCGCAGTCTTACTAAAAGACTATGCATGACAATAAAAAAAAATTTCACCACATATTCATTACTGTATTATCTACAACTTAAAACCAGAAAAAGGTAAGCTTTTACTTTATCTTTTGTTTTTTACTTAGAAAATATTTTCAAGAAAGTGAAAATTTTTAATTTTTTGTTATTTTTTTAATTTAGTCAATGTTTTTTACAAATATTCTGGTTTTAGCATAGAGGTAGCAGTATTATATATTTATTCTCACCAAACTTTCCTCTTTATATGCATATTTGCAGATTTTATCATGCGCGCAAGATTTTTTCCTCTTATTATCATATATTTTTAAACTTATCATTTCAATATTTATATATGAATTTACAAGTATATATATATTTCTAAATATAAATATAAATATAAGTTTTATATTTAAATGAAGTTTGATTTTTATTTTTGACTTATTACTCAAGTTTTGAAGCTTGAAACATAGTGGTACTTTTTCCTTTTTCGACGAGTTCAAAGGTATCCTACCCCCTTAATTTTGACCAGAATATATTCTATGTTTTGTTGTTTCGGTTGATGTTAGTACTGATGAGGCTATGCGATGACATAGCCAAACGTATACTCTGTGTGATTTTGATTTTAATTAAATATTTTTAAATATATATTTTTCATTTCATTGCTTTTTAAACGTCTGTCTAATGCCTCATATTTAGGATAAATAATTCTATCGCGTTTAAATATTATGAAAACAATCATTGACATTTTTCCTTGGCAAAATATTTTATTTTATCACCAATAATAAATTTTTATTGTCGAAAATATAATAATTCCTAATAATTTCTAGCTTTTATAGAAATTAAGGAAATAATTTTGTTGCCACCATTCAAGAAATTGTTTTAAAATATACAAAATAACTATTGGACATACTTGGATCCTTGGAATTATCGGTGTGTTTTCAACACGTAATTCAAGTTATTATGGGAGGTGTTGACGTAAAATACAAATATGGTATCGGGTTGTAGTACAAATGATAGATAAAATTAAGAATTGAAGTATTCATTAAATTTTAATGTAATTTTACGTTTACAAACTTTTCCTTAAGAAATTGATTTAAATGAATGTTACAAGTTAATGAAACTCATTTATGTACAGTATTAAAAGTTTTGAATATATAAAAAATATCCAGAAAATATATTAAAATAATTTTATTCACGAGACGAAATATAAAGAAAATATCTGCCTATTTATTTAAAATTAAGGCTATAGTTCTTTTTTCTTCTTTATACATATAAACACGAATGACTGGCATTTCATATATCAGTCATTAACCCCATTCCATCATGATCAATATCTGAAGATCATTCAAGAGTTCATTTTCAGTGGAACATCATTTATGTTATCGCGATAAATCAATTCTTATTATCCTTGTCTAATTTCTTATCAAAATTTATTTCTTCTGCGGAAGCGAGCTCCGCTCATTATTTATTATATAACTTAGAAGTGTATAAGCCTTATGAAAGTAAAGTGTTACCGCTTATGCTTATATTTTAACCTGTTTCAAAATACCTGTAACAAACCAATATATATTGCATAATTGAAAAAAATGAAATATTTCATAAATACATCGAAAAATATTTGGCCTTTAATTATAATTTTAGATAATTGTTATATCTTTCCATTTACATGCTGTTAGTTAATGTTTTTTTTCTGTCTTTTAGAATTTCGTATATTTTATGTTTCATAGTTCTAAAAAAGGACGTGAAAACCAGCAAAAATAAGTTATAAAAATACATGTTTTTTCTCGTTATGCATGTCTAAAATAAATAACTTAGTTATTATTAACTGATTGTCACCAATAAAATAGCCATCACAATCAGTGTATACTTTTTTGAAATCTGTTTAAACTTCCAAGATTAATGTTTAAATGTTTGCTGGATGTTTTCTTTAAAAACCCGTTTGATTTATTATTTCTAATTATCTAAGGATAAAACCAAATCGTTTCCCCTCTTTTCATTAGCTACAATAAAATTTTATTATAGGTAATGACAGTTTTTTTACCAAATTTCAATGGATGTCATTAAAATGTCAATTAGTGCTAAATTTTAATGTTATTTAAATAATGTTTCATATAACCTTAATCAAATTTAATAGTATGAAACACGTTAAACAATATTCAATTAGGAAGTCGTTATTAAATAACGTTATATATTTTCATCGCATGCATTAAGCGAAATTATATTAGATAATAAATTATCGACGTTAATAATTAAAGTTTATGTACGTCAAACTACTTACGATTTAGGATAAAATAAATAATTATTTAAAAATACACATTTAACATGCGGGATAACTGGAAAATTCTAAATAGGAAGAAAATTAATTTATTATATAATAAAGGTATTGCATAAAGTATAAATATTTAACAAATAAAATTTAGTAGATAAAAAAGACAGTACCAATTTCAATATAATGAAGTGAATGTTTCGAAATGCAATGTATTACTATTACAAAATATAACAAGGCTTTTAAATATAATAAAGTATTAAGGAATTGGGGGATTTATGTCCTTTAATCATTTTTAATGTATTTTAACTAAATAGTGGAAAAATACCAATAGTGGACCCGTACCAAAAAATGGCACTTTTAAAGTTGAATATAAAAGCGGATTTAAATGTTGTTCGGAGGTTTGCTCCCCTCGTGGTATTGCTGATATAATCGTGTAGTTTTAATGATTCTAACTACAAAGATTTAAAGATTTCCGTTCTAGAGTCAGGTGATTTCAAATCAGACAATGCGAGTGTTTACTCATTTTATTGTGATTTGTTGATATAAGCTACTTTCATTTTGTTTTGAACCAACATTTAAGGATTTTGTTATCGTTCTCTTGGTTGTAATATTACTAAAATGGATATTAAATCTCCAATTTGTTGTGCATGGGCTTGATGCATTTCTTACGCATTTTCCTTACTTGGACATATTATTATATACGGTAGTGGCTTCAATTTCCCTGTCAAAATATGTAATCCTAGTGATACTGTATGGCTCCACATAGTGTTGCTGTTTGTTTATAAAATCTGCTACACAATGCTGTGATTAATATATAATTTACGCATTGAGACTTAATTGCAAACTGCAAGTAAAATGCTGCAATTGAAATCTGTCACTTACAAAGCTGTTAAGCTATTTGGAGACTTTTCAGTGTTTGATAATTTTTTTTTACTTCTTTTCTATTGTATAAATTCATTAATTAAGCAAAATGCATTATGTTTAAAAAATGCTTATTTCCAGTCGTTTCGTCTCTTATGAAACCTTTTCCGAAGAATTTAAACGTGTCCACTATTTGGATTCTGTGTGTCCATTATTAACGTAAAAAAAGTTTATTTTGCCAGGAAAAATATTTAAAATAGCAGATTTTCCGGCATAGTCGTATTTAGAAATAGTTAATTGAGATACCGAACTCTTGCTATTCATGCAGTCACTGAAAACACGAAATACAAATATTCTGAATATCTCCACTATTGGTAGAGAAACCAAAATGATTTTATTTTAAATATAGCAGAAATGGATGTGTAAAAATTGCAACAACAGATAAAATATATACATTTTTCTGATAATTGGTAAGTTTTTCATTTAGAACTAAAATAAATTCGAAGTTTTACAATATTGCACCTTTATAATGGATACTTTGTTAAGCTTTAAAACACAAAGAAAGAAGAAATACCCTCCATTTGGAATGTCACAAAAATTCCATATATTTTCGCTAATATACAAACAATCACATTTTTAAGAAAAAAAAAAACCCCACGAAGTTTTAATAAAACTGCCGTTTAGCGTATTGTATATTAAAATAAAAATTAAATGATTATAGAGTGAAGTGGGGACAGATGTCGCAGTTTTACTTTTATTCTTATAAAATGTTCAATAAAGCAAAAAACAACAAACTAAGTACCAGAAACTATTAATCAAACCCCTTATAATCTAATTTCTATGTTAAACAAGTTAAAACCCGTTTAATAAAATAGGCATAGTTATTTTTCGAAACGTCTTTTTTTTTACATCATTTTTTTAATTGCTGGGTAAGATGCCGTATGGAGAAAAAATCTAGGCTGTTTATTTTTTTTAAGCAAATTGCACTTTTATTTTCTTAAACTAGTTAAAATGAAAACAAATAACTGTAAACTTACAAAAATTACACATATCACTAAATTATGAAAAGTTTAACGAAAATGCAAAAGTGTAAGCTCAAAAAATGAAACTTGAGACAAAAAATGAAAATGAAAAGAAAAACATTTGAATTTACATCAATGGACAGTACGGTGGAGTGAAAAAGGCAATTTTGTTTTGATTTTAACATTTTCTGATTCATCAGATGGTATCGTTTAGCTAAAAAGACACCGTAAAAAAAAATTCCAGCGCAATCACTCATTGTCATCAGGTTCCACACGGCGGCCAAAGAAAGGAATGTTGACTCAAAAATTAAAAAATTCAATTTCTTTTATTTAATTTTAATGTTTACAATAACTTTATTTTCTAACTTAAAAACAGCTCTAAAGAAGAAAAGAAACCAGAAGGCATTTTACTTTAATCAATCTTTAATTTTAGATTTCACATGTGGGCCAAAAAATTTAACTTTTGTGTCAAACTTTGTAAGTTCCTTTCATTACTTGATTGCATTGCGAATGCATCCGTTCCTGCCTTCTGTTCCTCGTGTTAACAATGATGCTTGTGTTACTAGTATCACATTACTATCTACTTCTTGAGAATAACAAGGGAGCTTCTCAATTTCATATTATGAAACGTTTCTGTTCATACTTGCTATACCTTCGTCACTGAGGTTCATGGTAGCTGGTGGTTCCAAAGAATTGCCCCAGAGAATCATCTCAAAATAGCACTTTGCTTCGAAATGTAAATTGGTAAGGTGAAATTGGTGTATTTTCCCATACCAGTCAGTTTTTCTTACTTTCCGTATTTTTCAAAGCCCTTAGTTTTCAAATATGTGATCGTTCTTCTAACAATATTGCCAACAGACTGTTTTTAGAGTGAGAAAAATAAGAGTTCCTCTGAATAATTTCGTGAACGATTGACTTAAAACCTTCTGACCAGAATGAGATCTTTTTTATCATTCTCTGCAGGTGACGTAGCTCCTGGGCTTTTCTTTATTTCAGACCAGTATGGCATGTAAACTTTCATGACATATTTTACTTGGAGCTTAAAGTTTTCTGTTGGTTCGGTAGTCGACACATACAGGCGCAGGATTCTGTTGGCTGTATTGAGACATTTTGAATCAAACATCGTTCTGGGACTTCTGTTTGCTATATCTGGAAGGCACTTGCCCGATGATACTGCCCTAGAAATATTGAAGAGATATTTTTTGTCTGCACTGAGGTCTTTTTTTATGAAATTTACGCAGAGCAACTGGAATAAAAAGAAAACTTATCACAACAAGGGTTTCGCACGTTTCCAGAGATTTTCCTATGGTTCCTTAAAACTGATGTTGCCCAAATGCTATTCCACCGATCTTCTGGAAAAGACAGCGTAGGGGTAGTTCAATAGTATGCAAACAGCATACAAACCAGTGTAATTTGTGGGCAACAAAGATTTCAAGCTGTCTAACTGCACAATTTTTGTCCCAACATTGACGTTCGTTCCATCACAGGCAACAGCAATCTGTTTCGAAAGTGTAATCGACGCTCTCGCCTCAGTTTAATCTATTCAATAACGTTGGATCGAGTATCTTTGGATACAGTCCGTATATCACGAAGCATAGATGATGCAGCTATAGCGGCTGACCTACACGATACTCCAGTTCTATCACAAGAAACGTTTAGATTTGGCAGTGATATTTGGCTTGTATTGCAGGTTGAGGGAGTATCATAGATTATAGATTTCCGACATTTGGCTTCATGACAAACGTAACCGTCTTCATCTTCAGAGTTATCTTCCAACTCTGAATCAGATCCTAAAACGGCGGTTTCTTCTAAATCCGTAATCATTTTATAAGAATTATTATATGTATTGTATTTTATAAACATTAGAGCAGTTCCTCTGCTTTAGATTCCTTTTCCCCTTCTACATTACCTTTCTCTAACATGCTTCAAATTTTGAATTTCAGAAATATTAATTGATCCTGCTTTTCCCTCATACCGTTGGTCTACTCAAAACTTTCGTTCTATGTTCATTTTTTATCCATAGAAAATGCTTCATTAAATCAACATACGTGGATAACACTGTCTCTTTCAATCGTACTGGGGATCCAAAAACACTACAAAAAGTTTCATTTTCAGTTGAGCTCATGTTTAAATTAAACTTCCGTAATGTCTTGTTCAGAAAAACAAAAAACAAATTAGTGTCTACATATTAGTGGTTGAAACAAAGACGAGCATCAAACAAAGATAACCATCGCAAAAAACGAATATTTCCACATAATAAAAGTCACGTGACAGACACAGTTTTTAGATTAGAATACATGCTGCCATCTATTAGATTTTGAAGTTCAATTTGTTGTTTATGTACGAAATGCGCTTTCTGGCACTAACATCTGACAATAACGTTTTAATAAAGCCATTTATTTATGAAAAGTAAGTAATTAACATTTATTTATAAATTAATTAATTATTCAATTAATTAATTATTTTTTTGTTAAAAATGCATTGAAAACTTTTTAAAAAGGCTATACAAATATTCACTTGAGATATGGAACCTCAAGGTGTCAATATTTTCAGCTGAAATTTGGTGACAATTTGTTTCAGTCAGTTTGGCACCAATAATGAGTCAGGCGATATTAATTTCGAGAAAAGTTTTTTCGCTCCACCCTAATGGACAGCATAATTACTGGAAACAATAGACAGAGCATAATTACAAAAAAGGTATAAATCATTGGTTTACCTCCAGGCGAGCATTGCAGTTTGCTCTTAATGTAAGTATTAGTTCTATTCTATTTAGCCCCTAGCCTGTTTATTTTTGGCCTTTCTTCTCATTCTTTGATTTTGTACTTCCATTCACCCACAATCACACCACACTTCCCGTTTCAAAAGTAAAGTGAGACATTTTCAAACAGCTATCAAATGAATTTGATGCACCAAATACTGTCCGCTTTAGACTTAGTTTCTTGATAAGACTCCAGACACTTAGCACATTCAAAGTCATCAAAATCCATTCCAATACTGCCACCAGAATCCATAAGAAGAACTATTTACTCATTGTCAGAAAATGAATTATATTTTAGTTTCTTCCTCCAGTAAGGTGTTTTCAAGTTGATCTTCCCCTTCCTTTTTTGCACACTTTACTTCCGCCAAGCTATCTTTCTTTGAAGCTTTCTAGTTTCTTTTGCTTTTTATTTTCTTCTTCTTTTTTCTTGTTTATAAACTCTTTGTAATATTTGCATCCTTTTGCTTTATCTTACTTGTCCATATAGGTATTTTCACCGTTCGGATAGGAGATATTTTGTTTAACAGTTTAGACGGTGAGACTTGTAAACGGCCTACGGTTTCTTTATTCACACATCGCGAACCAACATTGTTGCTGAGAGTATTTTGATAAGTAGCAGAATACGCTAATATACGTTCATTTAAATGTAAGTTCTATTTAAATCGCAGTGATGAATTTATTAAACCGAAAAACAAATATATATATTGCGGTATCTGTCCCTCAACCTCGGTGTGGCATCTGTCCCATAGTGACGGGTAAGATACAGCACCGCTATTTTGTATTATGTGAGCGACGCGAGAGAAATGCAAACACATGTCTGTATTCTACGACGATCTAGTTTACAGTTGCAATCAGTTTTGGGATGAAATCTCTGTTTATTTGGTTCAAAATATGTAATAAAACTATATTAGAATAATTTTAGCTACTCACCACACAGTTTCGAACCATAAAGATTGGCATAAATGTGTAAATACTGACAATTAAGCAGTGAAAACGCAGCACACAGCACATAGGAACACTGTTATTTTCCTAAATTGGTCTAGGAGGCGCTAGTGTTGCCCACACATTCTCTGCGGCATCTGTCCCACCACGGCGTATGTCCTTACTTTACCCTATTTAAAATGCCATTTTGTATTATACTACTTTTTATTGTTCGTTTAAAAGTGGTTTAAGTCTTTTAACAATGAGGCCAAAAAGTAATATTTAAAAATCATACTTAAAAAAAATTTGTAATTTTCTATTACAAAAGTAGAGGAACGTGGCCTTTTTGCAAATGTACAGTTTTTGTACAGTACAATTTACCATTCAGGAATATTGTTCCCGATATGCTATTTCTTTCGGGCAGAAATTAAAGTGTCGTCTCTAAAAAAGAACTTTCCCTTACATAAGACCGCGCCGTAAAACAAAACCGATGTATCATTGTACGGTTAAATGCTGATAATATCTACTGCACTTTATGAAATTTCTAAACATCGCTCATTTTCAATTTTTACGCCATCGTACAGGAAAAAAATACTTTTAAATGTAATATGTTTGAAAACTGCTCCTCGATTTATTTTTGAGATATTATTTATTTTTATAGATTTTAGGACCATTTTTCTAATGGCGGTAACTGAAGTAGTTCCATTTCTGTAGAAAGTAAAGGGAAAATTCCCGATTACTACATCTTTTTGTTGCCATTTTCTCTTAAAAACTGAAAGAAATGTAATTAAAATACGTACTATGCCAAAAATATCGTCTTCTATGAAAATGTATTTTAAAATATATATGTGTGACTTTATTTCTTCGTATTTACTTAAATCCTATCAAAAAGCTGAAAGAATGCTATTTTATTAATACGCGTTTAACAGCATACTCCAAATTTTGAAAGAATATAAATGAATAATTTTTGATAAAACATTGATCTATTATAAGCTATATTTAATGTTTAGTATCCTAATTAACGTTACAAACAGACGCTGAATCATTAGGTACCCGATTTTTATGTTGAGTTTCTATAATGACGATGTCACTTTTCGCTTGGTTTGTATATTATTCCAAGATAGTGACGTTTTATGCATAGTTTTATATAGATGCTGTTTAATACTGAATCGTAAATATGGAATTCTTAGGCAGATGCAAATGACGTCATTTTATATAAAATAAAAGCGTGTATTTCAAGTCTTAAAACTGAAATACGTTTTGTACTACCTAGTACAAAAGTGTCCTAGAGTTTTTTTCATCGATGGATACACTAAATTCTGAAAAAGCAGAATTCCTGTTTTCTAGTTTTTATTTTCGTTCTCTATGTATGTACTAATAACTGCAAGAAAATTTAATACATTTTCAGAAATCATTGCAAACAATACTTTTCACTATGTTTTCATGAAGTCGAAATTCCATAACTGAATAACAACATTTTGAGCTTTTAATAAACTAATTATTATTTTTTGTTTATAAATAATGCATGCAAATGCTCATTTGAAATTATATTCAAACATTATTACAAAGTACTTTCTTGCGTTTTCCTGAAAAAAAAAATCATTTAATGTTTTCAATGTTATTTTCACTAAGAATTTATTATTCAATTTTTGTGTAATAAATTAATTAGAAATTAAAATTTAAAACTCTAAAAAACGATATATGGGTTCATTTACATGCATGAAAGACACTTGTAGACATATAAAATATTTTTAAATTATAAATTTTATGTAGATATAGCAATTTTTGTTTTCGTTGTTACATTATACAACATGTGGGGAGAAAAAACTATCATAATTTTAGGTTCTCTTTTCATTGCTGTTTCGTGTTATTTAATTTGCTATAGGTTAAACATAAAAAGTATCATTTAACTTTTAATTATTAAATTTAAGCTGTCCGAAAAATTTAGTCATTTCTTTTAATCCAGTGTGAATTTTAATTTAGATATTTTTGTTTTTTGAAATAAAATGACTTAATGATATTTTTTTATTTGTATGGAAATGCATGAAAATACTGATTTAATAGAAATTTCAATTTATTTCTCAGTTTCTTTTAACTTTTTAAAATAAAATTTATAATGATGTAACGATACAATATTTTTCCTTATGTAACAAGTATTACTTTAACAATGAGTTAATAAAAAATGCAAACTTAAGACATTCCAAAATTACAAAATTATTTTCATCTCCGTAAATTTTAATAATTTGTAAAATTGAAGAATATAAAATAGAGAAAAATCAAATATTTTTCATTTTAATTTATGTACATGTCGGATAATTTATTTATATTGGAGAAATTTTATAATAAAAGACAAAATATTCGATTTTCATTTTAAATCATTAAGAAAGTTATGAATAAATGAAGAATAAAACACATATTTATGAATAATGTTTCAAACAGTTCTTCAGATGTAAAAATATATCTTCACATTTTCTTGCTCATTTAAATATTTTCAAAGTAATAAATATATTATGTATTTACCATGTTCAATAGGAGATTCCTTCGTTATAAGATAAGGAATTGCTGCTTTAATTTCGAATTATTATTTTATTTTATCATAGTTTATATATTATTAAAATATATTCATATGTCAACAGAATAAATTTAATTACCTCATGGCAAAACTAAAAGTAAATCGCATTATTGTCAAAGAATATTTTGATTTTTAAAGTACGTGATGAAGAGAGCATATAAAAGCTCATTTGATTAAAATTTTAAAACAATCATCGAAACTTTTATTCCTTTTACTGTAAAACAAAATTTCGTATAATGCTTTATTTCAAAGGCCATATCATTTTCATTAGGTTTGATCTTTTGTAATTGTTGTGTTAAAAGTGAACGCATTACAAAATTAAAAAATTTACAAAATTTTAAGCCTTTCAAACATAAAAAAGGGGATTTGTACTTGTGTGAAATTTCTTCAGAGAAATATGCTTTTCTGTAATTACAACTTTATATATTTGTTTTCGCTGTTGACATTTGATAACAATTTAAAAAATATTACGAAGAGGTAAATTAATTTTTTTTTCAAGTAATTAAATAATAAAAAACTGACGATCTCTGTATCTATCTGTTATTTGTAAAAGGTGTGTACGACGAAATGATAGTAATGTAAATTGTTTTGCTGGGATAAATAATTTATTGTAAATTATGATTGACTACGAAATTGAATGTTAAAATTCAAGATCATTTCTCTCCTATTCATATGGTTTCAGAAATATTTTTGCGTATTAGACTTTTATAACTTTTTTCGTAATTTTATTTTTTATAAGTAATGAGAATTTGGTTAATTATGGATTTTTCTTTTATTCGGAAAATGCTGCTTTCATTTTTTTAGTATTACGATTGTATTGTTTGAGGATGTATTTTGTCTAAAACCTATTTAAAACTTAACTTAATGTACTTCATTGAATACAAAATAAAAATGTATACTACTTTAAAAAGACTTTGCACATTTTTTTTTTTTTTTTTTTTGCATTCTCTACTTCTAAAAAACAATTTAACTTTTAAAAAATCCGAATAATTTGCTTGTAAATATGATTAATTTTAATTCATTTTTTCTGTAAACAAGAAGGAAATATCATGTGAAGTACAGATCATGAAACGTGTCCAGAAGACTTAAAAGAAATTTCACCATTTAATAAAGTGAAAGATAATATCAATGTAAAAAACAAAGAGGAAACGAATAACACATTTGAAAACAATATGTGAAAAATTACCGACTATAGCCGCAAAGGTAATGCAAAAACATTTTGCGTCCCTATACATAAACTAAAGATCTGTATAAGTATTACATAGTGTGGTAAAATTTAGCTTAGTTTTAAAACGCATAGCACAATCGAACACACACCTTCAATAATTCAAAAAAATAGACAGAAGTGCGCTACAATAATTTTGTAAAGCTATTAATATTGTCTATAAATTATTTATACATGCCTCAAGTTATACTAAAATTTAAATGAAAGAAAAAACCAAATATCGCAACAGAAAAATACTTTGAGCAACTATCATGCATAGAGAGCACGGTTATTTGGATTATCCTGTATATTAACCTATATTAAATTACACAAGTCATGACATTGTCATCCATATTTACTCAAAATTACTTTTTCAAATAAACTGCAAAAAAATTACATTTTTTAGAAATATTTAAAAAATATATTAATTTTTGAGAGTTCAACATTCAAATATATATATATATATATATATAATATCAGATAACGTCAGTTAAAAAACGGTTGACAGTCTAGTATCTCATTCCAACAAAGTTAGTAAACATAGCAGTTTCGTTCACCGGGAGCAATAAAAAAATCATCCATGAAAGCAATAATTCTTAAAATAAATTCTTCAGCAATTAAGTTTACAGTCCATTGTCAAAAGAAAATAATTCGTGCCAGTTCGCGAATCAAAGTTTAGTATGATTGTATTAAGTGCTAGCCCAAATAGAACAAAATGATTGGGCAAACGTTGGCAAATTATCATCCCACTTTGTCCCCCCCCCCCCCCGCAAAAAACGAAAATTGATCGCCTGTTAGTACCTTTAGCCAACAAATCATTCCCCAAGAAAGGCCCCAAAATGTTCGCTGCTGACAATCTTCGCTGCAGACCAACCCTATCATTTTCCAATGGTTTCTACAAACTGACAATGACGGGGCAAAACTGTTTTTTTTTGGGATGCAACTAAACTTCCTTTACGATCTTTTCTTCACGTAAGTTAAATATAAATAAACTCAACTTATGTAATACAATTTAATGAGTTAAATTTCAAAATGAATCGTCAGTTAAATTATACTTATGTATTATCCGTGCCTGGAAATTAGAGCACCGATAACGATTGCTTATCGCCTATCATGTTTAAAATCGTCATAGGTCAATCGAGTTCAAAGCAGCAATTTAATATATATTTATTAAATACGTGGCATTTTTAAAAAGGGTAAATAATATAAAAGAAAAATAATAAAAAACAATAATTTAGTATACATTTATTAAACATGATATTCATTATACTTCTTTCCTTTTTGGCTGTATGTTATAGCTGGATTGAATATGAGATAAATATTCTAATTATATATATACTATATCTATGACTATAATATACTATATATCTATATCAATGTTGTATTTAGTTATTCAGTTATATATAACTGGTTCTGCAATAACCTTTAATATTTCTACTACATAATAGTAACTATGGAGTTACAATATAGAAAAAAAGGTTGCTTTAATTAGCATTACATGAACTATTGTTGGCACGCTGTATTTGCTTCGCATCGATCTTAAAAGTCCGTAGATTCTAAGCAAAAATGCCGAAATGAATTAAATACACAATTATGAAAAATGTTGAACTGTATTAAGAAAGAAGAACAAACAGTAATAAAATTGGACTGAGATTGGCATGTAGAAGAAAGTAGAAATCTTTTAATCAAGATTGCACTCCAATCATAAAATTATAACGCTACTGAAAGCAAATGTGGTTTAAAGAGAATATATTTACATAGGCGCCATCCAAAACAATATGTTTTACCAAAACACTCTCGCGAAAAATAGGCCAATTAGTATGCAGCCTGATTATGACACATTATCCAAGACGATTAGAAGGGATTAATGATGAAGACTCTAATCTGCCGCAACCGAGTCTATAGCCAAGATTAGCATGAAAGAAAAGTGATATTAGCAACGATATGTTTTCTTTTAAATTTAGAAATCATTAAAATCTTATTGACTAAAAGACGCCAAACGGCGGTATATTACGGAAGATTATTAAATAGCTTTGAAAATCTGTGAGCAAATATCGCAACTGATAAGCAAACGAACATGATGCATAATTGCGTGAAATATTCGTGAAACATAAATTCATAAATTCTAAGTGTTTTTGTCAAGAGATATGAAATGCATAACAACAGAAATATACGAAATGATACCATGATCGCAAAGAGTTGTTGAGTTCTCAGTCAGAAAATTTCTGTTATGGCGACGGATTAAGCAAGTAAATTAAGTTAAAAATAATACTAACATATTTCAGTATTTAGCTCACATTTAAGGGTGACGAAACTTGCCGCCAGTAGCGGCTACATTATTTAGTGTATTCTACAAACATTTCTTGGTATACCATATATAGCTAAAATAAAAACATCTTTAAGAAATTCCTGGGCTTTAATCACTTATAGCGGAAATAGAAAAACAAGTTTAGTCTCATTGGAAAGTTTAAAATCTTAGTATGCAACAGTAAAAGTATCAGATCATATTATTTGAATTGTTTCTGATTATTAGAATTTGTTCCTATTGCAGCAGAAATGTGAGGCAGCAGAGAAACAAGACTGTTTCACGTCTTTGGAGTTAGGAGGCGTCGTGAAATTTTTGTTTTTACAGGTAAAGCTAGCAAAGGACATTCACACTGACATGTCACAAACACTGCTTCAAAATTGTCCTTCCTATAGTCCTTTGACAACTTGGGTATCTCGTTTCAAGACTGGCCGTTTCTCCGTTGAAAATGTGCCTGTAGTGGGTGCCCTGATACTGTAACTGACACTGCAACGTGCACTGTTGCCAATGATCTAATTCCTCAGTACCGTTAAATTTCCGCCGAAAAGATAGCCGAGGTACTGGATATCTCCCTTGAGCGTGTAGAGTATATTTTTACCGCGATCCTAGACGTAGGCAAGCTTTCAGCTAAGTGGGTGCACAAATGTTTGAACAGTGGTCAGCGGAATGAACAAGTTCAGACATCCAAAGCCATTTTGGCCCTTTTTGAAACGGAACAGGGCTTTTTGTTTTGGTTAGTGGGTGACCTGGCTTAAACCGGTCTTTACACCCATGATCGAAAAACCAAGCAACAATTAAAAGAATGGTGCCACAGCAAGTTCCTGCTTCGAGAAAAGTTTCGCCCACAGAAATCGGCCAAAAATACCATTGCGTCAGTTTTCTGGGACAAAGACGGCTTCTGTTGGTGGACTACCAATCTCAGGGGTTTAGTATAATAGGTCAATAATATGCTAACATTCTGGACCAGTTGAAGAAGGGAAACAAGAATTGACGCCTAGGGAAGTTGACCAAAGAGATAACTTTGTTGCATGACAATGAGCTGCACACACATTCAACGTTGTGGCCACCAAATTGTGAATCATGGTCTACCAACTGGTCAATCATCCTCCCTACTTACAAGACCTACTCCCCTCAGATTGTTATATGTTTCCAAACTTGAAGAAATACATTAAGGGTTATCTATTTGAGGACATCGAAGATGTACAAGAGGCTGCTTAGATGTGGTTTCGGGACAAATTAAAGGACATTTATTTGAGAGGACTAGAAAATCTGAAACAACGATATAACAAGTATAATACATAAGTTTCATGGCAGAATAATTTGAAATCAAGTTTAATTTCTTAACTCTATCTTCATTCTAGTCAAATCCAGGAAATTATCAGCATCCCCTCGCACACAGTAAATTTTACACATTATTTTGTGCAGCGTTTTATATGATCTATAAATATTTTATACACTGCACGTAGTATTAAAAAAATTATATTTAAAAACACACACCGCAATCGAAAATGTTCTTCCTGCATTTATTGCTCATAGACAGTAATGTGACCGAAAATTTTTATGTGTCATTGTAAATGAAAAATAAGTGTTATGGACGTCATATTCTAAAGTAAGCATCGTGTTGTTCATCTCAATAATATGTATAAATATCATTATACTGGAAATAGTGTAACATCATTGAAATAAGCTGCAATTCTTTTCCTCCATAGACAACAATTTTCATTATGTTTAAAACAGTACAGTTTAAAATCTTTAAACGCGTTTACTATAATGTAAATGGAATGCTAGTCTCTTTGAGTGCCCCTGTAATCTAACTATAAATGCTACGCACTACATTTTCAATGACCATAATGCCATAGTAAACCGAAATAAGATATATCAATTACATCACAATCTGAGCATATTTACGAGAGGTAGATCACGGAATGTCGGCAGACGGGTTAGAGGAAAACCGAAGTCATGAAGACTTTTGGTATGACTTATGGTATTAACTATGTTGGAATGTGTTAAAAATATATATATTCAAGAAGAATAAATAAATGAGGTTATTGTCGATTTTAATATGGCAAATTTAACTTCTGCCATTCATAGAAGTAGCATTGCGATCAACAACAATTTTAATAAAGGAATGTTAAAAATCTAGCGCTAAATTCACCTTGAGTAAATTATTAAAATTAAAGAAAATTGCAAAATTACACAACAATAATTGCAACATAGTAGATGAAAACTTGTTTTGATTAAAACTTGAATATATTTTCATATCAAATTATCTTCCATACCACCCTTAAAATACAATGGCCTATCCTTGAAATATAAGCGCAAAGAGAAACAACAACATTTAAATAACCACTGACGATAGCCGCGTGAACTAGGCCGAAAACGTTTCGGGATTTTAATTTCTTTTTAATGTATTTTTAAGTTTTAAAAATAATGTTATGTTTTATATATATGCACTTAAAAGCAATTTTATTGCATGTTATTTCTGCTTTATACCAATTTTAATAAAAAAATTCATTTTTAATTTAGATGATTCATAAATTATTCATAAATTTGCTTATTTGATTGAAATTCTATAAAAATAGTCAAACATTTTTTCTTGCACTTTTCTAAAATAAAGAACCTGCAATATGATATTTCAAATGACATAAAACTTTTAATTCGGTAATATTTATTTTAATTATTATACGTTGAATTTAAATATTATACAATGAATAACTGCATTAAATAAAAAGGGTAACGTAAGCTTCTCAAAAAGTATACGCATAAGTTGTATATAACATCAAAACTTGTAAAGGGAATTAATTTTTCAAAATAACTTTATTTCTCTAGATAAGCAATTTTCTTTTATTTCATGTTGGCATTTAAAAACAAAAAGATATTTCAACAGGAATTATAAGTTTTTCTCGTAACTTTCAATCATTTAATTATTTGAAAGTACATTATGAATAAAACATTCAATAAAATATTAATAAACACCCTTTTCTTCGTAATGTTTATGTATCATCTTCGAGAAAAGAGATTTTTTCTTATTTTTTGCAATTGCTGAAATATGATAATTTATACAATTTAGAGAAAATTTAAACGAAAATAATTTTTAAATTAATTTTATTTCTGTAGATATACGACAGATTGTATAACATGTTGACATTAGATAACAAAAGAAACATTTTTATCAAAAATGTAGACTTTATTTGTTTCACATTATGGAAGTATGATTATAATGTGGAATAAATTACTGAATTGAACATTGAAAGATACGTTTTTCTACACAATATTTCAAGAATATATTAGTGTTAAACATTTTGAAACATATTTTGACATTTTTCTCACTTTCTCAAAAATTTTCATTAAAATCTTGAAACTTTTCCGTGTTTCTATTGTTCAGTTTATTATTATTTTAACAATTTTGTACACAAATGAAAAAATTTTAAGACTTCGGTTTGTCTGCAATCTGTCCGTGCTCTAACTGTTGCTTCTAATACACTCACATTGCCCTGTAATATATACATGCTATTGAAGTTTACTAAAGTATGTTATGTATGGAAAATTATGAGCGTAGCCTCCATAGTACATTTACAGGGGCACGTAAAGGCATCGTTTATAGGGGAAAATCTTTTGGGATATATTTTAATGAGATTACACCTATTCAAAAGTATTGAAATTGATATAAATTATTGGCCAAAATTCAGGAAACCATTTGGAAAATATAGATTTCTAAATTTTAATGGTTTATAACGGTGCTTAAATTGGATGTAAATTCGCAAAATTGTACACCAATGGACTAAAAATATATTAATTTAGAATAGCATGCAATAATCTTCAGAAGAATAATCTTATTATAAAAAAAGTTCTTAAGAAGAACACTGAAACATATGGAAAAAAATAGATACATAAATAAATTCAGCAAACCTATTTACTATCATTTGAGTAAACTTTAGCGTTAATAGGAAACTTGAGACATCTTTTCATGAGAAGAACCATTAGCAGTTTATGACTGTTTGAACATGGACAGCAAATTTTCCGAGAAAGTTTCTTTAATTATCAATTGAGTTAAGGTGTAGAATATTCGCAGTGCGACGTGGCATGGAACTGAAATTTGTTTAAATAGAAATGCGAGTTCACGTATCTCATTCTCAGTCTTTTTTTTTCGTAAATCTCACCCCTCACTTTTCACATTATTCAATACGATATCCTAACACTAACTGATTATTTCAGTTATACAGTAATGCAATTGGAATGCAAACATTTCCCCATTCCTTTACTGACATATATATTATGACATAACTACAAAGCACATAAATTTTAGTATCGTTACTCCAAATAACATGGCCTCGCAATTTACCTGTGTAGTTAGCACGCGTTTTAGCCCAGTTTAATCGTTTCGTTTGTTTCATTGATAAATCTATCTTATGTAAAACTCTATCATTTAGTTTAAGTTACTGAAATCAGCACATAATTATACTTTATTTCATGTTTATATTCTAGTGCGCCATTTAATTATCGTACCCACAGAGATGATTTTTTTCTGTCATCAAAACAAAGGCTACCTATTCTTCTACCATCCGTCTGCTCCCATGTACCTTTTCCTGTCTTTGTCAGCCTTGCTTTGAACGATTTAGACATCCCTTGATTCATAATCTTCCAATACTTCTACAAATCTCTTTAAAACTACAGCCTTCGTCACGTAACAGTAATATTATACATAACTTTCTGGATAGCTAATCCAATTTTAAGATTTTTTATTGTTTTTTGTAGTTTTTAATTGTCGTATACTTCACGCACTCAGTAATTATAAGGACACATGGAACTTTATCAACTCGAAACCAATCATAAAATATATTGTCTAAAAGTTCTCTTATCAGTATTAATATCTGACATTAATAATTGAAATTCTAATCTAATCTTGATTGACTAACAAAATAAAATCTGTTTTTCACACTAAACAGTGATGTAAATGGACTATATTGATATAATTAAAAAGTAATTTACACTAGCCTAATCAAGTTTTACTACATTTTTCTCATTTTTTAGCCACCAGCCTAATCAAGTTTTACTACATTTTTCAAATTTTTTATCTAAAACATTCAAAAAATAATTATAGTTAAACAAACTGCGTAGCGTGATACTCTTAATTAAATTATCTTTCCAGTGATAAATATATGTTATAGTACCTCTCTATTCTTAAAAAAAAAATACTTAATGCTATCGCCGCGGCCGCTCGCGTTGCTGGACGTACTGTAACTATTTGACTTTCAAGACTCATAATTAAAAACCTATTGCATATAAAAACATGAAAACTGGTAGTTTCACAAATAAAACTACGATGAACACATTAAAGACACAGTTTTTAAATCAAACAAATATTTTAAGAGCTACTTAATGTTAAAATCGAAAAATGAAACTATTGTTTTTCGAAATTGTTTTACAGAATTAAAAAGTATGCATAGATATTTAACCATCTTTTCCAGGCACATACTTTTACATCGTGTTGTACAATGTGCAATTTTTTTTCGAATTTGTCTAATTTTTTGAGTTCATTTCTAATTTTTTATTCAAAATTTCATTATCTGAATAGAGATTTAATTCGTGGTTTGAAATAACCAGTTTTTACCTACTATTGTCAGATTTTAAAATGTCAAAACAATACCTATAAACACTTTTTAACTGAAATAAATATTTACACATGAATAATGAAAAAAAAATTCAATTATTAAATCAGTACGTGTGAACAGAAATTAATGGTGAAAATTACATCATATTTAAAACGATATGTTTAAAATTTCATATTTAAAACTATTTTCATATAGCATTGAAAATAAATATTTTCGTCTATACTTTACGAGAATTAGCAGAGTCTTTTTTAAACCATTTTGTACTATCTTATTTTGAAATATGTAATTGATTTTTTTTTAAGTTTGTTTTCTTGAATTAAGAAAACAAACATCAGCTAACATAACAAGGTTAGATGCAGCCATGGGAACTGAAAAAACGCCAAGTGAAAGGCAAAACAATGAAAATCGGATCACAAAATGATCACCACTGGTATCTTCTCATATCATTCAAATAAGTCATATCATTTAATTTTTCTTAATGGTGTTACCTTTTCAAAAATGAGCGTGTTTTTACAGCCCTCGGTGTTTGGACAGTATTTGGCAAGCGTAGTCCGTAGGGACACGAACCCGTAGTTACAAAGAAAAATGCAGCGTAAAGAGCCATAAATAAATTAAATAAATAAACACTTTTCTAATCTTGGTAACTAGTGTACATCATAGATAAACATACAAGATTGGACACTTTCCTAGAGTATAATGGTAACGCGATGATCATCGCAGCGCCAATAGTGACAAGCTGGAAGAAATTTCTTATCCACGGAATATTTCTGCTAATGGTCTTATATCTTCATACGATCTTTCTATAATAAAAGTCTTATATACAGTTTTATGAACTACACATGAATATAGCTATTTTTTTCTTAAAATCTTATTCAAACCTTTGCATTAAAAGGAAAGTTTTAATATTTTTGTAAAAAAAAAATCATTTTTTTAAAGATAATAATTTTAGCTTATTTATTTTTATATTTATTTTTGTTTGCTAACATTGCAAAATAATTCTTTACACACGCACTTTGCTAATTTGCATCGCCAAATTTGAGTTGTATTATCCTAATCGACGTAAATGTACCATGATATCGTGTATTATTATAGTTGCACGTAAAGGTATGATACATATTTTAATTTCCACATATCAAAGCCATAAATATTTAATAAGATATTTAATTTTGTATCAGACTATTTTAACTATATAGCTGTAAAAAAAAAAACACAAAACTCAATAATATACTACATAGATTACAATATTGAATTAATACAGAACATGCAAGTAACATTCGGCGGTAAAAATTAGTGAAGTACTCACACTTTAGTGTTACCCGTAGTAAAAACGAAAAAAGAATGTTTTGATTTCATATGCAGACACGATTCTGACGGAGATATTTAAAATTCAAAAAGTTTTGAAAAAATCGTTTTTTTTTAAATAAAAAGACACTTAAAAATTCCAACGGCGCATTTCAACGATTAATTTCGAAAGAATCGTCTGCCTCGGAAAGAATCCAATCCAATCAAAGAATAGATGTTAAAAGTATAGAACACAGCATAAAGAAATTTCCTGTACATAGCTTCCCGTCGTAAGCTTTTTAGTTGTTCCCTCTTGCCACTATACTCTGTGTAATTTCAATTGGCTTCTGAAGGACATTTGTTCTCCCCACTTCATCCCATTATCAAGTTAAAAAGTAGAGCTGTCAGTCAAACCAAATTCGGCATTACCATAGTTAATTATATAGATAAAGTCTGGGAAATTGGCTTTTAGAAGTTAATTGAAACTATATATATTTTAGTGACGCTAGTAAACGGTTCCATTACATATTTTGCTGTAACTTTCTTATCTTGTATGTTTATCTATTGTGTACATTACCGAGTAGCCGTAGAAGATGCCAGCTGTAGAAAATGTTGTAGATAGAATTTATTTTTCCTTTAATTTTAAACCCGAAAATGAATTCGGTTGAAGTATCACTATCAATGAGCGATAATATCTGGAGGTAAGATCTTAATTGCGATATACGTTTTTATTAAAAAGCAGAAAAACCAACGTTTAAAATGCACAAATAATATATGAAAAGCAGCAAACAGCTGTTTCGAATCTACTAGCGAGATTCTTCTTCAGTGCAAAAGGAACAGCGTGCTAGAAAAAGCAAGGCTGAGCAAAATCACAGACAGAGACGCGCTGGCTTTTATACCCTATGCGGGTGGCGAAGGCATCGAAACAACCAATGAGAGAGAAGCAGTAGAAACGAGTGGGTGGACAAGTAGCGACATCTACCGGAGAAGTAGAGAAAAGAAACCAAAAAAGGGGAATTAAATTAACGCTTTCCAAATACTTGGAAAATCTGGAGTACTAGATAAGTCATTGACTAAAGAGTGAGAATTTTTAATGATATGGTAAGCTTCCCAAAAATCAAGATCAAGGTTAGAAGAACATTTTTGGATAATGATGGCTGAGGAAAAATTGAACCTATGTTGAGAAGACCAAGAATGTTGAGCAATAGAAGAACGTTTGAGCTCCTGATTTTTAACATAACCTTCATGCTCTTTTAAACGAAATCTAAGAGCACGTTTAGTCTGACCAATATAAGAAAGACCACACTGACAAGAGATCTGGTAAATGCGCCAATTATCTAGGCGATCAACGGGGTGTTTGAGATTTGAAAAAGGGATTTTATTAACAGGAGAAAAAATAACTTTAAAATCAAACCTTCTTAGGATTTTAGCAACTTGCTGACTGATTTTAGGAAAAAATGGTAATACAACTGAAATATTAGAGTTGGAATTAGAATGCTTTTCAGAATGGCCGGATTTCGTCAATTTCTTATAAATAGAATCGATAATATTAGAGGAATAACCACGATCGACAGCAATAGCTTTGAGGTAATTAAGTTCAGCACTAAGTAACTGAGGAGTGGAACAAATATTAGTAGCCCGAAAAACAAAAGTATTGAAGCAACGAATTTCTGGTTAGGGGGATGAGAAGAATACCTGTGAGGTGGGAGACTGACAGCAAAAGGTTTACGAAAGACGGTAGTCTGAAAGCCATTTTCACAACGAATAACTAGGACATCCAGGAAAGAAAGACAGTTATTGGTCTCAATTTCAGAGATAAATTGAATGCAGGGATCAATGGAATTCATAATAGAGAGAATATGATTAATATCCGAATTCATTTCAATCAGGACATAAACATCATCAACATAACGAACATAGAACGGAAATTTTAAGATTTCAAAAAGCTTGACCTCAAAATAGTGCATATAAAAATCGCATAAAATTGGACTAAGAGGATTACCCATAGCCAAACCGTCAATCATACGGAAGAAATTACCATTGAAAACAAAAGTATTTTGCGACAAGCAAGCACAAGTGAGAAGTATAAGTTCCTCGATTTCAAAATAAGAGAAATGGAACTCACAAAGCCTTTTCTTGACGCAATCTAAAGCCCCCTCAAACGGAACGTTTGTAAATAATGATTTAACATCAAAAGAAACCATCATGTGACCCTGCGGCTTAAAATTATGAAGTTTTTTAACAAAATCAAAAGAATTTTTAACAGTGAAACTGTTACTGCTCAAAAGTGGGGAAAAAACAGAAACTAAATATTTGGCAAGCTTATAAGAAGCTGTACCGATACTAGAGACAATAGGTCTAAAAGGAATGTCAGGTTTATGGACCTTAGGTAAAGCATAAAACCTGGCACAATGCGCAATAGACGGAATAAGGGACTTCTTAAAGTTAGCAGGAATAATGGAAGAAGACTTAATGGCAGACTTAATAGAGTTAATTTCACTAGTGGCAGGGTCTTTGCGGATATCCACATACGGACCATCATTAATTAATTTATGGGTCTTTTCCAAATACGTAGATTTGTCGAGAAGAACAATCTGACCACCTTTGTCGGCCTTAGTAATAATTAAGTTTGGATCAGAAAGCAAAATTTTCAGACATTGTTTAACAGGATGTTTAAGATTGGGTTTATAAACATTAGAATTGAAATCAACAGTATTGGCAATGAGATGCCTAATAGACTCTTTTTGAGAAGAAGATAGAGCGCTATGCTTAAAGGCTCTTTCAATAGGAGCAATAAGATTAGGTAAAGAAGGAATAGCAGAGACAGAAAAATTGTTATTCAATTTGAGAGCATCAAGCTGATTGCTAGTTAATGGAACACTAGAAAGATTGACAACAGCATTTTGGTTAACAAGAGGCAAATTACTGCAGTTATTAGCGACAGAACGTCCACAAAGCGCATTAAATTTCTTCTTTAAAACCGAACAATGAACAGAAGAAGCTGTGAGAACTCTGCTCCGTGACCTTCTGTCAATGGACTGAAAATCAGGAGTAGAATTAGCGAGGCTGATATGTAAAGAATATAACTCGCGTTCTATATGAGCAATTTTGTGGCGAGTCTCTTGAATCAAAGCTCTTAAAAGAGCTAATTTAGAACGAAATAAGACCTTCTCAATCCTATTTGAAGAAAATAAATTACAACGAATGGAAATGAATTTAGGAATAACCTTCTTACGCCTACAATCAAGTAGGAAATGTAAGTGTTCCAAAAACTTGTACTTTTTTAATCGTAAATTACAAAACCTATTGATTTGAGACATTGCGGAAAAAAAAAATACAGAAGAATAAAGGGCCGTTAACGCCAAATACATAAAAATAGCAAATAAAGCCTTTTTGCAACAATATTAAAAAGCAGAAAAACCAACGTTTAAAATGCACAAATAATATATGAAAAGCAGCAAATTGCTGCTTTTCATATATTATTTGTGCATTTTAAACGTTGGTTTTTCTGCTTTTTAATATTGTTGCACAAAGGCTTTATTTGCTATTTTATTTTCTTCAAATAGGATTGAGAAGGTCTTATTTCGTTCTAAATTAGCTCTTTTAAGAGCTTTGATTCAAGAGACTCGCCACAAAATTGCTCATATAGAGCGCGAGTTATATTCTTTACATATCAGCCTCGCTAATTTTACTCCTGATTTTCAGTCCATTGACAGAAGGTCATGGAGCAGAGTTCTCATAGCTTCTTCTGTTCATTGTTCGGTTTTAAAGAAGAAATTTAATGCGCTTTGTGGAAGTTCTGTCGCTAATAACTGCAGTAATTTGCCTCTTGTTAACCAAAATGCTGTTGTGGATCTTTCTAGTGTTCCATTAAGTAACAATCAGCTTGATGCTCTCAAATTGAATAACAATTTTTCTGTCTCTGCTATTCCTTCTTTACCTAATCTTATTGCTCCTATTGAAAGAGCCTTTAAGCATTGCGCTCTATCTTCTTCTCAAAAAGAGTCTATTAGGCATCTCTTTGCCAATACTGTTGATTTCAATTCTAATGTTTATAAACCCAATCTTAAACATCCTGTTAAACAATGTCTGAAAATTTTGCGTTCTGATCCAAATTTAATTATTACTAAGGCCGACAAAGGTGGTCAGATTGTTCTTTTCGACAAATCTACGTATTTGGAAAAAACCCATAAATTAATTAATGATGGTCCGTATGTGGATATCCGCAAAGACCCTTCCACTAGTGAAATTAACTCTATTAAGTCTGCCATTATGTCTTCTTCCATTATTCCTGCTAACTTTAAGAAGTCCCTTATTCCGTCTATTGCGCATTGTGCCATGTTTTATGCTTTACCTAAGGTCCATAAACCTGACATTCCTTTTAGACCTATTGTCTCTAGTATCGGTACAGCTTCTTATAAGCTTGCGAAATATTTAGTTTCTGTTTTTTCCCCACTTTTGAGCAGTAACTGTTTCACTGTTAAGAATTCTTTTGATTTTGTTAAAAAACTTCATAATTTTAAGCCGCAGGGTCACATGATGGTTTCTTTTGATGTTAAATCATTATTTACAAACGTTCCGTTTGAGGGGGCTTTAGATTGCGTCAAGAAAAGGCTTTGTGAGTTCCATTTCTCTTATTTTGAAATCGAGGAACTTATACTTCTCACTCGCGCTTGCTTGTCGCAAAATACTTTTGTTTTCAATGGTAATTTCTTCCGTATTATTGACGGTTTGGCTATGGGTAATCCTCTTAGTCCAATTTTATGCGATATTTATATGCACTATTTTGAGGTCAAGCTTTTTGAAATCTTAAAATTTCCGTTCTATGTTCGTTATGTTGATGATGTTTATGTCCTGATTGAAATGAATTCGGATATTAATCATATTCTCTCTATTATGAGTTCCATTGATCCCTGCATTCAATTTACCTCTGAAATTGAGACCAATAACTGTCTTTCTTTCCTGGATGTCCTTGTTATTCGTTGTGAAAATGGCTTTCAGACTACCGTCTTTCGTAAACCTTTTGCTGTCAGTCTCCCACCTCACAGGTATTCTTCTCATCCCCCTAACCGGAAATTCGCTGCTTTCAATACTTTTGTTTTTCGGGCTACTAATATTTGTTCCACTCCTCAGTTACTTAGTGCTGAACTTAATTACCTCAAAGCTATTGCTGTCGATCGTGGTTATTCCTCTAATATTATCGATTATATTTATAAGAAATTGACGAAATCCGGCCATTCTGAAAAGCATTCTAATTCCAACTCTAATACTTCAGTTGTATTACCATTTTTTCCTAAAATCAGTCAGCAAGTTGCTGAAATCCTAAGAAGGTTTGATTTTAAAGTTATTTTTTCTTCTGTTAATAAAATCCCTTTTTCAAATCTCAAACACCCCGTTGATCGCCTAGATAATTGGGGCATTTACCAGATCTCTTGTCAGTGTGGTCTTTCTTATATTGGTCAGACTAAACGTGCTCTTAGATTTCGTTTAAAAGAGCATGAAGGTTATGTTAAAAATCAGGAGCTCAAACGTTCTTCTATTGCTCAACCTTCTTGGTCTTCTCAACATAGGTTCGATTTTTCCTCAGCCATCATTATCCAAAAATGTTCTTCTAACCTTGATCTTGATTTTTGGGAAGCTTACCATATCATTAAAAATTCTCACTCTTTAGTCAATGACTTATCTAGTACTCCAGATTTTCCAAGTATTTGGAAAGCGTTAATTTAATTCCCCTTTTTTGGTTTCTTTTCTCTACTTCTCCGGTAGATGTCGCTTCTTGTCCACCCACTCGTTTCCACTGCTTCTCTCTCATTGGTTGTTTCGATGCCTTCGCCACCCGCATAGGGTATAAAAGCCAGCGCGTCTCTGTCTATGATTTTGCTCAGCCTTGCTTTTTCTAGCACGCTGTTCCTTTTGCACTGAAGAAGAATCTCGCTAGTAGATTCAAAACAGCTGTTTGCTGCTTTTCATATAGTATTTGTGCATTTTAAACGTTGGTTTTTCTGCTTTTTAATATCCTTGCACAAAGGCTTTATTTGCTATTTTTATACTTTTTTATGTTTAACAGAAATCTCTATGTTACATAATGTGTATAAATTCTATAGATCATATAGAGTGCTGCAGAAACAGATTCTTAAGTATTAGTGTTTATATGCGTGATTTGTTTAAGAGTAGATTTTAACAGTTTTATGCACTTTCTATCCAAAAAATTTATTTAGTATATTAAAAGGTGTTTGCTAATTATAAACAAATTCATATACTTGCCTTAACAAAAAACTGAATTCATTGCTGTTTATGGGGGATAATTACCAAAAGTGTATTTTTAGTTGCGTTATGCGTTTATTTAGTTGAATTATGTTTTAGATTAAATTGTGGTATTTCTAGAAAAAAATACACAGAGAATATACAGTCAAAGAAAATAGTTGGAGTACATGTGAATTTCGAACCAATATGGCCTTTCTAACTAAAAGAAAATTTATCATACTATACAGTTTAAATACAAATCTATATATCATACACAAAATTGCACAAAATAATTCGGCAACATTTCAGACTATAGACAATAATTACTGAACTCCCAGGGTGTATTTCTCTTGTGTAGTAATATTTCCTTGTGCTATCTTGTATCCGACTTATAAGCGGGCTCTCATGTCAAGCACACAAGTCGTATGTTTGTTATTCAATAAATAAATAAATAAACAATAACATGGTATCAATGTCACGAGACAACATGCATAATGAAAATTATTGCCAAACATAAAATAAAAATAAAATTATCTTGGCTATTTGCGAGCGTGGATTAATTTTTACTATTGTTGCTAAAATTACATAGCATCTCTTTCAAAATTTTAGGTAAATCAAGGGACACTGTATCATTGCAAATATTCTTGTTGTGTTAAAATATCTCTATTGATTCTCGGATTATGGATGGTAAATAAAATCATGATGTTAATCATGATGAATGACACATAGCCAGTCAATCCATTGTTCCTCATAATGCTCAAGCACCTTTTTCATACAAAGAATTTACACATTCTATTCATAGTTTGTACCCCCGACTCACTGTTTGTACCCCCGAGCAGATAAATAATGAAATAAATAATATATATGATATTGAAAGAAACAATGGATACAAAGAAAGCACCATAGAAAAATTAATTAAGAGCTTGGAGAATAAAAAGAAAAGAAATTTCAATCCGCAAAATTCCATGTTATCCACTTTACAATATTTCCCTGGTTTCTTCGAAGGTTTGAAATATAAACTCAATAAATTCAATATCTCCCTAGTCGCAAAACCTTCTATGAAATTAAAAAATATAGTATACAAGAAAATAGATCCAATAGAGTCAAACCAGTTATCAGGAGTATACGAAATTCCTTTCACCAAAGAAGATGGAACAAAACAGTTTTATATAGGTATGACAAGTAGAAAACATAAAACTAGAATCAAAGAACATATAGCAGATATCAAATACAACAGAAGAACCACAGCTTTGGCCAGATTATGCAGCGAAAAACCCTTACAGGATCAGGATCACTCTGCCAGGGAGCCAACCAAAAATGGCATAGGCATGAACCCCTGACAGAAAAGTACCCTCTGCGACCTGCAAAACCACAGCTGGGGAATAGCCCAAGAAATACAATGACAAAAAAAAAAAAAAAAAAAAAAAAAGTAAACCTCACATAGAGCGCCCTGGCGCTTGAAAAGTGGTTAAAATAAAACAAAGATTAAAAATCAAAATTTATATTTTATAAACGAAAACTGTTTATTTAGTTCGTTGTAAATTAGTCTGAGTCTGTGATAATTTGATTTCGAGAACTGTATGTTACGCATGTTCCAGCTAAGTGTCCGGTTACGGATAAAGTTAAATGAAGTAGGCATCAATGGACATTTACCAAACAGATAATGTTTGACATCACCGATGTTTCCACATAGGCATTTATCACACTGGCGTTTTCCCCTTTTATAAAGATAACTAGGAAATGCCCCATGTGCAGATATAAAATAGGCATGGACTTGCGAGAAACACAAAAATGATGTATCCACTTTTTTAATAATACTATGCGTGTCTCTTCCCTTATCGCTATAAGACCATTCGTTCTGCCAAATTTTAATAATATTGCTTTTGTAGAACTGCTTCACAAACGAAACAGGTATAGGAATGTTTATTTCAGCATCAAATGTACCAGTCTCAGTGACTGATTTGGCAAGGTAGTCTGCGCGCTCATTTCCGACGAAATCAACGTGGGATTTAATCCAGCCTATATTAATAGTTTTATTATGCAATAGTCCTAAATTCGTATAAATATTAAAAAGAATTTCGTCCGTTGGAAAAAGATTTTGAAGCGCTTCAACTGAGGACAAGCTGTCTGTATAAATGTGGAATACACTGTATGGGGAGTCTCTACACCACTCAATTGCGGAATCTAAGGCGGTAAGTTCAGCCTGGTATACCGTATTAAATAATTTAAGTCTAATTCTCTTCTCAAAGATAATATCTTCTTTCAAAAATACCACAAAAGCCGCTCCAACGCCCGTAGGCATCTTAGAACCATCTGTATATAAAACTGGGTGGTTGTACAAAGGGACCTTCTCAGTAATAGCAGGTACGAAATTGACATGATGATCATAATAAAAGTAGAGATAGTGAAAAGTATAAACTTTTTTCATTAAACGATCTATTGAAACATAAACATCTTCTATCCAATCTGAACCATCATTATTCTGAACTTCAAAACATAAAGCCAGTTGTTTTAATTCTACTTCGATTGGAGTAACTCCTGAAAGTACACAAAGTGCCTGTGTTGATATTGACCGATATGCGCGAATGATAGATAAGAGACATAGCCTTTGGCATGAGGATAAACGCTTAATTCCATGGCTCCGTAAATAATTAAACCAAATTTCGTAATCGTAAGTAATCTGTTTCTTTAGCACTGAATTGTACCAAATTTTTAGAAACTCAAGTGGTAATCCTTTATCACGAATTATTGTCTTTTGGATATTACAAGTAAAATCTTTTATTTTATCGCGGGCCATATCGAGATGCTCCAACCAATGGAATCTACTGTCAAGATAAAATCCCAAGTACAGCAAATTATCCTTAACAGATATGCTCCTACCCTGGAGTTTAAAAATAGGTCGACGCTTTCTTGATATATATTTTCCAAAAAGCATTGAAGCGGATTTTTCAACACTAATTGACAGATGTAAACCACTACAGGCTGCAGCAAAGTGGGAAATGCTAGCATTGACGGTATTCTCAAGTGCAGGTCTTGTGCCTTCAACAATAACAGGCATCAGCATAAGAAATAATTTTTTGACTGTGTCGCTTATAAGTTTTGATAATCTTATCAGAAACAATGGTCCAAAGCAGGGGTCCTAAACAGGAACCCTGCGGGCAGCCCCGGAAGATTCTAAACCATCTTATGCCTCTAACAAACTTGAATCCTATGAGACGATGACTGATATAATTCTTTAAAGTCGTTTTTAAATACTCATAAATCGGAAGTTCATCAATAAATTCAGCCAAGATAAACCAATCCATCTCATCAAAGGCTCCAACCACGTCAAAAGAGATGAGCGAACAATATTTGAATTCTGAAAGTGTTTCCTTAATTATTTTCTTTAGAGCTGCAAGAGCTGAAATTGTGCTGCGTGATTCTCTAAAACCATGCTGTCCATCATCCAAATATGACATAGATTCCAACATTGTAACGGTTCGGATCTTAACTATTCTTTCAAAAACCTTTGCAATGATAGGAAGAAGTGTTATTGGTTTATAAGATTTCGGTAACTTGGGATCACGGTTACGTTTGCGAAAAAATATTATAATGCCTTTCTTTCAGCATTCCGGGAAGTGACCAAACTTCAAACAGGTATTGAATAAATAAATCATAAAAGCTGTAAAATTTTTACAAAGGTTCTTGATAATCAGCGCATCTATCTCTTCGTAACCGGGAGCCTTATTATTTCCTTGTCGACTAATAGCAAAAAATAATTCTCTTTTAGTAATTGGAACAAAATCATCAGAATCTTCAAAATTAACATCGCCGATATATTCAAATGTATTCAGAGGAGGATTATTTACCTCAAAATGCTCTGACATAAGATTTTCCACAATATCATCATATGAATCAAAGACTTGAGAGTTTTCAAGAGTGGTAAAAATTAAATCATTCTTAGATAAAGATTTTTTTGAAATAAATTTGTATAGACTTCCGTAAACATTGTCTGTGTTCTCACAAAAACCTACCCAGGCAGAACGCTTAGCTTTTCTCAGATTTTGTTTATACATTCTTCTGGCAGCTATATACTTTTGTTTATACTGTAAATTATCAATGTTTTTCATATACCGTTTGTACAAGGCATTAACCCTATTACGTTCTTTTCTAAGAGAACTGTCATACCAGTTTACAGTAGGAGTATGTTGTATAACACCACGCTTAAAACACTTCATCATAAGTACTTGTAATAAATCAATAAAATCCTCCATCCAAACATCTAATGAAGAAGAATTTAAAATTCTTGCTAATGAATGTGAAAGAACTGACAATTTGTCTGCAAAAAGGCTATTAAATTTCTTCATATTCTTATTTTTTGTTTTAAATCTGCCATGACTAATCTGTAACGGATTAGAAGAGAGGGTAAATCGGATATAACGATGATCACTGTACGAAAAGTTTTTATCATCAACTGTCCAATTATCAAGTAACGAGAGAACGTCCAAACCCGCCAGGGTCAAAGAAGAACCCTTACAGATCGATTTTTAAAATAGCAAGTTAATTTATACATCATGATTTTATTTACCATCCATAATCCGAGAATCAATAGAGATACATTTACGCTACAAGAATATTTGCAATGATTCAATGTCTCTTGATTTAACTAAAATTTGGAAAGAGATGCTGTGTAAGTTTAGCAACAATAGTAAAAATTAATCCACACTCGCAAATAGCCAAGGTAATTTTATTTTATTTTACGTTTGGCAATGTTTTTTGTTATGCATTGATTCTCATGATGTTGTCTTACTACAATGTTTACTATGTTATTGTTTTGTTAAATTATATGAAAATTAATCCGTGCTCATAAAGCTAATTTAATTTTAATTTAATTTTATGTTTGCAATGTTTTTCATTATGCATCATGTCTCGTGACATTGTTTACTATGTTTATTGTTTTTAAATTACGTGAAAATATATTCTGTCGTGAATTACTTTGAAAATGCCGCTGTTGGTGCGACGAAACGATCGTCAATCTTATTAAAGATATTTTATTACTTTTTATAGCATTATTTTACTTAATAAGAAAAATTATTTAATCTTTTGGTCTGTATCAATAAATCTTGCATTGTAGCGTACAAATCTACAGTAAAAAACACTCTCCAGCTAAATTTTTCATTATAATTAATAAAGGCTTCATTTGAACATCAAGCAAATTTGAAGATCCATTATAAGTGTGTGTGAGATTATTTACTATGAAGAAGCACATAATGTAGCGTATTTTAACACATAAAAAAAACACAGTATCAACATTGTAACTTTATGGCATATTTCTGTTCAGCATGGTAAAAACATGGAAATAGTTTCTTAGATTTATTAATAATTTCTCAGATGTAATTAGTAAGATATTTGAACCACTGAATGTTAATGAATAACTTTTACGTAACTTAAAACTTATGTTTTTCTTTCCTTTTTTATAAGAGGATTTTACAAGTATAAGCACAAAGATCACTCGGTTTTCGATTAAATAGCTTTCGAAATAAAAAATAATTTTTAATAATATTATAAATTTAAACTCATACCTAGAAACATACTATTTTGGTCAGAATTATAATTCACATATTCGAAATACCTAAAAACAATATGGTTCACTTTCGCTCATTGGTTGTAAAGTTATGTGCAAATATGTAAAATCTACGACTTTCCTTCACCTTGATTTCCGTTAAAGCATAAAAACCCATATTATGCCATTTCACATATTCCTAATATGAGAAAGTTAACGTTATTTTTACATATTTCTTAATGGTCTTCTTTACTTTTCTAAAAAATCTGTTAAAACATTATTGTGATACTAGGGGGCTCCGCCGCCTGTGACCTACTCCCGCCAACCACTGTTTAGGCTTCACAGCCTTTAAAACATAGTAATGTGCCCTGTTTAAAAAAATATTACCAGGTTACGGAAGATTTAATGATATTATCACTGGAACGGCGACTGTCTTCTGCAATCGAGTTCTTATGCTTTTCCGTTTGAATGGAGTATTTTTCGTTCACCATGGACGAAAGCATCGCTGTCTTAACAACGGGTGACTGTTTTCGGGATTGATAAATAATATCAATTACACATTTGGAAACCAGCTTATACAAAATGTTTAGGATAAAAATGTCGTTATCTTTCTGACTTTTATAACGTCCGCTATGGACAGTATCCTTCCTTTGGGTTCGTGGTTAAAAAAACTCCGACTGCTTAAGAGTAACTTTCAGAACCACGGTATTGAAAAGCAATTTTTTTTTAATTATTAAGCTTATATTTTATGTTTTGACAGAGTTTTAGATATTTTCAGGAACAGGTATAGCTTATTCGTGATTTTTTTTTCTTTATTTGAATAAAACATCGTGCATATTTCACATTGTATATAATTTTAATTAATAAGAATATCCAAATTTTCTAAAATATATTTTTCCAATAGTAATTCGTACAAAATAAAACGAAAATATTTTGCGCAATTACCTGTATTTACCCTTTATCAAGCTTTGTAATGTCTCAATATATCTTAATGTAGCGTCTTAATATATCATTTAATTTTGACTATTAAATGCATTTCTCCTGTAATTTATTTAATTTTTTTTTCTCTTTCAAATTTCACGGTACATAGTGTGTCCACGTATAATCTGACCGATCATTATTTTCGAAACCGTTGGTCCTAGATGCATACTTCCAATTACAAAAATGATCAAAATTAATTGCAGGGTTAAGATAACAAAAGTTTGAAGCGAAAAAACAATTTAGTGAAGAATTACAGAATCTAAATTTTTATACGTTCCCCCGGTCCTATAAGTTATATTTAGTAAAATTTTCCTGTTACACTGGCAAGTAAGGCAAAAAAGTCCATTATTCTACGATTAAAATTGACCGAGTAATAGCTGTTTACAGTTGGAGTATATTTTTGGCTGCATATTAGGGGTCATTCACAAATTTAGTAGAAATATAATTTCGTCAGATATATTAAAGAAATAGTAGAGAGTAAAATTAGCATTGAAAGCATTGATTAGCATTTGAAATCTTTAATCATTCTGACATATTACTGAAAAATGTACAATTTGTACTGAACATTATAAGAGGATAAAAATAACAGATTTTTTGTTAAATAAAAGGATGAAAAACAACAGCTTCAATTCTTTACAAAATGATACATATTTTAAAATTCTGTTAGATTACGTTGTCTTTAAAATTTTTGGTTGTGGCATGTTTTTTAGCTTTTGAAAATTTATTCTTATGTATTTTTTTTAGCACTGAATCCGAAAATAACCTTCATTTTAAACCATCACGCCAGGAATTTTTTCAAATCGCAAGTTTCAAAGTTAAAAAGCATCCCCCTCCCCTCCCAACCTCATCGGGCCCCCGAGCTGTTTAGCTGTAAGAAACCCAGTATAAGCCAAAAAATCTGATAAATTATTGAATTAAATAAAATTAAACTGAATAAAAATGTCTTACATCTATTTTATACTATCAGATTTTTCGCTTGAAATTTACGATTTGTAAAAAATCTTGACATGATATTTAAAAGTGAGGGTAATTTTTTGATTCAGCGTTAAAATATACATAAAATGTAATTATAAAAGTTAAAAAACACAACCATCACAGGTTTATGTTATCTAATCTAAAACACTTTCTTAAACTTCTTGACGGTAATTTAACCGATTTTTTTGTGTTATCCTCTAATATAAGTATGTATAAGATGGTAAGTGTCGAAAATCATAATAATATTGCATTGCCATCGGATTTAAGTCAGTGTGTAAAATTTAACTTCGATCGGACATTTGAAAGTAATTAAAGTTCGTGTACAAATTTTAAACTGGAAAGACGATCATTGCAAATTAAATAAAACCTATGAAAATAACATAATTTCAGCTAAAAGAAATCCTAGCCTCAAATACTTACAAAATAAAACATATGTTAAAATACAATTATTTTAACTAAT
The DNA here is from genome assembly GCA_963932465.1 of Maratus speciosus. Lineage (NCBI taxonomy): Eukaryota > Metazoa > Arthropoda > Arachnida > Araneae > Salticidae > Maratus > Maratus speciosus. Next base: position 438,389,349 of record OZ010789.1, read on the forward strand.
CTGAAACTTAACTAATAAAAATTAATCGTAATATTTGTACGATTTCTTTGAAAGCGCAGATACCTTGAAGTAAGTTTAAGTACTTTATACACGACCCCTGAAAGCATGGTTGAAAACATCTGTTTTGATATGCAAAAAAATGGTATAAGTCATAAATTTCAAAGTTTCATAACTCGGTCAATTTTAATGTTAGTTAAATGGGACTTTTTTTTGTCTTACTTGTTAGTGTCACAGTAATTTTTTAGTAAATATCACTTATAGGACCGGGAAACCGTATAAAAATTTAAATTTCGTAATTTTTTAATAAACGTTTTTCTTGACACAAATCGCTTTAAAAATAATTCTTTACCTTATTTAAACCATTTTTGTAATTGGAAGTATGCATCTAGGACCAACGGTTGCGAAAATAAAGGTCGGTCAGGTTATACGTGGACACACTATATACTATTTTATTTAATAATGTTTGGGAATATCATTATTTGATCTTTTTAAATATAACCTAATATTCACCATCAAAAGTTTTTCACGCGTAATAATTTGATATTTTAGGCAATTTAAATATGACGATATGTAACATTTGGGCTATTGCATATGTCGTAATTATCACCCTTAAATGAGTTTCGCGTACAATAATTCTAATATTTTAAAGCTTTTGTACTTTTTAAATATTTGCTTGTAAATATTTTGACGTAATTTTCCTTATTTTCTGCTTTTAACTCGTGGTCATTTAATTCTTATTTTTAAATTTCCTTTCAGGTTTTAATAATTTCACTTTTCAATTTCAATTTGAAAATGACGAAAAAAAAATTATTTTTATTTTTGTTTTCAAATATTCCTGAAAAACATAATTTAATCACAATATTTTTTAACTATCGATTGAAATAAAAGATGATTTCAATTTCAATTTGAAAATCACGAAAAAAAAGAAATCTAATAATGACGAAAAAGGAGGAATTTAATTTGAAGATTGGAGATTTTTTTTTAATTTAAACGTAGAGTTCATTAAAATATTAATTTTTACTTTTCACTATGTTTAAAAATGTTAAAAGAAGATTGAATAGCGGGACATTCTAAGTTCCCGATATTTAAAGAAGTTAAAAGAAGTATTACAATTTTCCCGCAATTATAAAATGATACAAGATAAAATCTCAAAGTTTATTTTTGACTTTTATAATAGTATAGACAATAAATTACTTTTTCATTAAATACTTCAATAACCAAAAAAAAAAAAAAAAAAAAAAAGCTTTACTAAACTAAAGTGATAAGAAGAGTTATATAACTTTTTAAATAAAAAGAAATTTTATTTTATATTCCTGAGAAAGGTGAATTTTATTTCTTTTGTAAATGTGTAAAAGTTTAAGAATGTTGTTTTAAGAAGTATCATAAAATGCGGTTTTATTTAAAGAGTTTTCTCTCAAGTAAGTCTTATTCTTTGGCAAACAGCAATCTAAAAATTTAATTAACGCTTTCATTATCTTTTCATACGACATAATATAATGTTAACCAGTTCCTTTTTTGCTAAATGGATATACATTTTAATAATTAATAATGGTCTAGAAACATTTTTCTTCTAAGGGAAGTAAAAAACATAGGCATATGGAATCTAAAAATATTTGCAAAATTTTTCTTTGAGTATTGTAAAGTATCTTTTTTTCTACTTTCCCAAATTTATACATGTTTTTTTTTAACGTTGGATCAAATATTTATGAAAGCAGTATGCGGCTGTGAATGTGCATGTTTTATTTTTTTTCTTAGAACATAAGAGAAATTAAGTAATAACATGTTTCCATGTGTTCAAAAGAAAAAAAATCCTATCACTCGGTGAAGCCCAAATCAGATTAAGAACACAAGAGACATATTAAGTGATTCGCAGTAACATTGAATTTTCACTATCTTCTATTACAATAATGGTTAGGAAGAGCAACATTAAAGCGTTTTAAATGCGGGGTTTGAAAAGTTCCTGCACAAAATTTCCATCGCGTTGCTTGTGTTTTATTCGAGCAAGAGTTGTGAGCTGAGATTCATGTTCAAGTTACACGCATATAACAAATATGATTCCGTTTTCACGATCTGTTTAAGATATTTTTTTTTAATACGTTGCCATAAAACATATGAAAAACATAGTTTTGAATAGAACAAAAAGAAAAAAAAAGAGAAAAGTCTCTAAAATTCCCAAATTGAAATATATACACTATAAAAAAAATAATGCCAGTTTTCCGGTAGGAATCGGAAAAATAGTTGCCCTTAACGTACCGGAATAATTTCCAATCCAGCTCGGAATAAAATCCATAAAATCGGAATAAAATCCGTAAGATAGTGTTTTGCTGAATATTTCCTTATTTTTACGGATTTTATTCCGAGCTGGGTCGGAAATTATTCCGGTACGATAAGGGCAACTATTTTTCCGATTCCTACCGGAAAACTGGCAGTAATTATTTTACAGTGTACGAGAAATGTCAGTAAATTGGTTACGAACAGATATAAGAGATCAGGAATAATAGTAAATTGTTTACAATTATGGAAATAGGTGCCAGCTCTATTCAACCGTAAGATGTTAATTTTGAATTTTTGAGGCAATAGTTGTACAAGTTGAGCAGGTCTGAACAGATGAGGAAAGTTGATGACGAAGAATGAATTGGTCGTCCTTTTGAGATTGCGAGAAAAGAAACAGTGAGAAAGGTTGAGGAAATGCCTAGAGCTGATACGCGAACACCATGAGACAGCATACCACCTGCAATAGGCTGTTCACATGGTTAGCCTACAGCCAACTGATGTAGATGGTTTATGTGAGGTACAAAGATGGCTGAGAGAGCAATCGAAATACTTTTAAGCAGTAAGTATTGGAAATACTCATAAAGACATAATACAAATGTATGAATGTTAATGGCAATTATATAGAGAAATAAACATGCTTTTCAAGTATCTATCTTTATTTCGCCTTTTTTATTGGTTTTTGTGACCTACTTACTGACTTGCTCTTGTAGATTAACTTGCAGCTGTTTCATGTTAAAGTATATTTTAAAAACTCTGCAAACAGAAACTAAGAAATATAAATATCGCACATACATAAGGTTAGTGCAATTAGGGGATGCAGAAATGTCGAAAGATAAAAGAATTAAAAGATAAAAACATTTAAAACGATATTTATGAAAGATTAAATAGTGTACATTTTTATGCCATTATAATGTAAGGAATGTAATAACATTTTATTAAAATAATTATGTATATCCAATTTGTCTCAGCAAATTGTTATTAGTTATTTGATTCCAGCTGTCGCAATCTTTTAATATTATTTCTTTTATCTGAATTTATATCTTAAATGGCCTAAAACAAAATATTACAGTAGCATAAATATACTAAATGCTTAAAAATATTTATTTTATCTAACTACAAAATGCAAAACACGTCACTTAAATTCATCCCTTAGACTCGTTCATGCCAAATAAAATTTATTAGATAATGAAATATTTTTGTTTTCACTTTGCTCTATAGAACAGGCCATTTATAAATTAACAAATTGAAAATTTTAGATAAAGTTTATGACAAAAATCAGCATATTTTCTTAGGTGCTTTATTGCTTAAGTGTAATATTAAAAAAATTTAATGATATTTATGAATTTCTTCCATGGGTGAATTAATTTATTTATTAGCTAGAAAACAATCTTCAAAAAAGGAAGAGATGTTCAAAAAAGGAAACGAACTTTTTTATATAAAGAAATAGCCTTTTACACTACTTTTAAAATGAGAAAGAAATGCGTGAGTACTTGTTGCATAATGAAATATTGAAAAGCGCGAAATAAATATTTTTTAAATGTATTTTTTTTACTCTCATGATGTCCAAAAACAACATATTTTCGAGGTTACTTTATTGCTTAAATGCAATGTTCAAAATCCTTAATGATATTTATGTATTTCTTCCATGGGTGAATTAATTTATTTATTAGATAGAAAAAAGTGGTTAAAAAATTAAAACAACGTTTTTATATAAAGAAAGAGAATTTTACACTACTGACAAAAGAGTTAAACTTTAGTCTTGTGGCAAATTGCTTAGTATAAGAATAAGTAAGTCTAAAAATTCCTGTAAAATTAATGAATGTAGGGCAGACCGTGGCTATTTAGATACAGGGGTAAGTAGGCGCAGTCCTTATAAATCGGTTGTTTGTGGATAGATTGCGCAACCAGTCAAAGAGTATCTATCTCCTTGCTTTTTACAATCCTCATTGTAGTTTTGCAGCATTACCTACGTATAGTGGACATTTATTACGATTTTTCTGTTTTTTGCACTCATAAGTAATTTTTTGTTGCTTCATTCTTTTTCTAATTTCTAATACTTATCTCAATAATTGCGATTTAATTTCTGCAGTTTTCTTAGTCTATGGTTAACTGTACCTACCCCATATGCTATTTACTTGGATTATTTATGCTTCGATGGTTACGTGTCCCTTTTGTGAAGATATTTATTATGGGGCTAGTAGGCGCATTGAACACGGTGCAAGTTGGCTCAGTGTCTGGTATGTGCTGGTGCTTGAAGAACAGCTAACTAAATAGCTAAATACTGCAATAACTAAATACTGCGCCTACTAGCCCCGGTCCCCCCTAAAAGATTAAACTTCAAAATGACACAAAATAAACTATTTAAGTTAAATTATTCTTAAATATTATACACCATATTTTTTTAATTGTAACTATATTATGAGTTATTGTTTCTCATAAATATAAATTGTTTTCCTAGTTTTAATGTGTCTTTTCAAAACATATGTCATAATTACTACATAATAAACCGTTACAAGGAAAATTAAATTCAAGTGAAATAAGATAAAAAGCTTTATACATAAATTTAGATCTTTTCAATTTCTTATAGACAATATCAAAATTAAATATTATCTCCTTCTTTACACACATTTTGCAAGAGTGAGACATCCATGAAATTCTTTTGTATTTATTTTAAATACCCGAATAGAAATACTTTGCTTCCATTTTAAATAATATTTTTCCTTCTAAATTTCCACCTCATAATGCATAAGATATTTTTTAACCAAAAATGTATTGGAATTATAATAATATTTAAGAATATGAAATGCGGCACATTATAAAATTCTATAAGAACTACGTCCCTTATATAAATCAATATTTAATAAAGGATAAAAGGACACAAAAATATTGTTTATGTTGCACATTTTACCGTATTTACATAATAATATTATTCGAAATCCACATATTCATAGAAATACAATCCTGATTATCATATACACGTTACCCGAAGTCCTTGAATAGTTTATAACAACGAATATTTTATAATTTCCAGGTACTTTTAAGCGAAATTTAATGTTTTCCTTCTGAATATGACGAGAGCTCATAACCTTTCTTTTAACACATTCTTATTTCAATATCTTCTTATACATAGTTTTATTACGAAGGTTTTAGAACCAAATGTAAATCCTCTTTCGGTATTAAGGGGTCTCAGGACTCTTAAAATTTGAAAAAAAATTAAAAAAACCATTTTCTACATTTAATATCTTAAAATGTATAAGATTTAAAAGCACTTTTTTTGTTGAGGTGAAAGATATAAGTATGTTCTCTTTCATTTTATGTATTTAAAAAAAAATCAAGATGCAAAATTAGTATTTAAAGGGGGCTTCAAATTGTCAGACATTTGTCGAGCAAAAGATTAGTGTAACAGGTTACGTACAGGATTACAAAGTACATTTTGCAAGTAGAATGAAATTTTTTATGCCTAATTATACTTCAGAACGTAATACTTACCCTTAACCTAAATAAATTTGTATTTAAAGCATTTTTATATTTTTTAATACAAAGTTGTATTTAATTAATACAAAGTTTTGAAATTTTCAACAGAGTAATCACCTATAAAAATATTTTATTGAACAATAAAAACGAAATTTTATGTTCAGTTTATATAAACTTATGTTTTGAAAATTTCATAAAGAAATATTCAGAAATTTTTGAGATATCCTTCGCGTTATGCCCAAAAACGTCATTTGAAGAAAACTGATTTCAAATTTTTGCAAACGCTGCTTCCGGTATTGAGCGAATACAATTCTAAAAACAAAAACTTCTCTTGTAATAAGAATTTCAAGTAAACAAATATATCAAAAATTTCCGAAAAGACAGAAGTTTAAATTCTAAAAAAATTAAAATTTTGAAAATTTTGAAGCTTTAAGTCTCCCGAGACCCCTTATTTAAAGACAGAATAGATTTAAACATATCATTAAAATTTAATGGATTTTTATCTAGAATAATCCTGTAATATTCACATTGTTCAAATTACACTCATAAACCTCACACTCTATATTACGCGTAACAAACGTCTACATAAAACGATGGTGGCGCGTATTATTTAAAATATTTACATTAGTTTAGTCCAGAAATTAAATTGCTCACGTCTGTGAAAAATTTTAATCTATATTCCGACAAAAAATTAAGGGTGGTATCTACGGGATAAAAAAAAAGTTCATTTTTTCAATGAATTTCTAACAAACATTCAAAAGAAAATAATTTCAACTCTATATTAAGTAAAAAACATGTACATTTCAAATGCGATATTATTTACAATATCTACTTATTGAGCTGCGATAAACATTTTATATTTTTTAATCTATTTTCAAAAAAAAATTCTATAAAATGTTTTTCCAAAATGTACAATAATGCATATTAAAAAGTTATAAAACATAAATACCTGAAAATATTTAGAATTCTAAATATGTCCCTAATGATTTTTGGTGTTGTATAATTTTGATCAAATAATCGGATAATTACTCTAAAGTACGACAAGTGCGTCGGAATTAAATGCAATATCTTTTGATTTATTAAAATCGTTTGAACAATTTAAGAAGAGAAAAAAAAACGTAAACTGTTTAAAAACGAGTTACACAATTGTGAAAAAACGAAAACAGTTTCAAAGCTTAGAAATTTTTTTTCCATAAACTTAAATAATTTCGTATACTGTTTAAATAAAAGCACTTTATCTTGATATAAAACAATGTATCGCAATAAATCTTGTAGATCCCTCTAGAATATATTCTACTGTATGTTTTCTAAGATAGAATGAACATTTCTTTTTGAGAAAATTATTTAAGACGGATATTTTATATCATTTGACTTTTAAAGCACTTGTATTAACATTGGTGGTATATAACGCATACGCTATTATTTTTCAGTACACGCAGTGAATGTTTGATGCATGCATTATTCAAAGCATATATTATTTATAACATATTTGAGCTATATGTGCAATCATACACTTGAATTAAATGTTTTATTTCATACCTCGTTCAATGGTTGTTGGTAATAAAGTGATAAACATTTTCTATCGAAAATATTATGTTTGTAGCATCAATATCAATATTCAAAAATGATTTCTTATTCTAGTTGAAAAAGCATTTTTAGTTGTAGGTGAAAGACACTCATGTGAATGCAGATACGGAACAACATTATTCTGTATTTTACATCTAATATTGCTTTTTGTTCTGATTGGTATGGAATCTAAAAATGTATGTTTTAAATAAAAATTATCAATCCGAGTCTTCGATTGAAACTTATTTTGACCTATGTTCAGAGTTGTTGGGTAGCATATTCTTTAATTCTGTAAGCTCCGAGTTTAAATGATAATAAGAAAAAAGCCAAAATTCTCTTGAAAAATATTCATGACAATTTTTATATATTATTATTTAGTAAAATGAAGTATTGCACTGCTATTGCAAAATAAATGGACAAAATTTACAAACTTCATTAATTCAACACAATTTTTCTAATTGGTAAATAAATTACAGCAGTTGTAATTTACCAACTGAGTGAAAAAGTATATAGGCTGGAATTTGAACATAGGACATTGGCTTGAGGTGCAACGCTATACCAACTGAACTATCCTGCACAAATCCGGCAAACACGGTTCACTCAAACGATCTTTTGATAATGACAACAGGTCTGTTATTTAGAAAAGCTTGACAGAATAAATAGCCGGTAATGGAACTCCAATTAAACGCTGGATATGTAATTATACTTCATTAATTCATCTCAATCATTCTAATTGGGAAATAAATCACAGTATTTGTAGTTTTTCAATAATTGGCACTATAGTTTTTCACTCGATTGGAAAATTACAACACGTATGATTTATCAACCAATTAGAATGATTGCGTTGAATTAATGCAATGTAAATAAGTATCCAACGTTTACTTGGTGTTCTATTATACGCAATTTACTCTAATGAGGCTTTTTAAATAAAAGATAAGATAGCTTTATCCAAATTTGTCTCAGTTAATCATGTCCAACAGTCCTGTGGAGGATAGCTAAGCTGGTAGATTCTTTTCTGCTTAAGGGTTCAAATACCAGCCTGGAACTTTTTTTCATTACATTGAAAATTTATAACTCTTATAATTTATTCAAGAAATAGAACAACTGCCATTAACAAACGAAGTGTAATCACGTACCTGGCGTTTACTTTGAATTCCTTATCTGCGATTTGTTCTACTGAGTTTTTTGAGATTGTTGAAAATAATCATAGCATTACATTAAATTCTTATTAATTTCTTTTTGTACAACTATGTTTCTTGTGATTGGTTGTTTAATGTAGCTTTCTTTCACGGCCGCCAATTCCCCAACATGGGCTTTGCAAAATCTATAAATACCTGTAAATTTTCTGTTTTCTTTCAGTATGTTTGTGTAATTGTCTTGTTAATATCAAATATACTCAATTTGATCCACGCCTTTATGTCTGCCTTTTATTTATTTCAACAGCAGAGCGTTGGTTCTAGCAAGTGTTGAAATGAGCTGCGAGACATACTGACGCCGTTATCTTTCTGTTTTTCATTTCTGCTGGGATTTTGAGTGAAAAAGATTTTATCTTTCTTTTTTATATATTTTATCGAGCAGAATGGATTCTTCAAAAGATGTTTACGGCATCCCTCTTTTTGAAGGTGATGGAAAAGTTTTTTCGGTATGGAAACGAAGAGTAACGGCAATTGTTGCTGCTAAGGAATTGGAAGAATTCCTGGAAAATGAGGCGGCTCCAGACAATGCCGCCGATGTCGTGAAAGCGAAAATGGCTTACGCTTTATTATTATCATTATTAAGTGATAATGTTCTGGCGTCACTTCAAGATGAAAATACAGCTCATAAAATTTGGAATAAATTAGAACGCACTTATGATACAAATCGTGCAGTGAATCAAATTTTAATTCGAGAGAGATTGGCAACGTTTAAGAAAGATCGTACAGTTTCTATGAGAAATCACATTAATGAAATAAATAAATTAATTTCGGATCTTAAGCTGTCTGGGGCAGAAGTTAATGAAACGGATACTGTTGTTTATATTTTGATGTCATTGCCTCAGGAATTTCAAAATGTTAAGATTGCTTTAGAAAACCAACCGAATTCTGTTTTGACATTGGATTTCGTGACACAAAGATTATTAGATGCTGAAGCACTTCTTTTGGATTCAAAGAAAGAAAAAGTATATACTAAGGCTGCTCATGATAATGCTGCATTTGTGTCGACTCGCAAAGAATTCTTTTGCAAAATTTACAACTCTAAAGGGCATACAGCGAAATATTGTAGAAAGAAAATTACTTGCCATTCTTGTGAAAAATCCGGACACATAAAACGTAACTGTAAAGCTGTTAAAAATTCAAATGAAGAAAAATTTGCCTCTTCAGCTGTTTCTTTCGTTGCTGGAAGCATTAAAAAGAATGAATTTATAGTAGATTCCGGAGCAACTTCCCATATGTGTTCTAATGAGAATTATTTCGCATCCTTAGTACCTTTTTCAGGAACAATTAAATGCGCATCGAAAACAACGAATCTTGAAATCAAAGGTATTGGAAATATTAATGGGAAACTGTCAAATGGAATTGAAATTACTTTAAAAGATGTGCTTTATGTTCCAGACTTAAACGGGCAACTCATTTCCGTTAGGAAAATTGAAAGTGCAAATTATACAGTTATTTTCAAGAATCAAAAAGTATTTATCGAAAAAGGGAGAAACCGTTATTACTTTGGTGAACGTGATTTGAATGGACAATACGTAAGTGACTTTGTCCCTGTTTACGAAACCGTTCTTACATCAAAGGAAAATCATTGTGATATCTGGCATCGCAGACTTGGTCATCCGAGTGACAAAGTATTGAAAGATATGAAGCTTCCGGTACGTGATTCTTTTTGTGATATTTGTGCTCGGGCAAAACAGAGTGCAACACCAATGGGAAGAGGACCAAGAAAAAGAGAAACCAAGTCAATGACTTTGATTCATAGTGACATTTGTGGACCTATTTTTCCGACAACTTTTTCTGTCGAGTGCTATTTTATGACTCTTATCGATGATTTTTCTCGTTTTACTGAAGTACGTTTACTGAAACATAAAAGTGAGGTCTCAGAAGAATTAAAAATGTTCTTAAAATCCAACCTTACAGTGAAGAAAATTAGATGTGATAACGGGAAGGAATATTCTTCTAATGATTTAGTGAATTTTACTAGAGATCTTGGTATAGTGATCGATCCCGTTCCTCCATACACGCAATCTTTGAATGGAGTAGCTGAACGCTGCAATAGGTCGCTTCTGAATATAGGACGTGCTTTGATTGCTGAATCAAATTTACCAAAGACTTTTTGGGGTCAAGCTATCCTTTCAGCAGCTTACTTGAAAAACCGAATGCCAAGCAGCACTATCGAGAACAAAACTCCGTACTTCCTGAAATATGGAGAAGAAGCCGATTTCAAGCACATACGTGTTTTTGGATGCAGTGCTTACATGATTCTTCCTTCCGTTCATCGAAAGAAGCTTGACGATAGGTCTAAACAAATGATCTTCATTGGTTGTTCTTCAATGGGATATAGATTACTAGATCCTGAAACGAAACGCATAACTGTATCAAGAAATGTGAAATTCGATGAAGAGAAAAAGGAAAATGTTCAGTCGAAACAATACATTCTAGAAAATTCAGAACCAGTCGATAATGAAATTGATCCAGATGTTCTAGAAAATACGAGTGATGAATTAGATGATCCTGAAGAGAAAGAAGACAAAACAAGAAAATCTGAAAGAATTAAAGAGCAACCTGTACGGTATCCAGATCCTGAAGTTTACGAAGCATTACTTTGCCAACAAGAAATATTAACGTTTGATGATATCAAATCCCTCCCTAGTGATGAACAACGCTTGTGGAAAGAAGCTATGGACGCGGAGATTGAAAGTATGAAAATCAACGATGTCTGGGATCTTCAAAAATTACCACCTGACAAACGACCTATTTCCTTCAAATAGGTATTTACCATCAAAAAAGTTGGTCCACATAAGGCGAGACTCGTAGCTCGCGGATTTATGCAAAAAGAAGGGCTAGACTATAGTGAAACCTTTTCCCCTGTAATAAGTATGCCAGCTTTACGTTTGGTTCTTATTTTGATTTTAAATGAAGAGTTATATGCATTTGTGTTAGATGTTAAAACAGCGTTCCTGAATGCTAAGTTAAATGAACTTGTTTTTATGGATCAGCCGCAAGGCTATAATGATAAAAGTGGGCGAAAGTGTACACTTAAAAGAAGTTTATATGGTCTAAAACAAGCCCCACGACAATGGTTTGAAAGGTTTCATGAATTTATTTCAAAGTTAAATTTTATATCTTGTGATAATGAACCTTGTATTTTTATTCGGTATAATAATGATCATAAAATAATTATTGCTTTGTATGTAGATGATATGTTAATTGCAGGTTCAGATGTAAATGAAACTAATGTAGTTATTTCCCTATTATATAAAGAGTTTCATATGTGAAAATCGGATAGTGTTTCAGAATTTCTAGGTATTCAAATGAAATTCAATTCTGATAGTTTAATAATGGATCAAGAGTCTTACATAATTAAATTGTTAAGTAAGTTTAATATGCTAGATTGTAAACCCAGTGACATTCCTATTTCTCCTAAGTCCACCCCATCTGATTTCAAAAATGGAAAACCTTTTAATGGCCCATATCGTGAACTTGTAGGTTGTTTATTATATTTAGCTTATATTTCTCGACCTGATATTTTGTATGCTATTAACTGTTTAAGTCAATTGCAAGAAAATCCTACTGAAATTGCATGGAAAGCACTTAAGAAAATCTTAAGATATTTAAAAGAAACATTGTCTTTAAAACTTGTGTATAAAAAGCAAAATTCTGATCCTAAATTATCCATGTATGCTGATGCTGATTGGGGGGCTAACACAAATGATCGCAAATCAGTAACAGGTTATATTTTAATGTTTTGTATCATGCCTGTTCTGTGGTGTTGTAATAAACAAAAATCAGTTGCTTTATCGTCAACTGAAGCTGAAGTCATTGCTTTAACTAAAAGTTTGCAAGACTTGTTATGGTTTAAAAATATTGCTAGTGAAATTGTAAATATTAAGGATTTAGTAATTTTTGAGGATAATCAATCATGTATAAAATGTATCAGTAATGAGAGTAATTATGGTAGAATGAAACACATCGATATCAAATTGAAATTTGTTCGCAATATTATAAAAGAAAATAACATCAAAATTGAATATGTTCCTATGAATATGCAAATTGCTGATTTATTTACAAAGGCATTACCTAAAGTTAAATTTTATGAACTATTATTTCTTTGTTGTTTGTACAAGTAATGTTTAAATTGTGTCATATTATTATTAATGATTGATTTCAAGAAATTTCTTTGTTTTCTGATGTAATGCTAGATTGTGGGCGGGTATTGAAAATAATCATAGCATTACATTAAAATCTTATTAATTTCTTTTTGTACAACTATATTTCTTGAGATTGGTTGTTTAATGTAGCTTTCTTTCACGGCCGCCAATTCCCCAACATGGGCGTTGAAAAATCTATAAATACCTGTAAATTTTCTGTTTTCTTTCAGTATGTTTGTGTAATTGTCTTGTTAATATCAAATATACTCAATTCGATCCACGCCTTTAAGTCTGCCTTTTATTTATTTCAACAGAAACAAAAGATCACATGTCATTGTCAGAAGGTTTTCTTTGTAAATTGTTCCCGCGGGATTGATCCAAGATAGTTCAGTTGCTAGTTCGTCTGCACCTTAAGGATGGTCTTGGATTCAAATCCTTTCCTGAGCAAAATTTCACACAGTTGGTAAACTTCTACAATTTTACACTCATATATTATACGATCTTCCTAAATATATGAAAATTTTTAAGTAGAAAAAAATAAGGTTTTTGAATTTCACATTCTTTTGTTTTATTTGCATTTTTTGCGAAACAGTTAATATTTTTTTTTATACGGAGGAATTATATTTTTCAAGGGAAAAGTTCAAGTCAATTTATATGAATGGTGGTTGAAGAATATTAAGTTCATTTAAATTTTTACCTTCTAATGTTAAATTAACTTTACTATTATTTTACATTGAGAAATGATTTTTTGTTTGATTTTTGCTAATTAAAATTATTAGTCTGAATATCTTAATTTTCTAACTTACTTCTGCTGCATTTGCAATAAATAGAGAGTGTTTTAATAATTTTATTATAATGTATTCGCGATACTTGTACCAGATTTAGAATTAGATCCTCCAAAATCGCAAAACCCCTAAACTATTCACAGCAAGTTTTTTCTATTTGCATATAGTCTGATTGGTGTGTTAAAAATCGTAAGTTTGGCAATTACTTATGAAAAAATTAATTTGTGTGTTTATTTAATTACGGAACTATCTCTGTAAGTAATATATATATATATATATATATATATATATATATATATATATATATATATATATATCAGTTATTAAATGTTATTCGCAATATGCTGATAACTTTAGTATTTTTCTGAGATTATTAGAGCAACAACTATTAGGAGGTGTTTACTTTTATTTAGAATGAAACGTTGATATATATTAGCTAAGCAATGGTACATTTTACTAATCGCGAAGTAAAAACTAGTTATTTTTCATATGTCAGCGTTTTCCAAATGCTGTAAGAAAATGAAACATTGTCATAAGCAAAGCACTTCATAGCAAATAGAATCTTCCTTTTAGAAATTAAATTTTGTTCAAAACACATTTACTTGCTTAAAAGAAGTCGAATATACCCTCTATATTTTTAATAAAACCTGTTGCTCCCGCTATATTACAATTCCTAAATTTGTTTAACCACTCTATCCAAATTCTCGGAAACACAAAAATTAAAGCCATTAATAAGTGTGACCTCTCAGGTGTTTATAGTATTCCATTTACTAGGGAGGGAGAGTCAAAAATTATTATGTAGTATAACCCACAGAAAATTCAATATCAGATGCAAGGAACATATTGCAGATATAAAATATAACTGAGGAAATACAGCTTTATCAAGACTGAATAATAATAATAAATAAAAGAGAGAGTGTAATAACATCTGTGTTTAACGAAGATACATTGATTTATAGATCTAATTTTTATTCACAGCTATATAGAAGGGGTCAACTGAAATTTATTTAAAGTGTTCAAAGATTTGTAATGATACATTATCTTTTCTTATTCCGAGTCATTGGATAGAGTGGTTAAACAACTTTAGGATTCGGAATATAGAGGGAACAATAGGTAATATTAAAAATATGGTGTGCAGTGTATGTTAACTTTTTAATACATGAATGTTTTCCAGTTTTTGTGGGCATTGTCTTTGTGTTTTTGTATATTCCGAGAATGATTCAATGAATAAATTCTAAACATGTCACTTTTATACATTTTTAATGTTTTTATTGAAATCGACGTCTTTTTAGCAAGTAAATGTGTTCTAATATATATTTTGAAGTGTTTTTTTAATATAAATTTTATGGTACAGTTAATAGTGGATATAAGTTAAGACACTTTATACTTGTATTTAATATTTCCATTTCTTTCTTTAAATATTTTAGAATATTCGATAATGAAGTCTATTGAAACATTGTAGCATAAAAAATTTATGATGGAAGCCCGCTTAACCATCTCACTTTTACTACTGCTACAAAATATTACATTTTACTTCTTTATCTAACAGAATAAAAAGTTAACCAGCTATGTTTATGGCTTAACATAAAATGAAATTTATTTAAGAAGATATAAAAGGAAGTAAGTTTATAGTTTTCCTTGTAAATTATAGCACTGTATTTAATTATTTATTTTCTTATATTTTTCTTTTTATCTAATTGACACTTAAATAAAAGAACTTTAATAAGATGTAAAATTCTAATCATTTAAAGATAGACACAAACATCTATTAAATGCTTTGATTTATTTTTATTATGATATGAAAAAAAATATAATAGATATTTGGAAATTAATAGTTTGAAAAATTCAGTTTCATTCTTTTCTCCATAAAATATGCAGTGCTACTTATAATACTCAACAGTATGATCATTATAAATTTTGTATTCGAAGAGTAACTTTTGAAGTCTTTTATTGCAGAATATTTTAAAGGAGTATTTGAAAGAAGTCACATAATATTCCACTACAATTCCCCAAACATAAATATTTTTTAACATTTACAACTTTGCATATTTCTTATATAAAATTATGATGTAAACGCCTCAAATTTTTAATAAAAGTTTTTAAAAAATGTTTCAATTAATATTTTTCATTATTTACATATTTTAGCTTTCTAGGTAAAATATTCATAAGCACAAGAAGCAGTTTACCAGAAGGAATATACCTGTTCCGTGAAAAAAATGACCCGTTTCTTATTTTGCCGAACTCGTAAAACGCATAGTTATTTAATTTTTACATAAACTTAGTCTTTTTTGTTTCATTTGAATCACATTATATTCCGTAGGTTTTCAACAATCAGTGTATTTATTTTTAAATAACTAGATGAAGATCTCTTAAAAAACATCTATATCGCAAATAAAAAGCAATTATGCAGATTCATAAAAATTTTCCATATTAAAAGCAGTATTGTTTACTTTTGAATACCATTTTACAGTTTGGTTATTCCAACAGTCTAGTGATTTATTATGTTCAAAAATCCGGCTTAGCCAGGTCTTGTAATAGAATGTCTAATGAAAGAGCACCTTAACTGGTAGTTTCTCTAATTTTAAATCCATTTTCCTTAAATTTAAATCCACATATCTTATTTCATTGCATTTTGTATTAAAATATAAGTAACATCACAATTAATTTTAAAAGAAATAATTGTATCTGTCGTTTTCCAATATTTTGCATCCTGGTCTTTAGGGTAAAAACGTGTTTTTGTGAATTCGTATTTTTTACATATTAAATATGTTAATTTATTACTGAAAAAAAGAATTTTAAGCAATGCAAGGATCTCTGGATTCAACAACATTCACTTACATTGGCAATTATTAGTACTAAACACTGCACCAGTCAGAACTAACGAAATCAAAGAAGCTTAATTTCATAGAAGAAAAATTAACACGAAGAAAAAATTAACCCTCCAAAGCCAAAAAGTCAACTTATATATATATATATATATTAACTGAATGGTTTTATTATATTGTTTGCACTAAAACAGAGATATATATAGAGTGAGGGGGAATGTTGTGCACGTAAAATATCTTTAACCCCGCAGTGCAAGTCATAAGCCTTGGCCACTTGTCTTCATATTTAGTTTTTTCTTAGTTACTCTTGGTTTTGTTAATTATTGTTTTAGTTACAGTTTGTTAGATGTTTTTTTCGTGTACTAAATTATATGAATTTGGATTTTTCAATATATATATATATATATATATATATATATATATATATATATATATATATGTTTTTAATCAAAAAGTACTCGTAAAACAGATAATTTGAAACTGCCACTTATGAGTGACACTCAAATCCAAGATCACAACAGCAAACATTACTACAAATTCGATATCCTACAGCTATCAATTCAACATTTAATTAACTAAATCATATCCAGAAAAGAAAATTGCTTATATAAGTTTTTTTCTTAAAAAAAGAAAATCAACTGAAATGCTTGCTTGTTTGGAAAGAGTACAAAAGATTGGATGGTTATACTATTGTAAAAGAAAATCCGAGAGTTATGGAGTATTTTTCTGTGCTTGGACAATTTTTTCTCGATCTCATTAACATCGCCATGGTAGATATTAATTTGAAATCTTAGCCTTGAGGTTCTTTCAAAGGCATATCACATGGAAGTGACAATGAGCATTCTCGGGTTAAGTGGTATTTTATTTTCAAATGATCACGCATATTATACTATGCACATAAAATATAATGTGAAATATACATTCTAACGGAGCGTGCCACAATATTTAAAATTAATTAGCGTTTCGTATTTTAATAGAAGAACAATTGTAATTCATACTTGAAGCTGAAATAAGAAAAATGAATAAAAATAATATAATCTAATAATATAACATAGGGTAAAACCACTAGTGATGTCCAGGTTAAGAATATAGTTTTTATTTTTAACATATAAATATTACGCCAAGCAAAATTTTGTCATGACGATGATCAAAATATAAGAAGCAAGGATGGAAGAATACTAGTCAAGTAAATCAAGAAAAAAAATATTAATTTGCGTGATTCGTTTTATAAAAAAGGTCTAAAAACACCAATGATGGGCCACAGCATACCAGTGATATCCTGACACTGCACAAGTGATAGCCCAGCGAAATCAATAGTTTTTTATGATCATTTTTGGTAGCCATTTATCTCTGACATTTCATGAGATTACGTTGCTTATTTTTCGGCCTTCTGAGTTTATTTTACTCCCTGTTTTACCGATCTTTGTTTCATGTATGTGTCTTTTTGATGGACTCCTTGTTTCATCATGTCGTTGCCATTGTGAAGCTCGTGCCACCTCGTGTGCAGCTCGTTGTTTGCGATGTCAGGGCGGATGACGTTCTATAGAACGTCGTATTCCTTTACCTTAACCATCTCGCCACCGCGAACTGGCATATTCGTTCACTAAGCTGCAGGTTTCACTGCCATAGAAGTATTTTTTAAATTAATATAATTCTATAGATATAATCCAGTTTTGTAAGATTAAATTATTATTAATACTCTCAAGGGTTGCATTCTTATACCTAATTAAATTTTTTATACCATGTCGAATAAAATATATTTTTTAGCATTTAAAAAATAAAGAGAAAACAACATTGAGTTTACAATCTTGCCCCTTTTCAAGGCGGTCAGGGGGTTAAAGGAATCTACAGTCATTCAATGATTTCGTTTAACCAATGAGAGTGAAATTCAGTTGTGGAGGAGGAAGGTATGAATTTTAGGGTTTTAAAAATCTGCCGTCATTTTCATCATGTCCGTAACTTTCGGATAGTGTCAATAAATTTTCAGATTCAAAAGAATATTTTCTATGTACTTGTTACTGAAGATCATACTTACAAGGGAACCACTTTTAGTGTTGCTCGCACCTAGCATTGAGACCTGGTGCATTTTAAAGCCCTATATTATGATGTTTGAGAATCGATAAAATTTTTCTGTTAAAATAATATTTCTTTATTTTACATCAGCATAACTTTCTGAAAATGCAATTTTCGAGACCACTTATCGGACATATTAACATTGAATTTTTTTAAAGAAAAGCATTTAAAAATAAAAATTAGTTAGTAATAAGTATAAAATATTGAAAAAAGTTTGAAAATTCCTTCAAAAACGCACAAATTTGATTTTGAAAAATTGCAACTTTATATTCAGATTTTTGGCGGGGAAACAGTTGGCGTTTATTTTCAAAAGTAGAGCTTCCCTAGCCAAACCGACAACCCTAGCCAAATGTCATAGCTGAATTTGTAATAGCTAGAAATTGCAATGTCCGACCTATTTCGCCACAGTAATTTTTCTAAATTGTGTAAAAATATTAATTTACTTTATGATTACTTTTACCGAAGGACCATTTAATACAGCAACATTTCATTTTAAACATTCGAAACTTTATTTTATTTGATTTCAAATGAAAAGTTTGCATATTTTGTATTTCACTAAAAAATAGTTTTCAATGATCTTCGTAGCTTTTATAGAATTATATTTATTAATTTTATATTTATCGTCTGCATAGAAAAAAATAAAAACCTAATATTTGTTTCTTATGCTATCAATTATTAAAAAAAAATCGCAATCTGATATAATTCTAGCAATATGTTCTGTACATTTTCTCTTTGGATAAAGCAGGCGGGAAAATTGTAGCACCCTATTTGGCGACTTAACTCACTTTTGGCGTGCAATAAACAAATAAATGTGTAATAATAAAAAAATTAAAAGTATAAAAAAGTATATAAAATATTATTTTAACAGAGAATTTTTTTCGGTTCTCTAACTTTTATGTATAGGGCTACAAAACGCACCAGGTCTCGATGCTAGGTGCGAGCAACACCAAAAGTGGTTCCCTTGTTAGTTTAATCGTCGTGGCGTCCACTGGATATGGGTCATCTTCTTCCGTTGAGTCCGTTTCAGTTACTGTAAACCCAGTTTGAATTTTTTCTTTTTTTACATAACATTTCATACAAAAACCGCGTACAGCTTTCAACTTTTCACTTCGTCGTTGTTGAGTATTTCAGACTGTCTTCACCACATTTTCTCCTACGACTTAATAGAAGTGTTTAATCGTTAGATTTAGCAGATTTCGCGGGACTCAACGACTTATTACAAATACTAACAGTTAAAATATTGCTAATGATGTTTTCCTTTCACTTTGAGTAGTCTACAGCGTTTTGCGTGGAATGGATGAAGTTCTGTTGCCTTGAAACGGTTTTTATTGCTTATCGTTTCTAGCGCCATTTTCAGTATTAAGCTATAGGTAGTTAAGTTACAGCTTCAAGTGGATGTTTTTTCCTCCAGCGAAGGAGGGCCTTATAACAATTAGTTTTTTCCTGTCGAAAACCAGCATAAACACATTTTTCAAGAATGTGGATATTGTTTAGCTATAAAGTATTCAAATTTTTTATGTATAGGTTTGTAAAGTATTCTTGTTTCACGATTAAAATGCGTTATGTGCTTGTCCACAAACAAAATTATCGGCAGCTGAACATCGTTCTTTACTAGAAAAAAAAAAGCGAAGACATTTCTTATCGTTTAAGTTTTTACAATCATACACATGTCGCTGTTATTACAAATGTTCCATGATCGCGCAGAGCTGTGAATCATTTGTGTAGGAATACTTTCACACTTTCAGATGCTAGTAGGTTCCGCTGATTATCCAGAAACCAAAAATGCAAACTTGACACCTAAGGAAAACGTGGAGTCAGCTTGGTCAATTTAATAGGCACTCTTGGTGTCCTTCTCTGCCAAAACCCTGGATACATTAGGTCAAAGACTGAATAGTTCGTCTCGTCAATTTTGAAGAATCCGTTTGAATCAAGTAAGGCTCCGAAAAAGTTTTCCTTCCCACTTCACCGACAGCAGGTATAAGAAAACAGTGCTTTTATCTCCGACTTATCCCTTGGCAAACGTTGAAGTGGTTAAGTAATTCTGTGATGTCCTGGAGTTATTTAAGGATGTCGTTTTTGCTGACGATTCCGCTGGCTTTTGTAATGAGTTTTAGTTATCATTGCGCGATCACAATAAAGAGGTTCAAAAAAGGCAAGTTACAATTGTCTACCTGTCATTATCACATGTGAATATCCATATCCTAGTCCATGGGCTAGCAAAAAGCTGGAGGTGAAAGAATTTTCGAGAACGGTACAGCACAAACTATTTATTACAGTGCTCGGCCGATTTTTCAAGCTTGAAAAATAGGTTCTTTTTAATATGTGTTAGATTTAGAAAATAAAGTTAAAAAGAGAAATGATTAAAATTTTGCATTTGGTAAAACTTGTTTTTCTTCATGTAAAAACACTTTGACGTAGCCTAGAACATCGTGCTGGTGGCGTGAAAAACCCTTCTTTTTTCTGAATGTTTAATTCATGATTCCACACATGAGGCAATTGAAGCGAAAATAATGAACAACGCTATGAGCTCTCTGTCATGTGACGTGTAACGATTTGTCGAAACAAAGGTATAATCTAACAGTCGAAGTGTCATTCTATCACTCACTTATTTTTGTTCAATTTGAATGTTGTGTGTTTTGCCTCCAGTGCCGTCGAAATATTAAACGGGCCATCACTGGTATATGGAGCTTCATAAGTGGATTTACCCTATATTATATATATATATATATATGTGTGTGTGTGTGTGTGTGTAAATGTTCATTTATATATATATATATACGTTCTAGTGTTGAACAAAATGAGATAAAATTTAACTCTTACACTTTCATAACTTTGAGAAAATATTTACGAGTTCTTGAATTCAAAAACATATTTTTCAAAGGGATTTAGAAATTCTTTACACAGACATTCTTTCATTTTTATAAATATTCTGATAAGTCTTTTGATGTAAGACTCATTGAAAACATCAAATTTAAGACTGTTCTCTTATCAAGCAAAAATATGATGCAAATGAAAAATGCGTACTTTGTTTATCTTCTTATGTATGTTCATTTTTAAAGTAAAATCACATTTGTGTTTTAGTCTGGTCTTTCCAGGCTTTTCGCCGCTTTCGATAACATAAATAATTTTGTCACGTTTATTTATCCGTCAGTGTGCATCGGCTATTCTTTTTTGTTTTCAAAAACGTTTTACGTGATTCGAAAACCTACAGAGATAAAACATGACGCCATAGAAAAATTAGAATACCTTCTCCTGAAGTGCAATTTTTGATAACAAAGGAAAATCCAAATATGAAATTTCTTATATCACTGTAGAACAAAATGAACAATGAAATATAGCTAAGCAGCTAAACACTTTATATATGGTTTTTTTTTTTTGCTTTTTTTGTTGACGCCGACGTTAAGCCCTGTCCAGGAGTAGCTGTATTTCTAATACTTTAAAAGAGTGGAAGCCTAACTATGGTCTAAACTACAGAAGTAAATAAAATATTTAACCAAGTATATAAATATTCATACTAAAAAGGATTGGTGCAAGGAAGATTAAGTTTTCCCTTATTACAAGTTTATACAATGATATATGTGCTTGGTTTGAGATAAATATTAGTATAATAATATTCAACTGTATCGGTAAATTCTACTATATCTATCTTAATCTATCTGTTTATGAGTATATACTTATCTGTGAACAGTTATGTTTGGTTCAGTTTAGAATAAAGGAAATTTTATGTCCTTGACAACAGAATTGTAATTTAATTAATCTAAAATGAATGAATTAATTTCATTTTAAGAAATAGCGTAAAAAACTGTATATAAACCACTAAAGTACCCAAATATTGTCCCGTAAAAAAGACTAGATTTTTTTGAAAATTACAGTAGATTTAAAAAACGATTTCAGAAGCTCTGTTCCATACCTACAGAAGACAGTATAGTAAAGTGGGGACAGATGCCACAGTTTTTCTTTTCTTCTTATAAAATATACAATAAAGCAAAAAAACAACAACAAACAAAGTACCAGAAATCATTAATCAAACCCTTTAGAATCTAATTTATATGTTAAATAAGTTAAAACCCTTTTAATAAAGTAGCCATAATTATTTTCCCAAACGTCTTTTCTTTGCATCATTTGTTATGTGCTGTGTAAGATGCTGCATGGGGTGTTGGACAGATGCCGCATGGAGAAAAAAGCTAAGCTGTTTATTTTTTTAAAGCAAATCACACTTTTATTTTCTCAAACTTGTTAAAATGAAAATAAATAGCAGTGAACTTACAAAAATTATATATATATTCATTCGGGAAAAAAATAACGAAAATGAAAAAGTTTAAGTTCAAAAAACAAAATTTAAGGCAAAAAATGAAAATGAAAAGAAAAACATTTGAATTTACATAAATGGACAGCATAATTACTGGAAACAATAGACAGCATAAATACAAAAAAGATATAAATCCCTGGTTTACATCCAGGCGAATATTGAAGTTTCTCTTAATGTAAGTATTAGTTCTATTCTATTTAGCCCCTAGCCTGTTTATTTTTGGCCTTTCTTCTCATTCTTTGATTTTGTATTTCCGTTCGCCCACAATCACACCACACTTCCCGTTGAAAAAGTAAAGTAAGCCTTTTTATGCAGCTATCGATTGAATTTGATGCACTGAATCCTGTCTGCTTTAGACTTTGTTTCTTGATAAGACCTCCAGACACTCAGCACGTCCAGAGTCATCAAATTCCAATTCAATACTGCCATCAGAATCCATAAGAGGAGTTATTTACTCACTTTCAGAAGATGAATCATATTTTAGTTTCTTCTTCAAGTAAGGTGTTTTCAAATTTATCTTTCCCACCCTTTTTTTGCACATTTTACTTCCGCCAAGCTATCGTTCTTTGACGCTTTCTAGTTTCTTTTGCTTTTTATTTTATTTTCTTTTTTCTTGTTTATAAACTCTCTGCTTGTAATATTTGCATCATTTTGCTTTCTCTTACTTGTCTGTATAGGTCTTTTGACCATTGGGATAGGCGATATTTTGTTTAACAATTTAGATGGCGATAATTGTAAACGGTCTACGGTTTCCTTATTCACATATGGTGAACCAACATTGTTGCTAAGAGTTTTTTGATAAGTAGCAGAATGCGCTAATATACGTTCATTTAAATGTAAGTTCTACTTAAACTGCAGTGATGAATCTATTAAACCGAAAAACAAAAGTATATTTTGCGGCATCTGTCCCTCAACCTCGGTGCGGCATCTGTCCCATAGTGACGGGTAAGGTGCCGCGCCGCTATTTTGTGTCATGTGAGTGACGCGAGAGAAATGGAAGCACATGTCTGTATTCTGTGAGGATCTAGTCTACAGTTGCAATCGGTTTTCAGATGAAATCTCTGTTTATTTGGCTTAAAATATGTTATAAAATTTTAGTAGAATAATTTTAGCAAGTCACCACGCAGGTTCGAACCATAAAAACTAGAATAAATATGTAAATACTGACAATTAAGCGGTGGAAACACATACAACACAGCACACAGCACAGAGGAACACTACCAACACCTTAAATTGGTCTAAGGAGAGCTAGTGTCGCCCACACAATCTCTGCGGCATCTGTCCAACCGCGGCGTCTGTCCTCACTTTACTATATATTAACTGAGCTTAATTATTTGTCCTTACCTCTGAGTAAGCAAAAACAAAAGTAATCCAATTTTCTAAATTTTGGAAATAGGATTCCTAATTCGATCCCTTTCCTTCGATGCTTAATTCGATGCTTAATTCATATACCCTTTGAAGTGGCAGACATTTAGGAAAGAGACAGATGGTAAACACCGAAATTGTACGATCGTAAGGGTCACACATCGATTTGTCTGGCTGTAATATTCACTCGGAGTGAACCGTGCGTGAATGAGTCGCCAGAAAAGGATATAATAACAACAATCAATGTTCTACAATTAGGTTCTAACTGGCATTCGTGAATGGTTAAGAAAACGAATATTAGATTTGTGGAAGAGCCGTTTTTGTATCCCGCACCAGGACAATGAGCGAGCTCATTCCCCTTTTTCTGCGAAGACCTTCTTGACAAAGAAATTTAATTATTTCATTTCCCGTTTTGGATTATCCACTGTACTCGTCAGACGTAGCTCCTTGTGTTTTGTATTTATTTCTAAAGGTCAAATCCGATTTGAAAAGGCCAAAATTTGAGAGTATGGAATCGTTCAAAGAAATCGATGCGGACATTCTAAACAAGCTGACATAAGTGGACATCCAGCACTGCTTCGCACGAGGGCAAATTGAGATGAAGCGGTACAAGGTAAAAACTGAAAAAATAAACGAAATGAAAAACTGTTTGCAGGATTAGCATCTATAGGTCACGGGAATTTTCTTAAGAAAAAGTAAAAAATAACTCAAAAAACAGCCAACAGATGGCGCTGGTTCGTGCAATTTTGGTGAAAATATGCAAATAAAACGGTTGTAAGAGCTTCCGCTCTTAATCCAGAACTAGTTTATCGTTGTGGGCCGTGTACGTGATCAAGGATGCTGAGTGCGAAGGATAAAACTTTGTTGGTGAAGTTATTTTACGTGAAACAGGAATCGGCGACGACTGCTTCGCGTAAATTCCGAGTTGAGAAGAATGCGAGGGCTGGAAAAGGGCATTTAACAGCAACAGACCTCATAAAGCTTGTTCGGCCGTTTAAGGAATCCAGAACGCTGGAGGATCGTGTAAGATCCGGACAACCATATTTAATGAAGGCACGTTCGTCGCGTGTTACAGCCGGAATGGAAGCATTAGCATCTGATTCAGCAGCGGGAACCAGCAGTGCTCGTGAAGCTGCCCGATGCTTTGGTTTACCGCAATCCTCAGTACGCAATATTCTTCATGGTATACTTTATCTGTACCCATGCAGATTACAGTCGTACCATGAACTTTTACCAGCAGAAACCGTACAGAGAAAAGCATTTGCGTGGTGGGATTTCTCCGAAATAAAACAGAATCCCTCCTGGGTTTTTAATATCTTCTGGACAGATGAAGCTCATTTTTCGCTTCACGGCAACTTTAATACCCATAACTGTTGCATCTGGGCTACGTCTAATCTACGTGAGTGCACTCAGAAACTGTTGCATTCCCCAAAAATGTCTGTGTGTTGCAAATTCACAAATTCGCTCATAATAGGACCTTTCTTCTTTGAAACGTAGTGCCCAGTAAAAGGGTGGAAAACAGATACGGCGAATGCTCAGTGTTATTTAATTCGTCTGCGTGAGAAGTTCATACCATGTTTGCCTGAAAGAGATGCGCCTTCTACTGTCACATTTATGCAAGATGGAGCCCTTAATCACATTGCTAATTTTGTCAAGGAATTCCTTCTACAGATATTCGGGGAAGACAAAATCATTAGTAGGGGTTTCAGGTTCCCATGGCTTTCTCGGTTTCCAGATTTGACACCGGCAGATTTTCGGTTATGTGGGTATGTGAAATCCCAGGCGTATCGATCCGGTTCGTCTAATCTGTCGGAACGGAAAGATGCGATCCGCCGATAGGTGTCATGTGTGCATCCAGACCTGCTACACTCTGCCGTTTTTGGATTTGTGACTCGCCTGCCATGTAGTATCCCCTGTGATGGTGGTCAAGTGGAACACATAGACGATAGACTGTAATAAACGATTTGAGGACATTCTGTTCGTTATTTGCGTAGCTTTTCTTTGACTTGGGTGCGTTAGCGCCACCTACTGGCTCTTTTTCGAGTTATTTTTTTCCTGTCTTAAAAAAATTCCCGTGCCCTATAGATGTTAACCCTGCAATCCGCTTTTCATTTCGGTTATCTTTTCAGTATTTATGAATTTTAAAAGTTTATACGGACTTTTCGCTCACCCGGTATATGTCTTTTCTAATTAGAGCATTTTCGTTATTTTATAAGTAAATGTAACGGTGTAAAAATAAGCGGCACTAACCAAATAAAATTTGTGTAACTCGTCCTGAAAAGGTTAAGAAAAGGCAAATGTATGCACTACTTTTTTTTTCAAAATGAAAGTTTGAAATTTGGAAGAAAATATTTATGCTTGTTTATAGTTAAAAAAATTACTATTTTATGAAAATGTCTATCTATTTAAGTAACTAATCTGAAAATATTTAACGTAAAATCAGTAAATTTCACAAAACATTGAATTAAAAAACGCATATGTATGAATTGGAAGTAAATAATATATCTTTCTTTTCTCCTATTTTAATTTAAAGAAGCCATCTTGAGAAATAACCTTCCTAACGAGACATTTCATGAATAATGCAGAGAGTATATTTGCATGAATTTGTTAAATAATGTGCAAAAAATTTAGAAGGAAAGCATTAATACGTAAAATATGCAATTTCGAATTCAAATGCGTGGAAACTTTTCCTTTTCTCTTTCTATATTATTGTGATTTTTGTTCTAAATGAGGTAACAATATTTATATTAAGAAGTTAAAACTGACACATAAATATGATAAATCTATACATTTAAATTTCACAAAGAATTTTAAAAGTGTATTTCTTATTTTACTTTGAAATTTGTATAGATAAAATTTGGATTCAAAGTAAGGCATAAAAATACCAGATAACAGATTTTTTTTAAATTGATTGTATTACTGCTTTTTATTGAATAAAACAAAAAAATAACTTTAGCATAATTTTTCGAACTGTTTACTTTTTACTTAGTACTACACGAATTTTACTCAAGATAAGTTGTCTTATTTTTTAATTGAGATTTACAGTTATTTATTGAGACAAGTTTTTTTTTTCAGAAAGAATCCATGACTTTTTAATTAGATTAAAAATTAAACATATATAAAATATTCTTTATGAAGCTATTACTTTTTAATTAATAGGAAAATACAGATGGAGCTTAAAAAGTTGTATATCTGTGAAAATAATCAATCTTAATCTTGCTTTAAAAAATTAATCATATTTTGTTTCAATTAAATTTATGACAGTCGCTAAACGGTGAAAAGCTCCTATAAGAAATAGTTGTAAAGAAATAATTCTGACATGTGGAAGGTTAATAATTAGTCAATAGCAAATGCATCTCCTCATAACAATGTTAAAAAAAATAAGCAAATCCCTATCTTATGGTTTCAAAAATTTTAATTTATCTTGAACATACAACAATTATTTTTTCAGAATTTTTTTTTCAGCATAACGCTCAGTGTCACGAAACAATAGCTCTCTGCTCCGATTTTAAAAGATAATTTTATATTTATAGAATTTTATATGCATCTTTAAATGTAAAAAAAATAAATGAGAGTCTATATGGAAGTTTGGCTTCTGATGCTAAACTCACTTTTCATGACTATAGACCTCTTATGTTACACGGCATTGGATAAATGCACATTTGTACTTTTAGATTGTCATCCATTACTGCAATTATTTTAAAAATAAACATTATTGTCACATATTATCAAGATTTTAACATGTTATGTAGCGAATTCTTTTAAACAGAATTTTTCTAATATACGTTTAGATAATTACCTCTCTAATTAAATGAATAAATCATGTTTCGAATTAACTGTCGGCCAAATGAGCCTCAATTACATTCCATTACATATTAAAAGCTAAATTGATGTAGAGGAAAACGGAAAGTGCTTTTAGAATAAGAATAATTCTATTCGTTTTCTTAAAGAGTGTTTGTTACTTTTTACGTAGAATATATTTTGTATTCGTTTTTAATTTTTACTTGAACCTCTTTTTCCCGATACTAAATGCATCAGGTTGTCGTCTTTACAGCGACATGTACCATATAATATCATATGCCTATAGTTACGTAAATAGAGTTTAGCAACACAGGGTAAACTCCCATACGGGTTGTAGCTATCTTTACTTTTGACATTTAAAAAAATGTAAAATTTTTATTAATCTAATATTATCTTTTAAAATTCCTTTATTTTTGAAGAGAACTTTTTTGTGATACTGCGTGTTAAACTGAATAAAATTCAAATGAAACAAATATTTTCTCATATCTCCATGCTTAATTAAAGATTTTAAACCATAGCAATCAGGCATACCATTTTTTTCTTACTTTAATAAGGACAGGAATTTGTGTTTGTCCTTCCGACGATACAAACCTTTTTTTTTATCACGATCACTTAAAATCGTTTTTTATAAAATAAAGAAAATAAGATAAGACAAAAAGATGCATATAAAACTGAATATATTATACCAAAATGTATCTATCTTTATAAGAAATAGCATCACACGTTAGAATATTTAGTTGTATAGTTGACTGCATGAATTTTGTTTTACATTTTAACTGTTGCATAATTTATTTCAACAATACAATATATATATATGTGTGTGTGTGTATCCACATTCAGTTATATATTTTTAAATGATAAATATATTGTTTCTAGTATCGTTATCAGGACACAAAATTGTAATAATTAGTGCCTAATTATTACCCTTCAGCAAGACAGTAAACTTTCAGTTACTGATGTACATTTTTTAAAATATTTTTATAGAAACTCCCTATTATTTATATAGATATTTTTAGAGAAGCTCTACAGATATTTCTATTGAATTTCTGCATATATTTATATAGCTTTTGATTAAACTAGATCATAGAAAAACGGGCCATAATTCTAAAGATCGCTTTTTCTATAACTTTTTTAATAGAAATATAAGAAATTTTTGCAAGGGTTTTTCCTGGATGAAACATATTTTTATTATATATGAAGAAAACAAGGAATCAGTAATAATATTTGATGTATCCACGTTGTCTCGTATAAAAAAATGTAATAAAAATCTTCTATACATATATTTTTAACATCCAGCTGCCCATAAAAAAGTTTATAAAAATACTTTAATAAAAGTTGAAATAAAATCTTAGAATACATAAATATACTTGTAGTAAAAATCACGAAAAAATGTTTTATTTCCTAAAAAATATATGAAAGAAGACATACCTTTAAGTTATATGTTTTTAGAAATGTTTTTATTGTTTGAGTTTTGAAGTAACTTTTATCTGGTTTAAAAATATCTTTTTTTCATGATATGTCAAACGTTTAGGTTCTATGTACAAGATACAAAGCAACCGATACTTCTAAGCAAAGTGATTTCCTTTTAAGCATATACTTTTTTGTTCCAAAATATTGTTTTTAAATATTTTAAATAAAAATAAAAAATATGTTTATGGGAAATATTCTAATAAAAAAGCATAACCTATCAATCTATATAAAACTAAAACATTTATCAAAATCATCATTATAAATGTGATTTTTTGATATATAGGATGTCCATAAAAAATTCAATGGCACTTTATAACAGTTTAATTTTTAATATTTACAACACATCATTTATCAAGTTGAAGGTAAACAGACGCAGGTTTTCTTATAAATGTCCAATATATGGACATTTAGTCATACGGAACACATCCAACCTAGTGTCCAATTCTTCCCACCTTTCGGTTAACAAGTAAAGGAAGCAGTAGCCTCTTCTAATCGGTTTCTCAACTTTGACAAATCATTAGTCAGCAGCGAAACATAGACACGATCTTTTAAAAGTCGCAAAGAAAAAATCGCATGGCTTACGATGGTAGTGTGCACTTTTAAATCTTCAGCGCAGCAATATCGCTTTACGATCAGGGGTTGACATTTTGCGTATGTGGCACTGCAAGCGAGTAAATAAAAAAATTACTCGCGCATGCGCTTATCTAATACTGTTTGAGTTGCTCCTTATTTGTGATCTTGGTCCAACATTCTACAACGCAATTTATGCTATTAAAATTTACAATTGGGATATTCCTTTATGGACTCCTTGTATTGTAAAATGTTTAAACATACATAAAAGTTAATTTTAGAAGGATTAGCCTGATAGATATTTAAAATTTGTAGTTTTATGTTAATGCATTTCACGATTAAGTATTTTTAGGGTTCCGAACTTAAAAAGTAAAAACGGAACCATTATAAGATCACTCCTGTGTCTGTCTGTCACAGCCACTCGTAAACTATGGGACGTGGAAAGTTCAAATTGAGGGAAGTAATAAAGACTATTGACCCAAAAATTTTCCGATTATTAAACATTGACAAATATATTTAGGAAAAATGTATAGGGGCTAATTAAGTAAATTGAGACAAAAAATCTGTTCTTTGTATATCGCGTGGGGTATCGGGTAAAAGCTTTCGTAAGGGTGAACTGAAAAATACAATTATTTTAATTTTAGGTACTATATTTTCAAAAATATCGTCGAAAATGTAGCGCAAAAATATGTCCCCCCTCCCATCTAATTCCGATTAAACTGAAACTAAAATTATGAAAAAATTAGTGGTAGTAGACGTTAATGTAAACCTTACAGGAAAATTATAGCGATTACCCTAGGTCACATAGTTTTTGAGAAAAGCGCATTTTCCCGTTACACATAAATTTGGATTTGCAGGCATTCAGCAAAGGTGTTGAGGAGCGCTGGAGGTACTTATCGCAGCAGAAGCACAAAAGCATTGTTGATAATAATTTTCGATAAAAAAATCGTCGATAATTAGCCGAGATATTAACCCTCAAATATACGGACGGTTTGGACATACATATACTGACAGGGGCGGTGTACCCGATCTTCCATCGACTTTTAAAGCCCTGATAGCAACTTTTAAAGACATATTTGTGTAATGCAATGCCCAGTAGTAGTATAAAAGCAATAAACGTCAAATTGTTAAAAACAGACTAATTTATTGGGTCCTGTATCTTTTAAATGCGTCGTAAAGTAACGAAAAACTTTGAATTAGTCTATCTACAAAAACCTTTTTATGTATAAACATGAAAATTTGGATCTTGATTAAACAGATTGTGCTTTGTAAAAAATATGCTACCATTAGAAGTTTATTAGCCTTTTATAGAATTCGTGTATTGTTAAAACTCAAAATAGCTCTTTTTTTACTCCGTGAGTCATTGCGCGTATATTTTGAGCAAGTATGTAATGGATTGCCATGAAATTTGGTAAAGGTACCAAACAAATATGTGTGTTTAAAATGACTACTTTTAAGTATTCAATGGTAATATTTTTAGTTATGACTATTTTTATTCTTTAAAAATGTAAAATTTTGATTTTTTTTTAAATATATAATTAATGGAATAATTTTCGCGTAAGAGTAGATCGTTTTATATCCACATATTTGTTTAGTATTTTTACAAAATTTCCTGACATTCAATACATACTTTCTTAAGATATCATGTGCACAATGACTTATGGAGTAAAAAAAGACCTATTTTGATTTCAACAATACACACATTCTGTAATAGTCTAATGAATTTCGGGTTTATAGCATATTACAAAGCACAATCTGTTAATCAATAGTCAAAATTTCCTGTTTATACATAAAAATGTTTTGAAGATAGACTAATTAAAAATTTTGAAATTTTTCGTTAATTTTCGTCGCGTTTAAAAGGTACAAGACCCCTTAACTAGAATTAATCACATAAATACTATTGGATTTGCGACTAGTTTGAATTGAGTGGAGCTCCGTGTCTTTAAAAATTAAGTAAAAACTTATCAGAAAGTACGCGGCACGGACCAAGGGGGCCTTGCAACTTAGCGATCTTCTTTCGAAGCGCGTTTAGCACAATGCCAAGTTTAAACTTTGAACAAGTGTTTTGTTTTAGCTACACTGTAAAAATAAAATACTACGCTGAATTATTTTTATGAAGTGCCAAATAAAGCACTACTGATATGCACTACTTTTATTGTCAGTACTGAATTAAGTTCATCATAAACAGATTCGGATAAGGTTTATAAAAGAGTTATACAGAATGGCAATATTTGGCATTATTTAGTCTTCATATCTCTTTGAACTTTTATGGTAAACCCATTTGCACTTTTCTATTATATACATCTATTCCCAAGCCAACGTTGTATAGTTTTTTTCAAATTCTTTTTATTCATTTAGTAACGATTTTTTTAATAATACAGTTAATAATTCATATATTTATTGTACGGAACACTCTGAGCACGATTAATACTCACACTTGACTGTTTATTCGTATATATATATAAAACAAAATTCTATATGCATGTTTCTATTATAATCTACCTTAAATCAGATTAAACAATATGTTATAATCTATTTAAATCACATAAATTGTTTATATTCTGCTCAAACGAATTAAAATTCTTTATTTACATTTATCATGGTTACACTTTTATGTAAAAAATTGTAATTATTCCTTTATGTTATAAATAAAACATAGCCTGACAAAATAGGAATTCTTTAAAAAAAAAAAAAACTTTTCTGAAACATTATTATTAACAAAAGAAAAACAGGGCTTCATTTATTCGAAAATTACCGTATATTTACTACGTGCTCTGTTGATACAAGAAATTTAATCATTATTTGTATTGTAAGTTATATGCCGGATATAAAAATGAAAGATAAAAAATTAAGAAATTTTCAATACAAATTTCCAATTTTGGATTTTTCAGAAAACCTTACGGAAGAGAGAATGCGGATTGTGGTTTTGTGAATTAGTTTAGGAATTCTACACTAGCTTTTTAAGCATAAATCAAAAACTTATTGGCATAATAAATTGGCAGACTTTTTGTTGAAAGGTACCAAACAGGAAGTTGTTCTTTGTAACAGTTCAGTATTTTTACTGTTAAAAAAATGTAGCGTTACTCGATAAAATTGGTTGCAGCCTCCCTGCTTCCATGCAATGGAATAATTTAATCGGTATAACAGGTGTTAGGTGACACCATAAGATCCATTCCATGTCACGTGTGGAGCAGCTTTTCAAAATATTTCTGCTGTTTTAACAATGTTATTATATCCTCAAGTTTAAACAACCACGCCACTACGAAAAGCTAGAGTTTTCTTGTTATTTCTAATGTAAACTTTACGTTTTAACAACTTATAAGTCAACAGGTATAGGTATTAATATAAGTGTCGCGCGCAAGACATTGTGTCAGTTTTTCATGGAATGGCCCTGAAACATTATTATTATTAGCATAGTTGTTTTAATTTGAGGATACAATAGCATTGTTAAAACATGAGTAATATGTATAAAAGTTCTCCCACACCTGGTATGGAATGATCCTTTAAAGTTTAAAAATCTTCACATTTTAAACCGTACATTGTAAAAAAAAATCTGTAAAGTTACTAAAGTTTTTCTAGGAAACTGGGATTCCTAGAAATTTTCATGTAACGTCAACAACAAAATTTCATGTAACGGAAACACTTTTGCGCCGAAAATAAAAAAATCTGTAAGGTTACTAAGAATTTTTTTGGAAACTGGGATTCCGAGAACTTTTCATGTAACTGCATCCAGGGTTACAAATAAAAGTTCAGTAAGATTACTGAAATTTTAGCAGATTCATTTGTAAAGTTACAGATTTTTGTAGCTTTACAAAAACTAATTTTGTAGATTTGCAGCTTTTTTCGTACAGTTACAGGTGAAAGTTTAGTAAGCATGTATTTTTACATCTGTAGAACTACAGATTTTTTTTTACAGTGTAGACCTTAGTAAACTGCCTGTTTCAGCTTATAAGAAAATAAAGTTTTTTTGTTAATTTTAATGTATAGTTTATATTCTAACAACCTAAAAGTTAATAAATATAGATATTTATGCAAGCGTCACGTGCGGGACATTTGTTTGTTTCTCGTGGAATGGCCCATAGAGGGTTCGTACGCATCAGGGGATTTTAAGTGTTTTAGTACCAGAAATTTCGTAAAGTACTGGTCGCTCTATCTGAAGATAGATTTTATTTTCAGTAAATAAGCCAAATATCATTTTATGAAACTTCTGGTAAAAGGTGCTTGAAAGTCCTTGAAGCATACGAACTCTGCCATAATAATGTGAATTCTGATATTTTCACATTAGTATGGTGTAATATTACGCCAGTTATATCAATTTAAATAACACAATTTGACACATTAATGTTACATAATTTTTTTTACAGTCAATGAATGAATGCTAATTCTAATTCATTTTTAATATTTGTAAAACAAATTGCTATGAGGGAAGATTTATGAGAATAACTCTAAAACTATTTGCAGGAAAGGTGCAACCATTTAGCTGCATATCAGAATTTTCTAGAAAATTATTTCTATTAACATTTTACAGGTTACAATCTATAATTTTTCAAATATTTACTTCTACTTTTATATATTTTTGTAATTAAAATTAAAAAAAAAAAATATGTATTGTATCCATGTTATGTATGCATAAAAATTCTAACAAAAATAAATTTCTAGAATCGTCAAATGAATGCATCTAAACTTTTAAACTTTTATCTTGTATTTTTATGTTTCGAATCTGATAAAGATTTGCTTGGAAATATAGGGTGTGCGTAAAAAAGATATACCTATAAAATAAAGAATGTAACGTCGTCATTTGGTATTAATAGACCATTCCAGTACTCCCTTTATATCTTTTTATTTAGATGACCATTACAGAAGCCATAGACAAAAAATTATACGAAGAATACAAAAATTAATATTATAAAATCCGAGAAAAACATTTAACTAAAAGACTATGATCATTAGCAGCTACATATTTTCATAATCACTTTTCTTTGGTCACTTCGCTCCCCGCCACAAGGAGAGTCCCAGCCTGTACTCTTTCTCAATTAGTGCAGTCTACCAGATGGTACTATTGTTACAGTAATCTCAAATTTTATGTTCGGAAAAAACGCTGAAATGCAGGGTAAGTAACCGTAAAAAAATATTTGCTTCCCATACACGAAACATTTGCCTCTGTCTCACAAGTTGGATAATAGCTTATGAAACAATGATACTCATCCAAATATAAATTTCTTCGCGAGTCATATGTGTATTTTTTTAAAACTATTTCTGTGATCACATTATAATATTTGAGTATGAATTGTTATCTGAACAAAAGTTCTGCTACTTTCACATAAGAAGTACATCAAAATGTTTTCGTCTCTTTACAATGAGCCTCAACGGACATTTTGGCAATTAATATGCATCTGAAATAAATAAGACTTATATCCGTATTTCTTCAAAATGTATGCAAATTATATGACATCAACATTTACAAATTATTCTAACCATCTTTGAAATCAGCTTATTCCCTATTTCTAGGAATTATATTATATATTCATCCCATTACAGTTGTGAGTTTCTGACGCATTTTGTGTATTTAATCTCAAATTTCAAAACAATGATTACTTTAAAACTTTAAAAGACTCTAATTCATGGAGTTTTCAAGAATCATAAATCTAATTTAAAATGAGTATTAAGTTTCTGTGGCACATTAAATTTAGATACATTTTACACCTTTTCAATATAATGCTTTTGAAAATTTTTACTCTCGAAACAAACCTTCTTAAACGCCTTTTGTTATTAGAAAATATTTAATTTAAATGGAATGCAATATTAGAAACATTCTATTATCTAAAAAGTTTGTAAGATTTTACAGTTTAAAATGCATAATGTTAACACACATATTTTCTATTAAGCTTTAATAGCTGCTCTTGAGATCGTATTAAAAGCAATTTATTTTAAGGAAATATGATAATTCTTTTTCTTTAAGAAAGGCTTCTTTTTCTATAAATCGACAGTTCTCTAACTTTAGAATCGCAAATTCCAACAATTGTGCTATATCACTATTCGGGTACATCTATTGGCACATTTTATACTGAAGTACATAAAACGTAATGTACATGTATTTTGTTGTATACAGTAGATTTTATGTTATCACTAGTGTAAATGCCCGTCCTAGGACGGTGGGTAAAAACTGTGTTTTTCACTTAAAATTTGAAAAACTGATAAAAAATAATTGACAATATGGAAGAATTTACATGAGCAAAGTTCGGCTAGTTTATGTTCTAATAAACACACAATTATCATTTACAATATTTCCGGGTAAACCAGGTTTTTCGGCTAATATACTATAACAAAATTAAGATTTCTTAATAAAACAAAACTTTAACAAATATGCAATAAAACTGCGTGATTAAAACAGTCTGCTGCAACTATTGAAATAATACTACTTTTTTAACAACACTTTGAAATTGTATTTTTATCGTTTACCCCCCTCCCTCCACATTTTTTTTATATATGTATATTGATTAATAAATAGGCATTTCGGGTTGAACCCCATCCGAAAGAACGAAGGGTTAAATTAAAGTGTTAAGGTGTTTTTCACGCTTATTGTTGTTTTTCTTCTGTTTACCCGCGGCTGACGTCACGCAGCAGGGGTAGGACAGCATCAAGTGATGTCATTTATTTCATCTCCTTTAATCTTCATAGCTTCCATGGTTTAATTTTTTTTTCAATGAATCACAAAAGGAATGACTCCCAACCACAGCTTCTTATTTACGTTTTACACACGGAGTGCGTTACGTTTGTTTTCTGAAATGGCTGCGTAAACCATTGAAATTTTGTTAGTTTTGAATCTTTTATAGAAAAGTATTTTGAACAGAAGGGATTTCAAGTTGAAAAGATTTGTATTTAGGCAGTTTTCTCTACACATCTCAAATCAAAAGTAAGCCTAACGTGGCTCCATCTTATCGGAGACTGGTAAGATTGATGGGTTCGCCCCGGATGCGTTACACTACCTTTTATTACATAGAGATTATAACAATACTTGCTTCCCATATCTGAAACTGTTGCAGAAGTTGCATAATAGCTTATGAAGCAATGATACTCAACCAAATATAAACTCCTTCGTGAGTCATATAACTATTTTTAAAAAGCTTCTATGACTTTTGATGGAAAAACAATTTCGTTCGTCATACTATAATATTTGAATGCGATCTCTTATCTGAACAAAACATCTGCTACTTTTATATAAGAAGTACAACAAAATGTTTGCATCTCTTTACAATGAGCCTCAACGGACGTTTTGGCAATTAACATGTATCTGAAATAAATTATAAACTCCTATGTGAGTCACATATCTATATTTAAAATACTTGAATGATCTTTTCTTGGAAAAACAATTTCGGCCATCACACTATAATATTTGAGTGCAACCTGTTATCTGACAAAATATCTGCTACTTTGATATAAGAACTACAACAAAATGTTTGCGTCTCTTTACAATGAGCCTCAACGGACGTTTTGGCAATTAGTATGTATCTGAAATAAATTATAAACTCCTTCGTCAGTGATGTATCTCTTTTTAAAAGCTTGAATGATCTTCGCTTGGAAAAACAATTTCGGTCATCACACTATAATATTTGAGTGTGAACTCTTATCTGAACAAAGCATCTGCTACTTTGATAACAAAATGTTTGCGTCTCTGTACAATGAGCCTCAACGGACATTTTGACAATTAATAAATTGTAATAAATAAATAAATTGTAAATTCCTTCACGAGTCATGTATATATTTTTAAAAAGCTTGAATGATCTTTGCTCGGAAAAACAATTTTAGTCATAACACTATAATATTTGAATGCGAACTCTTATCTGAACAGAACATCTGCTACTTTGATATAAGAAGTACAACAAAATGTTTGCCCCTCTTTACAATGAGCCTCAACGTACGTTTTGAAAATTAATATGTATCTGAAATAAATAAGATTTGTATCCGTATTCCTTTAAAATGTATGCAAATTTTACGACATCTAAAACCTTTTACAAGTTATTTTACACCATATTTGAAATCAGCTTGTTCTCTATTTCTAGGAATTATATATTCATCTTTATTACAGTTGTGAGTTTCTGTAGCATTTTGTACGTTTAAACCTTTCAAAACAATGTTTACTTTTAAAATTTAAGTACCCCATTTAATGGAGTTTTCAAGAATCAAAAATATAATTTAAAATGCGAATTATGTTTCTGTGGCACTTTAAATTTAGATACATTTCTCACCTTTTAATATGATACTTTAGAAAAATGTTATTCTCCAAACAAACGTTCTTAATAGCTTTTTGCTAGTAGTAAATATTTAATTTATCTGGAATGCAATATTAGGAAAATTCTGTTATCTAGAAAGTTTGTAAGATTTTGCAGTTTAAAATGCATAATGTAAGATACATATTTTCTATTACGTTTTAATATCTACACTTGAGAATTTGTTAAATGTAAAATCTTTTAATCAATCATACTAATTCAATCTCTACAGATATATGATTAGTATGGGGAGAAACAAAAACGAAAAAAATACTGTTTGATACTCTTTTTTTATAATGAAGCAACAACGAGTTAAATACAGATTATTTCACATATATTACTGCACAAAATATTAGTATACAAAATATTTAGTATAAAAATGTTATAATTACAATGTTAGTATATAAAATAACATTTCACATTGTAAAAAAAAATCTTGATACATTTTTTTTAGTATTATTATTTTTTTCAATTTTATGTAATTAAAAATAATGCTGTATTTGATACTTACAAAAATAAGGATATTTTTGTAATTATCTTCAATAAATATGCAATTTGCTCTAGTGTAAGGTGCTGCAGGACTGCGTACTTTCGCTGATTCATTCAATAACAATAAAAGAAGAAATTTAAGGTATTATATTATACTTTATTTATAATCTTACATTATTATGCTAAAAATTGCATTCATCAACTTACAAGAAACACTTTCGATATTATGTGCAAAAAGCTTATTCTCTTATATGCACACTATTCTACAACCATTGAGTGCGCAGTCAAGTGTGAAGAGTGCGCAATATAAAAAAAAGCGTTTCTCTTACAACCGTCATATTTGTAGTGGCGACGACTTGAATAATATGTGCACACTTTGTTCCACCAGTCTCTGCTAGAAATGCACTCAATTCAATCCTTTACAATTGGTTATCTATACATTTCTAAGCAGCTTGGACATATCCACATTTTTTTCTTTCACTTTTTTTAATAAAGGTTTTTGGCGTTTTTCCGCAGCGTCATCTTCAAGCTGCCTTTTGTGTGGTGGCATGCTTAAAATTTTTGCTTCTCTAATTATCGCAGCAGAGATGATTATAGATACCGTGACAACTCTTTTAATTTGACGTAAGATGGAGTCGTTGAAGACGAAGCTATATCATGAGAAACCGAAGTTGGGTTTATTTTACATTGAGCGAGTCTTCCCTTTACATAGCTTTTCTGTCTTTTCTTAAATATCATCTTCTATTGAAATCAATTATATGCGGTTCAACTGACATGTATGGTTCAACAAGTTTAGATTCCAGTGACACTGCTTGCCGAAAAGTCAATATATAAAATAAGGTACTTTTCGAAAGGCTATAAGACCGTTATTTAAATCCTACTTTAGCAACGGTAGCAGTTTTTCCAAAAGCAGGTGACTACTGTTCCACATTTTACGTTTCCACATTTACAATACGTACTCTTGCATTATCTTCGCTAAACATCTTTGAAACATCAGTAATGCCATCTATTGATAAACAAATCCAAATAATTCAGGTGACAGAGATGCCAATAATAACCTAATCCATAAAAACCAAAAAAAGTAAAATAGCTTTGTAGTCTTTATTGTGAACCTGTTTTCAAAAACCATAAGTATTATAATGAGAAGTCCAAAATTACATTTTTTCTTCTAAATCTTTAAAACGTTCACCAATATTCGCTGTTTGGTTTTCACCATAAGCTTATTATGTCATTGCATCGTTTACAAGTGCACCTAAATGAAAAACTCTGTTTTGGGATTAGATAATCGTTCTGTGTACTCTTGTACCCTACGCACTGTTGCGACATATTACTCTACTAAGAATGTAGGGACCTTAAATTAACCCAAACTTTAATAAAATAATCTAAACTTTAAATAATCTAAAACTTAAAATAAAGCTCTTCCATTCAGATACTCATTCAAACTATGACTACAAAGATTTCTTTATAAACTTCTAAGTTATTTTTTTTAAATAACTGTTAAATTTGAGGAAGAGTTCTGATATACAAACCAACATTTCATTACCCTCACAAAATAATATAAAATAAAGGAATCAGCATCTCTCTATTCTAAAAAAAAGTAACTTACGCTGTCACCGCCGTCGCCGGTTTTGATTTTTTTGTGACCGGAGGTCTTTCTCCGTTAATATTAAGAAACATATTGCATACAAAAATATGAAAATCGGCGGTATTATAAAGAAATGTTTGCGAAACACGCTGATGTAGACAGTTTTTAAATCGAAGAATTATTTTAAGAGATATTTATAGCTAAATTTGTACAAAATCGTTCTATTAAAAACGTTTTATAGGAGCGAAAACTATACACCCGAATTTAATCATTTTTAGATCATTTTATATGTTAGAATTTCCAGTTGTGCAGAATGAATTTATTTTTTTAATTTGACTCATTTTTTGAGGCTTTATTTCTATTTTAAATTCAAATTGTCAGCATTTCGAGAGATAATTTTTACTTATTTTAGAAAATTGTACTAATTTAACCTGTTGCCAACTGTATAAACTGCGCAAAAAATAATGTTTGCTTCAAATAAAAAATTTATTTACACGTGACTATTATAAAGTGAAAAAACCTTTCAAATTAGGATTAAATAACTACGTATAAAAAGCAGGAACATATTGAAAATTACTTCATAAAAACTATATTTACACGTGCATTTTAACAGAGAAAAGATATTGTAAAATAACAAATTCATTAAAATGCGTTAGAAGTCTTAAATAGGAGAAATTACGTCACATTTACGTCACACTACACTTATTACGTAAAATGAACAAAAAATAATATTGCAAAACAGTTTAAATTAAAAAAAATCGTTTGGTGAAAATTACGTCAGATTAAAAACGATACATTTAAAATGTCTTATTTAAAAGAACTTTCTTTTCGCTTTGTTAAAAAATACCGGGAGACAAAGACTCTGTTTACTTAATTCATTTTATATTAGCTTATTTTGAAATGTTTAACTGATTTTATTTAATCAAAGACGAAAACAGCCATTGTATATTTTAACAGTAGCTGATTTTTTCTTAAAATTCTCCAATCAAAGAGAAATGAATAGAAACCCGTTTATAGGGAGATCGCCACTGTTTTTTAAATTATAATTCAATCTTCCGAAATCGTTTTAAAGTCGAACAAATTAGCGTGTGTTTAGAAACTGCGGTATCTGAAGGGGGTGGGCGAGCGTAGCTCGTAGGGGTCCGAGCCCCCTAGTTTTTAAAATATAACCAAAATATTTGAACACTGAAAATTTTTCGTAGATGGTTGACATTGAAAATCATGCATTTCAGATAAATATTCTTGATGTATGCGTTGTATTATCCTTAATATCAGTACTTATATCTTTTAATCGATGAATTAATTTATATGGAAATCTTTTGGTTACGTAATTACACAATGACACTTTCGAGGGATGAAGACAAACCGTCATAAAGTATTTTAAATGATCACACACACAAAAATGTTTTGATAAACTAAATTTACAGAATTTCAAATAAAACAATAAAACGCATTTTATTTTGGCTCAAAACTGATTCTAAAATATACATAATGTAAAACTTTAATTAAACATGCAAGTAGAGCACTTATTTGATATCAAATGCATTATATAAATGATTGTAAAGGGGGAAAAAACGAACAATATTAATTTATTTCTGAATTTATATCATGACCATCATGTTGGTATTTTTTAAAACTTTAAATCTAATAAGATATATTTGAAAAATTCATAATAATATGAAATAAACAAGACTGCACGAAATAATTCGTGTTCATTTCCGTTGATTCACGGAAATTACTCATTAGAATTTTCAACCGTGTTATGTGCTTTCTAACTCAACTAAACGTTTAAAGACTATGTAGTATACTTAGAAGTATGTCGATCATATACAGGGCTGACCTAATAAATTTGAATATTTTTTGACTCTTAATGGTAGTTGCTAAAACTGACTTTTCAGATGTGTAATGCGTTTTCCTAAATAGCTTAATTAGCATCATATTTTACGTTATTAAACTATGAAGTTTTGTTACATTATTCTGAATGTGTTGGAAAAAGTTTCGTAACGCATGCTTTTTGTTTATGTTTGAAAAAAAATTTTAAGCAAGGTTGTTAAGATATGTTTCCTGTTATTCATCTTCTATTTGTTTTGGACCAAAATAAACAAATAACTAGAAAACAGGAATTCTGCTTTTTCAGAAATTAATATCGCCCACGATGAAAAGAAAAAAATATATATAGATAGATAATGCAAATCATAATTCAGTTGGAAGATATAAAACACACTCTTTTATTTTATATAAAATGAGATCATTCGTATCCGCTGAAGAATCCATATTTACGATCGGGTATTAAACAACATCTACTGAAAAAAATGCATATAACATCACTATCGCAGAAAAATACACAAATCTAGTAAAACAGCAATGTCGTCATGCAAAAAACTAGACAAGAAAAGGATCTAATGATTCATGTGTTTGTAATACTAATATGGATACATAAAATTAAATATAGTTTAAAATAGCTGCACGTTTTATCAGAAATCGTGAATTTATATTTTTTTAACACAGTACATATTTTAATTAAATTTTATTCAGTTGTTATGGGAAACGGACAACCAACAGATATAATAAACTAAAGAAAAATTGCTTTAGTTTTTGCATGTAATATGAAAAACAAATATGCAGGTAAGGACGACAGGGAGGCAGGCGACGGTGACTAGTATTGCAAAATATTAGCGCACCGGTAGCTTCTTTTCTTTCTTTATTTATTTACTTTGTTAGAACTCAAGTCTTGATTATAGATATTATAAAGAGAGGTCTTTCCTTTCCAATCACATATGAATACTACTTCCTCTTTTGTGTTATAAGTTGTCATAAAATTTCCAATAATAACCCCTTTTTTCCAACTATTTTTCATTTACTTTCTTCAGAAATGGAGTTCTACAGTTGCCCCCCCCCCCACCCCCTCTAAAAAAAGCGTTAAAAACTGTAAAAAAATTAATATCTCAAAAGTAAATTGAGATGCAGTTTTGAAACAAATTGCATTTAAAAGTATCTTTCTCCCCTATACGACGGTATAAAAATTGATAATATGCGATGCTTAGAAGTTAAAAAAATTGCAATAGAGATTATTAGTATTTAACAGTTCAATGATACATCTGCCTTTTTTTTTACGGCTCGCTTCTGTAACGGAACTTTATTTTTTAGAGACGACATTTTAATTGCTGGTCGAAAGAAACAACATATCGGGATCTTATAATAATGACTCTTTAGAGATTAAATGAAAACAAACACAATATAATAAATATGGGCATTAACAGTATGGCTATTTCGTACTTTCAAGATGCTGATACAAACTAGAATTATTTAACTATGTCATGCATTAGTGTTTCATGCAAATTTTCTTTAAATTTCCGTTCTTTTCCGAATTCTTTTTTCAATATCAGTCAATATGAAATATAAGACTGTTAAAACATTTT
Organism: Maratus speciosus; assembly: GCA_963932465.1. Lineage (NCBI taxonomy): Eukaryota > Metazoa > Arthropoda > Arachnida > Araneae > Salticidae > Maratus > Maratus speciosus. The sequence goes on from OZ010789.1 coordinate 438,432,965, forward strand.
AAATACAAGTTTTTTTCTTATTTTTTCAGAAGAAAATAACTTAAAAAAAATTATTATAACAATAAAAGAAAAATACAACAGCAAATTTCAAATAATATTTGGTTCTATTAGGCATTGAAATATTAGAAAAATTATTAACTATATTTATTTCTACTTTTTTAAAAATAAAATAACCAAATTATTTTCCCTCATTTAACTGATTCTGTGTAAAAGTAATGTTTTTATCTTTTAAAAATTTTAACAAAATCTGGCTCATATTTACTTTTAAATAACTGTTCTTAACAGAAATGATTTAGATATTTACTTCCTGTAGAGCAAATAATCAAATCAATAGAAGTTGATGTATCTGATTAATTCAATATACTTAGTGATTTATCTTAAAATTTTATTTAAATAATTAAAGATAATAAATGAATAAAAACATGTGAAATCTTTACGCTGTTTACAAATTAACCATTTTTATTTGAGACATGAAAATTGGAAAATTAAACAATATTTTTCATGAATAATAAAATGAACATTTCACTATAGTGGATAATTGATTGGTAAGCTCCAAGAAGTAAATTATTTTAAAAATAGAGCAAAGGATGAAATTTTGTAATTTCTTAAAAATAATGCATGGCATTTATACTTGAAATGTTTCAAAGTTTTACAGGTTGCTTCAGTTTTAAGTTTAAATTATCAAAATAACTTAAATTTTCTTTATATTTATCATCCTATTTCATTCACATACTCTATTTCCTTTCGTTAATTGCTATTTTTTCCGTTGCTGTTGTTGAATTGTCGTTATTTCTTTTTCTGCCAATTTTATATGAATAATTATTTGTTGATTTGATTTTGTTTTAATTGCTATGATGAGAGTTACTTTTTATTAACGTACTGACCGAAAATTATAAGCAAAACTTATGAAATATCTAAAACGCGTCTTTCTGTTTACAAGCACAGATTTATAACTACATTTTAAAAAACGTGTGTAACGTGACTCCATAAATTTGGTGGAGGACTTTCTGCCTCGATTTTATTGAGTTGTTTAACTGTTAAAACTGGTGTTACGTTAAACTAATGTGTAATATTATCCAGTTATATCAGTTTGAATTATATCATTATATACGTTAAACTACATCACTAATTTACTAAGAGTGACGTTACATAAATTGTTTACAGCACACATTTTCTAAAATATCAAAACGAATTTTTTATATTTCTTTACTTAACGACCAGTTAGTTAATAGAGTTAAGGTAATTTATCATAAAAGCTTTATAGTTAAATACATTATATTATAATAATTGATTTCTTCGTAAAAATGTTTTTATCTTTTTAAATTTCTAAACAATTCGAGACCTTTTGAATTATCATTCTTTGAGTTTAAATTAATAGATTAGTATTTTTTTAGCACTGCTTATTGTATATTTATATACGCTGAATGATTTACCATTAAAATGTTTTATACTCTGTTAAATATGTATTAAAGAACAACTATGACAATAAAATATTACGGAGTAATCAATCATTAGACTCATTTAGTCGTTAATTTTTTAGACATAAAAGAAATATTTTAGAAAAATAAGTTTAAAAATGTAATAACAATTTATAACATATGTATCAAGCAGTTTTTGATTAACGAAAAAAAAATGGTTTTCAATTATCTGCAACTAGTTGGGAAGCTGTAAAACACAAAACTTTAAATTAAAAAAAAATAGCAACAAAAGGTAATTTTGTGGTTTCTCATCAAAGATATTTTACATGAAAATGCTCTTTAATCCGACGAAGCTTTTCAGATTTCATGTTGTATTTCGAAATTAATTTACAACTTACAAATAACACTGGACAACAGTGTTTTTGTCCTAGAACTAAAATTAGTTGATTCTAGATCGGTTTTTGGCGCTGATTCCGAATATGCTTTCCGTTTATCTCTAGATAGTCCAGGTTTTGAGAAATTTGCATATTTAAATTTATGCAAATTTAAGATTTTTTGTGCTATTTTATGCAAATTTAGATACAATATATGTCACATCTAATTACGTTTTCTAGATAATGACTACTTAACTATTTGCATCAGTTAAATGTCACGATTTGCATATTCTTAACATTTATTTATCAGTTATTAAAACTAATTTGCATATTTGTCAATGGCGTAATGTGTACATCATTATCAACTTTAAAATAGTTGCCACAGAATTGACATAATGTTTTTCTAGACTAGATTTTTATTATGATGTCAAATCTGTAGTCTGTTTTCTTATGTCATGTCTAATTTTTGAGTAAGATGAATTTCTACTTTTGCAGGGCATAAACACTGTTTTGATATATGATTGCTTTTTAGGGGTGTGTAATTCATTGACAAGAAGGTGAACAAGGTCAGATTCATATCAGAAACATAAACAAAAATTGATATAATCGAAAAAAAAATAAGTATTATAATCTATCCTAACTAGTTGAAGTTTATCAAACAAAGTATCATAAAAAGCTATTTCTGGCTTTTTTGACCAAAAACTAAAATTTCACTTTTTTCAAAAACTAGACGTGATAGAAGAAAACAGATACAAGATTTGAAATCAGCTCAAAAAACTGGTTTAGAAACATATTAGAGTACTCGTGCGGCAGAAATATTTGAACGTTAAGAAACATTATTAGAAAAGCATGAAAAATATGCAAATTAGGTACAATATTTCACAGTCACATGTCAGTATAATCTCAGAAACAACGTTTTTGTGAAGTAAATTAGGTACTAATCATATCATAAAACAAAAAACCCTGTCTGATATTGCTTTATACCTTAAATTTGCAAATAATTGTATAAAATTTACTAAATTTGCATAAATTGAAATATGCAAATATCTCTCAAACTTGATGTGCTGGAGTAAATCTAAAACTAGATTCGGAACCAGCACAAAAAAACCGCATAAAAAACAACTAATTTCTGTTTTAGGACAGAGCAAAAGTTCAAACTTGTTGACCAGTGTAATTTTAGGTAGATTTCGTAAGAAATACTACCTATTGCAGTCGTTACCATGGTGCGACTTTTGAAAAATTCCTTCATAACTTTTCATTATATGACCCCAGGAACCCAAAACAACCCCCACCTAAAAAGTTTATATATATATATATATATATGTATGTATATACTAAATTTTGTCCGCGCGATAAAAGTCGCAATTATGCACGGATCGCCTTTAAACTCGGCAACAACTTTGCTATGGCTAATATCTCGGCGGGGACTGAAAATGGGCGAAATCGGCCCAAGGAAATGGAAAAGGGGAGGGTTCAAAATTTTGAATACTGTCTTAACATGATTCTCATAAAACCAGCTCTTACACAACAATGAGAGGAAAAAATAAACATTTTTCGTAGTAGCAGTTGCCAACAATAAAAAAACAATAATATTCTCACCACAACAATTACTTTTCTATTGCAAAATTTTCACGTGAAAAGTTAAATAAATAGTTTGACAAATTGAATATTACGTCATAAGTTTTCTAGAGCAAGATTTCCTCATGAAAATTCAAAATAAAATAAATAGTTTGACGAATTAAAAAAATATGTATATTGCGTCATATTGGAAATATAATGGATCTCAGCAGGTGAATATGTAAAGTCATGTCAGTTCGAAGAAACGTATTAAAACATGATAAAACCCGACTATGGACATATTAACATATTTTAACACTTTAATGTTCTCTGAATTTTTTGCATCCATTTTTAAACCCATTCCATATACATACGTGTGTGTATTCCTGTATGTTATAATTTTCACAAAAAGTTTAGCTACCCACAGCTCATTCTTAGAGAAGAAACTGGGTTTATCTCTAATCTTGATTTAAGTTTTGTTGATGAATTTAGTACTTAACATCGAAATCTACATCCACCTGTAGGCCGAGTTGGAAGGGATTTTTTACTTTTTAAGCAAATTACTATTTTTTGAATATTAATTATTGTTTATTATTTTATTCATAATTTATCAAATTCATTGATTTGAATTTAATTCAGTGAATGTTAAATAGCAGATTTTGTTTTGTTGAAAAATTCTCAGGTTTTTCTTCTTATGTGAATTTTATATGAATAATTATAGGTGCATTATTATCTGGTTTTTAAATCGAATTATGAGAATTAATTTGACGTAACTTATAAAGTATATTAAAACCCAACTTTTCTGTACATTAAAACATCACTCTACGGAATACCACAATATATTTTGATATTTCATTTCTTATTTTCTAAATATACATATTATTTCAACAAATTTAAACTAAATTATGTTTTCTAAAGTATTAAAATGTTACAAAACTTTGGTTAAATTTATTTGTGGTATTCAATTATATAATTAAATATTCATATTTTATTATAATTAATTAACCAATTTCTCTGCAAAAAAAAAAAAATATATATATATAGAATTTAACATGTTTTATAATCATTAAGCTGATATTTATATTGAAAACGTTATAATTTATTTATTTATTGTAGTGTAAATAATTAAATCGGTAGAGTGTTATTTCATTACTTATTGATGTCTTAGACATAATGATTTTACAATGATTATTTTATGTAATAATCAAAATATAAATTAGGAAATTAAACGTGGTAAAAACATACTAATACATTAGTCTCTTTAAAAAATATTTTATCTCTTTAATCTTTTATTTAGAAGATACAAAAGGGTGAGTCTAGAAAAAGACAAATGGATCAAACTTTTTTTTAAATGAAAAAGCGGCTTTTGATAAAAGTAATCCGTTGGAAAGTCCCGGAAACATTTTTAAGTACAGCAACTAAAGAAATTTTCTGTTTTCTTAACAATGATACACCGCAGCAAGTATTTCTTTATTATGTCAAAGCTTTCAAACTTTTACAGGTTGTTTCAGTGTTAATGTTGAAATAACAAAATAAGACACTTTTAATGAAAAATAATTATCATTCTTCTTCAGATCTTTCATTTTTAATAAATGTTAACTTTTTGTTGTTAACTTTTTTGTTGTTGAATTCCCTGATTTTCCTATTAATATGAATTTTATATGACTAATTATATATTAATTATTTTTCCTTTCAAATTTCGATGATGAAAGTCAGTTTTAGTTAACGCGCTGGTCCAAAATAAAACTAAAAATACATGAAATATATTAAGTATATATTTTTTGTAGCGTTAAAACATAATTTTATGAATTATCTGAAAAATATTCTTATAATTTTTTTATTAATTTACAACATACTTATTATGCAATAATTGTTGATAGGATTTAGCTTTAGAGTTAAATAGTCAGATTATATTACAAATAATTAAATAATTTATATGTAAATACGTTTTAAGTTTTAAAATATATCAAGAACTCGAAGCCGTTTTTAATTAATATTAGTACTTTAATATAAATTTAGTACTTCAAATCGTACTTAATTAAATTTGTAGTGTATTGTATACTGCGTAGTGATTTACTAGCGAAAACGTAAATATTTATCATTAAATGATTTTATGCTCAGTTGAGATATCATTTCATAAAAAATAAATAAATAAATAAATAAATAAATAAATAAATAAAATAAACATATCAAAGATTTTATTGTGTAATCAATCATTGATTGATTAAAAAAGTAACAGTTTATTTTTTATATATAAAAGAGGGCTTTTAAAAATTGAAAAGCGGACCATATTGTTTTTTATCAATGAAAAAAAAATATATTTCAATACATTGCGTAATTGGTTGAAAAATTGAAGAAAAAAAAAGAATGCCTCAAAGGATAAAATTTTGTGGTTTTTGTAAGAAGAACCAATGACGCGAATATGTTCTTCAATCCGTCAAAGATGTCAAATTTCAAGGGAATGTTCTGTATCTAAAAAAAATTTGCTCTTTTTATGAAGACTAATAATTGTCTTTGCTTCACATCATTCATTTCTCTTTAATGAATGGTGAAACATTTTTTCGGTATTTTTTATTATTGAGAATTTTATTTGAATAATTATGGGCGCCTGGATTCGTCTTATTAAGTTTGAATGGTTAGTGTCAATTTTTATTAATGCACCGAAAACATCCTCATTGATAAAATGTATAGGTATTAAGAACCATTTTTTATTAAAAATGTTTATCTGCAGTTTTGTTGACAAGTTTATTTTATTAATCATTTGAAAAAATGGTTATTGTTCTCTGTCAGAGTAGGAAATCAAAAACATATCTGAAGCGTTTTATTGGTTGAATCTGCATTTTATTCGTTTTCTGATTGGTCTATACCAGTGGTTCCCAAACTTTTTGACTGGCGGAGCCCTTTTTAGAATAAATTTCTATGGCGGAGCCCCTGAAGTCTACCGTACCCTATGTTACAAGGTAACGATTTTCAGGTGCATTACTACTAAGCACAGGAAGAGGGAATGAATAGTAATCTAAACAATTGTGCATTGTTCCAGAAATAAAATTATATTTTCAAACTGTTACTGTAATACTGAATTTATTTTCAATTATCATCAATACAGATGGAATTGTCAAAATTAAAAAAAACCTCGAAAACTCAAGATATTGTAGCATTACAATACATTTTACATTATTAGAGTGACGAACAATAACGCATAAACGCTTAATGTGATTGAATTGTTTTGCACAAATGTCTGAATTCAGGTCCAGATGATAGTAATTGCAGGCGAATGTTTAGTTCTCCATTTAAAAAACTCCTGTATTTCGATTTGGTTTTCTGAAGATCTTTAACACTACTACATGTACTAGGAATTATACTCAAGTTTTATAAAAATATTTCAGAACAATAATTTTTATTTAAAACTATTTAACTCTTTTATTTAAGTATGAATTGAATATTTCCAACTAAGCCAAAAAATGGCCAGTCCGGGAATCCAGATCTTTGGCTTACAGGGCCAATGCTCTACCGTTTAAGCTAACTGGGCCAACAACTGGGTGAGCATATTTCGCTCAGATAACACTATCGGTAATAACATCTGGTCTGCAATGTAGGCAGCTCAACAGAACCGCAGGTGAAGGAGCTCCATATAAACGATGGGTACATAGATAAACTATTATTTTAACACAATCAAACTAATTGGTAACGTTATCATATGAATTGAACATTTCCAACTGAGCGAAAAAATGCCCAGGGCGGGAATCGAAGTCAGATCCTTGGCTTACAGGGCCAATGCTCTACCGTTTAAGCTAAGTGGGCCGACAACCGGTGAGCATATTTCTCAAGGATAACATTATTGGTAATAACATCTGATCTGTTATGTCATATCATAACATTAGGCCTCTAAGCCAAGGATCTGGGTTCTGTTTACGCCCTAGGCATTTTTTCGCTCAGTTGGAAATATTCAGATCATATGATAACTTTACCAATCAGTTTGATTGTGTTAAACTAATAGTTTATCTACGTACCCATCGTTTATATGGAGCTCCTTTACCTGCGGTTTACTCTGTTGAGCTGTCTACATGACAGACCAGATGTTATTACCAATAAGATTATCTGAGCGAAATATGCTCATCGGTTGTCGGGCCAGTTAGCTTAAACGGTAGTCCATTGGCCCTGTAAGTCAAGGATTTGGATTCGACTCCCAGCCCGGGCATTTTTTCGCTCAGTTGGAAAAATTCAGTTCATATAATAACTTTACCAATCAGTTTGATTGTGTTAAAATAGTAGTTTTTCTTTTCTTTAACTTTTTTCTGTTTGATTTATGTTTAGATATTTTATGAAAATTTTCTGGTTCAAATCGAAATATTTTCATTTAGTACCACCAAATAACCAGTTGTTGTAGGTATATTTAGTGTAATTTGCTATGAGATGTCAAATGAACGAGGACCTCAGTGTTTCACTGGGTTTAAGCTGGATGTTTTATATATAACGCTGAACACAATAAGAGTCGTCCAAAGTCTTTTCGATTCAGCTATTGAAAAGTATTGTTTGAAAGAGTTTTTCAAAGCTGTAGGATGCCCCTGGATATTTATTTTTATGCTTTTGTTATCTGATGTTGTTTGCATTCCTTTTTAACAAGAGGGACGTAATCGATATCATCGTTTGACTCAGAATCCGACCAATACACGTTTCCCCTTAAAAGGAGACAAGTTTGGTAAATGAATCGGAAATTGTGAGAGATTTTCATTACATTGATAGATACATTTACTTCATTTTGCTAAACATATCAAAAAAATATGCAATTAGAATTCACAATCTTCATTAGTTAAAAGTTTTTCCAGTTTAGAGTCATGGTTCTTCTAATATCACCTCTGCAGTTGCAATAAACGTGTATGCTCTTCATAGACAATACCATCTTACTTCGCTATGCAGTAGGAGGGGCGGATGCCGGCATTCAATAATTCAATAACTTCATACGTAAGCTTAAAAAGTTTGCATTTAAGAGTTCGTGATTTTATAAAGTTTTTTATTTTAATGGCAGCATTTAAACTTTTCATAAGTTCAGAAGACATTTTCCCGGGGATAGCCTGTATTTGTAAAGAACACAATAGATGATACTACGGTGCTTTATCATCTTTAATTTTTGCAATGGCATTGTGATCCATAATTGCTTTCGCATCATCAGTGCATTCATGTTCATATGTGTTTTCCTATGTATTATCAAAGAATATTTCGTCCCTTAGTGCGTTGGTTTGTAGTGATCTACAAAAAATATGATTCTGATAGCCTTGTGAAACCTCTTTCAGACTAGCTTTAGTAAGGCGCTTAATTTTAACATTTAACTTATGTTACCGGTCTCTCAGACCGCGTCTTTTTTTAATTTTTATAGTTTAACTTGTAATTTTCAGTTTAACTACAAACACTACCGAATTTTTTTCAGTTTGGAACATTAGTACTATTACCAGGCACTTTTGAATAGGTGAATTTTAATTATAAAAGTCCTCTGCTAAAAGTTTAGTACAAAAACACCATCCTATGAGTTAATCGTGCCTTTCATTCATCTGTCGATAGAGCGGTCTCGTAGACCGCTTCCCACTAGTTATGGGATAATTTCTGTGACATCAGTTAAAGGTTAATCAAGTTAATGTTCACAAACACCGTAATAATAGAAAAGTCAAGTCAAGTTCCGGGTGCCCGTTTCAAAAAACTCAGTTAAGTCTCTTAACTTCCCTAGTCTGAACGGGATATTAGTATATGCAACTGAAAAATACTAACAAAACTGCTAATCCAGTGACGTCAGTAGATTTATTCATTTGTAGTGCAAATTTTGTACATCTGAAGAGGCTGTTAAATGTTCTTTTACGTCAAATTTATAGAGTTAATTTTAAAAAAATGATCTATTTAACAAGAAAATATTGACTCTGAATAAACAACTTTTTCATAAAGCAGATTCATTACAATCTCAATTTTACGAGGTTTATTAAGGGTCTTTGCAATTATATGATCTTTACAAACTCAAGCGACTCATTAAAATATCAGGTAAGCGGCATGGCGTCATAAGCGCCCACTTAACGAAGACGACGTGGTCTAACAAGGCAAACTTCTACCACTAGAACATTGTTTTTGTAGAAGTTAGTTGAAATTAATTGTAGAAGTATATCTTATTGCCTACTTCGCACCAGTGAAAGTCTGCACCTTCCAGGACATTTCATATTTGTTTTAACAAGTGTTGTGATATTTTCTGTTGAAGCATGCATACATTACTTTTCCCTTCATATTGAAAAACATCAGGCGGTTTATCTTTAAAATCAGACTACTTTCTTTCGGAATGATGACGTAGTTGAGCAAGAAACGTAGATTCATTGATTAACACTTCATCTCAAGTCACATTTAGAGAAGGAGTTGGGAAATTGAAATCTCCAAATTTTCCTTCAGAACACAATTTCTGGATTTCTTACAGTAAATATACGTTTGTTTTTCCATTTATCGCATTTTTTAATCGAAAAACATAAACATAGAGCGTAAACTAATATTGCACCGGAAATTTTAAAGAAAAAATTTACTTAATTAAAAGAGTTCAGATTGTTAAAGACAGTTATCATTAATGTATAAATACTTTTGCAACAAAAGAATCTGTTCCCATTTTCGAAAAAAAGAAAAGCCTTTGCATTAACCCATTAATGCCGAGTTTATTTTACACATTTTTAATACATCGGTACCAGTTGACACCAGTTTTCCCATATTGTAATTTTTAATTTATTTGATCTCTCAAAATTTGAGATTAAGTAATACGTAAATTTCCTTACTAAAATACTGGTCTTCATATTTAAAATTTTCGTATTTCTTAAATGGCAGATTTTTGTACCAGCCGGCGTTAATGAGTTAAATGTGTTGGTTTAGTTCAAATTTTCATTAATTTCCTAAAGCGCGGCTGAGCCCCTGGAAATTTTAAGCGGAGCCCCTAGGGCTCCGCGGAGCACACTTTGGGAACCTCTTGACTATACAGTAATCTGTATTTTACCTTTATTTTCAACAGAGATGGATACTTCTGCTGACACTATGACAAAAAAGTAATAAAAACTACAAAAAAAATTTAATAACTCCAAAACAAATTGAGATATAGCTTTCAAACAAATTGCATTTAAAAATACTTTTTTTTCTCTATACGACGGTGTAAAAAGTAATATTGTGTGATGTTTAGAAGTTTAAGAATGAAATTCCATTTAAAATTGGTCCAGGAATATTAATCTTTAATCCATGGCGTACGTAATGTATGACCAGGTCCGTAGAAGTTAAAAAAATTACAGTACCGTAAAATATAATCCATGACGTACGTAATGTATGATCAACTCCGTGCAATTTTTTATGTCTTAAATTTTAGTCTTTGAAAAAATCATTTACCAAATGGTCGTTGTAATTCGTTAAATTGCATTTTTTTTTCTTTTTTATTGTAGTTTTGGTATTGTTATATCCTGTAAAAACATAGTTATTTTACTAAATTCAAAATGCCGCAAATGATGAAATATTTTGGTTTATACGGGTTTATTACGAATGATATATTAAGTGATCATGTATTATAGTAATTTTTCAAAGCTTGCAAGATTTTATGGAGTATTTCAGTATTAATTTACAACTATCAAAAAAATTCAAAGGTACGCATAAGAGCTCATAAACCTTCATTTAATAATTTTAATAAATTTAATATTACATACCTGGATTAATTTTTCATTAAGGGGACCATGGACCTTTAGTTGAGCAAAAATCGCCCCTAAAATAGAAAATTAGTTTTGTGCATATGATTGTTCGCTATTCGCAAAAACCGCATGTAGATACGATTATTTTTCGCAAAGTTACAAGCGTTTGAATTTTGTAAAATAGCTATTTTTTTACCTTTTAATATACTTTAAATCTGCTTTTCTCAAAACTGATTTTTCAACGTTTTTAGATTTTTGAAATGCTCCAGACGTCGTAATTTTTTATCAAAATTCATGAAATTAATAAGGAAGAACACTCATGATGTTTACAAAAGCACTAAGCATGCATTTTGAAATTAGACTTCATTAAGATCATTAAATTTTGATTTTTAACATATTAAAGAGCAAAATTTTGATGAAAATCAATGTGAAATTAAAAAAAAAATCTAAAATATTGACTGTACAAAAGATTAAAAAATCGATGCTTAGATTTGTTTGTAATAGAGTTTTAAATTATTAAAATGCAAGAGTAAAGACATAACTCAAAAATTTTGACACCCAAAGCATTTTAGAATTTCATTTAAAATTTAAATTTTTTTAAATTTTAAATTATAATAAGATTGGAAATTTCCTTTAAGGTGTGTTATATACGTATGATGAAATGTATATATGCAAAAAAAAAAATGAATTATATTTCTATGATGAAAATTAAAAAAAAAATAACGTCCACCGTACCCTTAAACCAGATTAAACAGTTAAGTTTATGAGAATATGGTTCTGCATGTGTTACACTATTGATAAATTTAACAAGGGTACTATCAATGAAATGCCGGATAAAAAGTTCTTGTGTAATACAGTTCTTAGATTCGCACTCAAGAATGAATGTAAAATAAACATTTCCGTATCATCACATCTTACGACATAGAGATAGAAGGGAAAGTTTAGGATTCCTAGTGTATATTCTGAATTTTGACATTGAATGAATCACATATACTATATAGTATACTACATAATATTTTCTTTGATTTCTAAACGGGAATGAAAACATGCCTGATATGTGTTATGTGTCTTAAAAAGTCATGTTTAGATAAGGATTTGATTAGCATATTGATTTCGATGTGTGTCGTTGAACAATTTTGTAGATCTGTTATTCCTATCTCTTTTAAATTTCTGACCACTATAGTGAAGTAAAAAGGCATCTCTATTTTTTCTTCAGGTGCATTTTTACAATCAACGTTGAAATTTCTGGAAAATTCTGCACAACGATCACTAATGTCAGTTCGTTTTTACTTTCCTTTACTATTTCAAATCTCATGAATAAAATGTACAATTTATGTAAACTGCATATTTATAAGTTCATTCAAATGTGATATTTGAGTATCAAGTAAAAAATGTTTCTTATATTTTAGTTTTTTTGTGTGCGGGGGGGGGGGGGAGCGGTGGCAAAAAGATTGTGCGTGACTAATATTGTTCTGAAAAAAGACGCGACAACTGCCGTGTTAAACGGTGAATATCTCTTACAGTGTAAGGAATATTTTCGATAGTAGTGTTTCATAATCTAAACTTGTCGCAGGATTTAACTTTCTCGCTTACATACAAATGAAACCTGGAGAAACCTTTTTAAGTGTATTTAAAAATTAATCGTTTGTTCTCGAAGCGTATAAAATGGTTCAAAAAAAGGATAAAGTTAACCATATTTTTTCAATAATTAAAAAAAAAAATACTTTTAAATAGCGGGTAAACGTTTGGAAAAATCAAAAAGAACATTATTTAAAAAATGCAGCAAATGATGAAATTTTGTGCAATTTTTTTTTTTTTTCAGAACGATATATGATAAGAACATTCTGCTTAATCCGTCAAATCGTTGAGTAAGTAGCATTAATTAAAACTAACAAATATTATTCATTCTTTTATAAAGATCTGTTTACGTATTTTATTCAATGTTTTTATTCCAGGGCTCCCAAATGGTCCGCCAACTGAATACCAATAAATTTTAACAGAAAATTTTATGGTAGGTTTCCGCTAGAATTAACTTCGAAAGGTGATTCCGGGGCGGTTTTTAAGAAAAATCTAAAAAGAAAATTTTTTTTAAATAATATTGGTATTCAGTTGGCGGTCCATTTGGGTACCCTGTTATTCCTTCTCAGTAAACGTTAAAAAGTGCGATATATTTGATTTATCCTACGGTGTTTGGATTAAGAAGAATTTTGTATGAATATTGATAGATGAATGCATTATTTTTTTCTTTAAGATTTTAATACTGTAATTGAATTTTTATTAAATAAGTGGCAAAACACGTTTAGTCATGCTAAGGAAAGAAGTTAAAAACTAAGTTTTATGCTAAGTACTCTAATTTATACACCAAAACTTGATTTTTTGAAATATTAGAAACATTTTTTTGATTATAACTCCTATTATTGCTTACGTTATTTATTCGATTCAGATTTACAATTCGATAAATTAATCGTAATGATTTCTAAAAATCTCGAGGACATTTTGTATAGGAAATTATACTCGTTAGATAGTCGTTATTCCTTGTATTCTAAATGATTAAATGAATAGGGTGGTATAATATTACGTAATTATTTTTATCTAAACTTAATTATTTAACTTTGAATATATTTCTAGTATATTGAAAAAGTATTTAAAAAGTTAAATATGAAAATGACGTTATCGTGTAATCCATTATTAAGATTTTAAAAATTAACCATTTACTTTTGAGATATGGAAGAACACTTATGAAAAAAAAAAAATGAATATTTGTTTTTTCATTATTGAAAAAAAAAATGCTTTTCAATAATGAGTAATTAGGTTGAATCTAAAATAAAAAGCATGAAAAGTGGCTATTTAAGAAATTTTGTGGTTTCTTCACAAAGATAAATCACGAGAACATGTACCACGTCAAAACTTTCAAGATTTTAAGTGATGTTCCCGTAATTAAACAGAAATAACAAAAAAATAATCTTTATGAAGATTAATTATCGTCATTTTCTCAGATCCTTCACAACCCTTTGCTAGATGCTTAAAAATCTGAAATATCTTTTTTTATTATTATCAGGTATTTTTATTACTTTTAGTTTCATATTAATACTTGTAAGTCATTGTTTTTCATGAAAAATGTCGATGATGAGTGTTAATTTAAATTAATGAACTGGCTAAACGTTAAGAATAATATCGTTAAAATATGATAAGGACTGTTTATATGCACTAAAATTTTAAATTATCTCTAAATTTATTAATAAAGTTGTTTGTTTCTTAAAAAATACCTATTTGATAATTCAGTTGTAATATGGCAGTTTATTTTTATAAATACTTTCAAAGCTGTATTTAAAAAAAAAACTACACAAACTCGCTTATAATATATCATTCATTTCACAAGTCTCCATTAAACAGAGTTGCTAGTTGATCGGGATTTTTTTTTTCAGATTACTTCATTGGCAATGCTTTTATGAAATAGCAATAGACACCTTATTTAATGACACGCAATAATGAGAATAGTATGTTTTCAAAAATTGTGGTAGTAATCAATCTCATGAAATAAGGTGAATATAGTTGACTGTCATTTTTACGAACTCGCAGGAACTTCAAAAAATGTTCTTTAAATCGTGGATTTGTAACATAGAAAGACACCGAAAATTATTTAGACTATGCATTGTAACGTTTCCGAGACAGTTTAGAGATGCTATGCAGTGCTTTGAAACATATTAGGATTTTCTTTTTCATTATTTAACACTAAAGAACTGCTAAGCAGGTAAAAAATATAAAATATTTTTTGAACGTATATACCTTTCTTAATTATCAAAATAATCTATTTCGGTGTTCGGGTTACTTCATTTTCTTTTTCTTTCCGGTCTGGAACTTGCATTTTATTCTCGTTGATAACGCTTCTAACAATTGCATCATACGATATTTCCTTCGTGCAGATGAAAGAAAAAATAACATTTGAAAAACCTAGAAATTAAATTTCTAGCAACTGCAAATTTTTACGACGAACTTTATGTATCAAAAATTACACTTCAATGAAATCGTGGTATAAGTTACCATTGAATTATTCTAGTAGAACTATTGCTTTAACCCCTTAACGGTCTCTTTTCTTTGACACAATAAAAGAAAAATAAGGACCCGACAACACTTTTTCTTACTAATATATTTGCCTTTGTACAATCAAAAAAGTTATGCCATTTAACAAACTAAAGATTATAGTTAAAATTAAGTGGTATCCAAAAGATTTTAGTATCGAAGATAGAAAACTCTTTTTGCCCGAGCTGCACTCTGGAAAAACAGTTAAGGGTTAATAAAACGTCAGTGACTAAAGTCATTAATTACTGTCGCATAAAAAAAATATGTTTATATGCATTTATATTCAAAGTCATTGCAAGGAGAATATCAATTCTGTAAGATTCTTCCCATCGCAAATCAAGGTATATTTATTACAAAAGCATTCTTGTACATTTTCGCTTGAAACTATAATGTTTGTAACATTATGAAAAGCACCTGTCTTCAGATAATTTCTAAAATATAACAGAGTCGAATGTTTTGACCCAATTATGTTAGCTAGAAACAAAACTAAATGTTTCTGTTTTGTTTTCTGACCTCCAATGCAATTGTCTTAAAAGGGTAATGTTTTCTCTGGCAAAACCATAGTCCTTTCTTCCATATTGAAACATCTTCTTAAACATGCAAGAAAAGCAACAGTTTTAGATATTATTCTTTCCACTCATTTGGTGATAACTTGTTTGCTGCTCAACTTTCACAACACATGTTCCTAAAACTCAAGCCATTCGTAAATCGTTTTTGCAGAAAGTGGAAAAGAGATTACAAATGCAAATTTTTCTCATTTTCAAACTTCCGAGTATGCAAATTTTGAGTTTGACGTCAAAAACGACGATTTACTGCCACTGATTGAAATGCGGCTTTCAACTTACTGAAAGACAAATTGGAGATAATGATCGATATTCAGTAAGTGCTTTGTTTCGATGAGTGCGATGTCTCAACGAAATCATTTAAACGAATCAGAAGCTTAGAGAGTTGCTGGAGGATAGAGGTGCGCGAAAAAAATCGGCAACAGAGCATGTGAACTGGAGGCGAAATTAATTCCGCAATAGATTTTTTCTGACGAGTCTTTTTCGGTTCATCTTAATAATAGACATATCTACAAATCAGGAGGGAACGTGTAACTAGAAACAATCCTGCGTTCGTGCAAGGAAATGTCCGATTTGGCGTAGAGAGAGTGATGATTTATACTGGCATCTCCATTGTTGAACGCACTGACGAACGTATCATTCGAAATGGAACTCTGATTGGTCAGCGATATAGGGATGAGATTCTCAGACGTATTGTAGTCCCCTACGCTGCAGCAATTACAGATGACTTCACGTTAAGGGACGACAATTACAAGCCACATCGTGCTCATTTGGTGGATGATTTCCTTTTCGAGAAAGGAATCATACGACTGTAATGGCCGGCGTGATCTCCGGACATAAACCCAATAGAGAATGCTTGGGACATTCCAAGCAGAAGTGAGGTACTTGCCGACTACCACCCACACAAATTCTGCAGGAACTGGAAAGATATATTCTAGAGGAGTGGGACAGGATACGGCAGCACCTCATTAACAGCCTCATTGACTGCATGCCTCAAATGTGTTTTACGTTGATGGTTGTCAAGGGAAACAATACCCCCTACTAAAATGATTTTCTTTGAAGGAAACAACCTTTTTTATTTGGATTATCTCATATGCAAAAATTGTGTTTTTTTTCCCTTTTGCACCCATATGCTCAGTACAATGATTTTTTCCGCCAAACATATGTAATTTGTTTTTCTCATATGGCATACCGCGCCTGCCAATAACGTATCAATCATCCAAACAGTCCTTCTCTTAATTTCTTGCGAAATCTACCTAAAAGTAACTAAGGCTTCGCGGCCATAATTAAATTTTATCTTGACAGGGGAGCTTTTACGGATATTATTAAGAAAACTACTGTTTATAAAAATATGAAAACTGGTAGTTTTATAGAGAAATATTTGATAAACCTGAAGCAGATAGTTTTTAAACTAAAGAATTTTCTTAGTGGTATTTAATGTTTAAATCATTCAAAATAGTTCAGAAAAATGATTTATATATGCTTAAAACTTCTTCAGAGCAATTAAGCCGTCGTTTGCAGGTACATAAGTAATAATTAGATTGTGGTATGCAGTGTCCCAATTTGTCTCATTTTTTAATGTTTCTTTTTTCAATTTTTTATTCAGAATATAAATTAACACTTTGCACTCGAGAGGTGACTCTCACTCACCGCTAGTGTTGTCAGGTGTCCCTCGAAAATCGGGACGCCAAATGCTTTGGAGACCACAAATATCTTACAGTTTATTTCGCCATTTTTTTATCACAGGCTTTTCGACCTTTAGATAAGGCGAAGAAAATTAGTTCAAAATACTGGTGTCCAGAGCATTTGGAGCAACCATTTACGCGGGACACTAGTGGTCAGAGAGAAACACCTCTCGAGTGCAAAGGATTAGTAATGAATTTCTTAATAACGATTTATTTCGTATTTCGAAAAAATCTTTTTTTATTTGGTTTTTACCGTTTTATATGTACACACGGATATTAAACGAGAAAGAAAATTTAAAATAATTACAGTATTACGTGCAAAAATCCTCATTTGTGGGAGTCATATTTAAAATGATACATTAAAAAAAATTTATCGTGTTTAAAAAGGAAATTTATTTCTAGACATTATTATAAAAGTTTGGAAAGCAGAGGCATTTTTTTTTACTTAATTACGTTATGCAAGCCGATACTCAAAAGTGTGACGGATCTTACTTATTCAATCACCAATTAAGGAATCAGCTGTCACGCCAGTTGTGAATGAAGTCTTTGGAAACTATAAAAAACAAATTAAATAAATAGCAGCCCGAATACAGAGAATTGCCAGTGGCCGTAATAGTAACATTCAGTCTTAAGTAATTGGGTAATATTTTTCTAACACAGGAAATTAGCCCGTTTTTGTAGCCTGTGGAGTCTGGACGAGTATTAGTAAACTTCTAGCGATAAAGACTCCTAGTTTTTAACAAAATACTAACCTTAAAAAGACTATATTAAAAAATTTATAAAATCCTAATTAAAAAATTATTTACATTTATTTGCAAGTTTGTCCATGAAATTTACTTTTATTATTCTTTAATTATACCTTTATTATACTATTATACATTTATTATTATAAATATTCTTTCCTAAAATATCATCGAAAATCTGTTATTTAAACCGCATTATAATTCCCATGTTTCTATCTAAATATATATTTTTATTTATTGTTTTATTTATCAATTATTTTGTTTTATTACTGATTTGATAATTCAATCATTTTGATGTGGACTGACCTTTGTAATTTGCATTACATTGCTAATGTTCAATAAATAATAACTTTTTACAGTGGATCAAGAAAGAAAAAGTATTAAAATATTTGTTAGAATACATGCTAAGCATTGTATTTTTATTCACTAATGCAAAGAGGTAAATATAAGAAATAAAAAAAATCATGTGCCAAGTATAGGTTATGAAACGCTTTTCAACGCTTCTAGAATATCTTAACAGAATTTCGCCATATAATAAGATAAAGAAGATACCTAAGCAAACTTTTTAGAAAACGTAAAACGCATTTGAAAATAAGATTTTACTAATTACCGCCCATCGCTGGATAGGTACTCATACTCGTTTGTGCAGCTCTGTATATGATCTATAGATATGTACTCTAGATTCTACATAGAATGTTAAAATTTAATTTTGTACAAAAAAAAAAAAAAAAAAAAAAAAAAAACCGCACAACACAGTTTAAAATTTATTTGCAGCAATTTCTACCTATAGAATAAAACGTACCTGACTTGCTTTGTACAGCCCTGTATATTACACATATATTTTTATACACATCATATACTATGTATATATATATGGATACATATACTATGTATACTTACACATCTTCTTATATTCATCTTAAGCGGAAATTTAGTTTAGTCAAAATATGCTTAAAACTACTGAAATCACTCTTCATAGAATTACTATTCATAGGCGGCCATGTATCCACTCCTTTGCATAGTCATGTATATGATTTTATTTATGTGCAACAAAATTCTTTTCTTTCCTGCCAAAATGCAGTTGAGCTTAAAAATGCACAACTCAAATTCAAAAACACCTTTAAAACATTCACACTCATGCTTACGAATTCTTTTGGATACCCATGTATACGTCTATAGAATTTATGCACGTTAAGTAATATGCAAAAAATTAGTTAAAAACGATACCCTAACTGAAAACG
This sequence comes from Maratus speciosus, assembly GCA_963932465.1. Classification (NCBI taxonomy): domain Eukaryota; kingdom Metazoa; phylum Arthropoda; class Arachnida; order Araneae; family Salticidae; genus Maratus; species Maratus speciosus. Next base: position 438,452,305 of record OZ010789.1, read on the forward strand.
CACTTCCATCAAACATCCCTGGTAGACAACATTTCCAATATTAGTACTATATCCGAAATATTTCATGTGCCCCTATAAATGAACTATAAATGCATTTTACAGCATACACTACTGTAAGAATCTTACACTAAATCTCAGTATTGCATAACAATTTTAACATGTTTGAAATAGTTCAACATATTTGAAATATGCTGTAATCATTTTTTCCAGGCAGACCATTATATACCGGAAAACTTTTGCGTGACCATGTAAATGAATGATAAATGCTTTTCACGCCATATTTTACAGAGAGCATGTATTTGTGCATCTCAGTAATTCATATTAATTTCGTTTTGTTTGGAACAGTGTAAACATCAATAAAATATGCCCCAAATGATTTTCTTCCATGATAATATAACGGAATATTTTTTATTGCTCCTGCACGCGTACTGTAAGTGCTACACATAGCATATTCTTGTGCACCTAAATAATGTATATAAATTTTATCGTGTTTTAAATATTGTAACAAAATTAACTTACACCGCAAGTGATTTTTTCCCTATAGATCATAATGTAACGGAATATTTTTGAGTGCACTGTAAATGAATTATTAATGGTACAGACTTCATTTTGAATACCAAATATGCCCCTGTGAACTTCGATAACGTATATAAATTACATGCTAAACCAAATATATTCAGACGAGTTAGAGCACGGACAGAAAGACGGAGAGACAAACCCAATTTATAAAACTCTTTAACTATGTAGATAGTTGAAACGTGATAAAAAACCCAGTTTTTCAATAATTTGTGAATTTTACTATTATATGTGAAATGCATCACATACTTCACATAAAAAAAACACACACACATTTCTTGAATAATATAAATAACCAATGATTCCATAATTGATTAAAAAATGGGATCAAAGGATTACATTTCAAATTTCTCTGTTATTGCATCATTGGATTCAGTTTAGCTTATCGAGATAGTCACATTATAATGATAAATATTACACAAATTAAGAATCCATATATTACAAATTAATCTGAGCTAATCTATAGTAAAAGCTGGTGTGGAACATTAAGAACTAAAAGAACTTCTTTAAAAACTATATAAAATTAATTTGTGCAATACTTATTTCAATAAATATTATTTTTTAGTATTATCTCAGAATGTTTTCATAGTACTATTCAATATAACAGAACAGTTTCTCTAATTTAACATTATGCAATACAATTTGTTATTTCTCTATTCCAAAAAAACTATTATACTTCTCGATACATTAACTAAAGTCTTGACTTTGAAGAGTGAACTAAAGAATTTAGAAACATGAGAACCTTAGACGTAGGAATCCGTATGTATTGCCTTAAGCATGCACAGAGAATTTACCAAGTGACATATTGTTGAATAAATATTAGACAACGGTTTATACAATGTTTATCTAAAATTCAGGAGACAACGTATTCAGATTGTAGAACATGATTAACTGTGTCATGAATGATCATATGAGTTTAGTGTCCAAGGTAATAGAAATGCTTTCTTAGACACACAACACTCCATTTTTTTATACTTTTTTCAAGCGGTTTATTCTGTTTTTTATGCACTGCAAGAATAATTTAAGAACTTGTAGCTTCATTAAAAATAAGGAATTTAAAGTTTAATTTAAGTAGTGTCTCGTAGTATTATATGCTTTTCAAAAATAATGATTAAAATCATCGGTAAGAAACGGGAAATTTTTTAATTATTTTATTTTAACAAAATCTGGGTAAAGGTATTATGTATCTGATATTTTTTTTCTAAAGCTCTAAATACTCAATTCAATAATTTTATATTTTCCGAGCGTCTTTTTAAGATAAGAATAAGAAAAAGAAAAGCTATGGAACTTTCAGATGACTGCTTATTTATCCATTTTTATGCCTTTTGAGTTGCGCTTTTCATTCAGTTTTTATTATTTTTTACTGTTCATAAAATATTATATAACAAATCGGTATTATTTCTATATTTTTTATTTGGGAAATTAAGATTTTTTTTCTGTTTTGAAATGAAAATTTTCCTTTCCTTCCATAGACATTGTAAAAATACAAGTATCTGTAAACTAATATATGTATTCTAATATATATATATATATATATATATATATATATATATATAATTATATTAATTAATATTTTTAATTAAAATTATAGTAGCAACAATTACTGTTCAGGCGTTTTATATGCTTCTTTGCCGAAATAGACCTCTTCATTGGTAAAAAAAGAAAGAAAGAAAATTTCCTTTATCATTTCAAATTTGACATTTGAACAAATATGACCATCTCAGGAAATAGATTTTTCCATAAATGGTGGAACACACCAAAAATAGTTTAACCCTCTTGCTGCGTAAGTAATTCTTAGCGATGAGCGTCGTTTACAGAATTTTTAATCGTTTATCGCCGGTTCTTTAAAGCAGAAATTTTTGACTAACGTAATCAGGGAAAATGTCCTGATTAAATCAGGCAAAGATTTCGCTAAAAAATAACTGGCGGGAATAACCAAAGAGTAATAATTTGACGGAAAAATGCATGTCCGAGCATATCTCGGGCTGCGCAGCAAGATGGTTATTAAATCTGTGAGAATTTTCCTGCTCTACGTTTAAAAATTTTTTCGGTCCTTTTGCTAATATATGATAATATGCCCATTTTCAATGAAATTTTAACCGAATTATATTCCGAAAATATAAAGTTATTTTTAAAAACTAGTGAAATATAATTGTATATAATTACGTGGAATGATAATAATGTATGTAAGCGAATGTATATAAAATAAATATTGTAAATTTTTATTGTGTCAATATGTTCTAAATATTTTAATTATTTTCAAATAAAACAACATATTAAATGTAAATATCGAGTAAAAACATTATGCCGTACATATATTGGTCATGCTTTTTCAGAAATAAATGTAATTTCAAACGATTGGCTATAACAGGATAATTACACGTTTGTATTTAATAACGATTTTTGGTCATTAGAAAGTTATTGTGTAATTATTATTACAATGAATGAAAAAATTTCGATACAGCCTTTGATGTTTCTATGTAAGAAATATTAGTCAACACAGTCATAACAAACAAGGACGTACAGCCTTGGAAAAAATGTATACACCTCTACTAAATCTGCTACAAATTATAGAAGAAGAAAGTTACTGATATCAAACTATTGGAAATAAAGTCTACTTTTAAATGATGCACAAAAATTTTGATTTAGGCCAATTTCCTGACCAACACCGGCTCTACAAATCAAAACAAGACAAAACTTCGTTTTTTTAATGGCAACACCCAATTTTGACAATAAACTTTAAATCTTCGGTTCAAATTATGTCTAGAAACAAATATTCAACTCAGTTGGATGATAACTCAAAATTTAGATCATCTAATGTTAAATTACATTTCATATTTTTATTAATATCTGCTGAAATTATAATCCCAATGCGATTTATTTGTGCGTTTATATGACTGGAACTTTACTGTATAACTTTAAAACTTCCCACAGAAATGACAGTAAGCTTATTGCGAAATACCAGGAATGTTTTTGTTAAACACAAAACATTACTGATATTTCACAAAAAGCTTACCTTATTTTCTATGGAACGTTCCAGAAGTGTTCAATAAAGTCTGTTCAATATTGTCAGAAGTGACAGTAAAATCAATATTTATGGCTGTTACAATAGTAAACATTTTACTTTAAAAAATGAAACCATTATTTATTTCTCACAAAATATAAATGAATAAATATTGTTAAAGTTTATTTTTTATAAGCAAATAAACTGCGAAAAAAAAAGAGCTTACTGAGCAACACGAATAAAACTGTACAAGTGCATGTTATATAGATAGAGTGAAATAGAAATAAAAAACAACAGAAAACAATAGCGCAAATATAGATTAATATTAATTTTAAATCTTAGACATAAATGTATACTTAAATGGAAACTCATTAAACATAAATAATATTAATACACATATTTGTTAAAACAAAATTTGTTCTAAAAATAATATAGCATATTAAAAATATCAGCGGAACAAGATAAAATAATATATTTATAGCCACTTACTCTTTTGCGATTATCTTTTTCTTTTAATTTATAATCTTTTAAAGGGAGGGGGAGGGACTTCTTATGTCCAACAAGGATGTTCTAGATAATTGATTAATTTCTTTTTTCATTTAAATTAACCAAGCTATCATAGAATCCCCAGTTAGATTGAAGTTTTAGAATGAATACGCAGTCTTAAAGGAAATCCAAATACTAGGCGTATTTTTCTACTTGTGCTGCTAGCTAAACATTTCACAGACAGGTACGGTGGATAATATCTTACAAAGAGAGAGTCCGAGGTTGGTCTCACCGAATACGATGACCATTTGTGTTTCGATAGAGTATAGTTATTATATGAATATATGACCGCCATAAAGCGCAACACCCAGGGGGTCTTGAGAAAGTAAGTCGCAAAGTTTAAGCTATAGTTTATAATCGAATAAATTTCCTTCTTTTGCAAGCAGCTCCGTGGCATGTTCGGTAGCATGCTGGATTTCAGTTTTTTCTACCCGGGATTAAACCCGCCTCGGATTTGTTTTTCGGAACAAAAATTTTTATCTATCATTTTCGAAGCGCAATTGGAAAAATGTGTATAATAATTGAGATTTACGAAAAATATGAATTAAAAGTATGTTTTGTTGCATATAAGTGCTTTTTAACTACGATATTTTGCATGCTTAAATATATAATGAGAAAAAACCGCATATTTAATGTCTATAGACCAGAAAATCTTTGCTGTTATTTAGAATTATTTAACGTTATTTCAATGAATAATCTACTATTTTTCACAGAGAAGTAAATTAAAACGCGTGATATAAAGGCGTGAATAATTATATTACTTTAATTTTGTTTTTATACGAAAGTATTTCGAATATTTCATTATTTTTTTTAATAACCTTTTTAAAATTCTTAATTTGACATTTTTATTTCGGATATTTGGTTTTGTAATTATTACATACGTAATAACAATTTTTAGCAGCTCAGTATCTTTTTAGAACTTATTTTTAAGCAAAAATACAATTATTCTAACTATAATCATAAGAATCCAAAATTTAAATAAATCAAAAGTTAAAAAGCTAGTTGGTAAAAAATGATACATTTATTTCACTGTGAAAAGTAGTAGCTTATTTATGTAAATAACAGTAAATAAATTTTTAAATTAGCTTAATTTTATGGTCTATAAAAGTTCGAATTGTCTTATTTTTAGTTTGTTATTATTATTATTTATTTATGTTATCTTTACTTTTCATTAAATATATAAATATGCAAAGATTCGCCCTTAAAATTGTATTTATATAATTAAACTGCATTATAAAAAAATATTGAACAAGAAAAAAAATGATTTCCGAAAGAAATTACGACGTAGACACTTATTCTAATTAAACATCAAGAATCCCAGACTTTAAAAAATCATATTAAAAATATAAAAGCATATTTTTTAAACAATGAAATATTTGAAGTATTTGAATGATGAAACAAAATGAAAATAATATACTTGTTCACTTATTTTAATTTATTTCTCTGTTAAAAATTGTAGATATTCATTGAAATAACTGTAAATAATTTTAAATAACAACAAAAATAGTCTGGTCTATGGACATTAAATATGTGTTTTTTTTTATAATATATTTCAACATACAAAATTTCGTAGTTAAAAAAGCACTTATATGCTACAAAAGATACATTTAATTCGTATTTTTTGTAAATTTCAATTATTCTATACATTTTTTCAAATACGGTTCGAAAGTGATTGATAAAAAATTTCGTACCAAAAAACAAGTCCGAGCCGGGTTTGATCACGGGTAGAAAAAACTGAAATCCAGCATGCTGCCAAATATGCCACGGAGCCGCTTACGAAAGGCTGAAATTTATCCGGTTATAAACTATAGCTTATATTCGCGACTTATTTTCTGAAGACTCCCTGTGGGTTGCGCTTTATGGCAGTCATATATTTATATACTAACTATACTCTATCGAAATAGAAATGTTCATCGGATTCGGTGAGACCAACCTCGAGCCCTCTCCTTGTTAGCGATGTCACAGAGGTATTGCATTTTCATCTGAAAGACCTTGACAATAGAGACGGGAATGATTATGTCCTCTATTCATTTATTTGCATTCCACAATGATTTTTTGACATTCGTATAAGGAATTCGTTTTCGACAGTCGAGCGCGAGCAGCGGACAACAACAAAATAATAAAATGGCGGCCGCAGCGTTTTGCTGTTGACAACTTTTGTTCAGGAACGGTTCAGATATGAAAACCAGAATTTCACAGGAAGAGCTAAATTATTCTGAAAACCTGAGAAAAGGCGATACGTTCCTGGAATTTATGTGGAAAGTTGCCACTTTTTCTTACAGTGTTTAAATCAAAATAGCTCTTTCTTTGACTACATAATTCATTGCGCGCGTGATATTTTGAGAAAGTATGTATGGATGTCATGAAATTTCGTAAATATACTAAACATATATGTATGTTTAAAATGAACTACTCTTAGGCCAAAATTATTTCATTAGGCCAAAATTATTTCAAAAATTTTGTATTTTTCATGAATAAACATAGTCATAACTAAAAATATTACCATTGTAAACAGTTAAAAGTAGTTCATTTTAAACACACATATTTGTTTAGTATCTTTACTAAATTTCATGCGAATCCATACATATTTTCTCAAGATATCCTGCGCGCAATGACTTCTGGAGTAAAAAAAAAGAGCTATTTTGAGTTCAACAATACGCAATTTCGGTAAAAGGCTAATAAATTTCTAATAACAGAATATTACAAAGCACAATCTGTTTAATTTATATCCAAAATTTCATGTTTATACGTAAAAAAGTTTTAAAGATAGACTAATTCAAACTTTGAAAATTTTCGCTAATTTTCGACGCGTTTAAAAGGTACAAGACCCCTTAAGTTCTAAAAAAAATTTAATGTTGCACTGTCATCGGAAACACGCCTGTGAACATAATTTTTTTAAGTATAGCATATCAATTAGCGGCTTAAAATGAATTACAAAGATTATACAAAAAAACAGGTTGAATTGAATAAATGTGTGTAAAAACACATTTCCCTGTTGTTGAATTCACAGGTTTTTATATTCATATGGACTTTATATGAATAATTAAAGGTTTACTGTTATTAATTTAAAATTTTGATATTGAATTATTTTGAATTTTGATATTTTTATTAACGCACTGGCAGAAAAATAAAAGTGAAATAAATGAAATATGATAAGCATAGCCCTTTTAGAACCATTAAAACATAATTTTAATAAATATCAGAAAAAGCTTCTTATATTTCATTATTAACTTCCCAAATACTTATTATTGTAAGACTTACTTATAAGATATCGCTTAAAATTACATAATCATATTATGTTATGGACAATTAATTAGTTTCTATGAAAACATGTTTCAAATTTTGTAAGGAATTTGAAGCCATTGTTAAAATATTTAAATTGTGATATTTAACATTACTTTAAATTCCTATTTTCTTTAGTGTGCTTAATTAAATTTGTAGTGTGTTATAGAGTGCATAGTGCTTCACTGGCGAAAAGGTAATTGGTTCACATTAAATGATTTTATGCTCTGCTGGAAAAATATCTCTAGAAAATTAAAGATGCCAAAGACACTTTATTGTGTAATCAATCATTTCACTTATTAAAAAGTAAGCATTTATTTTTTATATGCAAAAAAGAATTTCAAAACATTAAAAGGGAACAATATTGTTTTTTATCAATAGAAAAATGCCTTTCAATAAATGTGCAATTGATTGAAAAATTTCAGAAAAAACTCTCTAAAGAATGCTTCAAATGATAAAATTCTGTGGTTTCTTAAGAACAACCTACGAAGCGAACATGTTCTTCAATACATTAAAGCTGTCAAGATTTCAAGGGAGTTTCGGCATCTAAAACTTAAAAGGAAAACATTCTTTTTACGAAGATTAATAATCGCTTTTGCTTCACATCTTTCATTTCTCATCAATGAATGCTCAGTCTTTTTTTTTTTTTTTGCAGTGGCTTTTTAATTATTGTGAATTTTACATGAATGAATAATGGTTGGTTGGTTGGTTGTATTTATGTCGGCCAATTATCTGCACGTGGGATATAGGCCCTAAGTGGGAGTGCCTTCCGTGGAGGTCTTTCTAAGGGAATTTAACCCGTATTAACGCTCGGAGAACCAAGGTTCGAAGAAAACCACGAAAACTCCGAATGATTAGGCCAACGGGCGCGATTGGGATCGAGCCCAGCACATCCCATCTACCAGCTTCGAGAGCAGAACCTCTCGGCCACTGGTGGGGCTCTATGAATAATGGCGCCTTGATTTTTCTTATTAAATTGAAATGATTAGCTGCAATTCTTATTAACGCACTGAAGCATTAACATTGATAAAATATATTAAGAACAATTGTTGTTTAATAAAAATTAAATTTGAAAAATCAAGAAAACCCGACTGCTTAAAAAACGAACTAATTAATTATTTCTCATCAATGTGAAACTATTTTTTATATTACTTATCATTTTTTTATTTACTTGTAATGATGACTTTTAAGTTGTGTTTAATTGTTAGTTCCCATCTATAAACACTGCTTTGATGAGGACTGTAGATGTTTATGAAGGTTAGAGTTGCAGTAAAGTTAGAGATCCTTCTTACACAACTTCCAGGTTGTGTAATATTTAAACGAATCTTCTGACTGTAAAAAAGTCAATGAAGCATCGTCTTCATTTTGAAAGACCTACCCAATGATATGCCACTCAATAGGGTGCGTAAAAATATTTTTCGTCTCTACCGCCATTTTGCATTTATAAAAACAAAACCTAGCCTATAACCATCGGATGGTTAAGACGAATCGATAGAGACCTCATTCATGAAAATTCATCCCGCCGTTGGGCTGTTTCGATGTTATAAAGAAATCCTCATACCCAGATAAGCGTGAAACACATAACACTCCTTGGCAGTCGGGTAAAAAGAGTATCTATAATTTTGTTATAAAGTGCATTTTATTATAGTTTTTGTTTTGTTACTTCCTTTGGAATAACAGTTCTAGCACTAATATAAAAATGCCACAAATGATGATATCTTGTGATTTAAAAAAGGTTATACTTTTATGAAGGATAATTATCGCCTTTGCTCGACCTCTTTCATTTACATTCTCTGAATGCCGGGCTGCCACAGGCGACTATTTTTTATTCTATTTCGTACCACTTTTTCAAAAGAAAATTTCTTTACACACTCTTTGTCAACCTTTTCAAGAAAAATATACTACAAAATGTATTTTTTTTTAATAGTACTGCTAACAGAATATAAAATAGCCACCTGTGGCAGCCCTATGATTGTAAATATCAGAGAACTTTTCGGACACGATAAACTATTCAGTAATATTAAATTGAAGTTTTAAGTTAAATAACTACATTAAATTTAATGAGTTTAAAAAGTTAAGTTTATAAAACTATGTTTCTACATGTGCTACATACTACTAATGAATTTAACATGTGCAGTGTAAATATAAAGCCAGATAAAAGTTCTTGGATAATAGAGTACTTAGATTCGCACTCAGGTATGAACGAAAAATAATATGTACTTCCATATCATCACATTTCATGACATAGAGGTAGATGATAAAACGAAGCATTGAAAGTGTTTAATTTTAACATTCAAGTGACCACATATTCTAAAATTGCCTTTGATCATTAAACGGGAATGAAAAGAAAACTTACGCCTGTTACGTGTTTTACAATGTCATGTTTGGGTAAGGATTTGATTAGCACATCGGCTTCCGTCTATTTCGTTGGGCAATATTGTATATCTATTTGTTATTCCAGTCACTTTTAGGTTTCTGATGCCAAGTTTCCTTGTTTTCTCACTGAATTATTGATGACCAAACGGATTATATCTGAAACATTATCGTTAAAAACTTCGTTATAATATTTGATTAGTATTCCCTAAATTTTTTATGCGTATCTTAAACTGATAACATGCTGCTGCCTCTATGTTCATCCTATAATTTAAGTGTTTTGAAATGTGCAACTATGTGCGTGTTTCTGGCAAAGTTTGCTTCTTTTTACTTATATTTAATTTAGTTCAATACTTTCTTTTCGTCTAATATATGCCACCACTGCGACTTGGTCGTTAATTCCTTTGAAGGTACACTCAATTTTCATTAGATAGATGCCATCACTGTAAATTATGATTCGTTGAAGTCAAAGGTGATTCGAAACCTCACGAATTATGCAATTCAAAATGGTGAATTCTGTTCATATTAACCTTAAAGTAAAGTAGCTTCATATTCCTCATAATGGTCATAGAAGGTGACCGAAACGTCGATTTTATGTATACTATTGTAATTTTAAAGTGTGTTTAGTTTTTAACTATTCAATATTGTGTATACATACATCATTTAGTAACACTGGAATTTGTGTTTTCACGATAAACATTTACAGTAACTTTTTCATGGTGTAATGGACCAGATAATTTATTAAATTTAGTTATAATTAAACAGTGTTCAGCAAAACTTTAAACAATGATCTATTATGCTTCTGTACTTCGAAGTATGTAACGAATTGTTGTAACTCAACTATCACATATTACTGGGGACTTATCCTTTATTCACAAACAATAAATTTTAACTTATACTTTTACATAATAAATAATGAAAAGAAAATAAAAAAACATGGTTGCAAAAGTATAGACAATCTGTCTATTTACAGAAAAATAACCGTAAGTTAAAATCAAACTACACCTGCGTTGTGCGCAATTAGTGCAAATATGTGACTAGGAAACTAAACTGTGTGAGGAAACTAAATTCTGCATCACTTGGGAGTCTATTTCGGTACAACCACGTTCAACAGCAGTTCGACGTTCATTAACAGAAGAGTAATTGTCAAAAAATTGCGTAAACCTTATGAGATATGATGCCACAAAAGTTTTCCATTGGGTTCAGATCAGGGCTACACGCTAGCCAGTCGGGAACAGTAATATTTTGACAGTTAAATCAACTTTTGTCTTGCATGCAACATGAACGGACGCATTATCTTACACAAATACATACTTTGGAACATGTAAAAGTTCACCAAATGGCTGTAAATTGTTTTCCAACGTATGTATGTAGTCTTACGCTGCATCGCAACCATTGAGGATCAATACAGATACTTGAAGATTTAAAACAAAGTGAAGCCCAAATAATTAAACAGTCATCTCCTTGTTGACGACGAAAAAAAGCCCGAGGTTGTTTACGCAAGTCATGCCAATAGTATTCCACCCTATCTGGGTCATCGAAATTCCGCTTTTATTCGTCACTGAATGTCACAGTACACCACTTTGGTCCATATGACATATCTTTGCGAGCCCATTGCATTCTTGTCAATTTGTTGTGAGATTTCAAGGCTGGTTGTTTTATCATTTTTATGAAAACTAATTTACATCTTTCTTTTATTCCTCTATGAATCGTATTCGTTGACACAGAAAGCTCTGACTCACTTTTAATGCGACTAGCAATCATCATGTGTCTAGACGACAGTTTATGGGTCCTTCTACCATCTCGTTTTCTGGCCACGTGCGGCCTTCCAGATCTATGTTTTGCTTTGAAAGAGTCCCTCTTAGACAGTACTTTATAGACAGACTTCTTTGGACGATTTCAAAACAGCTGAAATTTCTGCAACACTCTTCCCTTTCGATTTCAGCTTCCATGCTACAATTACTTCATCTAACTGAAAATTTCTATCTCGCGGCATCTTCACTAATTCTATTGCGAGGTGTACTTAAATACTTCATGTATGTGGCGTCAAAAGTGTGAAATTTGCGTTTTTCTGTGAACAGTTGCCAAAAAGTCATGAAAGGGTCAAAACTTTTGCAATAAGCAAATTTCACATTTTTCAGTTAAATTAAATAAAATCCGACAATAAAACCGTTTTTTCCATCCTAAAATGTTTAAAATATGTTTAAAAATAAGTACAGCCGTTTGTATAGGCCAAGTGTTCGTATTTTTTATTTAAATGTCAAATATCACCAGTGTCTAATCCTTTTCTAATGACTCTAAGTACGAAAATTGATGTCTTATCTCGTATTTTATGTGATTTTATTGAGTGCTTGATTATAATATTCTTTTCTTCATTTATGATTCTGACTATTAGTTTTAAACTGAGTATTATGTTTGACTGTTTAAACTTACATACTTAAGTTTAAAAAAGATTGCTAAATAAAATCCATTATTAATGAATTGAAGATGTACACGATAAGATTTACGCGGGATAAAACATTTTGGGTAAAACAGATTTAAGACAAGCCCACAGGGAAGACTGAAGAAGAGAATTATCATCACGTTTTATTACGTCGATGTAAAAGAGAGAAGTACAAAAATAAAAATGTTTCTTATTAATTTTCGCATTACAGGATCACTTATTCCAATATTTATTTGTGATAATTTAATGTAAATAACTAAAAACGAAGTGTTTTTTCATTTAAATTGTAATACTGAGAGTTAATTTCAGTTAAGAATGTTCGGCAGTAAGGTATCAAATTTACCTTTTTAATGTTAATCCTATCGGCGTGTGGTGCATTCGAAATTTTAAAATATCTTCTCAGGAAATAATTTTTTTTTTCTCTGTATTCCTCTTAAAGATGTCTCCTTGTTTGGATGCGAAAATATTTATAAAATGTATATTTAATTTATGATTTTATGTATTAGAATCTGAGTGAGATTAAGAAAGATTCTAACAGTTCAATTCAAATTAGGTATATATTATAGAAATATTTTGACAACTAAAAAAATAAGACATTCTTCAAAAGGCATACACAAAATAAACAGTTAGAAATTTTAATTTCCTGAAGAGATATTTTAAGAATACGAATGCATCACAGGCCCACATGTTTAAAAGTAGCTTGGAAAATTTGAGATGTCATTGACCAACAACTTTAAAACTAGAACCGCTGCACGTGCAGCTAAGGTGTATACACTTTAGTCTAAGTTTATATATATATTTTTTAATCACACCAGAATTTTTACTTAATAATTTTAATAAACGTATTTAAATCATTTATTCATATTATTATTGTCAAGCATATACTTAACTTATTTTAAGATGAAATTTCGCGTTCGAATCGGCATCTATTTAGGTGGTAGTGGTCAAATTGACCAGTCATCCTATGACCAGTTCTATTGTTAACGCACAAGTCAGAACTTCTTAACCCCTTAACAGTGACATTTGTTTTCTTACAAAAAAATTAAAAATGAGGCTGGACACCACTTTTTCCATACTAAAATGTTTACCTTACTTAATCGAAAAATATATGATAATCAATAAAGATAAATTTACAGTTACAAATTAGTGGTATCAAAATGCTTTTAATAACGAAACAAGCAAAGTGTTCTTGCCCGAATCCAGTTCGGGCCACACTGTTAAGGGGTTAATGGATATTTTCAACTATGTTATGCATTTTCTAACTTAACTAAACTTTTGCATACAAATCTATGGATCATGTACAGGGTACAGGACTACACAAAGAAAAAAAAAACTTTTTCGATTGAAGATGGGGATTTCTGAAATGGAGTTTGAATGGTTTAAATACTACTAAAATGTACTGCGCCTTTCACAAAAGTAGCAACTTTCGCCATTTTATACGGTAACGTTTCCTTACAGTATTTGAAATAACTTCGAAAGTGTTTCGTAATACATGCTTGAGGTATAATTTTCCTTCTTGTTTTCAATTAAATAATGATATCTGAAAAGAAATTAAAAAAAACCCTTTAAAGGTTTCTGTTAAATTAATCGTTAATTTTTTAACCGTAAAAAAGTCTTAAAAAAGGGATAAAGTTAAACATATTGTTTTTCGTTAATGAAAAAAAGACATTAAAATAATGGATAAAATTTTTTGGAAAACTTAAAAAAGAAAATTATTTTAAAAACGCAACAAATGATAAAATTCTGTGGTTCCTTGAGAACGATACATGACAACAACATGTTCTTTAATCCATCAAAGCTTTCAACATTTCACGGGATGTTTCAGTATTAATTTAAAATAAAAAAAAAATGTTTATTATTCCATTTTTTTTTTCAGTTTGTTTTTTAATTCCTGCTCATTAAGCACAAAAGAGCCGGATATATTTATGTTATCATACGATACGTCTATTAATCTTTATTCTGTAAAAATATTTATGTGCGTATTTTTTTTTCTTTAAAATTTGGATGTTGTACGTCAATCTTAATTAAAGAAGTAGCAAAAAATTTATAGCATTGTTGAGGAAACATTTTAAATACCCAATTTCATGCAATGTACTCTAATTTGTATACCACAACTTGATTTTGCGCAATATAAGAAATGTTTTCTTGTATTTCACTACCTATTACTGTTAACGTTAGAGCTACTGGAAATTTTATTCAAGTTTTATAAAAAATATTCTATACCAGAACTTTTATTTAAAACTATTTAAATTATTATTGGTTGGTTTATCTATTTAGTTTATTGCAATAAAATTACTGATTTGAATAAATATTTTGAATATACTTGTCGGGTCCATTCGCTCCCTTCAACCCTGGTAGATACAGGGATAAAGTTATTTATTCGATTCAGCTTTACAATTTGATAAAAATATCGTAATATAATAAATTAACTGTTTCCACTGAAAAAAAAAATTGATCTGTAAGAATCTCTAAAAATCTCGATGCCATTATATATAGGGAAATGATGCTAGTTAAACAAACGATAAATCGTTATTTCCGACATTCTAAATAATTAAATGAATAAGATGGTACAATATTGCGTAATTATTTTTTATGCAAACTTAATTATTTAACATTGGATATTTTTATGTAACACTGAAATGTAAAAAAAAAAAAAATAAATATGAAACTTTATATTACTGTGTAGTCAATCATTAATCTTTTTTAAAAATTAACCATTTATTTTAGAGATTAAGAAAATTTCTTCTTAAAAAGGAAAGTTTGAATCATACTGATTCTCATTATTGAAAAAAGATACTTTTCAATAATGAGTAATTAGCTAGCAAATGAATTCTAGAAAAAAATTGAAAATCAGATATTAAAATTTTTTTGGTTTCTTTACAACGATAAATCAGAAGCACATGTTTTTCAATCCATCAAAACTTTCAAGATTTATGTGATGTTCCCGTAATTAATTAGAAATAGCAAAAATTTTAATCTTTATGAAGATTAATTATCGTCTTTGTCTCAGATCCTTCATTTCCCTTAACTAAATGCTAAAAAGCTGAAAACGTGAGGTTTTTTTTTAATTATTATCAGGTGTTTTTATGGATTTTAGCTTTATATGAATATTTGTAGGCGCATTGTTTTTCATCGTAAAGTGGTATGATGAGTGTCAATTTCAATCACCACGCAAAGTTAAAAAATGTATTGTTTAAATATCATAAGGACTTATTTATAAGCACTAAAATCCGAATTTATTTGTTAATTTATTGGCGAATTTATTTCCTCAAAATTACCGATTTGGAAATTCATTATATAACCTTGTTAAATTAGTAATATAACAGTTTTTTAATACGTTCCATGCAGTATTATAATTTATATAGAAAAAAAAAAAAACACTTACTCGCTCAAAGGACAGTTGAGTGTCATGAATCACTAAAATGAATTTTATGTCTGATTGTTCTCCAGACATCAAAAATGGCATTGGTGAAAAAAACAGCATAAATCCTTCTCTATATATGAAAAACTAACGATTTGGAAATGGGCCAAACGATTAAGAAATGGACCAATCAAGATCTGCGTAGATACCACAAAACCACATCGAAAAAGTCAACTGGGGCTTTTTACATCGGCTCGCATCTCAGAAACTGCCGGGTCGGAAAATTCGAAAATCGCACTCATGCGCACAGAAAAAATCTATAAACAGAAATTCAAAAAAAAAAATTCCGATGCATACGGTAGAACGGAAAATATCGGTTAAAAATCGATCGACAAAAAATTCCTTATATTTCATGCCCAAAAGTTGTCAGAATGAGAAAGGTAGGGTTTCCAGATGCGAACGTTAAGCAATAAAATACACTTTTAAAGGGGCCCACATCTCACAATCTAAGTGGCGTAAAAACTCGAAAGTTGGACAGCCAGATGGAAAAACATTCCCCTTTCAGATATTCTAAAAATTATTCTTATATCGTAATTACAAGCTGAGATATTATTTATTATTTCATTAATTGGTTCATTTCTATTAAATATTCATTTTAAAAGGCAATCACGTGATTTTTTTTTTTGTAATAGCCTTCTTCAGAACGGCCTAGAATATTTTAAAATAGAGCATAAATGTTACTTATTCAATCTACTTACTTAATATAAAAATGTCAAAAGTTTAGTAACCATTCTTTTCGAATAATAATTTCATCAAATATCTTAAATGCTTGTTTAAGACCGCCACCCCCTCGAGTAATATATCTACTGATAGGTTGTTTAACGATGTTTCGGTCAGATTCAGTTTTGTTAAGAATAGTGTGCGCTCCCTGGTGGTGGAATGGGGAACTAACAGAACGCAACAAAAATTTGGAAATCTAACAAGGCGATCTGTTTTAACCTTTAAGATTGTTTAAAACACATGATACAAAAATATAAAAAAGAATGGCGCATCACATTTCGGGGGAGGGGGAGAGGGAGGGCACGAACAAAATTAGGAAATATAACAGGGCGATCTGTTTGAAACTTTAAGCTAGTTTGTAAACATAATTAAAAAAATTTAAATGAGGGCACAATGAGGGCGTGAAAAATTAGGGGAAGGTGCGGAGCGCGTTTTTATCAAATGGAATCTTAAAATTCAATGCATAGATAATAAGGGATTACGAAGAGATCCGTAATGGTAACGCGAAGCAATTAAGTCTGAGTTGTCTAGAAAATAGGGCTTGCTTCGCGATTAAATGAGGGAGAGGGTGGATGGTAAGCGTAGCGAACAGGTGAGAGGAGTCCCCTACTAATGTGAAAAAATATGTTTGGTAAATAAGGACATCTATATAATACAGCAAACGCTTTCAAAATATTTCAAAAAAATACTTAATTTTACTTCCTCAAAAACAGGCCCTCGGGTAAAACCTAGGTACTCGACCCTTTGCAGGATTTTACTTTTCAATATCTTTATTTGAGATTTAAGAAAATTTATAAATTAAAACTAAGATGATCATAAGCGAACTTACGAAAAATTGGCTTATCTGACCCGATCCGATGGTTTTCTCGAAGCATACATTTTTTCCCAAGATCATTAGATGAAATTCGCGTTCTTGCCCTGCTCCTTTGATGAAATTCATAATATTTTTATATCAATTGACAAAACTGATTTTTTCGCCACCGATTTACGAAATTCGTAATATTTTTTCCGTGACCAATTGATAAAATTTGTTATTTGTTTGCACGATTTTTTTTTAATAAGCAACATTTACCATTGGTCGTTTATTGGAATTCTTAAGTTTTTTTCTCTACGATTGACAGACGAAATTCACGTTTAAATTGGGGTATTTTTCTACGTTCCATTCACGAAATTCGCGTTTTTTTCGTAACCGATTATTTAAATTTGCAATTTTTATTCAGCGAACAACATTAGAAAATAGCTATTTGTTTCCGATATCTTTGATGAGTTTAGCGATACTTTTCCACAATCGTTTGAAGAAATTCACGAATTGGTTTTGTGAAATTCCTCTAAAGAAAAAAAAATTCCCGGCTTCCTCAAAAATTAAAATGAAACGCGGAAGAATCAAATGCCTGTGAAATAATTAAACAGGGTTAAATGCCACACACCATGCTTTAATATGCGGAATTTTCTTGTTTTGTTCGTGCAATCCTACACGTTATTGTAGACCCTGCACCCCAAGGAAAACTTTGCCTCACGCACAAAAACACTCTCTAAATGGCACTCCTGCGCCTGAGGATATGAATTTTTTATGTAAATATTCGCTAAAATACGATTCTCTAGTGGTTAATTTCAATTATGAGATTTTTATGTTAAGAAAAATGTATATTTTTTTGCACAGATTTTTAGGACTGATGATTAAATTTTTTTTTCGGAGCTGAATACCTTAAATTTGCAGAAATGTTGGAACAGAATCACCCCTCGCTCGTGTAAAGTCGGCGCAGGGCTCTCAGAATCATAATCAAACTTGTAAAATAACACACCGCATTTAAAAATCCGCCGCAAAAGTCACACGGCCCCGTGCCATGCTAAATATACCTAGTTTAATTTCTAACACTAGAGGGAGGAACGGACTATCCCGCTACATTCAGTTTTTTATATGTTTTGTGCATTATCTTTATCGTACGTCTTGTAATGTTTGTACCTGTTGCTTTAAATTAAATGATAGATTATTTTAGTTGACACTGAGTTCGCAAACAAGGGTTTTCTTGATTCGAAGTTCGTAAATGACAGCAAAATATTGCATTGTATCTAAGTGAGTGATTTGGGACCAATATGTACTTCGTAAATTTATGAGTCTTGTAAAATAAACGTTCGTAAAAACGAGCTTCTACAGTATTAACTTTTCAAAAAAAGCGGTAGTACTGCAGCAATTAAAAAGAAAAACATGCCCAACTAGCAACGTTACCATGAATTATGATTCTACTGAAAGATAATAAATATACATTTAAATTGAGGAAATTAAATAATCTGGCTTTCCTATGAAATTAAAAGTGATTCTTGTCAACAAAAGAAAATATCAGCTACTATGTCACTAAAATTTATAGTTTTGAGTTAATTTATTAAAAATACATGGAATTAAGGAAAGAATATTTCATAGAGAAATAACGAAGTTAGAATTAGCAGAAACCAATAAAAGTTTGATTACCTTCATAAACTAAGATTGATTTTACACTTCACATTCACAGCAATACTGTGATTTCTAATAATGTTCCTAAGAGAGTTTTTTCCCTCGTAAATGTCATTTATCATTCATAGCACGTAATTTTACTTTCTTTCTTAAAAATTAAATATCATTTTGAAATTATCTTTCTCGTTTAAGCGGAATATGTATTTTAAATTATCATTATATCAGTATTTCGAATTAAAATTTGATTGCTCGCGATATATTAACAATAGCGTAGGGGATGTGCATAAAGAATTCTTAACCATAAATATAACAATTGAAACGATGGATTTCGGCATTACAAAATAATATCATATACCAGATAAACATAATCGAATTAAGAAGTAAATTTCACTGCCAGTTAAATTGTTAATACTAATACATGAGAAAATCATCTGATCTTATATAGATGAACTTTTTTTTATTTATAGATGAGATTTTTTTCAAATCTATCTCTGTCGTGTACAGACGATTGTGAAATACAAATCCGTTAGCAATTAACGCTTTCGGGCCCAGTGATGCCAAATGGCATCATGTCTTTCACGAATTTTTTTTTATATTTAAAAACTGAATCTCAGAGATCCTGTTTGGTGTCATTCAAAAGGCATGTTTTCTGTCTTTTCAGTAGTATTTTTTTATTTCCTCAAGAGATGGTAGCAGAGGTTCCGGAAACTGAAAAGTATTGCTTGATTTCCTTTTAAAACGTGAACTGAAAACATGACCGTGAAAAAAAAAATATTATTCACACTTTTCCTTTTTTTTAAATTACAATTTTTGAAATATAAGTTGTAATATGTATGAAGCACATATTTATGTATTTATAATTCAACAATTGTATTTTTATTTCAGTAACAATACATAGTAAATATACATAATTCCAAATGGCATCACTGGGACTTGATAGATATTTTCAACTTAACTCTCTATTTTGATTTCTTATCTGATTTGGTAGTTTTTTGAAAGGAAAAAAATGCTTTACTATTTATCATTCCAAAACGAAAAAAAAAGAGTTTGTATCAATAGAAAGAGCCATTTATTTACTGATGATTTAATGATGATCTTTCTGATAAAGAAATTGAAAAATCTGACGAAGAGGACAGTGAAAGTACATGCAAGCTATCAAATGCAGAGGATTTCGTGCACTATTGCGACAATTGATTGCGTGGTTGCCCAATCCAATTGTCGCGCTCGTCAGCCTAATTGTTCGGAGTTTTCCGTGGATTCTCAATTTTCAATATTCATGATCTGGATACAAATGATTCAGTCGGCCCAGTTACTATTTCTGTAGGTATTAGGAGTTAAAGTTGAAAATGTAGATCAATTAGAAGATAAGAATATTGAACCATTTGACACGACATTTAGAGAAACCTCTTCATTGCCTTCAGTTGAAATTTTAGTTCTTATGAGTAATTTAAATTATTTTGTGATGAATAAATTATAGATAACTTAGTGTATCAAGTGGCTGAGAGATTCCGCTGGCAAAGCTCTTAGACGGGGTGTGCTGATTCAGAACCAATCACGTTTGTCGGTCTAACTGTTCGGAGTTTTCCGTGTTTTTCATCGAATCATGGGTATCCTTGCATAAATACGGGCTAGGTTCCATTAAAAAGACACCCACTGAGGGCATCCCTCCCTCAGGCATATATATCTCGTGTGGATAATCGACCGTCATGAACAATACCAACACCACCTTAGTGCATCAAACAAATCTCTATTCTTGCCTAAAGCCTGGAACTTCAGTAAATACAATTATACATGAAATGGACATTAAAAAATGAGTACACATTAAAAATTTAATGTATAGTATTTTCTTTTCTTTTGATTCCAATGATGCCAAATGGCATCATAAGCAATTCATGTAATATTCCCGTTTGGTCCCAATGATGCCAAATGGCATCATTTAAAAAACTATTAAAAATGTTAAATAATTTTTTTTTTATTATATTTATGTTTATATTAGCTAAAAATAACCTTAATTTCAGAAATTCAGATTTTTCCTCTTGTAAATAAAAATGCGGGCCTGAAAGGGTTAACCTAAAATAAATTGCTCACAGTTTGTTTTCAGATGATATTCTATAACGAATTAAAACATCCATTCATTAATAAGTAAAGCAATAAAATATAAATAAAGAACAAATATAAGACATGTAATCGGATGTCTTACTTAAATCACTAAAATGAGCCGAATCAAAAATACCGATTGCAAATAGCGATTTTTCGGCGTTTTCTTCGGCTATTAAATCCCGATGGGAGACCAATAAAAGGATATCACTTTTAATAATTTCAAGATTTTATTTGAACGCATTATTGCTGTTTTTCATATAAATACGATTTAAAGGGTATTCTAAAAAATATATTAAACGCAAAATATCTATTAGAGTTATCAAAATATAAATAAATAAATAAATAAAATAGACAGAAGCAGTAGTTCCTTCCGGGCTTTCTGACCGCAATCATTAAAATTATTTGTTGATATGTTTTATCATTAACTGCGATATTTTTTAGGAAAGAACGCGTTGTAATCGTTTATAAATAAACTACATCAAAAGCCTCTTGCAAAACCTTTTGAAAAATACCCGATTCACCGCTGTGTTTTTAGTATGTTCTGGGGAAAAAGGGTAATGATATTAGAACTAATATATATGATGGTTTTCTTCTGTATTATATTACTCGGGAAGCCCGGGTTTATCATCTAGTTTATAGAATAGAAAAACATAAGAGAAAATATATTTTTAACAATGTAAAAAGAAAAGAAAACAAGCTGTTTTGTGGATAATTTACATTCTAGGAAGAAAAGTTCCTTTGTTGTAATAAAATGAAATTTTGTTTAGTAACAAATTTGTAATTCGTTTAAAACAATCATTTCGAATAATAAATATCACAAATCATTTTCTGTTTGTGTTCTACTCAGTAGAAATCATTTAATCATAAAAATTGAAATCAATAATATAATGTATTTGAAAATGCATTTGGAAATAAAACTTTCTATTATAAATCTAACAAAAAAAGAAAAAAAAATGGTAACGTTAAAATGGCAAATTTCTTCCTTAAAGGAATTTTCTTAGAATAAAAAGAAATAGTCTAACGATTAAGGAAGAAAATAAAAGTAAGTACATCGCGCCTTCCATCGTCGGACAAAGTCATTAATATTCTAATCTGAATTCTAATCCTTTCTTGAAAAAGTTTTGTCAGCTGTTTGTGAAAGTTTTACGGAGAATTTTCATTTTAGTGTTATTCGATATTTCATAATATATTTTTCTTTAAATGTATGAAGTATTAATATTTCACTTCTTACTTCAGATTTTGTATAAGAGCAGTTTCATGAAAAGTTCAATAATACTTTATCAAATTCACATATATATATTTTAATTATATATTCATGTGTTATAGTAGTTTATAATATGAATCCTTCTCCGCATACATACATATTGTAATATTAATTAATGATGATTGTAATTTATTTGTTTTAAAGACTTTATAATGCTTTAGAAGAAAAGATAGATTTTGATAAGATATGGAAACGCATTTATTTTCTGCAACTTCTACTAATAATTTAAAATAATGGTTAATATTTTAATATATTGTCTAATTTTATTTCTTAATTTACTTTGAAAATCGTTTCTCAATCGTTCTCAACTGTCAATTCGTTAAACTTTCTTGGACGATTGACTATATGCCTTGATATATTTTTCAAAATGAATTTTGTGCCCATAACAAATATTTGCAACTTCTTCATCAGTATTCTCGTGCATCAAAGAAAAGATAATTTATTCGCGAATATATTTGAGTAGTGCTTATTAAAATCACCAGCAGCGAAGACCTATCTGTGCTTGTTTACAATTAGCCTTATATTCACCGCTATATAACAAAATATTCTTCCTGTATTACTGCTATGAAGAATTTTGTTTTATAACATTATTATTTACAGGAACAATATACAGGGTGTCCGGTCTCAACGGTGTCCAATGGCTAATTCCTAAACCGTTAGTCATAGACATATAGTTCCAATTACAAAAATGTTTTAAATGAGGTAAAGAAGTATTTTTAAAGCGATTTCGGTCAAGAAAAACATTTATTAAAAAAATACGAAATTTAAAATTTTATACGGGCCCCAGGTCCTATAAGTGATATTTAGTAAAAGTATCCTATTGCACTGACAAGTAAGACAAAAAAAGTCCCATTCCTCTGCGATTAAATCTGACCTAGTAATAGATGTTTAAAGTTGGAATATCTTTTTTGCTGCAAAATAGGGGTCAGTTACAAATTTACTAGAAATAAAAATAATCGTCAGATATAAATTTACTATTAAACATTGAGAGTAAATTAACATTACAAATATATTTTGAGATTTTTGTTCATTCTGACATATTAAAACAAAATATACAACTTCTACTAAAAATATAAGTAAAAAAAAAGTAACAGAAATTTTGTTAAATGATTATAAAAGCAACAGTCAAACTCTTTAGAAAATGCTACATAGTTAGATTACCTAATGTAAAACTTAATTAATAAAAATTGAGGTTATCTTAAAACGTGCTCGAAGTGACGTTCCTTCGGCTACAATGCAGAAATGTACATGTGAAATAAATACTTCTTCTACTTTTTTCAACATTGTAGGTGTTACAGATCTGCACGCCATAGCAATACGATTCCACAAAGCTGCTCGACTAGTGGATTCTCTTTCATATACCTTATTTTTCAGAGAACCCCAAAGAAAAAAATCTAAAAGATTCAAATCTGGCAACCTAGGAGGCCACTTAATACGACCTCCATATCCGATAATATTATTTCCAAAACTACTGATTTGATTTTGGTCTCTAAAATTTTTTTTCAAACAAGTTTTTATAAAGAACTAAAAAGTTGAATTTGAAAACAGCATAATATCATCAAAATGTATAATAAACAATCCCTGCTCATACATCGTAATGTATCTGACTTCTTTTGTGCTGTACTGTATAAAAAATATAAACACAACGCACTTTCATTTGGAAAAATTATATTGTGAATCTCTATGCCTTACATAAATGTTACTGATTTTTATTTTAAATTTTTTTTTTGTAGGCAAAAATGTATACAAAATTTTTGGAGTGGTCCTGTAAAATAAATATAAATGGTACGTACCTAGAATCATATTAATATTACATTGTCATTGGATTTACATAATTATGCAAAATTTAATCTTGATCGGATATCTGGAAGAGAGTTAAAATTGGAATACAAATTTTGAATTAGGAAGACGACGATACATACGAACGTCGTAAGTTAAAAGCTTATAAAAGTAATACAAATTTTTAAAATAAAATCATCAAAAGAAACACACTCATTTCCTTACCAAAAAAAATGTCAAATTTCAATTGAGGACATCAGTTTCGAAACTCGCCTTATCCGAAATTTTAAAAATCGTGTTTCTCTATCAGTCTATTCTATTGGTATAACTGTACCAATCAAACACTACAATCTCCAAATTTTCAATGAATACCAATGGGCGCATTTAAAGGTTTTATGTGATTTCCCAAAATTTGATTGTCTCGATAAGGTCTGAAAGATAATTATTAAAAATTAACACTACCGTAATATTTATAGGGGGCAGCACCTTCAGTTAAATCGCTTTCAAAATACTTCTTTACATTATTTAAAACCTTTTTGTAATTGGAACTATATGTCTTTGACTAACGGTTTAGGAATTAGCCATTGAACATCGTTTGGAGTGGACGCCCTTTATAATACTTTAAGCACTTCGTGTACGACCCCTGAAAGCTTGGTCCAACTCATCTGTTTTCGGTTACAGAAAAGTGGTTTAAGTCATAAAATTGAAAATGTCATAACTCGGTCAATTTTAGTGTTAGATGAATGGGACTTTTTTTGCCGTACTTGTTAGAGAAATGGGAAAAGTTTACTAAATATCACTTATAGGACCGGGGGACCGTATAAAAATTTAAATTTCGTAATTTTTAAATAAATGTTTTTCTTGACCTAAATCGCTTTAATAATACTTCTTTACCTCATTTAAAACATTTTTCTAATTGGAACTATATGTCTATCATTAACGGTTTAGGAATTAGCCATTGGACACCGTTGAGACCGGACACCCTGTATATTAATACTATGTACGGGTCAATCCATTTAACCTGGTCCAGCACTGGTTGCTCGACCATTTATAAAAAATCTGAAATTTTTTGTACAACAACTCAAACATGATGGAAATTCAAAATGACTATTATTTTAATTTTATCAATTTTTTTTGTGCATGGCAGCCATCTTTGTTTCATCGTCTGCAGCAATTTTCTCACAAGAAGTGTTTATGGAATTGTAAATAATTCGTCGTTTATTTATCCAATTTAAGTGCGGATTAAAGCAATTTGTACAGAATACATTGGGCTAAAAATATGGTAATGGAGTAGTTTCCGAAACTAACTGCTTATTGGTAAAATTTAAGCATAAATTTTCAGTTTTTTCAAAATTTGTCCGTTTACAAGAGGAAATTTGTCTAGCAAAGAAAACTGTCAACCTGACATAATTTTTTTTTACAAAAGGCCGAAAGTACTTGTACTCATGCGCCGAGTTCCAGATATGGGACTTGCTTTCTCTTCGCTAAAAAAAAAAAAAAAATCCCAAATTTTTCAAAAATGACAAAAATTGCACTTTTTATGCTTTGATATCTCTGGTGGGGCACGAGATAAAAATCTGAATTTTATTTTTATAAAAGTATTGTATGGTAGTGTTATGCACAAGGAATTTCAGGATGGAGATTTGACTACAAGCTGAGATATGGCAAGGGCAACATGTCAAAATAATAATGTCAAACTATTGTTTTGTTGCAGTCACAGCTAAGTATTTATCTCAGAGTATCATTTAAATTTATTTTTTAGATTATCTTTAAATAATAGTAAAGGAAAATAAAGCTTTTGCAATTAATTAAAAAAATAATTATGTTTAAGGCCTACATTTTGTATGGTTTCAGTAATTTTTGTTGTAATTTTAGTAACTAAAAGAAGCACTTTTACATAATATATATATATATATATATATATATGTATATATATATATATATATATATATATATATATATATATATATATATATATATATATATACACTTATATATACAAGACCTGAGACAAAAACTGAATAGGGAAAGAGAAAAGCTGTTAATGTTGGCATACTTGTTGAGACATGATCAAACGTGTCAAAACACATTCCTGCTTGTTGGTTTAAAAACCACAATTACAATGCTGCTTGCCAGTCCCAGAAACGTGTTCCTGTAAATGAAACATTATGTGATGTTACCATGCATCAGCCTCAAGTAATTTTCAGAAAGTAAAGATACCCAAAGCCTTTTCAAAATTTATACTGCAGAAAAATCACATTTTTGCATAAGAAGTAAGCTAGGAATTATTAATGAATTGAGACTTGCACATAGTGATTTTAAAGTATATTTCTATGAGCCAGAAGGGCCAATATCTTCAATCAAGTTATCAAGATATGACAACACTTAGTTCCTACAAATAAAATTTTGAGAAAGATCAAAATTGTGGTTTTTGAACCAACAAGCAAGAATGTGTTTTGACACGTTTGATGATGTCTCAATAAGTATGACAACATTAACAACTTTTCTTTTTCCCTATGTTGTTTTTGTCTCAGGTCTTGTATAAAAATATTTTTTTTTCTTTATGTAAAAGTGCTGCGATTTCTTTTAGTTACTAAAATTACTTACAACAAAAATTACTGAAACCATACAAAATGTATGGCCTTAGGCATAATTATTTTTTGAATTAATTACTAAGCTTTGCAAAGGGCTTTATTTCCTGTTACTATTATTTCAAGATAATCAAAAACATAAATTTAAAAGACACTCTGAGATAAATGCCTAGCTGTGACTACAACAAAACAATAGTTTGGCAGTATTGTTTTGACATGTTGCCCTTGCCATATCTCAGCTTGTAGTCAAATCTCCATCCTGAAATTTCTTGTACATAACACTACCATACAATACTCTTACAAAAAAAAAAATTCAGATTTTTATTTCGAGCCCCACCAGAGATATCAAAGCCTGAAAAGGGCGATTTTTGTCATTTTTGAAAAATTTGGGGGTTTTTTTAGTGAAGAGAAAGCAAGTCCCAGACCTGGAACTCGGCGTGTGAGTACAAGTACTTTTGGCCTATTTGTTAAAAAATTATGTCATGTTGACAGTATTCTTTGCTAGAAAAATTTACTCTTGTAAACGACAAATTTTGGAAAAAAACTGAAACTTTATGCTTAAATTTTACCAATAAGCAGTTAGTTTCGGAAACTACCCCATTACCAAATTTTTAGCCCGAAGTATTCTGTACAAATTGCTTTAATCCGCTGTTGAACTGGATAAATAAACGATGGATTATTTACAATTCCGTAAACCCTTCTTGTGAGAAAATTGCTGCAGACGATGAAACAAAGATGGCCGTCACGCTAAAAAAAAAATTAATTAATTAATTAATAAAATTAAAAATTAGCCATTTTGAACTTCCGTCATGTTAGGGTTGTTGTGCAAAAAATTTCAGATTTTTTAAAAATGGTGAAGCAACGAATGCATGATTTTCTGGACCACTTGAAATGGATTGACACGTACATATTTCTAAATTTTAACATAATCAATATATACATATTCAAGCATGATCCTAAGATCTCTCTCTAACTTTGTCGCGCTGTAACCTGAAGAATAATCATTAATATAATCTGTAGTATACATGCTAAAAATTGTATTACTATGCATTGCCATAAAAGGTAAATATAAATCAGAGCTGGTTTTCAATAATTTCTGAATTTCACAATAACTTTTAAAATGTATCAGATGTTTGATATAAAAAAAAACACATTGCTTGAATAATATTTTAAATAATCTATAATTCTGATAGCTGATTAAAAGGTCAATGGATAAATGATTGCGAAATACATGGAGTCCATAGAAGACTGTCCCAGATATAATTTTTTATAGTATCAACAGTAAGCTTTGTAGAGTGTTGGTTCAATGTCACAAATAAGGATTAACTCAGTTTTAGGTAAGCCCATGCGCGAGTACTGTTTGTTATTTACTCACTGGCAGTGACACATACGCAAAACGGCGACTACTGAGAACACAGCATTTTGTGTTCTGCAATTTTCTAAGATTTTATCTGTAATTTCAGTTCAAAGTACGTTTTGTTTAAAGTTTAATTGTTGTTCCCATGTGGTAAAAACATCCGCCGATGATGTAGGCAAATTAAAATGAGCGGATGTGATTGTAAATGCAAAATCTCAGAACGACCAAAAGTATCGGTACAGGATGTTGACTGTGTCAGAGAATCTTTCCTGCGTAGTCCTAAGACATGTGTTCGGAAAGCGAGCCTTGGACTTCAGTTGCCAAAGACGACAGTGTTTGAGGTTTTCAGAACACGTGTACACATCCTTCTATACCGGTTACAGTTGCTAAATGTTTGCCTAAAGAATTGGACTTTAGGTTCAACATTTGCCGTATAACTAAAAGTGAACATATTAAACATTTGTTAAAAACTAGGGTAGTTTACCTTCAATTTGATGTATGATTTGTCTAAAAAGTCTAAATTATAATGTTATAATAGACTATTGTAAGTAGGAAATCCTTTATGGATATCCTGTATATTCTATTATTTGAATCTTGAATTCTATTTACCTGATATTGCTAGTCAGAATGTAATGATAAGTATTATATAAATAATGAATCCATATACTATACTCTTAACTTTGAAGAACGTTGGAAGTATGATAACTCTAGATATGAGGATATAAGTATTGCCTTAAGCATGTTCAGAGAATATGCCAAGTGATATATTCTAGAATAAATATTTGACAACGCTTTATGCAATGTTTATCTAAATTTCAGAAGAAGAAAATTGATCCAGTTTGCACATCATGATTACCTATGTCAAAATATCTAAAATGAATTAACATGTCTATTTAGTGTCATGGTAATGAAACGTAAATACTTGCTCAGATTGTGGCACTTAATGTATATGAATAAAATTTTCGGAAAGGCATTGTGAAATTTTAAAATATTTTATAATTTACAAAACTCATATGACGATATACATAGTGGTGTATTATGTAACTGATATTCTTTTCTAAAATTATAATTACTTAATTCAATAATTTTATATTTATCGTGAATCTTCTTTTAAAAAATAGTAAAAACAAATTTCGAACTTTCAGTGGGGTCATTATTTATTTGATTTTATGCATTTTGAGTTGTT
Organism: Maratus speciosus; assembly: GCA_963932465.1. Taxonomy (NCBI): domain Eukaryota; kingdom Metazoa; phylum Arthropoda; class Arachnida; order Araneae; family Salticidae; genus Maratus; species Maratus speciosus. Next base: position 438,481,396 of record OZ010789.1, read on the forward strand.
TTTTTTCCATTTATTTTTGACAATGTATATTTTCGGACATAACATCGGTCTTTTATTTATGTTTTTAAACTTGAGAATATATTTTGTATATCTAAAAACAGATATTTCTCATTTTGTCATAGTAAAACAGTAGTAAAACACAGTAATATATTTTATTTATTTTTTTTAATCTCAAGGGGGCTCGGCCCCCTAAGAGCTACGCTCACCAACCCCCATCCAGACACCGCAGACTTTTAATGCACGCTAATTTGATCGGCTTTAAAAAGATTTCGAAAGATTGAATTATAATTTAAAAAACAGTGGCGATCTCCCTATAAACGAATTTCTATTCATTTCTCTTTGATTGGGGAATTTTAACGACAAATCCGCTGCGGTACTACTTGATTATCCCGTCGACCAATTTCGCCAAATTATATAAATCGCCAAACCACTCGCCAAATTATACAAATTGACATACTTTTTATTTTAAATAACGAAAGAACAAATAAATTAGTACAACATTAATAAAAACACAAATAAAACGTCGAAATAAAAATAATTTGATGACGTAGACACGTGTAACAACATTTCAAAATAAGCTAATATAAAAGGAATTAAATAAACAGAGTCTTTGTCTCTTGGTATTTTTTAACAAAGCGAAAAGAAAGTTCTTTTAAATGAGACATTTTAAATTAATCGTTTTTAATCTGACGTAATTTTTACCAAGCTATTCTTTTTCTTGTAAATATTCACGTGAAAATACTTTTGTTAGAAATGAAATATTATTTGCGCTTTCCTAACAAAAATAGTTGAAAAGATCCTCTCAAAATATCAAAGAAATCACTAGCGCAATTTCTAAATTTAAACTGTTTGGCAATATTATTTTGTGTTCATTTTATGTAATAACTATAATGTGACGTAAATATGACGCAATTTCTCCTATTTAAGACTTCTAACGCATGTTAAGGAATTTATTATTGTACAATATCCTTTCTCTTTTAAAATTCACGTGTGTACTTTTTATGACATAATTTTTAATAAGTTCCCGCTTTTTATACGTAGTTATTTAATTCTAATGCCAAATGTTTTTTTTTCCTGTTTATAATAGTCACGTGTAAATAAATTTTTAATTTGAAGCAAAATGAAAGTATTGTTTGCGCTTTTTATACATTTGGCAACAGTATAAATTAATACCATTTTCTAAAATAACGTAAAAAATATCTCTAGAAATGCTGAAAATTTGAATTTAAAATAGAAATAAAACCTCAAAAAATGAGTCTAAATAAAAAAAAATAATGCAATCTGCACTCCGGCAAATTCTAACGCATAAAATGATCTAAAAATGATTACACTGCCATGTATAGTTTTTGCTGCTATAAAACTTTTTTAGTGGAACGATTTTGTACAACTTTAGCATTAAATATCTCTTAAAATAATTCTTCGATTTGAAAACTGTCTGCATCAGCGTGTTTATCAAATATTTCTGTATAAAACCACCGATTTGCATATTTTTGTATGCATTATTTTTCTTACTATTAACGAAGAAAGACCTCCGGTCACAAAAAATTCAAAACCGGCGGCGGCGGTGACAGCGGTAGTTACTTTTTTTTTAGAATAGAGAGATAATTACGGTAGAAGTAATTAATTGTTAGATGTTGTATATGCTACTTTGTTGAAATAGTGTTTTCCCTTTCCCATCAAATTAATATTTCTATCAGTTCCAATTTGAGAGTTAAACAAATATGATATCTGAGACAGTGAGTTTATATATATATATGATACAACACAATAAAGACGTATTTAATAAATCTGTGATAATTTTTTTTTTCTGCATTAGAAATTCATTTTGATCCTTTTGCTAGAATACAACAATATGTCCATTTTTATTGAAAATTTCATGCTACATTATATTACATTGATTTAATAGTATGTTATTTTTAATAACTAGATTATGAATTTAATTTTATATAATTGTGTGGAATGACAATATTCCGAGAATTTGAGTAAATATATAAAGAATAAATATTGTAACTTTCTTTGTCAACACATTCTAAATATTTGAATTGTTTTCTGAGTATAAATTTTGGTTATAAAATAACTGATTACGTTTAATATCTAGTAATAAAATTATGATGTATATAAATATTTTCATTCTTTTTTTGAATCGTCGTTTAAAACGATTTACTGTAACTGGATAGTTGCAAGATTTTAAATTCTAATAAGAACTAATTTTACAAAGTTAATGTGTTTATTAGTATTACAATTCATGTCATATTAATAAAAAAGATTTTAATGTGTCAATTTAAGAAATAGGACTTAACTCTGTCATAACAAAGACGGAGATACCGCAGCATTTGGTCGTTATTAAATTCTTGCAATAACCATTGAAGGTTTCATACAATGAAACATAAAAAAACAAATAGAATTAATAAATGCTCGTATAATTCCAAATTTTCATTTCATAAAGGTAAAGTAAAGTTATCAAGTGAAGTTTAAAATACACGATATTGAAAATTAACAACGCTTTAATAACTTAATCTTTTTATCTAGTATTGAGAGTTAATTTTTTTTTTTTTTTTGAATATGAGGAAACGTATTAGTAGACATCCTTACGCTTGAAGATTCATACGGGAAAAATACTTATGCGATTTCATTGCATTAATTAAATGTGTAACTAAGAAGATCAAGAAAAAATATTTTTTATTGAACTTTTTTAACTACGCTAACCCACGTCAGATAAAAGAGTTTCTTCTGTTTTTTTAACAGCTCTCGGAATATTTCAGAGAGATATATTTTGGATTTTTTCCCTTTTTATTTTTTCTCCATTTAATTAATTAGACAAACTGTATAAAAATATCTTTTAATTGCTCTTCAAAAAAGATAAAATGTGTAAAAGAATATTTTTTATCAAACATAGCAAAATTGTACATTTTTTGCATAAAAATATTTGTTACGAAGCTTTTATAAGATAATGTTCATTTTAATTAAAAATAAAGAAACTGTCTCAGTTGCATTTAACGAATTAAAAAAAATTATGGCAAATGAGAATGAAATTTCATTTTGTTAATTACTAACATATTCAAAGTAGTGTAGTGTAGTAGTGTACTAACATATTCAAAGTAGTGTAGTGTAAAAGTCCAATTTAAAATACCAAATGCTTTAAAGCATTATTTACGGTAAAATCTCTCTATTCTAAAAAAAAGTAACTCCCGCTGTCACCGCCGCCGCCGTCGCCGCCGGTTTTGATTTTTTTGTGACCGGAGGCCTTTCTTCGTTAATATTAACAAAAATAATGCATACAAAAACATGAAAATCGGTGGTTTTATACAGAAATGTTTGATAAACACGCTGATGCAGACGGTTTCAAATCGAATAATTATTTTAAGAGTTATTTAATGCTAAAGTTGGACAAAATCGTTCCACTAAAAAAGTTTTATAGCAGCAAAAACTATACAGGGCAGTGTAATCATTTTTAGATCATTTTATGCGTTAGAATTTGCCGGAGTGCAGATTGCATTAATTTTTTTATTTTGACTCATTTTTTCAGGTTTTATTTCTATTTTAAATTCAAATTTTCAGCATTTCTAGAGATATTTTTTACAGATTTCAGAAAATTGTACTAATTTAAAATGTTGCCGTCTGTATAAAAAGCGCAAGCAATAATGTTTGCTTCAAATTAAAAATTTATTTACACGTGACTATTATAAACAGTAAAAAAACTTTCAAATTAGTATTAAATAATTACGTATAAAAAGCAGGAACTTATTAAAAATTACGTCATAAAAAGTATACACGTGAATTTTATAGGAGAAAGGATATTGTAAAATAATAAATTCATTAACATGCGTTAGAAGCCTTAGGAGAAATTTCATCATATTTACGTCACATTATAGTTATTACATAAAATGAACACAAAATAATATTGCAAAAAAGTTTAAATTTAGAAATTGCGCTAGACATTTATTTGATATTTTGAAAATTAATTTAAAATGTCTCATTTAAAAGAACTTTCTTTTCGCTTTGTTAAAAAATACCAGGAGACAAAGACTCTCTTTACTTAATTCCTTTTATATTAGCTTATTTTGAAATGTTGTTACAGGTGTATACGTCATCAAGTTATTTTTATTTCGACGTTTTATCTGTGTTGTACGAATTTATTTGTTCTTTCGTTATTTAAAATAAAAATTATATCAATTTGTATAATTTGGCGAGTGGTTTGGCGATTTATAAATTTGGCGAAATTGGTCGACAGGATAATCAAGTAGTACCGCAGCGGATTTGGCGTTAAAATTCCCCAATCAAAGAGAAATGAATAGAAATTCGTTTATAGGGAGATCGCCACTGTTTTTTAAATTATAATTCAATCTTTCGAAATATCTTTAAAACAGATCAAATTAGCGTGCATTTAGAGTCTGCGGTGTCTGGACGGGGGTTGGCGAGCGTAGCTCGTAGGGGGCCGAGCCCCCTAGTAAAAATAAAAAATCGGTGATAGTACACTGTAATTTTAGTTATATATCTATAAATATATAAGCGCTTTTCTGCCCTGTTGAGTTTTGTTGATTATTTTTGTAATGTCTTTATATATCGCATTTGTATCATAATTTATATATTTGGCCGTCTTTTTGTTTTCATTATTGATTGATATCTTGATATGTTTATGGATCTAAATATTGTCATTTTTAGGCCTAATGTCGACAAAATTTGATGAAGTAGCATGTCTTTACTATCATAAATGCTTATGTGCTCCTCTAAAAATTCCATAAGCTATTCATATTTTCTAATTTTTGCATTGATAATTTTCTGTATTCATCTTTTGGCTAATCTTTCCTTTTTATCTTTACAGTTGTGGCTTCATTTTAATGGTTTAAATTTATATTATCTTTTCCTTTGTATCACACGTTCAATTTCATTTTAATGACACATAGTATATATATATATATATATACATTGTAAAATTAATGGTTCAATAAAATAAATCTGATACTTTAAAAATTCATTTAAGTTTGAAAAGATGTTAAATTTTATTCACCGGCGATTTATTAGTTATCTCATTAAAATAAAAATAAAAGCCAGTGTGATACAAAAAGTTAAAAAAAGTAAACAGTTAATAACAGCTTAAAATTGGGAAATGCGCTAAGCCTTTCGAAATGTTGAGTCTTTCTTCTTCAGGTGCAAAGAAGACGTGCTACAACTTCTAATGTATGAACAAGACTTAAAATGACAAGTTGAAGAAAACCGACAATAGGAAAGCAGAAGGCATTAGCCAATCACACAAGAGCATTACCCAATGATAAGAAGTCTGAACAGAATTATAATTAGGAATCAAATTGAATAGGAGAAGACCCAGAAAAATTAAAGGAAATTACAAGCAGGTGTAAAAAATAAGCAATAAATAATTGATTAATTAAAAACTCAAACTATACACAATTATACAAGAATGCAAATAACATAGAGTTTAAAATTTAATAATATATACAAATATAAAAAACTAAATGCCTAAATATTAATAATAATAATAATAATTATATGATTGAACACACACACACACACACACACACAAAAAAAAAAAAAAAAAAGAAAAGAAAAGAAAAAAAAAATCCAAGCTTCACTCTGCCTAGTGGATTCGGATTATTCATTAACTACATATAAACTCACAGGTTAAGGTAAATCGCTAAATTTTCAAGAAAGCACAATTCTGTGGTTCTATAGGCATTGAAGATAATTTTAGCGTTTTGAAAATAAGAATTGTGCACTAAATCAAAAGAATGTTTGACAGTAGAAGATTTCGAAAATTCTTGGTTGCAGATATAACGGGAGAGTTTATTTTATAGCGTATTTCAGGTTTTCATTTTTCGGGTACAAAGAACACGTGGTACCAGTTCGAAGGCATGAACAAGACTGAAAGGCACAAGTTTAAGAAAACAGACAAAGGAAATCAGGAGGCAGCAGCCAAACACACAAGAGCATTACCGAATCAGAACTCTGAATAAATGGAGAATTTTCAAGCAAATTGAATAGAAACAGAGTCAGGCAAATTAAAGGAAGTTACAAGGAAATGTAAAAAAGATAAACTATAAAAATGTATATTAATATATAAATTAAATAATTAAAAAAAATACATGTAATGAGAATAAGAATGCAAATAACATAAAGATTAAGATTTAATAATAAATCTACCCTATATATATAAAATCCTAATGAAACGAATTTATGAAACGAATATATGAAACGGCTGAAATGTGTATCGATTCTTTGAATCGACTGATTAAACAACTGATTATGTTTCACGGCGAGTTCTCCTAAAATATGGAATACTTTGCGATGAAATTAACACCAAAAATCCGTATTGATCCACAGATATCAAAACTGGTATTGGAATTTTTAAATTCGAATTAGTTTTCAAAATATTATTTTTTTTCTAATTTTAAATACATTTTTCTAATGATGGCAACTTAAATTTTAAGCATAACCGATATTTTTGTTTCATAATTCAGAAAAGTTTACTATTTTAAATTAATTTGGCGACAAGTTTGGCCTCCTTTAAATCTATGCTAAGAACAATGCTTCTTTGTATTTCGTTATCATTTTATTTATTCAAAATTTTCATTTAAAAATGAAACATTTAAATTGATGGCTTTCACTTCTTTCTTTTTTTAAAAACAAAACGAAAAGAACAATATTAGGCACAGATGTCATATACGCACAGGGGTACCTAATTGGCGCAAAAATGGCATTATTTTGATTGACATGGCTATTGTCATTTATTTAATAATAAATGTTTATTTACTTTTATTTTTATTTTTTAATTTATATAAATTATTTTGTTCTGTAGTCATTAATTATTTTTTTGCTATTTCCTTTTGAAAGTAATAGAAAATAATTAAAAAATACGGTACAGCGTAGTTATTGCGTCAACCAATTTCGCAAATTATATAAATTGCCAAACCACTCGCCAAATTGTACAAACTGACAAAATTTTTATTTTAAATAACGGAAGAACAAATAAATTAGTATAACATTAATAAATATAAAAATAAAACGTCGAAATAAAAATCACTTGATGAAGTAAACATGTGTAACTTGCTAAAAGTCAAGTGAATGTGACATTTTCGATCAACCGTTATTGGCATTTAATCTTAATAGTTCGCGATAGATTTTTGGTCGACGGGATAACTAAGTAGTACCAAAAATACATATGTAACTGATATTCGAAAACGAGGTTTTCGCCAAATTTTCGTTTAAAAAAAAAAAAAAAAAAAAAAAAAAAAAAACATGCCAAACATGCGCATATGATATCTGGCGAAATATTAAATTATGTAACAAACCATGACATTTAATTTTAACTTCAAATCAATGTTTTAATTTACCACTCGAAGAATAAAAAAAACTCTAACTGGCGAGTTGCAAAAAAGATATTGGCGAGATTTGCACCCGGCTTTTTTTTCTTTCGGCACATATATCATATACGGCCCCATATTGGCGCGATTTTTTTCTGACGCCAATGTCATATACGCAACGGGTTCTTAACTGGCGCCAAAGTATCGTTATTTTGCTTGATATGGTAAGCCGGATGTTGTTGTTTATGCTGTTGATGCGTTCCCGAAATTGGCGTTGGAAAACAAATCGCGCCAATATGGCGCCGTATATGGTATTTGTGCCAAACCTACATATGAAAGGCGAAGGGATCAGACCGTATTTGTTTATGGCATTTGATGACTTGAACTATTATAATATAGATGAAATGATGAGGATAGAATAGTATATGGCGACTTATCACCTATGTCTGGATAACATATAAGTATCAAAATGGCACCTAGAGTATAAAAAACGAAGTGTTCCACCGGGAACTGTTGATGATAGTCACATGATTTAGGCTATTTTTATAGAGATTGTTTTAAAATGTCGGGAGACAAAGACTCTGAATACTTAATTCATTTTATTTTAGCTTCTTTTCAAATGTTTAAATGATCCTCTTTAATCAAAAACGAAAATAACGATTGGATGTCTTAACAGCAACTGATTCGGCCTTAAATTTGGCCCTGATATTTTTAAAACCCGTCAGATTAGCATGTTTTTTGATTTTTAGATTCTGCGGTGTCTGAACGGGGGGTTGGCGAGCGTAGCTTGCAGGGAGCAGAGCCCCCTAGTACGAATATAAAAATTAAATACCAAAATTATAATCATAATAATTAATTAAAAATGTATGGTTGATGACAATAAGGTATTTCAAGCTGCAGAGAGCATATTGAAATGAGATTTTTCATTAACTATACCCTCATAGATTAAGATAAGTTGATAAATATTCTAGAAAGTCCAATTCTGAGGTACTATTGGCATTAAAGATAATTTTAGCTTTTTGAAAATTAAAACTATTGCCGGTGTTTAAAGAATATTTGACATTTAGAAATTTCTTGGTTAGAAACATAACGGAAATATTCTTGTAAGCGGATTTTCAGATTTCTTTTTTTCCCCTTTGCTTTTAATTCGTTATATGTCAGCATTTCAGAGAGTTTTTATATCTATCACATAAAAATTTGTTTTCTTCGGGTCATTTCATTTTCCATGTGATCCTATTTAAGGCAATTTTAAAATTTTTATTTACACAAATTTGAATCAAATGAAGAGCATTTTATAAAAAAGAAATATTCATTACAATTAAATCAAAATTTATTTTGATAAAAAATAAAATTCAGTATTTAAAAATTTACATTTTAAGAAAAAATCCATGGCATGAAACAAATTTCGACTCAAGACTTTCTAGTGTACAATTCCACTTTTTTAACACTGCTCAACAAATTCGGTTGTCTAATAGATAGTGATAAAATAAATTCGGTTGTCTGGCCGTGTATGAGTGCTCTAACTCTCGTAAATAAATTCGGATTGCCATCTGCTTAATATATGTTATTGAGGTTTACCATATCATGTTCGGTATTGAAAATGAAATGTCTAGAATTCATAGTTCGTTTTCAAGGACACTTAATAGAATGCCGTTACATTGTGAACCATTGGGGCAAATTATTTGAATGTAAGTTTACGATGTTACACCATTTCAAACATAACAAAATTGATGTATATCACGGAGAAGCACTTCAAGATCCTTATTATGGATTATGACCAGCTTAGCATTTATCTTTCATTTGCAAGGGAACACACACGAATTTAGTTACGGTATTGTCTATGAGCAATATTGCTGGAAGTGTGTTTTCAATTGAGGTATGCGTTTTTAAATGTAACTATGTTCTTGCAAATTAGTTCACGTGTGTAAATTCTATAGATCATATACAGAGCTGAACAAAAGAATTCGAATACATTTCCGATATTTGACAAAATTTATGTAGGGAATTTTAAATAGTGCTAAGTATAATATATATATATATATACTAAGTATATATATATTTATATATATTGAAAAATCCAAATTCATATAATTTAAAACTCGAAAAAACATCTAACAAACTGTAACTAAAACAATAATTAACAAACCAAGAGTAACTAACATAAATAACATAACACATAATAACACACCTAACATAACACATAAAACAACTTTTTTTTTAGTCAATTTTTTTTTTTAATTCATCGTAAGTGAATATATTTCAACTGAAATGCAAGTGAACATTTTGAAGTAAATGAGATAAGCATTTTTATAGAAGCATTTTTACAGAAATATGTAGATTACAAAATAAAAAATTCCTGTATGGGTTGGAAAAGGTAGCTTCCCTATTTCTTGGTTTTAAGATTTTAGCTAATTTTACTGGAGAACACGAAGTTAAAATGCGAAGAACCCGGTTAGAGAAGAATCATCAGTACTGAATTTCAATGGAAATTTCGCCAAATTAGTCAGATACAGCCAAATTGGCTTAATTTGTGACGACATATTTTTGATCGCTAAATTTGGTTATATTTCGTCCAAATGTCGCGAAGCTTAGCGATAAATGCGACGTTAATGTATATGAATATGATCGGAGAAATGGATACAACAATGAAAGATATTTCCTGAGCAATCATGTTCACTAAAAGTCATAAATTAATCCCAGATTTTTTTTTAATCTGCTGCCTAGATTTAGTGTACATTTTAAGAAATATACATATTTTATATGTTCAACGTTATACACAGAAGTTTCGAAAATGACGGTTAAAAGAAAGTAATTCAAATGTATAGAGTTATTCAGCTTAATTCTATGTGGAAAAGTCGCATAAAAATAACCCAGATGCTTCCTAATATTTTCATAATAACGATATAACAACAACTCAGATGAATAAAGGTATCAAGTTTGATAGAGGAGTATAGCAGACTATCTATGAGTGTATGTTGCATACGTGTTACAAAACTTTACCTGTTGCCATATTAAATAACTGTGGGCTGTGCCAGACGAGCAAGTCTTTGAAGGAGCTTTGAAGTTTTCTGCCGCTAACTCGGTGGATCAATTTCTCAAAGATCGGAGCTAAATTTAAAAAATCGAAATCTCTCAAATACATCCGGGGTAGTTCTTTATCTTACCGTAGATTCTCTTATCCAATGGTTTCTCTTTACTTTTAACATTTCTGAATTATTATAAAGAGCAACAAATTATGCTGCCTTCAGTTATGCACTGAACAGCTTTTGTCTTTGCAAACAAAGGTTACAAATTTCCCTAAATCAACTTTTATTATTGGAAAAGAAAGAGCTGTAAAATGTAGAAAAATCAAAGAAATTAGTAAAACAATCATAGAGCAGTTAGGACCAGAAGCTATCATTCTTTTGGCACTAACAGGTACTGCTGCATTTAATGTCAAAGAAAAGGTAACTCACTCAGTGCTTAAAGAACCAACGAGTTTTAAAAAGTTCGTTAATTTAAAAAGTCAGCAATACATCTACAGCTCAGAATGGATACAGTGTTATTTCTCATTATTGACGAATTTTCAATGATAGGATGTCGTCTTATGGCTGACCTTGAACAAAGATATCGCGAAGGTAAAATAGATAGCATTTAGCCTTTTAGAGGCTTATTTGTTTAAATCCTTGGACGTATTAGGTAGTTACATCGCCTAAAAGACATCCCTCTATATAGGAGACATTCTTTAAAAGTCATTTTGATTCTTCGCGAACAAAAAATGCTTAGAGCTTTTAAAAAATGTTTCACATTAACAAACTCATTGAGACATAACGACGATCAGCAGACACAGTTCCGAAAGACTCTGAACTCACTTTGCGTGAGTCAAGTTTTTGACTGCCTCTCACCCCTTATGCAACGACGCAAAGATATACTGCTTTCGGCTAACTTGAATGATTTGAAGGTGCCATATGTCTTTTTCTCAAAACCAAGCAAGCTAAAGAATATAATCAAGAAGTACTTCTTAAATGAAAGCGGGGACCAATAAACAAGAATTTTAGCAGATCACAATGATTAAATAACAAGGTGGATTGAAGATGATCACGCGTCTGGACTTGTCTAGACTTTCCTCAGCAGCTGGATGCAGGGTTATGCATTATGCTACATACCAATATCTGAATGGAGTGAGAATTGGTAGACGTAAGTACGATAAAAGATATTGCCTATGGCCCACATTTTCAAACTCGAGTCTTGCCACAGGCCATAATATTTCATTTTTTTTAATATCATGAGCCATTTCTAACTGTAATTATTTTTTTATCAAACCTATTTGTAAATATTGGAAAGAAGAAAAAGCCTCATTCACACGAAGTTAGTTACCTTTAACTGTTGCATACCTTGCCACCATACATAGATTCTCGAGTTTAACATTGTCAAAAACTGTTGTGGATATCCATCTAAAGGTGATGTCACATAAAACAACTTATGTAATTTTTACTGTAGATTGTCATTTAGAGAAAGTTCTAAAGGAAGCAATTATCACTAAGGACAGGCTTTACCCAAATTAGAAGTATGGAAGCACTTGCTGACAGATTAGAATTTGTGCATTACCCGAGGCAACTGACGACTGAGTTAAACACTTTAAAATTAGGTATCAACGATTGTTATTTCAAACTTACTTTTATACTATTAAACAGTAATCTAGAAAATAAAACATTTTTAAAAATAATATCTTTTAAGTTTACGCGCCTCCATGCTCCGACATTTCGGCCTGTAAAGCTTTATTACAAGAACCGTGATTCTGCCCCAGTAGCTTTGCAGAAGTTCAGGACCCTCAAGGGTATGAAAAAAGACCTTGGACTGATGACTGTCATGGGATTGGTGAAAATGGTGAAAAAATTCGAAAATACAGGTTCGTTTGATATGCAGTCTCGCAGAGGATGGAAAAGATGTGATTCGGCGGTAGTTGAAGATTGGCCACAGCAGTTCAGGAGGAGTCGAGCTGTGGTGTGGAACCATGCAGTACACGGAGAATTGCCCGAACATTGGACAGGCATGTGAGCACGGTGCAAAACATTCTACGAAACATCCTGCAATGTTATCCGTACAAAATCTGCCATGTGCAGGAGTTGTATCCTTCTGACCTGCCAGCGAGAGAGGGTTTTGCTTTGGAATTTCTTGTTTGTATGGAAGTGGACAATGATTGGCCGTGGAAAATTCTGTGGACAGACGAAGCATTGAAGCAGATGACATTTGTAGTAGAAATTCTGACGCTTACAGTGCCATCTGTCACTAAAATTTGGAACTATTTTTTGGTTCATATTCTTTCCCCCTTCTTCAATAATACGCCCTTCAATTGTGACGTCATTCCAATAAGTGGTTCGTTTTTTAGAGCCTGTTGAAACTTAAACTTTAATTATAATCAACCTGTACATTAAATATCAATTCCTGCTTTTTGTGTCAATGCAGTAATGAAGAAATATGTGCTAAAACGTTTATAAAAAGTTCATTTTTTATTACTGTTACTGAGTTATTTACAACCCGAATTCGATAAGAAGTTTTCTTTTTAGTGCTATCGTAATTATATAAATATGTAGCCCCTATAGTCGTCGTTCGGACCGTCTGTCCGTCCGCATATAACAGAGAAAAAACTACACAACCGAATGGTCTAAAATTTTAAATATATAATTGTTGCAAAACTTTGTCGAGTCATTTCAAATTTTATGAAAATCGGATGTATAGTTTAATTACAAGGACAGTGAAAATTTTCCTTTACATTACGGCCAATGGGGAAAAAATATTTCAAGTGCATTTTAATGAGGTTACAGCCTTTCGAAGAGAATGAAATTGATATGCACTTATGAAGGGCACTAAAATATACATTCGGTACAACGCACCTCATTTGTCACGTTTGATGTGCAATTTTCAACTTGCTATATTTAATGAGCTTAACGCATACATAGTATATTATTTTAATACAAAATTAATTCTTCTTCGTTTACGGATTGCATTTCTCATTATTCAGTTTCCTATACTTTATTGAACAAAATCAAGTGCATAGATCTCTTTAAATTATTCTTGAAAAATCTTGCTAAAAATATTTAACTCACAATTAGATGTAACTTTGTAGAGTGAAATAGGAGTAATTATGCCGTAAAATATCACCGCAAACCGATTTAAAAGAGTTCCAGAAGTAATATCTAACTTTTTCGTCCAAATATTTCTTCATTATTCTCGCATTTAGATTATATATTAATATGAAAAGAATTTTTTAAAGAAGATATAGTTACTTATTTAAAAAATAAAACGAATATCATAACAAACGCTGAAAGTTCCATCCCCTCTGGGTCATTATTTTTTTTCGCACATCGTTATTTAACAAATTCATGTCACACGAATTGAATTTTTCCAACTGAGCGAAACAATGCCCAGGGCGGGAATCAAACACATATCCTTGGTTTGCAGGGCCAATGCTCCACCGTTCAAGCTAACTGGGCCGACCACCAGTGAGCATATTTAGCTCCAATGACATTATTGGTAATACTCAGCTATATTGGCTGAGTTGGAAATATTCAATTCGTATGATAACGTTAGAAATCAGTTTGATTGTGTTAAATTAATAGTAAATTCATGTAACCCGATCACTTCGTAATTCTCATCGGAATTTCCGATTAAAAATGGTTATTTCTCATGTTGACGTAACTCTTTAGAGTGGAATAAGTAAAACTTAGTAGAGAAAAGGGTGTTCTTTCTAACTGATTTATAAGTATTCCAAAAATGATACTTGAATTTTTTGGTATCAAAATGCAATCAAATATCTTTATATATATCTATTTTTAGAATGTATATTTAAAATAATAGAATTAATTTTGAAGGAAAACAATACTAATAATTTACATCTGATGTAATAATTTACATAAGAATTTTAACAAATATCATAGCAAAAGAAAGGAAAAAAGTATCCCTATTTAAATTCAGAAATACATCAATGATGTAATAGGACTTTCCTTCTTACGTTTCCCTCTTCTTTTTTTTTATTAAATACATGTAAGTAGATTCATATGTATTATTCATAAAAATATTTGATGACAAGGCTTATTCTCATGTAGACATAATTAGTAGGAATGGGATATATAAGGCTAAGTAAAACAAAATACTTTCAAACCAATTTCTAAATTCTCTGGAAATAATCCTTGAGTTTTCTTTTCTCTCAGCACTTAAAAGTTATTACATTTTATCTGTTTTAAGACTACATATTTAAGATCAAAAGACTTATTTGAAAGAAAAATGTAGTTAATTACTTTATAAATAAAAGCACTATCATAAAATAGAAGATAAAGGTGAAAATTTATTTCTATTTGAATTTAAAATTAAGTCCTTTATACAGTAAAACTTTAAATTATAATATTTCTTCTAACTTCTGCAAATTCACGAAATTTCAGTTCTTTGCATTATTCCTGAAAATTTTAATTGAAAAAGATAATTTCTCACGTTGATGTTGCACAATGGAACAACATAATATAAATTATGTCGGAAAACATTTCCTGAAACCATTTTATAATGAATTCGCTTGAATTTTTTTTTATTTAATAATTATTGAAATTTAATGAATTGTATCTCATTTTAGTATACGTATTAAAAAATAAAGATAATTGTAGCTATTTTTTTTTTTAAGAATAAAAGCGAATATTAGCAAAAAAAGAAGAAAATAAAAATACTTCCAATAAGAATTAATTTTTTTATGTATTTTACTCCATATTTTACTTTTCCTCTACCATGTTAAAAATCATATAATATATCCTTGTGTGTTATTGATGAAATGCCCTGTTAAAAAAGTTCATTTCTTACGCTGGCGTAACTTTTTGGGACGAAATAATAATAAAAAATAATTTGTAAACTTTTCTTTCGATCCAATTTATAAATGTTCGGAAAAATCTATTTTTTTTTAGCATATCTCTTTTAATATCTCTGTCTAGGCCCCCTACTTAAAATCAAAAGAATTTTTTTTTCATTTAGACGTAGTTACTTACTTAAAAATTAAGCGAATTTCATGCCAAAAAAAGAAAACATTAACTATTTCTTTCCATGTGATTTCAAAGCAACATAATTTATCTATTAGATAATTTCAATAAATTTGTACTTAGTAAAATTGTTTTAATTTTATTTTCTAGTGTATCTTAAAACTTGTTAACATTTACCTCTTTTTAGAGTAAATATTTGTCATTGAATATAAAAGATAAATAAGTCAGTGGATGTATGGGATTTATAGTATAAACAAGTGACTAAAGGACTTATTTAATAGAAATTTTTTATTATTTGTTTTCAAACAAGATTCTGTGTGTATTAAAGTTTCTCATTAAATTTTTTCTCTTGATTATTAACAAATTCATGTCGGGTAGTCCGACCAGTAAATGAACACTTAAGCACATTTAAAAAGAAAATGATTCATTACATTTTAATAAGCAGTACCTGTTGGTGTTTGACAGTGCAAATACATTTGTTGGTTTACAAATGATTATAAAATAACAAAAGGAATTTCATATCTTACTTGTTTGTGATGCTAGAGGTATCTTAATAGAAATCGACACAAAAGCCAAATAAAGGTGTTACCACTGAATGAACGCAAAATTTTCCAGTGAATGAACAGGTAGCAATTTAAAAATAAATAAATTTTGAAGTTCTTTATTTATTTTGCAATTCGTACAAATAACTTATAACATGTTTTTACTGAATTACGGTCTTTTAAAACCCAGAACGATGATTAATTAGCTTGAAAAATTCTCACTTTCAAGTTCTGGAACTAATCATACAGAATTTATTTTTAAAGTAAAACAACTAATTATATTTCCTCAAATCAATGTCCCTTCTCTATTTCAGTTGTAGAAATAAGTTCGTTTTTTAATTATTTATTATGCCTTTCATACACTGCTAACAATCTGCAGCTGTAGTTGCATAGTCACCCCACCTCTTTTATAGAAAACGGTTACTTGACTACATTATGGAGCATTCTCATTAGTCAGAATAGAGATATTCCATAAAAGCGGTGAATTGACTATGCAGAAAAAGCTGCAGATTTTTAACAGTGTATGATTCTTAAAATATCAGATCATATACTTTACTGCAGGTCTATTCCAATTTCACCACAAGTGGACCTGTGGTCCACATACTCTCATGGTGCTTACTTCATATTCACAACCTCGGATGCTATTTCGGATGCTATTTTATAAAATGAACCATCCATTTCTTTCCTGGATATTTGACTATAAATGGATTTTTCTTCCTGTTTGTTTCTTCACAAAGTAAACATGACCTTTTACTTCATCCTTTTAAATTGTAATTCCAATTTCCCCTTTACAACTATTTACAATATAATTATCAGGAAGTTTTTCTTCTTCAAATGACAACACAGACAATGCCCCATACGTTTACTTTCAATCTTTCTTCTCTGGCAGTTTCATAGACAATGTTGCTTTCGGAATATTAAAATGAAGAAATGCCTTCTTCAAACTAAACTGACCCGAGCCTCATAGCTTGTACAGCTTTTTAAGGCCCTTTATAAAGTACTTGAACCTCCCATGTTTCCTTTTTGAGGAATCTTGTTGGTAATCAGTGAGAATATTTCTATCAATTATCTAAAAACATAGAAAAAGTAAGATTTGAAATTCATAAATAATTATTACCTTTAAAAATGTGTGTATATGTTCTTTTGTTACCTTTTTTTTATATCTGTTAGCTTTTCATTTGTTACCATTGTTGGAAAATCACTTATTTCAAAATTTAGGAACAAAATAAGCCACAAAGACATAAAGCCCAAAATAGTTCATTCACTGGAAAAGGTAGCCTAATGTATTCCTTCCTGTGAATGAACAGCTGTTCATTCATTGGATTTTTAAAATTTGCCTAACCAGTTATTAAACATCCCTATTCCCAAATTGCACATATTCTACAGTGGTTAAAACAATTAGAAATATAGCTATAATATATATATTTAATATATGCACAATACAATTAGTGCATAATGCAAATAAAAACACTAAATTCTTATCAAACATATGAAATGACATAGCACTTTCCTTATTATTTCCGCATAGAAATAATGTGTTTCTCAGACATGAAAAATAAAACATGTTTTCAGAGTAAAATAATGCGACTTTAGAAACCAATCAGGAATGCGATATCTTCGTATTGAATAGAATTATGGCAATGTTGTAACTACTGGGGAGGTTTTTAAATCTTAATCTATTAAAATATATACAAATTGTTCCTTCACTGGGGGCTGTTCACTTACTGGTAGGACAACCCTATTCACTTCTTTGAATTATTCATAAAAAATCTTTTGTTGAAAAAGATTATTTCTCACGTTGACGTAACTCCTTAGAATGAATAAAGGAAATTCAGCAGAAAAAGATTGTTTCAATGAATTTAAATGTATTCCACAATGATGTCTGAGTTTTCTTTTTCAGCCTTTCTTTAATTCTTGAGATTTTATCTAAGTATTTTAGACTATATATTTTAGGCAAATATTTCATGTCCGTAAAATAGTAATGTACAAAGAGGAATATTTAAAGAATGCATTTTGGAAAACATCAGTATTCCAGTTTGTCTTGTGTATTAGTTATTTTAGTAGCCCCCGGTATGCTATTTCTTTCTCCCAGCACTTAATATGTCGTCTCCAAAAAATAAAGTTCCGTTGTATAAGCCAGCCGTAAAACAAACCAGATGCATCATTGTACGTAATAATCTCTACAACAGTTTTTTTAACTTCTAAGCATCGCACATTTTAAATTTTTATACCGTTGTATTGAGAAAAGAAGTATTTTTAAAGGCAATGTGTATAAAAATTGCATCTTCGTTTATTTTTCAGACATATTATTTATTTTCTTGTAGTTTTTAGTGTCATTTGTTTAATTTTGGCAATTCAAGAATTCCATTTCTGTAGAAAGTAAAGAAAACATAGATGGAAAATAGCAATTAAATCTTTTTGATGCCATTTCTCATAAAAACTGAAAAAAAAGTATTTAAAGTACGTGTTATTTTGGAAAAATGTAAATGGATTGTTTATGATAAAACTTGGAGCTATTATAAACTAAATTTAATATTAAGTATCTCTATTAATATTACAAACAAATGAAGGTATATGAATCATGAAATTGACGATTTTTGTCGAGTTTCTGGAATAACGAAATCTCTTTTTTTTTATTTGTGTATTATTCAGCGATAGTGACGTCCTACGTATATTTTACTGTAGATGTTGTTTCAGTCTGGATCGTAAATGATGAATTCTTCAGCGGATGCGAATGACGTTATTTCATATCAAATAAATGCTTGTGTTTTAATTCGTAAAACTGAACTATCTATATTTAAATACATATATTACTTTCTTCTACTTTTAATGGAAGAAAGTACTGTAATCGAATTTTTTTTCCTTCCGATTTTCGACGGGTTTACTCGTTTTACGGGTCTGAGATCGCAAAAAACATGTTTATAGAAAATGTCTGTCTGTCCGTGTGTCCGTCTGTCTGTCGCCATTGTACCAACAAAAAGTGTATGGAGTTATGCATAGAATTGAACTGAATTTTTGTTTTTAGTTTTTGGCTATGGCAAGCAGGTCCTCCTGAATTTGGAAAAAAATCGCCCGTAGTGAGCTCTGTAATAGCGATTTTTGTGCGATTTGGAACATTGTACCTTCAAAAAGTGTTTGAAGTTATGCATGGAATTGATCCACATTTTTATTTTAAGTTTTTGGCTATGGCAAGCAGGTCCTCCCTGAATTTGGAAAAATTCGCCACTAGGGGCGCTGTAATATCGATTTTGTGCGATGTTTAATATTGTACCATCAAAAAGCGTATGAAGTTATGCATAGAATTGAACCACATTTTTATTTAAAATTTTTGGCTATGGCAAGCAGGCCCTGCTTGAATTTGGAAATATTGCGCGGTAAAGGGGCTCTGTATACTTTTCTTGATTTTTCGTAGTTCTGTTGTCCATCGGCGGCTCGTGCACGGCAGGAACTCGCTTCCTGCTAAGCCGGCTATTCGCAAACAGCTGATAACAACAGAATAAAGAAAAACTATTAAGTTTAACAAATATCATGATATAGATTACTCGTTTTTAGTCCATTTAATTGACTGAAACAGAAATTTAAGATGAAAATCAAAGTTGGTATAGTATTGATCTAATAATATTGAATTATTAACATGTGTAACAAGTTTTTGAAGTATTAAGATGTATAAGGTAGAAGCAGGTTTTGGGATTTGGCACATCCAACTAGAATTTTTTCCATTGGGAGCGGCAATAAATTCTGAAAAAGCAGAATTTCTATTTTCTACTTAATTATGTTTTTCACATTCCATATATTTTGTATTTACCTATCAATAAATGTAAATAGATACAGGGAGCATAAGAAAATCCTCTTATTCTGCAAAATTTGTTAACGGAGGGACCTACAGGTATGCAATTTTTGTAACTTTACTTGATTCAGCATGGAATGAATGGGCCAGATTAATTACATTCTGTGGCAGTGCCCCTAGTAGAACATTTGGACATTATCGAACCTTTATATAAATTATAGCTAAAATTGTCAATTACCGATAGTTTAAAACGTGCTTGATTTTGTATGAAATGATTTATAACACATGAAATACATTTATTAGAATCTCTGAAATGCACGCTATTTGATATCCAATCACTCACGTAAATATTTACTAATCTTGTTCATAATGGCATTATAAAGCGCACTCTCTATTAAAAATAGCCCGCTATTAAAAATAGCCACGTCTACTTCTCATTGATATCCTGTCGACCGACAGTCTATAAGTTTATACTGTGAACATGTCAGCACCATGCACACTTATTTAGTTGAAGCTTTCGGAAAACACCGCTTTTGACTTGCATAATTGAACATATTTATGATTTTTTTTGCTTTTCTAGATTTAAAGTTCTTGCTCATTTTTCCTATAAGTACATAAAACTAGAAAGTATGGGTTTGAGGAGAGATTTAAGGTCTAGGTCCCTTAATTATAGAATATATTGCTTTGCACAGATGCACTATAAATT
Organism: Maratus speciosus; assembly: GCA_963932465.1. NCBI lineage: Eukaryota > Metazoa > Arthropoda > Arachnida > Araneae > Salticidae > Maratus > Maratus speciosus. The sequence continues at coordinate 438,501,744 of OZ010789.1, forward strand.
ATTCAATTTTATGTAAGTATTGCTACATTCCACAGAACAGAATTCAACCTTGCAATTGCTTTTCTCCCTTCTCCAATTCTATTCTATGCAGCTCTACAGCAAGATGCATCTTAATGTATGATTCATCCATTTTCACCAAAAGTTTTTATATTTATATTAGCCTTCAAACATGTTTTTAGATGCTTAGGTTGACTCATATTTATCTTTAATCCTCAGTAGCCTTTTATGTGCGGAACATGTGCTTGTACATGACATCTTCTTTTGTCTTTTTGATATATTCACGTCTGTCGTCTTCGAATTGTAGGTGATCGATGTATCTATTATTATTCAGTTTCAAGCCCATTTTATGAATCTCTTCATTCATTTTCTAGGGCAAATATCAATAAATATACATGAATAATGTTGGTGAGATACAGAAACCTTACAATAGTGTTTTAAAAATGATGAAAGGTTCAGAAAACTTATTTCTATCTTTAAGGGGTCTCAAGACTCTTAAAATTGTAGAAAAGGAAACAAATGACCATTTTTAACATTTAATATCTTATAATGTATATGATTTTAAAACAAAATATTAGAGGGGATGGAAGATTAACGTATGTTCTTTCATTTAATGTATTTTGAAAATTGCAAGATGCAGAATCAGCATTTGCATGGGAGTCCAAACTGTCAAACATTTGACGAGCAGAAAATTGCTATTACAGCTTAGCAGAATTACAAAATAAATTTTACAACAAGAATGATATTTTTGTGCCTAATTATACTTCAGATTGTAATAATGACCTTGAACCTAAAAAAATTGTATTTAAATGATTTTTATATTTTTAATACAAAGCTGTGTTTAGCTAATGCAAAATTTTGAAAATTTCAATAGTATAATCACCTAAAGATATTTTTTAACAATAAAAAGAAAATTTTAGGTTCCGTTTATACAGACTAACATGAAACACATGTTTTGAAAATTTCATGAAAAAATATTCAGAAATTTTTGAGATATTGTGCACGTTATGGCCAAAAATGTCATTTGGAGAAAAATGACTTCAAAGTTTCGGAAACGCCGCTTCAATTATTGAGCAGTTATAATTCCAAAACCGATAACTTCTGTTCTAATGGGAATGTCAAGGAAACATTTATTTCAAAATATTCAGAAAATATACTAGTTTAATATCTAAAAAAAAAATTCGAAATTTTTGAAACTTTAAGAATTCTGAGACCCCTTAACACAACCTTTTGAAATGTACTGGGAGTTAATAACACTCCGACATTTTAGAACATTTGATACACTCCAAAATTTAATCGTCAAGTTATCGCAGAAAAATAACTTAAAATAGCCATTTGATTGGATGATATATCTAATATCACTTCATGTTGAAAATACTATAATCTTATATTTCAGTCTTCATACTGTCATTGTACGAAACTCTGAAATTTCCAATACCAAGAAACAAATTTGACTCCATACTTTTAAACTACATTGTTCCTTCGGAAAATAAACGTAAAGTCATTCGTTAAAGAAGCTTAGAATTATGAATGTTTAAAATTTGGAACTTTTAATGTTAAAATAATTTTTAATCTTTGCAAAACAGATTAAAATGCATGTATCTTTTAAAGCATAAATCATAAATTTCAATTTGTAATAAGATGTAAGTTTGACTTCTTATATCAAAATCTCATAGAAGATATTTCCTATTAACAACATACACTGTTAAAAAAAAAAAAAAAAAAAAAAAAAAAAAAAAAAAAAAAAACGTTACCGAAAGTATCGGAGACATCTGCTGAACGATACTAACGGAAAGTTTTCTAATTCGAGCAGAAAAATATTTCAGCTAAAACACGGAAACTTTCCGATTGGAAATGAAAAGTTTCTGAATATATCGTAAACCTTTCATAACCGATCGGAAAGGTTTCTCAATATATAAGAAACATTTCTGAAGGCGAATATTATTTACTGAAAGGGGCTTAGTTTAGTAAAGAAGTTTTTTGTGAAGAAGCTAGTTTCATTAAAGGAAATTTTATGAAGGAATCTATTTTAAATGGCATTTGACTTATGAATCATTTTTCTTTTCTGAGTTCTTTTTTATGTATATGCTTAACTTTATTTTTAAAAAAATCAATATCATAATACCTTTTTCATAATGTAGATAAAATTTAACATCTGTTTTAACATCTTCCTGTGATAATTTTTTAACCATGCGGATTAATGTTATTGAAACTGTAAGAATAAATTCTTTCAAAAAATTTTTAAATCATTTATAGCATTATTTTTATGTATTATTTTAGTTCATTATTAGATTTTCTTTGTTACAATGACATTTTAATACATAACATGTTATTATTATTATTATTTGTGCGTGTAAATAAGATATGATTTCAATTGATATTAATGTTGATTCAATATGCTGTTTGGCTTTTCACAGCATAATCTTAATATCTTAATAATTTAAAATGCCTTATAACTAAAAACAAGAAAATGCGTGAACTATATTTTAATAAAACAAGCTGATGGTTAAAATTCTAGACATTTTCAAATTAGTTTTTTATTAAGTGCATGAGTTAAGTAACAACAGTAGTATTTTTTTTTACACAATTCTCTATTACAAATATGGAATAAAACATTTATCTTTTCACGCGAGAACATATACATGAACATGAGAAATTCAAATCACAAAAAATGCAACAGTTTAATTTTTTCGAAGCATTGAAAAAAAAGAGAGTGCGTGGTGGGTATGGGGAGGGGGGTGAGTTTATATATGTGGACTTCAGTACTGAACAAGTTAATTAACTAAAAGCAATTCTTTTTAATTTTCTACGCTATATCAAAATTTGATGAGAAAAAAAAAGATAAATATAAAAGATTAATTAGATTAACAGAATATATTTAACATTATCCCATATATTTATAATGCGTACATCGTGAATTAATTTATGTATAATAAATACTGAAATGTATAATCCGAGGTAAAATATTATTATATAAAAATACACATATAATTGAATTATTAATATCTGTATTGTATATTGTCACTGACATATAAACACTATTTCGAGATTTTGAAAGCTTTTTAGGAAACAGCAAAACAAATCAATCAATTTTATTAAGTATAATGATTTATAAATAACAAATCCTATAATTGTAGGAAAAGTTTACTGTTTATTTCTATTCACAACACTATATATTTTACATAAAAGCAATCAATAATAAAGAAGTAAAATGGCATTGAACCTTCAGCTCGTTTGATAAAAATTTAATGCATAAATTTTCTTTTAAGTTGTAAGGCGTATAATAATGTATTAAGAGCACGCTGTGAAAAGCAGAATACTATACCGGAATAAGTATTAACATCAAGTGTAACTATATTATCTTATTTACATGCACACACACACACACACACATATATATATATATATATATATATTATACACTATATAAAGAAATTGCAACAATGTGCGATATAGGAAAAAATAAATAGATTATTAATTTCATTACGTGTATTGTAACAAAGAAAGATAATAAAGAAGTAATTAATAATGAACAATAGTAAATATAAAGTAATCGGATGTGCCAATCCCAAAACTTTCCTCGATCTCATACATGTTAATAATTCAAAATTCGCTAACGCAATTCCAAAATTAAATGACAATCTACGTCCATAATGAGAATTGTAAAGGTACATAGATTCGTTGAATTAGGTGCATTTAACAAGGAGATATAAGTATCGCATTGTTTCAGACAAATCATTGAATTTTGGAACCCACTCTCTTCGATATCAGCAACCAAAATTTTCATCCAAAAGATTATAAAACCAACACATGTTGTTCAATTTGCACCCAAGTCTAATAAGGTCTAATAATAAATCTATTCACGTGAAAACGTAGCAGAATATTAAATTTGATTAAATTGAGGGCATTAATTTTTGAGATATAGCTTTTGCAAAAATGGTGAAAATGCATCATAGCTGAGCCACATGTTGTGCGATTTATACCAAACCTAAGCAGGTACAGCTTATGACAACGCCTAACTGAATATGAAGTTTGATGAAAATCCGTGCATTAGTTCTTGAGATAGAGCTATTGCAGAAATCGTAAAAAAAATGCAGCACAGCAACGCCACCTGTCGGGTGATATAGATAAAAAACTAATCAGTGCCACTTTATATCAGGTCTAAATAAAAGTAAAGCTTTATTAAATTCCTTACATTAGTTATTTAGTTAGCGTCCACAAATGTTTTGTCACATATAGACAGATTTACATTTTCTAAAAACCATAAAATCGTGTTTAAGACATTCTCAAACATATAAATCCATCGAAAGCCAGAAGTCGAAATTATTCACATAATCAATACTTTATTCTTGTAAAGGTAGAGGAAATTAATAATACTGTAGATGATTTTAAAAAAAAACAGTTACCCAGAGTTATGATCTTTCCGTCTTCAAAAATAGTAACTGTTCAAAGTTTTAAAAATGTTCACTGATAATACCCAGTGTTACCATTTCTTGTATAATTTTAGAACAAAAAATAAAAATACCCACAAAATATAAAAAATACATTATTATTATTTTTATTATTATTATTATTATTATTCTAAGCGAACGTGCATAGAAAGTAGGGAACGTGCTGCAGGAGCTCTACTTAGAATATTAAAAGTTCTAACTAGTTTTTTCAGCGCAGGATAATCATCATTCATTAGAAAATAATTTCAAACATATACATTTTTTATAAGTTGATTAATTTTTACTTAAAGTAGAATTGAGTGTAGTGTATTTATGCCTTTCTATTTTAAATTGGAAAACAGTGCAAAATGTAATGAAATGTGATAAATTATGTGTTTGGTATTCTTTGATAAATTCGGATTTTTATTTATTAAGAAAATGCAAGTACAGTTGGATAAAATCACACTCTCATACAGAGCATGAACTTTGAAAAGAAACATTAAAAAATGTGTGACATACCATAAACATATCGCATATTTTATTAATAATCTTCAAATACCTTATTTATTCTTAATTTGCACAAAGGCTGAACCAAAACTATTAAATCTCAGAAATACTCTTACTTAGCACTAAAAATATTATAGTATATTTAAATATCAAATTCACCCTATTTTCAACAAACCTTAAGTGGAAATAGTATATTGACAAATCTCGTAAAATGGCTGCATGTAGTTTCATGTATTATATGCCTTTCACATTTCCGTCGACATTCAAGTTAAGTATTTCTGTACAGCGCTGTAATTTCCTCGAAATGTGATGCTGTCGTGAAATTGGGATTTTAGTATGACGTGGATGTTATGTTGCATCGACATAACACTGATATCGATTTGTCCGATTTCATTCAGATTTGTGGAATAAGAAAAAAAAAATATTTTCTAACTGCAAGTGGAAAACCCAATGTATTTGGGAAGAAAGTTTTGAATTTAAATCATTTTTCGTAAAGTAAATGTTTTTTTTTTTCGTATTGTACGAGTACTTTCGTACCAATAAAAAAAAAACAATATTAAAAGAAAATCAATTAAAGTTTTCTGTTAAAAATATTAATATTTAATTTAAAAAAAAAAAAAACATTTTTTCAAATAAACAATGTATATGTCGTAGGCTAATTGAGAACTCAGGCTCTCGCAATGAGCTGGGCTAAATGGAGAATCATCTCTCTTTTTCCAATTAGTCTGATATCTGGGCTAATTGGATAATCATCACTCTTTCTCCAATCAGCCTGATATTTTTCAGGCTTATTGCAATGAGCCTAGACACAGTTAGGCTATTTCAAAAATGATCACTTATTTCCCAATCGCAATGATTTTTATAGGTTTATTAATACCCATAATTACCCATAACCCGACCCGAACCCGAAAAAAAATAATAACATACTGACCCGATCCGAACAAGACAAAATAATTTCAGTCTACACGCAACCCGACCCGGACCTAAAAATTTCATTTGAAAAAACCAGAATCTGAACCGAATAAAATCTGAACCCGACAAATATATTCCAATGAACCATAACCGTTCCGAGCAAGGCAAAATAATTTCTAAGGAAATGCAACCCGACCGAACCTAAAAATTCAATTTGAAAAAAAAAAACCCGAAATCTGACGCGAACAAAATGTGAACCCGGCAAAATTATTCCAAAGAACCATAAACGGATCCGAGCAACACAAAATAATTTCCGTGGGCATGTCACCCGACATGAACCTAAAAATTCTATTTGAAAAAAAAAACCAGGAATCTGAACCGAACCAATTCTAAACCCGACAAAAATATTCCAATGAACCATAACCAATCCGAGCAAGACAAAATAATTTCTGAGGACATGCAACACAACCAAAACTTAAAAATTCATTTTGAAAACAAACCCGAAATCAGACGCAAACAAAATCTGAGACTGACAAAATTATTCCAAAGAGCCATAAACGGTTCCGAGCGACACAAAATAATTTCCGTGGACATGTTACCCGGCATGAACCTAAAAATTCCATTTGAAAAAACCCCGAAATCTGACCATAACCAAATCTGAACCCGCTAAAATATTCCATTGAACCATAACCTGATCCGAGCAAGACAAAATAATTTCCTTGTACACGCACCACAACCCGAACCGAAATTTTCATTTAAAAAAAACTGACATTTGAGCCCAACAAAATATTCCAAGGATCGATAATCCGATACGAGCAAGACAAAATAATTTCCGTGGACACGAAATCGACACGAACGAACCTAAAAATTCCATTTGAAAAAAACTCGATATCTGACCTGAAGCAAATCTGAATCCAGGAAAGATGTTCCAAAGAACCATAACCGGATACGAGAAAGAAAAATTAATTTACACGTAACACGACCAGAACCTAAAAATTCTATTTGAAGTCAACCTGAAATCCGATTCGAACCAAATCTAAAGCCGACAAAAATATTCAAAAGAGCCATAGCCCGATCGGAGCAAGACAAAATAATTTCCGTCGACAGTCAACCCGATCCGAGCAAGAAAAAATAATGTTCGTGACATTCACCCCAACCCGAACCTAAAATTTCATTTGAAAAAAAAACGACATTTGAACCCGTCGAAAATATTCCAAAGATCAATAATCCTATAAGAGCAAGGCAAAATAATTTCCATGGACACGCAAACAGACCCGAACATAAAAATTCCATTTGAAAAATCCCGAACTAAATCTGAACCCGACCCATATATTCCAAAGAACCATAACCGGATCGGAGCAAGACAAATCAATTTTCTTGAAAACGCAACACGACCAGAACCTAAATTTTCCTTTTGAACTCAACCTAAAACCCGACCAGAAAATTCTGAATCCGAAACTCAACCCTAACCCGGGTTATGGAAGGTTTTCGGGTTGACTTCAAATGGAACTTTTTGGTTCGGATCCGATTGCATGTCGATGGAAATTATTTTGTCTTGCTCGGATCGGGTTACGGTTCTTTGAAATATTTTTGTCCTTTTTAGATTGGTGTCGGGCTCGGTTTCAGGTTGACTTCAAATGGAATTTTCAGATTCTGGTCGTACTGCGTGTACAGGGAAATTAATTTGCATTGCTCGGATCGAGGTATGGCCTAATATATTTTTATTTCGGGCTCTGGTCAGGTTTAACTTCAAGTAGAACTTTCAGGTTCGGATCAGGTTGCAAGCCGACGGAAATTATTTTGTCTTGCTCGGATCCGGTTATGGTCCTTTGGAATATTTTTGTCGGATTCAGATTTTGTTCGATTCAGATTTTGTTCGATTCAGATTTCGGGTTTTTTCTAATGGAATTTTTAGGTTCAGGTCGGGTTGCATGTCCACGGAAATTATTTTGTCTTGCTCGGATTTCGTTATGGTTTTTGGGGATAATTTTGTCAGATTTAGATTTGGTTCGGGTGAGATTTCAGGGTTTTTTAAAATGGAATTTTTAAGTTCGGGTCGGGTTGCGTAACCACGGAAATTACGTTGTCTTGCTCGGATCGGGTTATGGTTTTTGGGGATATTTTGGCCGCATTCAAATTTGGTTCAGATCAAATTTCAGGTGTTTTTTCAAATGGGATTTTTTGTTTGAATTGGGTTACGTGTCCACCAAAATTATTTTGCCTTGCTCAGATCGGGTTACGGCTCTTTAGTATATTTTTTCGGTTATCATGTTTGGTTCGGGTCATATTTTGGGTTGTTTCCAAACAAAATTTTTATGTTCGGGACGGGTTGCATGTTATCGGAAATTATTTTGTCTTGCTCAGAGCGGGTTATGGTTCTTTGGAATATTTTTTCGGGTTCAGATTTTTTTTAAACTACAATTTTATGTTCGAGTCGGGTTGCGTGTCCACGGAAATTATTTTTCCTTGCTCGGATCGAGTTATGGTTCTTTGGAATAATTTTGTCGGGTTCAGATTTCGTTTGCGTATGATTTCGGGTTTTTTTTCAAATTGAATTTTTAAGTTTTGGTTGTACTGCATATCCTCAGAAATTATTTTGTCTTGCTCAGACTCTCCTGCATAAATTTTGTGCTCTATCAGAATCTTAATTTGCGTTTTCTGGAAAAGTGCGTTTTTCATTGTGTACGTTTACGGTAAAATTTCTTAAAAACTTTTTAAGATATAAAATAAAATTTTGTGATAAGGTTCTGCTTATCTATAGGTATGTTATGAAGCAAAATATAGCTTGTAAGTTTGTATATATTCATTTAAGAGCCATTTTTATTGAAAATTACACATTTTTTTAGAAAAAAAAATCATGTTTTGTATACAAAATCTGGCGTAAGTTTGTAACGAATCTTTTGGCAGCTTCTCCGCATGACCAGAGGGTGCTAAGGTAGTGGTACCTTGCGCACGTAATAATTTCATAATACGCAGTTATGAGCTAGCCAAGGTGCTTACTGGGTCACATCCGTTGACCGGAATAAAATTGAATATACCCAACTGTGGTGTTAGTTATTTAAATATGTGAAACTTCTGATTTTATATTGGTGTCGTGTCGTCTATGTATATATTTAAGTTCTAGGCGTCCATAAATAAAAGTAGTTTGTGCTTACAAGAAATCTCTTCAATTTCTGTCAAAGTATGCCATCCCGTTGCAATGACGCCCAACTAATGGTTTCCGAATATTCGAATCCTTCGAATTCCATAGTGTTCTCTGTGAAGAAATAGTGATATGTGCGTTCTGTATATAAAAATAATCAATCTTTAATGATTTTACTTATTTTTGTTAGTGATCCGTCGATTCTCACAACAAAAGTCAGAAGAAGTGTAATTTTATTTAATAAAAAATAAGAACGAAAGTCCACAACAGAAATAAAAAGCAAATTCGAAGTATTATTTGCTGTGATTTAAGAGCATGTCAACGTAAATGTTAAATAAACGAAAATGTGTTTAATCTTAAAAAAATTACTTTCGATTCTGAATTACTGAGAGATCATCGAAATAAGTACTATTAAAAGTGAAAAAAAATAACGTTCGTTTAAGAACAAAATAAATGAAAATATTCTAAAAACATCTGTGCAATCTGTGTTCATTTTGAAGTACGTTAAAAAAAAAGCAGTTCTTTGCAGTTTTACGAACATCTGTTTATCTTGAAACATTTTAATTCTAATCCTACTATACTTTGATTATTTTATGCTGTTTTATTTTTCTTTATGAAGTTAAAGAAATGGTCATGACTATCTATCTATATTATAAAGGACAAACGTATCTGTGAGTAACGCATATGTCATTTTGCGAATGGCAACACTTTGAAATTTGAAATAAAATTTTGGTTTTGCAATTTTCTCTACTGCAAATTTTTAAACTTCTAAACATCGCATATTTTAAATTTTTACACCGTCGTAAAAGAAAAAACAATGCTCTTTTAAATGCAATTTGTTTGAAAGTAGTACCTCAATTTATTTTTGATATATTAATTTTTTTGTACTTTTTAATACAATTTTTCTTATCGTGGCAGCAAAAGTACCCCATTTCTATTGAAAGTCATTGAGAGTAAACGGAAAATAGTCAAAAATAGGAGATACTGCATCTTTTTTGTTGCCATTTTGTCATAAAACCTGAAAAAAAAGTTGAAATTAAATTATGGGCTTTGTCAAGAATATTGTCTGTTATTCCATGATAATGACGTCTTATGCATACATTTCTATAGACGAAGTTTAAGACTGGATTGTAAAAGTAAATTGCTTTAGCGGACTCAAATGACGTAATTTTATAAAAAAGCGTGTATTTTAATTCTTAAACTTTAATTATGTTTTGTAGAATTGCGTCATTTTCACAGCCCAGCTGCTTTGAAATTCTTCACAGGTGAAAATGCCTCACTTTTGAAAATAATGTAATCGAAATCACGCAATGATAAAACACAATGGCTTACAAAAATTTAGAGTGTCTTTATAGAAGAGAGGTGACATGCAAACAATAGCGACTAATATATATATTTTTTTAACTGAAAGCTCTTCATTTGTAGACGTGATCGCACTATCTGTTTTTTTTTTTAAATATCACCACTTTTATGTGTTAATTTTAAAGGCATTTTATGAAATTTCTTTAAAATTGTGAAAATATAATAGCACGAGGGTCCTCCCTGAATTTGGAAAAATTCCGCTGGAAGGGGGGATATAATTGCGATGTCTGTACGATTTTCATCATTGTACCATCGAAACGTGTATGAAGTTATGCATAGAATTGAACCAAAACTTTTTTTTAAGTATTTGGTAGTACAAGTAGGTCTTCCCTGAATTTGGAAACAATCGCCGGTATGGGGCGCTGTAATAGCAATTTTTGAGCGATTTTGAATATTGTGCCATCGAAAAGTGTATGAAGTTATGCATAGAATGGAACCAAATTTTTTTTTAAGTTCCTTGCAATGACAAGCAATTCCTTCCTTAATTTGGAAAAAAATCGCCGGTAAGGGGCTCTGTAATAACGATTTTTGTGCCATTTTGAATATTCTACCATTGAAAAGTGTATGAAGTTATGTATAGTATTGAACCAAATTTTTTGTGTTTGCTTTTGGTCATGGCACGAAGGTCCTCCCTGAATTTGGAAATATTCCGCCGGAAGGGGACGCTATAATTGCGATTACTGCACGAATTTTATTATTATACCATCGAAAAGTATATTAAGTTATGAATATAATTGAACTAAATTTTTTGTGCATGTTTCTGGCTGTGGCAAGCAAGTCTTCCCTGAATTTGAAAAAAAAAATCTGCCGGAAGGGGGCGCCGTAATAGCAATGTCTGTACCATTTTCATTATTGTACCATCGAAAACTGTATAAAATTATGCATAGAATTGAACCAAATTGTTTGTGTATGTGTAAGGCTATGGTCGGTAGCTCCTCCCTGAACTTGAATAAATTCCAACAGAAGGAACGCTATTTAATTGCGATGTCTGCGCCATTTTCATCATTGTATAAGTGTATGAAGTTATGCATAGAATTGAACCAAATATTTTTTGTATGTTTCTTGCTATGGCAAGCAAGTCCTCCCTGAATTGGAAAAAAAATCTGCCGGAAGGTAGGCGCTATAATAGCGATGTTTGTGGCCTTTTCTTTATTGTACCATTGAAAAGTGTATAAAATTATGCATTCAATTGAACCAAATTTTTTGTGCATAATTTTGGATATGGCCAACAGGTCCTCCTTCAATTTGGAAATATTGCGAGGTAAAGGGGCTCTGAGATAACGATTTTTGTATACTTTTCTTGATTTTTTGTAGTTCTATCGGCGGCTCGCACAGTGGTGGGAACTCGCTTCCTGCGAAGCCGGCTATTCGCAAACAGCTGATATCAACAGATTAAGGAAAAACTATTAATTTTAACAAATATCATGATGCAGATTAACTCATTTTTAGTCCGTTTAATTGACTGAAGCAGAAATTTAAGAAGAAAATGTAAGTTGGTATAGCATTGAACTAATAATATTGAAGTATTAACATATATAACTACTTTTTAAAATATTAAGATGTATAAGATAGAAGAAAGTTTTGGGATTGGCACATCCAACTAGTTTAGGAGATAAATTTCCTTGAAAATGGTCTCATTTTCCTTAGTTTTATTTCACAGGATTTTATTATTCTGTATTGTACAAAAAAATGCAATATACTGCGTTTAAAAGAAAAACGTTCAACGATTTTTCTTTAAATCTTATTTCGATCAAATAAATTTATTCAAGGTTTTTATACTTTTTTCTATCTTCAATAGAAGAAAGTATTGTAATCGAAATTTTTTTTGACTTCCGGTTTTTGACGGATTTACACGTTTTAGGGGTCACAGATCCCAAAAAACTTGTTTATAGAAAATTTATGTCTGTCCGTGTGTCCGTGTGTCCGTCTGTCTGTCGCCATTGTACCATCAAAAAGTGCATGAAGTTGTGCATAGAATTGAACCAAATTTTTATTTTAAGTTTTTGGCTATGGCAAGTAGGTCTTCCATGAATTTAGAAAAAAAATTGCCTTTAGGCGGCGCTGTAACAGCGATTTTTATGCGATTTTGAATATTATACCATCCAAATGTGCATAAAGTTATGCATAAAATTGAACCAAATTTTTATTTTAAGTTTTTGGATATGGCAAGTAGGTGCTCCATGAATTTGGAAAAAAATCGCCGCTAAGGGGCTCTGTAATAGCGATTTTTGTGCGATTTTGAAAATTGTACCATCGAAAAGTGTATGAAGTTATGCATAGAATTGAACCAAATTTTTATTTTAAGTCCTTTTCTATGGCAAGCAGGTCCTCCCTGAACTTTGAAAAAAAAATCACCGGTAGGGGGCTCTGTAATAGCGAAAATTGGAGCTCTGTGCCATTTTCATTATTGTACCATCGAAAAGTGTATGAATTTATGCATAGAATTGAACCAATTTTTTATGTAAGTTTCTGGCTATGGCAAATAAGTCCTCCCTGAATTTGAAAAAAATCTGCCGGAAGGGGGCTGCAGTAATAGCGATGTTTATGCCATTTTCTTTACTGTACAATCCAAAAGTGTATAAAATTATGCATACAATTAAACCAAATATTTTGTGCATGTTTTTGGCTTTGGTCAACAGGTCCTCCTTGAATTTGGAATAATAGCGCGGTAAAGGGGCTCTATGATAGCGATTTTTGTATACTTTTTTTGATTTTTCATAGTTCTATTATCCATCGGCGGCTCGTGCAAAGGCGGCAACTCGCTTTCTGCAATGCCGGCTATTCGCAAACATGTGATAACAACAGAATAAGGAAAAACTATTAATTTAAACAAATATCGTGATATAGATTAACTCGCTTTTAGTTCGTTTAATTGACTGAAGCAGAAATTTAAGATGAAAATCAAAGTTGGTGTAGTATTGAACTAATAATATTGAAGTATTAACATGTGTAACTAGTTTTTAAAATATTAAGATGTATAAGATAGAAGAAAGTTTTGGGATTGGCACATCCAACTAGTTTTGTTTTGTTTTGCATTTCTGTTTTTCAAAACTGATACCAGTGTAGGGAATTAACTTGAGTTGGGAAATTGTTTTATTTTATTATTATTTTTCATATATATTGTACTGGTATGTTTATTTAAGTGTAAATTATGGGAATATTAATTGAAACGTGATGACGCATAGTATTTAGATAATCTAAATACTATACGTAAAGTATTTATTCTGGTATTTACGTTAAGTATCTAGATTGGTACTTAGTTACATCGGTATACGTAACTGGTATAAGCAAAACAAATTTATTTTTTTAGGTAAGATAATTTCTTGTTTGAATTTTATTGAAATATTAATTATATGTTTATTTTGTTTAACTTTTTGGTAAAGGATTCTCCGTAGGAGAGGAAGCAGAATTTGTTTCGGTTGTTTGTTTTGTAGTTTACTGAGTTTAAAAATTAAAAGTTAGGATCATGGCTTTCCTAAGGAAGGGAAAAAGAAGTTTTAAAAATTTTGGCTGAAGAACTGGGGGAAACTATAGATTCGAATCATAAAATCGCCGATTTACGGGATTTAATAGAAAATAGTCCTAACTACAAAGAGGAGTTTGTGAAGGAAATGTTAAATACAATTATAAATACTAGGAAAGAAGAACAGAAGGAAAAAGAGTGTCAGGTAGAAAATGAGAGGGCGTTCAAACTTGCGAAATTAAGAATAGAAAACAAAGTTGATGCTAGAGATTCATGTTTAAATGCTTCGGATGAGCAAAATCTTAAATTCGAATTACAAAAGTTAGTTCCTAAATTTGACCCGAATAATGACGACATAAGTATTTTTCTAATGTTGTTTGAACCACAGTTAAAATTTCTAAAATTTTCAGAAAGTATTTGGGTTACACATTTAATTGGGTCTAGGCCCAGTGAGATTTCTAATTTAATATATAGATGGCCAGAGGAATTATCTCAAAATTATGCGCACGTGAAATCGGTGCTCTTTAAAGATTTAAATTGAGTTCGGAAAAATTTAGGCAGTTATTTAGCAAACATAAGAAATCCGTAGACAGTACATAGAAGGACTTCTACTTTGATTTGAAAAGTTATTTCAATGGATGGATTTCCGGATGGAAAGGACTATTTCCTTTCCCTTATCTCTCATTTCAGTATTCCTGCTGCTTTCATAGTAGAAGGACGTCTTCTTTGCGACTGACGAAGAAAGACTCGGATCTTTCGAAAGGCCTAGCGCATTTAATAATTTTTGATGGTGTTTTAAGAAGTTTTTTTGTTCTTAGTTTTATAATACCTAGTAAATCATATGGTGAATGTCACAGCGTATTAAGATAATTTGATAAAAATTTAAGATTTTGTTTTTAATTTTCCGCGACATCACAGCAAACTAAGCATGGTTAATATATATCCTATGGCGAAATTAAGTTCATACGATACAGTCTTTTACACCATCACACTAAACTAATTCTCATAAATCAGGTACATTCTTATATGAATAGCTATGATATTTTTTTATGTAGATAAAACTGGCCTTTTTAGAGCACAGTTGTTTTTTAAAAAATACATGTAAACGTAGCGAATGTAGTCTCGAAGTAGAAATTGAGGGGATTCAATGTATAGGTAAGCGTTTAATTCAACCTAAGATACGTTTTTTTCCCAGTGAAGAAATTAGCGGTCAAGATGTACAAAAAATACTCCATGTAATACACATATTAGAAATCTCATGCTTTAATGTTTTTCATCCAACAAAATTTTATCCTCAAAATATAGATTACGCCACATATGAGACATAAATTCACGCCTTCCAGACAAGATACTAGATTTTTAAAAAAATATTTTTTCCAGACTCTTATATTTTGAAACGCACCATATATTAATCCAATAAATTTGTAGGTTTATTATAAATTAATGAAGCAGTTCCAACTTAAACATTTTCTTTTGTCGAAATTTGACGGGTTCCGCCTCGTAATAATAATAATAATGTTTTATTTTAAACATCGGGGGCGACACTAAATTCTGAAAAAGCAGAACTCCTGCTTCTTACTTGTGGTTGTTCGCTCAGTTAAAAATATTGATCAACTATCATAAAATAATATAAGATTTTTATAAATGATGTTTTATTTTTACGAATTAACTTTTATACCTAAGTCTATTTCTGTTATAGAGATTATAATACCCTGCATAAGAAAATGCAACACAATTTTAGAATATTTTTTCATTAATATTATTTTTAAACAGCAGACAAATATTATTCAGACATATCTTGTAATACATACATGCGCTTTTAAAAAACCTGATTTTCGTAAAAATACTTCTGCATTTAGCGTATATATTTCAAAATATACGCGTTATATATATATTTGAAATATATTGCGTATGTATTTCAAATTTTATAAAATCTAAATGTATTATTAAATTTTTTATTAGAATGCGGCTATCTGTAAAAAAATGATGTTTGTTTCAAAAAAAGAATCACGCAAATTACCAATACGAGAATTTGCGAGTAAACCAAAACTTTACTTCTTTATAAATCCCGTTACAATAAAACATCTTTTATAACACGTCATAAACGTATAAGCTTAAACCTTTACGTTGTGAGAAAAGAAATCAAACTTTCTTCTCGGAATAGTAAAAATGCGAATGGTTAAAATTCGAGGTGCATCGTAAATGTTTTTATATTGTTTTGCTTCAATAAAATTTTTCGTCTGAATCTGTTAAGCATTTAATGAAGGGAACAGAAAAATTCTTTAAATATATTACAAAAGAAAAGATCTAACTTAAAAAAAGAGATTACAGGATTTTTCCCTCTATTTAAAAGTTTTAATGACATGTTTGCACACAGAAATAGCACTGGTCAACAAAAACGAACTTTTGATCTGTCCTAAAGCAGAAATTAGTTGTTTTTATGGGGTACTTTGTGCTGATTCCGAATCTAGTTTTAGATTTACTCCAACACGTCAAGTTTGAGAGATATTTGCATAATTCAATTTATGCAAATTTAGTAAATTTTATAAAAGTATTTGCAAATTTAAGGTATAAAGAAATATCAGACAGTGTGTTTTGTTTTATGTTATGATTACTAAATAATTTACTTCACAAAAACGTTGTTTCTGAGATTATACTGACAAGTGACTGTGAAATATTGTACCTAATTAGCATATTTTTCATGTTTATTTAATAATGTTTCTTAACGTACAAATATTTCTGCCGTAGGAGTACGCTATTATGTTTCGAAACCAGTTTTTTGAGCTGATTTCAAATCCTGTATCTGTTTTCTTCTATCACGTCTAGATTTTGAAAAAAAGTGAAATTTCAGTTTTTGGTCATAAAAGGCAGAAATAGCTTTTTATGATAGTTTGTATGATAAACTTCAACTAGTTAGGATAGATTCTACTACTTTTCTTTTTTGCGATTATATAAATTTTTGTTTATGTCTCTGATATGAATATGACCCTGTTCACCTTCTTGTCAATGGATTACACACCCCTAAAAAGCATCTTGTATCAAACCTGTGTTAATGCCGTGCAAAAGTAGAAATTCATCTTACTCAAAAACTAGATATGACATAAGAAAACAGACTGCAGATTTGAAATCAGCATAAAATTCTAGTCTAGAAAAACATTACGTCAATTCTGTGGCAACTATTTTAAAGTTGATAGTGATGTAAACATTACACCTTTGAATATATGCAAATTAGGCTTAATAACTGATAAATAAATGTTAAGAATATGCAAATTGTGACATTTATCTGAAGCAAATAGTCAAGTAGTCATTATCTAGAAAAAGTAATTAGATGTGACATATATTGTATCTAAAATTTGCATAAATTTAAATATGCGAATTTCTCAAAACCTGGACCACCTACAGATAAACGGAAAGCATATTCGGAATCAGCTCCAAAAACTGATCTAGAATCAACTAAATTTAGTTCTAGGACAAAACCACTGTTGTCCACTGTAGCTTTTCATTTCTATCAGTAGTAGGAGGAAACCAAGGCATCTTAGATAAGGAAGAAACCATAAACACGCGTCACGAAAACGTCACACAAAGCAGGCAAAACAAAGAAAAATTTACGAACAACTTGCATGTTTCGTTTTATTTGGCTCGTTGAAATATTAATTATTATTAGAAAATAAGAACTAATAATTACACGAGCCAACGAAACCGAAAGATGCAAGTTGTCCGATTTTTTTCTTTGTTTTTCCTACTTTGTCTGACGTTTTCGCAACGTGTGCTTATGCTTTCTCCCTTATCTATGGGGCGTTTGGAAAGTCCGGGTTTCCCGCATAATACAATATAGGGGAAAACCATCATACATATTATTTCGGATATCAATATCCTTTTTCCTGTGTAAATACTAAAAACACAGCTATGAATGAGGTATTTTTCGAAAGGTTCTGCATGAAGATTTTAACGTAGTATATTTATAACGCATTGTTTAATAAAACAAAACTACAGTTAATGAAAAAATTGTATCAACGAATATTCTCAATCATTGCGGTCAGAAAGCCTCGCACGGAACTACTGCCTTTTTAAAAAACTCTAATAGATTTTTTACATTTAATATATTTTTTAGAATGCACAATAATATACATTCCAAACGGAAAAGTCAAAACATATATTAAAATATTTATTTGCTTAAAAGACGTTGCTAAAAACATATTAAAAATATATTAAAATCCTAAATTGACATTTTTCAACTCCTTCAGTGAGTCGTCATCAGAATATGTAATAGATTTTACCAATACAATGCATATGAAAACTGGAAAAATATCATCGATTGATTGAGTGGTTGGATAACTTGCGGAATCGCGACATTGAAGATACATGTGTGATATCAAAATTGTAGGGAGCGTTATATGTTAACTTGTATTCTATTATTTTTTTCCGCTTTCATATACATCGCATTTGTAATTCCTATTATACATTCTGATGACAACTCAATGAAGGAGTTGAAACATGCCAATGGTATTGATATTAGTAGATATAATTAAGACTTATTACGTTTATTCATACTTACATTTGGCCATTAACAGTACTAAAAATCACATTTATATGAATAACAGCAACAATGCGTACAAATAAGTTTTGATATCTATTTAAAGCGATATTTTCTATTTGGTCTCGCTTCAGAATTGAACAAAAGAAGAAATCATCAAAGATCGCCATTAACAAAGAGCTTTTTTGATTGGGTTAATTCTTAGTGGTTTAAGAGGGACATTCGATAACATGCCTTAAATTTGCATTTTATATTATATTTTAATGTTTTACTTATTGATTAATGGATGTTTTAATTTCAATATAGAATGTAAGCTGAAAACAAATTATGTGCTATTAATATAAACTTAAGTGAAAACGAATTTATGCTTCACAATCGTTTATACACGATAGAGATAGAATTTAAAAAAATCATGATTGAAAATTATTTTTAAAACAGTAAAAATGAATAAATTGCGATACAGTTTTCAAACAAATTGCATTTCAAAGTACACGTTTCCCCTGTTCGACGGTGTAAAAATTTAAATTATACGATGCTTAGAAGTTTAAAAAATTTAAACATTTGAAGTAAAAGCGACATTCGATCGTCTGCTGTTGACATTCACAAAATGACGTCAGCGTTACGCAAAGACACGTTTGTCCTTTATAACATAGATAGATAATAAATTTTAAAATATTCCTTTTGTTCTGTTACGTGTAAATGTATTTCACATTTTGAGATGTTCTTAGTAAATAAAAGGGTTTTTAACTGTTAAGTAAACATTCATTTCTTAGTTATCTTCAGAACGAAATAAAGCATAGAAAGCTTTTGAATGTTTTATCTCTATTATTAATAATGTCATGTACTATATCAGTAAAGAGTTTTAATATTTTTTTAATGATTCTCACAGACTCCATATAATGTTAAGTTATGGAGAACTCAAAGATAAACCAATGTTTCATGAATAATTTTCAGATACAGGAGCATGCTTTTCTTTCTGTATTATTTTGCAGGTGCAGCGATTCTTTCGTAAAAATTTCCCCATTTCCCTGGACCAAGGCTGTCGCTAGAGGGGTACCAGGGGGGGGGGGGGGTCGCACACCCTAAAACAATCTGAGCCCCCATGGAAAAGACTCCAAGGTCACCAAACGAAATTCTGTTTCAAAAATCCAAATGAAACTCTGTTCAAAAATCGAACTTAGTTTTGGGGACCTTTTACAGTTTTGCACAAATACAAAATTGTAGTATTAGTATAAAAACTGCACTTTTTGACATATCGTTTATTACTAATCAGCAGTAGTTATATATACTATAAAATTTTCATTCGGCAAGATTTTCTATTATTGTTACAAAACAACGTTATTATAATGAATTTGATAATAAATATTATGTTTATGATAAACATTGTTTCGTATTTGAGTCATCGTAGTTTAAAATTATATATTTAAGATCCTTGATTTATAAATTATACTCATAAAAAATGTCAATAACCAATTTAAATTGACTATTTGCTATTTAAAAGGACACAAGGTTCTGCCTTTTTTCCTCGTGAGTGAAGGTGGTCCCACGGAAATAACGCCATTTTGTGATCATTTGAGGTCATGCCGGCAAAAAGCTGTAGCGAATACCTCATAGCTTAAAACTTAAACTTAAAACTTAAAAGGACAAAATAATAATTTAAAAATGCAAAATACATCCTTGATTTTTTTAATGTTTTGTATCATATAACTTTAGAATCTTTAAGGGCAGGAAATATTCGGAATAAAGGTTGCAACTCTTTTGAAACAGGTGAACAGTCAACTTTCTATTTACGAGTTGACAGCACTTTTTTATTTCACCAGTATAATTATATACTAGAAATAGAATGAAAATTTTCTTTCAGCAGCCTTTCATTTTCTTAGCATAAAATGATGTTATTATAAACTGTTTGATAAGAAACATAGTGCCTACAATATGAATATGTACTAATTTATCTTTCTATATAATACTTTGATCATATATGTCTGCGTACATGTGTCAGAGATACAGAGAAAATATGAGCCTCCCCTGCATTTTCTTGAGCCCCTCTATTATTCACTTCTGGCTACAGCATTGTCCGGGACTACAGCTTAAAAAATGTACGATTTTACTACCTGTACTGCGTGTACAATTTTCATATAAGAGAGCATTCCGACTTCTAAAAAATTCTGTAAACCATCAGCATACAGTGACACGAGATGGAGCTTCATTTCCATATGCTACGAGGATAGATAAAATGCAAATATGTCTTTTTTTAATATCAACAGGAATTTTATTATTTATTGTCACTGAAATTAGGATGAGATTTTTATTGTCTATTATTTTGCATCGTTTTTTTCGTTATACATTAATTTATGTTACCACTAGTATTATCAATTAACACAAATTAGCTCATGTGATTGCAAAAAGTAGAATTAGAAAACTTTTTAAAACTTGGCATATACTGACTGTACAATTTAGAAGTGATACACTATCGAAGTCATTTAAGTGAACAATGGATGTTTAAACTCATTTTTTGTTTCAATTAATTGTACGGAATTTTGCACACATAACAACTCATACATTTTCTAACTAAATTAATCAATTTTATTAAAATATGTTTGTAATTCATTAAGTTAATAATTAAAATATGTTAATTAATCATTCTAATTGAAAATGCTTCATTCGCATTATATAGGGATTTAGAAAACTGGTGTTTTGTTAAAAGGTAGGCTTATAATATTGCAGAAAAGTTGGTATGCATTTTAAAATTATACTAATATATTCAGAAAAATTAATAAAAAGCATTCTACATTTGCACTTTTTCTTGAAATTTCACAGAAAAAAGTTGTATATCTACAAATTTTTTCTTTTATGTACACTAATGCATGGGTATTAATATCATACTTTGTTTTCAAATATAAAATATTGAAAATAATAGTACTTAATATTATGAAAATTGGATAAACAATAAGATGCATGGAACATTTTGAATATACTAACTAGATGAAATTATGAATTTTGAGACAGCACGAGATTTCAAATTTCATTTTTAATGTAACTCAGTTACGTTGTGCAAAATTAAAATACTTGTAATTTCGCTAGAAATCGTTGCAACTGCATGCGGATTTTTGCAAATGATGAAGTTCAGATTGAAGTATATTAATAAACGAAAAAAAAGTAGTCGATTTTTGAAAACTGCAAGTCCAAGATCCCCGTGAAATGGTGAAAGAGAGCAATCCTGTAAAATGGCAATCCCATAAAAAGTAAAACGGCTCCACTGAACCAAAAACTGGCAAAGTGCTCATTGATTTTTTTCCGTTTTACAGAGCACTTTGGGTGGCGGTTTTCTTCTCGTGCGACTTGCACATAATGCAGTATAGTAATGTTAATTTTTGAAAAATTTGATCGGCACATTGATCCTAAAAATGTCCCCTACCAATCAATTTATTCATCTTTCTCGGGTTGAAACAATACCTAACAGAACAGTTATATTGAAACAAAAATTTGTCGCTGAATCACTTTGTAACCTTACTTGCAGTCTAATTTAATATCTGCTGACTAACATATATTTGGATCTAATTAAAGAAGCGTTAGAAGAATAAATATATTCACCAGATAAAGAAGTGAAACAATTTTTTGTACAGTGCGATTCATAATTTTTCTAGTTCTATTCATTCTACAAGAATTTTAAAATATCATGTTTCTTAGACAAAATGTGTAGATGTTAAAAAAGCTAACTGGAAAAATGAAAACTACATAATTTTCGTAAAAAATATTTCAAAAATAATCCATCACAAATATCTCATTTGTATTTGATTACTCTCGTAATTGAAGATGACGAATGCATTTGTCTTGTTTAGCCTCATTTTAAAATTATAAAAATTCATTGCGATATGAAACTGTAGCGTCAACTGTATTTCCCCTTCTATTACAATTTATTTACGGTACCTAAATTTAAATTGTTTCTACAAATTATCGTCAGTGCTCATGAAAATATTCAAAGTTACATATATGCTAGTCTCATATGATATGAACATTGTCCGTCTCTGTCACAAAAAATTACAGTTACTGTCGTGGTATCTTTATATTATTTTCCTTCTCTTGAATGTTTTTTTTTTTTAATTTTATTTACGAATTTGTATGTTGACTCTGCATGTAATGTTTCCTATTTTTTAAATGACTCCGAATTATTTAATTTAGATCTAAGTATCGAAAAATATACATAATGCATGAAGTTTACAAATCATGCGATTTAAAATAAATATATGATACAAGGATAATGCCATTATTTTCTTGTTTTTTAAACTGTGTTTTTATTTTATACTTTTACTGCTGAGAAAATTAAAACTCGTTTTAGCTAATTTCATCCAAATCTCTTCTAATAATAAAAAATAATTACAGTGTTACCTATTTCAGATAGTCATGACCATTTGGGATCTTTGTATATGGATATAGTCTCTTTTCGAAAATATTATTTATTAATTATTTGTCAGATGTAGCGCCATAAAGACATGTACTTTTAATTATAGCTTGCAATGTCTGAAATATTTAAAACACTTAATAAAACTACAACACAAAATATCGTATTAAACAGGCCAAGACAAAAAAGGTCCTTCCGGCCAGTGCCGGGAGGAAGAGGTAGCTTTCATATCCCTTATTTAAAAAAAAAAGCCAACTCATATTATTCAAACACACGAAGCTCAATTTAGTGGAAACCGAATATAGGAGGTTCAATACTAATTTTTATCAATACTAAATCATTATGAATGAGAATTTTGCGAAATTAGTCAGCTTTATCCAATCTGCTTTTATTTAAAGTAACTTATATTTGGCTGCCAAATTCGGCGATTTCTTAAAGCGCCTGCCATTTTAAGACAACATGGTGGATGAGACTAACCAGTGAACTTGGTCGAGACTTTAGTAATTGCTGTGCACATGCTCACTCACATCGGAATCGATTGATATATACGAGTGCTTTCGCTGGCAAAAAATCAGATTTTTCAAAATGTCACCCACATTAGATATTGAAATTGCTATATCTGAGCCATTTTTTAAGATAAAGGCAAACAAAAAATGCGCCCGAATCCTTACATCAAGATCAAATACTTAAGAAAGAAACCTTTTTCAATTTCTAATTTTTTTGTACCTCACTTTAAATATAATTTTTTTTTTTAATTTAATGGCCGCCATTTTGAAACAAGATGGCTGATGAAGCTGGCCAGCGAACTTGGTCGAGATATTGATGTATACTATCCACATGCCTTCTTACATCGAAATAGGCGAATACGTGTGTTATCGCGTGACAAATACAAGATCGTTTCAAAACGTTAGCCATGCTAGAAATTCAAAGTGCTATAATTCAATCATTTTTTAAGATATAAACAAAAGAACAAATTTTCAGAAACAAAAACTGCTCCGGAATCTTTGTATCAAGGACAAACACATAAAAAAAATCTTTTTCATTTTCCAATTCTTTAATACCTCATTTTAAATTTTAAATTTAATTTTTTTTAAATGGCAACTCTTTTGAAACAAGATGGCGAATGAAGCTGGCCAACGAACTCGGTCGAGACATTGGTACAGACCAAGTTACATCCAAATCGGTTCATGAATACGCCTGATATCGCGTGACAAAAATCAGGTCGTTTTAAAATGTCAGCCACAATAGAAATTCAAAATGCTATAACTCAGCCATTTGTAAGATATAGACGAAACAAAAACTGTTCCGGAATCTTTGTATTAAGGTCAAACACATACGAAAAAAATCTTTTTCATTTTCCAATTTTTTGTTATCTCATTTTAAATTTTAAATTTTTTTAAATTTTTTAAATGGCCGCAATTTTGAAACAAGATGGCGGATGAAGCTGGACAACGAACTCGGTCGAGATATTTTTATGTACTATGTACACACCAAGGTACATCCAAATCTGTTCATAAATACGCCCGTTATCACGTGACAAAAATCAGGACTTTCAAAATGTCAGCCACGCTAGAAATTCAAAATGCTATAACTCAGCCATTTTTTTTAAGATATAGACGAAACAAAAACTGCTCCGAAGTCTTTTGTATCAAGGCCAAATACATAGGAATTTTTTTTTCAATTTTCAATTTTATTGTACCACATTTCAAATTTAAATTTTTCTTAAAATTTTAAATGGCCGCCGTTTTTAAACAAGATGGCGGATGAAGCTGACCAACGATCTCGGTCGAGACATTGGTATGTACTATGTATAAACGAAGTTGCATCCAAATCGGTTCATAAATATGCCTTTTATCGCGTGACAGAATTCAGGACGTTTCAAAATGTCAGCCACGCTAGAAATTCAAAATGCTATAACTCAGCCATTTTCAAAGATATAGACGAAACAAAAACTGCTCCGGAATCTTTGTATAAAGGTCAAATGCATAAGAAAAAAATATTTTTAAAATTTTAAATTTTTTGGTACCACATTTGAAATTTTAAATTAAAAAAAATTAAATGGCCGCCATTTTGAAACAAAATGGCGGATGAAGCTGGCCAACGAACTCGGTCGAGACATTGGTATGTACTATGTACACACCGAATTATATCTAAATCGGTTTATAAATACGAGAGTTACAGTGGGGCAAAGGTCAGATATATATATATATATATATATATATATATATATATATATATATGTCAATTTTGAACGGAGGGTGGTTTCGGGGTCTGGGGGTCATGATCGATGAAAATATACCAAAATTTTTTGAAATCGCTTTCCTCCGAACGGCTGCAATAGGTAGCTTTTTGTAATGAAAGCCACCTAATAAGAAGCTGATTTCTCTAATAAATATACGTAATTGTATTTTAGAAATAATCATTTTGAATTATGTTTAAAAAAATATTTAATAATTATCAAACTGCTATATCCTGTAAATCACTGTATTAATTTAAAACAGTTAAATAACGCTATACTTTAGGTCATGTACGAACTTGAATAAAAATGAAAAACAAATACAGAAAGAGCTCTCGCCTTCTTATATAATAACAAGTACTCTTTTAAATCATCAAGAAAATTTTATTACACATTCGTGAATTTAAAATTAATAAATACGATACTGTGATAATCATGATATGATATTGTTATATATGAAATTTTAACGATGGCATAAATTAATTACATTTCTGAGCTTCTATTTGCAAAAAATAAAGTTTTATTTCCATATAAACTCGTTAAATAAAACCTTTCTATTGTGTTATGTCATAAAACCGCACTATAAATTTTTATACGTTAGAAAAGAATTTAATAGAAATTTTATGGGATTAGAAAAAAGTAAGATGTTTGAGATTAAGTAACAACATAAACACTTTATGTAATTTTATTTAAATGAAATTTCTTACTAGAAATCTTTATACTGTTTAATAGTGCGGTTTTGAATTTTTTAAAGGAATTCAGATTAAAGAAAGTTTTTCATCACACTATTAAAGATTTCAATGAGCTCTCATTTTTCTTAAGGCATTTAAAGAGTTAATGAAGTTATTTTTATGGCATATTTACTAGAGTTAACTACATTTAGTAAATAAAAATGGAAATGGTTATTGTGTTGCACGAATGTGAAATAAAAAAATGAAAGTTATTAAACTGAAAGAAAGGTGGTCTTTTATTGTGAAAACACATGTTCTTGCTTGCGAATGTTATAATTGACTGCAATGTAATTAATAAAAATATATGACTGAAAGTGCAAAATCAAGAAAATGTTGTTTTTAAAGTGTAAAAAGACATTACGTCTGTTCATAATTTATTAAAAACAAATGCATAAATACAGACAATTTAATTAAACAGTTTAAAAGTATATAAAAATAACATTAAACGTTTTGAACTTGTTTAAAGGTCATCATCAGTGGTGTAAATAAACACGAATTCACGAGAGATGACATAAAAAGTCCGTCCCAAAATTTCTTGAACTGCTTAAATTACCGGTCAAAAGATGACTCCACTTGTCCACATATTATGTCAAAAGCACGACAACACTTTGTCTTTTAAGCGGTACGATTTCACGTTGTTAACTGTTGTGTAATGCAAAATGCATCCGCTTTGTTGTAACAGGGTTACGTGATTCTGTTGTAACTTGCGGAGGTCGAATATCAAGCGAACGTGTCAAGCTTGGGATACAGCTAGCGAAACACTAGGAATGCAAAACAAATGTTCAAATTGACGAAGCTCTAAGTTGATCGACTGTTTCTAAATGCTACAAGAGGTAAAAAAATGGGAAAGAGAGACTAGGAAATTATGAATACAGCGGCCGCCCCCTCCGCGAAGCGGTCGGTCACAAGAGCAAATCATCAAAATGAGTGACATCCTAAAGAAAGACCGTTGTATTTCGGCCAGATTGATCGAGGTCATGACAGGTATCAGCAGAAGCATAATTCATCGGATCAAGACGGAAGATTTAATGAAAAAGAAAGTCTGTGCAAAGTTTCTCCTCCTTCCCTCACTCCACTTCCTGAGTGATGACTAAAAAAGTGCAAGATTTTCTCGCTTCTAAAAGGATCGTCGTGCTGAACTTTCTTGCATAACAGATTTATCCTCCTGTAACTATTTCTTATTCCCCAAGTAGAAATATCATCTAAATTGAAAAGGTGGATTTCCAGAAGTATTTTAATGACTATCAAATTTGTCGTAAAAAGTGTGTTGATTCGATTGGGTATTATGTCGAATAAAAAAAGGACAAAATTTAAATTTCTGTTCATATTTTTTTGTTTATAAGATCAGTCCGTGAAATTTTATCATGACATACTCACACCTCTTCACGGGAGATCACTTTGTGCTCATTACAATCATGGTAAAAGAAGGCCACCTGATTATAGGAACAACGTATGCAGCACCCTGACCCGTTTTTGAGGATACCCTCAAGGAGTGGGAACACTTAATCACACAAAGGAGTTACTTCATTTGCAACGGGGACTTCGATGCTCAGTCGCCCCTTTGGGTCTATGAACAGGAGAACTTGCGGGGTGAATCTCTCAAAGTACATCTGATCAAACACAATGTATCCATAGCAATACATAGATGATACAGACCGCACATTCGTAAAAACAAATAGCGCGGGCGAAGTGGTGGCCAAGGGATTTCCGTATCATTCCTTCGTCAATCCACTGGCATATAGCAAAATTAGGAACTGGCACGTGTCAAATATTCACAGCGATTCTGATCACAAATACATTTCTTTCGGCTTCGAAATTACACCAGAATACACAACAAGGCGCAGATTCAATACCACTAGGGGGAACTTTCGCAAATTCACACACGTTATTAGGACACATAAGTCTCTCCTCAACCAACACATGAAAGATGCAACTGACAAAATTGCGCTTAATACTATAGCAAGAGTCCTCATCGAAACAATGCAAAAGGTAGCAAAGGCATCATTGAGATATAAAAACACACAGAGATCTGTCAAAATCTCCTAGTGGACGGCAGATCTCAGGGCAAAACGCAATCAGCTAACAGCATTGCAAAAAAAAACTCAAAGCCCTTAGACAGCATGATGAGGACACGGAGTACTTCTGTACCCTGGTTACAAAATATTGTCATCAAAATACAAACGGAGTGTTGTGGACGCTAGGAATGCTGCTTGGCGGAAGTTCTGCAGCAACCAAACAAACCCGCATGACACGGCACAAAAATTCTTCACTGGCAAATTCTTTAAACCCGACGAGATCAGACTTGAGTTGCCCTCGCACGAATCTTTGCGTCAAGCAAACCTTGAGCACCTTATCAAAGAACTTTACGGACCTTCGGCTTATACCAACATTGACAACTGAGACCTCTAGTTTAACGTACCTCCAGACCACCCCTTCATGAAATCAGAGCTATCATCACCCCAGAACAGGAAGGACGACCCAAAAGCCTCGGGCACAGACAGCATAGATTTCAGAATCATGAAACTAACATTCAAAATCATACCTAAAATATTCACCCGCTGGGCAAATCTTTGCCTATAGCTCAACTATTCCCCGCTCACTCTGACGCAAGGGTAAGTCATATATTTCCCGAAGCAAGGGAAGGATCTCTCTGAACCAACCTCATACAGACCGATCTGCCTGCTTCCTACTCTAGTCAAATTATTAGAAAAACTCATTGTTATTAGACTTGTACACTTCTTGAAATCAAATGATATACTACATCATAGGAAATATGGATTCAGAAAGGGCAGATCCTGCGAAAAAGCTTTGCACGATATTTTATCCTCCTGCACCTCCAGCGTAGCCGCTGGAAACTACACTTCCATTGTCTCAATGGAAGTGTAGGAAGTGTAGGAAGTGCCAAATGCACCTTTGATGTCAAAGTTGCATTTGGCAACGTCGAATGGATATCCTCCTGCAACTAGTAGAAATTGGCTGCCCGGGAAACCTGGTTGGGACCATCAGTACCTATCTCTCTGAATGCAGTATATTAATTAACTGGGTTTCGGGCTCCTCGAGCCATAACCTCCAGAAGGGCTGTCCACAGGGCTCCTCTTTAGGCCCAATCGTATGGCTCCTAATCGCAAATGTAATCCTGAACGAACTCTAAGAACTCGGGTTCCTTCTGTACGCTGTCGCTGATGATACTCCTCTCGGGCCGCCTGCGCGTTGACATGGAAAATAAGGCAGCTCGAGCCTTTCCCCTCTTTTTCCAGCTTTTGACTCACCTACACCTTCAGCCATCCATAAGCAAATCTAAAGAGGTAAGCTTTTCCAAACCTCACGACCTAAAACGCACCCACGATGAGAATCGATGGGCAGGTGGTGAAACACGAAAGAAAATTAACTCTCTCAGGTCTTACAATTAACAAAAACATGAGCTGTATGGCTTACATCAACAACACTAGAGAAAAGTTAAGTAAATTACATAATAACTCTCGGAAACTCACAGAAAAATCTTGCGGCATAATTCCCCAAATGCTTAAGCTATGGTACAAAACCATATTGGAACACATCGTCTTTTACTACGCGGGTATCTGGGGAGGGGGGATCTCACCAAACAGATGCAGGATAAGCTAATCATTTTACTGAAAGCATGTTTTTACTCCAAATGAGTAGAGGATACAAAACGATTTCTACAGAGGCTTTGGCAGTGATAACGGGGATCCCTCCCATTACTATCACACTAGAATATGAACACCTCAGAAATAAAATACTCCACGTACAGCACGACACAACAACATTCATTCTTTCCAAACACAGACATACAGACGAAAGTCAGCAGCTGAATCTTGCATTGTGTGAAGGAGTCATTTCATCTCCAAGTAAATCCAATAAAATACTCCTAGATACCAACCAGAGACCCAACCGTCTACACAGAGGGATCTCGAACCGAATCAGGCATGGCAACAGCTTTCTGTATCATGAGCAATGAGGAGGTGACCAATCAGTGGGTCACCAGGATTGGAGATCTTAACACCGTATACCAAGAGGAGCTTCCTGCAATCCTGTGGGCACTGGAATGAATATCCCGGCAGTCTCTTCCATTCGTTAGGGTGTACAGTGATAGTCTCTCCAGCAAACAGACAATATTCGCACACCGCACCAAGCACCCAATAGTCTTAAAAATAAAGCGACAAGTCCTATTACAAATCCATAAAACCTCCCTTGGTCACATATAGCCCCACATTGGCATTGAGGGCAATGCACTGTCCATGGCGGCAACATAAACTCAAGCAATAGTTTTTGGAACTCCCAGTTCTCCTGACGCATGTCAGATGAGTCCTAAAAGAGCCTTCAGCCTGGCAGACTTCGTGGGACGACTCTGACAGGGGATGCCACACTCACAACCTCATAACTAAAGTCTCTAGGAACCTATATCATCCCTCAATATCAACCACCGCATTCCTGACGGGTCACGGCCCTTTCAAAACTTACGTAAAAAAACTCCACTGTATCTCCTCGCCTCTCTTCGAAAGCGGAATTAGGCCCACCAGAGCACAGCTGCTATCACTGTACCTTAAATGAAACCAGGCATATCAAACATCTCAGCTCCTCTCCCAAATCCTGGCTACTAAACATACTCTCAAGGACGCACTGCTGGCAAATTTAAAGCATATTTATCAATTTCAAAAAGAAATTTGTGTTCTCAATTCCTAGCGATCATTTTTCGGAAGCAAACAAATCAACTCAACACTCTAAATCTGGACTTTCTGGATATAGAGTGTGTTCCAGCACACGTAGCATTGCCATAGCATTCCTTCCTTTTACACCTGCTGCCTGTCATGTGGGGCCATCCTTACCCCAGCAGGTGACGCCTAAGTCAACGTTGTTTCTCCCGCTCTCTGTCGCGTAGCGGTAGTCTGTGCCCCAGCGGGCAGAGCTTATACTGTAAATATTTATCATCACGGAATTTATGGATATACCGTCTATTGTCGCGAATTTGGTGGCTTATGCTCTGGCTGAAAACTATTTTTTAAGACTTTAATAAAGGCGACTGGGGAGGGATACTATGCTCTACAGACTTGGTTTCCTTTTCTGAGTAGTCCCTCTTAGGCAATCAAACACACTGTGTGAATTAAACTTGCATTTGAGAGCATGTGTCACATAGAGTTAAAAACGAAGTTGGGTGTTTGATTCAGATTATAATGGCACATTCAGCTATGCAGCTGTAGTTTAGTAGAAACCTTTATATGTTTCAATGATAAATTAAATTTCAGCTAAAAAAATCTAAGCAATTTATGATTTTAAATAGTTGGATGTGCCAATCCCAAAACTTTCTTCTATCTCCTGTCAATATTTCATCATAATTAGTTTTATTGGTATTTTATTAGAATTAAGCATAACTTCATCCATTTTCGTTGGTGCAATATTAAAAATTGTACAAAAATCACTACTACAGTGCCCCCTTCCGGCGGAATTTTTCCAAATTTAAAGAGGACCTTCTTTCCACCCAGCAAACACAGATCTATCGGTAAGCAATCGGCCGACAGCCGCTTGCCACTACCGGCGGTATTGGTACGATACCAGTTGCCGCTACCGGTTCCTGATCTTTTTTTATACGCCGCGCGAATGCGGCCCGATTCATGAGGCACTCAGCCGGTCCGGTATTGGCAGAAAGCTATGCCAACCGCATGCCGATAGCTATCCATATGAATGCCGGCCGCAGCCCAACACCAGCATTAATTTAAAAAAACTGATTTCATGGCGCCATCTATGAGCCATACCAAATGTATATTTGAAAGGAACGTGTTTCAAATTTGGAAGAGGCGGGTTTTGATACAACGTACCCAGGGACAGGAAGTAGACGCCGAAACCACTCAGTCACTTAAACTTGATCAGGGGAGGTTTATATACGAGCCGTTAATTCCCAAATTGGCTCAACCGAGTCCAGCAATCTGATTGGCTAAAACTGATATTTATATAGTAGATAATTATATTTATTTTCTTATGAAGTAGTGTAATGTAAAATAGAATGCAATTATAATGACTTAAATTAATTTATTTTGTTACATTTGATCAAAATCACAGTAAAGTAATCCAAAATATTAATATTAATAAAGGATCAGATTGCTGAGATCGGATGAGCCGATTTGGGAATTAACGGCTCGTGGTTTATATGCGGTCATAAGGGGGAGACACATCGATAAGTAATGGTTGTCGTTGAAGGTAAGTGGTAGATGGGAAAATTTGAATTTTGAAGTGTTTTTATTTTATTTTTTATTTATTTATTTGTAATTGTCTTACACGCGTGTATTTAAAAGTTAATTTAATATTTAAATGAATGAAATAAATACCTCAGCGAATTCGTTAAAGCAAACGAATTAAAGAATAATTAAGATATAAATATAATTAAGAATAATTAAGAATATATATAAATTTAAGAATAATTAACTATTAAAAAAATTTTTTTAGAGATTTTGTTCAGTTAATCAAATTTTTTTTTTAGGATTTATAATGTAATTATACATGCGTTTCGTTAATTTATAAAATATATATTTTTAACACGGAAAAATTTATTTTCATAAATAAAAAGTTGGTAATTAATAACTTTTAAATAAGAATTCATTCGTTTTGATGATTTAAAGTAGAACATATATTTAATGAGTATGTTGCTATACTTGTTACTTATCAATAGTTTTAACTTAAAAATAAAATATACATATATATTAATTTACATTTTTTTTCTTTTGAAGATAACTTTAAATGGGGGATATTTCTGAAATTTTCTTATAAATTTAAGAATGCTTATGAAATAAAATAATTGAATTTCTGAGGTTTTTCTTTTAATAAAATATTCTCTTTAGGAATTATAATGTAATTAAATGTGTTAATTCAAGAAATATATATTTTTAATATAGAAAAACTAATTTTAATAAAAAAATAAGTTGGTAATTAATTACTTTTAATAAGAATAAGAGTTCATTTTTTGTCATTTGATGATCTAATGTAGAATATAATTTTAGTAATTATGTAGCAATAATGATCAACATTTCTTAATCATCAAATAAAATAGAAATATTAATTTTTCTTTTTTTTTCTTTTTTTAGAAGTGTGAGATTGCTGAATCTTTCTTTTAAATTTTAATGCTAAAAAGTTGGGTAGTTTTTTTTATATTTTTATATCTTGTAAATTAATTTTAAACACTTTTTTAATAATTTGATTTTTAGATAAAATAAGAAACATAGCTATTGCTTTTAAAATGAATATAATAGCTGGAAAATAAGTTCAATTAATTTATGAAGTTTTTTTTTCTACGATTAAATTTATAATGAATAATAATTTTAAGCCGCGATTTAAAAAACTCTTTTGATGATTCAAATAATTGTAAGTCCTTTTTAAAATGAATTCAACAACATTTTCTTTTTAAATAAATAAATATAGGCTATTTTTGACATTTATTTTCTTTATCACTGTTACAATTTTATATGAAATACATGAAATATACATATCTTATCAAAACTCAAACTCAAACCAAAAACTAAGAAAAATAAAATAAAAGTGTCGGCTAAGGCTAAAAATTCCGATTTCGGCCCGATGTTGGTAAATCTATTCGGGCCACTATCGGAAATCACATATCGGTCCTGCGTCACTTGCCGGCATAAGTAGCTTGCCGATATATAACCATTAGGGGACCGATTACGTTAACAGGCAGTCGTAAAAGCAGATTCTTCAGTTTCAGTTGCCGACATGCTGCTGACACTTCACCGAAACCACTGTGCCTATGCCGACACTTAACCAACAGTGCCGGCTGTGGTCCGATCGTTGTCCGAAAGGCATGTGTTTGCTGGGCATGGCCAAAAACATACACAAAAAATATGGTTCAATTCTATGCATAACTTCATACATTTTTCGATAATACAATATTCAAAATGCACAAACGCCCCATGCCGGCGGATTTTTTCCAAATTATTGGAGGACCTGCTTGCCAAAGCTAAAAACTTTTTTTTTTTTAAATTTGGTTCAATTCTATGCATAACTTCATAATTTTGGATGGTACAATGGCGACACACGGACTCACGGAGCAGGGACTGACAGACAGGCATTTTGTATAAACATGTTTTTGTAATCTCTGACCCCTAAAACGTGTAAATCCGTCGAAAACTGCAAGTGAAAAAAAATGTCGATTAAATACTTTCCTCTATTGAAGATAAAATAAAGTAAAAAGCATTATGAATAGCATCTAATTAGATTGCAATGCTTATCTTCGTATGAATTGCAATGCATATCATAAGCAAACGCATTGCTGAATTAATGGATACTATTGGCAATACGTTAATCACTCTTATATTCTATTACAATTTTTTTACTTATATTCTATTATAAATCTCTCTTTTATTTTCTATTTATTTTCATTTTATTGACTATTTCTCGTTGCTCTTTTTACTTACTTTTACTATACATCTCTTTTATGTTTTGGAGGAATTCGATATAATTTGAACTGAATAGAAGTTTCTTGGATACTTTAAGTATCATATTGTTTGAATTTTTTTTTTTTTTTACATTCAATTGGTTTAATTAATTTGTTAAAAAAATGTAACATTAAATGTAGAACAATATATCTTAATATTCGTCCCTTCTTCTACTTAAACAATGTATGAAATAAATTGTTTTGTTTTTTAATTTGTTTTACAAATTATATTTTTGCTTAATATGTCAAGCTTTTTACTAACTACTGCATTCAGGTGAACTCATTTGAAAATTATCGGAGTGTACATCATTAAGGTTTGATTTATGCGGTATCGCATCACAGTTTGTGATGTAATTTAAAAAAGGTTGTTCCGAAATATTTCATCGATGTATTTTGATCAAAAACTTCTAAATTGAGCATAATAAATCTATAAAACATAAAAACCAATTTTACTTACATTTAGTCATACACACAATCTATAATGGAAAATTTGACGAATCGTGCAAACACTGTACCAAAACTCTGACGATTGGATAGTGTAGAAATCAGTTTTTTCAATAATATTTTGGGTAGGGTTTGTGCTCTAAAACATGTGACTAAATTTAGCTATGCCTTTAAGGATGTTTCTGCTGAAAGGAACACGCTATTATATATACGACGTACGCA
The DNA here is from genome assembly GCA_963932465.1 of Maratus speciosus. Classification (NCBI taxonomy): domain Eukaryota; kingdom Metazoa; phylum Arthropoda; class Arachnida; order Araneae; family Salticidae; genus Maratus; species Maratus speciosus. The sequence goes on from OZ010789.1 coordinate 438,536,575, forward strand.
ACGATTGAGTTTAAATTTCCCTAACTAATTTTAGTTTGTGTATGGTTAAATCATAAACTAATTTATTTCAAAAGTTTAGTACGGCAACAAAAGGAATCATGTAATTTGTTTTCCAAAACATAAAAATGACGCGACAGAAACTTTTTATGAAGATTTTTTTTAAATAAAATGAATTTTATTTGAATTTAGTTAACCTGTTTCCGACCAGGGTGTAGTATAAACGAAAAAAAAAATATTTAGTCTGTATTGGCTAATTTCAATTTCGCGTATGATTCCCAAACGAGAAAACGTAAAAAAAAACCATTTTAAAGTTTATTTATGCAGGTTTCCTCCAGGAGCGCTACCAGCGTAAAAGACCAAATTGTGTAAATTTTTTTTTATCAAACCATAAATTAAACCGTAGAAGAAGCTTATTCTGAAAACTTATTTTAAAAACATAAAAAAAAATTATATAATTGAAGTTTCCCAATTTCCCGCCAGGAGACGCTATAACCATAAAAGAAACTTCAATGAATCTGTGTTAACTACCTTTAACTGCAGTATAGCCATATATCACACGGTGAACTATTAAAAAATTCATTTTACTTAAATTGGATTACCTTATTTCCTCACAGTTGGAGCTACAACAACAAAATTAATTAATATAAAAGGCGCGTCACTTTTCTCTTAGTTGAATTTTCTCTTTAATAATAAATCATTTTATTTTCAAATGAATTATAATATCTAGTTTGAGAGAAAATTATTTTCTGTATGTAAATTATATTCATGCTTAACAATCAATATCGGATTTTTTTTTGCTTTTAATTATACTACGTTTAATTAATAAAACGCCATATTTACATGCTTTCTGTATTTATGCGTTTATGCTTCTAGTTTCCTTAACAAATGTTTGAAAATATCCTCTTTCTTATAAATGTAACGTCATATTCCATTGAATTGTGCAATTCGGGCTCCTTTATTGGTATAAAATATTTGAAAATCTTTGTTTTATTCCCGTATGACGTCATAAATATTTTAATTTAAAAAAATCAATTTCATTTTTCACGGGGAAATTGTGTAAAAAGGGTAAATGTTTTGGGAAATATGTCCATTAATTCTCAAAGAAAATAACGAAATTTTAAATTATTAAAAAAGTATATATGAATAAAGTCAATCTTACTTTCTGGGTTCTATTACACATATATGTAAATGCATTTAATCATCCATTTTGACTCTGATGTCACCCAAACATTTTAACACTTTCAAATTTGCAATGTTATTAGAATTAAAATAGGGCAAAAATTCTGTGTCACTATGGACAAAACCGCGTGAAGAAGTAAAAACAGTTATGAGCTCCATAGGTTTTACTGTGTTAAATTAACATTGAGAAGTGATACTGTAAATAAATAAGTATTGCGCTGCCGCACAATACTTAAATATAAGTTTGAAAAAAGTTCAAAATTATATTGACTATTCATTGACTGCAAATGACAAGGTATGAGTACGGCTCAAACTCCGTGAAACGATGGATCCGACTTGATGCCAGAGAACTTTTCAAGCTGATAAACGTATGGGGGTGACCTTTTCATGTAGGGAGTACTTACATGACCTGAAATAGAACATTTAGTCTGTTTGACATCTTCCTTCAAAGGTCAGTGTCCCTATGATATGCTTAAAGATCATGTTCTATGCTATGTTCGTACGCAACATTTAAACGGAGACCTCATCCTTCAACAAAATAATGTACCGTGCTCTCGCTTACGAATTGTATCCAAATGGTTGGATAAACACTCGGCCGATATGAACTTGCTTCTCTGGTAAGCGAGGTCAGGAGATTTCAATCCAATAGAGTGTAATTAGAAGGCAATCGAAAGACATATTCTAGTCTCTGAACCCTCTCCCTAAAATGTTCGTGAACTATGGGAGATTTTTTAAGTGTCATGAATCGAAATGACTTCCAAACACCTCCAATGTCATATCGACACTATGCCGCGATGAACTATTGTGAAATATGAAATCAGTTGTTACATGATACTAGATAATTATCTCTAATTCAACTACTTATCATCGTATATTTATTTTTTTTTTCTGAGTGTGTATGTTTAATCACTATAATTAGAATATTCCATTTTTGCTTATTTGAGTAATGAAGAATTCAAAATATAAAACACACAATGCTTTATCTGTAAAAAATTCTAAAAGTAAAATATTTGGAAAGATTTTTATAATATTTTTTCAAATAACTTTTCCTCGAATTTATTCCAAAGTAAATATTTTCGTACACATTTGAGAATAATGGAATACATCATTTCAAAATTTATGTGACCTCATTTCTTATTAGATTTCAAAGAATTTCAATAACTGAATAGTAAAATAGAAATGTGTTTTCATGTAAATGCATACATATGAAAGCATACGACATGGTAATGCATTGTTTAGTGTATAGAAATAAGCTTATAAAATGGGTGAATGTGATTTTATATTTTTATTTAAACATTATAGCAAATTTTAAGAAACAAAATTTAATCTTAATGAAAATTTCGTGTATTATGTAGTTATATTTCGAATGTAACAAACATTTATTTTGAAATATTAAGACTTATTTCACAACGATAAATTAAGCAATATATATAAAAAATGAAAATTTTAATTACAATGTTTCCTGCTACAGTATTTTATCAATGAAATAAGTTGTTGCTATATGTCACATAAATATTTATTTGAATTTTATTATATAAAAGTGTATATGAAAATGTTCATATTGTTGAGAAATATGCAGCATTCCTTTCCCTTCCATAAACAATTATTCTGATTCTGCAATTGAAAAACATTTTTTATTACACCCCAGAGCAACACCCACGCACGGCAGAACAGAATAAGAAATAGAAGAAAGTCGCTTTTAGGCGTCCCTTTATTGTCCGAGCTAGACATTTAAGAAACAAACAGAAAACTGAATTTAACTTTAAAAATTTCTAAATCTTTATTGTAAATAATTTAATTTTAATGCATAATCTTTTAATTTATTTTTCAAACTATATAGCCAAGAAAATAGAATAATTTCACAAGTTACAGTCCATTGAATTTATTCACAAATTCGTCCTTATTTTTAAAGGATCGACATAGAACGCAAACGACCGATCACCGGATTACTTTTGAATTAGAAGTTCAATATAGCAGGTAGGAGAAACTTTGATTTAATTTAAGAATATTTATTGAATAAGATAGAAATAACACATATAGATAGCTATAGCTGTTTTGAAGTTAACAGGGACATATATGCATTTAGTATACAACCAGGAAATTTGGTTTTTTTCAGTAAGATTTTTACAATAAAATTAAAAAAGTTTCAAAAGAATTAATATTCTTATATATATTATTAAGTTCTGATTTACTAGAAAAATTTTAAAAACAACATGCGAAAATAAGTTGAAAAGAGAGTTCGAAAAACTTCCTGAAATACACTGCTCAAAACAATTAAAGGATATTGCAGTTTTAGGTGGATTTTGTATCTGGTAAACTGTTTAGCTGATTGATACATGGTCGACAGACATAGTAGGGTTTATGAGAATAAATTACACATGTTTGGCAGAAAAAAAATGCATTTTATTGCGCATTTGTGTACTAAAGAAAAAAAAAATTGTGCATATGAGAAAAAAAGAATAAGAAAAGGTGTTTTCTTCAAAGAAAATCATTTTCAGTAGGGGGTATGGTTTCCACGGGCGGCCAGCAACGTTGAACACCTTTGAGGCATGGACTCAATGAGGCTATTAATGACGAGTTGGGGTATTCTCCCCACTCTTCCAGAAGAGCTCTTTCCAGTTCTTGGAGAGTTTGTGGGGGTTGTTGGCGGCCAGAAACTCGTCTTCCTAGAGCGTCCCAAACGTGCTCGATTGGATTCATGTCTGGAGAACACGCTGGCCATTCCATTCGAACGATTCCTTCCTCGAAAAGGAAATCCTCCACCAGGTTTGCACGATGTGGCCTGCAGTTATCGTCCATTAAAATGTAGTTATCTCCGATTGCTGCAGCGCAAGGGACTACAATAGGTCTGAGGATCTCATCCCTATATCGGCGACCAGTCAGAGCTCCATCTCGAATGATGTAGAGGTCAGTGCGCCCGTCAATGGAGATGCCACCATACACCAACACTCCTCCACCGCCAAATCTGACACTTTCGTGCACGAACGCAGGATTATCCCTACTGCCACAGTCCCTCCAGATGAAAATACGCCTATTATCCGGATGCACAGAAAAACGGGACTCGTCAGAAAACAGAATATTGCTCCATTCATTTCTCCCCCAGTTGACATGCTCGGTTGCCCACTCCCTGCGGTCGCGACGATGCCTTCATGTTAATCTAACACATACCATCGGTCGGCAAGCATACAGACCTACAGCATGGAGCCGGTTTCGGACAGTCTGAGTTGAAATCGTGGTGCCTGTAGCCGAGCGAAGGTGTTGTTGGAGAAGAGTAGCGTTCATGGTTCGGTGTCCCCGAGCTGTTAACGCTAAATACCGATCTTCATTGGGCGTTGTTGCCCGTCTACGACCTTGCCCTGGTCTTTGGCCTGCACATCCACTCTCCAAAAAACGGTTCCAGATCCTGGAAATGACACTTTGTGACACTCCAATGGCTTGCGCTACTTCGGCTTGAGTTTGGCCCCCTTCTAACCTACAAACAATTCTCAAAGCTTCTGAATCTGTCAAATGACTTTGCTGAGACATCGTACTCATCGAAACAAAGCAATCACTGAATGCCGATCATCCTTGTCTTCATTCTCTTTTATCCAGTTGAAAGTCAAATTTCATTCGCTGCCGCTGAAGCGACGTTTTTGACATCGAACTCAAAATTTGCATACTCCACAGTTTGAAAACCAGAAAAATTTGCATTTGTGATTCTCTTCTTCTATTTTCGGCAAAAAAAATTCGTTTATATCTTTATTTTATATAAAACTTCAAATATCCTTTAATTGTTTTGAGCAGTGTATATCAGGCATATGTTAATCTTTATTTAATCAGAGAAATGTTTAATTTTTTAGAATAGTCTTTTAACTTATCTCATTTTCTTAGATTAAAAATATCCGAACAACGAGAAATCAATTTGGACTTCGTAATTTTTACTGTAATCTCATTTTTTTTTCTTCAATTTTAATGTTTACATTTAAAAAACTCATTAGATTTTCAAGAACAAACTGATATTCTTTTGGAAATAATTAGCTACTGATTCTCTTGGATTAAAAATGTCCGAACAATAAGAAATTAATTTGGACCTTGCATTTTTTTACTGAGAATTTTACAGTAATCTCTTTCTTTTTCTTGAATTTTAATGTTTACATTTTAAAAACTAATTAGGTTTTCAAGAACAAAATAATATTCTTTCGGAAGATGGGGGATTTATATGGAGATTATCAGTATCTAGTCTACCATTCAAAATGAAAATTAAGTTCTAATTTTTATGAAACAATCAGTTGCCACATTTTATGAATCTTTATTTATTACCGGCATTTTATCTTTTAATTCGAGTATTTTTAGTATAAGGTAGATATACAAATCTTTATGCATGCTTATTTGATTTCACCCATCAATTCTAAATATTCTCACTGTATATTCATATTTTCATAGACTGAACATATCACGCAGCTTATAACATAATCGTTAAAAAAAGTTTTACTACAAAACAAATAATAGTAACATAAAATAAAAACAACATCCATTGCTTGTCTTATATTGACATTAGAAATATATCTTCAAAAAAGTTTTTAATTGTATATATATATATATATATATATACATTTTTTGTGAAGAATAATGACATGACTGAAATAAAAATATAGAAAAAAAGCATAAAAAATATATTTTTTTAATTTATAGCTTCACTTTATGCTATGTATCACATTGGGGTTCTACATGATCGACATAATTGTACTTTTGTTATTCAGATTTCATTATTATTATTATAACTATTATTTATTCCTTTGCTGATTGCTTTTATTTTGTGTTTTATTATTCTGGTGAATTTAATATATATTTTTTCTTTTAACCAAAAGCATTTAACATTTTTTTAAAAGGTCATTAAAAATTCCCCAAATCAATATATATTCAAAAATAATTTAGAAAATGATCATTCTTTCTTTTTCACTTGATAAGATGATTTTCACATTTTCATTTTAAAGTACACTGCACTTTTATGTAACAAGCGTAACCATGGATGTTATTCAATCGCGTACCGTAATGACTCAATGTGAAAATTAGTTTGGATTTTTATTTATTTATTTAATTTTTTTTTGAGAAAAGAATTAAGGAAATGTAATCAGCATTTAAAAACATTAGGTAAATTTAATTTGGTAAAATATGTTTTCGTACAAATAACAAGCAAATATTTAATTGTAAAATGTGTAATTTTTTTGTTGGAATTTTTTTTCTTACACAAAATGAGAGTTTATAAATAAACATTACTTCTTTTTTATAAGTCCAATATTTAGTTTAGGAACTGTTTTCATTTCTTGAAGAAATTTGACTACATTAAATACTTAAATTGGATAATCGAACTAAGATTTCAATTTTGTTTCTGCAACTCAAGCTAATTTAAGTTACAATCGATTTGATCTTAATAATATTATCACATTTACTATATTTTATGATAGGCATACTCACATATAGTGTAAATAGAAGACTGTAAAATGAAAATAAATTATTAATATAGGTTTTAAAAAAGAATCAACATATGTATAAGTTTTTATGAAGTAAAATACAGTTAATTTCAAATATCTTTCCCGGTATTTCAATAAATTTTCAATCTAATACATGAAAGAACAGAAAGGTATGTTTTTATCCATTTTACTTGTCGATACCGGTCGTGTCAGCTTTAGGTTCAATAATCAGTTTCATATAACAAGTTTAAAAAATGTAACTAACAAATATTGGATTGTGAATGTTAACGGTTCTACTGAAGTAGGTTATAAAAATGGAGGTAGTTTTATTTTTACAAAAAAAATCCACATACACAATATTAACTTAAAAATGATATATTTCTTAAATTACAGTCATTTGGGCTAATTTTTCCTGGTCCCACTCACATTTCCATTATTAAAAAATATCATATGTGATTTTTAACATCGAAATGGAGTTGTAAACAATTAACATGAAACAATGAAGCTAACTGCATGGTTTTAAAGAGGAAATTTTGTATTTTTTTTTATTTTTTAACTATTTTTAATGTTTTGGAACAAGGTAACCCCTGCTGGTGGTTTCTTTGTTCCATTCACTTGGTTTTACATAAAATGAATACATTTCATATGTAAATAAATACATTTTTATTCAAACTCCATTTCAATAGCATTTGCTAATAAATTAACACTGCAAACTCGATAAATAAATGTTTTTTTTAAACAGTTAAACACAATAAAACAATTTTTAACATTAAAGAAACGAGAATCAGTTTTTGTCATGTTATTTTCAGCAACTGGTACAAAAACAATTAATGTAACATATTGCTACAATAACATTTGAAAAAAAAAATGTTACTTAAAACATGTTTTAATTGATTTGGTTGTGTGAAAGGCATTTCTAAGTAATTGGGACTATTTTCGAACCAAAACAGGCCTGGCAAAAAGTAGCCCCGAAATACTAGTTTCCATGTTAGCGCTATGAAAACGCGAACATTTCCTCTCAAAATAAAAAGTTACAGGAAAAACTATGATCACACATGGGTTACAGGTTACTAAAGATACTATTTTGACATTAACCTTATTTGCAGCTCTTATCCAGATTGTTTCACTATAGAAAGTTTGGAGAATTAAAATTTACACACGAAAACAGTTGTTTGCAAACATATCCCTTGTTGTCAGTAAAAAAATTAAATTACCCCCAAACTATCCAAATTCTCTACAGCAGGGTATAAAATATTTTTCAAGGGCAAAAACTCCAAATTATCTTGTATTGTTCGTTCAATACAAAGAATAAAAACCTTTTTTATGGGATGGACCAAAGTAACGCCGCAAAGACCAAAGGTTGACGGTACAAGTTTTCTATAACGGACTGTAAGAGTGTGTATTAGGGTGGAGCGAAAAAAAATAATTTTTTAAAATCAAAAACGGGTAGGTGCCAAAAGTTGCCTTTATACTAGTACATTATCTGTGTGCAATATTACCGCTGAAAAAAAAAATTTCTTGAGTCTGCGCTTTTGGCCCAAAAGTCGAAATTTTGGGTAAAATTTGACATTTTTTCAAAAATTAAAAAAAAATTCTATAGAGATGGTTATTATTTAAAAGTGTTATTTAAACTTTTATTATTGATGACTTAACATATTTAAACGATAAAACGATATCTTTGTTCTGTATAACTGGAACGAAACTGACAACTTTTGGTGAAAAAAAGGCGTTTTCACTCTGTTGTGCCATACAACTAATTGTTGTTTAGAATACAGCTCTTACCTAGTTGCTTTCAAAACTACCCAGGTGGTACCGTGTGGAGGTGACTGCACTTCATGTCACAACAGTGCATAGCTCGACCACCCTACCATCTGATCCCAATGTTTTATTTATATATTGAATTGTGATTTTTTATCAAAGACTGGCATAAGTTTTCTATGTATCAACCTGGTACATCTCTTCTTTGGATCCACAGACTTTGAATGCTGCTGCTGTGATCTCCTTTACGTATTTTTCTACTGCTTGTGTAAGAGAAGACAAGCAGTGTAATGCAGTGCGGATGATATTAAGGTAATCTATTCAGCCTTCTATTATCTTCACCAAGATTGCACATGATAAATGCATATTGATTAGAGGTTCTCTTACCAGAACACTTTTCCAAAGAATTAAATTTATATAATTATCCGCTTCAAAGTTGATTGTCGATATTTCAGATTTGCATATGCCATCATTTACTCTCATCTTCCAACTATTATGTGCTGAGCAGCTAGCTGTTTAATGTGATGGCAATCGTCAGAGAGCATTGAAATAAGAATTTCCTCTGGGTATGCAAAGCAACCATTGTCCTAACTAACCTTTTTTTTAGTATTTGTTTTATTCCGTTTTGTTTGTTGTTTAGTAGCCGAGTTGTTTTTGTGTCAGCTGATTTCCCATGAGTTTTCAGATCCCTTCTTTAGCTGTGGATTACATTTGATTGTAAACTATTCTGGGGCCAAACTTGGATAACGTAGTACTTTTTGATTGAATGTAGAGACACTGATTGGCAGTGAATGCTCGTTTTAAGGCGGATAATTCTATTAGTCGTTGTCATCCATTCTGCGAGGGACATGTTTAGAATGAACCATTACAATTAATCATATGCCACCTCCAAGTCCAGTGAATTTCCTCTGCATCATTTATTAGGTAAGATCGTTGGCAAAAATTAGATTCTAATCCACAGGGATGCGTCGGACCAATAGGAAAATCTTTGTCCACGTGCTTATTCCCTTCTTATTTCAATTTTTGAAGCCATAGAGAGCAATTTTTAAACATTATTTCCTGAAATCGAGAAAAGGGTACTCAGCACATACCAGAAATACCTGATAGATATTTGCAAAGTTATTTCATCACGATATTGCTCAGAAGAACTAGCAAATAGGAACCCAAGAAACTTGTCCTATGCAAGATGGCTTACAACGGCGCATAAAATTATTCAACTTTATATAAGCACTGATTGACCATCAGAGTCTGGTTCACTCACAAAGTATGTAATCCAGGTTTATGCCGCAGGATGGTTTACACAAAATAAAATCCACATCTAAAAAATTAATCTAAAAACTTATGGGAAATTACTCGGCTGCTAAGCATCACAGAAAATGGCAAAAAACAAATATACTAAAAAAAATTATTTAGGACAATGGTAGCTTTTCACATCGAGAGCAAATTCTTATTGTAATGTTGATGACGATCGCCATCACATTAAACAACAAGCTTATCAGCATATAAAAAATGCAAGAGGTAAAATAAATTATGGCATACTCAAAGATGAAATACCTAAATGTTGTAAAATGTTGTAGGAACAGAACTCCCAATCACTATGCAGTAACTGGATGTAATTTTGGTGAAGATACTAGAGGGCTGAATAGATTCCATTAATTCCACTGCATTACTCTGCTTGCCTTATCACACACAAGCAGTAGAAATATACGTGAAGAAGTGTCACAGCAGCATCACCCAACGGCTGTGGATCCAAAGAAGAGATGTACCATGTTGATACATAGAAAACGTATGCCAGTCTTTGATAAAAAATCACAATTCAATGTATAAATAAAACATTGGGTTCAGATGGTAGGGTGGTCGAGCTATGCACTGTTGTGACATGAAATGCAGTCACCTCCACACGGTACCACCTGGGTAGTTTTGAAAGCAACTAGGAAAGAGCTGTATTCTAAACAACAATTAGTTGTATGGCACAACAGAGCGAAAACGCCTTTTTTTCACAAAAAGTTGTCAGTTTCGTTCCAGTTATACAGAACAAAGATATCGTTTTATCGTTTAAATATGTTAAGTCATTAATAATAAAGGTTTAAATAACACTATTAAATAATAGCCACCTCTATAGGAATTTTTTAATTTTTTTGAAAAAATATCAAATTTCACCCAAAATTTCGACTTTTGGACCAAAAGCGCAGACTCAGGCCATTTTTTTTTCAGCGGTAATATTGCACGCAGATGATGTACTAATATAAAGGCAACTTTTGGCACCTACCCGTTTTTGATATTAAAAAAATAATTTTTTCGCTCCACCCTAGTGTGTATACTATGATACTAAGAGTAAGTACATTATATCTACTAAAAAACAACTTTTCAAAAGTAAAAAAAAAAAAAAAAAAAAAAAAAGGTGAAAGTTGTGGCTAAAAAATAGTGTGATATCAAATTCCCAAGCTTATATTACGGTACTTATTTAACATTTTGTGATAAATATTTACCATATGTAAGTCGAGTACCTAAGTATGCGTTGAAAGAAAGCCTTTTCTCCTTTACTAAATACACCATAACGTGTTTCTGAAAATTATTTTTTTTAATTATGCATGATGGGCTTGGCGGCCATCTTTCCATATTTTACACAAATTTCTAAGCACACAAGTTCATTGTTAAGATTGGAAGTTCGAAATTGTTACTAAAGCAAACATTTTATTCTTTTAATTTATGGAAATGAGCGCCTAAAAATTTGTGTCTAAAAATAAAGCTGAGATAAAACTTCAGGTTTCATCTTATGATTCTCTTTTTTCGGAGGGGGAGGGGGGGTTAATTAATTAGTTAAAGCAGTAAAAATCAATTTGTTTTTTCAAAATAAAAAACTTTCTAATTTATCTGTCTGTAGCTAAAACTAGAAGTTCGAAATTCTTAATAATGCAAATATGTTACGAGCTTGAGTGCTTAGAAACTTGTGTAAAATATGGAAAGATGGCCGCCAAGCCCATCATGCATAATTAAAAAAAAATTAATTTTCAGAAACACGTTATGATGTATTTAGTAAAGGAGAAAAGGCTTTCTATCAACGCATACTTAGGTACTCGACTTACATATGGTAAATTTTTATCAAAAAATGTTAAATAAGTACCGTAATATAAGCTTGAAAATTTGATATCACACTATTTTTTAGCCACAACTTTCACCTTTTTTTTTTTTTTTTTTTTTTTTTTTGCTTGGCTTTTTTTTACTTTTGAAAAGTTGTTTTTTAGTAGATATCAGTTCTTTTTTTAAAACAAATTATATATAATTGAAATAATTGTACTAGCTCAAATTAAAATTAGTCCTTGTATAGACTTTATAAGCAGGGAGCAAACACAATATTATACATTTTGTTTACCTATCATTCATTTTTTATAGTGATTAATAATTTAAAAGTAAGAAAAGTCAATTTCTTCTTTCAAAGTATCAGTCTTTCTCAATTTATATGTCCTTAAAATTTTCTACGAAAGATGAAAATTTAGTAAAAAACAGAGTCGAAATAAAATATATATTTACAGGTAGTCTGTCAGTTAATTGTTTTTTATAACTTTTTTTGCTGACGGTTTTGCAAAATAAATTTACCTTTACAAATACCTACGGCTAATCCAAGAATGAAACCCCGCAGGCATCTAAAGAATCGAAGATCTGTAAATCTAGAAATTCTAATAATAAAGGAACATTTTTGATAAAAAAAAAATCTAAAAATTTAAAGATATAAACTGTACATATAACTTCATCTTCATTTAAATCGTGTTATAGAGAAGAAAGAATAAATATGTAATTTTACTCAAGTCTGTTTATCCATACCTATTTGCATGAATGTGAGGATATTAATTTACTATAAAATTTCCCCTAAATTGATTATCTTTAATAGTCTATTATTAAAGCCGCATATACATTAGAATTAAATATTTTTCGGTTAAAATTTGCTGAAATCTATAGTCTTATCGTTCGTCAAATTTGTTTTTTTTTATGCCCAGACTCTTTTTCTGAACTCTGACAAAAAATCACACACATATTGAAGCTATCCAAATTCTTCTATCTTTCTATCGTATTTCCTTTTTTGAGGGGGGGGGGGATGGGGAAGAGCCCTTAAGAACTTCGTTTTGTTCTCAGAATTCTGAATTATTCATTCAAAAGATCTACCTACATAAGTCTTGTTGCAGAATTTTCATTAGCTAAGAGTTGCATCAAGTTATACATCATGTGAATCTATTAAATTAATTTTGTGAAATACTAGATGGGAGCCATTGATATTTCCAGACCATTTGCCTACATTTTAAACTTGAGTCATTTACTACTATTCATTAATTTTCTATACGAATTAAAGAAGTCGTTGTTTCCATGCCAACTATACCTTTCACTATTGCTTGCTTATTTGTTTGTTTGATTTATTGAACACATACATCATATCACATGCGGATCACGGCGGGATTCGAATCTGCTTCCACCTACGCTCTCAAGCGATTAGCGGCATGATGTCTTAAGCACTCAGCCACGGTGGGCCACTATTGCTTTCTCTAATGCCCAGATACTCAAATTTAACCAACTGAACTTAGAATCATGGTCATAACAGAGAACATTTATATGTTAGAGCAGTGTTGCCAGTGGGCTACTTTTTTTTAATTCAGATTTCTTGATTGCCACCACTTATTATAAACGGTAAAATTCCCTTTGTTTTCGCCTTAATTAATATGTCATTAAATAAGGCGAATTTTACAATTTCAAAAAAGTGGTTGCCAATCAAGTATCTGAAATAAAAAAAGTAGCCCATCTGGCAACACTGTGTTAGAGTGGTGACATATGTAAAATTCGTGTACTCATATTCAATTTTTTGTCCAAAGTACGGTAACTTAGTTTTCAGTAATAGACGAGGAAGATTTCAATTAATCTAACCAGAAAAGTTAACAAACATTGGCTTCCTCATTTGATTTTATTCAAAATTGTTTAACCAACCAAAGTTAATGTCCGGGATCCAGATAAATTTTTCTCTGTTAGTAAAATTACATTGACCAATCAGTAGCCTCCATCCTTGCAGGCTTTTCGGTGTTTACTGCAAACATCAAAAAGTTCGGAAAAATGCAGACGTCTGATTGATTAATCTCATCCCGCTAATAGCGAAAAATCTATCTTGATCCCAACCTATTCAACGCCCTTTAAATATTGGAGAAAGCCTTGACACGTGTCAGGAAAACGTCACACAAAGCAGGCAAAACAAAGAAGAAAAATCATTCATTGGCTCGTGAATATGAACGAGCCGATGAATGATTTTGTTTCTTTGCTTGGCCTGCTTTGTGTGATGTTTTCGTGACGCGAGACAAGACTTTCTCAAATATTTAGGAGGCTTTGGCTTATTTCACCACCATGAAGTTATGAAAGGAAAGGAACAGACATGTCAATCTTCCCGTGTGAAAAACTAGTTACCAAAAAAAACGAGTTCTTTCCCTCTCTTCTGCCCTTTTCTCTCTTGATTTTGGCCGATAGCAGCCCATTTAGCAGTCTCCAGTACAAGATGCCGCTATATACGGTGGACGCAGGAGGGAGGGTGTTAGCGCGACCAATGACATAATAGGCCAGTTCATGATGTTTAAAAGTCACACGCAGTTGGATCGAGGCTAACGAAAAAGACAGGCTACCGCGGTGGGTCCGATTCTTCTTTTTTTACAAACCGCTGGAGTCACGTGATGCTCTTTTCACGCTTCTTCTTTGGTGCATTCGAGCATCACGTGACTCCAGCGGTCTGTAAAATAATAAGAATCGGACCCACCGCGGTAGCCTGTCTTTTTCGTTAGCCTCAGAGTTGGAGCATCTTTACACGATGATTAGTACAAAGCTGCGCGCCGATTTTTTTTTTGTGTCCATTGCCGTGTACAGATAATCAACTCCGTGTGACGTTATGAACTGACCTTATATGTTGTTAGCCACAGTTTAGGAACAGCTACAAATGACTTCATCTATATCTACTCCGAGGTAAGCGAAAAAGACAAGCTACCGCGGTGCTATAGCGCCTAGAATATATAGTGTGGAAATCGGCCATCCCAGTAATACTTTAAAAAGTGCTAAAACATTGGATCTCTTAAATTTCAAATGATGTTGAAATCCAATGAGTCGATCACAGCGATATTTCCAGGGTATTTCCTAAAACTTTATGACGATTTGGTAACAGCGTCTAGAATACCTAGTGTGGAAATATTTTATTAAACAACACTAAAAATTTGTATCCCATAAATGATCGACGATACTGCTAAATCCCAAGTATCGATCGCAGCGAAATCTTCGGGATTTTTGTATTACATTTTGTATAGTCTAGCAATATCTTGCAGTTATAGAAAATATCCTGCAGATGTCGATGCGATCTGTATATTTCAGCAGCATCGTTGCACATTTAAGGATACAATATTTTAGCACTTTTTTAAGTATTACAGGGATAGCCAATTTCCACACTATATATTCTAGGCGCTATAATTTGGTCTAGACGCTCTAGCATTTTTTTTTTACATTTTATTAACATACATCTGACCTGTGTGCTTGGCGTCATGCCAGCTGTAATAATACGTTGTTTACTTTGAAAGTATATCACAGATGTCGCTGCGATCAGCTCCCTGGATTTCAGCGTCAGTGCACATTTAAGGGATACAACTTTTTAGCGCTGCTTGGATAGCAAATTTCCACATTATGTATTCTAGACGCTATAGCGGTGCATTACACGTGTCTCTTTCTTCTTTAAAAAATATCCTGCAGATGTCGCTGCACATGACTGTTTGGAATTCAACATCGTTGTACATTTAAGGGATTCACTATTTCCGCGCTTTTTTAAGCATTGCTGGGATATTCGATTTCTACAACATATAATCTAGGCCTATAACGGAGCTATAGTATCTAGAAGATACAGTTTAAAAATCGGCTTATTAAAAAGGTGCTAAAAAATTGTATCCCATAAATGTTGAACGAGGCTGAACGATGAATGTCGACCACAGCGACATATGGTAATTCCAACGTAACTATTTCAAAAGACATCAAATGAGAAAACGTTTCGCTCAGAGAAGATCTAGAAAATGTTGCTGCTATCGACATTTGTCATTCAGTATTTTTCAATATTTATGGGATTCAATTTTTAGCAATTTTTAAAGTATTACTGGAATAGCCGGTTTCCACACCATGACCATGATCTAGGTAGATTTTTCTTTGTTATCGCAACGAGATTGACCAATCAGAAGCTAGAATTATTGCTAACTTTTCACTGTTTGCAAAAATGTACCTGGATCTCGGCCTATATTTCTAGACGTTATAACTGAGCTCAAGAATAGTACAGAATGCAAACTCCGTATTTTGATACATTAAGGCCGGGATTCAATTAGGAACAAGTGTGTCGCTATAACGAAGTAGCGACATATGGCCAATAAAGGTTTATTGGTAGAAGTGATAAAAACAAATCGGTAAAGGTCTTTGCGAGCGTGTCATTATCGTCAGACCAATGCATATTGAATTATTTCCCTAGTCTAATAAAGCTCGTCCATGCGCGTATCGTCTAATGGAGGATATTCCAAATATGGGTTCAAGGCTGAAAAAGTCACGTGGTACCGGCAATTTACCTAAAGAACTTCTAACTGATGAGAAGTGAAACAGGAAACTACTACTGCTTTCTCCCGTGAACTGTTTCATTGGCTAGCGGATATTTACATTACGTCGACGGAGCCTTCCCTTCTTTACGTTAGACGTTTTTGCCTTGACCACGTGATCATAACGTAGATAGAATAGCCTCTATTCAAGAAAGTGGATTGCCGTACTATAGCACCTAGAGTATATAGTGTGGAAATTGGCTATCCCTGTAATACTTAAAAGAGTGCTAAAATATTGTATCACTTAACTGTGCAACGATGCTGCTGAAATATACAGATCACAGCAACATCTGCAGGATGTTTTCTCAAACTGCAAGATATTGCTTGTCTATACAATGTAATACTAAATCCCGCAGATGTCGCTGTGATTGATACTTGGGATTTTAGCAGTATCGTCGCACATTTAAGGGATACAAATTTTTAGCGTTGTTTGGATAGCATATTTCCAAACAAGGTATTCTAGACGCTGTAGCCATACTTTCGGCAAAAACTTGAAATGAGCATGCTTCCTGTGAATATATCACCACTCTTATGTATAAAGGCTCTCTGTTATGGTGTTGATTCTGAGCGCTCTTTGTTAAATTTCTATATTTGTGTTTTAGAGAAAGCAATACAGAAAAGTACTGTTACTATGGAAACAACAACTTCTTTAATATCGAAATGTATAGCAAAGGAGTTCAGAATCAGTGCCTTAAATAGTTTCAAACATGTATTGTTGTTATGACAATCGATACCCTTCCTGGATGTGGAAATGCAAAATTGTGTTCAACATAATGGAGGATATTCCATCTACATTTTGATCACGTGGTCAAGGTAAAAACTTCTATCGTAAAGAAGGGAAGGCTCCGTAGACGTGTAATGTAAATCCCTGCTAGCCAATGAAACGGTTCATGAGGCAAAGTAGTAGTATCTTCCCTTCTTATCAGTTAGAAGTTTTTTGGATAAATTACCGGTATCACGTGACTTTTTTCAGCCTCGAAGCCATATTTGGAATATCCTCCATTGGGCGCAATCTAGATAGATTTTTGGCTGTTAGAGAAACGAGATTCATCAATCAGAAGCCTGCATTTTTCTGAACTTTTCGCTGTTTGCAGAAATGCAGGCTATTGATTGGTGATTCTCGTTTCGCTAACAGCGAAAAATCTATCTGGATCCTAGCCTACATTTCTACAAACATTGCACTTCATCCACGGCACTAAAAATAATGACTCAAAACTTTCATGACATAGGCCGGGATCCAGAAACAGCAAATATTCTCAAACATGCAGGCTTCTGATTGGTCAAACTCATTTCGCTAACAGCGAAAATTCTTTCTGAATCTCAGCCATAGTTACCTTCGATGAAATCAATGCAAAAGGATAATATAAAAGAAAAGTGTAAGATTTCTAAAATATTTTGGCGGGTTTATCGCTATTTGGCATAATTTGTAAACTTTAGAACTAATTAACAGTTTTTCGCTAATTATGAATAGAAAATTAATGTTTTTAAAGCTGAATTTTATAAAAGCACGTAGATTGAGTAAATATCTATCCAAAAATTCAATCCTTACTTTTTTCTGTCCATTATTTAAGTCTCTACCTCAATTGAAACATAAGTTGTGACGAAGAAAATAAATCTGTCATTTTCAGTATCTCGACGTTATTTTAAAAAATCTATATCTCTGTTTATAATTAATTTATGAGGATGCATTTGATCTTAAATTGAAGATCTTCTTTATTAGGTCCTTCTGGTGATGGTTTTATCTTTCTGCGATGATTGCTTCTTTTGATATGGGAAATTTTACGCTGGCATATTTCGTCCATTTAACATGGAGAAGTTGTAATCAGTATAATTAGCAGTTACGGTGGTTTGCCGTTATTCTTGGCGTTTGTTTGTTTGGCGGGGTTAGCATTTTTTTTCA
The DNA here is from genome assembly GCA_963932465.1 of Maratus speciosus. Classification (NCBI taxonomy): domain Eukaryota; kingdom Metazoa; phylum Arthropoda; class Arachnida; order Araneae; family Salticidae; genus Maratus; species Maratus speciosus. The sequence continues at coordinate 438,554,496 of OZ010789.1, forward strand.
GCTTGGCTTGGCAGAACGACCGTCCTGCTTGATTAAAATGTCTATCTAAAAATTTTACATTTTCTTTAATTAGACGTAATATCTAAGAGTTAATCATAATTTTTTTACTTTAAAGGCAACTTTGAATTAACTTTCTCTTTGTTCTCTTTATTATTATATTCTTAAGACAATTTGTAATTATTTGTTTTATCAATGTACGCGTTAAAATTCCTATTACTTTAGAGCCATAACAACTAAATGTCAAATGTAAACATTCTTTACAACTTTTCAAAAAGGAAAGAAAAACTGCTGGTGATTATAGAAAATAACTTTCGAATAAGAGCCGTATCAGTTAATTGAATTAAAAAATGGAATATTCTATTATTTAAATCTTTAAACAAATTAAAATTTACGATTCAGAGAAAACCGGTAAATATTTGAAATATGCCAGTAAATGATTTAAGAAAATATTCAAGAATTTAATTAAAAGCCTATAAAAGCTTTCAATTAATTAACTTGTCAAAAACAAATATTTGATAATTTTGATTTCCGTAAGTCAAATGATTAATAGAATTTAATTATGTTTTTATAAATATGAATTAAATGGGAAATCATAAGAAAGCACATATTTTAATTTTAATATTTAAACATCAATCTATACCTTGAAATTGAAATTATAATGAAGTCATGCCACTTTAATTAGAATGGAATGAAGGTTATTTTGTAAAATAAATTTATACGGTTTCTTCTAATTTATCATAATTTCTATTCGTCATTTTAATAATTTCAAGGAAATATTTTGAAGATATATATTTTTGTGATATCAGATTTGTCATATTTTTTACTTTTCCAGTAATTTGAAAACCAACATTCACAATATAAATTATTAATATTTTCTGCAGTCTAAAATTATAACAAAATTACATCTATACCATCATATGCCCACCAAATACAAAAATAATATAACTATAGGTTCGAGAAAGAATTTATATTTAAAAATAATCATAAAATATATTTTATGATACTTCAAGTACTTAAGAGGTACAACACAAAGTTATACTTTGAAAGAAGGACCGGTTGACATTTCGCGCTATTAAATAGTCTTTTTTAACACTTTCCAACAAAGTTGAAAAGTTTTTATAACTTCGGTTGTCTGTCCGTCTGTCCGTCTGTCTACGCTCTAACTCTCGTAAATATGCTCGGATCATTCTGAAATTTTTGGATGTTAGAGACCTCTACCATAGCACGTCCCCTATTTCAAATGAAGTTTATAGCATGTTTAGTTAATTTAGAGGGACAGTCAATAGTTTTCCGTTACTTTACGGCCTTAAGAAAAAATCGTTTCAAATGATTTTTAATGTTGTTACACAATTTCAAACACTGTAAAATTGATATTCATTTATGAAGTCCACTAAAATATGCATTCTGTTGAATATGAGTGTCAAAGAATAATTTTTTTTTTCAGGGCCACACAAAAGAATTCCTTTCATAATGGTATAGGGGGAATTGTTTGCGGTGTATTTGAAAAGATTTCAGATACTATATTGTATCCGAATAACTGTATATTAGTAATGATTGCTCAAAATGCATTTTTTAATATGATATGCGCTTTTATTATTCACTATATTTATGAATACTATAAAGGGCGTGTAAATGCTATAGTTCATATACAGGGCTACAAAATTCTTAAAGGTTACAGAGTATTAGCATAAAATGCTTAAAGATGGGTTTTAAAGGAGTTATGCATTTTTACGCTGAACTGAATTTAGTTTACTAAGAAATATTTGTAGAATATAGATAAAATGATATATAGGGACTCGCAAAGTGTTGGATACATGGCCGTCTATGTGTGATCATTTCAAGAAATTTAATTTCAGTAGTTTTAAGAGTGTTTTAGTTTGAATTAGATTTTAGCTAAATAGTGGCATTTAATAAAGGTATTAGGTAAACTACAGGGCTGTGCAAAAGTATTCAAGTATGTTTGCATCTATTAGTATAAACTGCTGAATGATGAATTTCAACCTGTTATGCATTTTCTTGCTAAACTAAATTTTCCCATAATATATTATATATATGAAACTATAGATCAAATACAGGGCTGTTCAAAAGAATTGGAATACATATTTGGCTAGTGACGGTAAATACTGAAATCAGTTTTTCAAATGTTTTATGCGTTTTATAAAATGTTTACTTAGTTACCTTATTTACCTTATTTCCCTAAATAATGAAGTTTTGTTAAAGCATTCAGGAGGTGTTGGAAAATGTTTCATAATCTATGCTTAAGGCATAATTTTTCTTTCTTGTATTATATTACTGTAGGATTATTTACAATGGCAATCACTCATTTTTTCTAATAGAATATGTATGAACTGCTAATTTCTATAAAACTGAAATAAAGAACGTGGAGTATTTAATAATAATTTAAACTTTTATAAATGCGTAACATTTGCACATAAACTATATTGTAAATTACACTGAAAAGATATTCCATGAAAATCAGAAAAAAATGTGGAGCTAATTTGCCGTCTATTCTAGATAAAATTTCACGTTATACAAAAAGGGGGAATTCTGTTTTTACAAATAAATGGAAGTAATAACGCATTATTTTAAAATCCAAATAATAATTACATATACTTATGTAATGTATATGAAACACGTACTTGTATTGAATATTTCCATTCCCGTTTTTTATCGCCTTCCTTCTGTACTAAGACAAATTCTCCGACACCAACTGTTCATATCCATCGATTTCTTACCGAGAAAAAAATGAGAAAAAAAGCTGTCGTAAAATATAGGGTAGTCTGACCAGTAAATTAACACTTAAGCACATTTAAAAAGAAAATGATTCATTATATTTTCATAAACAGTACCTACTGGTGTTTGGCAGTGAAAATACATTTGTTGGTTTACAACCCTCATAGCATGCATGGTCACAGTGACGTCGTTGTGACGTCACTGTGAGTCACTGTGATCATGTCACATCTGTGACCGAAATGCCACCACTCAGTGATGTCACATTGTGACTGAGATGTGAACTTCTTAGAAAACTTTAAAAAATTACAAAAATTCTTGAAAACATGTTGTTACTGCAAAATTTTATTTTTCTGGCAATGAAAAAGAATTGTTATGTCACTGCATGTAACGTAGGTCACGTCACACTCACAAAAAATATCCCCCATATTGTAAGTCACAGTGTGAGAAAAATATGGACTTCAAAAATCTTTGAAAATGAAAAGAAATGTTTTAAAAAGGCCCGAGTTACAGCGGCATAAGGAATGAAAATATGTTAGTGGATAGCAAATAGTAAATTCAGACACGAAAAGATGGTGGTGGTGGGGGGGGGGGGGCATATAAAAGAAAATGCACGGTACAAGTATCAACAAACTAGATTTTCATGCTATATTTTATCAATTTGATATCTAAGAGAGTCAAAGTATACTTTTTTCCTGATTTCAATTTTATCTAGTATTGTAATTTAATATAATAATCCTTCTCTTATTCTTATTATTATAAAAGTGTTTCTCGGAAAAATGGTACGTGCTGGAGTAATTTGGATAACATATTTAGAATTAGGAATATTAAATATATATAAACACTTTACATATTTAGTTTGCAGGAAGGAAAATTGTTAATTTATTTTTACCGACCACTGGTATTCGAAACACTTTTATGGCTTCAAACTAAAAAATTTCTATTCTAGTTAAGTCTGCAGTTTTTAATGAGCACGTAGAAAGAGTCTTCAGAGTTTAGTCATACATACATTTCTTGCTTTATAATTTGCATTCAAGTCATATTTTTTCCTGTTAGTTTACCTATTTTAAGTAACTATTTTTTTTTTTTAAATTCTACTTCTTTCAGACTTTAAAAATAAAATTAGCATTTTCCGAATTAAAAAAAAAAAATACAAGATTTATGCAAAACCCATGATATAATTTATTATTCGTATTTCAAATTTGTGTTTTAGAGATATAGCTCTAACAAAAATTATTTTACGAATTGTTACTTATTGTTATTTTACGATTCTACAGGAAATTAACATAAAAAGAATGACGATTGACAAAGAAAATTTTTTTATCCTCGATATTAACTTACATCTTATTATTTTTTAGGAAGATATTTTGTATTTATTATGTGTGAAACAATCTTTACTTAGAAAAAGGGAGGTGGGGGGGGGGGGTTAAAACTGATAAAAATAAAAGGTAAAATACTTTGGAAAATTCTTCAAATACAAAAATTTAAATACAGACAGTCTCGTAAAATGATTGCACATGTAAGTTCCAAATCTGTTTATATAAAAGCAAATAAACTAACACCTGCCCAAAATCGTCTGCCACGATACTGCAGGGTAAACAGAGAACTTTTTCTTCTAACAGATGCGGTAAGTTACTAGTCTAAAATGTATGCTTTTGCGTGTGCTTTTTTTAATGGAAGAAAAAGACGTCGCCATTTTCGGATACACACGGATATTAATAATTAATTTATGGAGCTTAAAAAGTAGGTCTTATTTAGATTAAATTGTTTATTCCAGTTTTGTATATTTGGTGAGATGAGTTAAATAGTTTTATATTATACATATAGAAAGAGACTGATCTGGAATTGTTTTTCAGATTAGAAATTAACATTATAATGAATGGGAAATGTCGTTTTACATACTATAGTAGTGAAACTTTTGAAAGACTTTTTTTCATTGCTAATAACATTTTAAATTATTATTTAAAATCCTAAATCTTCATATCACTGTTTTCAGATTTAACAGTTGCCAAAATTATAAAATAATAGGAATTCCTTGTAATATATGGAGAGATTTTTGAGAAATTGTTAAATCTAATAATACATTTAATTCATCTATTGTACTTTATTGTTGTTTAATACTACAATTATGAATACTAATTATTTAATGTTTTTCAAATTGGTATATTTATTTTTTTAAATTGTATGTAAGAACGTTTTTACTGTTCGTGATTTTAATCAAACATTTAATTGTAGACATTCAGAATCAGTTATTAAATTTTCTTCGATTGTAAACTCATTTTCTACGTTTTCGATACACGTTCGATACTTCGCATTAAAAAATAAAATATGACATTTAAGCATTGAAATAAGGTGTTTTTTATGCCTGATAACAAGTTTATAGATTAAACTGCTTTATTATACTTTTTAAAATTTGATATTTATAATATTTATAAAAAAATATTTATAATTTATGATATTTATAAAAGTTGATATTGTACTGTTCATTAGCGATAATTGCTGGAAATGCATTTTTAATTATAATATGTGCTTTTATGATTCTCTATATTTATGCATAGTATATGGTGTATATAAAAGCTATAATTCATATACAGGGCTACACAAAAATATACGTAAGAGTTAAGGGGTATGGGCGCAAATTGCTTAAAGGTGTTTTTTTAGATGAGTTATGGATTTTTATGTTGAACTGCATTTAATTTACTAAGAAATGTTTGTAGAATATGGATAAAATGATACACAGGGTCATGCAAGGAAATGGATATATGGCCGTCTATAAATTATAATTTCTGGAAATGTGATTTCAGCAGTTTTAAGAGTGTTTTAATTTGAATTAAATTTTAACTAAATAGTGGCGTGTAATAAAGATTCTAGATAAACTACAGGGTTGTACAAAAGTATTCAAGTATGTTTTCATATATTAGTATAAATTGCTGAATGAGAATTTCAACCTGTTATGCGTTTTCTTGCTAAACTAAATTTTCACATTATATACTAGTATATATCAACCTACAGATTAAATACAGGGCTATTCAAAAGAATTGGAAAACATATTTGGCTATGGACGGTAACTGCTGAAATCAGTTTTTCAAATGTTTTATGCATTTTCTAAAATATTTACTTAGTTATCTTATTTACGTTATTTCCTTAAATTACGATGTCTAGTTAAAGCATTCAGGAAGCGTTGGAAAGTGCTTTATAATCTATGCTTAACGCATGGTTTTTCTTACTTGTTTTTTCTATTTCCCAGATCAGTCATTTCCTATAAATCATACCAAATCTATTTAGCTCATATTAACAAAATACAATATACACGGGAATAAAAAATTTAAATAAATATGGCTTATCTTATTCTTCTTTAAATAGGAAATATATTAATATCCGTTAGACTCCATGTTCGTATTTAATAAAATAATAACAAATCACAACACATAAAAACTTACACATTCTTAATATAAAGCTTGAACTCAAGATCAAGCTTAGAACTTAATAAAAAAGGATACCAGTTGATAAGCATTGTTTTTTTCAGTGTAAAAATTAAATGTATTTTAGATGAATAGGACTCCAAAATAGCGATACTTTGCTAAAAAGTACGGTAAAAAGATAATATTGTATATTTCAAACAAAACTTTATTTTAAAATTCATCACAGTGTTTATAACAAGAATCATCACAGTATTAATGCTTGGAAATTTTTCCAGAGAGAAACATTAGCCTTGCAAACAATATTTCAAATGGAAATCAAATTTCAAATTGATTGCTTAAAAGGCGCAAAAGCCAACATAGTGAAAAAAATTCCATAACGGTACTTGAATCCGTGCCATCGGTATAGCGCACTGACATTCTACCGACTAAACCACATGGAACGAGACCCAGCCTGGAAAATGTCTTACTATTACATGTTGGCAAGGCTACAAACTCAGCACAAGATGGAATATTTATCATGAGCCACCGACATGGGGCAAACACGAAACTTAATTAAATCCAGCAGCGATTCAAACTATATAAATACTTGGAAATTTTTCCAGAGAGAAACATTCGCCTTGCATATTTCAAATGAAAATCAAATTTCAAATTAAAATTGCATTTTAAGCAATTAATTTGAAATTTAATTTTCATTTGAAATATTGTATGCAAGGCGAATGGTTCTCTATGGAAAAATTTCCAAGTATTTATGTAGTTTGAATCGATGCTGGATTTAATTAAGTTTCGTGTTTACCCGATGTTGGCGGCTCACGATAAATATTCCATCTTGTGCTGCGTTTGTAGCCTTGCAAACATGTACTAGTAAGAAATTTTCCAGGCCGGGTCTCGTTCCATGTGGTTTAGTCGGTAGAATGTCAGTGCGCTACACTGATGGCCCGGATTCGAGTCCCGGCTTGGAATCTTTTTCTCTATGTTGGCCTTTGCCCTTTTAAGCAATTAATTTGAAATTTGATTTTCATTTGAAATCATCACATTGTTTATGACAAGTTCGTCACAAATTAGTCACAGTGTGATGTCAAAGCATTGTCGCTGTCGTCACAGGTTTGTCACAAAGTTAATGCCAAAATAGTCACAAATGACACACTTTTCACAAATTTGTCACACCGTGACTTCACAGAGTGGTCACAATGTGACGTCTAAAACGGCCATAACGACCTCGCATTCTAGTCACTATGACGTCACACCGATGTCACGTGACGTCACATCGACTGTCACAAAATCACAGTGTGACTTGACAACGACGTCGCCGTGACGTCACCATGCCTTACGGGAAATGATTAAAAAACAACAAAAGGAATTTTACATTTCACTTGTTTGGGATGCTAGGGAAGTCTTAATAGAAATCTATACAAAAACCAAGTAAATGAACAGCTATTACCAGTGAATGAACGCAAAATTTTGCAGTGAATGAACAGGCAGCAATTTAAAAATACTTAAAATTCATAGTTATTTATTTATTTTACAACGTGTACAAATAACTTATAACATGCTTTTATTGAATTACTGTTTTTTTAAATCCAGAACGACAATTAATTAGCTTGAAAATTTGTCACTTTTAAGTTTTGAAATTAATCATAAATAACAGATTAAAGAAAAGAAAGAAAAAACTAATTCTATTTCCTGAGATTATTGACCTCACACTTCTCTATTTCAGTAATAACTCCAGACGAACGGGAGGATGTTGCAGAAATAAGTTAAGGTGTTTTTATTATGCCTTTCACAAGATGCTTAAAATACCAGATCTTATACGTTACTGCAGGCCACTTCCAATTTCACCACATGTGGACTGTGATCTACATATTGTTCTGATGCTTACTTCATATTTCCAACCTTTGATACTGTTTTTTTTAAATGAATCATCCATTTCTCCCGTGTATGGTTGTCTATAAGTGGAATTTTCCTCCCTGTTTGTTTCATGACATTGTAAACATCACCTTTTACTTCATCTTTATGTATTGCAAATTCGGTTTTCCTTTCCAACTATCCAATGTTCAAGGAGTTTTTCTTCTTCAAAGGACTAAACAGGCAATGTCCCATACGCTTACTTTCAATTGTTTTCCCTCGCAGTTTCACAGACAACGTTGCTTTTAAAATATTAAAATGAAGAGATGCCTTCTTCAAATTGAACTAACCTGACCCTAATAGCTTGTACATCATTTTCAAGGTCCTCTGTAGAGTACGCGAACTCCCATATTTCCTTTTTGTGGAATCTTTTTAGCCATCGGTAAGAATATTTCTATCAATCATCTGAAACCATAAAAAAAATAGAGATTTGAAAGTCATCAAAAATTATTACCTTTGAAAATGTGTGTATATAATCTTTTGTTACAATTTTATTTCTGTTAACTTTTCCTTTGTTAGCATTGTTGAAAAATAAATTAATTCAAAATATAGGAATAAAAGGAGCCATAAAAACATAAAGACCAAAACAGTCACTAGGAAAAGTAGCCTAATATACTCCTCCCAGTGAATGATCAGCTGTTCATTCATTGGATTTTTAACAATTTCCTAACCAGTTCTTAAACATCCCTATTCTCAAATTGTACATATTCTACAATGGTTAAAACAATCAGAAATATGTCTATAGTACATATACAGGTTGCCCAGCGAATAAGACCCTGATTTCAAAATTAAATATCTCGCAAACAAATATCAATAGAATTATACGGTAAACGGTTTCTTTATTAGCTGAGTCGTAAAAATGTTATATAGAAGTTTAAAATTTAGTTTCAAAAACCGTTAACGGATGGCGCTGTACTCAATATGCCTACAAATTGTGCTTGGAAGCCCATAGCGATCAATTCGAGGCACTTCAACTCATTTTGAGGAGCCGATGCTGAGTCGAGTCACTTGTTTGATGAGCCGACATAGTGAAACGATTCTCCACTCACTTGCGGAAGTAACATTGGTTGGTTGTAAAGATGACGCAATTCTATTTTTCGCATCGCAGATAAGAAACTTTTTGAATGTATGCTTGAATTATTTTGGTTTTAATTTTACATAAAAGAAGTTTTTTATATTAGACTTTGTTGGATGGGAGCTGGGAACAGTCAAACTAAAGGTCTGCAAAGGCCCAAATTTATAAGACCTGGCTCGGTCCGCCCTTAGAAAAAAAATCGGCCCACCTATATATAAAATTTAAAAATTCAACCCGTACAAAAAAAGTAATGACCCGTCTCGGTGTGAAACTGATCCGGCCAGGAAAAAAGTTAAAATATCAAACTGAGGCCTTCCAGTCCACTAAATTTCTAGAAAACATGAATTTTTACGTCAATATGCTTAAAAATTGTTCGTTACGAGGAGTTCTGACCAAAAATACTTATTTTGGCTTTTATTTTCATTTTTATAAACTTCATTTTTACAGAAGAGACCTGTGGTGCGATATTTATGTTTTTTATGAATCTTTATTTGTATGTAAATGTTTCAGTTAAATTTAATATCGTTAATCCATATTCTATGCATTTGAGATTTAACAATGTGAAAAATTCTATATAGAAAAATCGTCGAAGACGAACTTGCTTAGAAATGAAAAAATATACGTTATAGACAAGTTTCCTTCTGTGCAGGTTTAAATGTTATTATATACTTTTCCTCGCGTACTATTATATTCATTTTTCATGTATCAACACATTTTTACTTTCTTCTATCTTCAATAGAAGAAAGTATTGTAATCGAAATTTTTTTCGACTTCCGGTTTTCGACGGATTTACATGTTTTAGGGGTCACAGATCCCAAAAACATGTTTATAGAAAATGTCTGTCTGTCCGTGTGTCCGTCTGTCCGTGTGTCTGTCGCCATTGTACCATCAAAAAGTGTATGAAGTTATGCATAGAATTGAACCACAGTTTATTGTTAAGTTTTTGGCTATGGCAAGCAGATCCTCCCTGAATTTGGAAAAAATTCGCCGTTAGGGGGCGCTGTAATAGCGATTTTTGTGCGATTTTGAATATTATACCATCCAAAAGTATATGAAGTTATGCATAGAATTCAACCAAATTTTTATGTTAAGTTTTTGGATATGGCAGGTAGGTCCTCCCTGAATTTGGAAAAAATTCGCCGATAGGGGGCGCTGTAATACCGATTTTTGTGCGATTTTGAATATTTTACCATCCAAAAGTATATGAAGTTATGCATAGAATTGAAACAAATTTTTATTTTAAGTTTTTGGATATGACAGGCAGGTCCTCCCTGAATTTGGAAAAAATTCGCCGGTAGGGGGCGCTGTCACAGCGATTTTTGTGCGATTTTGAATATTGTACTATCCAAAAGTGTATGAAGTTATGCATAGAATTGAACCAAATTTTTATTTTAAGTTTTTGGCTTTGGCAGGCAGATCCTCCCTGAATTTGGAAAACATTCGCCGGTAGAGGGCGCTGTAACAGTGATTTTGAATATTGTACCATCCAAAAGTGTGTGAAGTTATGCATAGAATTGAACCAAATTTTTATTTTAAGTTTATGGATATGACAAGCAGCACCTCCCTGAATTTGGAAAAAAATTGCCACTAGGGGGCGCTGTAATAGTGATTTTGCATATTGTACCATCGAAAAGTGTATGAAGTTATGCATAGAATTGAACCAAATTTTATTTTAAGTTCTTGGCCATGGCAAGCAGGCCCTTCCTTAATTTGGAAAAAAACTGCGAGTAGAGGGCGCTGTAATAGCGATTTTTGTGCCATTTTGAATATTATACCATCGAAAAGTGTATGAAGTTATGCAGAGAATTGAGCCAAATTTTTTGTGGTTCTTTTTGTTAATGGCATGAAGGTCCTCCCTGAATTTGGAAAAATTCCGCTGGAATGGTGCGCTATAATTACGATGTCTGTACCATTTTCTTTATTGTACAATCGAAAATTGTATAAAATTATGCATACAATTGAACCAAATTTTTTGTGCATGTTTTTGGCTTTGGCCAACAGGTCCCCCTTGAATTTGGAAATATCGCGCGGTAATGGGGCTCTGTGATGGCGATTTTTGTATACTTTTCTTTATTTTTCGTAGTTCTATTGTCCATCGGCGGCTCGTGCAAAGGCGGGAACTCACTTCCTGCTAAGCCGGCTATTCAAAAACATCTGATAACAGCAGAATAAGGGAAAACTCTTAATTTTAACAAATATCAAGACATAGATTAACTCGTTTTTAGTTCATTTAATTGACTGAAGCAGAAATTTAAGATGAAAATCAAAGTTGGTATGGTAATGAACTAATAATATTGAAGTATTAACATGTGTAACTAGTTTTTGAAATATTAAGATGTATAAGATAGAAGAAAGTTTTGGGATTGGCACATCCAACTAGTTTAGTTTAAGTTAGCATTCCGTCATACACAGGTTCTTTTTCACATGTTTTATTGTATTTTAATTTTATTGCCTAGAAATGGCTATTCTTTAAAAAGAATAAATTTTAAAGTTTAATTGTACAGTAATATGGCAATAAGTATAATGGCAATTTAAAAATATATACATTTTTTGCAAAAAGTTTTGGGTCGGGCCAAAATTTACTTATTTTTGCACGAACCAGACCAGGCCAAGAGAATAATTTTCGTACGGGCTGGGCCGGCACTTAAAATGTCAGCCTTTGCAAACCTTGGAAGAATGAAGCCAGTCCCGGATCAGTACTGAAAAATTAAGTTCGGCTCGGCTCGGCGCGATCTTTCAGAAAAAAGAAAGTCCCTAGCCTTGTCCGGAAAGAGCAATACCTAGGCCCTTCCCAAGCCTTCAGAAAAGAAGTAAAGCCCTGTCCGACCCCAGTGCTGCGAAAAATTGGTCCCAGCCCTGCCCACGGGCTAGGCCGGTAAACAACTCTAAGCCAAACTGTAAAATATAGAAATATTCTTGTTTAAACCCGTAGCCCCCCCCCCATGTCTAAAAAATTACCTTCTTTTTAACTGGGACTGGAAAGTTTTGAAGAGTTATTTTTTATATATATCAAAATTTAAAAGTAAAAATTTTCTGTGCTGAAAACAAAACGGGAAACGGATTTGTGTGTGTGTGTGTGTGCGTGTGCGCGCGGGGAGCGCCCCCCCCCCCTTTCCAACCTATTTCCGAATGTACTGAAACTAAAATGATGAAAAAAAAATAGGGGCCGTAGAAGTGTATTCAAACTTTGCTAGAAAATTATAGCGATTACCCTCGGTCACATAGTTTTGGAGAAGATCGTATTTTTCCGTTACTCACAAACTTTACTTTGCGAGGCTCAGAGGCAGCATTTTTAACTATCAAGTTATAAATTTCACAGGCCTGACTATTGAGACGATTTGGAATCAAATAGCTTTTTCCATTTTTTTTAACATAAATAAATTGCTTATCAAGTAAAATTCGATTTTTGTCACGTGACGGCAAGTTTTTATCTTTTTGTGCTGTCGTGTACGGAAATTCGATTTAAAACTCCAGCTTTGACAACATGTTTTGAAAGATATTTTGGCAAAAAAAGGAAAACGCCATTCGATTACATTGTTCCTGAATAAGAACACCTGTCAATTTTACGCGGTTCCGAATACAAATGAATTCAATAATGAGTCCGCCCCGAGGAGGGGGTATGAGACTAAGTTTTAAAATGTTCTTGTTTATAGTTTTTGATTTACTCCCTTTTAAAATTTTATTTTGAAAACCACGATAATATATAACCATATAGTATTGAGTTACATTCATAGAGACACAAACACAGCCTAGCTGTTTACGAAATAAAAAAAGGGGGGTTGCGTGGTAGCTACAGGATTACAAGTTAAACTGTGAAAAAAAAAAGCAACGGTAACAGAATTTATGGGTAATTGCAATTATTTTTCGAATTACTTAACCCGTCTCCGAGACAGCTTGATTAACCCTCTGAGCGCCAAGCAAAAGGGCTAAATTGCGTTGTTGTTTTCTCAGTATTTTTTTTTTAATTGCTAAAGAAAGATCATTTTTCCTACATGATATAAAAAAATTACGTATAAGAATATAATCATTGAAAGTATTAATCATAACTCAATCTTTACAAACTGGATTATATCTGTAGAATTATATTAATCTGAATTATACTTCTATAGCAGTGAAACCTACAGTTTAGTGAACAGATATATCAGTTCACGGTGGTGAGAAAGTTAAAAGATGAATGAAAGTCTCTATTAACTCACAGGGTACTGTTTCTGTACTAAACTTTAAGTACAGGACAATTATAATTAAACTTCTCATATTCAGAATCTCTAACAATAGTTCTAGGGCTCCAAATGAAACAAAATTTCATGGTATTCACTGGAAATTACGACTTTAACTGTGAAAATTGAAAAATGTAGTTGTCTGTGAGACCTCTAACAGTTCAGCGTTAATAAAGAGTAAAAATGCATAAAATGGAAAGATACCTAACTTATTATTGAACTAATAAATAAACTTTATTTCATAGTAATTTAAATAATACAACATTAACTGAGATGCTTACATAGCACATTTCAATATTCATACTAACAGATCCAGCAAGTTTTACCAGATCAGTTGCTTTTCATTTTGCGCAAGTGAGTCGAGAGTAAGTTCACTATGACGACTCATCAATCAAGTGAGTCGACTCAGCATCGACTCCTCAAAATGAGTGAAGTGCCTCGAACTGATTGCTCGGGACTTCGAAGAAAAATTTACAAGCATATCGAGTACAGCGCCATCTGTTAACGGTTTTTGCAACTAAATTTTCGAAACTTCTGTATAACATTTTTACAACTTAACTAATAAAGAAACCGTTTACCGCATAATTCTATTGATCTTTGTTTGTGAGATATTTAATTTTGAAATCAGGGTCTTATTCGCTGGACACCCTGTATTTAATGTATGTACCATTAAATTAATGCATAATGCAAATGAAAACAGTAAATTCTTATGAAACATATGAAATGACATAGAGCTTACCTTATTATTTCAGCATAGAAACAATGAGATTCTCAAACATGAAAAATAGAACATGTTCTCTAAGTAAAGTAACGTGACTTCAGTAACCAGTCAGGATTGTGATAGCTTCCTATTGAATAGAATTAAGGCAATGTTGTAACCTCATCTAGTGAGGATGTTTTCAAACTTCATTCTATTAAAATATATAATAATTGTTCATTCACTGGGGGCTGTTCATTTATTAGTCGGACTACCCTAATCCTTTCTTGGCCTTTCCTGCGATGAGCTTGGAAGGCGAAAAATATTAAAGCTGACTTTACAGTTAGGTTTTCTTTTATTTTTAAAACATGTTTTTAATTTTGAAAGAGAGAGTTGTATGCCAATGATGCTATCAGGTTTTATACATATTTTTAAAATATGTATAAAACATGAAAATATTAAAGTATGTATAAAACATGAAAATATTAAAATATGTATAAAACGTTCTTACATATTAAAAAAAAACGGACATTTGTTTTACCACTAAACTTCTGCTATATTGAATATTAATGATGTGAATTATCACATTGCTAACAAAGCTTAAACCAACTTAGTGAAAAATGTCCAAGCCGGGAATCGAACCCGGGTCCCTGGAATAGATCTCCAGTGTTCTACCACTAAACCACAAGGACGATGTCCAGCCTGGCATTTCTCACTTATATAAGTCGATAAGGCTGCAACCGCAGCACAAGATGGAGAAGTCTTCATGAGCACACATTCCTAGCGGCGTAACATGAGACGCAAACAAACCCAGCATCTGTGAATATACAATTTTAATTAGTTTTTCAACTACATTTCAGCAGTGAAATTACGCTTGAAAAAAACGCTTCACTGCTGAAATGTAGTTGAAAAATTAATTAAAATTGTATATTCACCGATGCTGGGTTTGTTTGCGTCTCGTGTTACGCCGCTGGGAATGTGTGCTCATGAAGACTTCTCCATCTTGTGCTGCGGTTGCAGCCTTACCGACTTATATAAGTGAGAAATGCAAGGCTGGACATCGTCCTTGTGGTTTAGTGGTAAAACACT
Organism: Maratus speciosus; assembly: GCA_963932465.1. Lineage (NCBI taxonomy): Eukaryota > Metazoa > Arthropoda > Arachnida > Araneae > Salticidae > Maratus > Maratus speciosus. The sequence goes on from OZ010789.1 coordinate 438,569,628, forward strand.
GGAGATCTATTCCAGGGACCCGGGTTCGATTCCCGGCTTGGACATTTTTCACTAAGTTGGTTTAAGCTTTGTTAGCAATGTGATAATTCACATCATTAATATTCAATAATTTCAAGCGTAATTTCACTGCTGAAATGTAGTTGAAAAATTAATTAAAACTGTATATTCACCGATGCTGGGTTTGTTTGCGTCTCATGTTAGGCCGCTAGGAACGTGTGCTCATGAAGACTTCTCCATCTTGTGCTGCGGTTGCAGCCTTACCGACTTATATAAGTGAGAAATGCCAGGCTGGACATCGTCCTTGTGGTTTAGTGGTAGAACACTGGGGATCTATTCCAGGGACCCGGGTTCGATTCCCAGCTTGGACATTTTTCACTAAGTTGGTTTAAGCTTTGTTAGCAATGTGATAATTCACATCATTAATATTCAATAATTTCAAGCTTAATTTAACTGTTGAAATGTAGTTGAAAAATTAATTAAAATTCTGCTATATTGTTAATGAAACTCTTAATAAGTTTGTTTTTAATTAAATATTTTTGATAAAATTAACTCTGTAACAATATATTTAATGATAGTTTTCTTTAATGTATTTGTATATTTTACACGCTTACGTTAAATAAATAATACAACAAAAAAAAAAAAAAAAAAAAAAAAAAAAAAAAAAAAAAAAACCTCATAAATAGGTACTTAACAGTGATAACACGTTATGGAATCAAGTACGAAACAGAAAAATATATTACTGAATTTTTATCCAAGATTTTATACATTCAACAGTTTTCTGAAAAATGATTATGATCTTTATTTATAGATAAAAATATTCAGAAACAAACCAGTTTAGTAATTTAAACAATACATAGTGCTGTAAAGAAAAAAAAAAATGGGTAAAATAACATCACTAAATATCGAAAAGAAAAGTTATTTTTTCAATATATCCAGAAATAAAGTCTCCATTTTGTTCAATGAAAGAGCCGGAAATTAAAAGGAAAAATTAGAAATCTAATTAAACCTTCAAACTCGGTCGAAAAGATAATGTGTTGTTAAAATGACAAACATTCTTTTAGTTCATGAAATGCAAGAAAATACCCATGTTCTTTTCGCGAGGAGGGGCTTGTTTAAGAAGTACTAATATAAATTATTAGAGAAAAATATTAACAGAAAAAATATATTTAATTAACTTGCGATAACCATAGAAGTGAAATGTAAATTGCCTTAAAAATGTTTTTTAAAAAATGGAAATGTAATTAAGCAATAAATTAATTTTGTTGAATGAATTTAATGTATTTTAACTCACTATTTCTTTTCTGATGGTTATATTTATTCTCTTATGAATATATTCATTCTCACATATTATTTTGGAAATGTTTAATACAAGAGAATTAAGCATATAAATTTTTATTTATACAGAGTAAAATTTAGTAAATGAATTCTTATCAGTATGTACATTCAAATTTTTAAAGTATTTTTTATATTTTAAAGGAAAGAAATGAATTAAAAAAATTGGTAAAAGTTAGTAATTCGTAAGGTATCCAGTCCGAAAATCTTTTGGGGGTATGCTTTACATTTTAAAATAGTTTTTTTAATTATTTTTGTTTTTTGAAATGAAGCAATACGGATTAGGATACGGATTAAGCAAAGATTTAAAATGCACACTGTTTATACGCTCATGTCCAAAAATTAAGGATAAGTGACCGGGCGCTTTCGATTTTACACGTTTCGTCGAATAGAGGAGAGTAGTACACAGTGAGACATCATACACAGTGAGACAGCAGCCATTTTGGAATATAGTTGTAACATTTTCTGCAAGCTGGCACTCACACATAACGATTTCATCTTTGCAACACGTGGATGTAGTTTCGGCACTTGAGTTACTCCTCCGACATAATAGTAAATAATTCTTTATTTTATAGTGGTTAAAGTTACATAAACGGCTATTTTAGAGTTTATTTCCTTCAATATGACATATATTTACTTAACGAAACCTATCTATATCTAATAATAGACTATTTCGACAAAACGACATAAACATTTAAAGCGATGAAATTGACGTAACAGATGTGGCATCCATTTTGTTACAACATAACGAAAGTACACAGTGAGACACACAGTTGTGGTATACAGTGAGACGTGTCTCATTGTGCACCTGCTATGTGGTTCTGGTGTAAAAAACATTATTTATTAATAAAAGAAGGTTTATTTATCTATCTCTCTTTCTGTGTCTGAGTATGTGGGCGTGCGATGGCTAGGGAAATCTACTAAACGCAAGAGGCTGATAATTTACATGAAGGTAGCCCAAAGTCTGCCATTGTCCACCCAAGGCTCATATTTTTTTTAATTTTTAAATTTTAGAAATATTGTTAGAAATCATAAACTGCAGAAAATTATTGATAGAGTGTAAAAATGTATGATTTATGAAAATATATACATTGTCTCACTGTGGTACACATTGAGACAATTTTCGATACTCCGTTATGCTGCTTCTGTACTTTTAGAAATAACTTTTTTAAAACCATTTATACATTAATGTGTAGTATACTTGTGTAGCTTAAAGATGTAGCATTTTTTTTTTCAAAAGAATAAAAATCGCCGCCATTCGTTAAGTAATAATACTTTTCGTCTCACTGTGTACTACCCTCCCCTACCTACTGAAATTTTTGACGAATTGTTCCTGTGGTTCTAGGATGTAAAGAATATGTTTGACTTCATATTGCTCAGTGGAAACTTAGTCGAGAGGACAATTACAGATATGAAAATTAAACTTATATTAAACTTGACAATTCAGTATGATTTTTTTTTTCATCACCAACAGTCTCTGCCTTATAATTCACTATCACAGCGCTACCTTCGGGCCGAATTTCTCCAAAATATTATCCAAAACTCGACTTGTGATATTACATCACTAAGTACGATATTAATCAGAAAATTTCAAAGCTTCTTGACTGAAAATGCAAAAAATGCAGGATATCGCTCAAAATCATCTCTACAGCGGCGTATCCCCAATTTCATCTGGGGTCTGCCGGTCATAGTTAAAAAAAATATATATGAAGTTTGGTTCAATTCTATACATAATCTCATACACATTTTCATGATACAAGCAGAACACACTGACACGCAGACGTTTTTTTTTTTAAACCTGTTTTTCGGGATAATCTGACCCCAAAAACGCATAAATCTGTCTAAAACCAGAAGTCGAAAAAAATTTCGATTATGACACTTTCTACTCTTATAGATAGAAGGAAGAACAAATTACTCCTTTAAAAATATTAATTTTTTATCATTTTCTTTTTTAAGGAAAAGATTGTTTTCTTCATGTTTTTTTTCTACAAAAAGTAAATTATATAACGGATTTCAGTATGCATCAGTGACAATATAGTAAAGCGAGGAGAGTTCGCGCGGTAGGAGAGATTGCGCAAAAAGAGATTCGACGGGAAAGAGTAGAGTGCGCGCCCAGCGACTCCAGGTAGTTGTACAGCAGCATTAGTGCAGTGTCTACATGAAAGTGCATATTGATTGTTCCAAACGTCTTGGATAATGCAGTGCTATTTTTTTTCCAATGTAAGTGCTTGAATTTTCATAACTGTTCGTCAGAATTTTTATAGAGCGTCAATAATACAAAATATTTTGAACTTAAACAATTTCTTATAAACTGCTACTCCTGACTAAGTAAGCGAACACCAGAAATTCATTTTAGAAGTGGCCGTATTTAAACAAAAGACAGCGCAATCTCTCCTACCAAAATAGGAGAGTTTGCGCATCTGCTACTTAGGAGAGATGGCGCATTTCCCCATAAGTTTAAGTGCTAAGAGAGATTACACAGCTTATTGATAAATTTGCATGAATTGCAAATTACGCGTAAAACATATGAATGAATCGATTTTGAAATAATTTCGGAAAACACATAATTATCAAAACTAAATTTGGCAACAAATTAATTTGCAAAAAAATAGTTTTGCAGATAAAAATTTTATTAATAAATTAATAATACAGTTGTTATTAAGTAAATTTTATGTAATTATTTTTGTTAATAAATTAATAATATATTTGTTAATAATTTAATTTAATATGTATATATATATATATATATATATTAATTTATGAGCAATTAATTTGCTGATAAATTAATTTTGTTAACTAAAATAAATTTTCTAATACAATGTTTAGGAAAAGTATTCACCCATTCCAAGTAGTGTAGTGTCATCGAAATCAAAATGAAACAGAGTGCAACTAATGATACTAATCCACAAAATATACATGAAAAAAGACTTAAGAAAGATGCCACTAAAAAAACAAAAAAAACAGCTGAAGATAAGCTGCTTCTACAAAAAGTGAGATAAAAAAACTCAAGGAAAACAACCGAAAGTCAATGAGGATGAGTGCACTGAATGTCTGTACTGTACCAGGAGACAACTTCGACAACAGACTGGATTCAATGTATTGTTTGTTGCAGGTGATTGCACGAAAGGTGCACGATTTACAACAATGAGTGCATCGATTGTGGACGACGACAACTTCGGTTAGCAAATAAAATACAATGAAACTGTGGAAATGGAAATGAAGTAATTTTCAAGTTAAACATGTTATCAACTAGATTAATGTTATTTTGTAATCTTAGTAGGGCTTGCCTTTTCTGATATTTTAATCTTCTTAAATTAAAATTTTTAACTGTTGTTAAAATTCTTTCTTTTATTTATTATTTAAACATTTGTTGAAATATTCACTCCTGATACAATAATATTTACTCACAAAAACCTTTGAACAATTTCGATTAAGTGTAATTATTATTGTTAATAATTTAATTGTAGTTACTATTAATAACAATCTCTTCTACCTATGTGCGCAATCTCTCCTACCCATGTGCGCGTTCTCTCCTACCCTGTAAGGAGAGATTGCGCAAAATAGTTTTCTTGGTTTTATTACTGCTGTTCTATTAAATTACAGTATAACAACAAAATAACAATGGAAATGCATAAAAAACAAATCAAGTCAAAATTATTCATGTATAGTATAGCAAAATATTAATATTTAGATTTTTTATTACTATTCTTTTGAAATGTGCGCAAACTCTCCTCGCTTTACCTTAAAGTCAAAATATTATCTATCAAAACAAAATACAGTAGAGCGCCGATTATCGGAACTCCAATTAACCGAACTTCCAATTATCCGAACAAACTATTTCTCTCGAAAAAATTTTAACCGAACTTCTATTTACCGAAAAGCCTATTTCTTTCAATTTTTTTTAAATGATGATGAGATTGTGGATGAGATTTAAGATGAAAAAGAAATTGAAGAAATGAAAACGAATGCTCTGAAAATGACCCAAGTCTATCACATAACGAAAGTTTTGAATGTTTGGAAAAAGCTATGAAATGGATCGAACGGCAGAAGAACTCTGATCCTATTCAACTAACGTATTTAAGAAGAATTCGCGACATGGCAGCATTGGAAAAAGCGTCTTCGTTGAAGCAAGCAACAATTGAAAGCATTTTTGCTTAAATTACAATCTCTGGAGTTCCGGATAAAAAAGGAAAAGAAAAATTTAAATGATGAAAAAAAACAGGTTTTAAACACGCTAGCACTAACTGGTGCTGCCAGTCCTAAGCCTGGATAAAGTGTGAAGGTTTTAGTATAGTGAGGAACATCCCTTAAATTGTTTGTCCATTTATCGGAACTTTTTCTTCTTCGACCTAGGGTCGGCCCCGATATTTTTGGATAATCGGCGCTCTACTGTATTTAATAATTTCTTTGTAAGAAACTTGATAATAATGTGTTATAATATGTCAAACAACATAAAAATGTTACCCAAAAGACAAAGAGATTAATTCGACGTGATACTTACATCTCAAACCATGTAATCTAATTAATTTTAATTATCGTTATACATCAAAATTAATTATTTGCCAAACAGTTCATTATAATCTGAGAATGATCACTAATTAAGTGATTAACTTCAGTTTAGCTTATCAAGACGTAAACAAGTCTTTCATTACTTTTACAACACTTCATGGTTAATCTTCTATAACCGAGTCCTTAAAGTAAAATTAATTATACAATTAAAGATATATTTACTTTCTTTACTCTCGAAGAACAATTAAACATAAGTATATATTGGAATATTTTTTAGTGAAATAATTTTACATTATTCCGATACTACTTATTCACGGAGAGATATGTTTAAACATTAAATTAATAACAATAGTACAAATAAATCAAGTGAATGTTACACATAAAAATTATATTTTTATACATTTTTGTTCCTCACTTTTGGAGCATTTTTTCAGAAATCATATTAAATTGAGTTCCTACATATTTTTCTTGAAAATGCATTATCAAAATTTCAAACATAGTCTATAGTTATTTTTTTTAAGTTTACCTTCCTAATGACTTTTTTGCGATAAAAAAGCGAATATTTTATTCAAAATCACTGGTAATTTAAAACAGAAATTTGCAACAAAGTGTATTCTAATATACTTGTTAGTGCCCAACTTCTTTTACTTGTAGTTGAATTTGTTTCTAAAATTTTATTGGTATTAATTAAGTTTTTCAAAATCATTTCATGTTTTCAGTGATACTACGATAGTGATCAATATATTTCTAGCTTTATTCACCACATAAATTCTAAGCATAATTCATATCACCAGTTTTAAAAGTCACAGACAAAAAGTTTTTTTTTGTCCTCAATTTTCTGTTTTTGCGATTTTCAATGCATTTTTACCTGTTTTGCTTGTGTAACTGATTATTTTGCATAAGCTTTGGTATTTGCAATTCAAACTTTTATCAGTTTGTTACATTCCACTGCTGATGTTTACTTTAAATTAAATCTAAAGTTGTACAATTTAATCTCAGAATGTAACTATATTGTTCATTTGTAGAAAAGAAATACAAAGTGAAAACGATATAAAACATATTCATTTCTTGAAATCCCTAAATTCACTTTACAATTAAAGTTGCATAGAAATTTCATAAACACAAAATGCTATTTAAATTACTTAAAGACCTTTTTTATTCCCAATAAAATACATCTAAAACCAAGTACTTTCGAGCATGTCATGACCATCATCAATGTTAAAACGATAAAAACTTGATGTTGAATAAATTGACACTAGTGTAAGTGGGCTGATCCAAATCTCCAAGTAAAAGCGATGTGTATGTGCGTGTGTAGGGGGGGGGGTAAGGTTATGCAATGAAGGCTTAATTAGGCTCAATTATAAATAATAAAGAAGTTATTAAGTCATCAAATGTAAATAATTATGGAGTCAATAGAAATTTTACGTCGAATTAATCTTACCTGTATTGATACATTATCCTATATGATTTCAAATGTTTAGTATAGTAAACTAGAAAAAAACTGATCTCGGTTGAAAACGGTTGAATTTAGAAAAGTCTGACAGCATAGCTTTCGCCCCAGTTTTCACTTTGAGTTTTGGAGCTTTTAATTTAGGGTAAAATGACTCAACTTTTGTCCTTTATCGTTTCAACCTTGATGATAATCATGACATGCTCAAAAGTATTTGGTTTTAGATGCATTTTATTTTGAATAAAAATTCGTTTAAGCAATGTGAATAAAAATTCGTTTAAGTTAATTTTTATACAAGTAGAAAGAAAATGTTGAAAAGAACGGCCAAAATGCCTTGTTGAATTTCTTTATATTTGCTGATCAAAATTATATAAAAAAATCATATATTCATTCATAAACAGTTAATATCTATGTTATTATTACTTAAATAACATATAATTCAAAAGGCGCATTAATTTAACATTTGGGATTTTAAATCTTATATGACACAAAAAATAATTAAATAAATGATTTCATATGATACTCCTCAATGACTGAGGATTTAATATAAAATTTTAGCAGAGCCAACCGGCTTTGCACATGTTAACCATGGGGGTCTTCCGGGAGAAATAAATATCCTAGAAATCATACGACGATAATAGTAACGGACCTTTGTGCATTCATGGCCATAAAGCTTTAAAAAGACAGCCAAGAAAAGATTATGTTATTTAGATGCAAACATAGTAAAAATCCGCATCTTTTTTAGAATGCATGTTTAACAAAAAGGCAATGTTGGTACATATAACTGAAAAATATACGGCTATCCTGAGAATTCCGAGAAAAAATGCAAAAAAGAGAGATAAATAATTTGAAATATATATACGTAAGAAGGATGGGGTTTTCATAGAAACACACAAAAATATATGTAGTTTTTTGGGAGTTGAAACATTCTGCCAGAATCACGTATATTTCTGACAATTTCTGTGAAAAACTGATAATTCGATATAGACTGGATGGCAGCTGCACAAATCATCACTTCATCGAGTTGATGGCTGAAATTCCACAAGTAGCTAAAACTCGATTTGAATATTAAAATGAAACTGGTCTGCCAAATTATATCCTGGTGGAAAACACATACAAACCCGATATTAATGGTTGACTGGTATGTTTACAATTGTATTTTACTGCTCCCAGTCTTATATGGTTTGATACCTTTGAGTTCAGGAAAACGAAGTGATAAACCTACCGATTAATCACTAAAATTGTGTCTGCAGTTGGTTTCCACCAAGATATGACTTAGAAGACCAGCTGCAAATTAATATGCTTACTGAGTTCTGTATAATCCTGAAATTTTAGACGTCAATTTGATGAAGTGATGGTCTGTGCAGCCGCCTCCTATTCTAATATCTTCCAAATTTTTAGATGAAGGAATTTTACGATCTGAAGAGGCTTTTGAATCACAGATAATATTCTACAAAATTTTATTTTGATAAGCATGTTAGTTATTTCTATAACACTATTATTTTTATTTAGTTATTTAAATTTATATACATTAAAATGATATTTTAGATTTTGCATAAAAAAATTTATAAACTAAAAACTGATATCTGCAAAAACGTTAAAGAAAACTCTGAATTATGTTCTTTTCTCTTTCAAAGAAATATTTTTGACTGCAGTACACTGATGTAAGGGTTTTAACCTTAACTATGCAGTGTATTGATTAACATAATTCAGGGAATCATTAAGGATTTGAGATAGAAAATGTATGAACCTTTAGAATATAATGCTTGTTAAAATGTTACTTTATTTTATTTCCTCATTCACTCGTACATCTAGAAAACAATATCCATATATCTTTTAATATGATTCTGCTCTTTTCGAAACAAAGAAAAACACTTGTCAAAGTGATTAATTGAAAATTACCTGATTCCAGATTCTTTTTTGCGTATTCCGAACATGCTTTTAGTTTTTCTCTAGATGGATCAGTTTTTGATTAATTTGCATATTTAAGTTTATCCAAATGTAAGCTTTTTTATTCTATATTATGCAAATGTTAGATACAATAAATGTCAGATTGAATTACCTGTTCTAGATAAAGATTACTGGACTATTTGCTTCAGATAAATGTCGAGCTGCACATTCTAAACATTTATTTGTCCATTATTAAACCTAATTTGCATATTTCTCGACAGTGGAAAGTTTACATTACTATCAACTTTAAAGAAGTTGCCACGGAATTGACGTAATGTTTTCCTAGACTAGATTTTTATGCTGATTTGAAATCTGCAATATGTTTCCTTATGATGTTTTTACGTCTACTTTTGGGTAAAACAAATTTCTTTTTTTGATTGGTATTGAAACATTTTTTTTCCAATGCAGCAAGCGATATAGACATTACCATTACGCAGAACAGAGATCACGAAAAACAAAACAGAAATATGTATAAAAAAGATAACATCAAACACAGGAACAATGTAAAGGATAATTAAATTAACCTGAGAAACACATAAGATCAAGAAGTTAAGATGCGTAAACAGTCTCTGGCTTCCCAGTAACGACAGTAAATACAGTTCTTCGTGAGCGCTGAGCAGTCGGAGAGATGATCAGCAGTCATCGCCACACCACTGTGGCAAAGAGGGAGCAGGCAGGACTGTCTATTAGCTGGAGTCAGAAAAGATGAGCATATAAACAATCATGTTTTGTCGCGAGACGAAAGGCAGCTACAGCATTGCTTCTTGGACAATCCCGGAGGTTAAGGGTGGTATTGCTCCACAATATTGCCTTTGCCTGTTCTTTTAGTAGTGTCATATGCGTAGTCTTAAGTATTTGCTTAAACACTGAGCAGGCGGACATAGTTAATTAAGTAACATGGGGCCTGATTAACAGAACAACTTTTTTCGGCCAATTCAACCGCCTTTTCGTTTCCGGGAATACCACATTGCGAAGGGATCCATTGTAAGGCAATCGTCTTATATCCTTCTCGCATCCCTCTAATTAAAGATCTACACTGCATCACAGACATAGAGCAAGGGGCTTGAGAGCTTTTGGCAACCGCTAGAATAGCAGCTCGTGAATCTGAGAAAATGACAGCCTGATACAGTATTGAAAGAAATTTGATATAACATGCTTTTTACGGATGTGTACCTTATTATCAAAAGGTGAACAGTTTCATATTCCTAACAGGGAAGTAAACAACAATTTATATAATCGACAAAAAAATGAAAAGTAGTAGAATGTATTCTAACTAGTTGAAGTACATCCATCACAAAGTAGCGTAGAAAGCAATTTCTGGATTTTTTTACCAAAAAAATAAATATTCACTTTTTCCAAAACCAGACGTGATAGAGGAAAACATATACCATTTTGAAATTAGCGCAAAACAACTGCTTTATAAATATATTAGATCACACATGGGGCAGAAATATTTGGACGGACTGGAAATGTTACTGGAAAAATATCATAATTAAGCACAATATTGCACAGTCACATGTCAGTATAATCTCAAAAACAACGTTTCTGGAGATTAAAATAGACAGAAATGATAATATAATACTCACTAGTTGGATGTGCCAATCCCAAAACTTTCTTCTATCTTACACATCTTAATATTTCAAAAACTAGTTACACATGTTAATACTTCAATATTATTAGTTCAATACTATATCAACATTGATTTTCATCTTAAATTTCTGCTTCAGTCAATTAAACGGGTTAAAAACGAGTTAATCTATATCATGATATTTGTTAAAATTATTAGTTTTTCTTTATTCAGCTGTTATCAGCTGTTTGTAAATAGCCGGCTTAGCAGGAAGAGAGTTCCTGCCGCTGCATGAGCCGCCGATGGACAATAGAACTACGAAAAATCAAGAAAAGTATACAAAAATCGCTATCACACAGCTCCTTTACCACACAATATTTCCAAATTCAAGGAGGACCTGTTGGCCAAAGCCAAAAACATGCACAAAAAAAATTGGTTCAATTGTATGCATAATTTTCTACACTTTTCGATGGCACAATAAAGAAAATGGCACAGATATCGCAATTATAGCGCCCCTTTCAGGCGGAATTTTTTCAAGTTCAGGGAGGATCTACTGACCATAGCCTTACACATACACAGAAAAATTTGGTTCAGTTGTATGCATAATTTTACACAATTTTCGATGGTACAATAATGAAAATGGCACAGAGATCACTTTTACAGCGCCCCCTTCCGGCAGATTTTTTTCACATTCAGGGAGGACTTGCTTGCCATAGTCAGAAACATACACAAAAAATTTGGTTAAATTATATGCATAACTTCTTACACTTTTCGATGGTACAATAATGAAAATCATACAGACATAACATTTATAGCGCCCCCTACCAGCGGAATTTATCCAAATACAGGGAGGACCTTCGTGCCATGACCAAAAACAAACACAAAAAATTTCGTTCAATCCTATGCATAACTTCATACACTTTTCGATGGTACAATATTCAAAATGGCCCAAAAATCGCAAACAAATTGCTATTACAGCGCTTCCTACCGGCGGATTTTGTTTCAAATTAAGGAAGTACCTGCTTTCCATAGCCAAGAATTAAAAAAAAAAATTGGTTCAATTCTATGCATAACTTCATACACTTTTTGACGGTACAATATTCAAAATCGCACAAAAATCGCTATTACAGCACCCCCTACCAGCGTTTTTTTTTCCAAATTCAGGGAGGACCTGCGCGCCTTAGTCAAAAACTTAAAATAAAAATTTGGTTCAAATCTATGCATAACTTCATACACTTTTCGGTGGTACAACATTCAAAATCACACAAAAATCGCTATTACAGCGACCCCTACCGGCGAATTTTTTCCAAATTCAGAGAGGACGTGCTTGCCATAGCCAAAAACTTAAAATAAAAATTTAGTTCAATTCTATTCATAACTTCATACACCTTTCGATGGTACAATATTCAAAATCGCCCAAAATTCACTATTACAGCGCGCCCTACCGGCGATTTTTTTCCAAATTCAGGGAGGACCTGCTTGCCATAGCCAAAAACTTAAAATAAAAATTTGGTTCAATTCTATGCATAACTTCATACACTTTTTGATGGTACAATGGTGACAGACACACGGACAGACGGACACACGGACCGACAGACATTTTCTATAAATATGTTTTTTGGGATACCTGACCCCTAAAACGTATAAATCCGTCGAAAACCGGAAGTCGAAAAAAATTTCGATTACAATACTTTCTTCTATTTAAGATAGAAGAAAGTAAATATCCATTCTGATAAAGCTTTATGTCTTCAATTTGTGTATAATTGCGCAAAGTTTACTAAATTTGCATAAATCAAAATATACAAATGTCTCATAAACAAGACCTGCTGAAAAAAATCTAAAATCGGATTCGAAATCAGCACAAAAACGCGCATAAGAAACACCTAATTTCGGTTTTGTGAAAGAGAAAAAGTTAAAATTTGCTGACAAATGCAATCAGTGGTGAATCATACGAACAGCATTCATGAACTAAAACGAACTATTGCGACAATAACATTTAGTTTATGCCGAAATACACCACAAAAGTGTTTTCTAAGTTAACCATGTTCACACGCTGGTGGCAAAGTCAGTCAAGGAAATTCTAGAAATTTTCTACTGGCATTTTAAAATAAAGTTTTCCTTTTAACATATGTTTTTTTAAACTTTAAACAATGGAGAGCAGCATAAGTATCAAAAACTATACCCTTCATTTGACTGAAAATAATGTAAATAGAGTCCCGATGTTTACAAATAATCCGAACTAAGTGCAATTTATATTCAATGAAAAAGTTCTAATTAGCAATCTATTGAAGAATCAAATTCAAATTCAACATAATTTAAAGGAATAAAAATTTATGTATTCCGATTTCATATTATTTGGATTTAGATTTCACATGAAAATGACACTACCTATATAATAACATTAACACACTATTAAAAAAACTTTTGCAGAGCACGTCACACAAGAAAAACAAACACATTGCAGAAAGTTTCCGAATTCAAGCAAAATTATTTTATGTATATTCTTTTAACAATATTAATGAAATTTTCAAATGAATGTATACTATATAGTTTTTCCATAATGTACTATTGACTGTCCCTTTAAAAAATGTTCTTCTTTTTCAGATAAATTTGAAAAGAAGTAATTTTTAATATCTTTTATATATTTACGAATTTTCTAAATGATGATTAATCATGGGTTATTCCTTTAAAGATACAAAGCGTAAAATTTAAATAATAAAAGGGTGACATTATTCTTTTGTACCAATTTAAATACTTCGACACTCTATTTTGGAGTGTAAATATGATTACTTTGTGTAATTATATTTATTCTTCATTTCATTATTTAAACAAACGAAAAAGTAAAATTTTTATTTATTTAACAATTATTTTTAACTTCAATCCGTTTATTTCTATTGTACTTCCTCTAAATATGATAATTAACATAGTGGAGGGAAAATAATCTTTTATTAAACATGCTTTAAATAAGGTAAATTACATAGGTTTATATAAACACTGTATCTTCCTTAACAGACTACTTGCAATTCTGTTTTGTTTTAATGTTAATTTTTAAAATTAATTTAATTAATAAACCTAATTTATTAAATTAAATTAAAAATATTTTCTTGTTGTATTTAAAGGTCTGTTCTTTTACCTCTCATAACATTTTAAGAAATTAAATACACTGAAAAGATAATTTACATTGTACGAATATTATATTTAAAATGTTGTTCAAAGAATAGAGAATTTTAAAATGTATCTACTTCTCGAAATTTGACAAATGTGTATGTTTAAGCACGTATGTGTTATTTTTATATACCTATATATATTTATGTAAACATACGCATATAAAAAGAGTACGGATCATTTTCCGAGGTTCATCCTTGCAACCGTTAAAACTTTGAACAGAAACTTAGTGAATGGTCTAAATATAGGTTTATTGCAAAATTAATATTTTAAGGGCGGGTGTTTTTTTTTCATTTTACAGCTGACTAGGCCTCTACCCACTCGGCGTAGTGCGTATTTTAACTACTAGTATTCGTCAGGCCGAAATGTCGGAGCATGGAGTCGTATAAACTTAACACATAACATTTTAAAATTTAAAAAAAAAATTAATTTTCATGATTACTGTTTAATAGTACAAAATTAAATTTGAAATAACACCCGTTGAATCCTTATTTTCTAGTGTTTAATTCAGTCATCAGTTGCCTCAGGTACTGTCCAAATGCTAATTTGTGGCATGATAATAAAAAAAAATGAACCCCTATAGCCTGTTGCAAGCCTGGTGGTTGAAAGTTTGGGTCATAGATAGTATCTTTTACTGTACTCAGTACACCGCTTATCAATCCCCACTCCATCCAGGTATGTAACCTAACTCTGCATACAACTGCTGAAAAAAGTCCAGCCTGAAGTCCAAACACGTGATCATCTTCACTACATCTTACTTTTAATTATTGAGGTCTGCTAACATTCTTGTCACTGGCCACTTTGGTGTAAGAAGTACTTCTTGATTACGTTCTTTCGCTTGCTTGTTTTTGGAAAAAAGACGTGTAGCATCTTGAAATCATTCAAGTTGAGCTGGAAGCAGTGTAGCTCCACCGTTTCACAGTCTTCCCGTGTGTTTCCCGTGTGTTTCCACCGTTGCATAAGGAATGAGAGTAGTCTGAAACTTGACCCACGCAAAGCGAATATAGAGTCTTTCGAAACTGTCTTTGCTAATCGTCATTTTGTCTGAATGAGTTTGTTAATGTGAAGCAATTTTCAAAAGCTCTAAGCCTTTTTGTATTCGAAGAGGGAAAATATCTTCTATAGAATGTCTCTTATATAGAGTGATGTCTTTTACGCGATGTAATTACCTAATACCTCCAATGATTTAAACAAAGTACCTTTGCGACATCTTTGTTCAAGTTCAGCCATAAGACGACAATTTAAAATTCGTCAATAGAGATAAATAATACTGTATCCATGCTGAGCTGCAGATTTCTTCCTGCCTGACTTTTTAAATCAGCGAACTATTTAAAACACGGTAGTTTTTTAAGCACTGAGTGAATTAACTTTCCTTCGACATTAAGCGCAGCAGTACCTGTTAGTGTCAAAAGAATGACAGCTTTTGATCCTAACTGCTCTATGATTGTTTTTCTAATTTCTTTGATTATCCTACTTTTTCCAGCTCTTGATTTTCCAATAATAAAAGTTGGCTTAGGGAAAATTGTAACTTTTGTTTGCAATGACGAAAGCTGTTCTGTGCATAACTAAAGTACTTTCTGCTGCTCATCTGTAAATCTGATGTCAGAATTATCAAAATTTCTATACAGCGTGATTTGTTGTTCTTTAAAATAATTCAGAAATGTTAAAAGTAAAGAGAATTCACTGAATAAGAGATTTTCTGGTAAAGAGAAAGAATAACCACCGGGGATGTGTTGAGCGATTTTGATTTGTTTAATGTAGCTCCGATCTTTGAGACAATCAGAAATTGGAAATGGATCCATCGAGCTAACGGCAGAAAACTTCAAAGCCCCTTCAAAGACTTGCATGTCTGGCATAGCCCTGACTTATTTAATATGGTATAAGGGAAAGGTTTGTAACACGTATATAACACGCACACATGGGTAATCTGCTATACTCCTCTATCAAACTTGATACTTTTGTTCATCTGAGTTATTGTTATATCGTTATTCGCGCAATTATGGCAGCTGGGTTATTTTTATGCGACTTTTCCACATAGAATTACGCTGAATAACTCTTACGCTGAATAAAACCGGCATTTTTGAAACTTTTGTGTATAATGTTACACATATAAAAATATGTTCATGTCTTAAAATGTACACTACATGTAGGCAACAGGTTAAAAAAATCACGGAATGATTTATGACTTTTAGTGAAGTTGATTTCTCACGAATTATCTTTCATTGTTGTATCCATTTTCCGATTATAAGCATAAAACTATACAGTCATATACATTAACGTCAAAATTTTCGCCAAGCGTGGCGAAATTTCGCGAAATGTCTCCAAGCTTGGCGAAATTTCGCCAAATTTGGTGACCAAAAATATGTTGATATAAATGCAGCGAATTTGGCTGTAGCTGCTAAATTTGGTGAAATTTCTACTGAAATTCAGAATTGATTATTCTTCTCTAATTGGGTTCTTCACATTTTAGCTTAGTGTTTTACCATAAAATTAGCTAAAATCTTAAAATCAAGAAATAAGTAAGCTTCCTTTTCTTTACGCTTTTAGGACTTTTTTATTTTGTTATCTACATATTTCTGTTTTTAAGTGTACATCTAGGCCAAAAATGCTTATCTCATTCACTTCAGAATGTTCACTCGCATTTCAGTTGCAACAATTTCACTTACGGTGAATTTTAAAAAAAATGAGTAACCTTCTGTAATTGGGACCACTACCAAATGGTATTATTTGCGCATAAAACAGCGCTCACTAAATTATGAAATTTTCTACCAACCCGATTACGGAAATTTCCTAATACAAACATACATACCTCTGAATAAAAACATACATAAGAATACATACATATAAGTAATACATACATAACATTATATTTTTCTCGGCTTCTTTTATTAACATTCGTTGCCATGCAGTTAATACTTAATCTGTTATCATGCAACTAACATCCAAAATCGTATTCAGCGTATTCGATTTCTTTTTAATTTCTCTTAATTTAAAATTCAAAGTGAATCGCATCGATTTGGTAGGTTGCGGAAAATGTTCACTTGCATTTCAGTTGCAGCACATTCACTTACGGCGAATTAAAAAGAAAAAAATAATAACATTCTGAAATTGGGACCGCTACCAAATAGTTAAATTTCCGCATCAAACAACTCTCACTAAATTATGAAATCGTCTACGAACCCGATTACGGAAATTTCCCAATAACATATATACGTTTTAATACAACCATACATACATAAGAATACATACATATAAGTAATACATACATGACATTATATTTTTCTCGATTTCTTTGATTATCATTCGTAGCCATACGGCTGATACTGAAACCGTTACCATGCGGTTAATAAACGAAATCGTATTCTCCGTATTCGATTTCTTTTCATTTCTCTTAATTTAAAATTCAAAATGAATTGCACCGATTTGGAAGATTACGGATAATGTCCATGTGCATTTCAGTTGCATCACAATCACTTGCAGTGAAAAAAAAAATGAGTAACCTTCTGTAATTAGGACCGCCACCAAATGGTTAAATTTGCGCATCAAATTCTGCTCGCTAAATTATGAAATTGTCTACAAACCCGATTGCGGAAATTTCCCAATACAAACATGCATACGTCTGAATATAAACATACATACATATAAGTAATACATACATGATTTTATATCAGGGTTCATACGACTCCTGGAATTTTGCGACCAGGAAATTTTTCTGCACCGCTATCTTCTTACAGAAAATCTCTCCTTATAAGAATGCTAAATTTCGCCAGTTTAGCCTAGATTTCTTTTTCTATAAAAAAAATACTGGAAACTCTCCTGGAAAATACCCTGATCCGTACAAAACCCTGTTACATTTTTCTGGATTTCTTTGATTTATCACTCGCAGCCATGCAGCCAATACGAAATCCGTTACCATGCGGCTAAGAACCAAAATCGTATTCCTCGTATTCGATTTCTTTTCATTTCTCTTAATTTAAAATTTAAAATGAATTACATCGATTTGGTAGTTTATGGAGAATAAAAGGTTCGCACTGAAAAAAAAGAAAAAGTGGTCGTTACGGACGTAGAAAGTAAAATTTCTGAAAGTCAATCTATATCTTAGGTCACAAATATTGATGACGCCATAACGATTCGGATGAGGTTAAAATGCATAATTTACAACAATGGAGCTAATGTTCTGTTTAATAACGAGATGGAACCCGTCGTATTTACACGAAAGAAATTGTTTAAAAAGGAGCTCATACATTAGTTAATACTTACTCTCCACAAATATTATTTTTAATTTAAAGTTACCAAAATACTAATTCCATAAACTTCGACTGTTCAACGTATTACATTAAAATGTATTAGTATACCTAACCAAGATAAGTAATTATGATGAAATTACCCATTGAGGATCTTATGTTTGAAATTGCCGATTGAAAATCAGCAAAAATGATTTCACCATGAGCCAATCGTAGAATTATTTATCGCGTGAAACCTAAACTTAACGTCATTTTCATCGTCTCAAAATTTACGTACGCATCTCTCAAATTTACATTCACCATTTCAAAAATATCGCAGTACGCAATAATTATTAATACAAATATTTCCAAACTTAAAATCAAGTTTCTAACTACGACTTTGTACGGGAACATTCGCACTCTTGATTTGTGATTCTAATCTGGGTATCGGCGAGTAAAATTCCAGAAATTTATATCTTTTAAAGGCGTTCATAGTAAAATATTTCTTTTTATCAGAGAAAATGGGGATTTTCATTTAAATATGATGTCACTTTGCCTCATTGCAGCACTTCACATAGCGTTTCAAACTCAGTGGAGTGAAAAAGTACTGAATTGTAATAACTTTTTGAGGAAAAATTTAATGTTTTTTAAAACGTGACGTCATTTTCTGTTTCCCCTTTTTTACAAAGTAAATTTTGAATTTTATTAAAAATTGGCATCAATAAAGATAAACATACTTTATTAATTTTCTTTTCTTTACAACAATGGAAGTAATTCAATTGCTACCACTTTGAAAAAAAAATCATAGAAAATTTTTAAATTTTAAATTGAAATATAAAAATGGGAATATTTTTAAAAAAAAGCTAGTGCTGTAAATCTACAAAGAAACAGATTTCATTAAAAAAAGAGTTATTAAAATTGGTTCAGAAAAAAGCTCAAGGTAGATGTCTAAAAAAAAAAAAAGCCTTATCTTTCAAGTATACAGATTTAAACCCGCAATGTTATCTCTATGGGAAAGTTTTGAGCAAACATTTCATGCCGTTAGGGTAGACGAATATTTATGATTTTCAATACGCACCGAGATTTTGGCACTGCCAACGTCCATTTAATTTTTTGTGTCGATACGACAAATATTTTGAACGCTATCGTGTTAACAATAAGTGTAATTTTTTCAGGGAAGCCGGAGCTGTGCTCCGACAATCAAATTGAACGTCATGGCTGCAGAGCTATTTACTGAGTTACTTTAGTTTACTGCGTTGGTCGGTTCTAGATTGCTATTAACTATGCTTATTTAGCACTGCACCGCAGATAGCGATTTACATTGTCATGCTTGTTGGAATCATAGTGGATGTGTTTGAATTCAAATTTGCGGTGCGAACTTTGCTTTAGAAATGATTGAATGGGTGGGGAGAAAAACAAAGCAGTTTCCCCTGATAGATAAGTTGCAAATAGAAATAAAAGAGCTTTTGTGCTAAAATCAATGGCAGACCCTTTCTTTGCCGAGGGAGACGAGACTCCATCGTTCTACGGTACGACATCGCGTAAAAAAACAAGCTCCGTAAATTGTGAAATTGGAGCGGATGTGGTAAAAATCGAAACGAACGAAATCTCGTGAAGTTTTTTATCTTGAAGCACCTAATAAAGATGCGTAAAGAAAAAAAAAAATGGAAATTTTATACTTTCACAGAACTTGCATGGACCAACTGGCACTGGAAGTCGTGAAGGAGTAAGACTTGTAAAACAAACTGGGTAATACATGTGGTAATTCTCAGGTTAGTGCATTTTCCTAATTATCCCAGCAAAGAGGAAACTGCTGGCCAGCAGCAAGATAGGTGCTGGAAATGATGGAGAAGTGCTGGCTGATGGTCTAACACTGCATGACCGCTGCTGGACAGCTTCAGTCAACTTTGCTGTTGGAAATCATTAGATAAAATTCTGGTGGGCTTCCGTTTTATCTCATGCGCTGGCTCATCACTACATGGACTTGCACAAACGTTTGCAGTAATATTGCTGGGAACACGTACGCAAGGTGGCGTTGCGTATATTGAAGCCATTGAGTATTTGAAATGAATATCTTAACACAATTTAAGCTGTGAAGTTAATTTTTCTTGAAACTGTAAATAATATAGCACCAGTGCGACCAAAAAAATAAATACGTAAATAAATAAATAAATAAATTCTTTATTCCAATCCACTTTTTTCTCTCCTTAAGTCTGGTTTTACTAAGTTACAAAGGACTTCGGTTTTCATAATTTACACTGTTGAGAATCAATAAAATAAAAAAAAGCGTATGAAATATATAGGACTTCTATACAATACAATAAATTTCAAATTCCAGTTTAATGATTGGGAACCCAGATCTTCTAAGTCTCCGGCTTTTTTGATACCAGTATTTTAATACAGAAAATGTTCTTATATTTAATTGGAACATTTGGGCGATTTAAAATAACAGCATTTTCTCTAAGATAATAGTGGTGTGCAAAAAACCGGAGACTTAACTTCTCTGGTAACGTAAATCACAAAAGAAACAAACTTCAAACAATGTAATAAGAGCTTGAAAACTACGAGCGCTCATAGGATACGCTGAAAGTACTTGTTCATATCCGATCACAAAAACCAAACAGCACGGATAGCGATTAGTACTTGGGAGGGTGATCACATGAAAACCGCTGCAAATTCAAATATTTCTATTGAAATTTCTGTTATAGACACGTATAGCTCTTGGTGAAACTAGCTTATAAAAAAAGGGTCATAATACTTTGTTTTTTTTATAGATTTCGATAAGAAATTTTTGTAAGAGAAAGGGCCGAGCCAGCAAAGAAATTGCAGTAGGATCGGTGCTAGCACTGTAGGAAAAGTCCCGGATTGAAGTAATGTGATGGCATGTCAATGCTGGCCTTCTGTTGGCCATCATTGATAAGCCAGCTGCATTCCGCACGGACACTTTTGTACTGGTTTAAGTAATGGCACAATTGCACTTTACCGCTGATGGCAGTGCTGGCTGCCATCTTTTTTCCAGTTGATGGCCCACTGTTTCTTTCTTTGCTGGGATTAATCGAAAATTTATATTAATTAACCTATAATTCATAACGATAGTACTGGGATATAACATAGTAGTTTCTACAACTTCAAGACCGTTGGTTTAAACACCGACCACCAGACATCCTTTCTTAAAAGGCTATTTTTTCTTAAATGATCTTAAAATCTACCAACTACTTCTATGCTCCATAGTTATTTTTAACTTGTTTTTTGAGATATAAGGATTAACAATAATTGTGAGGAAAATTAGCGCTCTGTGGATTATAAGGTAGATTTGCGTATTTCCGTGTGAATCCTTGTCTGTACTTAAAACACCTGTCCACAAATAGATAAGAAAAATAATAATTGATAATAACTGAGCAGACACTTGCGCTGTGTGACAGTAAAGCAAAAAAAATCCCTGCCTGCTCGGCCTACAGGCGGAGATAGATTTCGAAGTTAAGTATATTAATTGCACAATCAAAAACTAAATAATGATAAGTGTAACGCCAATAAAATCTAACTTAAGGAATTTCTCTTAACTAAAATAAAAAGAACTTTGAGTGCATTTTCTACACTTTTTTATTGGCGAAACACGGACACACACATCAGCAAACACACATACAGTCTTAACACATAATAGGTTTAACACATAATAGATTTATCCTTTTGGAGCGAATCGCTCCTCCAGCAGAGCCGATAACTGACCGCCTTCGGTCGTGTCACAGCAGCATCTCATCCATGGTGCCCTTTTTCGAGAGAGTCCAGTCTATCTCATAGCCAACCCACATGGTATATTATTGAGTCATCTTAGTCAAAAAAGTTTCAGTTCTTACAAATGCTACGCAGCACTTCTCAAGATATTTACATCATTAAATCTGTTTATACGTTCCATCTAGATTTTGTGAAGCATTGAAATGTAAATTTATAGTTAGGCATCTGGAGGTCCCAATTAAAAATGTTGATTACGTTATCGTCATCTGGTCTCTGCGTGAGCTCAGATAAAACGTCACATTACATATAAATCCACTTTAACAGTTTTATCTGGCCGCTTTTCACGAGTTTTTACTTCATTTTTATATAACAGCTGGTTTTATCAGAATCATGTTAAGGCGGTATTCAAAAAAGTACTTTTCCATGCCCAACAACTCGAAATTTTCTGGCGCATTTTCAGATTCATTTTTAATAGAAAAAATACCAAACTTGCTGACGTGATTTTTGAAAAGATTTATAAGAGACATGAGTTTTTATTTTTCTTTCAATTAATTGAAACTTGATTAATAAACAATTATTTTCTCAGTAGGGCAATATTTTTCGTTTCTAACACAATCGCTTCGGGAAATTCTGTTCAAAATGCCCACTTTGACATCATTTTTTGAAATATATTCTGCCTCTATCAAAAAATCGATCATAACGGTGCATTATATATATTCTGAAGAAGAGAATCTATGAATTTTATGCGTTTGAGAGCAAAAATCTCTCTATTCTAAAAAAAAGTAACTACCGCTGTCACCGCCGCCGCCGCCGCCACCGGTTTTGTATTTTTTGTGACCGGAGGTTTTTCTTCGTTAATATTAAAAAAACTGTTGCATACAAAAATATGAAAATCGGTAGTATTATAGAGAAATGTTTGATAAACACGCTGATGCAGACAGTTTTCAAATCGAAGAATTAGTTTAAGAGATATTTAATACCAAAGTTGGACAAAATCGTTCCATTAAAAAAGTTTTATAGGAGCAAAAACTGTACATAGGAATTTAATCGTTTTTAGATCATTTTATGCGTCAGAATTTCTCGATGTGCAGATTGCAGTTAGTTTTTTAATTTGAATAATTTTTCGAGGTTTTATTTCTATTTTAAATTCAAATTTTCAGCATTTCGAGAGATATTTTTTACAAATTTTAGAAAATTGTATTAATTTAAACTGTTGCCAGCTGTATAAACAGCGCAAACAGTAATGTTTGCTTCAAATTAAAAATTTATTTTACACGTGACTATTATAAACAAAAAATATAAAAAGCAGGAACTCATTGAAAATTACGTCATAAAAACTATAGTTACACGTGAATTTTAAATGAGAAAGAATATTGTAAAATAATAAATTCAGTAACATGCGTTAGAAGTCCTAAATAGGAGAATTTACGTCATATTACACATATTACGTAAAATGAACAAAAAATAATATTGCAAAACAGTTTTAATTTAAAAATTGCGCGAGACATTTACTTGACATTTTAAGATGATCATAATATTTCATTTCTAACAAAAGTATTTTGACGTGAATATTAAAGAGAAAGAAAAGTTTGGTGAAAATTACGTCAGATTATAATTGTCAGATTCAAATTATAATTCGATCTTCCGAAATCTTTTTAAAGGCGATCAAATTAGCGTGCTGTTAGAGTCTGCGGTGTCTGAACGGGGGTTGACGAGCGTAGCTCGTAGGGGGCAGAGCCCCCTAGTGAATATAAAAAAGAGTAAGAAAATAAGCAGTTTGGATTTGAATACACCCTTAAAGATGATTTCTTTTCTTCAACCGCTATGTATTTTTAATTTGTTTTTTATGTAAAAATTGGTCCTATCAAAAACTTGTCTATATAAATGTTGAAGACAATATTAAGAAGATATATGATAAATTCATGGGGATTTTATATCTTGCGAATTGACGGAGTTATGGAAATTTTTCTTCTTCACCCCCCTTTTTTTGTTTTCGTTTTTATTAATTTATTTTTTTTTTGAGGTACGAATTGGTACTATCAAAAACATGTGAATATAAAAGTTGTAGATAATATTAAGGAGATGTATAAAAAAATTAATTGGATTTGATGTGTTGAAAATTGATGAAGTAAGGAATTTTTTTTCTCCCAAAACCCCATATTCTTTGCACCCCTTGAGCCCATTTTTAATTTCATCAAAAATCTGCGATACATAAATTTTTGGTCCTATTTTTAGAAGTAATAAAAACTTTAAACTGATTTGATATGTACAAAAATTAAGAAGTTATGGTGGTTTTTAGGTTTTCTCAAAACTCCTCCCTATTTCGATCCCCTTGGTCCGATTTTGCCCATTAACGAACTTGACCGAGATTGTATGCCCCTTGATTTTATGTATCAGTTTGGAAGAGATCTGTGCAGAATTGTGGAAGTTATCGTGTCCAGAAGAAAGTGATAAAGTTTTTTACTGAGGATGGTTTTTGTTTCTAGTGGTCATGATCGGTGTAGATCTGCAAAAAGTTTTCAGAAATTCCGACATAGAAACGACGCCAATAGGTAGTATTTCATACAAAATCTACCTAAAATTAGTGTTCTGTCTGTTTCAAGTGAGCACACTTCAAAATACATAGTTCCGTCCCATGACAGCCGGTTTCCTTTTCCACAAATGCGCCGTTATTTCTTAAGAAAATTATATTCTGTAATGAAATTTTATTTAAAAAAATAGTCGATTGATATTTAAGTAAAAGAGAATGTTTAAGTACGTCATTTTTCTGATTATATGTAATCAAGTTATAGTTCATTGTGTAGCAATATTATTGATCACTTAGACAATTACATACGTAAAGATTCATTCAAAGAATTTATGAAGTAATTGGATTTATTAAAAAACATTACAATGTTTACAACAAAGGGAAAAATAAACTCCTCAGTAACTGATTAAACCAAAATAAATTTATAAAAGTTGCCTTAATAATAAAATATCGCAATTATTTTTTTAGTATGATACACTGTTAAAAATTTGCAGCATTCTGCCAGGTCATTTGACCGTTTTTTTCCGAAAACGGTTACACAACCGTAATTTTAACCCTATTCTGACCATATTATTGGCTATTTTATGGTCAGAATATAATTAAATTATGGTTATGAAACCGTTTTTTCAAAAAACGGTCGAATGACCTGCCAGAATGCTGCAAAATTTTTAACAGTGTATTTAATATACTATATCAGTCATAAAATTAATTCTTCGTTTTAAAATATTTTTATTTCTCGAATATAATACTAGAAATATATGAAATATCTTCAATTACAGTCAAATTTAATTCCATGAGTCTTTTACTTGCAATCATGTTAAATAAGAATAGCTATATATAAATTAACACGTTCAAGCCGGCGCGGTGGGTCACACTCGACTGTCTCAGGGTTGTCAAGCCTCCGGCTTTTTTCGCACCACTATTATTTTAGAGAAAATGTTGTTTCTTTAAATCGCTCAATTGTTCTAATTAAATAAAACTACATTTTCTGTATTAAAATACTGGTATCCAAAAAGCCGAAGACTTGTCAGCTCTGAGACAGTCGAGTGTGAACCACCGCGCCGGCGTGAACGTGTTAAAGGGTGAGTGACAGCGCGGCCATTTCACAGTTTGGTATTTACTTCGGCCGTTTTTGGTTAAAAATAAATTAAGCGGACGAACATTTATTTTTTATTTTGTAATGTATGCATAAGCTAAGTATTCTGCTATAGGATAAAAATATTCTTATTATATGTAAAATGTTTGAAGAAATGAAAATCATGAAAATATTCGTGCAAACTGTTAAATTAGTTAACGAAATAGCATTTTTGCACAATAAATATTGGATAATGTTTATGTTTTGTAACTCAATCTCATATTGAAAAAACTGAGTGATATCTATTTGAATCGATGGATTTAATATATGCGAAAATATCTCTTTCCATTATAAGATCTTCATTGACGTCAGAGATGAAGAACTATTTTAATACCATTCCTTAAAAGATACATTCTTTTAACGATAAACATTTGAGAAAAAGCTGTGATAGGTAAAAAGTATAAAATATTTTTAAAGTCAAAAATGAAAAAAAAATAATAAGAAAAAACATTTTGAAGACGCAGTGGTTTTTAAAATATCTCAGATTTTTTTAAAGTACAGTAATGTGTAGTCTCACCATCCAAATATATATAGATATATACATATAAACATATACCTTTATTAATAGTCATTCAAGATTTAAAGTATTACTTATCCTATTTCTCGAATCTAAAAATGCTGTAATTATGACCAGTGTTTTAATTATTTTTTTCTGTAAATAATTACTATGGCGTTTTAAATTCGCAATACAAAAGATGTAACTCTCATGTTCTAAAAGTTTCCTTAAAGACCAAAATGTAGACAATATAATACATACGTAGTTTATTTGATCACGTATGTCATAAGTGAAATAAATGATGCTATTTAATAAAGGTCCTAATAGTATAGGTAATAATGTATGAGTCAAATTAAATTTTGTTCTCGATTACATCTTTAGCTAGAATAAATTTCATTGTCTAAACACAAATATTGAGAAAATATTCTTATTTCCTAATAATTATTTTCATTATTAAATATACATCTCCAGTAAATATCCTGCAAATTTAAAATAATGTATTCT
This sequence comes from Maratus speciosus, assembly GCA_963932465.1. Taxonomy (NCBI): domain Eukaryota; kingdom Metazoa; phylum Arthropoda; class Arachnida; order Araneae; family Salticidae; genus Maratus; species Maratus speciosus. The sequence goes on from OZ010789.1 coordinate 438,596,218, forward strand.
TTTAGACTATTATCCATAATGTAGGTTAACATTACTCAAAAAACTTGCATATATGACAAGCTAATAGAACTAAACTAATTCTTTGAAATAAATCCTTTAGTATAAATACAGTTTCTAGTATTATTATGTATTATTAAAAATATTATTACATAAACATTGTTTAAATGAGAAGAATTAAAAATATATATATTTAGAAGATCCAAATTATAATTTTGCGACTTTTTTGTAGGTGAAAAAAAAAAAAGAAATGATGCATTTCTTTAAGTAAATAAAATTGCTGTACATGCATGTTATTTGACACGTGAAAAGCATCGTACTTCATATTTAGACCTGGTTAAAATAGAAATATACGAACGTTTATATGTTTTGTAAATTTTTGTATGTAATAGACTAGGCTAAATTTTATGTTGATGTAGATAATAAAGTATAAGTAATATGTAGATAAGAAAATATTTACAAAAAAACATAAATAAAAGTGCGAAAAAAGGTTAAATTTTTATTAGAAATTTGTTAACATTTTCCGGTTGTTTTAATTTTAAAACAATAAAATCTTTCCTTTTAGCATTTCTTCAGGTTTTCTGTAATTTTGTATAGATTTTATATAGAGTAACTCTAGGATAGATGGCCAGCCTAAATATTTCCTAAACTTGATCATAGATTGCAACATAAACAATGTTTGTATGAAATAGTTTAATGAGATTATTTATTGCGACGTACAGCTGTGCTTTTCGGTTATAAAAAGTAAGTGTATTTTTAAAGTTTAATTAATCTAGAGGTTGATTTTTTTTTACTTAGGTATCTGAATGTTTTGCAGTACGTACGTTATACATATTTTTTACTATATGGACTTTTAAGGCATGTATGTAATCTAATCTTTACTTCTCAGCCTAAAACAAAGACGTACAATGACTATTGATGCTTTAAATTGGGCGACAGTCAGTCCTTCAATTTCAGGAGAGAGGGCCACATATCTATGAGAGATGGCCACCTTTAATCAATATTTTAAAGTTATTACGGAGTGATGATTTTAACTAAATATAATTAAATTTAAAATAAATATATAACGTTTTTGTTTATAAATATATTAATTGATATAGTTATTTAAATTTTAACTAATATAAATATTTTAATAATAATAATAATAATGTAATAACACCTAACGATTTGTTTGTTTCAGAAAATACTGAGAAAAATCGAAAACTTTCATAGCAGAAACTGATAAACTTGATAAATAAACTAAATTAACGTAATAAGCCTAAAATTAACGCGAGAAAAAAACCACGTGATTTCCTGTAGCGAAGAAAACGAAGTAAATTTAAATTATCAGGTTCTACAGATTTCGAGTAAATAGAATTGGATTAGGATCACAGTGTTGGTTGTGCAAAACAATATAATATCACATCAAATCAAAAAAGGATGTCTGGATACAATGCATAAGGTACCTGAAGTGGTTCCATGAAATGTGTACAAATTATCAAAAACTTTGCCAAGCATGTGGTAAGACTTTACGAAAAGTGAAGTATTGAAATTATACTTCAAATTTTGTTTATTCGAGTTTCATTCACTCATTTTCCGTCATATAACTGCACACTGTAAAAAAAAAAAAAAAAAAAAAAAAAAAAAAAACGGAAATACTGCTGGCAATCTAGACGCCAGTACTATTTTCGTTTTTTTACGGGAATTTTTACCCATAAATTACAGAAAATTTTCCGTTTTTCTGATTAAAGACGGAAATTTTTCTGTAATTTATGGCTAAAAATTCCCTTAAAAAAGCTGAAATAGTAGTGGCGTCTAGATTGCCAGTGGTATTTCCGTTTTTTAGTCCGTTTTTTGTTAACAGTGCATCTTTTCAAATTGCTATATGTTTTTTATGATTAACTATATGAAATGTTTACTTTTGTTTGTTTTTTTGCTATTGAACTTCACTTTTTCTTTCTTGTATTGGATGGCCATCTGCCATTTTATTTTCAATGTTGTTTAACACTTTTTGTTTTGCAATATTTAATTATTTTTTGCTTAAAATGTTATAAGTATATGTATAAGAATTTTAAGTATGCGTAATTACTTCTTGTATTTGCATTCTAAGAATTTTTATTTCAATCTTTAAAAACTATGACTATCTGTCCTAGAGTTACCCTATAACTCACAGAAGTCATATAATAGATTCGTGCCTAGGCAAAGAGTATAATTTAAGAGTTTTCCAGAACGTATCAGTGTAACATAATGTATCGAGTCATAACGAAACAAAACACCTTCTACTAATTTGTCATAAAAGAATATAGTAAAACAATAAAAACTATCTATTTCGATTAACATTATTTAATAAAGGCTTTTCTTAGCGTAAATCTCCGCATTAAAAGTATGACAAATTTATTTATTTTTTAATGAAACCCTTAAATATGACTGGGTTTGTGACTGCATTCCAGAAAAATTCAAAATCCAACTTTACTTAACGGTCCTTCATCTAGCTATTGAGGGTTTTTTTAATGCTGATTTTAGTGGATTTTTGCAAATTGAAATTCATAACATTGAAATAAGGAAATATTGAACTAATAATACTGAAACATGGAACGGTTTTGATATCTTCCAAATTGTGAAGGGGTGAAAGGAAAAAGCGAGAGACTGAAAAAGTTAGAACTGCCATTTTTTTTTTTTTTTTCGAAAATGCAACCCCCCAGTATTAAATTTTGAAATTAACTTTTTTTATTTTTTTTATTCTTAATCTCCATACAGTGTAACGACTTTTACGCATAAGAGGGTTTTGATTAATAGTAAAACTATTATTTTGAGTCAAAAATCATGTGACAAAAATTATATTTTTTCCAATTTTTTTTCCAAAATTCATGTCCCTTGCGGCAGTATTAAATTTAATATTATTTTTTTATTATTTTTTTTCTCATAATCTCCATACAATAGAACATCTTGGTAGGATTTTATGAATATTGTTTTTTTCTCACCATACAACAGCTTTCCACACTACTAATTATCCAAAATCACAAGTGTTTTGACGAAAAAATTATAAACATTACACTTTTACAAAGTTAGTGCTTTTCATATAATTTTTTTTTTAATGTATGAAGAAAAACGATTATATGTTAATCACAAATTAAGCAGTAAAATAATATAACACCAATGAACACATGGGAAACTTTTTACTCATATTTTTTCATTTTTTTTTTCATTCATTTTGAATGAACCGCAATTTTTAATCAAAAACTTGTTTTAAAGAAATACGATTGTACTTTGTCAAAAACATGTTTATAAATTTCTGGTATGATACCACTTTCATCATATTGCGTTTGTATCTGCATGCTAATAGCGATGTTCACATCATAAATAATATTATACGATCTTGCTACGAAATATCTTACAAATATGTCATTTATTTTCATTGTTTTAATAATAGTACAAAAAGTTTTCTTTTAGTTGAACATTTAAGTCGATATTATTTCATTCAACGTTAGAGTTTCTACCATGTTAAATTTCAAAGAAATATTTTGAAATCCCCCAAAAATAAATATTCTTCATTTAGCATTTAGAAAATCGAATAGAAATATCCAGTTCCCACTACATCTATTTCAAAGCAAATTTTTGATCTCAGAAAAATACAAAAGCACAAACTATTTTGCCCTGCTTTTAAGATCTCGTTTTCCAAAAAAATATCTCCAACTTTTTTAATATTTCAATTTCAGATTCAATTTCAAAACTCAGCAAGTATAAAATATTTATTGGCAGAGAGTGGGATTGCTTAAAAATATATAACTTTATTCTAATGTTATCGATCCAATTTTATTCTCTTTCTATGTCCCTATTCTTAACTTATGAATATTTTTCAAAGGAAAAACTAATAATTTCGAATTCAAAAAATAAAGCTCTGTTGTATAGTAACTTATCAAATAAAAATACTATTATACATTCGATGATTCTTGTCTACCGTATGTTTTCATATTTTCAAGAAATTTTCAATGATTTTTATCAGAAAGTTCAGATACGTTTTCATAATTCCGATACTGCAGATACATATTCAAGATTACATATTACATTTTTTAGAAACTTAAGAGGTATATTACAGTCACATTCATGTCAATTTTCATTTTTTTATGATAATTTCTGTAAAAGTGTATTTATAGATATGTTTAGTTTTATATATTTAATGCTTTGAAAAATGATTTTAAGAAAAGTTCAACAGACAGGGTATTTCCTTATTTGGGCTGTAAAAACGTGTATTGGAAGTAAAAAGTAAGAGCAACAAAAATAGCTAAAAATACAGGACGTAAACAACTTTTAAATTTAAAGATGCAACTTTTTCCAATCAAGAATAATCTGCATACCAAACATATGATTTAACTATAATGGGTTTTTTTTAAGATATTAATAGTCTTACTCAGCTTTGTATGAAATAAAATGACGTTACCAGCACAGGCGAAACCTTTCCTATATGTACACTGTTAAAAAATTATTCTCCATAAAATTGGTGGTAAAATGCTACCTCTAATTTTATGGAGTAATTTATCCTATATAATGATGTAATTTAAGCTGATATAACTGATGCAATATTACATATTAGTGTAACGTAACACTAGTTATATTGGTTATATTACTCAATCAGATGGAGGCAGCAAGGCTGCAACCAATTTTATGGAGTAACGTTACATAACTTTTTTACAGTGTGCCTCGCGTTGAGTAAAATAAATAGTCATCACGAAAGGGGCTGAGAATGACTATAAGTTTTCTTAAACAAAGGAAAGGTAAGTACTCAGATTGTAGTATAAAAGCTGACAGTATACAGGATGTTTCAGTCCAAGTTATTGTGCACTGGAAGTAATTCTCATGACATCATTATATAGTGAACAATATGTTATATATCAACTAAATAGTTCTTGTAAAATTTCAAAACTGGGTGAAAACATTCTGGGCAAGGATTCGAACCAGGGATGTCTTGGCTCAAGCCGCCAATGCTCTACCAACTAAGCCAACCCGGACGAATCTGGAGGACTAATTCACTGAACTATCTTTAATAATCACAGCATGTGCTCTGAATCAGCTCAACAGAATAAATCGAAAGTTAATCTGATAAATTATTCGCTGAGGGTGAATTAGCCCTCCAGATTTGTCCGGGTTGGCTTAGTTGCTCGACCATTGGCGGTTTCAGCCAAGACATCCTTTGTTTGAATCCTAGCCAGGACACTTTTCACCCACTTGGAAAATTTACAACTGTTATGATTTATTTACCAATTCAATAATTGTGTTCAAAATTAATCTAACTAAATAATTTACTGAAAATATCGTAACAATATCACCATTGATGTTAAATTTATGAACCATAATCAAAGTTCGACTTGGATTAAGACAACTGGTATTTTTCAATAAAGAAGTGAATTGTGTGTTAGTTCTTGGCAAATACAGCTGCTGTAGATGTGATCTAATCCCTTAATTTTTGTTGCATGTGCTAGGGCATAAGAATTACCAATACTGATTATTTTTTAAAAATTGAGCTAACATATGAAAATGATTCCATATTTATCCACTATGAATAACGAAGATAAATTTTAAACCATGCTGTAAGCAGCCCTCATAGCATGCATGGTCACAGTGACGTCTTTGTGACGTCATTGTAAGTCACTGTGGTCACGTCACACCTGTGACCAAAATGTCACCACTCAGTGATGTCACATTGTGACTGAGATGTGAACTTCTCAGAAAACTTTAAAGAATTACAAAAAATATTCAAAACATGCTATTTATATAAAATTATATTTTCTGGCAATTAAAAAAATCGTGACGTTACTGATATGTCACTGCATGTAACGTACGTCACTTCACATATGTCACGAAAAAAACCACCATATTGTAAATCGCAGTGTGACAAAAATATAAACTACAAAAATCTTTGAAATGAACAGAAATATTTTAAACAGACCCGTGTTACAGCGGCATAAGGAATAAAAATATATTAGTGGATAGCAAATAGTCAATTCGAACACGAAAGGAGGCGGGGGGGGGGGGGGGGCATAAAAAGGAAAATGCACGGTACAAGTATCCACAAACTGGATTTTCATGCTATATTTTATCAATTTGTTATCTACGACAGTGAAAGTATACTTTTTTCATGATTTCAATTTTATCTACCATTGCAATTTAATATGATAATCCTTCACTGATTGTCATTATTATAAAAGTGTTTCTCGGAAAAATGGTACGTGCTGGAGCAATTTGGATAACATATTTAGAATTAGGAATATTAAATCTGTACACTTTAAATATTGAGTTTGCAGGGAGGAAGTTGTTTTATTTATTTATTTTTGTTGTTGTTGTTGTTGTTGACCAGTGGTATTCGAAACACTTTTGTGATTTCAAACTAAAAATTTTCTATTAGAGTTAATTCTGCAGCTTTTAATGAGTACGTAGAAAGAGTCTTCAGAGTTTAGTCATGTATGCATTTCTTGCTTTAGAATTTGCATTCAAATCATATTTTTTCCTGTTAGTATTTAACTATTTTAAGTAACTATTTTTTTAAAAATTCTATTTCTTTCAAACTTTTTAAATAAAATTAGCTTTTTCGGAAAATATATATATACAAAATTTATAAAAAACTCATGATATAATTATTCGTATTTCAAATTTGTGTTTTACAGATATAACTTTAAAAAAAGTTATTTTACAAATTGTTTTATTCTACATGAAATGAATATGAAAAGAATGACAGATTGACAAAGAAAATGTTTTTATCCTCTATACTCCGTTTTTATTTATTAAGAAGATGCATATTTTGTATTTATTACGTGTAAAACAAACTTTACTTAAAAAAAAAAGTGAGGGATTTCACTAAAATAGAAAATTTTAATTATAGACACTCTCAAAAAGATAAAATTATTGCGCATTTAAACTCCAAATCTGTTGTATACGAAAAAAAAATAATTTTAATAATACATTAGAAACACCTGCTTTAACAAAATCGTCTGCCCTGAATTTGACCGCAGATAAGGATCATAGAACTTTTGACGCGGAAGTTAGCTCAACTCTTTTTTTTAAATAACAAAAAGCTGTCTGACAGTTTAGGATAAAACACGGATATTATTTATGAGCATAAAAGGTATGTCATATTTAATTTAAATCTTTTATTCCTGTTTTATAAAGATTATTATCATGAGTTAAATAGTTTTACGTTATATACAATGAGACTGATCTGGATTTCTTTTCAAAAGCAATATTTTCCGATTCGATACAGTAAAATATCTTAATCTGCCATCTCTAGAAGAAAAAAAAGGCTGACGCAGAGACAGATTCTAACATAGTATTTATCGTCATTATTATTTTGGAGTTAAATGTGATATTCGATTATAATGATATTACGAAACTGTTTCAATTTAGAAATTAACATTATACTGGGAAAATGTCTTTTTACATATTATAGTAGTGAAACTTTTGAAAGATTTTTTTCATTGCTAATAATATTTTAAATTAGTATTTAAAATCCTAAATCTTCATACCAACGTTTTCAGATTTAACATTTGCCAAAATTATAAAATAACAGGAATTTCTTATAACATATGGAAAGATTTTTGAGAAATTGTTAAATATAATAATACATTTAATTCATCTATTGTAGTTTGTTGTTGTTTAATAGTACAATTATAAATACTAATTATTTAGTATTTTTCAAATTTATATATATTTTTTAATTGTATGTAAGCTTTTTTTTTCTTAATCAAACATTTAATTGTAGACATTCAAAATCAGTTATTAAATTTTCTTCGATTGGAAAATCATTTTCTTCGTTTTCGATACACGTAATTATTGCCATTAAAAAATAAAAAATAATATTTAAGCATTGAAATAAAGTATTTTTCATGCCTGAAAAAGTTTAAAAGTGTTTATGACTTCGGTTTTTCTGGCCGTCTGTCCGCGCTCTAACTCGCCTAAATGCACTCAGATTGCCCTGAAATTTTTGGATGTTACTGACGCTTACCATAGCACGTCCCTATTTGTAATGAAGTTTGTAGCATGTATAGTTCATTTACAGGGACAGTCAAAAATATTCCGTTACATTACGGCCTGTGGGTGGAAAAATCGTTTCAAACGATTTTTAATGATTTTACACGCTTTCAAACAGAATAAAATTGATATGTATTTATGAAGCGCACTAAAATGTGCATTCTGTAGAATATGCGGTGCAAAGAATAGTTATTGTTCATTTACAGGGCTAAAAAAGGAATTCCAATACATAATGATATACGGGTGGAGGGAATTGTTTGTGGCGTACTTTAATAATGTTAATCTATTTGATATATAAAGAAATTCATATACGTCGTTGAGGTTTACATACTATGAATTATTTCATGTATAATACAAAGTGTATATAGCATTTACAGGGACACACAAAATATTTCAGATACTATATTGTATCCGAAGTACTGTTGTTAGCGATGATTGCTGGAAATGCATTTTTAATTATGATATGCGCTTTTATGATTCACTATATTTATATATAGTATATGGCATATATATATGCTATAATTCATATACAGGACTACACAAAAGTATTCGTAAAGTTTACTGGGTATCGGCGCAAATTGCTTATAGGTGGTTTTTAAATGAGTTATGCATTTTTATGCTGAACTGCATTTAATTTACTAAGAACCGTTTATAGAATATAGATAAAATGATATACAGGGCCATGCAAAGAATTGGATACGTTGCCGTCTATAAATTATAATTCTGGAAATGTGATTTCAGCAGTTTTAAGAGTGTTTTAATTTGAATTAAATTTTAACTAAATAGTGGCGTGTAATAAAGGTTCTAGGTAAACTACAGGGTAGTACAAAGGTATTTAAGCATGTTTCTATATATTAGTATAAATTGCATAAAGAGAATTTCAACCTGTTATGCGTTGTCTTGTTAAACAAAATTTTCCATTATATACTATAGATATCGATCTACAGATTAAATACAGGACTGTTCAAAATAATTGGAAAACATATTTGGCTATGGATGGTAACTGCTGAAATCAGTTTTTCAAATGTTTTATGCGTTTTCATGTTTACTTAGTTATCTTATTTACCTATATTACGATGTCTTGTTAAAGCATTCATGAAGTGTTGGAAAGTGTTTTACAATCTATTCTTAACGCATGATTTTTCTTACTTGTTTTTTCTATTTCCCGGATCAGTCTTTTCCTATAAATCATACCAAATCTATTTAGCTCATATTCACAAAATACAATATACACGGGAATAAAAAATTTAAATAAATATGGCTTATCATGCCGTTCTATAAATGAGAGTTGTATTGATATCCGTTAGACTCCATGTTCGTATTTAATAAAGAAATGACAAATCACAATACACTAAAAAACTTACACATTCTTAATATCAAGCTTGAATTCAAGACCAATCTTAGAACTTAATAAAAAAAAAGATGTCAGTTGATAAGCATTGTTTTTTAAATGGAAAAATTAAAAATATTTTAGCTGAATAGGACTCCAAAATAGCAAAATTTCAAATTAAAATTGCCTTTTAAGCAATTAATTTGAAATTTGATTTTCATTTGAAATATTGTATGCAAGGCAAATGGTTCTCTCTGGAAAAATTTCCAAGTATTAATATAGTTTCAATCGTTGCTGGATTTTAATTAAGTTTCGTATTTGCCCCATGTCGGTGGCTCACGATAAATATTCATCTTGTGCTGAGTTTGTGAGTGAGTGTGATAGTGAGAAATTTTCCAGACTGGGTATCGTTCCATGTGGTTTAGTCGGTAGAATGTCAGTGCGCTATACTGATGGCCCGGGATCGAGTCCTGACATGGAATCTTTTTCACTATGTTGTCCTTTGCGCTTTTTAAGCAATTAATTTGAAATTTGAATTTCATTTGAAATCATCACAGTGTTTATGACAAGTTCGCCACAAATGACACATATTTCACAAATTGGTCACAATGTGACTTCGAAGCATTGTCGCTTTCGTCACATGTTCGTCACAAAATTAATGCCAAAGTAGTCACAAAGGACACACTTTTCACAAATTTGTCACACCGTGACTTCACAGAGTGGTCACAATGTAACGTCACAAACGACCTCTAAAACGGCCATAACGACTTCGCATTCTAGTTACTATGACGTCAGAATGTCACAGTTTGAGTTCACAACGACGTCGCCGTGACTTCACCATGCCTTACGGGAATGGTTCTTATCAGAATACTGACACTGTACAGTGTGATCAGCAATTAGAAAAGTCATCAACTGGGAAAACTGAGACACTGTTTGCTCCATGTAAATGCCACCTACTTGTATTTAAAATCATTGGTGTGGAAAAGCTTTTTACTTGGAGACTAGTCGATTGCAAAATATGCATAGCGCCCTCTTACGGTATGGATAAAAATTGTGGGGGAGACACACCCATGGAAGATACACCCATTTGTCTAGCATTTACCTTCTCTAATTTCTGGTCGGAAAAACCTTCTAAACAATACGAAGAGATAGGAATTTTAATGAATAACGAAATGCATAAAATAATTTCTTTCTGATATTTAATAAAACAATAAATTTGAAGTCCAAATCGAAACTATCAATGTAAGTTATTAAACTACATATATAATCAAATTAAAAAATATATATATATTTATAAACATCCTCGATATAACAGGAAAACTACTCAGGAAAAATTTAAAAATGGATTTCTAAATATGTTAGCATATTTATAAGCAGTAAAAATAATAAAAGAAAACAATAAAGCTTACTATAAACAATACAATTAAAGTTTTTTTTTCATCTACTAGGGGGCTCGGCCCCCTACGAGCTACGCTCGCCAACCCCCGCCCAGACACCGCAGACTCTAAATGCACGCTAATTTGATCGGCTTTAAAAAGATTTCGAAAGATTGAATTATAATGTAAAAAGCAGTGGCGATCTCCCTATAAACGAATTTCTATTCATTTGTCTTTGATTGGGGAATTTTAACTCCAAATCCGCTGCGGTACTGCTTGATTATCTCGTAGACCAATTTCGCCAAATTATATAAATCGCCAAACCACTCGCCAAATTATACAAATTGACATAATTTTTTATTTTAAATAACAATAGAACAAATAAATTCGTACAACATTAATAAAAATACAAATAAAACGTCGAATAAAAATAACTTGATGACGTAGATACGTGTAACAACATTTCAAAATAAGCTAATATAAAAGGAATTAAGTAAACAGAGTCTTTGTCTCCTGGTATTTTTTAACAAAGCGAAAAGAAAGTTCTTTTAAATGAGACATTTTAAATTAATCGTTTTTAATCTAACGTAATTTTTACCAAGCTATTTTTTTCTCTTTTAAATATTCACGTGAAGATACTTTTGTTAGAAATGAAATATTATTTGCTCTTTCCTAACAAAAATAGTTAAAAAGATCCTCTCAAAATATTAAATAAACGTCTAGCGCAATTTCTAAATTTAAACTTTTTTGCAATATCATTTTGTGTTCATTTTATGTAATAACTATAATGTGACGTAAATATGACGTAATTTCTCCTACGACTTCTAACGCATGTTAATGAACTTATTATTTTACAATATCCTTTCTCTTTTAAAATTCACGTGTGTACTTTTTATGACATAATTTTTAATAAATTCCTGCTTTTTATACGTAATTATTTAATTTTAATTTGAAAGTTTATTTCCTGTTTATATTAGCCACGTGTAAATAAATTTTTAATTTGAAGCAAATATTATTGCTGGCTCTTTTTATACAGTTGGCAACAGTTTAAATTAGTACAATTTTCTGAAATCTGTAAAAAATATCTCTCGAAATGCTGAAAATTTGAATTTAAAATAGAAATAAAACCTGAAAAAATGAGTCAAAATAAAAAAAAAATGCAATCTGCACTCCGGCAAATTCCAACGCATAAAATGATCTAAAAATGATTACACTGCCATGTATAGTTTTTGCTGCTATAAAACTTTTTTAGTGGAACGATTTTGTCCAACTTTAGCATTAAATATCTCTTAAAATAATTCTTCGATTTGAAAACTGTCTGCATCAGCATGTTTGTCAAACATTTCTGTATAAAACCACAGATTTTCATATTTTTGTATGCATTATTTTTCTTAATATTAACGAAGAAAGACCTCCGGTCACAAAAAATTCAAAACCGGCGGCGGCGGCGGCGGCGGCGGTGACAGCGGTAGTTACTTTTTTTTAGAATAGAGAGATGTTTAAATAGTTTTTACTTCTTACCGTGTGTATTTAAGGATTGGAAACTTACCAGAGTAATTTCAAATGAAACGAAATGTATATATGAATAATAATTAATTATGCATTAAAATAAGTGAAAAGAATTTGTTATTTAAATTTTTCACTTGCTTAAACAGGTCTGTAACTGAAATATATATGTTTTCACAAATAATATGTTATTTGGAACTATCTGAATTAAAATCCTATTCAATTTAGAAAAAATGAGAATAAAATATTTTAAAAAGTTCTTCATTTCATTAAATGTGACATATGCACTAAGATATAATTTAGGATGAAATAGGTCATTATAGTTTGAAAATGTCGGATAAAGGAATTCTTTTTTTTTTTTTTTTTTTTCTTGAAATATTTCGTACAAAATTGAACGAAAGCTAATGTATATTTATACATAAAAATATTGTTAAGTTTAGAGAATCAAAAATAAAATCGCGGATAATTATATTTCGAGATTTTCATTTCAATTAATGGAATACTTTGCTGTTGATAACACTGAATTTAATAACTAATATGCGAAATTTTATTATTAAAATTACTTTGGTTACAGAAATTGTTTATAATATAGCTGACCTATTTTAAAATGTATACAAATTACTGACTTTTTGATAGTTAGATTGTTAACTTTTGTTTTAGAAATATATATATATTTCTAACTATATATATATATATAATATATATATATATATAATATATATATATATAATATATATATATAATATATATATATATATATATATATATATCGATTGCCATATTTTAATGTTGCGCTGCTGTAATGGAGAACTGAGCAAAAATAAGGGTAAAATTGAACGTTTAAATTAACATTTCAGTTTTTAAAAATATTTCAAGTTAGTAATTTCGAAAAAAAACTTTTCATTGACAATAAAAACAAATGAATATCGTAACCCTAAAAGTTAAAGTAAAAATTTAACGTCAAATAATAATTTGTCGTTTTAAACCCATCCAAATGTTAAATTAAATACAACCTGAAATATCACGATTTTTTCAAGTACGATGCATTATAGTTCAGGCAATAGAGACCGTATAGGGCTTCTACCTAGCAATATTCGTGGTAGTTCTGGAAAAAGGCTTACTATATGTTTTTTGGATCGCTGAATCCGAATTTTTAACTTCCCCCCATAATGTTCCCCTCCGAACCCCCCCCCCCCCCAAAATAGTTGTTTTTAACTTAAATTTCTTATTGTTTTAGGGGAAAAGCATTACGAAATTCAGAAACTAGACAAAATTTGCAACGAATAAGATATATGACATTATGACGTAGGATGAACGGGGAGGGGGAGGGCTGCCTCTGAACATGCACTGCGGCGCTACGTGCACTAAGTTATGAAGTCCAGGCAATAGGGGATTTGACCTGGAAAATTTAATACTAGTTCTGGATTTCGGCTCACTTTATGTTTTTTGTGTCGCTGAATCTGAATTTGTAACTTCCCACCAAAATTTCACCCGGCAACCCCCCAAAAAATTGATTTTTTGATAAATTTGGTTTTTGAGAAAAGCGCGCGGGGAATGTTCCGAGGCAGCCTCCTCTCTCCCCGTTTATCCTACGTCATAATGTCATATAACATATTTGTTGCAAATTTTGTCTAGTTTCTGAATTTCGTAATGCTTTTCCCCTAAAAAAATAAGAAATTTATGTTAATAACAACTATTTTGGGGGGTTTCGGGGGGGAGGGGGGGAATTTCGGAGGAAAGTTAAAAATTCGGATTCAGTAACCAAAAAAAACTTAAAGTAAACCTTATAAGGAAAGTTCGTACGGGAGATGGGAGGGCGAATGTAAACGTGTGAGTGGTTAAGTGGAATTGCGCAACTTAGTTCACGCAGCACCGCGCGCCTGTTCCGAGGCAGATCCTCCCCTTCCCCTTCATCCTAAGTCATAATGTCATACATCTAATTTGTTGCAAATTTTGTCTACTTTCTGAATTTCTAGATACGTTTTCCCTAAAACAATAAAAAAATTGATTTTTTTAATAAAAACCTTTTTTGGGGGTCTTTTTACCAAAATTTGGGGGTGTTGCCGGGGGAAATTTTGGTGGGAAGTTACAAATTCATATTCAGCGGCCCAAAAAGCATAAAGTAAGCCGATTTCCAGAACTATCATTAATTTTGCTAGGTAAAATTCCCTATTGCCTGGACTATTAAGAATTAGTAACAAATCTATCCGTTGTCAAGTGAAACGCACTAGGGTATGCAAGCAGGGCTTCCCTAGTTATGCGACTTCGGTTATAACTATTTTTTTTTCTTAAAAACTATAATAAATACATTATATATAATATATATTTTTTTAGATTGCCCACTGCCACAACAAAAAGCCTTTTCATGCAAAAAAATATCATTAATATATTCAAAAACATTTTGGAATTTGTTAAAAGCGATACCGTCGTGTTAAGAATTTCGTGCCAGGATTTAAAACAATAAAAAAATTTTGCTAAAAACTTTAGAAAAAATACTAAATGTAAAACATTATTACTTAAAGCAGCCTTTTTAATTCCGATGATATGAATGTTTTACGCACGTAGTTTAATTACGCGTCTTTTAAATCTGTGTTATATTATTTTATGTACCGATTTATGAAACTTTCATTTAATTATGTAATATTAGCCGAGAACAAACGCTAAATTATTTATATTTTTTTAAGTGTAAACTTTTTAATTTTTCGTAATAGCGATGTTTACGGGAGAGATAGATTTAAAAAAAAAAAACTCATACTAAAAGATTATTTTAAAAACGATAGCAAAACTGTAAATTAAGCCACAGTTTTCAAACAAATTGCATTTGAAATGATATTATTTCTCTTGTTTAACGATGTTTAAATATAAATTGTGCTACATTTAGATGTTAAAAGATTTGCATTGTAGCAAAATTTATTACTCAATTCGTTGCCATCCTGAATGAGATGTGAGCGTTAATCACAAAGAAGTTTTTGCTTTATACGTCGGTCATTCGATGCCAAAATAAACAAATCAACTTTGGCTGATATGACACAGATATGAATTAAAATCAACTTTTAAAAAGATCATATTTATTTATGATTAAATTCAACATAATAGATTTCAGAATTGTTTATTTAGCATTAAAACTTATGCATTTAACTTTAAACATTAAATGTTGATATAAAATACTGGTTTTGTTTACATGCTTGTTATTTCAATGTGACATTATAGATAAAAGTACTTATTTTAAATATAGAAACTTTCGTTCTTGCCTTTTTATTCCTTAATGAGAAAAGAAAAGAAACTAAACTAAACTAAAACTAAACTCTGTGGCTGTACAATGCATGAAAGATCTGGGCCGACAGTGCCCATCTCTGTTTTCTTGGCTCTGGGCCCGAAGTGCTATGCAGCATGCGTCCCGGCCGGGTTGTCAACCTAACGCGAGACACTCTTTTTTTAGTTCCCAAGCAAGCTTGGTACTCATTTTATCGACACCAAAGGGATGAAAGGCTGAGTGAACTCTCGAGCTGCGGTGCGGCAGTCAGATACTCTGACCACTACACCACTGGGCTTCGAAAAAGAAAATAAATAATGGAAATTATGAAGGAAAAATGAAATATTTCTGTTACTTGCTTGAACTTGAAGGAAAGCTGTTAAAATTTAAAAATAATTTGACATTATAAATAAAAATATACATTTTATATATCGAAACTTTCATTCTTGCCCTCAGTTTATTTTCGTCTAAGAATATTTTAAAGTAGAGTATAATTGAACAAATATTTTTAGAATAATCCCAAATCACTATAGATTAAAACCATAATGTTATGAGATGAAAAAATATGCTGTCAATGGTCTGTCTATGTCGTCATAGAATGTAACAAGTACTATCTTTTGAACCCAAATAAGTTTCTAAGTTATTTTGGAGATGAAGGAAATAAAGGGCAACTTCTAAACTCTGGTCTTCTTATGCAACACTATATCGCGTTTCAATTTAACATAACTTTTAAAATTCCTTTGATTTTTATAACGTTTTTAATTTTCTCAAAATTGACAAATTTTCAAATTTAACAAACAATTTAAGATTAACCCTGGAGTTACCGAATTATTATTACTAAATGAATATATACATAGCGTAGTCGTCAGCACGCCTGTCTGCCACGCTACAAGTCCACGAGTTCGGCTCCCCGGTTGGGCAAGGTTCACTCAATCTTTCATTTCTTCCGGGTCGTAAAGATGTGTACCAAGCTTGTTTGAGAACTAAACACCGAGGGTCTCGAGTTGGGCTTACCACCCGGCCAGAGCACACTCTGCATAGCGCCTCGAGGTCAGGGTCAAGTAAATAGAGTTGGGCACTGTAGGCCCTGATCCTTCATGCATCGTATAGCCACAGGTTAATTTTTTTTTTAAATATGTAGATAATTTTTCGGAGATTACAATGTTATAAATAATTTTAATTTATGTTAAATTGTTTTCAAGATATGAAACATCAAACTTGCATTTCTGAGCGCTTGCATGCATGGCATTCTGTGTTACATGTTTTTTAAATGTCCAGAACTGCCAAAATATTTTATTTTTTGCCAAGATCTTTTCCATAACTCTATTTAAATATGAATCGTATTTGTGTACTAAATTTTATTGTGTTGTTCGAAAAGTGACGGAAAATTGAAACGCAGAGGATTTGAATTTTAGTATACATATATTAAATTATATAGGTGTAATTATGTTCTAAAACCTTCTTTCATCTTTCCAGAAGTCTCATAAAGTCTTCTTTCCAAAATATTTGTGATTTCATGGCAAAATACTTATTGATATGCATTTTTATGTTATTCAAAGATTCAATTTGTTTTGGCTAAGAGAATTTTTTAGGAATAGAAACGAAGTGTGGTTGGGCGATGACCGCCTCAGTAACTCAGTTTTCGATTTAGAGTGCTAGTGCAATCCCGATGGGTAGACGGGCGGAGAAATGTCCGTAGAGTAGAGAGGGAGTGTCAGAATGTCTCAAACAAATGCAAGGGGTTTGTTTCTTACAGTTAAAATTTGCCAAAAAATTTGTTTCTCAAATCACGTGATATTTTTAATTTTCTCTCGCGCCACTTTTTGAAAATAAAACCTTTCACACACGAATGGGGCATAAAAATAATTACGTGCAGTCAAGAATAAGCACGAACTCTCCACACAACCCAATATAAAAATAGTTACTATGTGGCCACGGCTTATTACCCGGCTGCCAAGAAGGATTATGTGTTTTACGCGTATCTGGGTTATAAGGATTTATTTATACCCTCGAAACATCCCAGCGGCTAGACGGGATTTTAATGGATGAGGTCTCTATCGAATCGTCTTAACCGTCCGATGGTTATAGGCTATGTTTTGTTTTTATAAATTCAAAATTACGGCCGTAAAATACAAAATGGTGGTAGAGACGGAAAAAAATTTCTACGCACCATACTGAGTGGCTCAAAATGAACACAGTGTATCATTGACTATTTTACAGTCAGAATCTCCGTTTAAATATTATAGAGCCTGGAAGATGCGTATGAGGTATCTCTATCTTTACTGCAACTCTAGCCTTTATAGACATCTATAGGCCTCATCAAAACTGTGTGTATAGATAGGAACTAACAAGTAAACACAACTTAAAAGTCATCAATACAAGTAAAAAAAAAAAAAAAAAAAATAGGTAAGTAATATAAAATAGTTTCACATTGATGAGAAAAAAATTAATTAGTTCGCTTTTTACACTGTCGGGTTTTTGATTTTTTTAATTTAATTTTTACTTGTTAAATATTTTTGTTCATTTTGTACGGAATGTTCTACGTCCATTATTATGTTATGTGTCTATTAAAGAAATATATATATATTTTTAAACACAGTAAATATAAAATAATAGACGTAAAAAACAAATTCATTATAAAAAAGTTACTAAGAAATAAAGATTTACAATGCCTTTTGTATTTATTCTAAAATTTACATTTAATCGGTTTTGATCCATCAATATGGGATTGTTTTTGTTTCAAAATTCTAAGAGTAAATGCAATAGTGGATTAGGAATGTTCTAATTAAATTAGACTATTACATTTTTTTATTTAAAATTATTTATGCTGCTTAATATATATATATATATATATATTTATTTATTTATTAAATTGCCAAAAACGATAATATATATATATATATATATATATATATATATTGTACGAGAAAATACATCCCGTAAAACTGATTTTGCCACGATTTTTTAATCCTGATTTCATATTTTTGCCCTTACAATGCCTTTAGTATTTTTTTCTAAAGTTTTCATTTAATCACTTTTGATGCAGCAGTAATAGATTAACATTTTGTTTCAAAATGCTAAGAGTAAATACATTATCTATATCTGATAATGTTTTTAGAAGATTTTGCAGAAATTCTTTTTCTTCCGCGTATCATCGAAGATATTCAATCTGTTTTTCATAATACAGTGATGTAAATTCTTAAGCAACTAAAAAGTTTGAAATGATGAAAATTGATGGAAGTTTTGTGGTGGACTAGGAATGTTCTAATTAAATTAGACTATTACATTTTTTTTTAATTTAAATTATTTTTACTGCTTAAAAATAAAAATAAAATGATTTATAAAATTGCCAAGAAACGATAAAAAAATTTTTATTGTATGATCAAATAAATCTCGTAAAAGTGATTTTGTCATGATTTTTAAATCCTGATTTCACATTTTTGCGTCGTCATTTATTCTTTACACAGTTCATTACGTTGTATGTCAATTATACCTGAAAAATAAGCAAATTAAAATTTGTACAAAATGTAAAAAAAAAAAATATTCAAATTGAAAATGTATAAAAATTAATAATGTTGCTGTTATAACTTTAAAATATGCTTGATTAATTTTTCACATATAATCGTAAAACCGCGTAATGAGTTGTGTAAAGGAGAAATGACGACTTAAAAATATGGAACCTCAATTTCATAATTATGATAAAGTTAGTTCTGGATGTTTTAATGTTATCGTACAATAATTAAAGCTTGAACAACTTTTGACATTTAACTAATATTGTTATTTTTCTGAAAAACAAAAATAAATAAAATCTGAACGAAATAATCTTGTAAACAAGTTATACTATTACAACTTTTTTCATTTAAAGTATTTATATTTTATAAAAATAAAAAATATATATATTTATTAAGTTGTCAAAAACTGAAAAAAAATTACTATCGCACGGCAAAATAAATCTTGTACAACTGATTTTCGAATCCTGATTTCATATTTCTGCGTCGTTATTTCTATTTTACTCTGTTTATTACGATGAGGACGTCATAGTCCAAGAGCTGTTAAACATTTTTCGGAAGGTATTTGAGGCACCCTGAAAATTTGTGCAACACTTCTTTTGTAATGGCTGAATACAAAATCGAATGTCTGGCTGAAGGATCGTGGCCCAAAAACTGTGCCAGACACGTGTCAAGTGCCATTTTTTGACTACAAAAAAAAAAAAAAAAAAAAAAAGGTATTTGAGGCACGCTGAGATTGAGACAGAACAATATTAATACTTAGAAAAAAATATTTTGAAAACGACAGACACTTTAGTCGGCCCAAAAACTGCGCCAGACACGTGTCAAGTGCCATTTTTTGACTACCCAAAAAAGGTATTTGATGCACGCTGAGATTGAGGCAGAATAATATTTATGCTTAGAAAAAAATATTTTGAAAATGACAGACACTTTAGTCGGCACAAAAACTGTGCCAGACATTCGATTTTGTATTCAGGCATTACAAAAGTTGCACAAATTTTCAGGGTGCCTCAAATACCTACTCAAAAATGTTCAACAGCTCTCCTGCTATCACTATCGCAGAATGATACACAAATCAATCCAAAAGCGATGACGTCATTCAAAAAACGCGGCAAAATAAATCGACTATCTAATTATTCATATGCCTTCATTTGTTTGTAATATTAATGTAGATACTTAAAATTAAATATAGTTTATAATAGCTCCATGTTTATTCCGAAATAAATCATTTGTATTTTTCCAAAATAGCACTTTTTTAAGTACACTTGTTTTTCAGTTGTTAGGGAAAATATCACAGAAATATATATAATAGTGTACTATTTTCCAACTATTTTTCCTTAATTTCTACAGAAATGGCCTTCTTCAGTTGCCAAAAATAAACAATTGGCGTTAAAAACGACAAAAAAAATTAATGTCTCAAACTGCATTTAAAAGTATTTTTCCCCCAATACGACGATATAAAAATGCTTAGATGTTTTAAAAATTGCTGTAGAGATTATCCCGTTCAATGATACATCTGCTTCGTTTAACGGGTGGCTTATATAACGTAACGTTATTCTTTAGAGACGACACTTTAATTGCTGTCCGAAAGAAATAGCATATCGGGGCTAAAAACTTATAAAAATGCAAAAACAAATATACTTTTCAAAATTTATAAAAATTAATGATATTTTTGTTATGACTTAAGCTATCTGTCTACGTTCGAAGCACATTTTTTAAAAAGTTTTGCAAAGAAACATTGTTTTCACATTTCTTTATTTAGTTTTAATAATAATATATATATATATATATATATATATATATATACAAAAATATTATATATGTATGTTAAATTTAAAGAAATTTTACAAAAATTTGGAAAATGCTTTAGGAAAAATAAATAAACTTAGAAAAAAATTACTACTAAGGTAAACTATAAGTTTTATCTAGTGCAACTACTACAAATTAAATGATATATTAGTAAAGAAAAATTTTAGTGATGATCGGAGAGACAATAATAAGATTTTCAACAGTTTTAACTTGTTTTTGTTTAAATATCTGGACATATTTAGAAAATATTCTCGTATTTAAAATTCTTTTAGTAGATGCACTAGACAACAACATATATAGATAGAAAGCTCTCATTTTATGAAAGAATGATTGTAATTTCTCTTAGTTATCATTTTTTAATTGAGTTTCTTGTGTAAAATTAAATTTTGAGAAAAATGCATTTATACGTTAAATTAGTATATCTTTACTATAAATAATGGTGTTCCAAACATGGTAGGAAAAAAAAACAAAGCAGTTTAAAAGTCGTAAAAGGCTGTTCTTCCAAATGAAATAATAAAAACAAATAAACAAATTCGATAAATCCATAATTTTTGCGAAAGCTTAAAATACTAAAAAGTTTAGTGAAAATAAGAAGTTTAAAACCTTTAGAATTTGTTTAAGTTTTATTTTTAAGACTAGGGGGTTTGCCCCCTGCAAGCTACACTCGCCAACCCCCGTTCAGACACCGCAGAATCTAAAAATACGCTAATCTGATGGGTTTTTAAAATGTTAGAGAAGAATGAATTATACTTAAAAAAGCTGTGCAGATCTCCCTGTAAACGGGTTTCCATTCAATTCCCTCTAATTGGAAAAATTTAAGGGCGAATCAGTTGCTGTTAAGACATCCAATGGTTGTTTCGTTTTTTATTAAAGAGGATCAATTAAACATTTGAAAAGAATCTAAAATAAAATAAATTAAGTATACAGAGTCTTTGTCTCACGGTATTTTAAAACAATCTCTATAACAATAGCCTAAGCCATGTGACTATCATCAACAGTTCCAGGTGGACCACTTCGCTTTTTATACTCTAGGTGCCATTTTGGTACTTTAATGTTAGGCAGGCACAGGTGATAAGTCACCAAATATTATTCTATCGCCATCATTTCATCTGCATTATAATAATTCAGTTATTAACTTCCATAAACAAATACGGCCTGATCCCTTCGCCGTTCATATGAAAGTTTGGCACAGATGTCATATATTGGCGCGATTTTTTAATGACGCCAATTTGGGGAACGCATCAACAGCATAAACAATAACATCCGGTTTACCATATCAAGCAAAATAACGATTCTTTGGCGCCAGTTAAGTGCCCGTTCCGTATATGACATTGCCGTCAGAAAAAAAATCGCACCAATATGGGACCGTAAGTTTTCCATTTTGATTAAAAAATCATTTTTTTTTTAAAAATAAAACTACATAAAATTTGCCATGGTTGCAAATAATTCTTGGTACTGTTACGCTAGCCGGATGCAAATCTCGCCTATAGCTTTTTTTCAACTCGCCAGTTAGCATTTTTTTTTTTTTTTTTTTTTTTTTTTTTTTTTTTTTTTTTGAGTAGTAATATTTGGCCAGATGTCATATACGCCTTGCAGGTTTGGCGAGATTTTTTTTTAATGAAAATTTGGTGAAAACCTCTTTTTCAAATACCAGTTACATATGCATTTTTGGTATGCATTACAAGGAAGGTCTCCTTACTGGACATATTCAAAACATTTTGAAAAAAAAAATACCAATTAAATTACTTATGTGTTTAATAAAGGATCAGTCAAATTTAGCGGCAGAATTACAGTAGAAAGTCTGTAAAAAAATAAAATACTTTCGAGGATTTGGCGCGAAAAGAGAGAAAGCGTCACGCGATTTGGCGAGCAGTTCTTTTACTCCAAAAGCAAACGATTTTAATGCACCTAAAAATTGTTTGTTAATTGATTTTTAGAATGCGTGTAAAAAGTATTTAATGTACTTAAACATAAACAATGAGAGTTTCATAAATACATTTTTTTTGTATTACATATTTATGTTGCTTGTTATTTAATTTTATTACTTTAAAAACAATTTCATATATAAAAAATACTTTCATATATTTAAGCGTATTCCAAAATAAAGGCAAGATTCATTTACCAGTTATTCATTTCAGTATCAAAGAATTCGTCGTTTCCATAGCAACAAAATTGAATCGGCAGTGCTCAATTGGACTTAATTTTGAGATATTGAAACAATTTTAATTTATTTTAATTTTGTTTTAACTCCTAAAGTTTGATATTTAACTTTCATTATAAATATACATATGACAAAACTATAGTTAAATCACACTAAAGCTGAAAAACCTAAAGTTATTTACATTAAATTTATTTAAACAAGTTCAATATGAAACATTTTTATCTTAAAGAGTATTCAGCACAAAAAAGTATTTTTCGAAATTTCATTTCATCGCCAACCGATGATAAATCTCGAAATAAACGAAATTTTCATTATATTGTTTACGACCGTTCTATCGAGGTTCCGCCAAAAAAAAAAAAAAAAATTATAAACATATATATCCACATGAGAAGAACACTCTGTACTTTTTTCAGATTTTTCTGAATATGCCCGTATGACCTTCCTTGTTAGTTATCTCGACGACCAAGAATCTATCGCCAAACTATAAGATTAAATGCCAATAATGGTTGATCGTAAATGTCACATTCACTTGACTTTAAGCAAGTTGCACGTGTTTACGTCATCAAGTGATTTTTATTTCGACTTTTTATTTGTATATTTATTAATGTTATACTAATTTATTTGTTCTTTGGGTATTTAAAATAAAAATTATGTCAATTTGTATAATTTGGCGAGTGTTTTGGCGATTTATATAATTTGGCAAAATTGGTCGACGGAATAACTAAGTAGTACCGTATTTTTTAATTATTTTCTATTATTTTCTAAAGGAAATATAAAAAAAATAATAATTATATAACAAAATAATTTATATAATTTATAAAAAGAAATAAAAGTAAATAAACATTTATTATCAAATAAACAACCAATAGCCGGGTTATCATGTCAACCTTTTCGGAAATATTAAAATATATATATCTGTTTTATTTGAGTTGCCATCATTAAAAAAATGTATATAAAATTTAAAAAAATAATAATATTTCGAAAACTAATTCTAATTAAAAGTTTCTAATACCAGTTTTGAGATCTGCGGATCAATACTGATTTTTGGTGTTAATTTCATCGCAAATTATTCCATATTTTAGGAGAAATCGCTTGAAACGTAATCAGTTGTTTAATCAGTCGATTCATATATCCTTTTCATAAATTCGTTTCATTTGAGCCGTTTCATATATCTGTTTCATAAATTCGTTTCATTAGGATTTTATATACATAGGGTAGATATAATCGAAGACGACGTAAGAAGCAGTGTAAAGAATAAATGACGATTTACAAATATGTAACCTTAATTTCAAAATTGTGGAAAAATTTGTTCCGAAAGATTAATTTTATAGTACAATAATAAAAGTTTGAATAATTTTTGAAATTTAACAAATATAGTTTTATTTCTAGGAAACATAAATAAATAAAAGGAAACGGAAGTAATAGCCTAAACAATTACAAAACTTCTGATGCACAATGAAATTTCAGTCAATTTTCGACACTTCAAACCTTTATCGTCCTTTAAAAGATCTCGTACTTTTAACTCATTAACGCTCAAATTGTTTAAAAATTTAATTTAAAGGACAATTTTTTATGTCTTTACAACATTAAAAATTAAAAATTCCTGTAGCTTTTCCTGATAATAGCAACGCAAATCACTTCTAAATTAGACTATGGAAAAAATTAATTAAATTTAAAAAATGAAAAAACTCGACTGCGTAATAAGCGAACTAATTAATTATTTCTCAACAATGTGAAACTATTTTTTATATTACTTACCTATTTTTTTATTTACTTGTATTGATGACTTTTAAATTGTGTTTAATTGTTAGTTCCTATCTATAAACACTGTTTTGATGAGGCCTATATATATCTATGAAGGTTACAGTTGCAGTAAAACTAGAGATCTACCAACACAATTTCCAGATTGAGTAATATTTAAACGAAGCTTCTGACCGTAAAATAGTCAATGAAACATCGTCTTCATTTTGAAAGACCTATCGAATGATATGCCACTCAATATCATGCGTAAAAATTTTTTTTCGTCTTTACCGCCATTTTGAATTCATAAAAACAAAACCTAGCCTATAACCATCGGACGGTTAAGACGAATCGATAGATACCTCATTCATTAAAATCCATCCAGCCGCCGGGATGTTTCGAGGGTATAAAGAAATCCACATACTCTGATACGCGTGAAGCACATAACCCTTCTTGGAAGTCTGGTAAAAAGAAGTTAATGCAACGTGTTGCGTAAGAAATACACTTTTTTATCAGACGCAAAAGAAAGACCTGCCATTACGAGAGCAGAAATAAATGTTTTTGTCCACTCTCGTACTCACAACAGGTCATACATACACATCAATTGTAGCACTTTGTAGGATAAATGCAATCCTTATTTCATTGTTGCGAAAACTTGACATATCAGTAGCCAGTGGAACGGAACAGCGAGAGGGAATGCTGTGATATGCACACGTGCACAAAAGAAACAATAGGCCTTATTAAATGATTATATTGAGACAAATTGAAGCTGATCTATTTATGTGACGCTCTGCTTTAATGGGTTACAGATTCAACTTGTGAAATAAAATTATTTTTATTGTATGGCATTAAAGTTCCTTGGAAATGAAAAAAAAAAAAAAAAATAAAATAAAACCTAGATGTCAGGAATTCTGCTTTGTCGGAATTTAGTGTCTCAGCGATAAAAAAATATATATGTGTATAAATATAGATAGCACAAAGCATATTTCAATTTTAAGACTTAAAACACAGTCTTTTGTTTTATATAAAACGACGTCATACGCATCGCTTAAGAATTCCACAGTTACGATCCACTCCTAAACAACATGTGCGGTGAAATATGCATATAACGTAACTATCGCTAAATGATACACAAATCCCACAAACAGATGCCGTCATTAAAGAAACTCGGCAAAAAAAATCGGCTATCTAATGATTCATATGCCTTCATTTGTTTGTAACATTAATATATATATACTTAAAATTAAATATAGTTTATAATAGCTCCATGTTTTATCAGCAATCATTCATTTATTTTTTTTCAAAATAGGTATTTTAATTACATTTTTTTTCCGTTTGTAATGAGAAAATGGCGGCAAAAATATATAATTACTAATTTACAACTATTTTCCTTTACTTTCTACAGAAATGTAATAGTTCCGTTACCAACATTAAACAAATGGCTCGAAAAACTACAAAGAAATAATGTCTCAAAAATAAATCTAGATGCAGCTTTTGAACAAATTGCATTTAAAAGTGCCTTTTTTCAATATACGACGGTATAAAAATTGAAAATGTGCGATGCTTAGAAGTTCAAAAAATGGAAGTAGAGATTATACAGCACAATGATACATCTGCCTTGTTTTACGGCTGGCTTATATAGAGGAAAGTTATTTTTTTTGAGAAAACACTTTAATTGCTGGCCCAAAGAAATAGCATATCGGGGGCTAAGAAAAGAACTCCTCCCGGATCAGTCGATATTGTGCGATTCTTTTATTTATTTATTTTTTACTTTAAGGTACTTAAATCAGATTTAATACAAATTAAGCAAATCAATCTCACTTCTTCTAAGGTCGCTATTTTGGTGAGAAAAGTAATTTTTATCTAAATCTTAAATAAGACTAACCCAATGTAATGTAATGTATATGAGAGGATTATATCCGATTACTAAACATTAGTTGGAATCTTACAAGGGAACCACTTTTGGTGTTGCTCGCACCTAGCATCGCGACCTATTGCGTTTTGTAGTCCTATACATAAAAGTTAGAGAACCGAGAAAATTTCTCTGTTAAAATAATATTTTATATACTTTTTTATACTTTTAATTTTTTATTATTACATATTTATTTGTTTATTTCACGCCAAAAGTGAATTAAGTCGCCTAATATGGCGCTACAATTTTTCCGCCCGCTTTATCCAAAGAGAAAATGTGCAGAACATATTACTAGATTTATACCAGATTGCGATTTTTTTTATAATTGATAGCATAAGAAACAAATATTAGGTTTTTATTTTTTTTCTATGCAGACGATAAATATATAATAAATATAATTCTATAAAAACTTCGAAGATCATTGAAAACTATTTTTTAGTGAAATACAAAATAAGAAAACTATTTCCTTTTGAAATCGAATGAAATAAAGTTTCGAATGTTTAAAATGAAATGTTGCTGTATTAAATGGTCCTTCGGTAAAAGTAATCATAAACTAAATTAATATTTTTACACAAATTAGAAAAAATACTGTGGCGAAATAGGTCGGACATTGGAATATCTAGCTATTGCAAATTGAGCTATGACATTTGGCTACGGTTGCGGAAAGCTCTATTTTTGAAAATAAACGCCAACTGTTTCCCCGCCAAAAATATGAATAAAAAGTTGCAATTTTTCAAAATCAAATTTGTGGGTTTTTGAAGGAATTTTCAAACTTTTTTCAATATTTTATACTTATTATTAACTAATTTTTATTTTTAAATGCTTTTCTTTAAAAAAAATCAATGTTAATGGCCCTATAAGTGGTCTCGAAAATTGCATTTTCAGAAAGTTATGCTGCTGTATAATCAAGAAATATTATTTTAACAGAAAAAATTTATCGATTCTCAAACTTCATAATACAGAGTTTTAAAATGCACCAGGTCTCAATGCTGGGTGCAAGCAACACCAAAAGTGGTTCCCTTGTTAGATTAAATATTTAATATAGTCTGTAATACAATACAAATATTTCAATGAGAGCCATCAAAACTTTTCCGTGTCCCTGTAAACAAGCTGTAAGAACACATACTTGAGTTTCAAAATCATCCAAGTTACTTCTCAGATCAATTCGATTTACCCATTTTGTCTTAATTGGTTCAGCATTTTGGAAGTTATCGTTCTGAAATGTTTTGTCTGTTTTGATTTTCTGTTCCCCTGTAACGGATACGACACAGCTACATGATTAATTAACTAACTCACTCAAAATGAACACTCTCTCAACTAACTGTAAAAATGAATACATTATCACAATAAGGTTATTCGAACGTTATTGTGTGCACAAATTTGCATTGTATGTAAATGCATACATGATACACTCCTGGACAAACTTATAAAATCAGAAAATTTTCAATTTATTAAAATCGTAATATAAGTATGCTTACAAATAGATTAATAAAATAAAGATGAATATTTATAAAAGTACTTCTAAATTTAATATAACTCATAAATAAAATGAAGCAAGTAATTTAAACAAGAAAATACATAACTTAAAAAATATAACATTATGTGGGACCTTGACAAAATTATAAACCCAGAGTTATGAATTTCTATAATGTTGATATTTTTTATCTGAATAAATCATTTTATGATAAGAAACTAATTAATGGAATCATTAGGAATCAATGCATTTCAACACATCAATGATTTTTTTCTCAAAAAGATGTGCAATTTTAATATAGCAATTGACAGAACCCATAACAGTAAATTACCGAGTTTAAGAAATGAACGTAATTTGAATCCTGGTGCTAAGTATCAATGTACGCATTCAACAATGAGTTGGGCTGCCATTTTCCAATTCCTACTATTACTTCACACTCTCCCTATATTTATTTATTTATTTATATATCTTGTTCAAATGTTCAATCGTTAATAAAATACTTATTATTCATCCTATCAAGTTGAAATAATTTTTTTTAACTTGTACTGGATGACAATTGATGTTAATACAGTTTTTTCAAATATTAATTCATTAATTAAATTTTAATTAATTAATTTTAGTTTTACATGGGAGACAAAATGGCGGCCATTGGTTATTGAAGCATTTAATGCATCTTCATATCTATAAGGGGGGTTACCATAGGGGAGATCCTGTTCTGTCGCCAAATACCGCCAAGAATTCGTCTTATAGTTCAAGAGCTTACATTTAGCTTTAAATCGTTTACAATTTGGCTAGAAGAAGCTCCAGTACTAGATGCTGTTCATAAGGTTGATCTTCGATGTCTTTCTGTTATCTTTGGACGTCGACCGCTTCATTTTTTCTTTCAATAACCTGATGAATTTTTAATACTATTTTACTGTTGCTTGTGAACATTTAATAAACAAAGCAATTTCGTGTTAGTTTTTCCCAGAAGCTCTGAAAGCCAAAATATTACCAACTTGTATCAAGGTGGGAACCTTTCCTCGAGACATTTGAAAACTTGTTGATTTTCCCTGGTCTAAGAATAACATGGGACGACACGACAAGATAAACAAGATTCATTAAAAGAAAGTCAAAATTATTCTAAAAGTAATTCAAAGGCAGATGATAAAGTATTTTTAATAAAACTATCGAGAAAAATGAAAATATGGATAAATATCGTTTGCATTAATACCAGTGTGAAAAATAATTTACTGAATTAGTTTCTTATCAAAATATGCATTTATTTAGATCAAAAATACGAGATTACAGAAATTTATAATTTTGATTTTATGATTTTGTCCAGGTCTCACATAATGTTATTTTTTTTTAAGTTAAGCATTTTCTCATTTAAATCATTTGCTTTATTTTATTTATGAATTATATTAAATTTAGATGTCTTTTAATAATTTTTCATATTTATTTTATTAATGTAAAGCTAAAGTTATTTATATTATGATTTAAACAAATTGAAAATTTTCTGAGTTTATCATTTTGTCCAGGAATTTATACATAAATAATGAGTGATTGCAATAGGCCGATTTTTGAACAAATCAACTCAAAGTAAAATAACAATAATAAACTGGTATAAGATTAAAAGAGATATAAAAAAGTAACGTGAATGCTAGATTAATGACGTAAAAGAACTAAAATGTAATGCATATCTCAAATTTCATTCAAATGCTTAAAATATATGCTTCGGATCTAAATAAGGTATTGTAATTTACTAAAATATTATTGCTTACATGAAATTTATAATTAAATATCTTGTGAGAACTTTTGATAATTTTGTGCTGCACTTGTGCGTTTATGAATACTTCTATTAGTTTATATTTTTAACACAAAATTACACATCAAATTAATATTTAAATATTTAGTCATGATATGCAAAATACAGCAAATAAATATTAAAATATCCTTACAGTAACAATTATAATTACTAATTAATACTATCAACAGGATGTTTTAAATATCTAAATTGATATCTTAACTTGTTCTTTTTAGATTTTTTTAGTTACTATTTTATATAAATAATAATAATAATAATAATAATATTTTTCATATAACAAAAGCTTTTTAATTAAGTAACCTTTCGAGTTATTATTTATTTTTAACTTTCTTTATTATCCTAGAGTGATGAAAAACTCTTCTTTAATTACCGGTCAAAAATTTGTCCCTTTATTTTTGCCAGTTCCTAAAGTTTTATAAGTATAGCCGCCCTTACATGTTTTATGCGTTTATGTGTGTTACTATGTAATTAATGCATTTAAGTATTTAAAGTGAATACAGAAAAAACACCTAAAGCATAAGTATTTGGATAAATTTTCATTTAACATTATTTATGTAATTATTGAGTTATTTTATATTTTTCTCTGTTTTTTCCATAGTTTCTCTGTTTTTTTAAATATATTTTTAGTATTCCGTAGTTTTTATTTATTATCTAGTTTTGTTTACTTTATGTTATACATATATATATTCTCGTATATTTGATAAAAATTTGTTTTCCACAAGAAAAGGAAAAGTTTCTCATTTTAAATAACTGAGGAAAACTTCATTCTAGTAAAATTGAATGTTTCCTGCTGATATTTCCGTAACAATATAAAGTATGAAAATACATTTATTTACTTAGAAATTAGATTTCTAAACAAATTTAGTAAATTGTACCCTTGCTTTTGCTAGTTTTAACACATTATGTAAATCTCAAGAGAGAGATAACATAAACATTTCATAATATGTTCGGTGTTAAATATGCATATGCAGAAACTACTTCTTTGTTTCTCCCAAAAGAGACATGAAATCATAAAGCTTTTATTACATAACATTGTAAGTGCTTTCAATTTCGTTTTATTTTAAACCATGTAAAACATAGCAAACATTCTTCAAACTTCTAATTTTTATATTCTGATATGAAAAGTCGATCCAAATTTGGATAAACATTTATCAGTGTTATCTGAGTCTTTCAGTCGGTTTCTAGCCACATTAGTTTATTAAAAATGATAATTTCAATACTTATTGTTATGTTCCCGGGAGACACATTTTGTTCACTGGTAGAATTAAATATAGATTTAAACTGTCATTTATTAAAATGCATGCGATTACCTGATATGTAGCAGCTCAAAATGTCTTGAAAACTGAAGTAATTGGAGAGGCATTTATGTAACTCAGATAACATGCAGAATTTCGAAAATTGTTGTTTTTTTAATATTGTTAAAAGTAGTTTGGATATCGAAATACATTTACGATGATTATATTTAGTTTTCAAAAGTTAAAGTTCATTTTAAATAGGCAATAAACTAAAAAAATCCATATATCGTTTATTCCGATTATATATCATGTGAGCAAATGTATCCTCAATATTACATGTAGAATTTTTGAAATAATATGACTAAGGCTAATTGATGTTCGCTTTCATAATTATTTTTTTTATTTACATCTTACATCATTTGCTGTAACCTCAAAAACTCAGAACCATAATAACGTGGTTTATTTTATCTTAGGAATTTCGTCTACATAGTAAAACCTGCACCAACTTTCATTTTTAAAATGAGAACACACACTTTTGGAACTGTGTTTGAGTGTTTTGGTTTAATGCAGCCAAGAGAAAGTATGGGACATACTTTATCGTACATTATCATAGGGTTGTAAAAACATGTGATAGGGGTTTATCCATAGATTTAGAAATAAAATCTTACAGAGAGAAATAGTGGGAACACTCAGACACCAATAAATTAGTAAAACAAATACGTACTATGTAACCTGTTTATTTTTGAAAAAATGTATTTACGAATTTATCTTTTTTTTTGTGTGTGTACGCCGGTTAAATAGCATGTGGGCAAATATAGCTCAACCGCACGAAAAGTGACGCATCTCACAAAAATTCATTTTGCGTCTTATTCCACTAATAGGTCTGTCATAGATGTGTCTTGCTACACAAAACGTTTCATAAGCGTAGTTATACGGAAAATCACTTTATTACGCTATTTGTCTATTCGTGACCTCAGAAGAGAGGTGGATTGTGCGGGAAGGTAAATTCATCCAACCCTCCAAACCTCATCATATGTCTTCATTCTTAAGGGTTTTATGCTTTTCTGCTCGTTTTCATTCCTGCATGCAGATCTAAGTGCTAAGATTTCATGTTACAGTAAAATCATGCAAATTTTCTTTTGCCTTTCCTGTAAAATTTACTTTTGTCGAGATGTGTCTCTTTTCTTGCGGGTGAGCGATATATTGTCAATATTACATTACAATTTGAGATAACATTGCTAAGACTTACATTAACTTCATTTTCCTAATTTTATTTTATTTAGCTGTTTAATAGCTATTTAGAACTGATGGCTTATTTTGTGATAAGAATTTCGTCTGCATATTAAAAACATTCATTTTTAAA
This sequence comes from Maratus speciosus, assembly GCA_963932465.1. Lineage (NCBI taxonomy): Eukaryota > Metazoa > Arthropoda > Arachnida > Araneae > Salticidae > Maratus > Maratus speciosus. The sequence goes on from OZ010789.1 coordinate 438,628,688, forward strand.
ATGGTAACACACACTTTTGACAGCATATTTGGTTCCCCGGATTGATGGAGCACAGGCAAAGTATATAATATACTTTCTCGTATATCTCCATAGAATTGTAAAAAAAAAAAAAAAAAAAGTGTCAATACTTAGAAAAAAGAAAGTAAAATCTTACAGAGAGAAGGACTGGGAACAATCCATTAGGCTCTTGTGATGTAACTTTACGTACACTCTAAATTAACTGTTTTATAATTATTTATAGAGATTTTACTTTTTTTAATAGTATCAAACCATAACGACAGAGCCTTTGATTTCACTATATCGAATACTAATGCTAGGAATGACTTACGCAAGAAAACAACCATGTTTTCACCCCATTGATTTTTTTTTATTTAAAATTTAACGCAGATCTAATTTCATATTTTTTAAATGACTTTCTTAATAATTTTCACAAATGAAAATAAATTAAAAAAAATACCTAGTTTTTATTCAGAAGCATGAGTATTGCACAGATTTAACATTATCCACCTCAGATTTATGCTAGTATTAATCCAAAGAGGATTTGAATAAAAAGTGGCTACTTATATATAAAGTCCGCAAATTTAATGTCAAAAATGAGCGTTACAATTTAAAACTGAACAGATATAGAGTTTGTAATATGTAGACTATTTCCTGTGCCAAAACTAACCAGATACAATTTTAAAATACTTTATACAAATAAAAACAACAATTTTCGTGTATTTTGTTTTCCTTACATCAACTAGAATGGATGTTATAGTCATCAGATAGTTTTATTTTGAAAACCAGGGGTATTGTAGTAGATTAACTATATGAGGTGATTCCATTCTGTGCATGCATGCAGGGATCGTACAGCTCAATAAAACAAACATTTTTTAAATAGAAAACTGGTTCCTAATATACTTATTCCGTCATAAATACAGAGTGTTGCACTTAAAGTCGAATCCGAGTTTAACTTAATAGCTTTAGCAATAATATTAATAATTTACCGATATTTTCAACGGACATGCTTTACTCCCTATTAAATGTAATAACATTCAAAGAATTGCTGGAAATGGCTACTATCTGTGATAGGCAACCCTTGTCTAGGCACTTCGTAACTTAGAATGCAGCACACGATACATATGGATCACTTACCTAATTAAAGTTCACTTCCTGTAATATCTATAATATTTCACACAACAAAAATACAAGTCTATTAAATATATCGAAAAAAATCTTCATCACCGTTAATATTGGACATTTTCCTAAAATTAAAGTCAGTTAAACTATTTATTTATCTTATTTGTGTTAATTTTAATAACTTATATGCTTGGAGAAAGCCCAATTATGGATCAGTAACAATACGTTAAAGCGCAATGTCGGATATTTAATTTTATATTTACTAAAAAATTCCGGTAACTTTCTTTGAATAACAATATGAATTTTATGCAGAAAAAGTTTAAAAAACAAATGCTGAAATTTAAATGAATATTGTAAAAAACATTATAAGAGTATTCATGATTGAATTGCGAAATTAAACGATTTGTTCTTATCAATGATATTACAAGATAATGTCAAAGATTTTCATTCCATAACACGATTCCGGATTTTTAAAACCTGTATTATTGTATTGTTACCTGTATTGTTATTATTTTTTATTTTTTCATAAATAAGTTTCGTAAATTCCTAATTTTAGATAAGCATATTGCATGATCTTCAGATGAAAGTATTTTTTACTATTTTATTTTAAAATCCCATGGGAAACAAATGCCATGGTACATACACAATAGCATTAGTATTTAATTTACAGGCATATTTATTTTAAATCTATTATTCCTCCTAGGATATAAAGAAAGGTACTTAGCACCTCTTCGCTTTTCGCGCAAGAAGGGAATCTTAGGCATCACGGCATAGATTATGAAATAATATTGAAACTTTTAACTGCTCATAAAGCGTACAACCAACGGAATGAAAAGTGTCCAAGACAGGACTCGAAACCGGGTCATCGGTATAGCGCACCGATGCGACGTTCTACCAACTGAGTCAATTGGAACGGTACCCAGCCTGATACTTATCACTATCATATGTTGCAAGGCTACAGTCGCAGCATAAGATGGAATATTTTCCGTGAGCCACCGACTCTGGGGTAAATACGAAACCAAGGAGACGGGTTTAACTACACGCGTAACTATTGGCCAAAAATATATGAGTCATTGAGAACGGCAATAAATATAGATAGTTAATAATAAATAAGTGCGTAAAATAAATTTTCAGAAAATTAATGAGGTTATTTTAGTTATTTTTTTTAATATAAAGTAAATTTTAAAAATATATTTCTTTAAAAAAACATAAAGCGTTAGTAATTTTATAACGAATAGATAGTTATTTAGCATTTAATTGTTTAATGTTTTTTTTTTATCTAATGTTTTAAAAATCTGTATAAATTAGGCTTAATGTATAAGGTACATGATAGGACCGCATTGTCTCCATTTTATTTTCATTCAAACTGTAATGTATTATGCATGTAGTGTACACGTAATGTACCCAAGATTTAAGAGGTTTTGTTTAATTAATAAATAATGTAATTATTAAATAATGCAATAATAAATTCATAATACTTTCAGCATTCTAATATAAAGTCCAAAAATTTGCAGAAAAATATAAAAGGTAAAAAACGATATTATTGATTTTACGCCTCGATATCATGGAAATAAAAAGGTCATGTAATTTAGATTTCTCGGGTGTAAGTTCTCGTATAAAAATTACTATATATTATACATTTTTGATGCTGGATTAATTTGGACACATGTTTGCTGCAGGCATGTGGTTCATGAAGTTATTCCATCTCGTGCTGAGGTTGTAGCCTTACCAACATTTAATAGTGAAGGGTGTCCTTCTAGTGTGTCCTAACTGTGTCTAGTGTGTCTAACTAGGTGTGTCCTTCCATGTGGCTCAGGTGGAAAAGCGTTGGTGAGATGAACCAAAGATACAGGTTCGAACCCTGGTCCGGATGCTTTTTCACTCTGTTGGTTTTACGCCTTGTTAGCTATGTGAATAAAAATTCACACAATTTAACAATATCATCCTTTGTATTGTTATGTTGCACATATAAAAGGTTGTTATGGTTTACTTAGAAACAACTGAATAAAATTAAATATTACACATTGTTTTAAAATGATTCTTTTTTTTTTAAGTTTTACATGATAAAATTATTCATTAAATAGTTTATGAAAAATTATTTGTCATTGATTAAGATAAAATGACTTCGTACATTATGTTTTAAAATATTTGACTAGTAACTTATGACCTGCGATTACTGAGATAAAATGTATTTATTTTAATTCTTGAAAGAGTTAAGAATATAAAACTTTTTACAGAAAGTTCAGTAAAACTTATAATTAAAAAAGAACAGATTATGCTATCTTAAGCATATTATGTATATATATATATATATATATATCACTAGATGGCAGGATTAGCAACAATTTTAACTTTATTATTGCAAATTAAGTGATGTTAACTTTATAAGTGATAAACAGAACTTTAAATTATATTATGGTATTGTGTTTTCTCTTTTTATTGATTAAGTGCAATACTCAATGTATCTATATTTATTTTAACTGCAACCGATCGCTGTAATATATGTTTTAAAATAGAATTACTTAATTGTTAAATTAACCTTAATCAATAGGTGCAATTGGGAATAGGGTTAAAACTTGTGGAATTTTATAGGGTAAGCTAAATTTAATTACTTTTTGTCACATATATAATATTAAATGGAGTAACAGTATAAAAAAATAAATTTTTAATGTATTTATTTATTCTTTATCCATTCCAGTTCAAAACCTTTCTTGATATTCAGTGTTCGTTCACTTTTCTTTTATTATTGTGGTTCATCAGTCGTTCATATAATATAAATAGATATAATTTATTATTCAGCTTATAGCTTAATTCTCTACAGAAAATGACTGCTTTGCTTATATATGTAAATTTTGTGCCCTTGAAGACGTAATTTACAATTTAAGTATTCTTCGAAGACGTAATTTACAATATAAGCATTCATAATCATGTTTATTTTTTTGTTCTTTTCATTTTTAATTTTCGTAAGGTATTTCGTTGGACTACGCAATTCAACTAAATTTTGTTTCTGTTGCTTTTAATAGTGGTTTCATAATAATTGGTCAATTTCATTTTTTCAATGGTATAATTATACAGATAATTATATATATATATATATATATATATTATGTTATATTATATTATATTATATTATATTATATTATATTATATTATATTATGCAGAGATATTATGTATAAAACAGTAAGTAAATGGGATCTACGTTCATTTTGTAAATAGCTAACACAATTAATAGAAAAGTCGCTTTTTTTTCTTTGGGTAACTGATTCCTCTTATATTTTGCTCTACACGGATTTTAACATTTATCTTATAGATACAAGCTATTTATTTTCATAGGTCTCAGAAAACATTATAAAAGAAATTACAGCAATAAAACTCGACAATAATAAATTGAATACAACAGCAAAATATCTAAGTAAAAAATAAAATATCTAATGGTCTAAGTTTATTCTCCAAAATGATCTAATTTATTAGACAGATTCCATTTAATTTTACTAAAAAATTTAAGAATTTCAGTTTTGCTGAAGTAATAAAATAATTATAAATTAGTTATAATTTAATATTTTAATAAAACATTTTTAGAATATTAAAACACTTTTTTTTAAATTGCTAAATATGTATTACATTTTCTTTTTCAAAATATTACTATGGAACAGAATCCAGAATTGAAAAAAATATATATATATTTTATTAATTTTACTAGAGTATTGATAAAATAATATTTAACGTTTTATATCACACCATTTTATATAACTGCATACAACCCTTATTTCTCTTTTTAATATTAATATTTTCTTTAAATTGCTTACTATTTTTGTTGTTGTTGTTGTTGTTTTTCAAAATGTGTTGTTTTCTGCATACAAACGATGAATTAATTTAAATAATTATTTCGCTAATTCAGCAAAAACATTTTTAGATTCATGTTAATGCAACAGAATTATTTAAATATTTCTTAAATTAATGTCTATAGAACCTATAATAAGTTTAACCCTTTAACCGTTTGGCCCGGATTTTTCCGTTCCTAGAAATCATGTTAAATTGGCTGTAGACCAAAATATTTTAAACAGAATTCTATTTTTAACCTTATATAGAAAGTAGTGATATTAAAGATATTATAGCATCAAACTGAGATTGAAAAAATATATATCCTGGGATTTAAAAGCATTCTTATAAAAATACTGCAAAACCCTCGGACGGTGAAAGGGTTAAAATATAACGTATAAGCGAGTTATCAAAGTCACTTTCTTCCATGTTTACGTTTAGTGACATTTTTTGACAACTTTATAAAAATCTATTTTTATGTAATAAATTATTAATAAAATATGCATTTAAAAAGTACATATTTTTCTATTAATAAAATTGAAATATCATTTATAACATTTAAAAAATGAATATATGATAGTTTTAAAAACCTATGTAAATTGTTCAATTGAAGTTTATATATTATGTCTAATCATGACTTGTTATAGTATACCAGGAAACATGAAATGACACATAGGCCGACACTACATTTTTTAAAACAAAAAAGAGTTTCCTTTCCAAATCTTGCTATCTTCATTACGTTCTTCCAATCACATTGCCAAAATTCCCTAACAGCCTATTATACAGGGTGATTCATAAATATCGAAACAATAGGCTATCTTCTTAAATATTGCCCCTAGGCACATACTTCCAATTGAAAAGTTTCATAAAAAAGGTGCAAAATTTGATGAGATAAGTTTCAACTCCATGGGGGGTCTAAATGAGAAAATACAAAAATTAAATTTTTATACGGGCCCCGTAGAGTAAAATTCCCGATTAGGAAAATTTTCCGTATCTATTCCTGAATTAAACACAAAAAAGATCATCTCGATATCTTTAAAATTCGCAGAGATATCAAAATCCAAAATTCGTGACTTACACCATTTATCCATGCCTCTGAGCGACGAGTTTTTGACTCATTTTGAATGCAAGATAGGGATCAACCACAAATTGTACATTATTAAAAGTCGATATAAGTCAGCGCCTCTCCTTTGGACATAAAATAGGCAGCGTATAGATTTTACGTTAAACTTGTTTTCAAAGTATGCTGGTGGTCAACACTGGAGATCTGCACGGGTCGAAATATCTAGGTCCGGTCCCGAACCGACCCATAGGAAAAAAAGTTCGGCCCTGCCTGGAAAAAAATTCAAATCGTAGCCTGACCCGACCTGACTGAATTTCTACATAGTTTTTTACATCGATATGGTTAAAAGTTGTTTCGTATGGAGGAGTCCTGGCCAAAAATACTTATTATATCTTTTCTTTTTTAATGTTTATAATTATTATTTTTAAAGAAGTGCTAAAAGCTGTGATTATTTGTTTTATTAATGTATCTCTATTTATATGTAAATGATTCACTTCTCCTTTAATAATGTTAATCCATATTCCGTATGTTAGAGACAATGAAAAATGCTATAAAGTAAAATCTTTTAAGATGGAATCACATAGGAAAGAAAAAAAAAGTGTTATAGACAAGTTCCCTTCTTAGGAGTTGTAAATGTAGTCTATTTTTTCTCAGGTATTATTATATTCATTTTCCATGGATCAACAGATTTTTCCGTTTAAGAAAGGATTCTGTCATAGGCAGATTTTTTTCACTAGTTTTACTGTATTTTACTTTTTTTGCCTTAAAATCTACTATCCTTTAAAAATATGAATTTTAAAATTTTATTGTAAAATAATGGCCATTTAAAAATATATGCATTTCTTGTAAAGGCTTTTGGGCTGAGCCAAATTTTAGTTATTTTTGCACGGGTTAGGTCAGTCAGAGATAATGATTTTAATATGGGTTGTCTCGAGACTGGTACTGAAAATTTCGACCAGGGGAGACCTAGGAATAAGGAAACCAGTCCCGGTTCGGTATAACCAGTAGCCGAAAGGTTCTGCTCTCATGCTTGGTTCAAACCCAATCGTGTCCTTCGGCCCAATCGTTCGGAGTTTTCAGTGGTTTTCTTCGAACCTTGGTGTTCGGACCTTGTGCGCATGCCGAACGAGCTCCGCGGCTTTGCGGTCATGTGACCCAGTTCAGTTGTTCTTTAGCTGCCATTGCGGCACGTTGTGTATTCGAGCGGGTCTTATCCCCAAGTATAGAGTATGTTGTTCTTGAGCTGCCATTGTGGCACGTTATGGTATAGCGGGTCTTATCCCCAATTATTCTGTTTCTTATAGCGGGAGTATTCCCCAAAAATATGTTTTATGAACGTCACTTGTTCTAACAGCGGGTTATTACCCCAACGTCACTTCATCATTCTATGTTCTTCAGTGTTCGTGATTGTTTGTAACATTTGTGTGCTGTGTGTTATAAAAAATGTGAAAAAGAAACCTAATCGTCTTCATTCCTAAAGTTACGCACTGTATTCACATACATTTTTGTGATCCGTCGATTTCGCAGCGAAATAGCTGCTATGGAAAAATTAAATAGAACAAAAGGTGCTCTAAAAGGTGCTATAACGAAATTAGAAAATTTCGTAAAAGATAATGCAGACGAAATTAATTACTCGAGTACCGAGCTCGAAATAAAGATTCGAAAATTACCTGAGCTTCAAGCAAAAGTATCGGAAATACGGGATAAATATTATGATATCCCTGAGATTAAGGACTTACCAGAAATCGAAAACGAGTTAGATGAACTCGAAGATCGTCTCGAGAAACTTGAGGTAAGTCTCAACATATTTCTTAAAAATCTTAAAGTTTCTGAAATAAATGTGCATGCTGATAGTATTGAATCTATAAGTTTGAATAATATTAAAGTTAAGTTACCTGAAATCCCACTACCAACATTCAATGGTAAATATGAAGAATGGTCAATCTTTAAAGTACAATTTACAAATTTAATTATCAATAATGCCCAGTTAAATGAAGCTCAGAAGCTGTTTTATTTGCGAGCATCGCTAAAAAATGAAGCAAAACAACTAGAGAGCCCAGACGATTCTTTTGAGTCATTGTTTACAGCACTTACTGAAAGATTCGAAAATCAACGTTTGCTCATTGACACTCATTTATCAGCCATAATTAATTATGAAAAAATACATTACGAGTCTTCAAAAGAATTGAGATCCTTTATTGATTGTGTAAATAAAAATTTGAGGGCCTTAAAAGTATTACAATATGAACAAAACAATCTGTCTGATGCTATCCTTATCAATATTATATTGCAAAAGGTAGATAAGGAATCTCGAAAATTATTTGAATATTCAATTAAAAAATCAGAATACCCGCAATTTAATGAATTAATGTCATTTTTGGAAAACCGCAGTTCTACGTTAGAAAGCGTAAATAGATACTCTGCTTCAAAACCCTTAAACAAAAACATTCCTTTTTCGAACAAACAAAAAAATTTCATGCTACATTCGAATGATAAATCGAATGGAAAAACTTGTATTCTGTGCAAATTGGCTTTTCCTAATTTGAACAAATGTTCTCAGTTTCTAAAAATGAATGTTTCTGAACGATACGATTTTGTGAAGAAAAATAAGCTGTGTATTAATTGTTTGAATAATTCTCATTTCGTAAATTTTTGCATTTCAAAATATAATTGTAATTCCTGTGGATTGCGACACAGCTCATCGCTTCATCGAGATAAAAAAAATAAATCCAAAAATGAATTGGCTTCCCCCCAAATTTCCTCCCCTCTTGCAGGTGCGGTAAATAGAGAAACGGATAACATTTCGATAAATAATGGATCTTTAAAGACCTTGAATAATATAAGTAAAGAAAGAAAATCAATTTTATTGAGTACATGCTTTGTTTTTATAGAAGATAATTTCGGAAATAAACGAAAGTTTAGAGCAATTTTGGATAATGCTAGCAATGTCAATATTTTAACTAAGGATTGCGCTGGCATGCTGAAATTTAAAAAAAGGATAATTAATGTACCCGTTACAGGATTAAAGGGTTATACTTATAATGTAAAAAATAAAATTTCGAGTGTAATTACAAACGAAGATGGCTCTTTCAGGGAGAATATAGATTTCTTAATTGTTCCCAAAATCACGGATGTAATTCCATCAAAGCAATTAAATGTATCTGACATTAATTTACCGAATATTGTGGAATTGGCAGACTCCACATTTTTCAAACCGGGAAAAATTCACGCATTGGTTGGCGCTGAATTATTTTATAGAATTTTAAAGCATAATTCAAATAAGATAATTGATAAACTTTTTCTGCAAGACACTGTTTTTGGATGGATCCCAACTGGGGCGCTAGAGGAGAACACGCAAACAAACAATATTACTATGTGCAATTTCGTTAGAGATTTCGATGAAATAAATGATAATTTAAAACAATTTTGGGAGCTTGAGTCTATAGACATTAAACATGATGATCCGAAAATATCGGAAACTGATCAAGCACAACAACTATTCGATAAAACTGTCAAATTTGTAGGCGATCGTTATGAAGTTCAGTTATCGTGGAAAAAGGACTGGAAGGATTTAAATGTTAATTTTGATGTTGCGAAACAGCGTTTGGAAGGTCTAAAAAGAAAATTTTATCGAAACCCAGAGCTTTTTCGACAATATTCTGAAATAATCACGGAATATTTAAAGCAAGGAATTATAGAGCAGGTGCAAGAAAATGAACCTGTTTTAAACAGGGCAGTTTATTATTTGCCCCATCATGCGGTCTGTAAAGAAGATAAACTTACTACAAAGGTCCGAATCGTCTTCGATGCCAGCTCTCATGATAACAATGATTTGTCCCTTAATGATTGTTTATGGCCCGGCACCAACTTAAATCCACTTCTATTTGATATTTTAATCCACTTCAGATTATACGAAATTGCCTTTTCTTCTGATATCGAGAAGGCGTTCCTTCAAATCTCACTAGCTGAAAAAGATCGGGATTCTGTCCGTTTTCTGTGGTATGATGATGGTTTAAAATCTTTCAAGGTCTTCAGATTCAAACGTGTTATTTTTGGAGTTAATGCCTCTCCATTCCTCCTATCTGCTACCATAAAGGAGCACATCAAGCTGTTTACGAACCTACACCCAAGAACTGTTCACCTACTCGATAAATATATTTATGTGGACGATTTTATATCTGGCGAAGATACGCTGCAAGAAGCTCTTGATGTTTCCCTGAATGCTAACAAAATGTCTGAAGCAGGAATGATTCTTCGAAAATGGATAACCAATGATGAAGCGTTACTGAAGTGCTGGCAAAAGGAAGGTTTAAATATTCAAGCAGAACATGCTGCAATAAGCCTAGGAAGCAATCTAAGCAAGGTATTAGGAATGTCCTGGAAAACAGAAGAAGATTGTCTGACATTCGAAGTCAAAAGTTTAATAGAATTCTTGTCATCGCAAAAAAGCTCAAAACGTCTACTATTGCAAGCAGTTGGTAAAATCTTCGATCCGTTAGGCATGCTGACGCCATTCACCATTAGAATAAAATGCCTGTTCCAAGAACTATGGCTAAAGAAGACAGCATGGGATGAACAGTTACCAACTAATGTGCACGAAAAATGGTTAAAGTGGTTCGAAGAACTTCCAAATTTAGCAGAATTAAAAATTCCGAGGAAAATTCTTGGTTGCTTGAATCAAGTAATAGCTGTAGAAATACACGCCTTTTCTGATGCTAGTAAAATAGCGTATGGCTCTGCAATTTATCTGAGAATAAAAAGAGAGAGTGGAGTGGAAGTCAATCTCGTGACCTCGAAGAGTCGTATTGCACCGATAAGGGAGATAACTGCCTCGGCTAGAACTTCTCGGAGCCTTACTAAGTGCAAGACTGACCAATAAAGTAAAATCCATCCTAGATCAAAAAATCACATCGAAAATGTACTATTGGACGGATTCCAAAATAACCTTATTCTGGATCAAAGGATCATCAAAGCGATGGAAGCAGTTTGTGGCTAACCGTGTCATAGAGATTAATGCACTTTCAGATTCGAACTCTTGGTATCACTGCTCTAGCAAGGACAATCCTGCCGATCTCTTGACCAGAGGTGCGAGTGTTAATTCCCTTGTAGAGAATCCAATGTGGTTTAGGGGACCAAAATTCCTAGCAGCTGATGACTTAGTGCCTGAGCAAGAAACTATTTCTGTGCCAGAAACAGATTATTTTCCCGAGACTAAATCAAAATATAAAAAAAACTGTAATGATTTCAATTCTAATATTTCTCTTTCTCTTTTCAGGAATCCTGAAGAAGTAAATTTTTTTCTCAACATAAGTGGTAAATACTATAGTATTCTTCGCATACTGGCATATGTTTATAGGTTTTTTCACAATTGCAAATGTAAGTTAGCAGACCGGCACAGAGGCAGCCTCACAACCCCAGAAATAAAAAAATCAGAAGTTTCTCTAATTAGATTAGTACAAAATGCAGAATTTCAGGAAGAGATTAAGGGTTTAAAACGGGAATCAAGGGTTCCCCCTTCCAGTAAAATTAAATGTTTATCCCCCTTTTTGGATCAAGATAATATCTTAAGAGTTGGCGGTAGGTTGGAAAATTCAGATTTAAACTTTGATAAGAAGCATCAAATCATTTTGCCGAAGGGCCATAAGCTCACAAAACCCATATTTGAGCATTTTCACAGGAAGTATTTTCATATTGGTCCCCAAACTTTAATCCATTACGTACGTATGCGGTTTTGGCCCGTAAGTGGAAAAAATGTAGCGCGAAAAGTAGTGCATGATTGCGTTGTCTGTTTTAGGAACAACCCAGTTACTGCTAAACAAATCATGGGTGACCTCCCATCGGAAAGAGTAACTCCAAATTTTACGTTTAACCATACAGGAGCCGATTTTTGCGGCCCTTTTGAGATTAAATATAAAAATCAAAGAAAAGGGATTTTTCCTAAGGTTTATGTCGCGATTTTCGTTTGCTTAGTAACAAAGGCTATTCATTTAGAAATAGTAACGGATCTAACTTCTGATGCGTTTATCGCCGCACTTAAACGCTTTGTTTCAAGGCGAGGGAAATGCGCTTCTATTATGACAGACAATGCTACGAATTTTAGGGGTGCTAAATCAGAATTGCACAAACTTCATGAGTTCGTAAACCAGATGAAAAATTAGCTAATTACCTTACTTCAGAAGCTATTGAATGGAAGTTCATTCCTCCTAGATCGCCCAACTTCGGTGGTTTATGGGAGGCTGGTGTAAAATCTTTCAAGTATTATCTTAAACGAACATTAAAAGGTGCTAGATTGACTATGGAAGAATTTCAAACAGTCACCACCCAAATCGAAGGGGTACTAAATTCGCGTCCCTTAACTCCGTTATCGACCGATATAAATGATTTTAATGCATTGACACCAGGCCATTTCCTAATTGGTCGGCCTATCGATGCCATTCCAGAACCTCAGTTGATTGATATCACAGAATCGAGATTATCTAGGTGGCAGAGAATCACTAAATTCGTCCAATTAATTTGGAGAAATTGGCAATTAAATTACTTGAGTCATCTCCAAAATCGTTCAAAATGGCAGGTAAAAGGGGAAAACATCAAACCAGGGGCGATGGTAGTCATAAAGGAGGACAATTTACCTCCCTGTAAGTGGATGCTAGGACGAATCTTAGAGGTTATACCAGGAAAGGATGGCAATGTTAGGGTTGCAAAGGTTAAAACAGCCTCAAATATCTTTCTTAGATCCATATCTAGATTGTGTGTCTTGCCCATTAATGAAACCTAATGTACATACCTTTTCTCATTGTCTACTTATTTTAAAGTGCACCTAAGATTTACATGTTATTTTACATTCAACTTTTCTTAAGAATACATCGAACTATTTTTAGAAAATAGCTTAATTTTGTAACAAAGAATTTAATTTTATTGTATTGTATAGTCCTCGTTATTGCAACTTATTATTATTGTATTTGTATTGTAATATTATTTTATGGTATTGGCATTTTATTTAGTTCTTGTATTTATAGTGTATTTTAATATTTTGAATGTGCTACGCACATTGCAACGCGGGGCGGCATGTTCGGACCTTGTGCGCATGCCGAACGAGCTCCGCGGCTTTGCGGTCATGTGACCCAGTTCAGTTGTTCTTTAGCTGCCATTGCGGCACGTTGTGTATTCGAGCGGGTCTTATCCCCAAGTATAGAGTATGTTGTTCTTGAGCAGCCATTGTGGCACGTTATGGTATAGCGGGTCTTATCCCCAATTATTCTGTTTCTTATAGCGGGAGTATTCCCCAAAAATATGTTTTATGAACGTCACTTGTTCTAACAGCGGGTTATTACCCCAACGTCACTTCCTCATTCTATGTTCTTCAGTGTTCGTGATTGTTTGTAACATTTGTGTGCTGTGTGTTATAAAAAATGTGAAAAAGAAACCTAATCGTCTTCATTCCTAAAGTTACGCACAGTATTCACATACACTTGGATATCCTTGCGTAAATATTGGTTAGGTTCCCTTAGAAAGACCTCCACGGAAGGCACCCCACGTTTCGGGCACACATCCCTCGTATAGATAATTGGCCGTCATAAATCACACCAACACCCGCTTCGGTATGAAAAAATACGATCAGCCCGGCCTGGCCAAGTCTTCAGAAAAAAGTCGCCAATTCGGGTCTGACCCGGCTTCCGTATGCAGATTTTTTTATCGGCCTCGCCGGTGTGATAAAAAGTCTGAATTTGTAAGGGCTAAAATTATGAAAAACCCTTAATCGGCATGTTTGAAAAAGCACTGTTTCAAATTCTACATTAAACATTTATTTATGGACATATAAGTAGTACAAAAAGGTGGTGGAAACGGCAAAAGTTAAACTGAATCGGAAATTTAAGCTACCGAAAGAAGTGACTTTTTCACGTGCAATTTTTTAAAATGCATTTAAATATTTTATTAGGAGCCAATCAATGTTTAAAACTTTAAATGCGTTTTTCTGCATGGTGCTTTTTTAATCGTAAATTAAAAAGGTGCAAACTTGGAACATGTCTTTTTTGAATATTTTACATTAATTTTGTTTCGGCAAATTGAAAAAAAAAAATTACTTTTGAAAATATGATTTATTTTTAAAATAAGTTTAATATTTTTTAAGCAAATATTTTTAATATTTTTAAAATTAAAATTAAAAAAATACCTGAAACAAAACTAAAATTATACTTTCCTCTTTAATTAAATGGAAAAAATTTGAAATCCGATGAATAATGTTTCGAGTTGTAAAGATTTTAAATTAAATCCGCTTAAAAAAATACTAAACATTTAAATTTTTATAAAAATTTATGCGAAATATTAGGATGTGATTTTGTTTGAAAATTACACGGTTAACCATCACAAAAAAAGAAAAAAAAATCTAAATTCTAGCTCAATAAATATATTTTTTACATGTTTCCTAGAAATCTTAAACTAACATTGTTTATTCGATTGCACGCATTTCAATTTGTGTCTAATCCCTTAAAACCTGATGAATTATTTAAACGGCCATAACTCTGCGAGTTTTTCAGATATGAAGATGCACTTTTTTGTGCCTAATTCAGTAATGGATAAGGAAAGTTCTCTTGATTGGAATTTTTACACTACGGGGGCCGTATAAAAATTTAATTTTCGTATTTTTTTTCAAATAGACAACCTATGGAGTTGCAACTTATGTCTTTAAATTTTGCACCTTTTTTTAATTAAACTTTGCAATTGGAAGTATGGGTCTAGGGGCAATATTTAAGGAAATAGCCTATTGTTTCGATATTTATGAATCACCCTGCATATATATATATATATATACATATATATGTGTTTATTTGTATTTGTGATTTTTTTCTTTAATTAGTCAGAAATAAAGTTAGATGTGATAGTGCATATTCGGTTTCTTTCTGGACGATACATTAAAAGGATAGTTAAGGGGTCTCATGACACTTAATTCTTCAAAAAATTTGAAATTTTATTATTTAAGATGTTAAACTGAACATTTGGATATGATTGTTTCCTTGAAATTTCCATTAAAACATAAGTTATGGCTATTAGAATTATACCTGCTCAGTAGCGTTTCCGAAAATTTGAAGTCATTTTTCTCCAAATGACGTTTTTGGGCATAACGCGCATGATATCTCAAAAACGTCTGAATATTTTTTCATGCAATTTTCAAAACATATGTTTCATGTTATTCTGTATAAATCGAACCTAAAATTTCATTTTCATTGTTCAAAAAAAAATATTGTAAAGTGATTATACTGTTGAAAAATTCAAAATTTTGTATTAGCTAAATACAACTTTGTTTTAAAAATATAAAAATACCTTAAATACAAATTTATTTAGGTTCAGGGTAATTATTATAAACTTAAGTATAATTAGTCACAAAAAATGTCATTCTAGTTGCAAAATTTATTTTGTAATCCTGCGCATAAGCTGTTGTACCAAGTTTCTGCTCGACAAATGTCTGATAGTTTGAAGCCCCCTATAAATACTAATTTTTTGATTTTGCAATTTTTTAAATACATGAAATGGAAGAACATACTTACATCTTTTAATCCAAATAAAAAGTGTGTTTTTAAATCATATACATTTTATGATATTAAAAGTTGAAAATTGTTCCTTTTTTCATTTTTTCCAACTTTAAAAGTCCTCAGACCCCCTTAAAATGTATATTGCATAATATGACGAGAAGTGCATCTCTTGCGAATCTAAAAAGACAAAATAACCAAAATTGTAGTAAAAGAGATGAAAAGTACATTAAAACTAAATTTCCACGGTAATGCATTCAAAAATTTATAATATATTACTTAGTTTTCTGCTAAATTTCCTTACCGATTTTCAGAAAATTACCTCAGCTATTAAGAGAAAAAAGCCTTCTCTTTCAAGACTGGAAAGGGAAGAAGAAATGCTCTGGAGAGGCTAATGATCTGATATTAGATATAAATTGGTGACAATAGTAGAATGAATTGAAACTATTTAATCTACATGAATTCTGAAGGTATTTTAATAAAATGTTTATTTTTAATTCTTTGCACATTTGATTTATGATCAAATTATATTTGAAATTGTGAGCATTCTTCAAACTTTTAAGCAAAAAATCATTGCGATTATTTAAATCTAAAATGATCAAATACACTGTTAAAAGTTTTGCAGCATTCTGGCAGGTCATTCGACCGTTTTTCGAAAAACGGTTTCATAACCAAAATTTAACTATATTCTGACCATAAAATTACCAATAATATGGTCAGAATAGTGTTAAATTACGGTGACTTTGACCGTTTTCGGAAAAAACGGTCAAATGACCTGCCAGAATGCTGCAAATTTCTAACAGTGTAGGACGTTCATAATTTCTTAAACAGATGTAGAAATAATTATATATAATTTAAATAACTTCTTTAGTTCAATTAAAAAGAAAATTATATTCTCATAAATGCTTATTTCCCTGTATTTAATAATAAATGTGTGTATAACTCTATGTATTTCGTATATTTATATGGAATATTTATTAAAAAACCTTCTAATGGTAAACAAAAAATATATAAGGCATGATGATTGATGAATCCCAAAAGATGAGTTGATTTATGTATACTTTTTTCACCAAACATTTTTTTCATTTTAATATTGACACTTTGAGTGTTAAAATGTCCCTCAAAAATTAAAAAAAATGCTCTTTTTTATTAATGTTATTCCATCCATTGACAAGATGATGATTTCAAATTTGAAATACAAATTAATAAAAACTTTGCACACATTCAAGGAAAAGAATTCTTTTCCAGTTTTAATTTATTTTAAAAAATATGACCTCTAGCGATACATATTTTTTGGTTTTCTCTACGTCGTTAAAGAATTGTTTTTTTTTAAATATATATATATATAAACAATCGTTTATAAAGTTTAAAAAGTGTAGCTTGGAAATTTCTAGAATATCTTATTCATTTCTTTATGTTAAAGTAAAATCTGAGAGTGATTTTGAAATTGGTGTTGCATTTTGCTTTTTTTCTCAAATCAGATTAATTGCTGTAATTAGGAGCTCTTAACCTGCCATATATTTATATTTTGAATATTTGAAATTTTATACAATAATTGAATATTTTTACTATTCATTTTATTATATTAGAAGCTATCTCAATATTTGGATACGTGGATATATAATTATTATTATTATTATTTTTTTTTTTTACAATGTGTGAGTGCAAAATATTTTGGCCTCTAGCATTATGAATTCCTAAAAAAAAATTTGAAATCACTCTCTTTGCTTTATACCTGAAAACCAAACAAAGATTTTCGTTCTTTACTGTATCTTTAAGAAATATGTATAACGATATCAACCTACATATATCCATTAAGAGGGGAGTATCCATTAAGTGGTGGTGCTTTGAGACCTTTAGATACTTTAGTTGTTATCTCAAATTATGTTTATTTACATAATCATAGAACAGATTCCCAGGGTTCGTACGAGTCAGGAAATTTTTCTGGCTTTAGGTCATATATATATCAGTGTTATCATTTAGTAAAATTGTTTTTTGCAAATGTTTTCGAATTGTCGAGCTTTCACATGGAAATACTGGTATTTTAGCTGGAAGCGTGCGAGCCCAAGATTTCTTCTTTCTATTACACTTATATTCTTATTCATTCTTATACAAGATCAATATATACTTGTTACAGATGATCCACAGTCACAGGACAACCACAATAAACCTGGGAACTCCACACTAAGATTGTGAGATGGTGTCACCGGATTCTGAGACCAGGATATCAACCTAATAAGGAAAGAAAATTTTCTTTTCTTAGCCACCAAAGAAAGGCCTTTATTCTAAAAATGTGTTTCTTTGTACCAAATTTTAAATTTGAGATTATAGGATTAAGAAGAAATGATTTCGATACTCTGTAACTTATTGTGTTTGTTTAAGGGGTATTAGGACTCTTAAAGCTTCCAAATTTTCGAAAATTTAAATTTTTTTATGTTAAACTTCTATCTTTTTGAACATTTTAATACAATGTTTTCCTTAAAATTCTCATTAGAACAAACGTTATGGCTTTTAGAATTATACCCGCTCAATAGACGAAGCGGGATTTCCGAAACTTTGAAGTCATTTTTCTACAAATCCCGTTTTTGTGCATAACGCTCACGATATCTCAAAAACTTCTAAATATTATTTCATAAAATCTTTAAAACGTATGTTTCATGTCAATCTGTATAAGCTGAACCTAAAATTTCCTTTTTATTGTTTAAAAAATATATAGTTTTAGATGATTATGTCGCTGAAATTTTCAAAATTTTGTATTAGTTAAATACAACTTTGTATTAAAAAGAGAAAAATGCTTCAAATACAAATTTCTTTAGGTTCAGGGTAATTATTATAATCTGATGTATAAGTAGGCACAAAATTTTTATTTCTAGTTGCAATACTTATTTTGCAATCTTGCGCATAAAATATTATAACAATTTTCTTCTCGTCAAATGTCTGACAGTTTGGAGCCTCCTGTAAATGCTAATTCTGCACCTTGAAAATTTTTAAAAACATCTTTCATCTCAATAAAAATTGTGTTTTAAAATAATCATAGGCATTTTAAGCTACTAAAAGTTCAAAATAGTCTCTTTTTTTCCTTTTTTTCGAATTTAAGAGTCCTGAGACACCTTAAAAAACAAACACGTGTCAAAACACTTTGTATAAAATAGCTCCATAGACGATTTTCATTATTTATTAAATTATATTTTAAAAGCAATACATGATTTACCGCTAAAATTAATAAAAAACAATATCTTTAAAAAACATTTAAAATTATTTTCAAGATTTTATTGCATATAATTTCAATTACAGCAAAAATATATTTCATTTAACACACCAAGTTGATTCTATTGAACCCCATGAGAAATGTAGCATAATAAATATCACTTGGTACTGATTGTTGATCCTTAATTCCTTACAAAAAATTTGTTGCATACAAAATTATTTAAATAAAATATCACTTTAAGAAGAGTTATTTTTTACTTAAAAATAGTCAAAATGTCAAAAGCAGCTTTTGCAAAAAATCATTCAGTACTCTGTACATCATTAAACAAAGTTTTGGCAGATGAGTCGAGTATAATAGAAGTAAATAAATTTTCATAAAAATTGTAATTTAGAATGTTTTTAGAAAATGTTCCGCTCATTCCATACTTTTAAATTTCGATATTTGTAGAAACCATTCTCAACGAGGTCTTATTCTCTTATTTTTATATTAAATGTAACCGACAGCCATGCCAAATTTAAAGTTTCTAGTCACTTCATAATCACAAAAATCATATATTAAGTAAGTTTTTTTTTATCTGCAACATTTTCAATTAAAACTTCTTTTAAAGAATGGTTTTTTGCTTGCATTTGCGTCTCAAAAGTAATAGCCATGACAGATTTCCGATTTCTATTATTTACGATACCATAGAAAATTGTAATTTATAACGCTGCTTGCGCATTTTGCCCATTTAAATTTCGATTATTATTTTAAATTGTTCTGTGCAACCATTTACATGTTAAAGTATCATCAATGTCAAATATCAAGTTTCTGTCCTTAACAACAGACATCGTAATTTAGAACGTTTTTAGAACATTTTATGTGCTATTTACCCTTTTACATTTCGATTTTTTCTTTTTGCATCTGTTCAGTGAGACCATTTACGTCTTAAAATTAAACAATGCCAAATTTCGTGTTTTTATCTCTCACAATTACCAGATATTGTATTATGGAACGACTTTAGAACTTTTTCGCTTATTTCACCCTTTAAAATTTCAAAGTTTTTAAAAACTGTTCTTGGAGAGCGTTTATATCTTATAAGTAACTGCTATAATAAATTTGAAGTATCGAGCCCTTTCAGTATCATAAAAATCGCAATTTTACAATCTTTTTTCTGTCCTGCAACTGGTAGAGTGGAACTTAACATAACACATAGCATATTTTGCAGAAGAAACTGACACCATCAATTTGCCAACATTACTTTTGAAATTGGATTGCCTATTTCCAGAGATTAAATAGAAATCGTGATTTGGAAATGTTTTAGAATGCTTTTTCACTCATTTTGCCCTTTTAAACTTCGATTGCTTTAGAAACTTTTTTGGAGAGCATTTACATCTTATAAGTGTCTTACCATGCCAAATGTCAAATTTCTTGTCCCTTCAACATCACAAATATCGCAATTTTAGAACGTTTTTAAATCCTGCACACCTCCTTACTGTTAGTGACACCAGCATAAAATATAGGCTATGTTGGAGCAGAGACTGACACCATCATTTTGCTAACATTATTTTTAAAATCAATTTGCTATTTCCTGAGATTACATAGAAATCGTCATTTAGAACATCAAGCTTTTAGAAAGTTTTTCGCTCATTTTACCCTTTTCAATTTCGAATATTTTTGAAGCGGTTCTTTGAGTGCATTAACATCATATATGTACCTACCATGCCAAAATTTATATTCGTATCTTTAACAATTCAATAGAAATTGTAAATTAGAGCATTTTTAGAACGCTTTTAGCTGATTTCGCGCTTTTAATTTGGAATTTTCTGGAAACTGTTTTTAGAAAGAGTGTTCATTTTATAAGATGTAACTATGAAGGCAGTCAAATGAAAACAGAACACCTGCCATAAAACACATTCCTCGACAAAGTTAGCAAAATTATTATAACATTGATACTTCCATCGCGAGGGTTGGTATAAATGCGTAAAGACAGCTCACGGGTACTCACAGTTGTTTATTTATTTCTCTGTAGGTGAGCACAGCGGAAAGCGTGTTTGTCCAACATTAGAATTAGAGGCAAGCAAAGAAGAGCAGAGAGGTGTAGTTCGGCTTTTAGTGACTGAGGGTGCTGGGACACGTAGAATTCATAGCCACATGCATACTGTCTATGGCGAACACTGCATGCCACGGACATGCCCCATTTATTCGGCCCCTTGAAGAACGACATTCTTGGACGTCACTTGGAACGCTTTCTCTGCGCCTTTTAATTCCTTTAAAATTTCGAATTTTTTAGCAACAGCTCTAAAAGCGTATTTATATCCTATAAATAACCACCATGCCAAATTTCAAGTTTCTAGGCCCCTCAGTATCACAAAAATCGCATTTTAAGAATGTTCTTGCACCGACTGGTGTGTAGTGGCACCGACATAAAATAAAACCTATGTTGGAACAGGGACTGTCATTATCAATTTGCCACCATTACTTTTAAGTCAGTTTGGTAGTTCCAGAGATTACCGCCTAAAAAAACAGACAAACAAACAAACGTTACAATTTTACGTATAGATTCTACGCTGGAAGCATGATGTTTCGTTCTTGTTATAAATAAATATGTGTTTGTTAAATTTTAAAATTTCAATAAACATAAGGATTAAATAAATGTACATGAGATATTTTGTAAAATAAAAGGAAATATTTAACATAAAAATCTAATATTGAATTAATATTGCAAGACTCGTTGAAGAACTAAAATACAAAATGAATCATAAGTATGTATTCCCAATATATTTTTCATTTCATTCAGTGTATTCCAATACTTTCTTTTACTTATGTGTTTTTGTGAATTAAAAGCTTCTTCTACTATCGTTCTCTCTATATAATAGAATAAATTCATATCTTACTTTTAACAAAATGCAGGACGTAATACAATTCCCAGCAGACTTTCTACTAGAACTTTTCTACTGAATATAATTAAGGAGAAAATCCACGAGTACACTTCATTTCAAGGTGTACTAGATATAATTACGGGCCATTTAAGATATATCATGATTAAATCGTGAAGTACTTTTTAAGAAAAAGAACATCAAGATTCCATTCAAAGTTACGAACAGTCGTGTAAGTGAACAGATAATAGATTGAAAGTTCAAAAAGTGATTACGTATTATAGTACATCGGAAATGTATTCAAATTATCTTTTAAGATGTTATTTGTGTTAGCTTTATACTGAACGCTAAAGAGGATGGAGAACAATATGTAAATTCTTTATTAAAATGTTAATTGCAATTTCATTTTTTTTCTTTTCATTATCATTTTTTAAACCATTGTTTAAAGAAATATATGAAATGTTGATTCCTTGATATGAAACAGATATAAAATAACTTATGTCTTATATTTAACTAGTTTTTACCAACAAAAATTTGTAACTTTTGGATGTTTCCCAAAAATATTCACATATGAGACAGATGACACTTTTTGAAAAAGGAAAAAAAAGCGTGTTTTTTTTTGTGTGTGTGTGTGCGTGTGCACAAAACTTCGTGCCCATCATCTTGAAAAGCAAACAATACTTAACTTTAACAAAAAACAAAAAGTATATTTAAATAACTAAAAATATTGAAAAAGAGGAACGGAATGAATTAATTACTTGGGTATAATCGAATTTGTATGATAACCTAAAACAAGAAATCATATAAAATATGTGGAAACTTTGACATATTTATCCAAAAATATTAAGAAGTTTTAAATAAAATGTATATTTTAAACTTGTAACATCTTTTTTTTAATTATTATTTTAGTCGCCTTTAAATTAAAACAGTGAGCTTTTTAAAGTTCATATTGTATATTTTATGTCGACAGAGTCTTTTATGATCTTTTCTTCGCCAACTCCATGTTCACACAATGCCCTTGTGGGTTCTTCAGCATTAGTCGTCAAACAAATCCGATCCCGTGTGTCAGCCTTCTCCTGAGAAGCCAAATCTTCCTATTTTACGGCGTTCTGGAGACTCCCGAAAATTATGGAAATACTTTTATGACTATATTCTTGTATTCCTAGGGGGAAGAATGTTATGTATTAAATCTGTGGAATGACAGTCCCATCGTGTGAGAACATTCCAGAGTAGGAAGACAATGACTTTACCTTCTACTCTGTTCTGTTTAAGATATTTTGCTATGATGTTTCTTCATTGCTTGCTGTTGTTTTTCTGCCAGTAATAAACAGATTGTAACCTCTTCTTATGTCATTCATACGGACCCAAACACTAAATATTATATTAACTTTGGAATAAACCATATGCTTCTGTGTCTGATGGGAATGAACAAAATTTTGCTAGAAGTAAACATATGAACAATTTGTTCTTTTCGCTACTCGATCTGGTAGTTTTTACGAAAATCTATCACTTGTTATCTCCCTATGGAACTGTTTAATTCAAATGTGCATCCTAAATGTTTGGTGACTGTTGAAAAAATATATCTGACATTCTCCAAAGATGAAATTAGTTTGGGTTGATTTTTGACGTCCAATTACCTACTCGAGGGATATAGGCCCTAGGGGGAGTGCCCTCCGTGGGGGTCATTCTAATGGAACCTAACCCGTATTTACGAAAGGTTTCCCAAGGTTCGAAGGAAACCACGAAAACTCCGAAAGTTTCGACCGACGGACACGATTGGGTTCGAACCCAACACCTCCCGTCTACTAGATTCGAGAGCAGAACCTCTCACCACTGGTGAGGCAGAAGAAATTAGGATCCTCTTAGAATAGATTATTAGACCACTATTGTAAAATGTCTTCTTCGATAACGTGTGGCAAAATGGATATTTCGAACCACTTTCAAATGTTGAACACAGCGATTACTCAAATATTTTGTACTACTCGGTATTTAAACTACGTAAAATAGTATACGCAGTCACTCTGAGTAGCAATGTGTAATAATGGCGTATAAAGCCACAGAGCTGTTTACATTCTATTGAGCTGAAGACACTAAAAATGCCCCGTTTAAATATTGGAATAAGCTTGGTGTTTTGAGTAAACTGGCACTTATGAGAATAAACAGAATTTTGGGTGAATAGAAATGAGAACAAAGGTGGGGTTTTCGCAAATCTGATAGTGCACCATATGAATCAGTAACTAAAGCGTGCAGAGCATACAAGTATTAAAGAAAATACGAAATTACAAAGTTCATACACTACTTGGATTTTCGAAACAATATAGCACAAACATTTTAGATTAGAAATTTTATATTTATGGGCACAGAGGACTTTAAAAATTAAATCTTTCAATTTTTAAAAGAATCAGTTGAAAATAAGAAGGCTTATTAATGAAATCTCGGATAGTTATATATTCAAAATTTGGTGTTAAAATAATATAAAGTTTTTAAATTATTCAATATTTAAATTTTTAAAATAACGAATTATTGTTATATTTTAAAATGTTCCAAGCGCATATTTCTTTTGCATAAATTATAACAATATTTATTTATAAGATACATATTAAATATTTCAATGGAAGTTAGAATTAATTGTAAAAGTTTGCTGAATATACTCAGAAAAAGTATATTTTTATAATTATGTTTTGTTTTTTCTAAAAAGGCAGCTACATATTTTCATATGCATATAACTTTCAACACTGGATACCCCCAAAAATGAAACTTTTTATGCTAAAATTTATTTTGTATTGTATTGAGGATATAATGCATAAATTTCAAAATAATCTGATAACTAGGAATGCGTACGGATCGTTTGAAAATTAGAAATGGACGAAATTTTAGATTTTGGGAAATCAGCATTTTAAGTAAGCAAAACTGTAAAAATATATACAGTTTTTACAAATATAAAAGTTTATATCTCAGCAAAGACGCGTCGTAATTGAAAAAAAAACTTTTAGCATCAGATAAATTTGAGGATCTATTTTCATAATTCTCCAAATTCAAAAAATCTATTTTTTAGTTGAATTTCATGATTTCGAAAGACCACTGTCACTTTAATATGCAAATCGCAAAATTTGAAATCGTCTTATACAATAGCAGAATTTGAAGCATTTTTCTGAAATTAAATAAGCCCAAAATGTTATTCGAAAATTGTAGTAGAACTATAAAAGCACTGAAATTATCTTTATGATGCTTATAAGCATTTGATCACTTAACCCGTAACAGGTATTGCCGGTCTCACAAACCTTTCGTGATATACATTCTATCACCCTCTTTTTTTTTTTTTGATTGATTGAATGGATTCTTCCGGTATCTTGCGACCTTGAAAAACCTACCTTATTGGCTAAAATTTTTCGAGCCTGATTTTTCTTTTATTAAGATTATTTCTATGAGAGAGGTCTATCAGACCACGCTGTATTTTTAGCGTGGCACATTTTTGCCGTGTTGGAGAATGGCGTTGAAACTCGGAGCAAGAAATACACTGCTCAAAAAAATTAGGGTAGCAAGCAAAAAAGTGAAGAGAACAGTGCAAGATAGCCATGTATGAGCATAAAATGGATAGTACACGTGTATCAATGCGGAATACAGAAAAAAAGACGCAAAAAAATTAAGGGAGCTTTTTTTCTTTGAAAAGATGAAAAGAACATGAAAAGACGGTTTAGGGCAACAATTTGTTTTCATGTAAATTATAAAAAATAGTATTGTTTAGAAATGATGCAAGATTTTTAATATGGCGTGTGGTCTCCTCGAACAGCTAAGACTGCTGCACACCTGTTTTCTATGGATGCGAGGAGGTTATCGATAAGACTTTGGGTAATACTGTTCCACTGCTCAAAAACTGCAATCTCCAAGTTCCGGATTGTAAAAGGAGGCCTCGGTCTCGCAGGAATGCATCGTCTGAGTATGTCCCAAACATGCTCGATCGGATTTAGATCAGGAGGGCATGCTTGTCATTCCATACGCTGTATCGTTTTAGCTTCAAGCATGTTTTCAACAAGACGAACTGTATGAAGTCTGGCATTATCATGCATGAAAAAAAGAAATCACTTATTTCTGCAACATAAAATACAACATGAGGTCTCCGTATCTCGTCTGTATAACTTAGGTTCGTCAAAGTGCCATTCCGAATGATATGCAGGCCCGTACGTCCATCTATTCCGATTCCAGCCAATAGCATCAACCAACCTCGTCTGTAATGTGATGTATCACGAACGAATGTGGGATTATTTTGAGTGCCTCTTTCTCTACATGCCAATACACATCAGATGTCACATCCAGACTGAATCGGAACTCGTCTGTAAACAGAATTTGACTCGAACAACGTTGCCTCCAAACTCGATGTTCAGTTCCCCAAATTCTTTGGGCCGCACAGTGGCTTGAGGTCAACGGAATACAGTCCATTGGCTTACGTGCATAGAGACCACCCTGATGAAGGCTATTTCGGACTGTTTGGCTGGACACCCTTCATCCTGTGGCCAAGAACAACTGTGTTTGCAGCTGAGTAGCATTGTCTGTTCCGTCTCGACGAGCTGTTAACAGGATATATCGGTCTTCAGTTTCTGTGTTAACACATTTTCGACATTGCACTTGTCGATGACTACAATTCCTTGTGTCTTGGAATCGATTCCACAGCCTTTCATGAACACTTCTTGCGACTCCAACAGCGTCCACTACACTTCGTTGTGTTTCCCCAAATTCAACTCCCGATAACACTCCAAGTCATAGATTACGGTAAATCATGTTGTTGTGACATTTTCAAGTGACCTTTTCTCAAAACACAAGCTGAGCAATTGAATTTTACAAATGAGGCAGTGAAACAGACTTTTCTGCAAAATCCCGATTACTGCACGTATCTTCTTTTTCTAGTTTTTGACGTCATAAACTTTAATTTACATGTGAAGTATTCTTTATATGTTTTCTACAGCACTTTAAATTATGGATGTTTCATTTTATTTTACTTATCGGTGTAAATATTTGCGTAATTTCGTTAAAACCACCCCTAATTGTTTTGAGCAGTGTATTTTTCATCCCTCTGATGCGTGCTATGCGGAAACGATTCAGAGACTTCTATATGAAGCGGAATGTGATTTTTCTGATGAAGATGAGTGTGGTGAAGAATTCTGCTATAAAAGTTCCCATTCCTCTGAGAGTTAAATTTCTAAATCCGACAACGAAGAGACTGGAGATTCAAACAATAGGTGCTCTCAGTATTACTATGGAAAAAATCGTTTTAAATGGCCATCTACTGAGCCGATCAAAAATGTCAAAACTCTAGCTAATAACATTGTGCGCCTTACTGCATTTCGTTCATTTGCGAAATTACAGTATATAGCAGATTTACAATCATTTTGGATTCTTCTTTTTACAAATGAAATGCTGCAAAAATATTATAAATTGGACTAATATAAAAATAAGAAAAACGAGGACAAACTTTTCTGACCGAACAAATAAAAATATCGCTGACACAAATTTGAAAAAACTGAAAGCTTTTTTAACATTGCTTATATACACGTCTGTATTCAAATCAAATAATGAAGACATTGTGTGTATCTTTGCAACAGACTGGTCTGGCAGAGATATTTTTCGAGCTGTTATGCCAATGAGAAGATTCAAAATTTTACTACTTTGTTTAAGATTTGATAATCCTGGTAACAGAGATATTCGAAAAATAATTGACCCGGCTGCTCTTATTTCTGAAATGTAGTATTTTTTCATTTTAAATTCACAAAAATGCTAGACAATTGGTGCATATGCATGCATCGATGAAATGCTTGTTAGCTTCAGAGGTAGATGCCGATTTAAAATGTATATGCCAAAAAAAAGAGCTAAGTATGGTATAAAAATATTGTACCTAACTGATGCTGGAACCAACTATGTGTACAATGCGTATATGTATTGCGGTAAAGATTCTGACTGTCTGGGAATGGATGAGAGTTTTAAAAAAAATACGAAACCAACTCAATTAATTTTACGACTTAGTAAGCCTATCTTCAAGTCCAATAAAAACATAACGGCAGATTATCGGTTCCCTTCGATCGGAATTGGTTCAGAATTAAAAAAGAATGGCCTAACATATGTTGGAACAGTTAATAGAAATAATAGAGATATTACTAAAGAGTTTCTGCTTAATAAATGAAGAGAAGTGAATTCAACTTTATACGGCTTTACAAAGGATATTACTTTGACGTCTCACTGCCCGAAAAAAGGAAAAGCGGTATTACTTTTGTCCTGAATGCACCACAGTAATGAAATCGACTCTGAAACACAAAAAACAGAAATTATTGCGTTTTCTAACAGGACAAAATGTGGAGTTGATTCTTTAGATGAAAATTGTTCGGTATATTCTTGTAGTAGACGAACGAGGCGATGGACTATGTATTTTTATTGGTTACTTGATATGTCAACTGTAAATGCATTTTATATCAAACTTTAAAAGATCCAATCATGAGTAGAATGCAATTTCTAAAGGAACTGACAAAAGAACTGGTTACTCCTCATATGCAAAGTAGACTTGAAACTCGAGTATTCATCGCGAATTGCGAACAATAATAAAGCGAATTTTAGGATGTGATAAAGAAAACGAATCTCAAGACACATCAGTGGAATGTGAGGAAAAATTAAAGAAAAGGAAAATATGTCATTAGTGCTCTCCAGTAAAAAGTAGAAAAACAGCATATTTATGCATTTGCTGTCGAATAACTGTGTGCTTAGAATGCACGCGAAAATTATGTCATGATTGTGGTAAGAATTTTAAAAAATAACTTCAGTATTGAATCAAACGTGAGCACTTTTTTTTATTGCACCAATTTCACGCTGATTTGTAGTTGCGCCATTTTTTATGTAATTCACCAAACCTTTAATGTTTTGTAATTAATTCATTCATCATACAGTGTGTCCAGCGAATAACACCCTGATTTCAAAATTAAATATCTCAAAAACAATAGAATTATGAGGTAAACGGTTTGCTTATTAGCTAAGCTGTAAAAATGTTATACAGAAATTTCAAAATTTAGTTGCAAAAACCGTTAACAGATGGCGCTGTAATCGCAATGCCTATAAATTGTGCTTCGAAGTCCAGAGCACTAGCGTCTCATTCCTAGATGGCTCCCTATGGAAAAACGAAAATTTTGAAAGTCCACTTTTTCATTGGAGTGATGTGCAGAAGTGGAGACATCTGGTCACAGAATTATTGCATCAGCTTTAATTTTAGAGAATTTCAATTAACTGAATTTTCAATAAAAAGTTTAGAAAAATTCAATTTTTAATGCAATATAATTATTTACATCGAAATGCATATATTTAGAAAAATAATTTTGTACTTTTTATTTATTTTTTATATTTTCTGTTCACGGCATAATATTTTGGTATTATTGTATGTACCTGAATTAGTATAAATAAAAATGTAATTTTGCACTTTTCATTTATTTTTATATCACGGCTTAAAATTTTGGTTTTAGCACAACACATATATCTCTTTTCTTTGCAAACAAAGTTTTAGGGGCAGAAATTATGGATTAAAAGGCATTTCATTTCATTCATTTCTATGCATTTTCTTTTTTTTTAAGGAATTGATGATAAGTCACATGATCAACGTCGAAGCAAATGTATTTTGGATGCTGGATTCCTTTCCAACACTTCGGATCATATCGCTAGAAGCTGCACCATACTTCTGTGATCAATGATAAAAAAAATTAAAAAGAGTTTCTAAAATTAAAATGATTATTTTAACTTAATTAAGTTTTTAAAAATAGAAACTTTGTATTTTTTCATTCAAACTCTATTCTACAATTTAAAAAAAAAAAATTATTTATAAATCATTATTATAAATGCTCGATGATTTTTTTAAAGGGGGTTTCTTTTAGCTTAATTAAATTTTAAAACTAGAAATTTTGACTTTTTTTATTCAAACTTTTTTTCACAATTTAAATAAATATTAAAAAGTAAAGATGTCCAATTTTTTCAAATCCTTCACTGCTTGGATTCGATTCCACGATGTACCAATTAGCAGAGAAAACCAAAGAGAGACCAATTAACAGAGATACTGGTATCCGGACCGAAGTAGCTTGTAACAAAATTTTAAACAAATCTCAATTCTGTCCACACATGGATCCACTTCTGCACATCCTCCAAATAAAATATTTTAATAAGTTCTTATATAATGATTGCTAAACTTTTTATTGAAAATTCTATTAACTGAAATTCTGTAAAATTAAAGCTGCTGCAATGATGCTGTGACCAGATGTCTCCACTTCTGCACATCACCTCAACGAAAACGTGGTCTTTCCCAATTTTCGTTCTTCCATAGGGAGCGATCCAGGAGTGAGACGCTAGTGCTCTGGATTTCAAACAAAAATTTATATGCATTGCTATTACAGCGCCATCTGTAAACGGTTTTTGCAACTAAATTTTGAAACTTCTGTTTAACATTTTTACAGCTTAGCTAATAAACAAGCGGTTTACCGCATAATTCGATTGATCTTCGTTTTTGAGATATTTAATTTTGAAATCAGGGTCATATTCGCTGGACACCCTGTACGTTTGTGTAACACGCCTATAAAAGTAAAGTAAAACGTGATATTTTTAGGGTTTTGTTCATCTGACGAAACCCTATTCGTCTCACTCCTCAGTCTGCCTGTCTGCCCATCCGTCTGTCACAGAGCCCGTTCTCAGAAACTTGAAATTTTGCATACTTACAGTTGAACGCCTCTCTTCAAACGAATCATAAAATTTTGAAAAAGTCTTATATTTACTCATCTGGGTTCTAACCTGTGTATTTTAAGCATTTTTTTCTAACTGAGCCTCTAAGTAAATTGGAGACTTGAAATTTTGCATACTTATAGCTGAACACTTGCAATCACACGACAAATCATAAAATTTTGAAAAAGTCTCTTATTTATTCCTTCGGGCTCTAACTTGTGCATTTCAAGTAATTTTTGTAACCTCCCCCCCTTTTTCACCGGGTGGCACTTTTCTTACATTTGCCGACACACCTTTGACCACTCTTTCATATTATGCACCATAGCCTTACATATTTTAGTTCCACCTTTTACCACCAGAAGGTGCGTGCCTATTACGGGTGCTATGGGCTCGATCCCCTCGACTGAAATATTTAGGGATAGGTTGTGAAACGATGTTTTGTTCGGATAGAGGTTTGTTTAGAATAGAGTGTGCCTCCTGGTTGCGAAATGTGGAACTAACAGATTTAGCAAAAGCATAAAGTGTTTTGAAAGGAATAGTAAACAAACCCTTTCTACGATCAGTGATCACACTTACCCACTTGTTTATTTTTTACGTACATAGCTCATTTCAAGTGGTTTTTGATTTCAAAAAATTGTAATATTGATTTAAATTCTACTATGCAATTATATTTTTATAAATGTTATAAATATAACTTGTATTGGAAATACACATTCTCAAAAATATACAGATCGTATTTTATCGTAGATATTTCATTACAACATTTAAAAATAAAACAAAATAAAGCGCAGTCTGGGAGACAGCGACGTACTTATAGTGTCCCAAAATTACACCTCACCTGTTAGGGGTTCAATATAATAAACTGGAATAGTGATTCCTTTATAATCCTGTATATGATCATAGAAGAATTTTTTCTACTTTCAAGAATAAAATTTCTCTATTTTCCGATCTTTTTAAAATGTCCAAAGTTAAATATTTAGTTTATCATTGTGATAGTTACATTCTATCCTGTTTAAAACAATCCAAACATCGGTATTGATTAACCCTTAAATGCCTTGTGTTGCTTTTCGGCAACATATCCAATTTAGGCTCTAAAATACTATAAGAATAATGTTGATGCTATAATGCATAATGTTTCCAATAAAATACATTCTGAAGATATTATTAAATCGATTTTCAACATGCAGATGGCAACACTTGTGTCGTTTAAGAATAAAGATAGATTTATTTTTTCAATTGTTGCTGCGTGTTCTTTTTGTTTTGTTTGGAAGCTTGCGAAATACCCTATTTTGACCTGCAGTGAGTAAGTAAAATTTATTTCTTATTATAGTTCATAAAATTCTTGTGTGTTTAATATTATAGAATTTTATCAAGGGAAATTATTTTTTTCAATTAAACACCAGTATTGCATATTAGTAACAAACAGTTTTTTAGACGTAAATTGTACTTAAAACATAATATTATTTTTTTAAGTATTTTTCCCATGATTTATTTAAAAAATGAAAGCCGAAAAACATTATTACAATGATTTTTGAAAAATCAGGCATTTAAGGGTTAAACTACTTATGTTGCTTTTATTTCCTTCATTCGTGTTAAATATTTAAAAGAAGCTGATTTGAGATTGAACACCATGTTATTGTTTATTTCCTCATTAATTTTCTAAGAACTCGAACATAGCCACAGTATCCTTAGACTTTTTACAAATTATCTTTCATTATCTTGTTTTACAGTCAGACCTTCTTTGCCGTGTTCTTCAATAGAAGGAAAGATTAATATGAGTTATATAAGAAAAACTTTTACTCCAAATAAAATTAAGAATATTGAATAAGAATTTTTTTTATATATATTATCTAGTTACACACAACCATGAATGATGCCCGCAAATTTAGAAAAGTTTCCCCGGAGGATAAATTTGAGAGGAGGGGCTCGGGAGGGCATAGCTTGAATAAGTGGTCACAGTCCTTTTCAAAAATATGTCACATGTGGTTTTCGGTAAAAGTTAGAAAAATGCCTCCCTTTGGCTCTATTATCGCGCCTCTTAGAATATATCCTCCCCCTCTTTTTGAAATACCGGTTGCACAAATGTGTTACTGTGCACACTGACTATATAGAAAAGGACACATAAAATGTAGCAATTTTATACATTTCACACATTTATTTCTATGTGAGGCCAAAACCTTATTGTACACGCTCGTATTAGAATTTGTATGAAACAAACTTTTTAAATATGCTTTTTCTTTTAGAAATATCTAATATAAATAAGACTTACGTTCCTTCTTCTAATTCAAAATATTATATATATTAAAAAAATAAATAAAAGTATACAATATGAGAAATACTTTTTGTAATTATTCATTTAACAACTAAGAAACACTTCTACATTGCAAATCAATATTTGTAGATAGCAAACATACATCATGAGCAAAACACATGCTTCGATTTATGTAAAAAGATAAAGTTTTTACACTAGTGGAAATGACATTTACCTCTTCGTGTTTGTTTGATAACTTAGATAAAAGGATAATTACAGTAAAAAAGAAGGAACAAACTTAATCATATCCATCGAAATACATTTCATGTGGGAGTTAGCAAAATTGGGTTTTGTTGTTTGTCTTCAGAAAGCCCTAAATGAGATCATCAGTATACTTCTTCATTTATTTGTTATTTGAGTGAAGTAAAAATAAAATAAATCACGATATATCTTTGGAGCACTGTTACACATTTCCTTCAGTTTCATATTTTAAAAAGTGAGTATAATTTACATTAATAAGTGAATATTTATTATTATAAATACTAAGTACTAGCGATTTTTTATTGGTGTTTTTAAACATTATCAACTTATATAGCAAATAGACATTTCTCTCACAATATTTCTTATTCGAAAAAAAAAAACATGTGTTAATAAAAATCATTGTCATTAGGCATTTAAGAAATAGTTTAATATTGTTAATAACATTCATAGTTAACATGTATTTTTAAAGAGCCGATTTTGACTGTTATTTTCAAACGGAAAGGCGTTATATATAGAAAGAGGGTACACTTAATTATAAATATAAATAATAAAAAATTAACGACTGCTGTTAATGTAAAAATATATAGCAATTATATTTGTATAATATATATGCATATATGGAGCACAATTAATAAAAATCTGATGTGTATTTTCATATGGCGTAAGATAAGAACTGAACATCAAAAGTAGAAACAAGTATTTCACCGAAAGATATATGCTTTCGTATTTTATTATATTCCTTTCTTTTGTGTTTTCCATCACAAGCATTTTGTGGCTGGTCCTTAATTTTGGACACCAGTGTATAAAAGCACAGTGAAACTGTCGAAGCTAAATATTTTATAAAGTGGTCATATTCTCAACCTAATTTATAAGTGTAATTTTTCTATTATTAAAAAATGTAGTTTGAACAAATTGCAGCTGCAAAAAACTTTCCATTTACAGATAAGATCAGAATATAATTATTTACATCGTTTTATAATGAATTGTGAGGTGTCTTTAGCATTTTTGTTAATTAATCTAATTATTATTGTAAATATTTTACAATAAAGCTCCAACTACCGATAAATAAAATCAGTTTTAATGAAAAACTTTAGTCAGCATTGCGTATTATTATAATATAAGTTTTCTAATATATCTTCGGACATCAAGGAAGATCATTATTGAAGTTTAGTAATCGTTGATTCATATTTTAGTACATGAAAAGTTTGTAATATGGTGTGCAGTCATTATATTAGTTATTCAGAAAAGATATGTTGTCTATTTTATCGACTTTGTGAATGTTGCAAAATTCTCATTTATCGTTGAAAATTACAAAAGAAGAAAAATTTAGTATTCAGAGGAAAGAAACGAAAAAGAACGCAATTATTTTTTTTCGCATTAAATCAATATTTTATTAAGAACTATCATAAAACAAAAGGCATCCGTAGAAGCTCTACAATATTTTATTTTCTTTGTGCAGATAAAATAAAAATTACAAAAATCAAAACTATATTTTAAAACTTCTAATGATATTCAGCAGAAAAATGTTCAATAGATGAAATGTCGCATCCAGGCAACATTCAAAGATGGGAAACAATTTTAAAATGTTTGTGTTTTTGACATATTTTCCATTCTATTATTATACACTTCTCCGATTCCTTTTTAATAATTTAAGAAATGTACGAGTGTAGCTGTTTTGCGAATGTGGATATTTGCAAGACAGTTTATCAAAAAAATTATGTGTGCATTAGAAACGAGTTCTGGCTCTTCTGTTTTGTAGCCCAAGCCTACCTGGTTTCAAAGATTTGAAATCCGAGCCTGGTACCAAAACTACGCAATAGAAAATTGTTAATACTATTTTAAAATTGATTCAATATTAAATTTCTCATTCACAATTTTTTTCTTACATTGATATATCATTAATACTCTTAAATAATCTCCTATTACGACATGAAAATTATGTCCTGAAAATCTGTTTAAAACAGAAATTTTGTCCTTTATATCCAACGACTGTCCGGAATCTGAAAAAATAACAATTTTTATCCATTTAAAATATCATTTTGATAGTTACAATGATTACACCCTTACAAACAAACGTTGCTTCTTTATAATGTACTACTATTCGACCTACCAGCGTTGCTCGTGGAATGGAGCTACAGAAATGGAGCTTCTCGGTGATGTAAGAAAATATTGAATAATTTAAAAAAATACGGCGATCATTGTCACTAATCCCTGGGACTTTCGCGCCCATTAACTCTTAATAGAAGGATTACTATAACGTCGTAACCCTGTTCCATCATATGTTAATGTCAGTAAATAGCAGCAACACTTGGTTGAACTACGGCGAAAATACTTTCTTAACAAAGACGGCAGATTCTCTCAGTTAACTCAAGATTTCAATCTCTCGTTTAAGCTTCACGTGGTAAGCTTCTAATACTGAAAGGCGATAGATCTTGTGTTGCTCACTGAAGCAGGATTTGACCAAAATCTCCAGTGATACCAAATTTCAATCCCAATTTTATGCTACGCAGTATGATCAGCATTCCCAAGTTATTGTAAAACTACAACGAAGACCTGAACTGCACATTCAGAGAACAACCAACACACCCGAGAAAATTTCAAAAAAGCGAAGGAAAGAGGTTGCTTTCACGCACACATGTTATCATAGGACAAAACTCTCGCTTTGAAAAATTTGACTCTTTTCATAAAGGAGTAGCTAATCTTCTTCAAAATGAATATCAATTCATTTAAAGGGGAGAAGGGACCTTGAAACTCACTTTTTTATTTATCAATTTAATTTCGCTTTAAATACTATTCAAGAGCACACAGTTTGCATTATGGCATATATTTATCAAACAGAAAAAAAACGAGGATAAATATAAGGAATATTCCTGTATATTTTAAAAGATATGAAGAACTTTAAACTGCCCCCTGAGCAATCATAAATGTAGATTCCGATTATTTTTTGTGCAAGTTTGGTTTATATACAGAAATGTAACTGTGCATCGAATTTTCTATATTTATATATAAAAATAAGAAAAACAAAATTCTAAATTTTATGAAATTTTCAGTATTTTTGCGTCATATTTCTGCAATTAAATATCTTTAACTATTTCAATTATATTTAGTTTAAAAAAATATACGCAGTTTTATTTGTATATATAAACCAAAATTGCATAAAAAATAGTGGTGATTTTAATTGATGTGTAATGCGCAATGTTGCATTTTGAAAAGTTCTTCATAACGATTAAAATATTCAGTAAAATTCCTTATTTTTAATCAAAATATTTTTTTGTGTGTGCATGATAAATATATGCCATAAAGCATATAGTATGCCCTTGAATAGAATTTAAATTGAAATGAAAAAAAAAATGAATAAAAAAATGATTTTGAAGGTCTCTTTTCCGATTTAGGAATGGCTTACAGATCAGAATTTCTAAAACTGCACCAACAGTGGCTATGGACCCATTACTGCAGCGTATGTATAAGAAATTTCATTTTTATTTTTTATTTGAATTAAGTATTTTTTGTGATTCAAAACCTTTATATATAATTTATTTATTTATTGTTCATCAGAACCAATAGGGGCGTCTCCCTAGGCGTCCACTATTGATGGACACCTATTACTACGTAATTACTACGCAGTTACGTTCCACTATTGATGGACGCCTATTACTATGTAATTACTACCCAGTTACGTAGTACTATGGAGTTTTTCACTTCATATATTTTTTCATTCAACTTAGAAATCGGTGTTTCAGTATCATTCATGTGCACATTTAAAAATTACAGTAAAATGAATTTTTGATTTAAGCTCATTTAATCTTACGGGCTTCTGCTATCGAAATAATTTATAATCTTTTGAAGATCTCAGTGTATCAATATTATAATTGGGTTGATAAATTTCACATTCATTTTAATTTGATGCTAACAAACATAGGCTTGTTAAAAGAATATATTAACAGTTGATAAAAATTTCGGAATATTAAATATTTAATAGTTTTTCTATATACAGTAAAGCATAATTTAAATCAAATTGAATAATAACGTTTTTCTGTTATTAGTTCTGCTGTAGGTATACTCAAATTCACAAGAACACAAAAAAACTAGAAATCAATAAAATGTCAGTGTACTTTTGTTCCTAAAAGAGTTCTTTTGTATTAAATCTTGTATATTTTAAAGATAATATAAATTATTCTAAGAGTTTATTTAATCTTTTGAGACTTTCATTTAAAGTTATTGAGCAGTTTTCAACACTCATGAATGTCAAGTGGCAGAAAATAATTACGCTTTCTGCGACAAACTTAATTAACACCAAAATCTCAAATGTATGATTTTTGAAAGAAGAAAAATATTTTTTTCACTCCTCCTTCCTTCTACTAAATCAGATCTTAAAATTGTTTATATTACGAAGATATTTAAAAAATCGAAAATAAAAATTTAATTTAACAATAACGATACACTAAAAATAAAAGAGCTTATGTCAGATTCTATATTTTTCTATGAACATTTAATTTATATATATATATATATCATTACTTTAAAATGCAAAAACACCATAACTCATAAAAGAAGATGTATATCTGCAATATTTAACTATAAAAAACTTTTAAAAAGACAAACTAAAGACAGGTAAAAAACAAAAACACAGGCACAAAACAGTCTGTTCTTCTTCAGTGGGAGGACAGACTTAAGCTAACTCCAACCCCCACTGTTAAAAATCTGCAGGTTTCTGAACACACGTCCGACCTGCAACCAATACAGAAAAAAACTATTGTCAATTCAATAACTAAATTCAAAAAAGCTAAAATAAACTAAAATTAAGCAAAAATAAATAAATAAATAAGTAGTGTAGATAAAGCATAATTAAAAAATCTATAATAAAATAAACTTTTACAAAAGTACTTAAAAATTAACAATTTAAATGTAAACAAATTAACATGTATGAATGCAGATGAACATGCAGACCTCCACGGAAGGCACTCCCCCCCCCCCCTTAGGGCCTCTATCCCACGAGCAGATAATTGGCCGACATAAAATATACAGCAGATGAACATGCACCCTCCCATACCTGCAAAATGAAAAACTTTTCAAAAACATGAAAAACAGCAATACCTGTATAATGTTCCTCACCTGTTAACAATGAACAATTAATTTTTCTTCCGTATCCAACTTCAAAAACTAGAAATTTCGAGTCTGCATTCATCCATCGATTCGATACATCAACCTACAATCGTTCTTTGAACAAGACTTTAGAATGCAACTTTCATTTAGAATCTTCAGGAAGGATGCCATCACATGTTGCTCAAACCGCCAATCCACAATGTTGCCACTCACTTTTTAAAACTATCTTTAAATAATATTTCAAAACTTTATAGGATAATTATTATTGTAAAAAAGATTAGCCAATAACTTAAAAATCTGTTTATAAAAATTACTATCTTTGCCACAAATTTTATTGAAACGAATTATTTGATTAATTATAATATTTATGTAAATTTTTTTATGTAAATTAGAAAACCAATGTGGCATACTTCTTGTCAAAAATTGAAAACTATTTCTTTTATCATACAAATGTAAAATTAATTTATTATCAATAATTTCAAAGGAAATATCCAAAAATTCTGCATTATAATAAACACAGTTTGCCCTATTCAACTTTAAACAATTTGGATATACATTGCCATATTCATTAGTAAAATCAAAATTAAAAACCAAAATATCATCAATATACCTAAAGACTTTTAAAGCTTTATTATATTTCATTGTATACTTAAATTCATAATAAAACAAAAATAAATTAGCTGCTGTACTAGAATAATTAGTCCCCATTCCAATTCCACAAATCTGATTAAATGTATTATTGTTGAAAGCTACATATTTTTTATAAAAACAGAAATGGCATAAAATTAAAAATAAATCTCTATTAATATTTAATTCTTCTTTTAAACAAAATAAATCAAAAATATTTACTAAAACATCATAAAGACAATCAATAGGTATATTGGTGAACAGATTTTCAAAGTCGAATACCTGCATTTTCAGAGGAGTCAAAGGCAGTTTGTCCAAAATTTCGATACTATTATCAATCGACCAGAAATGACGATACTTCTTAAATTTATATTTTAAAAAACCATATATCTTTTTCAATAAATTCTGTAAACCAATATTAAAATTTCTATTAACACTTTTTGAAGTACTGCAAATAAACCTAAATTTAATTTGATCTTTATGAAATTTGGGTGTTAGAAAAATAAATGGCAAACAGTGATGATTAGAAACATCAAAATTGTAAGAAAGCATATTTTTAACTTTCTTTTTGTATGCAAAAAAGTTTTTAACAACAGGATTTTTATCAATATTAACCCTTGCATAAAAATCTACATTACTTAACTCACCCTCTATTTTTTCAATGTAAAATTTCTTACATATTATAGCATAATTGTTGGCAGCTTTGTCCAAAGGGACTATAACAAAACTATTATGTAATTTTTTAATAAATTCTTCATCTTCATCATTAAAAATTTGATATTCATATTTGAATATGATGCCGAAAATGGGTGTTAGTAGTAAATATTTTAAAATTTATTACAACTCGGTAAAAAAAAAAAACATTAATTTGACCATTTTTATTTATTTTATTACAAGAAAATCCCTTGCGAAAGTAATTTTCGGCTCTGATATTAACATAGTTCTCAAATAAATATAAACATAAACCTTAAATTTACTAATCTTTGAACCTTATTTTATTTATTTATTTATTTATTTTTTGTTTTGCTTAGATTGCACCAAAACTTAATACAAAAGTCATTAAGATATTTTAATGACTTAAGATATTTAAGATCAGCTAGAAAAAAAAGTAAGAAATATTCAACAGGCATTTCGTGAAAAACGTATAATTTAATTCAATGAGAGAACTTGATTTTCAGCTATTAATAGTACGCATAAAACTCAGTTAAATTTTAATTTTTAATTCAATTTAACGCAAACACATTAAGAAGAGATGAAAATATTAAATGCAAACTAATGGGCAAAACATAAAAA
This sequence comes from Maratus speciosus, assembly GCA_963932465.1. Lineage (NCBI taxonomy): Eukaryota > Metazoa > Arthropoda > Arachnida > Araneae > Salticidae > Maratus > Maratus speciosus. The sequence continues at coordinate 438,668,545 of OZ010789.1, forward strand.
AATATCTGACAAAAACTCTTCAGGAATAGATACTAAAATAAATCGGAATTTCAATCACTTGTTTGCTTTTATCTTGTTCTGTAATCTTTTAGGTATCCTACTATTAGAAACATTCCTACCATACGCTTGATATCTTTCTACATTTAACCCTTTGTTCTCTGACTATAAGCTTTTAAAAGTGATACTTTTAAGTACTGTTGAGAATAGGAAGAAATTAGTAAAGTATTTACTTTCAACTTAGGAATAAAATAACAAATGACTGGGAATGAAATTTTTCGTCTTTAAAATGAAGGATGTTTCTTATGTATTTTTTACCCTTATTTTGAGAAAAATGTTGAAAATATCTTTTCACATACAGGCATAAAGCCTCATCACACTCTTGATATTTTTCTACGTTTAACACTTTATACACTGACTGTAATGCTTTTTAAAATAGTACTTTTAAGAACCGTTGAGAATAGTAAACAATTACTAAAGTATTTACTTTCAACTTAGGAACAAAAGAAGAACAAAGGACTGGAATGAAATTTTTCTTCTTTAAAATGAAGGATGTCTGTTATTTTTTATGCTTATTTCGAGGAAAATGATGAAAAAAAATATAAAGTTTTTACATAAAAAAGAATTTCTGTCTGGATAGTAATTGGAAAATTTAGTAATAAAACAACTGAAGTTTGAATTGACATTTTATAATGTTAGTCATAAAGAATCCTAACACTAATAAACCGGATTGTAAGCTAATACTGGTAACTGCATGCGAAATAGCGGCAAATGGTACAAACAACAAAAAAGATGGGGAAGAAAATACTAGTACAAGAAAATAACACTTAGCTTATACTCAACAATGACAAAGCAACTACTTAATAAATGTAAGATATGACATTACTGTTATTCGTTTTCTCCATTCAGTTTTTTTATTTACTCTATTACATAATCTGTCTTAATTTACAAGAAATTCAACAACATTTTGTCAAATTGGCTTTGTAATTTTCATTAAAATTGAGCATGTTTCCTGTTATAAATAATAACTAAAAGTTCAATAAAATTCTATACAGTTTCCTTATTTTCAAAGATATCAAAGATTTGTAAATTATGCTGACTTGGTTGTACTAAAAAGGGCCAATTCAATTGATTATCTCAAATTAAATAATGTTTTCTTTTACTTTTAGGTTTTTGCAAGCTACCTATGACTTCATTCACATATTTTTTTTTAACAGAATCAATTCCTTAATTATAGGCAAACCATTTATCTCCCGAAAATAAAAAGTTATACAATTAATGAACCATTTATCACGTATTATAATAGACTACTCTTCTGATGATTCGAATTTGCCTAATTATGCTTTTATATAAAAACCCATTTAAATTTTTTTCATGTGCATTAAATTTCACATGCATTCTAAAAGGCTCACAAATATAAATGCTTATTTGTAAGACAATAGTGTTCCTTATTGATTTCACCCTCGACAAAAACTGTTATTTATGAGATAAGAACATCCTATTATAGATAAAAATTGTCAAATCGATTGTTGTGCTGTTATTATGATTGTGAAGAAAGTAAATGTTGCTCAAAGATTACATTGCAGAGATATTTTTAAATAATGATATAAGTATAAAAGAATTAAAACAATGAACAGTTATCACATATACGTACCCCGAATAAACTATAAATATCTCAACATGATATCCGATTAATACCTAGATTTTTAGGGTTCCATACTTAAAAAGTAAAAACGGAACCATTATAAGATCACTCCTGTGTCTGTCCGTCCGTCTGTCTGTCTGTCTGTCACAGCCATTTTACTCGTAAACTATGGACGTGGAAAGTTCAAATTCGGGGAAGTAATAAAGACCATTGATCCACATATTTTCAGATTAATAAACATTCATAAATATATTTAGTAAAACTGCAGGGGGGGGGGGGGGAAATTATGCTGCTTGAAAAAAAAAATATTTTCTTTGTATATCATGTATATCCTGTGAAACCTTTCGTAACGCTGAACTCAAAAATGCATTCCTTTTAATTTTAGGTATTATATTTTACAAAATATTGTCGAAAATGTAACTCAAAAATATGTTTCCCCCCATCTAATTTCGAAACTACTGAAACTAAAATTATGAAAAAATTAGAGGTAGTAGATGTTAATATAAACCTTGCCGGAAAATTATAGCGATTATCCTACGTCACATAGTTTTTGAGAAATTTGCATTTTTCTGTTATACACAAATTTCAATTTACGGGCATTCAGAAAAATTGTTGAGCATCGCTGGATATACCTATTGTTGCAGAAGTATAAAAGCATTGTGATAATGATTTGCTAAAAAAATCATCAGTAATTAGCTGAGATATTATCCTAAAAGATAGGCCAGTTTGGATATACATAAGGACAGGGGCGGCGTACTCTATGCCTAGTTAACAACTTTTAATGATATATATGAGTAATGTAATGTCCAGTAACAGTATAAAACAATAAATGTCAAATTGTTAAAAACATACTAAGTCTCAGTCAGGGGACTCAGAACTCTAAAAAGTGGAAAAAATGAAAAAAAGACCCTTTTCAACATTTGATGTCTTAAAATGTATATGATTTTAAAACACAATTTTAATTGGGATGAAAGATATAAGTATGTTCTTTCATTTCATGTATTTAAAAAATTGCAAGATACAGAATTAGTATTTATAGGGGGCTCGAAACTGTTAGACTTTTGTCGAACAAAAAATTGGGGTAACAGTTTACGTGCCGGATGACAAAATAAATATTGCAACTAGACTGAAATTTTGGTGATTACTTATACTTATGATTGTAATAATTTCCCTGAAATTAAATAATTTTGTATTTAAAGCATTTTTATATTTTTAATGCAATGTTGCATTTAGCTAATACAAAATTTTGAAAATATCAAGAGTAAAATCACCTAAAAAAATATTTCTTTGAACAATAAAAAGTAAATTTTAGGTTCAGATTACAGATTAACATGAAATACATGTTTTGATAATTTCATGAAAAAATATTCAGAAGTTTTTGGGGTATCCTGCGCGTTAAGCCCAAAAAACACCATTTGGAGAAAAATGACTTCAAAATTTCGGTTGGTTGGTTGGTTGTATTTATGTCGGCCAATTATCTGCACGTGGGATATGGGCCCTAAGGGGGGGGGGAGCGCCTTCTGTGGAGGTCTTACTAAGGGAACCTAACCCGTATTAACGCTTGGAGAACCAAGGTTCGAAGAAAACCACGAAAACTCCGAACGTTTAGGCCGACGGGTGCGATTGGGATCGAACCCAGCACCTCCCGTCTACCAGCTTCGAGAGCAGAACCTCTCGGCCACTGGTGGGGCTCAAAATTTCGGAATTACCGCTTCAGTTATTGAACGGGTATAATTCTAGAAGGAATTTTAAGGAAACAATTATATCAAAATATTTAGAAAAGATAGGAGTTTAACATCTAAAAAAATTAAAATTTCTTAAATTTTAAAGTTTAAATACTCCTGCGACCACTTTACCGTTTCTAGCGCGGAGTAATTCTATTTATAAACTTATGAAATAACGAACTGACACCAGAATTTATAAACGAATTTATTAGTAAATGCGAACTTGTTTATTTTCACGTGCATGATAAAAGGAAAATTTTAATTAAATATTCTTGGTGCCGATTGTCTGTTTTGGAATTAAAATTAGGTTTAATTTTTTTAAGAGCACCGCCCTCGAAAGATTTAATTAGAATGAATCGCATAAATACTGTGAGATTCGCGATAGTTTGCATTGAGTGTATCTCTCAATACGCCTCGAGTGACTTTAAAAGTTAATTAAACACCTATCTGGAAAAACGCGACACTGACCAAGGCGACGTTACAACTTTGAGACCTCCTTTCGAAGCGCGCTTAGTACAATGCCAAATTTAAACAAAGGTTTTGTTTTAGCTACACTGTATAAATAAAGGTTATTACTACGCTGAATTTAGTTTTATGAAATTCCAAATGAAGTTTAACTATGCTCTGCTTTTATTGTCATTACCGAATTAAGTTCATCATAAACAGATTAGAATAATATTAAAAAAAGAGTTATACGAATAGCTGTATTTGATATTATTTAGGTTCCATATCTCTCTGAACTTTCATGGTATACCCATTTACACTTTTCGAATATACACAGTTATACCCAACCCTACGTTGTATAGTTTTTACAAAATCTTAGTATTCTTTTAGCAACGTTTTTTTTTTTTATAATACCATTACAAATTCATATATTTATTCTACGGAACCGTCTGTGCGCGAGTAATACTCACACTTGACCGTTTATTTACAGTCTTTTCTCTTGGGGTTTTCTATAATCAAGACGCGATTATAAAAATCGGGATAATTTAATGTTGAATTAGCGGTGCACCGTACTCGTCTATTGTACTAAAATTTCAAAAATTATTTCTTACTGCTTGCTTAGGTCACAACAGCAATATACTGTCAAAATTTCTTGATTCTGACAAGTCACTTCAGCTCTGCGTTGATGGGTCAGTCAGTCAGGAGTTCTCTGTTTATTATATTAGTATAGACAACCATTTTTTATTTCGAAATACTTATCTAAAAATTCACTGAGAGCGCTTTATTTGCAACTGCTATTAGACATAAAGTAGATGTAAGTGAAAATAGTAATGTTTCTAAAAAAACGACTAAAAAAATAATATTAAATGGAAAACTACAGACCATAAATTTTAAGAACATCTCACAAAATTTCTTAAAGGATTTCTAGGAACTCAGATCGGAATTTTACGGACTTTGTGCCTGAAAGCGAAAGGTTTAATATACTTACTTTCATTTTGTTCTTTATTGTTTAAAGCATTTTTAGTGTACCCGTTCAATAGAAAATGCTTTCACAAAAATAATTTCTAGCGCAAACGTGAACATATTTCGCTCTCAAATATAAAAAAGCCTCTCATATTTTTGTATTTTGATTAGATTACATTAAGGTTTTCTGATTTAATCTTAAAACGTTTCTTCATATTGTAGAATATATAGAAGGAAATAATCCGCACACAATAATGTGTGAAATGAAAAGTTTTATATTAATTAATTTTTTCTTCTTTTTAGAAAAATAAAAGCTTCATTTCTTAAATACTTTTAATAATTAGTTATGCATAAGAAATCGAAATAATTTTGAAAATGAACCTGTTTCCTATTTTGAATGTACTTGGTACGTATTTTAGCTTATATTTTTTGAAGGATCAATTAATGGAATTACGACGAAATGCGAAATTAATACTATTTAGGGTACAATGTGCAACAAAATTTGTAAAAAAAGTCCCAAAATTTCTCTATTTAAAAAAGAAAATAAATTGGCAAGCTGCTGTTAAAAACAATCTGTCGCAATATGTAGGGAATATTCGTACAAAATAAGGCATATTTAAAAAAAAATAAGCAATAATAATTAATCGCAAAGGCATAATTAAAATCAAAACGTAAAGAAAAGAGGGAAACTTTAGACATTGTATAATCAAGCGAATGGGGGAGTGAGAAACGGATAACATTCCAGATAATGTAAATGTTGAGGACACATCAAACACATTTATGTAAAAAACGGCCATTTTAAAGAAGTTTTCACCATTATTAGATTTAATATTTAGTCAATGATGATGAGGATTCATTCTTAAAATTACAATGTTAAAGTATTTTAGTTTATTATTCTCATTTTTGGAATGTTATCAATTTACAATTAACCGTAAAAATATATTTATTTAGAGCATCTTTTATATCATACGAATAGAAAACAATTACTGTAAAATATCAATTGAATTCATCTCATGATGTATATATAGTATTATATCTCACTTAGTATATATAGTATTCATAATGAGCTGATTTTTCATGTGTTTCACCTACTCATTCAGTAATTTAATACATCACATGGTTATAAAGGAATTTTCGAGTAGCCATGAATTAACAGTAACATTTTAGAACGTTTTAAAGTGTCCAAATCTTATAAATTAAAAAACTGGAATTTGTAGTTGAGATGTTGTGATAAGGTAAGATATGTCCATTCTATTTAGAGAAGCTCATACAAATAAGACAAAAAGTACATTGTAGAAGACTATAATGTATAGTCAAATGATGCAATATATAGAATGAATATTATTGTAATTCTACACAGTTTTTCACTGATTCGCTATGTGTCAACGTCACATATCTCAATAAGTGCCACTTCGATTTGCCAACAAAAATGTATACATATCGCTTCCTTCCGTTTTATTCCAGTTTTGTCCGCGGTGTTCTGGGGAGTTATAGTACAATTTATATATAAAACTATTACTATAAACAATTAGCCTGAAGACTTATCCTTCTATATATAAAAAAAGTTTTGATTTGGAAATTGACCAATGAGAATCTGCGTAGATATTCCGGGTAGATCAGCATCCAATTTGAATGCTTAAGCCTGAATGCTTAATGCTGAAGGCCTTTCATCGTTAATATTAAAAAAACTGTTGCATACAAACATATGAAAATCGGTGGTATTATAGATAAATGTTTGATAAACACGTTGATACAGACAGTTTTCAAATCGAAGAATTATTTTAAGAGATATTTAATGCTAAAGTTGGACAAAATCGTTCCATTAAAAAAGTTTTATTGGAGCAAAAACGTTACATGAGAATTTAATCATTTTTAGATCATTTTATACGTTATAAGTTCCTGGTGTGCAGATTGCATTTATTTTTGTTAATTGACTCATTTTTTGAGGTTTTATTTCTATTTTAAATTCAAATTTTCAGCATTTCCAGATATATATATATATTTTATAAATTTTAGAAAATGTTATTAATTTAAACTGTTGCCAATTTTATAAACAGCGCAAACAATAATGTTTACTTCAAATTAAAAATTTATTTACGCGTCACTATTACAAACAGAAAAAAAAACTTTAAAATTAGAATTAAATGATTACATGTTAAAAGCAGGAAAATTACGTCATAAGAACCATATTTACACTTGGTCTTAATTTTAAAACAGAAACAAAATCTTAAAATAAAAAAAAATCATTATTATGCATTAAAACTTGTAAATGGAGGAAATTACGTCATATTTAAAATGGCCAAAAAATATGGCAAAACAATTTAAATTGAAAAATCTATTTGCGCGAGATATTTTGAGATAATCTTTTCAACTATTATCGTGAATTCGAAGACAGCGCAAATAATATTTCCTTCTAACAACAAAAGTATTTTCACGTGAATATCAATAACAGAAATAAAACTTTGGTGTAAATTACGTCAGATTTGAAACGATACATTTAAAATGAATTATTTAAAAGAACTATCTTATAGCGCTGTTAAAAAATACCGGGAGACAAAGACACTGTTTACTTAATTCATTTTTCATTAGATTATTTTCAAATGTTTAAGTAAGTGATTTTATTTAATCAATGGCGAAAACAGACATTGTATCTTTTAACAGCAGTTGATTTGGCCTTAAATTTCCCGAATCAAAAAAGAAATGAATAGGAACCCGTTTGTAGGGAAATCGCCACTGTTTTTAAATTATAATTTAATTTTCCGAAATCTTTTCATAGCCGATCAAATTAGCGTGCTTTTTGGATTTTGGTGTGCCTGAACGGGGGTTGACGAGCGTAGCCCGTAGGGGGCAGAGCCCCCTAGTGATCTATAAAATAGTTTATGAGTAAATTTCTTAATGAGTTAATGAGTAAATTTCTCTTTGCCAAAGTGACAGTCATGTGATTTCCGCGTTTTTGCACACCAGTATATTCTTAGAGAAAATGATATTTCATTTAATCGAAACATTTTTGCGATTTAAGAGAACAATATTTTCTCTAAGAATATACTGGTGTGCAAAAACGCGGAAATCACATGCCTGAAGTGACCGAAAATATTCTTTTATTTCGTATCTTTCAAAGGACGAAACATCGGGACTTGAAATGTGGTTGGCGTACACTCAAAACAAAGCATTTCAAAATAAACTCACATAAAGTTGTAAATTGTAAGAAAAAAAAGATGTAAATCTACAGTACCAGTTTTTGTAAAAGTTACAGAAGTCTGTTACTAAAATATAAGCTTACTAAAATTTTATTTGTACATTTATAAATTTAACATGTTCCTCGCACGAATACAGAAAAACTTATAAATTTATACACCTTGCCTTAGATAGCATTACGTCAGTATATTTAAGTCTTTAAATATTTTGTATTAAACAAAAACAGAAATAGTTTGCACAAGTTATTGTTTAAAATAATGATTTTATCTTAACTAACAATTTCCTCCATTTACAAACACTCATGACTTAAGTGATTACCCTAGATAATATTCATATTCTTGTAAAATTAAGGAAATACTACTTTTTTGAGCTAAAAATATCTACGTGCGTCTTTAATTAAAATCCAAAATAATGAGAATTTTGCAATATTAAGATTATGGACAAATAACAAAGAATATTTTCACATATCTATTCTAATTTGAATGTGAACATCGATTACTAAGTTATAAGGTTTAAAACAGTCAATTAGAACCAGCAATAAGATTTTCTTATTAATCTAAGATAACCTTGATTTTTTTTTTCCTTTTTTGACATTTGAAATACGAATTTATCAAGTTTTGAATAAGCAATCTCAACATAATAATGTTTATATATTTGATTTGTAGTTATTAATTAGGCTTTCAAAATTTTATAATTTTGATACAAATTAAATGTATGTTACTTCTCCTGTTTTAAAGTTTCATTTAAAAATCATGAAATCATTGATTAAACAATGGCCTCTTTGTAGATTTCTCGTTCGAATATCAGTATTTATAAATCACTCTTTTTGTATAGGAAATCTGAGTTAAAGTTATATTTATTTTTCAGTTTTATTCTGGGAACACTTCCATTTCGAAAAGAAATTGATTGTTTAGTTTAACAAATGAAGGTATTAACTGAAATTATGAATGATTATCTTTTAATTAATTAACTACTATTTTTATTTATAATTTATAATTAAAGCAGTTCCTCAAAATACTATAAAATTTGTAACTGCTTTTGAATATCCCTTTGCATATTTCCTTTTTTTCACAATCATCAGCAGCAAACCTCTTTTTACTTTTAGTCTGTAGTTCCATAAATTAATCTATTATATTGATACATATATAACACATTAATAATATTTTCAGCGTTCATTTCGTTCGCATATTGTTTTTAATTATTTATTGCGATTCCGTTTATTAAAGTGAAATTTCAATCAAACTTTTTTTTTTTTTTTGCCAGTATTTTTACTTAAAGTAATATAAATGAAATTGAAAACTTCGATGAATCAATTCATCTAAATATCAGTCCTTCATGCATCACAATCTTGGCGCATCATAGATAACGTTTGAAAACGCTAATCACCAAATTTCTCACCAAGCAGTCTTTTTCCGAATTTTCACACAAGATTTTATTTAAAACCATTATAGTCTATGATGATCTCTTAAATTTAAATATTCCTTACGTTAACGCATTATGTATGGTTTTAAAAAAACTACAGTAAAAAATGGATTGTAGCAAGTGATATGTTCTATAAGTGATTACACAAACAATCACATAACGTAACCAAGACATACATAATTGCACAACATAATAGACAATCACATAACATAAACAATCACACCTTCAGGGCTGCCAATGGCGACTATTTTTATATTCTATTTGCGCCACTATTTTAAGAAAATAAATTTTGTAGTAGATTTCTCTTGAAGATGTTGTCAAAATACATGCGATTTTTTTTTTTTTTTTTTTTTTTTTTTTTTTTTTTTTTTTTTTTAAATATTGGTTCGAGATTGAATTAAAATATATTCGCCTGTGGCAGCCCAGCACCTTATGTAAAAGCTTAAAATTAACAGTTGTTAAAAATTAAAGAGTTTTTTCATGCTATTTATTTTATCTGCCTTATGGCTTAAATGAACAAGGCAATGGCTCCCAATGACAAATAGATATTTGCGGAATCATCAATAATATTGACAAATTGTTTATTGCTTCCACAATTCAACTTTGTTAATATTCAAAGCACTGTCGAAAGAAATTCCCTTTACTAGCAAAAATCTGAAATGTTGATGTACCCGAGAAATACATAAAAATTCTAATTTGAAATATGTAAGAAAATTAAATAAAAATATTCTTACACATTTTCTCAAACATCATGTCGCAACTTTTTCGAATTTAATCATGCCCATTTTTCCCATTGCTTCCGGGCGTTTTAGGTTTCATATAGCACAATGACAAGTAAATATCTTCCTTTGCTAACATCCTTTAAGATAATTTATTAACCTTTTATGTACTGAATTATGAATTCATGAAAATTTTATCTTCTAAAGCGTTTTTCGTGAATTTTCGAAACTGCATTAGAAGATTTACATAATCGTTTAAAAATTTTAGAAAGACTGAAGAATTTAGAAAAATTAATTGAATTTGAATTTATAGGTATTTTTAGCAATATATATAGCCCCACTTAAATCTTTCATTTCTATAATAATAGCCTAAGTCATGTGACTGTCATCAATAGTTCCGGGCTGACCGCTTCACTTTTTATATGCCAAACAGCCAATTTGGTAATTTAATGTTAGCCAGGCGTAGTTGATAAATCGCCAAGTATTGTTCCATCGCCATCATATCACCTTTATTATAATAGTCCATCTCATGCGACCATCATAAACAATTCTTCGTGAGGTAAATTAAAACAAAGCTTTGATGTTGAAATTAAATGTCATAGTTTATGGTATTATTTATTACTTTTCTTCTTCTTCTTCTTCTTCTCTTTTTTCTTTTAAGAAATAAGAGAAAATTGAGAGTCATAAATTTTAAGTATTTCAGTTTTAAATTAAAGTTATGCATTTTAAATAAAATGAGTGAAATATTATATTTTAAATGAAATTAATGAAATAAGAAAAAATACGACGGGTACAATGTTTCGCGATTTGTCACCTGCTCTCGGCTAACATAAAAATACCAAGTTCATGATTTTTGTATCAGAATGTTCCGATTTGAGCAAGTAAATTCAATTATGAATAAAAGTAACATGATACAATGCTTAGCATAGATTTAAAGGGGACCAAACTGGTCGCCAAGGGCGGCTAGTTTTAAATATTTTTCTTAGTATTTTGTAGAAGTAGGAAATGTGCAAATATAATGTTCTTAAAATAGAAAATCCCCCCCCCCTCCCCAAAGCCAAGAAAGCTGAAAAGATGCAAAGTCAAAAGAATATTTTTATTTTGTGTAAGCTATAATGCTTTTGGAACTAGATAAAGTAATGCATCTATAACTCATTCTATAAAGTGTATTACTACTAATCAAAATGTATTAAATGAATTTTATAACAATTTATTTTAATGGTACTTATAAGTACCGTCAGTAGATAAAGGGTTAAAGAAATATTTCATAATGTTAAATCATTAGTGTCAAATGGTCTACCTTTTATTTATTTTTTTTTTCTCTATTTTGAAAAAAATATATCTTATATGTTTGAAATAATGGGTGGTTATTTACGTTTTCTGACAAATTTCTTTTCGATTTTATGAAATTAAGACATTTTTGGCAAAACTCAGCTTGATTTTATACGTAATTGACTTTCTAATATATATTTTTCTTTCTTAATGATTCATACCGTTGAAAAATATGTTAATTTCCTATATTTAAGGAAAATATTAGTACATTCTGGTCTGACTTTGTCTACAAGAAATGTTTTAAAATTCGAGGAAAACGTTTAAAAAAGTATCACAAAGTAAGAGGTAATTTACACTTTTGTAAATAATTCAAATAATTTCGTAAATATCGTAATCCGATAAAAGCTAAGGAAAATCTAATGTTCACAAAAGCCATTTGAAACCTATCATAATACTCAGGCACTTAAAAAATTATAATAGAAAATTGATATATCTGGCATTTTATTTCATAAGCTCTGCTTTAGAAAAATAAAAATGACAGCTCTTCAAAAAATTCTAATTATCATCACATTAGAATTCAAATAGAGTGTCAACAACATTCAAAGAACAATAACTACGAAATTTGTTGATTTTCTATATTAAATTGTTAAGTCATTGTAGATTCTTCAAACGTTCAATTAATTTTATATTTAAAAAAATACATGATAAAAATATCTGAAACGAGTTTTATCGTAAAGTTTATTAATGATATAAATATGTTAATGTGTAATTATCAATGTCAGTTATAATATTTAAAAATAAATAATCTTACTAATTAAGAATATTTAACATTTAAATTCACTAAATAAGTATTGATAATGATGAAAATTTAGAAAATCTAAATTTATCCCTACTCAAACGTTTCATACATGCGAAGAGAGATTAACTTTTGATAACAGAAATGTTCATCTTAATAACAATCCATTTTAATTAATGAGAATAAATTCCTTTCTTATTAGGGTAATTTTGTATATCAGCTAATATTTCGTAGAAAACTATACTTGAAAGATTTTAGCTTGTACATTTTTCACCATCAATTTCTTTTCATAGAAAAAGGCACTTTAACCGTGTCTAATTAATTAAAAGCAACCAAAAATATCATTTTTCAAAATATTATTAATTAAAATATAATGATTTTTGTTCACTTGTTAAAAGAAATCACAGTTTAAAAACCGTAAATATAGGAGAGGGTAGTACACCGTGGGACGAAAATTATTATTACTTAACGAAAGACGATGATTTTTATTCTTTTTTTTTTTTAATGCTACATCTTTAAGCAGCACAGATACGCTGCACATTAATGTATTAATAGTTTTTAAAAAGTTATGTGTAAAAGCACAGAAGCACCATAACGGAGTATCGGAAATTGTCTCACTGTGTGCCACTGGTGGTACACAGTGAGACAATGTATATATTTTCCTAAATCATTCATTTTTATACACTATGAGTAATTTTATGCAGTTAATGATATGTAATTAATATTTCTAAATTTTCAAAATATTAAAAACATGAGCCTCAAGTGGACAGTGGCAGACCTTGGGCTACCTTCATGCAAATTTTCAACCTCTTATGTTTAGTAGATTTCCCTAGCCATCGCACGCCCACACACACACAGAGAGAAAGAGAGAGAGTGAGAAACCTTCTTTTATGAATAAATAACTTATTTTAACATCAGAACCACATAGTAGGTACATAATGAGACACGTCTGACTGTGTACCACAAGTGTGTGTCTCACTGTGTATTTTCGTTACGCTGTAAAAAAAAATAGATGCCAGATCTGTTACATCAATTTCATCGCTTTAAACAATTTATGTAGTTTTGTCGAAATAGTCTATTATTAAATATAGCTAGGTTTGGTTATGTAAATATATGTTATATTGAAGGAAATAAACTCTAAAATACATGTTTATGTAACGTTAACCACTATAAAATAAAGAATTATTTACTATTTTGTCGGACGAGTAACTGAAGTGTCGAAACTACATCCACGTGTTGCATAAGATGAGGTCATTATGTGTGTATGCCAGCTTGGAGAAAAAGCTACAACTATATGTCAAAGTCACTGCTGTCTCACTGTGTACTACTATCCCCAATTTTATAGAAGTTTCCCCATAATTTATTATTTATTGCTTATCAATCACCCTGAATAATCAATATTAAATTGCTCATCACTATTTTTTTAGTAAGAATGTCAAATCATTTAACTTATAAATGCATAGTGATGCATGCATAGTGATGCATATTTGTATCACTGTTTAATTGACTCTTAGAAACCACTATATTTATGTAGAAATATTAATCCTGTAAAAACTACAAAAATATGCTACTAAATAAGATTAAAATTCTCTCTTAAAATTCTGGTGTCTATTTTTTTATATAAGAATAAAAAACAAAATTCTAAAAGAATAATTCATGTATTAGATGTAAATTTCCAACTGGGCGAAAAATGTCCGGACCAGGATTCGAACCCGGGACCTCCTGGCTGAAGCCGCCAGTGCTCTGCCATCTGAGCTATCCCGGACGATTCTTGTCGAACTTCTTCACCCAGCTAACCTTGATGATTACAGCATCTGGTCTGAAACTTGGTTCAGCTCAACAGAATAAATCTCAGGTAATGGAACTCCAGAAATCGCTGGATACGAAATTACACTAGATTAATATTAACACAATTATTCTAATTGGTAAACAAATCATATTAGATGTAAATTTCCAACTGGGCGAAAAATGTCCGGACCAGGATTCGAACCCGGGACCTCCTGGCTGAAGCCGCCAGTGCTCTGCCATCTGAGCTAACCCGGACGATTCTGGTCGAACTTTTTCACCCAGCTAACCTTGATGATTACAGCATCTAGTCTGAAACTTGGTTCAGCTCAACAGAATAAATCTCAGGTAATGGAACTCCAGAAATCGCTGGATACGAATCGCTGGATATCGCTGGATTCTGGAGTTCCATTACCTGAGATTTATTCTGTTGAGCTGAACCAAGTTTCAGACCAGATGCTATAATCATCAAGGCTAGCTGGGTGAAAAAGTTCGACCAGAATCGTCCGGGATAGCTCAGAGGGTAGAGCACTGGCGGCTTCAGCCAGGAGGTCCCGGGTTCGAATCCTGGTCCGAAAATTTTTCACCCAGTTGGAAATTTACATCTAATATGATTTGTTTACCATTAGAATAATTATGTTAATATTAATCTAGAATAATTCATGTACTTAAGGTTTAAGTTTTACAAAATAAATAATTATAAAATAAGGTGTTAGATTCATACTTACAAAAATATTTAATAATTTGCAATATTTTAGTTAGGACAGTAGTTTTTACTTGTATTGCAGATGTGCAACACAAAAAAAGGTTGACTTATTATACGAAAAATATATGTCTGCTCTTTTTTTATTATTATTTTTCCGGTGTAATAAACATTTCTGAGAATCATATCATTTTTTCAAAACAAAATAAAAAAAATCGTGCATTTAAGGGTTAAAACTATCTTATTTTACGGATATTTTGATATTTTAATTATGTAAAGCTATTTTTTAATGTTCCAGTAAGCAAACATTTTTATGTATCCTATTTTTCATTTAATCTTTCAAGGAAATAGAGCTGAATAGAACTATTCTTCAGACTACTCCAACCATAAATTTGGTAATATTCTTTTAAAAACTTACTTTAATTTTAAAGTTTAAAGGGCTTCTTTTTAGTTCTCTAAAAGAGAGTTTTAAAGGAGAATTAATTTTAATTATTAAACTTTGAGGATATATCAAGTTTATGAAAAGCATTTCCTGTTTATAAATAGCAAGTAAACCCTACCGACATTGCCCGTGCTCACAAAAAAGCATCATCTATCCGTGGAAATTTATTTATTTATTTATCTATTTTATATTCCTATCAAGACAACGTAGTTCCCAGTGAAAGTGAAAATATGAAAACAATCTTAAATATGTATATGTATATGTATATATATATATATATATGATTGAGAATTTCACATTTCTCTTGAAATAAAATTCACGATGTGACTATTTCTGATACATAATATAGTACTGTATTATGTGCTACACAGCACGCTAAAATTTCTAGGAGATTATCCAATTTTGTCAAAATTAGATAGGCAGATAAACATTCTGGTTTTGGACACTAAATTTACTTTTATAGACCCATCTTTTAATAAGCCTTTTTTATTGAACAATAAAAATAAATAAAACTGGTGCATCTATTTAAAATGCATTTGTGGTAATAGATAAATAAATAGTGAATCGACTGTTGTATAATCTGCTTTGTTTGAAATCGGTTAAAAAATCCGCAGCATTGGATAAGCGTTTTGTTTTCTGTAACAGATTTTCAACACAATTTAAATGAAGTAGTTCTTCAATCTTCATAAGAATATTTGTTTAAATGTTAAACATATCACACATTTTTTAAATGCTACGTTATATATATATATATATATATTATTCATGCAGAAATAAATTTTAGAGAAAAAAGAGTATGTGCTATTCGTTTTCTGATTTTTAGTTTTATTTTTTAAAAACTTCGCCTCCACTTTCTCTGAAACAATATCCTGTTGCAAATGTGGATGGATTCTAAGCCTTGTATGCTTTGGAATGATTTTTTTATCCCGTTATAAAAGTTGAAATGAAAAATATTGAAGATATATTTTTAGGAGTAGCTGCAAAATCTCAGGTTTTATAACAAAAATCCACAACTGAACTACATTCACTATCTACAATATATGAAAATAAAAAAATAGCTTTATAAAATGTTGTTAGAGAGTGATAAGGGAAGAAAATTTTCCATTTTTCCTAAAATCTTAAATGAAAGATTCCCGAAGAAGAAGGTAAATGTGAATACCAATACTTTCTGTACCTGAATATGCCTCTCTTCCACTCCCAGTTAAAATGCATTATTTAGTATCTAATAACATTTAGTTGAGGAAGATGTTTATTTATGTATTTATTGAAATGTTCTTCAAATAAATGCTGTTAGTTTTTAACAAGAAAATAATACATCCATGATTGTATATGTATTTATTGCTCGATAAAAGGAAACCCGAAATTAGATAAATCATTATAATATTAATAACACATTTAATAAGACTAAAATCACTACATTAATATCACAAAATAAAATAAATTAAAATAATCGTTTCTCATTACATTTTCCTCATGAGTAAAATTGACAATAGAAAAGCAAAGTTGTAATTGTATTACAGGTTTTCAAATAAAATTTAATTCAGTCAAAATTAACTAAATAGTGTTTAATATGTTGTTAAATATGAAATATATAAAATTTAAAAACAATGTACGCCTAAAAACCTAGTACTTTCAATGCACTCTTACTCATCTTCAAGGTTCCAAAAAAATATAAAACAAAGAACCAAGCACTCTCAAGTCAAAAAATCACGGAGGAATGTTCCAAAATGAAGCTTAAGGTAGATTGGCTTGTGGGTAAAAACTGTTATTTCAACTTATTAAATTGATTCATTTTGGGGATATTGTTGAATAAAGTATCGTTACAGGTGTTATTCATTCAGCATATTATTCTCTAATGATTCTCCAATTATTCTCTAATAGATGAACTTTAATAACCGGTTATTTTTTTTTGCTAATCTTCCTCTTGGCAAAATGTATATTAACATCACTTCTTTGATTTAATCTTGATAGTGCTGCACGGGGGCAGTCAAATTTTATATCTGCAAAATGTTCTTTAAGACGTAACTTAAATTTCCGTATTGACGAGGCAATTTAATCTAATTTTTACTTCTTGTCATCATTTGTAGTCTCTGGTATTAGGTAAACGCCTGCAATTTCATCTAAAAGTGTGGGTTCTACACTGGCGTGAAGTTTTATTTTCAACTTCATTGATGGATTAGCAATTGAATTTATTAAATGTTGCTATAAGCAATATTTTACTCTTTCAATTAAACCAAGAATATATCGAAATTTGTGGAGTTTAAATTCTTTATGTTTGACTTTGCTCCTAGTTCTATTGCTTTCATACTTAATATGATATATCAGTTTATTATTTCTTTGTATTTTATATATTTTATACTTAACAACATGTTAATCACCCTTTAATAAATTTATATTGAATAAATTTTTATTTAAATTCATGTAATTTGTTTTAGCTAACCCGAATTACGGATTCGTCTTCAATTTACATTATAAATTAGTTTTGAGCAAAGCTAATATTACACTTGATCTAGTTCGAAATAGTTCATTTCAAATATTAAATCACCAGGAACTATATGTCACAATAGGACCACATATTCTGGTGGAATTGTATAAACTCCACCAGAATATACCGTCCTACTGTGACATATACAAATTGACGTCTTTTTATTGACTTATGTCGGCACACAGCCTAAAGTGTGTTTAAATTTCACAAATTTTTATCATAAGAATTAGATTTTCAGAACATATGTTGACATGTTAAAGATACGAACACGATTTGTAATTTCCTACTGTTTTAATTACATGAAAGGGAAAGATGATTATGGAGATTAGAATAAAAGACACTCATGTTTGTGAAAATTGCAACACTATGAAGAAATGATGAGAATTAAATGAAATTTAATGCACAAACGACTGGTATTGGTATAAACAAATTAATACATTTTAAAATCAAAAACACAATATTAAATGTCCGAAATCAGTATTTGGTGTAACAGCCACACGCTGTAATAATTGCTGCTATACGACGTGGCATGAAGTCAAAGAGATTTTGAATATCTACCTGGGAAGATCATTCAGTATTCTTTGTATGCGCATCAAAAGTTTATCTGTAGAAGCTGTAAAACGAGGATCACATGCGAGACGCCGATCAATGAAATCCCACACATTTTCAATAGGTGACATATCCGGCGAATACGCAGGCCACGGAAGAAACTGTATGCGTTCTGCTGACAAGAAGTCTTGAACATTCCTTGCAACATGTGTCTCCAGCAGTTCACTGATGTACCTGTTGCTGTTCAGGTTATCTACAATCCGTAGCATCTGCAATCGTCCATTATTAGCAATCGCACCCCAGACTATAACTATGGGTTAAAAAGCAGAAAAACCAACGTTTAAAATGCACAAATAATACATGAAACTAATTATTTATAAACTAAATTTAGCTAAACTTAACTTAATTATTAACTAAACTAATAATACATGAATTTTTATATAACTATGTGTGTTCCTCCACTATGATATTAAATAATGCCCTCCGGAAGATATCGTTCACCGACAGAGCGTCTAACACGAATGCAGCAACCATGGTAGCACAAATTAAAGAGGATTTGTCAAAATAAACGACTAGTTGCAATCTGAATGTCAGTTCCTATGTTCATGTGCTCATTGCAGTCGCAAGCGTCGATAGTTTTGCGTGAGGCGTCCTCTATAAAGGAGTTCTTGCACGCAGTCCACAGTGCTTCAGACCTCTACGAATTGACGAATGTCACTAACCACCAGTGTTGCCGCATATGGCAGATTTGTTTTTAGATATGTTGAATTCACACCACAAAAATTTAATTTGTAATTTTCTTTTACATTTCCTATGGGGGGGGGGGGGAAACCAGTCAACTTGTAAACCAAAAATAACAGCTAGAACTTTCTGGTGAGAATTCGAAATGTCTAATTAAAAAATTAGCCACATGTCATTATCGATAATTTCCAAAATAGCATGACGTACAAGTCATAGAGCGCAGTAAGTTAGATATCATTTAGCATTTCATAAAACAAAATTCAGTGTAGTAATACTCTTTTCTTTCTAAAGTGTGGCTAAATCAAAACACTTGTTCAGAGTTTAAGCTTAGTGTTGTACTAAGCGCGTTTCGAAAGGAAGTCAAAAGTTGCAACGCAGCCTCGGTCCGTGCCGCGTTTTTCCAGATAGGTTTTTAATTAATTTTTGAAGACACGGGAGGCGTATTGAGAGAACCACTCAATGCAAACTAGTCACGAATCCCTAGTATTTATGAGATTAATTCTAATTAAATTAGTCTGTTTTAACAATTAGACGCTTATATCTTTTATATTGCTACAGGGCATTGAAATACAGAGTGTTTATAAAGTCCAGGACCCATTTTGATGTTTAATAACTCGTAAAATAATAAATATAGATTAAAATTAATAACATAAATGGTTAGATAGACTCAAAAAGTTTCCTGACCCTTGTCAATGAACTTCCACGTGTGCTCCCTTCGTCGCACGGAGAATATCAAGTCGATAGTCAATTTCACGCCAGGTAGCGGCAAGCATGTCGGCATCCACAGAGGCTATTGCGGTTGTAATTCTGGCTTTTAAGTCATCAATGTTCGACACAATGTTGGAAAACTTCGTATTTCCACAACTAGAAGAGCTTCAGCCGCATGTCATTTTGCAACAAGATGTTGCACCACCTCATTGGGGTACCATCGTTCGTACTTCTTTGAATGACCATTTTCCAGGATGATGGATTGGGCGAGGAGGTCCAATTCCTTGGCCACCCAATATCACCTGATATAATGCCGCTGGACTTTTTCCTTTCGGGATTTGTAAAGGACAATGTTTGCAGGAGGAGAGTGTCGAACATTGATGACTTAAAAGCCAGAATTACAGCCGCAATAGCCTCTGTGGATGCCGACATGCTTGCCGCTCTGGCGTGAAATTGACTATCAACTTGATATTCTCCGTACGACGAAGGGGGCACACGTGGAAGTTCACTGACAAGGGTCATGAAACTTTTTGAGTCTATCTAACCATTTATGTTATTGATTTTAATCTATCTTTATTATTTTATGAGTTATTAAACATCAAAATGGGTCCGGGACATTATATACACCCTATATCGAGTTGGTATCTAGACTTTAAAAGCTGATGGTATATAGAGTGCGCCGCGCCTGCTATTATGTATGACCAAACCATCGGTGTGTTTAAGGGTTAATATCACAGCTAATTATCGAGGATTTTTTTGAAAATCATTATCAACAATGCTTTTATATTTCTGCTACGAAATGTATCATCAGCACTCCTCAACATCTTTGCTGAATGCCTACAAAAAGAAATTTGTGTTTAACGGAAAAATGCGTTTTTCTCAAAAACTATGTGACCCATGGTATTCGCTATAATTTTCCTGCAAGGTTTAACTTAACGCCTACTACCTCTAATTTTTTTCATAATTTTAGTTTCAGTAAGATTCGGAATTAGATGGTGTGGCGGAGGGGGGGGGGGCATATATTTCCACTACATTTTAAACTATATCTCTGAAACTATAATTCCTAAAATTAAAAGAATTATTTTTGACTTCTGCCTTACGAAAGCTTTTACACAATTCCTTACACGATATACAAAGAAAAGTTTTTTTTTTTTTTTTCAGGTAATTTAATTTGCCCCTCTACATTTTTCCTAAATATATTTGTAAATGCTTAATAATCGGTAAATCCGTGTGCTAATACTCTTTATTACTTCCCCCAATTTGAACTTTCGACGTTCCATAGTTTGCGAGTAAAATGGCTGTGACAGACGAACAGACAGACACAGGAGTGTTCTTATAATGGTTAAGTTTTTACTTTTAAAGTACGGAACCCTAAAAACTATATATGTTTTTCTGAATAGAGACTGCGTTCCGGAAACTTTATTTCGTGAATAACTGCGAATATTTTTTAAATGTTTCATGGTGTTACCATTATATCTAGTAGTATTTATGCCATGTGTATATTAGTTATGAAATTAGTTTTGCCAAAAAGACAGAAATAATTTTTGGAATATGCAGGTTTATATTCTTAATAAAAGTGTACTACGTTATCTCGTAAAAATACGCTCATATATTTCGTTTACTCTTCTTAAGATATTACATCATGAATTTTATATTACTAAGCTCAAAGCCTTAAAAACCTTTGAAGACCGTTTTCTTTGAAATACAATTAAAAGAAAAAATAGGTTTCTTTTTTCATGTCAAACGAAATCATTTCGATCTTTTTTTTAATATTCCACAAAAGCCATATTTAATAGAAAACATTGCTTTAAATTTTAAGTAGGAATGTTTGTCCTTTCATTTAGTTATGTAATTTTTTATGATGATATTGTAATTATTCGGGATTGGAATAAAGGTAAAGTATTTTTATAGTTCATATTTCCATTTATTTTGTGTAAAATGCAAAGAAAAATTCGAAAAATGAACCCTTATTAAAACAATAAATATCCAAAGAAATAACTCATTTACTTAAATGTACATCAATAGTAAAAAAAAAAAAATAAATTGCTTTTAAAAATAAATAAAAATAGAAGGAATTGCAGCGAAGATGTCATATAAAAAAAACTGAACCTACGCATATATTTAAATTGACATTGTTATAAATTCTAACTCAAAAATAATCATTTATGTTTTGTCCAATGTTGTTAATTTAGTTTAAATCATGCTATATATATCAAATATAAGAAATGCTTATAATTCTGGCATGAACAGAAAAATATCATAGAATATTTGCTTCTTTATTTCTGTTATCACTGCTAAATTTTCGTCTATTATTTAATACTTTAGTTCAAAAATCCTGAAGGAGCTTTAAAGAATTTAATTAGTAACAAAAATTAAGAAAAGAATATTCTTGCAAAATATAAATAAAATCAACAAAAGCATTAACTTGTTGTTATGAACAAATTTACAAAAACAATTATCAGCATTACTTTGTACATTTATTTGTATATTTTGTAGGTTTAAAAAAGATCAAAATATGTATATTTCTGAATATACACTTTTCCAAGAATGTTTATTTCATGGATAACGAAAAGTATTTTTTAAATGTTTCCTACAATTATCCTTAAAATTAAAACATTTTGTACCACATATATATGAATTAACAAAGTCCAATAGCAAATTATATGGGACAAAAACTGTTATCCCTTGTAAAAAAGAAAACAATTCTTGGAATATGTTGAGTTTAATATACATAAAAAATATATACAATGTTATATAGTATAAAAACAATGTTCATACATTCATTTTATAGTTATTAGGATTCTATTCCATTGTTTTTATGATATTTTTCTTGAAGCGTTATAAATCTTTCAGGATGGCTTTCTTTCAAATGCAATTGTAAAACCATCTTTTTTTTTTTTTTTTTTTTTTTTTTTTGTCATATGAATTCATTTCATTTTTTTGTTTGTTTGTTTCACAAAAGCCGTATTTTTAAAATAAAAAATTTTGAATTTTAAAGGAATTTTTTGTTTCAAAAAATTTATGCTAATTTTAAAGATGACAATCATCATTATTCAGGGTTTGAATAAAAATAAAATATCTTTATTTTTCACATTTTCATTGAAAATGCAAATAAGTATTTCAATAAAAAGAAAAGTATTAATAATGTTTTTAACAGTAACTATAATTTATTAAATAACATACAAACCCATACATTTCGTTGACTTACCACAAATAGTTATAAAAATTAGCATATTTTTAACCCATTTGTGCCTGAATTTTTGCTTTCTCAAATTTTTTGGTAAAATCACTTTAAAATGTTGCAAAATGAACTGGAAAAATACTAAAAAAAATTAAGCTTATTTTTTATTTTTATTTATTTATTTTTTTTTTTTGTATTTATTTGATAAAATGTAAAAGAACTAAATATCAGTATTTCTAGTAGAATAATATGCATAATTATATATTTTGCCTACATTTATATTTAAAATGTTTTAAAATTGTATACTATGTACTATAATTAGTATTTTAATGAACTACAAAAAAAAAATATATTTATTTCTTTGCAGAGACTAATAACGTTATAACTATTAATAATAATAAAATAAGAATAATCGTATTGCAGACTTAATAACGATTTATTTCATAAATATCTTCGAAAGGAGACAGCATAAATAACTGTCTCTTAAATTTGTAACAAAAATATATGCCCATTTGTGCATAGAACCCTATATTTTGTACATTACAAAAATGCATAAAAAATAGACTTGAACATTTAATTTCGCAATTTAAAAAAATACGTTTTTCAAAAAAGTCCACAAGCTAAGATTATAACTTACGATTTTGGGTCCATGATAGAAAAAATGCAAATAAACTTACTTTTTACATTTCGCCCTCTTGAAAAATTAAAAATCTATAAACATTGAAAAAAGCCTTAATTTAAGCAAATAAATATCCACCTTGTGCTGTCATCTCTCAGTTATGGATAAAGACAATTATAAATATTGATTTCATGCAATTTTCATGTTATAAAGAAGAAGAAAATTATACAAATGCATTAAAATTTGAAACGTCCCAAAAATGGGACGCTATGCATAAATGGGTTAAACTACCATTTTTATGAATTGTCTTCCAAAAATAATCAATCATACTGTTCTTCTCTTTAGTTGAGGCTAAATATCCTACGTAAGAAGAATGTATATATTTTGACAATTTTACACACAAAAGCATTTTTTTCAATAAAACTTATTGCCTACCATAGACTTAATTATTGTATAATTAAATTTACACGCAGTGTAACAAAAACTGTGATTCAATCTAATTCTTGTTGATAATCATACAATAACACATACTTGATAATATTTCATCATTTGTGCCGAATCCAATTTATACCCAATAATCATAAAACAATTTAAGAGCTTTATAAGCAATGGTTTTGTGACAAATTGCCTTGAACTTTTTAACTACAGTTATCAACAAATCACTTAAGGCGGGCTTATTAGACGAACTCTTTTCACCTCGAAAATTATTTTTTGAGAACACTTGGTGACATTTGAAAGATAAGATCACAATTTACGGCTGTTCCAGACTGGGTTACCAATTTGACCTCGATTTTTAATCAGTATTTTAAAATTCATACTAGAAAATACGAACAATATTTTCTGAGTTATATAATGACAGGAATATCGTGATTACTTAAAACTAGGAATGGTGTGGAAACTATGGAGCTACTTTCGCTATGAATTCGCAATTTCGAAATAAATATGGATGCCAAACTGTCAACCCTGGTTCCAGCTAGCTTTGCGTAAATGGTTGTAACAAAATCAGAGCATATTCTTATCAATCAATGGTAAAGAAACAAAACAAAAAGAGTTAGTATAGAAAGTTATGGTAAAGATATTTTCTGAAGTGATTCATGGTTGCTTATTAATTTTATTGTGAAAGTAAATTAAAGTTTCAAGTGAAGCTAGAGTAAATCCATTCTATTATCGCAGAAAGATGCTCAACGAGTAAATTCTAGTTTTATAAAAGACTTCGCGGTTTTATAAAATACATTAATGTTAGAAAAGACATCAATAATTTTGAGCCTCATATATATCAGGTGTGTCCGAGCTGCGGTCCTCTGGCTGCAAAGCTAAAAAATGAAATTTTTAATTTTAAAAGTTTGAGGAATATTTACATGGCCAAAGAGTTTTAAAGATTCACCTGAATTCTTAATAAAAGTGACATAAAAGTGCGATAGGTTTTCAATATTTTCAATCTTGGCATTTCATTTTTTGTTCAAGGATAAAGCAAATGATTTATATAATATTATCACATTTCGTTAAAGAACTAGGAAAATTGAAACTTGAAGAATTTCCCAATAGAGTAACTACAAGAAAAATAAATAAATTTAGTGAATCAAAATAACAACAATCGCCATAACAACTCGGGAAATACACTTAACGTCTTTCAGAAGAAAGTTTGCACAACAAATCCCGCTGGGCGCACGCCCATAATTTACTTTTAATTTCTTATCAAGGTGGTTCAGGCATTTGGTATTAAACCTGTAGATTACCACTGAAACAGCTAAGTGACTATTTTAGCAGAGCTATTTGTACTACCCTCAGATACCTTATACCATTAAACTAAATGAAAAACAAAATTATGTTATAAGTAACATTTATAAACAACAAAAAACAAATTTTTAATTTTCCTAAAAGGCATAACCGTTCTTTTTTAGCTAATGCACATTTCGTTTTTCTTGAAAAAGATTTTAATGATGGCTTCACATCATTAGGAAAATAAATGGTTGAAATAGGATAACTCAAAAAAAAAAAAAAAAAAAAAAAAAAAAAAAAAAAAAAAAAAAAAAAAAAAGAAGCATTTTATATAAACAAGCGCTGCAATTTATTAAATTTCTATTATTTTTGCATACATTTAAATATTTTGTACTACCTGAAAAGTTGGCACAATTTGAAATTTAAAATTTCCCCTATGAAATGGGAGAACGCATCTAATCATTCAGTGAAAGTCGTAAACATTCAGTTAATTATTGTCAATAATAATTATTAATGGCATGACTGCACAGTGAATATAAATTTAAATTTAATTTTTGTTTTCCACATATATTTGTTATTTTCATAAATCTATTACAAATTATCTGTTGATGTGACCTTATAATTAATTTATCTGAAAAGAACAGTTAGTTGTGTAACGCAATTCTTTATGGAGAAAAAAAAATAACATTTAAGCATTTTCATCTTCCCTTAATACATCAATATATCATAAATGATAACAATTCTATAGCATATATATTTTCTATACGTTTTATGTTCTTCTGAGTAAGTTTCAATCCGTGCTGTATTAAATATTGTACGATATATTTTTCTCAATTACTACTAAACTTACCCACGAAGTTACTTCTTTTTCGCAAAGAGAATTTAAAAATGTATCTGAATGATTCGCCCAGTGCTGAAATCTTATGTTGTATTACCAACTCACAGTGATGCTTTGAATCTCCATACAAATGTTTTTTGTACCATCAATCATGTAAAATGACTATTGCTGTGGCGATTTTTGTATTGTGGGTTTTCTGTAAGATAATTAGTAAAGCATTTATTTTTAAAATATAGTGTTTCGAGTAGAATATAAAAATAAAATCGAGTATTTAAATCTACCGTCTGTTATAAGTTAAAGGCAAAACAACCTTCTTCAGAAGGCTTTTTTCTTTGTATTTCTGAAAATAATATATCAGAAATGGTAGTTATATAACACATGTTTTATAACAATTTCTCTGGTATGCCAAAAATTTACATTTAATAAGCGTTAATAGATAATTTTTTTTACTTTATATTTCAACACGTAGAGTACCACATCAGTCACCGGTGACTAACACTGAACTTTCCGTTTAGGCCAAGTCAGTTATCGGTGACCGAAACTTAATAGATTGTGTAACGGGAGTCTTATTTCGTGGCCCAAACGGATGCATTGAAAAATAGCCATTTTTATTATTACTTTCATTTTTTTTTATATAAAACTGGCTGTTAGATCAATTTATTAGACATATTATGTAAACTTTAGTGTCTACAGAAAGAATTTCAAAACTATTTGTAGTGGCAACACCGCTATTTTTCTGATGAAGGTTTTAGAATGCGAAACGGTGTTTAAAATCGTAGGTTAATATGTTTATATGATGCATGTTTATAAAGCTATAACAATAATTTTAAGAGAAATTTTAGAAAAAATCTATAACTAAGGATATATAAAAGTCCATCCATAAGAACAACACTGCAGAAAAAAATATTAAAAAAAATTAAAAACCATAAGTATTTATATTGACAGTGACACGCTGTGTTTTTTTTTCGGTTAAAACACTAAAAAAAATACACAATGAAAACATTATTTGAATTATTTAAAATGTTAATTTTAAAATAAAGTAATACTTGACATTTGTTAAATTGTTGAGAAAGAAAGATATACATTTTGAGAAAATGTAAAATTTTTATAAGAAATAAAATATTAATATCTCCGAAATACGATTAATATAAATAATAAGAATATATGTTATGCAGCTTCATGTTTGTTGCCCTTCGAGATAAATAAAAATAAGATGGATAATATACTCATTTGTCGAATTACTTAACATTTTGAATGAAAATTAATTAATACTTTGAACTTTTTACACTTTAAAATATTTCTTTAAATTAGCACAATCTCTTTGTCTTTTTTCTTTAACTGAGTTTAACTTTTTTCTGAAATCCTTGATGTTCTTTTTAAATCCTTTTATGTACTAATAAACTCCTTTTCCTATAAAAAGTTACTTAATAGTTCTAAAACTGGATGAATGAATTCTTCAAAATATGTATTAGTTAAGTCTCAGGTGAAATTCTTTGAGTGCTTTATGAAAAAGATGTTTTCGAGTAACATCATATTAAAAGATTACTGGAACTTGTCAAAAGAATTTCTTTTATGACATTTTTAAAAGTTAAAGTAGTTGTTTGAACACATGTATAAATATACTTTTTTATTACATGTAGGGGATTTTTCTTTTAATAATATTTCTTAGAACTCTGGAGAAGATTCTTTTAAATAAATTTATACTTTCATTCAAAACATGTTGTCTTGCCTTGTGAAAGAAATGTATTTCAAACAACTTATATAAAGGATGATGACATTTATAAAGGGAGATGTAGTTTATTAAAATAAGATTTGTTTAATACTACATATTATTTGAATGCCCAAATAAAATAAAATATAAAATGGCTATATAGTTGTGATTGTATAGTATTATATTGACTATTGTGACTATGTAGTATAAAATATATAGTCACAAATTGAAAATGACATTCTAAACTAAAGTACAATTCTTTTAAGTGTAGAAAAGATTAAGATAATTTTTGTTGATAAGTTTATTCGAAATCATTGTAAAGAAATATGACGATATAATTAAAACTGACATAAAAATTAGAGATGTCACTATAAAGCAAGCGTCTGTTCCCATATTTGAGTGAATCGCAAGTCACATTAAAATTAGATTAAGGCATTCAGTGCAGAATGCACAATGTTTCCAGAACATGAAAACAGTTTTTTGGAATGATTCCATTTTTCCGTTATACTGGATAAGTGAATATGGTTTCGAACAACAAGTAAGTTTCGAACAAGATATAAGAGATAATAAGTCTTTTTTCTACAACAAATGGCACCATGTACCGGAAAAAAATAATCCTGATGATTTGATTTCTCGTGATTGTTATCCTCAGCAATTACGAAAATCTCGATGGTGAGAAATATCACTAAGACTCACTGAAGAAAGAAAAAAATGGCCCATGGTTGACATTATTGGTAGTGAAACTCCTGAGATGACTAGAGAAAGGAGAAAAGTAAAATTGTGCAATGTAAACACAGCGGTCACATATATTCCTTGGTAGGGTAGGAAATTTTCATAAGTTTAATCGGTTGTTAGACTAGTTGCTTGGGTATTAAGATACATAAATAATGTGAAATTGCTACACAGTGACAGGAAATGGGGTAAATTTTCCATGAAGGACTTAGAGCATGCTCAAAAAACTTTAATTTCAATTGTACAAAATGAATTTTTTCTAGATGTAGATTCGATACATCACATAAGTTTTTTTTAAATATGAAGGAGGCATAAATAGAATAAAGATAAAATTTAGAGAGCGCATTGATACTCCATATTCCTTATCGACCGTCCTTTTGCCCGGAGACTGTATTTTCACGATTAGTCTGATCGAACATTTCCATGTAGTTAATTGCCATGCTGGAACTCGCATTGTTTTAAGTATTAGACCGGTAGACGGCAGCACAGACAGCCACCTCATAGAATTGGAGGCTGAAATTCCAGAATTAGCTAAAACTCGATTCCCATATTAAAACGCAATCGGTGCGCCAAGTCATATCTTGGTGGAAATCACCTAAAAACCCGATTTTAGCGGTCACCACGTAGGTTTACCATTGCGTTTTCCTGCACCTAAAGGTAGGAAAACATGTTGGACTGGGAGCAGGAAAACACAATGGTAAACCTACGAGTCAACGGGTAATATAGGTTTTTAGGTATTTTCCACCAAGATATGACTTGGCAGGTCGATTGCGTTTTAATATGGGAATCAAGTTTTAGGCAATTCTGGAATTTCAGCCTCCAACTCAATGAGGTGGTTGTCTCATGGTTCATACGCCTCCTTAAATTTTGCAGACCAGAAAATTTTTTGGCACCAGTATTATCTTATAGAAAATCTCTTTTTAAAATAAGGCAAAATTTTGCGCGTTTAACCTAGATTTCTTTTTCTATAAAAACATATTGGTATTTTTCCTGGAGAAAAAACGGTATTCGTACAAACCATGTGTCTGTGCTGCCGGCTCCCGATCCATCTCTTCTGAGAAAAATACTGGTATCAAATAGGCAGAAAAACTGTCCAAAAAGTTGTAAATAAATGATCCCTTGCAGCGCTATAAACTTGAATCACGTTAATCCAATCGTGTTTCACTGCTCTATGATCGTATTAAAGATTCAAGTGTTTTTGAAATTGTTGATGCTTATTACTCTAAACTTTTATTTGCTAAAAATGTAGATAAAACATGGATAGTGCTCTATAATTGTGCAATCTATAGAGCACTGCATTTGGAACTTGTCTCCTCTTTGCCAACTGATGCCTTTTATTTTTAACTTTGAGACGTTTCATAGCAAGAGGAAGATCTAGAATAATCTATCCTGGTAATGATACCATTTTCAGAGGTGCCAATAATGATCTGTCAAAGACTGACTGGAAAAAATACATTCTCACAAAAAAAATCGCCTAAAAACGGAATGTTGCTGGCAGCACAGTTGCCGGTTTACCCCTGTGAATTTCAGAATAATTTCCGTCATGGAAATATCCGTGTTTAAAACGAATTTTTCCACGTCTCTACCAGAATTCTCCGTAATGGAAATTTCCGTTTTCTTGCAAAATTTCCGTAAAAATAATGAGATAGTGTTTATAAAATTTTTCAAAAAATTGTATGTTTTGGGTCCTGAAATTTTAAAAATGGATCAAGAGTTATGAAATAAAAGCTGAAAATTACCATACAATAACAACCAAACTATCATTTAGTCTCTTATTTCATTTATTTGTATGATAACCTTTAGATTTTATTTAATAATACCATTCAGATCTCACTCTAAAAATTTCAGGATTTTAAACTTGTAATATTACAAAAAATATACAATTTTTTTTTTTAAAAAATTTAAAAATCACTATTTTCTTATTTTAAAATTTAAATTATTGTTTTTTAACCAAGCATAGTCAATTTGCATATCAAATTACACCGTATGAAATTCTGTTTAATATGTGGGGTCAAACAATGCTCAATGCCTGATAAAACTTGAGAAATTCAAAATTTAAACATGAAAGTCAGAAACTGAATAACCTTTCGAAAAAAAATAATAATTAGGCTAGCCTGGGGGTAATTTTCAGACCGAAACAAAACTTTTGCAATTACTAAGGAATCAATGACTATTTCTTTTAACTTTTTTTGGTAAAATCACCCCATGCCTGGTGATTATTTTGAAACATTAATAATATAAAATTAAATTAATAAAATCCTGTTTGAATATTACCCCGTGGTGTGGAGTAATTTCCAGACAGCTATTTGTGGGGCTTTGCAAGGATCCGATTTGAACACCGATTACGGTAATAAAGAGTCACTATCGTAAAATGTTATGACACAAAATGGGATATTTATTAGACAATTATGAATACAGAAAAAAGACATGGAAACATAATTGTAACTGTACACCTGAAATCCATTTATATTTTCGGGAATAAAAGTAAGTTATATGGATCTTTTTCACACATAGCTACTGTAGCTACATCTGTTTCATATAAATTTATGTAAATCAGTAAATAATTTCAGAATTTTTAAACAGTTCTGCTGGTTGATTAAAAATCACCATCAAGAAAAAACATAAAACCGACACCAATTTCATAAAAAAATAATAATATAAATATTTTAATAGCCTAACCTGCTTTTTGACTCTATAATAAAATTTTTACAAAGCACTAATTTTGATAGGCCTAACTATTTCAGCTTTATTTGACAAATCACTGTAAAATATTTTAGCATTATTTTACATCTCTTTCACATATTCAATAGTTTTAACATGGAAATGATCAACAGTCTTAGTCTCAATAGGTCCAAAAAAAGGAGGCTTGGCAAAAATTTCAACTTGGTTTTTCTTTGCCCACCAATAACGATCATACCCAAGCCAGTTTAAAAATTTCATTTCAACTTCCAACATATTTTTCTCATAGTCATCTTTGTGGAACAACTTTTGTAACTGTCCCATATAGAATGTGTGGTCATAATGTACAGCATATATTATATATTTGATTCTGAAATGCCATCTCTCACTTTATTCATAACTCTCTTTCATCATGAATCTCCCATTTTAGCTTAAGCTCCATCCAGTATTTTTATTTTAACTTACAGATGGCCTTTTGAAGTTATATCTTAATGTACAACCCATTTTAAATCACTCACAAACACGTAGTTTATCATGTAGGATCAATCAAAACACATTTTGTAACACTTATTAGTGTATGAAAGTACCCCAAAGGCTCTCTGACAATTACCTCGCTGCTGTCTGTTAAATAGCCCCGCATTCCACTGTCTGAAAATTACCCCAGGCTACCCTATATAAAAATCTCATGAGTTTAAAAAAAATAATAAAAAATATTTTCTCATTTATATCATGAGGTAGATTTATTTCTGAAAGAAATCTGATGTGAAAAAAATTACTCCATATTTTAATGTAATAACGGAAAAGTACTTTGCAATTAACTCTCTAATATCATTTTATCCACTGTTGCTAGATTGGGAATTTTTTTAATTCAAATTATTTGACTGTCACCACTTTTTTAAGATAGTTTAATTCGCCTTATTTTTCAGAATTTTTAATCTATTTCTAAATAGGCCGAATATTTCTATTTCAAAAAAGCGGTGACAATCAACAATCTGGGGACAAAAAAGGCCCCAATTTGGCAACACTGATTTTATCTTTGTTGTATATACATGAACTCGTATATACATAACAATATTAAAATACATTATTATTTTTCATTTGAAAAATTTCTGGACTTTCGATAAATTCTTTCAATCCGAGTTAAAACCTAACAACTTGAATTAAAACATTCAAAGTCAACCGACATGAAACAAAAGAAATAAATAGCGTCATCCTGATCTACACATCGGGTCGAATTCGGATATACCTGACCCGACACAGGGATCTACTATAAACCTCGAAATTTTAAAAAGCCAGTCTTTCTGTTTAAGACCGAAGTACTTTTTTAATTATACAATATAGTATTAAAAATACGAATGTAAAACAAAGCAGATGAAATAACATCAAAATATTTAGTATTTTGGAAATCGGGCTCATATTATAAGTATTTATTTTAAATATAGCCATTTTACAAAAAGAAATCATGATAATCAATAAAATGTAATGAGCAAAACAATCACTTTTTAAATCTTGAGGGGCAAGCAAAAATGTCTCTAAATATTGAATTCTCACCGGAATAATCGAAAAATTTTATTTTTAAATAAGAAAATGCAATTTTTCAACGATTTTCCTCCAAAGTTAAAAATATAGAATTTACTTAAAATTTTCTGGTGAGAATCTTGTTTGAATTAGGTGGGATATATTTTATCCCATCGCTCCTCAAGGGGCTAAGCAAAAAGATACAAGAAAAAATAATGTAAAAAGAAAAAAAAATAATGTAAAATATCACGTGTCCCCCCCCCTCCCGAGCTGCGGTAAAAATAGAAAGATTATGCATATTGACTACTTAATCGAAAGATGCATAAAAGGCTCGATTAAACCGTAAGACATTATTTCCGTACTAAACTCTGTTCACAGGATTTTTATAATTAAAATTCACTAATTCAGACTTTTCTAGCAATAACTCTACGGCTCCAAAAGAGACAAAATTTTTACTAATGTCTGCAATCTAATCTAACATAAACACCGTTAGTTATGCACTCACGGCATAACTAATATTCCTTGATGATTTATATTTATTCACTTTTAGCTTAAATTTTAAAATATGTATATATAATTTCTACATTCTAAACAACAGACGTAAAAAGGCTAAAGTTAGAAGTTATTTTTTTTTCATCATTCATTAATGCTAATTAAAAACAAAAAACAGAAAAGTATAAAGTAAACTTACCTTCAAATAATTCAGTGTCGTAGTCTTAAAAGAATCGTACACCTTATAAGCAGAGGGTATACGCTCGAGTCAGTAACGTCCATTGATAGAACAGATACGCTATAGCTGTATTTAAAAAAACAGAAGGTATACGGAGTTACTTTGAAAAAATCCAGAATGTGTACGACATATACTTCCGTATACCATATCCACTACTACACACCTGAAATGATTGTATTTTGATCAATAAAACACTACCGCCGTAATTCGTAAGTATTCTGAAAAATTTATCCCACTTTTCTTTGCACGCATGCATGAGGAGACTAATTTTATTGGCTGTAAAAGGTTTGAACTGAAATTATCATTCCACAGACGGTGGGAATTTTCCGTGATTTGAGGAAAAATTGACGAATAGCAGTGAAAACGGAAAATCTTCGTGAAAAATTAACGGAAAAAAGTGCGTTAATTCACAGACATTCTTGAGAGTCTGTAGATCGTTTCTCTGATATGAAACGAATTCTTTTGAAATTTAATCATCCGTCAATCGCTTGATGGAGAGAATGGTGGGAAAGAGTGATCCATGTGATAAAAAGGCTTTCAAATTGAACACTCGGTAAAGCTGTAGTGACTTTGGAGGAATTGGAAACAAATTTGTGATTGTGAAGCTTTTATAGACTGTCGTACTCTCACGTGTAAATCCGTAAATCCAGAGGACTTAGTTCCGCTGACACCTAGCATGATTTTAGTGAAAAACTCTAATTTCAATATCACGGACTTTGACGAGGTTTACACAAAAGGCTGCGATGCATGAATAACCGGGTCGACTAATCTAAGGCGTCGTGAAATCTCCCAGTTAACCGACTTAAAGCGGGATGAACTTGTGCTGACTGTAGACGATGTACAAAAAAAAACTCAGTTGGCCCCTTGCCAAAATTGTGGATCTGGTCACTGGAAAGGATGGGAATATTAAAACAAATAAATAAAAAACGGATCATTGTGTAGTTATAAGCCTCATCCGAAGAGTTTCTTTTCCTTTAGAACTATCACATACTAGCATTTCTCATTCCCCTTTTCAGTTACAAAATTGTATAATCTAGGACATGGACGGCGAACCTATGGCACGCGTGCCATAAGTGGCATGCTGCAGATTATTTTTGGCACGACATAGATTTAAGTTTACAGGAAAATATAGTAGAATTTCACAAAATGCATTAATTAATACAGATGTTGTCTGTGTTACTTGAATCCGATTAGTTCGGTTGGTTGTGATTGTCACACAGATTGAAGGAATTGAAATGTAACTTAATTTATCCGAATCTAGCTCAATATTGGCTCAGAAAATTTTGAGAATTAGAAGATGATCGCTAAACAAGAATTAAAAGTGTAATAAGCAAAAATGCTGATTGTAAAATTATAACAACGTGGAATTCAATTCCAGACACTAAAAGCTGTAGTTTCTGGCGCTTGCTATTTTGAGAATTTTTTCTGCAAGACATTCTTTTCTTAAAAAAAAAAAGAAAAAAAGAAAAATTCAACTAAAAACGTCTTGTCAAGCGAGTGCAATTAAACTTGCACTCTATCGAAAATAACTAAGTACAAAGCGGATATAAATTATTTGCCATTTAAGATGAGACAACAGAAATAATATTTTTTAAATAAATTTCTACAGTATAACATCAAATATTACGTGGATTTTTTTAATGCTAAAAACAAAATTTTAAGTAGTTTTAATTAATTATTATTTGATTCATTATTTTTTTTTATTGTTGTACGTCATGATTACGTAAAGTGCATTTTGTGGGAAATTTGGCTCGTGGACGTGAAAAGGTTCGCCATCCCTGATCTAGGCGCTTTGGTTGGAAGAGATTCTTCTGATATGCTGACTGGAGCTGCAACAACGAGTTATAGAACTCGAATAGTTTGGGTGTCCAAAATGCCTCAGAGATCTGGAAAATAATAATAGAGTTTTGAGTTGCTTGTCAGCAAGTCAAAGGGACTGGGAGGGGTGTTATCTACAAACTTACAAATAATCGTTTAAATTTAATAAAGAGCCCTGAGATGAAGTGTAAATATCTCCTAAATTATTAAGTGAGATTTATTGACATTCAATATTTTCCCCTAGATTAATGTGAGCATGTAGGTTCTTAGACATCAGATAATTTCTGATGAGAATATAATCGAGTGATCAAGTTTTAAGTTTGTATTAGAATATTGCATCTGTAACTTGTGTTTTTTGAGTGCAGAGTGAAATTTATTATTTTTTTTTTTCTTAAAAGCCTGTTACTTTGCTATGATACTTGTTTTCTAGTCATTCTTTCATTCATGAACCCACTTCATGTTAAGAGTGAATTTTAAATTAAGTTAAAAGACTTAATAGACATTTTACTTTTGTAATTTAATTTATAAAGAATGGGTCAAAATCTCAATCATTTTTTTTTTCAAAAATGTTATCATTGAGATATAACTTAAATTTCAGTCTTTATTTTTTACGTTTTCCGCCATTACAAATATTATTTCTTCGCACACTCATCAGGACCTTCATGTACCTACAATTTAGGAACAGCTGATGTAGGTGATAGGCGTTTTAATGAGTGATGGTTGAATCATGTCCGCAGTCATAATCTTTATAGCGATGTTATTAATTTCTGTTGAATGCACAAATTTGATATTTTTTCACCCTAAAAAATGTTTATAATATAACCCCAAACGAAAAATCTTGGTGACGGGATAGTGAAACAAATGGTGTGGAGAATCATACCATTTGACCATGCTCCCTGGGATTTCTAGATAAACACTACGTAAAAAACACTACGTGAAAAAAAAAGTCTGCTTATTTTAGCAAATTCATAAAATATTTACATTTGCTATAAGTTTAGCTATGTTTTATTTTAAATAACCAAGCTTTTCTGATGACTATGTATGCCAAAAAAATAAATAAATAAATAAATCAAAAATAAATTGCAGAACACCGACATATTAATGAATTTAGCAAAATTATTGTGTGCATGCATAAATTTATAATCTTCTCAATTCATCTCATGTTCAAATTTTTTTGCATAGCATATAAGATAGATTAAAAAAGATGCAGCAAAAATATATGGAATATTTTATTACTTTCACCAACCCGCACTACGCGGGGTTTTTTTTCTTTTTTTTAACCGGGAAAAACACAAAATAATATATGTTTTCAAAACAGAAATCGCAGTATTATGATACATTTATAATTTAACCAAAAACTAATAGCTTGTTTTTTCGTTCACTTTAATCTACGCGGAATTGATTGGTTTATGATAAAGTTATAATGTATACCGATGGTAAGATAATACTTATGCTATTATACCCCGACACGAAAAAAAGTCTCGAAAGAAAAATTGAGATTGTAATGAATTCCATATAGATTCTACATAATTTACTGTTTAATTTTTCCTCTTCCCGACATTAATTTTTATGTCAGGTTAAGTTTTATTCAGTAGATACTAAATATTAAATATGTCACAATGGTATTCAATACTTCAGTGAACTAATGGTGCATAACACTGACAAAAAAATCGTATTTTTATATTTTTGGCAAAAAATATTTTTTATTGCCGTTTAATTCATATTTACTCCAAAAATAATAAAAATGTCTCATGTTGATTTGCGCAAGGCATCTGCTAGAAAGAAACAAACACTATGATAATACAGCTTAATATAGTTTTCTATTATTTGCTGTATATAAAATCTGATAAAAAAAATATATTAACTGTAATGAAGATATACAAAGTATAATTAGTTTTTAAAATTGTAATTTATTCAATAATTTGAACTTTCGTAAATAAAACATTTTTGAGATCATTTATCAATTTTATTTTATAGCAAAATGCAATCTTGATAAATCTTCATACATCATATAAATTTATTTTTTTCCCATAGTCGTATGAATTTGAAATAAAAATAAAAGTAAAAACTCATAGAAATTGTATGCTATTTCTCACGAAATTAACGTCAGTAAAATAACACACTGCTGCATAAAGTCAGGGATGCAAGCGCTGCGCCACAAATGGCTGATTGCTACCACTAATTTTTTATAGTATTCCTCACCTTATATAATGATATAATTTCTGAAATTTAATAAGGCCAAAATTAATAGTAAAACTTAGTGGTGAAAATCAGCCATTTGTGGCGCAGCGCTTGCATCCCTGCATAAAGTTCAATGTTGATAGTATTTTTAGCTTTTACGATTAACCATTTTCGCTTTAAACGATTTAAGTTTAATAAATATTTATGAAACCATCCCTGTAATATAATTTTTCATCGAACCGTTAAAACAGTGAGGTTTATGTATTTTTTATTTAGATAAATTGCAGTCGTTAAATAAAATCCTCCCGGACGTGGAACTTTGCCTTTTTAAACCTTGGGATTAAGACTTTAGATAGGTGATTGATTCTCGGTATAACCTTAGAAAGAGAAAATTGTAAAAAAAAAAGTCACAAATTTATATAAAATGATAAAAAATTGGGTATTCTAAGGTAAGGAGTATATTATTGTTTAAAAATATGTTAAGGCTGCCTTTCTCTTTTTTTATTCAGAAAAGTTACATTAAATTTTGTTATTAAAAGTTAAATTCAATTTTGTTACGAAACATTCACTTAAAAAAAATCATTTTAAGAAACGTTGTTTACATTCCAGCTTTTATAGAAAACGAGACACTGCCACCTGCGTTGTGCTTGTTTTCGTTTTGATATATCTAAAAAAAAATTTACATTTTCTTCAATTACTCTTGTGTGATTAATTTATATAACATTTAATAAAGAAAATGTATGGACGAGTTATTTGAAATTTTTTTAAGTAAAATCAAACAAAATATTTCTAATCGAAAATGGATTCGGATACACAGTATAGAATTTGTCATTAGTAGATTTCATCATTCATTTATCATCATCATCATATTATAATCATTTATATCGTATTATATGTTTAAAGAACATCGGTAGGCAAATATCTAGCTATTAAATTTAAACAAAAAGTACTAAATAAAAATATTTCAAAATTATGTGACATGTACATGACATCAATAAATTTTGTTTAAACATTTTTTCTTCGACATTACTGTAACATGCTAGTATAATCTAATTGTTATAAAGGAATTTTTAATTATCCAATTCGTACGGTGCGATGAAGGTTCCCTTAACACGTTGAATGCAAAGTCTATTTTGTCTGTCTTTCCGTTTGGACCTGTAAATAAGATTCCCGTTACATGATCTATAAGTGTCGGTCAACGATGACTGACGCGATCTAAACGGAAAGTTCACTGTCAGTCACCGGTGACTGAGGTGGTATTCAACTCGTTAATCATAAGATATATAGCATTAATAATCGATAAATAGAATTAGTAATTTTACTAAGCATGTTCATTCTATATATATATATATATATATATATATATATATATATATATATATATATATATATATACATTTTTTTAATAATATTTTGTGTTAAATTAAAAATTAAAGTCATTTTAATTTACTTTGAGAGTCTTTTTAGAAGTAGCAATTTAAAAACCGTCTGGTCTCCCAAGCAATTTTTATTTTTGACTTAAGAATATATAGCCCAGTGGTTAGGGGGTTGTATCGGCTAATTTTCTAACAGCTAATTAGCCAGCGCATGCTCTATTAGAACTGTCTACTTTTGAACTGAAACGAATTAACCTTTTTGTTGACGTTAGAATTCATTAGATGTGATGTGTTGAATGTAACTTCATAGATTTTTTATGTTCCGTTTTGTAATTAAATGTTTGTTTTGTGCCTTAAAGAATGTTGATTATTCATAAAAATAAGTTACACTGAATCACCTAGATGCTAGTTTTGATTTGAAATGAATGTTTAGATTAAGTAGAAAAGAAAACGAATACTTGTGGTGCATCGCCCGACCAGTCTGGATGTGAAAATATTACTGCGTAATATTTTTTTGTTTTGTTTTGATTTGAACTGGTGAGTGCTGATTTTTGTTATTATATTTTATTTTTTGAAAATGAGCGAAAATGAAGAACGAAAGATGCGTGATACGCATCGAACGCTACTAAATAAGTTATTTGAAGAAATTGAACAGTATTTAGCTAGTAATGAATATTCATTAGAAAATTTACAAGAATTAGTCGATAAGTTAAACGTTAAATGTAAGACTATTAAGGATCATGATAATAACATTTTAAGCGTAATAAATGGTAAAAATGTCGAAAATGCAATATTGAATATTGATGAATATGACCAGAAAATAATAAGTTACAGAAATAAATTAAACTTTAAAATTAAAAGTTTATATTCTAATGCAGATATTACACATAGTAATAACACTGATTCAGTGCGAACATGTCATGCTGCTACTGAACTAAAAAGAGTAAAATTACCAAAGCTACAAATAAAACGATTTTTTGGGGAACAAGACAGACAATATTTTAGAATTTTGGAACCAGTTTGAGTTAGCGATAGATAAAAATACAAATCTAACAGAAATCGAAAAATGTACGTATTTTAAAAGTTTGGTTGCAGGAGCGGCAGCAAACACGATTAATGGTTTTGGATTAATTGAAAATAATTATTCAGCGGCCGTATCGCTTTTGAAGCAAAGGTATGGTACACATGACATGCTCGTACACGCTCACTTAAACAATTTATTAAATATGAAAGGTTTGAAAAGTTCTTCTGACTTTGGTGGATTAAGAAATTTATATGATGAATGTCCAGTGCAAATTCGAAACTTAGAGTCGGTTGGTGTAAAACCTGATACTTACAGTTGGTTACTTTGCCCAATTTTATTGAAGTTAATCCCCCAGATTTGACTTTGGAATTTAATAGAAATCTAAAAGACGGAGAAGTGTGGGATATAGATAAACTTATGAGTTTTCTTAAAAATGAAGTTGAAAGTAGAGAACGGGTATCAACTATCCATGACTTAGATGGTAAGAAATCATTTTCTAATGATAATAAATTTGAATATAGACCAAAATTTACAGATAAACAATTGAAATGTAAGCCGCGAAATCAATATAATACGAAAGGATATAAACAAAATAGTGTTCCAGCTACTGAATTAATGACTTTAGTAAATAAGAATTCGTGTTTATTTTGTAATAGTGTTGATCATAATAGTGAAGCATGTAATTATTTAACCATAGATCAGAAGAAAGAAATACTAAAAAAAGCACGGAAGATGCTTTTTATGTTTACAGTGTAAGCACAGAATTAAAGACTGTGAGAATACCAAAATGTGCGATATTTGAGGTTAGAAACATAATAGGGCTATTTGTTTTGAATTTGGAAATGATTCCAAAATAAACGTTGATAAAAGTGCCGTATCTATTTCCCATTGTGGTAACCATTCCACTAGTAATGTACAAAATGAAAACACGCATTGCAACATATTTTTGCAGACTTGTTCTGTTATAATAAAAGATGCTAAAAATGATAATAATGAACCAGTTCGTGTCTTATTTGATAATGGTAGCATGAGAACATTTATAATTCGCGACATTTCACAAAAATTACAATTGCCGGTATTAGAAAAGAAACCTTATCTGTTTATGCTTTTGGAGCAGAAAGAGCAAATGAGAAAACTTATAATGTAGTAAAGGTAAAACTTGTAAATAGAGAACATCCCTCTTTACACATTGAAGTTGAAGCTCTGGAAACAGATCAAATTTCCGCTGCTTGCTTACCCACTCCTGATAAATACATTAGGAAAACTTATAATAAATTAAAAGGTTTACAACTTGCTGATAGTTATGAATGTACTAGTAAACAAATTACAGTTTTAATCGGCACTAATAATTATTATAATATTGTAACTGGCAGCATCAAAATACTAAAGAATAGTCTCGTAGCTACCGAAAACCCTTTTGGCTAGTGTTTACAGGGTTATACGGGGTCTGCCAATGAATTGTTCAGTATGGAAATTATCGTTGAAGAAAGGGATATATCCGATCAAATCAGAATTTTTTGGCAAATGGAAAGTCTAGGAATTGAATCCGAAACTCAAGATGTTAGTAATGTGGACGATGACATTATGGCTGATTTTCAGTCTAATATTGTTTTTAAGGATAACTGGTATAAAGTAAAATTTCCATGGAAGGCAAATTTGAAAATGTCTATTAATAACAATCGCGAAGTCGCATACAGAAGATTTTTGAAATTGAGAACAAACTTTAGAAATGACCCTTTGTTATTCTCAGAATATAAGGCTATTTTAGATAGTTATTTAGCAGACAATATTATCGAACCTGTTGACAATACATCTGATGTAAACTCATTTTACTTACCACATAGAGCAGTAATTCGTGAAGATAAATCCACCACTAAAGTTCGCATTGTCTTTGACGGAAGTGGCCATGCTAGGGGTGAACTGCCACTTAATGATTGTTTATATACCGGATTTAATCTCATTCCCGAATTGTTCAGCCTTTTAATCAAATTCAGAAACTTTCCCATAGCAATTGCTGCAGACATTGAAAAAGCTTTTTTGCAGATCGAGATTGATGAACCAGATAGGGACTTCACACGATTTTTTTGGGACGATGAACCATGGATTGATGATCCAGGTAAGGAATTTAAAATATTCAGACTAAAGAGTTGATGAGTTTTCTTATGAGTTTTAGACTTATAATAGACTTATATAGCGTTTTAGACTTATATAAGACTTATGAGTTTTCTTAAAAATGAAGTTGATGGTAGAGAACGGGTATCAACTATCCATGACTTGGATGGTAAGAAATCATTTTCTAATGTAATTAATCGAAATGTAATTCGAATGTAATCGAATATGTAATTAATCGAATGTATTATCCAATTTTGGCCAAAGAGATCTGCCTTGCTTTAACCACTGGGGGCCTTCCCACCAAAGATGGTTATTTCACAGTTATTTCACTTGATACACACTTTTCGGTGTGAAATCAAGTCCCTTTCTTCTGGCTGCTACCATCAAGCATCATCTACAAAGGTATGTAGAAACATTTCCTGAATCTTTTGGAATTTTAAATTAATCGTTGTACGTTGACGATTTAATTACAAGTCAACCAAATCTGGATTACGCATTTAAAACTAGTAAGGAAGTCTATGAAATATTTCAAGCGGCTAGTATGACTTTTAGAAAATGGAAAACCAACTCGCATGAACTGCGCTAGAAATGGAAAGAATAT
Organism: Maratus speciosus; assembly: GCA_963932465.1. Lineage (NCBI taxonomy): Eukaryota > Metazoa > Arthropoda > Arachnida > Araneae > Salticidae > Maratus > Maratus speciosus. The sequence goes on from OZ010789.1 coordinate 438,710,974, forward strand.
GGTTTATATATTGATGAAATTTCTGATAACTTAAATCTCACTAATCAGAATTTGATACCTTCCAAGGTTTTAGGGGTTGCTTGGGACCCAATTAGTGACATGTTTTCATTTACGACTAAAAATCTAGAAAATTTCCTTTCGAATAAACATAGTACTAAACGTTATTTATTGCAAACTGTTGGCCGAATGTTTGACCCAATTGGATCCTTGTACTATTAGAATTAAATGTTTAATTCAAGAAATTTGGTGTTTAGGACTTGATTGGGATGAAAACCTACCCAAACATTTAGACAATTTATGGAATGAATGGTTTGAAGAAATAAAAGAACTAAATTGTATTAGCATTTCCAGATATTATTTGGCTGATATTGCCCTTGATGAAGTTGATTATTTTGAGTTAAATAGTTTTTCAGATGCTTCAAAGAAGGCATATGGTACTGTAGTGTAGAAGAGCAGTGTTAAAGAATAAGAACATTGTTACTTGTTTTGTGGCAGCAAAAAGTCGAGTCGAGTCTCTATACCTCGTCTGGAACTTTTAGGAGCCCTTTTGTCTGCTAGACTTTGTAATAAAATTGCTAAAGAATTAGCTTTTCCTGCAATTTGCTACTTTTGGACCGACTCTACTATTACTTTCTTTTGGATTAGAGGTGAGCTAGAAGGATTTAAAATGTTTGTCAGAAACCGGATAAAGGAAATCAGAAATCTTAGTGATCCATTAAATTGGTTCCACTGTCCTGGAAAAGATAATCCTGCCGATCTAGTTACTAGGGGTTTGAAAGTTTCAGAGTAGAAAAATAACCATCTTTGGTGGGAAAGGCCCCCGGTGGTTAAAGCAAGACAGATCTCTTTGGCCAAAATTGGATAATACATTCGATTAATTACATATTTCTGAAGTTAAAGATCAGTTAGAACTAAAGAAAAACACTGTTTTTAAATCAACTATTGTAAATGAAAATCAGTTAAACATTGATTTGATTAATCGATATTATTCTTTTATGAAGTTAATAAGGATTGCTGCATGGTGTTTAAGATTTCTGAAAAAATGTAATTGAGATCAGGAATTAGAAAATATGATTAGTTAGATACTTCTGAGTTACAGAATGCGACCAAGAAGCTGATAAAGATTGTTAAAAATTCCGCATTCCAAACTGAAATTCGATGTTTAAAGGAAAAACGTACACTCCCAAATAACAGTAAGATCTTAAACTTAAATGTATTTCTACATGCAGATGAATTGTTAAGGGTCGGTGGAAGACTTAAATTTTCTAATTTATCAGAATCACAGAAACATCAAATACTTTTACCAAAGTCTCACTATTTTACTGAACTTTTAATTGATTATTACCATAAAAAATTCTACATTCAGGTACTCAGACAACTCTATCTTTATTAAGACAATTTTATTGGATACCATCTGGTCAAAGTCAAGTAAAGAAAATTATAAATAGGTGTGTGAGTTGTCTTCGAACAAAACACCAAATTCTTCAACAATTGAGGGGTGACTTGCCCTGTGATAGAATTGTACCATCTAGATCATTTGAGAAAACAGGCGTTGATCTAGCAGGTCCTATTATAACAAAACCTAATTTAAAACGTTCAAAGATAACTCTAAAATCATATATTGCTACATTCATTTGTTTTTCTACCAAAGCCGTTCATCTAGAAGTTGTTTTGGACTTGACCACAGAAGCATTTTTAGCCTGTTTGAGAAGATTCATTGCTCGAAGATCTAAACCCTGTGTCATATGGAGTGATAATGCGACAAATTTTAAGGGTACTTGTGCTCTTTTAAAATCGTTCTATCAAATCTGTTCTTCGGAAGAAATGATAGAGATCGTTTGAGAAAACAGGCGTTGATCTAGCAGGTCCTATTATAACAAAACCTAATTTAAAACGTTCAAAAATAACCCTGAAATCATATATTGCTACATTCATTTGTTTTTCTACCAAAGCCGTTCATCTAGAAGTTGTTTCGGACTTGACCACAGAAGCATTTTTAGCCTGTTTGAGAAGATTCATTGCTCGAAGATCTAAACCCTGTGTCGTATGGAGTGATAATGCAACAAATTTTAAGGGTACTTGTGCTCTTTTGAAATCGTTCTATCAAATCTGTTCTTCGGAAGAAATTCAGCGATTTAGTGCTGAAGAACGAATTCAATGGAATTTCATACCCCCTGCATCCCCACATTTCGGCGGATTATGGGAATCAAATATAAAAATCATGAAGCGAATCCTCTTGAAGATAACTAAATCCTCTATCTTAAATTTTGAAGAGCTGTCAACACTTGTGACGCAAATTGAAGCAGTTATGAATTCATGTCCATTGACCCCCTTGTCTGCATATGTTAATGATCTACAACCACTAACACCTGGTCATTTCCTCATTGGAGGTTCTCTTTTGAATGTTCCTGAAAATAATGCCATTTTAGGCTCTTTACCTTTTTCTTCTAGGTGGACACTAGTTCAAAAATTAAAAATGCAATTCTGGAGCCGCTGGAGCCGACAATACTTAAATGAGCTGCAAGTTCGCAGTAAATGGAAAAAGTCCTCGCCAAATCTTAAAGTTGGACAGCTTGTGTTATTGAAGGAAGGAAATGACAAGTTTGTAGATTGGAAACTAGCTCGAATTCTGAAAAGTTATAAAGGTGATGATGGGCATGTCCGTGTAATTGATCTCAAGACCTCTACAGGTATGTTACGTCGAAATATCACCAAAGAAGTATCTTTGCCATTTTATGATGATGTTGGACAACCGTCCAACGCCGGGCGGGATGTTCCGGCTGATTTTCTAACAGCTAATTAGCCAGCGCATGCTCTATTAGAACTGTCTACTTTTGAACTGAACTTTTTGTTGACGTTAGAATTCTTTAGATGTGATGTGTCGAATGTAACTTCATGGATATTTTATGTTCCGTTTTGTAATTAAATATTTGTTTTGTGCCTTAAAGAATGTTGATTATTCCTAGAAATAAGTTACACTGGACCACCTAGATGCTAGTTTTGATTTGAAATGAATGTTTAGATTAAGTAGAAAAGAAATTGATTAGGGGTTGAATTCGGAATTAATTAGGGGAAAGCTAGAAATTTCTTTAATCCCTTCTGTTTAGGTCTTGAATGAATATGATAAGTTTTCCCCCTCGTACTAGGTGAGCGTTAGGAAATATGTATAGAATTATAGTAAAAAAACACGCTTTTTTGTATACCATAACAATATCTCAAAACAGATAACTCTCTCAAAAACGTTGTCATTACAAATGTTGTAGAGCTTAAAATTCTGAGTAAAATGAGTACCTATACTCAATACTTATGTTGAATATTAAGGTCACAATTCTACTTCAAAGTTTTAGATCCATCATCAGGGGGATGACCTCAGAATTAATTAGGAGAAAACTGGAAATTGTTTTAATCCCTTCAGTTTATGTCTAAAATGAATGTACTATGTTTTCTGCCTCGTACTTGGGTGAATATTGGAAAAAATGTACATATATATTTTGGAAAAACACATTTTTTTTAGTTTCCTTAACAATATCTCAAAACGGCTAACTTTATAAAAAACATTTCAATACAAATGTTGTAGAGCTTAAAATTCTGAATAAAATCAGTACCACCATTAATATTTTTGTTCAACATTAAGAACGCAATTGAAACAAATTCAACAATTTGAAACAGTTCAACATTAAGGTCGCTTGAAACCAGGAGAGACCAAGCTAACTCCTGGCTTTAAGCTATTGATTAGCGTTTAAGGCAAAATTTTGAAATAGAATTGCGACCTTAATGTTGAACAAAAATATTAATGATGGGACTAATTTTATTCAGAATTGTAAGATCTACAACATTTGTATTGACAATGTTTTTATAGAGTTAGCTGTTTTGAGATATTGTTAAGGAAACTACAAAAAACGTGTTTTTCGAAAGTAAATTAGTACATATTTTCTAACATTCAACCAAGTACGAGGAAGAAAACATAGTACGTTCATTTTAGACCTAAACTGAAGGGATTGAAACAATTTCCAATTTTCTCCTAATTAATTCTGAGGCCATTCCCCTGATGATGGGTCTAATACTTTGAAGTAGAATTGTGACCTTAATATTCAACGTAATTATTGAGTGTAGGTACTCATTTTACTTAGAATTTTAAGCTGTACAACATTTGTGTTGACAATGTTATTGACAGAGTTAGTTGTTTTGAGATATTGTTATGGTATTCAAAAAAAGGTGTTTTTTGACTATAAATCTATACATATTTCCTAACGCTCACCTAGAACGAGGGGGAAAACATAGCATATTCATTATAGACCTAAACAATTTCCAGCTTCCCCCTAATTAATTCCGAATTCGGCCTTTTTTTGCTCCCCTACCACTGGGCTAATGTAAATAGAACAGGATTAAAGTGTAATTTGGTTTCTTAAAAATGTCTTATGTATTTTAATGCTCATTTCTGGAAACATACATAAACATATCCACCAAATACTATTTCGAGAGAAAACGAGAATTTCTAACTACATGAGAAATTAGAAATATAGTCATAATAATATCTATATTTACAAACATGGCTGTCACAGGCGACTATTTTTCTATTTTATTCGCACCATTATTTACATAAGTACTCCCTTACTGCAGATCGGCTCACGAGACAGTCCAAAGTTCCAGGTGCGAGGGAGGGCTTTGGATCATGGAGTCGGTTGTATAGAAGATTCCGAACTCTGAAGAAATTAAATTTCAAAAATACAAAAAAACCGACTGCGTAAAAAGCAAAACAATTAATTATTTCTCATCAATGTTAAACTATTTTTTTATTTACTTGTATTGGTGACTTTTAACTTGTGTTTAATTGTTAGTTCCTATCTATAAACACTGTTTTGATGAGGCCTATAGATGTCTATGAAGATTAGAGTGTCAGTAAAGCTAGAGATCCTACCTACACAACTTCCAGGTTGTGTAATACTTAAACGAAGCTTCTGACTGTAAAATAGTCAATGAAACATCGTCTTAATTTTAAGAGACCTATCCAATGATATACCATTCAATATGGTGCGTAATTTTTTTGTCTCTACCGCCAATTTGGATTTTACGTTCGTCATTTTGAATTTATAAAATCAAAACCTATCCTATAACTCTTGGACGGTTAAGTCGAATCGATAGAGACCCTATTCATTAAAATACATTCAGCCGTTGGGATAGTTTGAGGGTATAAAAAATCCACGTACCCAGATACGCGTGAAACACATAACCCTTCTTGACAGTCGGGTAAAAAAACTAAATTTTGTAGCATATTTTTACTCCAAATGTTGTGAGGCTGAATAGCAAAGATTTTTCTTTAGATAAACATAAAAATTTGTGAATAATTTTAATATTGTGAAACTGAACGGCAAATATTTTTTATTTTTATAAGCATAAAAATTTGCTAATAATTTAAATTCGCCTAGAATAAAAATAAATCAAAGGAATATTTTACCAGTTATGTATATCATCCTAGATTTAATCTTATGTGATATGTAGTTTTCAGCTTTAAAACATCTCAAAATTTATAGGTAAATCCATTGTGGGATTATTTTGTTATTTTTTAACGCCCGAGAAATAATACCGTTTGTTAAATTAAAAATTAAAGTAATTTCATTTTATTTTCAAAGTGTTTCTAGAAGCAGGAGTTTAAATTTTGTCTGGACACAAACGAAAGTTTATTTTTAACTTAAAAATATATTAATAACACAAGCCTGAAATATAATTTTTAGCAATGGTTAACTCTTCCATCTATTATCGATAGATAGAATTAGTAATTTTACTAAACATAAAATACTTAAACAGGATATTTTGCCGTCTGTGTATATCACCCTAGCTATCTTGACGTGCTGTGTGATATTAGATTTCTTCGGTGAAACATCTCATTACTTATAGATAAGTTCATTCTATACATAAAACTAGTTTTTGAAGTCGTGGCTGGCGGTGTTCTTACTTAAAAACACACACAGTTTGTTCATACATGCTTTTATTTGGCGTAGAGGACATATTAACCGGAGACCACAGCGGCACCCGCCGGGATATATCCGAGCAGCCCATTACAGTGTCTGTTCACAAGGGCTGCTCGTAGGAATCTGCGTGAATTTAAAGTTATTATTACAATTTATAGCCTTAGAGTGATTTATATTAGATGCTACTGAGTAATCTTGGATAATTGGCTCTCACTTTATTATAGGATATGTGTTCATGCTCTCCTACACTAAAAAGTTATAAATGCTTGATAATTGGGCCCTGTTTTGCGAATTCCTTCTGACTTTAATTGGGATTTTAAGTTGCCAAGTAATTAGGATGTTTGAGAAGTGTCAAGACATCGAACAAATGTCTGCACTGGTGATTATCGAAAATAGGCTATACTTGATAATTATCTCTTATGGGGTTCTGGCGATTTGAAGTGCTACTTGGAGCAGATATAGAAATTGAGTTCGCAACTAAGGGGAAGGTATACTAATTAAAAAAATATTATAGAGAATCTTATCAATTTTATAACATATATTTATTTTATTTATTTTTTTGAGAAAAAATATTGTTTGTGAAATAAAAAATTAAAGTCCTTTTAATTTATTTTCAGAGTCTTTTTAGAAGTAGTAATTTAAAAACTGTCTGGACTTCCAAGCAATATTTGCTTTTGACTTAAGAATATATAAATAAAACAGGATTACCGTGTAATTCTTTTTCATAAAAATATCTTATGTAATTTTATACACATTTCTGGAAACATACTTAAACATATCCACCAACTACTATTACGAGAGAAAACGAGAATTTCTAACTAGATGGTAAATTAGAAATACAGTTATAATAACATCAAGATTTACAAATGAAATATAATAATTTGTGTCGCAAATAAACCGCGAAAAAATTTGGTTTTTGAGAAAAGAGTGCGGGGAATGTTCCGAGGCAGCTCCTCTCTCCCCGTTTATCCTACGTCATAATGTCATGTATCCTATTTGTTGAAAATTTTGTCTAGTTTCTGAATTTCGTAATGCTTTTCCCCTAAAACAATAAGAAATTTAAGTTAAAAACAACTATTTTTGGGGGGGGGGGGGGGTTCGGGGGGGGGCGATTTTGGGGGTAAGTTAAAAATTCGGATTCAGCGACCCAAAAAACTTAAAGTAAACCTTATAGAGAAAGTTCGGAGGGAATATGGGAGGGCTAATGTAAACGTGTGAGTGGTTAAGTGGAATTGCGCAACTTTGTCCACGCAGCACTGCGCGCATGTTCCGAGGCAGATCCCCCCCTTCCCCTTCATCCTAAGTCATAATGTCATCTATCTAATTTATTGCAAATTTTGTCTACTTTCTGAATTTCTAGCAACTTTTCCCCTAAAACAATAAAAAAATTTGCAATAAAATGGATTTTTTTAATAAAAACCTTTTTGGGGGGCTTTTTACCAAAATTTGGGGGGGGGGGGTTGCCAGGGGAAATTTTGGTGGGAAGTTACAAATTCGGATTCAGCGACCCAAAAAAATCTGGAAAGCCGATTTCTAGTACTACCATTAATTTTGCTAGGTAGAGTCCCTATACGGTCTCTATTGCCTGGATTACTAGGGAGAAATGATACACTTGTGTATTTGACGTTTAATTTTTTAAGTTTGCAAACTAATATAGCACAGTAATATTCATTATTGTTTTACAGCAAAAGCTACTGAAATTGGTAAGGAAGATCAAACAGACTATTCATAGATATTATGTAGGTTACATAGAAAAGCAGTGCGGTGATAGATGGTTAGTTCGCTTTGCTCGTCATGTAGAAGGGAAAAAGTTTAAATTGCCTGAAAGGGAAAATGTTTCTATAATTTACGAAGGGCAAATTGAAAAAAAACATTAAATCTTCCCGATTTTACTTATCAAAATGATAGAGTTATTAGTTTTTCTTTTAACCGTTTCAACGGTGGTGGTATGTTTGTTTAACCACTTAATTTTAATTCCCAAACGCCACATTGGCACCAGCATTTTGGTAAAATATTTTCTATTTAGAATGAAAGTGAAATATATCCCTTTTCTTATTTCTAATTAAATTTGTTGGTAAATTCTTGTGTCATTCATTTATTCAATACTTTAGCATTGAAAATGCTTTTCCCTGAAACGGTTAAAGGAATCTTATATGCGCTAAATTTATGTTAAATTGTTTGCCGATCAGCAATGTTCACTTCATTTTTCCTTGCAGCTAGATCTCTAGGGGTATTTTTCATTATTTATTTTCTAAAAAATGTGTTAATATGATTGTTTAAATAATAGCAACAGTTTAAATATTTTTGTAAAAATCATTTCTGAAACAAAAATATGTCAATGTCATTTTGTTTCAAATTTTACTTAAACATTTGAAGATTTATCATAAAAAATTGTATGACGCATCAATTGAACTGTCTGCATTTTTTTTTTCAATTTACATAACAATGTATCAAACCTCCCTTTCTATTGTATCAATCCTCCCCAGTAATTGGGAGATTTGATACAGTAGTAGCCATTCAAAATAATTTGGATTTATTTTTTGAATGACTATTTTTTAAATTCACAATATTATTAATAAATGAATAAAAGGTCACTTTATAAGAAAACACGAAAAATTTGTTTAAAAATAGGTTTCTAAGGATTGTAAAAAAATAGTAAAAAAAAAAGTGTATCATACCTCCCCTACCGATTCTTTGCTTAAATATTATTTTGTTGTCCTCTGTAATGGTTCATTTCTTATGAAAATATATTTGATGTGTAATGCGTTTTTTTTTTTTTTTTTTTTTTTTTTTTAAGAAAAGAATTATTTTTTTGTTCGCGATTTTCATTAACAATATGTATCTTCTTATAAATAGTATGAAAAAAGTTCAATAGAATCCTGTGCAATTTTCGTTTTCGCAAAGTTGTGAAATATTGTCAGTTGTTTCGGTTAATAGATGAAGAAGAATAATATTTTTACTGTTTACCTTACACATTTAAATTTTTCTGATAGTAGAATAATAATAACTAAACACCAAAACTGAAAACGACTTAAAATTTTCAAGAGAGAAAATAGCTGCAAAGGTTTATATAAAATAACTTTCAGATGTCAACTGCATTAGTTAATTAGATAAAAAAATGGAATGTTAGATCATTTAAATCATTAAATAAATTAAGAAGTACAATTAAAAAAAATTACTACATATTTGAAATATGTCAGAAAATGTTTTAAGAATTTCTTCGGTAATTTAATCGAAGTGCATAAAAGTTCGCTTGTGATTAATTAACTTGTCATACACAGAAACATTTCGTAATTTTGATTTCCGTAAGTCAAAGGATTAATAAAATGAAATTAGTTTTTTATCTACATTAATTAAATGAGAAATCATAAGAATGTACTAAATTAAATTTAAATATTTCAAACATTACTCTATTGGAGTAATTTAAGATTGGAAAGTCATGTCGCTCTATTTAAAATTTAATGTAGCCTCTTTTGAAAAAATAATTTATATGGTGGTTTCATAATTCTTCTAATTCGAACTATTCATGATTTTAATTATTTCAAGAAAATATGTTGAAGATATGTATTTTTTTGGAAGAGTATATGTTTAATGTTTATGAATTTAGAATAATTTCAAAATCATTATACGCATTAGGATTTATTAATTTTCTTGTTGCAGTCTTGCAAATTTTCAAATAATTGAAGAGAATTTTTGTAAGACAAACAGCGTGATCATATGAGGAATTCGTTGAATTATTGCCTATCCATCGATAAAATCCAGAAAATTATTTCTCTTGTCAATTAAAAAGAAAGTATTGCAAATACAAGACAAAGTCAACTATTTCTTAAAAATTATAGTAATATTGAGGGGTGAAGATCTTTTAGAAATATTTTTAAGCTGTTGCTTTTGTAGGAATATTTCGAAAACTTGTTTACATGTAATATTATAAATTTTTCAACTTTAAATAAATATATGTAATATTTCAAACCAATATGATACCTAAAATAAGCATTCGCTTGGAAGAAAACTTCGGTTGACCTTCCCCAATGTTAAATTTTATAACATTAAGAACTAATATAACCTATATAATATATCTGTATAATAACTAACCTGTGTAATAATGTAAACTATAATAATAATAATTAAAATAATACTTTAATATAAACTATTTTTATATTATTTAATGGTACTATAATTTTCAATAGAAATTTTTATAATAGAATATGTAAGGAAGTAACAACATTTCTAAACGGACTTAAAGAACAGTAAAATTTCAGAATTTTATTTATTATTATGGGTATATAATTTCTGTACATTAAAAACTCGTAATGAGTAATTATTAAAAAGCAAATAGAAACATAAAATGTACCCACTGATACAGTTATAAGTTATCCGGGTAGCCTTGAATTTTTCATTGTTTTAGTTTATTTTTTCAGGTTTTGCAAATTTTTGTATACCGTAGAATCATTCTGGTTATATTAATTTGTCTCTCCATAAACGATAATATTTACATATGTGTCAGGTGTGTATAATTATAGTACCAACACCTATGCGTATGTTAGTCGGACTTTTAAAAATATATATTTACTTTTTACACGCTCACGATACATGCATTTGTACGAGAGTTTTCCTGTCTATTTCTCAGTCTTTCTTTTTTAACTCTTACACTAATGTCTTATGAAGTGTTATGTACTGAATGCGTTGGTAAGTGGAGCTACTCTGGACAGGATTTGTGCTCCGCAGAAGCCCAATAGAGATTTATACGCGTTTATTAAATTCCCTGCAAGTTTCCCTAGTTAAATTTATAGAGGAATCGCCTTCATTGGTTGAAAGTTTAAATACGAATTTCGCAAGATGAGGGATAGACTGGGATTAGGCAATTGATTTTCAATTCAATACGAACTCGTTGATAATCGTCTAGCACATTCGAACACTGTTTTGGACTCTGATATATTACGCTGTTTGTAGCAGCTTAATTGTAGTTTGAGACATTGTGTTTGGATCGGAATATTATCATTGTTATACGAGAAATTCCCGACGTGACTTTTTTTTTTCTTTTAAATTAATATTTCATAACTGAGTCCATTTCCAAACCTTGTTATCACGGCAACAACATCCTTTAAAACATATGAGGATAACACTAAAGATTTGCAGAAACACTTTTTCTGCCAATTCAAACTTCTCCTTATATGTTCTTTGACTATAAATTTGATTCCCTCACCGGATTTAACATTAGATATGACACATTGGTTATAAACTAAAATCTGTCAATGAAAAAAGTTCTTTTTTAATATAATGTTACATCGTGGTTTCATTGTGCGTGCTGGAAACGGATGGAATTCTGCGTGCTGAGTCAAGACTGTCTTTATTGTATTTATTTAAAACATAATATTCTTATACACCAAAATCTGAGAAAAAAAGATCCGGCAAAGACTTATACGTTTACCTTTTATTAAAATACCCATATTTGAATGAACAATGTAAAAACATATTTCATTCATTTTTTAACTCTGCAAAACATAGTTGTTTAACTCAGCAGTGTTGATTAATTCAGCTTGTCTGTCAGTCCATCCTCTAACTTGCGTAAATATACTTGGATTGCCATGCAATCGATATACGTTGCTGAGATTTACTCTGGCGTGTTCGATATTGATATTGGGTTGCGTAAAAATTAAAGTCCATTTACAGGGACACTCGAACGAATTCTGTTAAATTACGGTCTCTGAGAAAAAAAAGTGTCTGTGGTGTATTTGAAGGATGATATAATGATTCAGGCATATCGAAACTGATATGAATCACTGAGGAGAACTACAAGAGGTTATTATAGAATATGATGTGCATAATATTTAACTTTCAATTTCAGGGAAACGCAAAAAAATTCGATTTCAGTACTGTCTATTAACACTATTTCATGGATTTGTGTTTTCCGTTTTGGTATGCTTAGATTAGTTAATAATTTCCCTATTAGTTTGTATGTATATATTCTATAATATATCATCTACAAATCAGAACAAACTCGAGTATATTTCCGCTTATTGAAGGAAACCGGTGAAGGGGAATTTTCAGTTATACTATACGTTCTCAAACTGAACCAAATTTTAGCATGCTATGTATTATATACTAGCAGCCTTCGCCCGTTACGCTGGTCAGTTTCTCTAAAAGAAACTTAAATCAAATGAAATATGTCTAACAAAGATGATATATATAAAAAAAACTTTTTCTTAATATCTAATCAAATATCGTTAATTACTGTCTTATTCGTGTAATCATAAATTATCCAATTCCAAATCAATGTTGGTGACATAATGGACAAAATAGATCTAAAATCACTGAAGTACCTGCTTTAATTATTTTTTTAGAAGGTTTCTTATCTTAAATTTCCCTTTTCTACTTAAAACTGCTGCTGAGATGTGGCAAAATGTCCTACAAGTTTCGACCTCCCCTTAACCCCCTTAGGCGGGAATTTCTAAAATCTCTGAACTACGTGTTTAATTATTTTTTAATAAGTTTGTTATCACGAGTTTCTCGCGCCTACCTAAAACGTCTGCTGAGATATGGCCAAATGGCTTAAACTTTTGAACTCCCTTTAATCCACTTAGGGGAGAAATTTCTATTAAATTCTGTAATACGCATTTTTTTTTTTTTTTTTTGGCAGATTTATTTCGTGAAATTTCACGCTCCTACATAAAACGGCTGCTGAGATATGACCAGAGGTTGTAAAATTTTCGAACTCCCTTTGATCCCCTTAGTAGGGAATTACTAAAATCGATGGAACATGTGATTATTTATTTTTTTAGCAGATTTATTTTCTGGAATTTCACGTTCCTACCTAAAACTATTGTTGATATATAGTCAAATGTACTAAAACTTTCGATCCTTCTTTTCCCCTTTATTTCTCAATCTTAAATTGCTGATATTTATTCCATTAAAGTTCTCTGATTTATACCATTTCTTTTTTTCTTATTTTATTCAAAAATTCAATTCGTGCCACTTATCGTAAACAACTGCAAGTGTGTTAAATTCTTACGTGGCTAGGATATGGTTCTTCCCTGTTTCAAGACTGTGATTGGTTCTTCCTCATATCTGCTCTGCACTGTCCTAGAAGATAATCCGTTTCTGACTATTTATCCTGAAAGATGAGCTCAGAGCACAGATTTTGTGTGGAATTTGTTGTTTTTAAAACTGCGTTGCTGTCTAGAACAGCGCCACGAGAATAATCGAATAAAGCTCCAACATCTTTATAAAACGGAGTTTGTGAAACGATGAAGGAAATAAGTGTCCGAAGGTTTTTAGAATCATGATAGATGCTTTGCCAATGTATTAAAGAAAATTAATTTAAATAGAGGAAGGTAATAAAATTTATTCTTTTCTGAGGAAGATCTTTTTTCTTTTTTCTGGAAACTGCCAATGTGTATCGCCCAGGGCCATAGGTGGAATATCGATAACTGCAGATGAACTATTGAATATGTGAGTATAGGAGTAGATAGAAAAAGGTCGTCTTCTTTGTGCCTGACGAAGAAAGACTCAGATCTTTCGAAAGGACTAGCGTATTTAAACGTTTTTGATGCTGTTTTAAGATATTTTAATATTTATTGATTCACACCAGCTTCAACTTATTTTCTTTTTATTGAATATGTGATCTTAAACGGTATCGCAATGACGACTGCTTAAATTATTAGGTTTTTACGGAGCGGTCTTTGCTTCAATTTACATCGTTCCATGACATGTTACCCAATATTATCACAAATAGATATATATAAGCTCATATTATATTTATATGTGTGTGTTTATGTTGCTACATGAAAAAGAACACGGATATTAGAGATATTATGGCAGTTTTTTTTTTTACTAGTAGTGCAATACTCTGATGCAGATTTTAATAATGGATTTTTACAGAAACATGGAGGTAGAAACGACTTCTTGAAGTCTGTTTTATTTTTGTTAGAAATTACATTTTTGTCAAAGTTGCGTTTCCTTTATTAAATGCCTTAACTATGTTATTTTAATTTCCCTTATAAGAATTTCTGATGTGGAAAAATGTATATTGTTTAAATTTATGTCATCCAGTGATGCAAAAATTTAATTTGGTATAATAGTTAATTTTCTTTTTATTTTAAAGCATTATCTTTTAGTGAACTTTAATTTAGGATGAGCCATGTATTAATTCTATTTTGGCCATAAAAAATAACAATGATATATTGCTCTTTAGAACAAAAGACTTTTAGATGATTTTCTGATACTGCCACTAATCATTATATTCCATGTCTTTTACTATACTTTTATCGGAAATCACTTACTTTCCATTTTTTAACCCTTGCATATTCTCAAAAAATGATTCGTTATCATAATTTTTTGAATTATGATTTTTTTAATGAGTTGATTTTTCCTTTATCAGTAGATTAAAAATATTTTTCCTGCAGCTAAAAATAATAATTAAATCAATCACCTGTGTACATTGTGGGGACTTTTCATTCGAAATATGTACGACTTTTCGAATGTTCTTAATCTTTGCTTTATTTAACCTTGGGATATCGTTAAAAAATGCAAATATTACTATTCTGAAATAGTGGTAAGTATTTACAATAAAAAAATCCCTTTATTTGACACCACTACCGTGTGTGTACATACAGATAATTACTTAGTAACTCAAATTTTAATGTATAAAAACTACTTACGTGGCATTTGTAATGCATTTGTATTACAGGGTCAATCAATTTCAAGTGCTCCAGAAAATATTTTATTGTTTGCTTGGCCATTTTTAAAAAAACTGAATTTTTTTGTACAACAACCCAACATGATGGAAGTTCAAAATGACAATTATTTCACTTTTATTATTTTTTGCTTGTGCATGGCGGCCATCTTTGTTTCATCTACTGCAGCAATTTTCTCACATGAACGGTTTACGAAATTGTAAATAACTCATCCTTTATTTCTCCAATTCAAGAGCGGTATAAAGCAATTTGTTCTGAATAAAATGGACTAAAAATCTGGTAATAGAAAAGCTACCGAAAATAAATGCTTATTGGTTAAATTTTGTCATAAAGTTAACATTTTTTTTCCAAAATCTGTCCGTTTACAAGAGGAAGTTTTTCTAGCAAGGAAAACAGTCAACGTGACATAACTTTTTTTATAAATAGGTCGAAAGTACTGTTACTCACACGCCAAGTGTCAGATCTGGGACTTGATATCTCTGATGGGGCACAAGATAAAAATCTGAAGTTCTGATTTTTGATAGTATTTTAGGGTAGTGTTATTCACAAAAAATTTTAAGATGAAGATTTGACTGAGCTGAGATATGTAAAGAGGGTCAATACATTTCTAGAGGTCCAGAAAATATTTTATTGGTTGCTTGACCATTTTTTAAAAAACTGAATTTTTTTGTACAAGAACCCTAAAATGATGGAAGTTCAAAATAACTATTGCTTTAATTTTATTAATTTTTTTCTGCATGGCGGCCATCTTTGTTTCATCTTATGCAGCATTTACGCACGTCCTAGGCCTTACAGAGTTATAAGTATATCATCTTTTATTTTTCGAATTCGAGTGTGGTTTAAACCAATTTGTTCAGAATAAAATGGGCTAAAAGTCTGGTAAGAAAATAGTTTCTTAAAATAAATCTTTACTGATGAAATGCTAGCATAAAGTTTAAGATTTTTTCCAAAATCTGACAGTTTATAAGAGGAAGTTTTTTTTTAGAAATTATTGCTGCCAACATAACACAGATGTTTTTGCAAATAGGCAGAAAGTACTTGTTCTCATACACAAAGTTCCAGATCTGGGACTTGCTTTCTCTTCGCTAAAAAAATCCCAAATTTTTAATAAATTTCAAAAATCGCACTTTTAAGGCTTTAATATTTCTGGTGGCGTACGACACAAAAATCTGAAATATTGGCTTCTGATAGTATTTTATGGTAATATATTGCACAAAAAATTTAAAGATGCGATTTGATTGCTAGCTGAGATATGGCGAAGCAAAATATCAACAAACACTAATATGAGAACCTTAAGATGAATTAGATTTATCTTTTTTATTACAATATTTAGACACAAAATATGGTTGTTGAAAACAGTGTAATAACAAATGTTTAATTTACTAAGAGACTATATATGTTCAACAAAGATCTGACGACTATCGTCACATAATTTAGGATAAATATTATGAGTTCAAACAGTTACTGTTGTCAGTTTCATGGGGGTGAACTTTCTTAAAATTTTATTTGAAGGAACCAAGTCTTATCATCTCATGATAACTTGAATAAAGTTCTTGGCACTGCTGGCTCATAGAAATAAACTTTGAAATCACTATGTTCAAGGCTCACTTCGTTAATAATTCCTAGATACCACTTCTTATCACAAACACATGCAACGATGCATCTTCAATCAAGTTATCAAGAAATGACAAGACTTGGTTCCTACAAATAAAATTTTGAAAAAGATCAAAATTGTGGTTTTTAAACCAAGAAGCAGGAATGTGTTTTGGCACGTTTGATCATGTCTCAACAAGTATGCCAACATTAACAGCTTTTCTCTTTCCCTATTCTGTTTTTGTACCAGGTCTTGTATAAAAATATTTTTTTTCTTTATGTAAAAGTGCTGAGGTTTCTTTTAGTTACTAAAAATACTTAAAACAAAAATTACTGAAACCATACAAAATGTAGGTCTTAGGCATATTTTTTTAATTAATAGCGAAGCTTTGAAAAAGGCTTTATTTTCTGTTGCTGTTATTTAAAGATAATAAAAAAATCAAATGACAGTCTGAGATAAATACTTACCGGTGATTACGATACAACAACAGTTTGGCAGTATTGTTTTCACATATTGCCCTTGCCATACCTCAGCTTATAATCAAATCTCCATCTTAAAATTTTTTGTGCATAACACTACCATAAAATACTAATAGAAACCAGGACTTCAGATTTTTATCTTGTGTCCCACAAGAGATATCAAAGCCTTAAAAGGGTATTTTTTGTAATTTTTAAAAATTTTGGAAATTTTTTTAACAGAGAGATATCAAGTCCCAGATCTGGAACTTGACGTGTGAGTAAAAGTGCTTTCGACGTATTTAAAAAAAATGTCATGTTGACAGTTTTACTTGCTAGAAAAACTTCCTCTTGTAAACGGACAGATTTTGGAAAAAAAATCTTTAACTTTATGCTAAAATTTAATCAAAAATGATTTATTTTATGAAACTACTATATTACCAGATTTATAGTCTAATGTATTCTGAACAAATTGCTTTATACCGCACTTGAATTGGATAAATAAAAGATGAGATGTTTATACAATTCCGTAAACGCTTGACGGGAGAAAATTGCTACAGTCGATGAAACAAAGATGGCCGGCATGCACAAACAAACAATAGTAAAATTAAATTAATTTTGAACTTCCATTATGTTAGGGTTGTTAAACAAAAAATTTCAGATTTTTTAAAAATAGTCAAGCAACCAGTGCTGGACCACTTGAAATGGATTGACCCAAATGAAGTGTTATTTATAGCTTAAATTTTTTGATAATAATAATTATTCGGTATCCAAGAAAATTCTGTCGTTTAAAGTTTTTTCATGCCTACTTTATTAAAATTCTGATTTCTTCATTAGCACCACTTTATTGAAATGGTAAAATTCCCACAGTTTTCACATTTGACATTAAGGTGAAAACAAACGGAATTAGACCATTTCAAAACAGTGGTGCCAGTGAAGAAATCAATATTTTAAAAAAGTAGGCGTGAAAGAACATAAAAACGACAGAATCTTCTTGGAGACCTAATATTTTACTTATTTCTATGTTAAGACTTTCAACATAGGTTAAAATGAAATTCTTTAATTTAACAAACCTTCAAGTCTTAAAAAGTTAATGGATGTTCAGTACTATCATTTTAATAAAATTTTCGGTACTTTTCAGTTAGCCGGGAGCCATTGTTATATATACATATTTATATACATACATATATGTAAATATACATATATGTAAATATACATATATATACATATACATATATTCTATATATACACAGATAAATGTATGTATATATATGTGTGTATATACATACATGTATATATACATATATATGTATATATAACACCAGCACCCGGCTAACCGAAAAGTACCAAATTTTCTTTTTGCACTAAAAAAGGTTACTTAAAAATTCTCCAAAATGCTTGATTTTTTGAAAATTATATACGAAAATCTCCATACAGCTCATTGAATTTTTTAAAGAGTTTGCATGAAAATACTATTTTTTAAGGGTAGTTTTTATGATGGATAATTCTTTTACTTATGAAATACGCGATGTTAATAAAAATTAATAATGTGTCAAGTTAGATGAAAAAAGATGTGCCAAATTTGATATCTCAATACTTGCTGGTATACTCTTGCTCAGTTTCTTCTTCCTTTACAAAGCGATTTCTTCAGTTACCGGTTCAATACATTACAATGTTATAAGAATTTGTAATTCAGTTATTAATATATCCATAAAAATTATGTTTATCATGATTGTATGTTACACACGTATTAGAGAATTATTTTTTCATATATTTTAATTTTTATGGTTGGCCTAATTGCATAATTTAAGAAAACGTTTCGATCTCCATATCTAAATTTGCTGTAATGAGCAATATGGAACCACTATTGATTCATGAGACACATTTCCAAAAAATTTACAATATGGGTAACATGACTGTATAACATTAGAATTATTTCCAATGAAATGTCAAGCATACAAAAATATTATTTTTCATTGGAAATAATTGGAATAGATCACTAATTTTTTAAATATATTGGTTTAATATCGTAATTACTTGCAAAAATTTGGCAAAATATTTCTTCCATATGTTGTTGCAATCTTGACAAAATATAAACATATGAAAGCTGTAACAATATTGAATGTCAATATTACATAAAGAAATAAGCCTTATTCTTTTTTGAATAATGAAGGACAAACTCTCCACCATATAAATTTAGGTCAACGTAAATTGCGTCTACATTTCAAGACAAGAAGATAGCTTCAGACTATTTTATGATTTAATTCAAGATACATTTTTGCAAGATAAAACTTTAGTTCATAGAAGTATACTTCCATTAAGAATTTTTGTAATTTTGTCATTCCCTTTCCTATACTACTTTGAAGGCAGTTATTTTCATTGATATGTGCACCAATGCTGTTTCCCAGATGTTTCCCTATTTTGTGTTATTTAACATAACATGTATTTTTTATTGTCTTATAAACCAGGTTTCTGAACTTTCCTGTTTACCTTCAAATGAATAAAACAAAAATTTTTTATAAGCTATTTATCAATATAAAAATAATAAAATTAGGTTAAATCCAAATCCGATATGTATAATCTAATCACCCTTACATGATTCGCTTATATCGTCTTTAAGCTGATTAAATTTTAAAGCGCCACTATTTAATCTAAAAAAATTAAATTATTTCAAGCCACACATTCTTTTTTTTTCTTTTGTAAATTATGGATTATTTCAAAACTTTGAATAAAAAATACATTGACAAAAAATTTAATTCATTAATATGCTTATATTTTATTAAATTCTGAAATACTCTTTGTTACAATAATGTCAAAACATTATTTGAAGTAATTTTCATCTGCCAGGAAAAAAATTTCGGAATTTTTTTTTTCTGATTCAGTTTTTAATTATCTCTAATTATGCTGAAAATAAAAATGTAGCTTTTGGTAAAAAAAAAAAAAAAAATTGAAAAATTGCAATGGCAGTTTTTTGTCATATTCATAAAATATACTTTTATATTGTCTCATTTTAATGAGATTGCTTGTCGTTTTATGTTAATAAAAAAAACAGTTTTCATGTATAAGGAATTTCTGAATTAAAAGCATTTTAAATAATTATCTTTAATGAAGTGTTCACATTTGATTTACGGACTTACATATATAATAAAAATATTTTATACGTCAGAAAAATTTTCACTTGAATGTACTTTTATAAGTTTTTTTACTACGGCAAATACTCTTGTGAAAAAAAATACATATATAATAATATTTTAATTCTATAAATTTGTTGTATCGTACCTAAAACATTTCTAGGTAGACACAAACACGTGGTAGATAAATTCTACCAAGAGAAAATAAAAAAAACTGATCGTATAGATTATTCATTACATAAAAAAAAACCCACCTAAAAAGGAAAAATGCTGCTGTGGGAAGGAAAAATTAATACAGAGATATTTTTACTGATTTAAATTAATGTTTATTTAAGGAATAGGATATAAGCAATTAATATTAAAATCTAGTTCATCTTTAAAAAAATTACACATACAATATTAACAAGTATCATTATTTATCTAATCTTTTAGTTTAAAACTAACAAAGATAAATTGCAAATTTGTTCATGATTGAAAATGATTTATAATTTCTTCGGATAAAATAAATAAGAGGTACCTCTATTAATGTTTACAGTATTTTCATAATTTAAACAACATCTCCAGGCAATTCGGCGGTGTCATTTAGTCTTCTCTCTGAAGACTCTCCACAATCTTGATACTCAATTTCAGCATCATTGCAGCCAATTGGTTTTCCTAGCTCCGGACTCCGCGATCTCTCTCGCTCTTCTAAACCTTCCAGCCGACTCACGGTCGCTCCTTCCACCTTGCAGCCGAGCCTGCCACCTCCGAACTCCGATCTTCCGAAGAGAAAAAAGCCCCGTTTTTAGCGAAGATCTCTCCTTTTATCCTCTTGCTTCTTTACCTCTTTCGTCCAGCGCAACGGTACAAAGTTCCGTTCCGCGCCGAAAAACACAGAGATATGCGCTATTATTTATTTTTAGGTCTTTTTGAAATGAATTAATCATCATTTAAATAACACATAATATCTATTTTTACACAGTATTTTCCGATTTTTAAAAGGAGTCTTAGTTGCATGTAAAACGTGGTCCGATCGTACGCGGATGAATACTCAAAACATCGCCGATTCGGAACCACGTGCGATTAAAAATGAAATAATAAATTAAGCTTAATTATTTACAAATAGAATAACTCTAAAAACTTCTAAAATAATATTATTTTGTCATTTGAACACATATTTTCAATATTAAATTGCGATTTAGTTGTAACTTTAAATATTTTTTTTCTACATTTTTAAACATTATAAGCTTATATTTTACACATAAAATATTCATAATTACTGAGGAAAAAGTCTTTACATTGGCGGGCGCCAAGCCAACATAAAAAAAACTTCCTCAAAATATTATTTGACATTACAATAAACCATTAAGTATAATATGGAGTAATTTGAACTATTGACTGACAAAAAAGGAAGTTATTCTAAAGTAAAAAAAACCAACTATTATCTATATAAAACATCTTAAAAATTAGCATTACTTTTTTTTTTTTTTTTTTTTTTTAATATTTAATTATTTAAGGAAAACTCAAATTATCAACATAACACATTACATCTCCGTCCCCTCAAAAAAAAAATTTTTCTGAAAAAAATTTTTTTGTAAGCAAAAGAATAAGAATCAGGTCCTCGCCAAAAAAAATAAAAAAAAATACATGTTGCATGTGAATACCCCTCTAACTACCCAGATAGAAATTCAAGTAATTGGCTAAACTCCGAACACCCAGTCACCAAAACCAACCAAATCAGGATTCAGACAACTTTACCAAACATTAATGAAATCTTGCTTCATCAAATTTTGACATGCATCCATAACCATAATGTTTAGATTATACATAATAAACAATTCAAGGTGATTTCCATTAGTTGACTGGTGTGTTAGGATTTATACGTATACTTTATCACATTCATACAATAAATAGCAAGTTTGTTCAAAAATTTAAAACTAAAATTTGATCCTGATTATACAATATATTACACAAATTATACAATACGTTACATAAATTATATTACACAAATTATACAATACAATACAATAGAAAAAAAATTATATACAACACTATTCAATGGTGAAAATGTATTCACCACAAAATCTTATTTTTTCACAACAAAACCATGTGTGTCTCTGGTGCGCAAATTGTAATCACTAACGACTGCAGGTCTCGTATGCTGTCTACAATTTTGCCTAGATCCTGAATGTGACTGACCAGGTAAGCCTGTATTTATGTCAACATTATCAGTGTTAATTTTATTATTGTGTGCATGAGCCTGATTGTTACTACTATCACTATAACCTATCAAATCAAAAACTGGATACTGATCAACAATCTCTTCTACCTGAGAATCCTTAACATCCATGTCAATTTGATTGTTTTGATCTGTATCCCGTTCCCCATTATTAATCTCTTCCTCAAAAAGTGCAGGAAAAATAATTCTTTCAGTGATTTTAGTCAATCTATCAACATGTACTAATTGCTCGTCCTTGGGGTTTTGTATGTGAACAATTTTAAAATTTACTGTATTAGTTTGTTGAGTGATACGGTAAGGTCCTTTATTGAACTGTGTAAGTTTTTTACTAGCCCCTGGCTTAACTACTGGTGTGTACAATAGCACCAAGTCCCCCACTTGTAAATTTTTGTCTGTGGCAAACTTTAACCTATACTCTTCCTGCTTTTCTGCAGCTGTAGTTAAATTTTGTTTGACCAAGCGAAAAATTTTGCTTAACCTTAAATGTAAATCTTCACTTAACTCTCGAGTATCTGCGTAAGATCTTTGAATAGGTTTGGTTATGAGGTCAACAGGTAAAAGTAGATCCCTACCGTACACTAAATGTGCTGGGGTATCCCCTATAGCAGCGTGATAAGCTGTTCTGTAAGCCAATAGAGCAAAATGTAAAACTTTGTCCCAATCTTCATTTGAAGAGTCCACTAAGTGTTTTAACATATTAACTATCGTGCCATTGGCCCGTTCCACAACCCCGTTTGCACTCGGGTGATAACTGGTCGTAGTATGTTTTTTAATGTGAAGTTTCTCATATACTTTTAAGATTGCCTCTGATATGAAAGATTTGCCCTTGTCTGTAGTGAGGTGTTCAGGAATCCCATGAGTAGAAATAAATTTTTCTAACACTGATATTATAACCTCAGATTGTAAATTCGGTACAGGATATGCCTCAGCCCATCTTGTAAAATAATCTGTAATTACAATAATGTGTCTGTTTCCCACTGCTGTAGTACTTAACGGACCCACTGCATCGACTGCAATCTTTTCAAAAGGACGTGAAGTAATTTCGACTCTCTGCAATGGAGCTTTCTGTTTGGATTTATATCCTTTACGAATGGCACACTGTACACAAGATTTAACGTGATTGAGTGTGTGTTTATATTGTCCCCACCAAAAGTAATTTTTCTTAGTTTTAATTAGTGTTCTTTTAAATCCTGGATGTGCTGAGGTTACAGAGTCATGAGCTAAATTTAAGATATGTGAAATTAAAGTTTTAGGAATAACTAATTTAGTTTGATTGTCATTATGTGCATCTTTTTTGTTTATGCAATATAATAAATCATCTTTTAAAAAGAAGGTTAATTCATTTAATTGTATTTCATTTATATTATTTAATTGTTCAATTATGTTTTTACATTTTGCATCTTGATTTTGTGATGATTTAATAAATTCTTTTGAAAAATTTGTGTTGATATTTATTTCTTGTATCACATTGACATTTCTCGATAGTACATCAGCTGGTACATTACATTTACCTGGGGTATGACAATATTTTATATTATAATTTTGCAGTGCAAGAGCCCAACGAGAAACTCTACTACTGTCTTGGATTCTCAACACCTGCGAAATTGCCTGCTGATCACAAAAAAGAGTAAATTCCCTCCCGTAAAGATAATGTCTAAAATTACTAATTCCCCAAACTACACCGAGAAGTTCTCTCTCAAACGTACTATATCTTGTTTCGGCATCCTTTAAAGTTCTGCTAGCATAAGCGACTGGATGCAGATCACCTGATTCATCTTTTTGGCTAAGTACAGCACCTAATGCGAAACCAGACGCATCGGTATGTAAAAAGAAAGGTTGCTCAACATTAGGCAACATTAAACAAGGGTAAGAAGTCAAACACTGTTTCAATTTGTTAAACGCTGAATCTGCTTCCTGACTCCATTTGAAAGGGGTTTTCAATTTAGTTAATTCTGTTAAGGGCTTTGCGATGTCGGCAAAATGATCAATAAATTTTCTATAAAAATTACATATTCCAATAAAACTACGTACAGCTTTTTTGTTTTTTGGTATGGGGAAGTTTTCTACAGCTTTTACGTTTCTTTCATCTGGAGAGACTGCACCATTTTTAATTTGGAATCCAAGGTAAGTTATTGAATTTTTTGCTATTTGACATTTTTCAGGGTTAATTTTCAGGTTATGAGAATTGAGTCTTTTAAAGACCTGATCTAATTTTTGAATGTGTTCTTCAAAAGTTGCAGAACCAATAATTATGTCATCAATGTAAGTATTAGTATCTAAACCTAATAAAATTGTAGCAACTAGCCTTTGAAAAGAAGCTGCAGCATTGATTAGGCCCTGTGGCAATCTTGTCCACTCAAACAAACCAAATTCTGTACAAAAGGCAGTTTTGTATCTGTCATCAGGATGCAACTCCATTTGCCAATATCCTGAGCATAAATCTAAAGATGTATAGTAATGAGCACCATTTAATTTATCTAATAAATCTGAAATATGGGGGAGGGGAAATGGCAAGGGTTTAGTTTTTAAATTAAGCTTTCGGTAATCGCAAACTAATCTGTAAGAACCATTTTTCTTTTTAACCAATATTACTGGGGATGCATAAGGAGAATCAGAAGGGGTAATTATATCAGCTTCAAGTAGGTCATCAATTTGTTGTTTCAGCTCTGTTCTTAAAGCATATGGTGTCCTATAGGGTTTAGAACGGACTGGAATATCATCTGTTAAATAAATCCGATGACTGGTTGTGTTACAACCTGTTAAGTCTTTAACCGACTGTGCGAAAATAGCTTTATTTTTATTTATGACTTCCATGACTGCCTGTTTTTGTGATTCAGTTAAATGATCTAATTCGAACTTCTCCCCATAAGGATTAAAATCAGTTATCTCATTTTCCACTTCTAAATTATTTACAGTTGTATTTTGGACATTAACTGCTTCAACAAATTCAATTTTTGCTATCTGACAATTTTTATTTATATGAATTTTCCTTTCTGTTACGTTAGCTACTTTAATCCATAAATCTTTGTTGCCTTCATAATTATAAATTCCGTTCGCTACTAACCAAGAATTATTTAGAGATTTATTTGATGGCTGAACAAAAATTAGGTTTTGAGTTTGTGGTAACCCATGAATTTTAATTTTGATGAATTGTTCAGATCGAGGTTCAATAACATTTTTATTTACCGTACTCCCTATACCTTCAAATTTATGTAAATTTATCGAGTTAACTTCTATATTTTTTATATTGTTCCATAAAATCGTATGGTTTATATATTTTAACGTTTCAGTTTTATAATCAATGATAATGTTATGAGATTTTAAAAATTCCGATCCAAGAATTGCGTTATAGTTTGTTTTTAGACTATTACTAATAAAGAAGGTTACATCAAATTTAACGTCTTGGTCAGTTAAGGAAAGTTTAATTTTCTTATCTAAGCCCATGATGTCATTGTTGACGCCAATGACTTGCATTGTGCAAGACTCAGCTATATCAACCCAACTTGGTAAGAGTTTATTCAAAATTTCGGATGAAATTAAGTTTATTGCTGCTCCTGAATCGATAAGACAATCTATTTTTTGTTTATTTAATTTAAGGGAAATTATAGGTAATTGTCCTACTTCAGCACTAACCGTATCTATGCGTACCAAATTAGGGGGAGAATCCAAAGACAGTGGTACGTTCCCGTTTTGCCCCACTACTGGTTTAAAGAATCTGAATTAGAATTTTGTGATTGTGTGTGTAATGAGGGACAATTCCTTTTTAAGTGGCCTGGTTGGTTGCATTGGTAACAAACAATATTTCGTCTGGGACGGTACTGCCTACCCCCGTATTGTGATGGACCTGCCCCATACCCTTGTGACTGACCTTGGGTGACACGTAATAATGTTTGTACTTGGTTACTAAGTTCTGCGATTTTTCGATCACTCTCGCTGACTACATTTTGAATGAGACTTTTAATTTCTTGCATTTCATTTGAGTAATTATTAGTAGTTTGAGCAATGTTAATTGGTGCTTGTGTTTGGTCATAGTCTGCACATTTCTCCTGACAAATTGCCAAGTCCCAAATATGTTTATAAGTGCTAGGAGAATGTGGCATGACAAATTTTCGCACCTCAGGTAACATACCTTGCAGACATTTTTGTACGAGTAATTTTTCTCGGATGGCCTCTTGATCTGCAAAGCATTTGTAAGATAAACCCAAAACTCTGGACAGGAAAGCTCTATTTGACTCCCTAATATTTTGGCGGGCTGTTGTAAACTCTTGTAAATGGTATGCCTCATCTACAGTTTTACTGAATCGGCTAATTAAGGCTTCTTTTAGAGTTTGTAGGCTGTGTGTATTTTTTAAGTGAGGCTGGGACTTAATAAATTTTTGGGCTTCTCCTATGCATTTCATCTTTATGGCAAAGACGCATTGTTCCTCCTGCCAACCTGCAAAGTCTCTAACTTCTATTATTTTGTCTAGAAAATCAGCTACTGTTATATCGGGATTTTCTCCTGAATAATTTGGGATATTTGAAATGAACTGATTGAAGTTAAAAGTTAGGTTTGGTACCAGAGACACTGGTCCATGTGTGTTCCTCCCATAGCTGTCTGAACTCCTGACTGGTGATAATGTTGGTGGTGAACTGCTACTACCAAAAGAAGTATTTGCTGGGTTATTTTCTTTACTCTCTTTTTTGGATTTCTCATTTTCTACACTATTATTTAAATCAGTTAAAGTAGTATTCTGTTCATTCCCTTTCCCAGCCTGTCCAGCCACCTCCTCAGGCGTATCTGTCTCAGTGCTCATTATTATCAATTACTGCAAGTTTCCCCCAAAATAATACTAATTGTAATTATAAATTACTATAAAAATATATAAAAATTGTGAAAATAAAAATTTCATGCAACATGTGGAAAATCAAAAATGAAAACTAAGTTAAAGTTAATATTCTCTACAGCCACTTAAATCATGTTAAAAAATGAATTTCTTAAGAAATTACTCCATTTACAAATATTTTCCATTATCCACAGCAGCAAAAGGTAAAAGAAAACAACAGGTGACGGCGCCGAATTTTGGCCGAGAAAAAAAAAAAAAAAAAAAAAAAAAAAAAAAAAAAAAAACGCGGACCCGAACCGTGCCGCGACGCCAAAATGGCAAAGGTCACTAGGCACCAAAAATGTGTTGTATCGTACCTAAAACATTTCTAGGTAGACACAAACACGTGGTAGATAAATTCTACCAAGAGAAAATAAAAAAAACTGATCGTATAGATTATTCATTACATAAAAAAAAACCCACCTAAAAAGGAAAAATGCTGCTGTGGGAAGGAAAAATTAATACAGAGATATTTTTACTGATTTAAATTAATGTTTATTTAAGGAATAGGATATAAGCAATTAATATTAAAATCTAGTTCATCTTTAAAAAAATTACACATACAATATTAACAAGTATCATTATTTATCTAATCTTTTAGTTTAAAACTAACAAAGATAAATTGCAAATTTGTTCATGATTGAAAATGATTTATAATTTCTTCGGATAAAATAAATAAGAGGTACCTCTATTAATGTTTACAGTATTTTCATAATTTAAACAACATCTCCAGGCAATTCGGCGGTGTCATTTAGTCTTCTCTCTGAAGACTCTCCACAATCTTGATACTCAATTTCAGCATCATTGCAGCCAATTGGTTTTCCTAGCTCCGGACTCCGCGATCTCTCTCGCTCTTCTAAACCTTCCAGCCGACTCACGGTCGCTCCTTCCACCTTGCAGCCGAGCCTGCCACCTCCGAACTCCGATCTTCCGAAGAGAAAAAAGCCCCGTTTTTAGCGAAGATCTCTCCTTTTATCCTCTTGCTTCTTTACCTCTTTCGTCCAGCGCAACGGTACAAAGTTCCGTTCCGCGCCGAAAAACACAGAGATATGCGCTATTATTTATTTTTAGGTCTTTTTGAAATGAATTAATCATCATTTAAATAACACATAATATCTATTTTTACACAGTATTTTCCGATTTTTAAAAGGAGTCTTAGTTGCATGTAAAACGTGGTCCGATCGTACGCGGATGAATACTCAAAACATCGCCGATTCGGAACCACGTGCGATTAAAAATGAAATAATAAATTAAGCTTAATTATTTACAAATAGAATAACTCTAAAAACTTCTAAAATAATATTATTTTGTCATTTGAACACATATTTTCAATATTAAATTGCGATTTAGTTGTAACTTTAAATATTTTTTTTTCTACATTTTTAAACATTATAAGCTTATATTTTACACATAAAATATTCATAATTACTGAGGAAAAAGTCTTTACATTGGCGGGCGCCAAGCCAACATAAAAAAAACTTCCTCAAAATATTATTTGACATTACAATAAACCATTAAGTATAATATGGAGTAATTTGAACTATTGACTGACAAAAAAGGAAGTTATTCTAAAGTAAAAAAAACCAACTATTATCTATATAAAACATCTTAAAAATTAGCATTACTTTTTTTTTTTTTTTTTTTTTTTTTTTAATATTTAATTATTTAAGGAAAACTCAAATTATCAACATAACAAATTTAAATTTTGTTATGTTTTAAAATTTATATTCAATTTCATGTATTATAAAGATAGAGCTTTTGAGATAATTATTTTTATATCAATAATTAGTAGTTTGGCTGGCCAATAGGAAGAAATAAGAGTTCCAATCGAACGCCGAAATGAAGCATCATTCAGCGTTCGGGATAGCGGCTTCACTGTGTTTCTGCTCTTTCCGTGCGAATTACAACATACATGAGCGCAATATAAGTGGTATAGTGAATAATTTCACTCGCAGATGAGATACCAAGTCAGGAGAATTTCCAAAATTTATAGTGATAATCGTTGAAGCTTAGTCTGTCTTTATGGCATTTTTGTGCTTTTGAAAGACCTTCTTTATCCAGCGCCTTCGAGATCATTAGAAACAACAAAAAACAGTATTATTTCTTTTATTTTTATATATCTGTATGGATTTCACAACAGAATCAGTTTGTGGTAATGAATAAAGAAACCTGCTTTGCTATTGTTTTATATATCGCAGCAAAAAGTGTTGAAGCAAATCTCTACACAAAAAAGTAGCTTTAAAATTTAAAATACAAAATATTGTAGTTTAACCCTCCGTCTACCAGACGGGTCCATTGGACCCGACAGGTACATACAAAATATTCATTCAAACCAGAAATTTCTTTAAAATAAACTAAGTATATAAACCAGACAAAAATAAGGTAAATAAATAAGTTAAATAGTTTTAAATAAAAATTCTGGTGTAGAACGTTTTATTAAAACTTGAATAAAATTCCCGGTAGATCTAGGGTTAAATATATTCCAAAAAAATTGTATAAAAATTTTTAGAATTCGAATTTTGATAAATTCTCAAGCAAATGCATACAGTAGTAATGTCGTTGCAAGAACATTAAAATGTCTTTTAGTAATCGAACTAGATTTTTCATCCTAACAAAGACAATAGGATTTTAAAATTTATTTCATGAAACATTTTTAACACGTTGAACGTCAAGTCTATTTTGTCTGTCTTTCCGTTTAGGCCACGAGATAAGATTCCCGTTACACAATCTATAAGTGTTAGTCACCGATGACTGACGCGGGCTAAACGGAAAGTTCAGGGTCAGTCACCGGTGACTGAAGGGGCACTCAACGTGTTTAATGGAAGAAAATCACGCTTTGCAATTTTGTACTTACTTGATTATTAAGTAAAAATAATTTTGAATGTTTAAAAATCGTACTTTTATTACAAAATTGTAAGCCGAAATTTATATGAAGTTTATAAGGAATAAATCATTATTATTATTAGTTATTTTATAGTTTCTATCACAATTTTTTTAATCGTAGATGAGAACTTTTACGCTTTTATTTTTTGTCTTTAAAATTTAATAGTAAATTTGGCCTTATTTAATCGACATAATATGGTAACGAAAAAGGTAAAAGTCCGCAGCTATGACTTAAATCTTTTGTAGATTATCCCTATAACCGTTGGTGTTAGGTTGACGACTCGCTCAAAATACATGCGCGTGTTTAAATGAATTACACAGATTCCACTAGTTTCGAATTAATAAAAGAACTTATTTAGTTTCATTAACTTTGTGAATAAAGATATGATTTCCTTTAAGAATTTCTGGTGGTAATTCACGTTCAGCAAAAAAAGTTGAAACACATGCTTGCTGACTAAAATGCAATTATATATTATCAAGTGAGATTTTAAATTAACTTTCACTTCCATATATTTATTTCTTTACAATTATTTATGGTAAACAATTTAGTTGATTAAAAATACCAATGAACTTTTATTATACATATATAACTCACATGTTGCAATTTCTAAATAGTATTTCTTTTAATTTTTTAATTCATAACGTTAAACAAAAGTACATAAATTTATAAAAACATGATACATAAAAAATATGCCATTAAATATGTATCACTATGTATAGAAATCACTAAATAAGATCAGTATTTGTTAATAGGATTTTATAGATATTTATTAGTTTTTAATATACGTGCTTTTTTATCAATATACGAATTTATCAGATGATCAGTGCTAACTGCATTACTGAATCTAATTTGACAGTAACATTTCAAAGTTTAATAAAAAATATTATTTTTAATTGGATTTCTCAAAATTTTATTTAAATAATTAACACATAACTCGTTCTATTTTATTTCATTCAGTTAAACAATTGACATATAATGAGAGTGAATGTGATTTTCACTGGAGACGTTTCCTGAAGATAAAAAAAACATTACTATAAAAAATTAAAATATTCTGGAAAAAAAATCCTACTCATGATAAATTGTGTAAAATAAATTCTTTAGCAAAAGCTGTTTATATGCTTACTTTTTTTTACTATGAAAAATATACTTAATAAAATTTTTTTAACGTTTAAAAAGAAAAATATCTCCGAAAAGTAAAAAAATAACAATGTCTATGCAAGGAATATGAAAATAACTTTTCATAATCTTATTAACATGTACCATACAAGTATTCCATTAAAGAAGAAGAGATTAATACGGCTTAATACTTACAACGAAAACGGTGTAATTTCATTAATTTTATTTCTCATTTTTTATAGAAATTAATTACTTGCCAGATTGCCCTTTATAATCTCAGAGTGATCAGTAATTAAGTGATTAATTCATGTCATGCCTAATTAAGCTATAAACAAGCTTTTCATTTCATCACACGTTGTTACATAACTCGTTGGTTAGTCTTTTATAAGCAAGTAATTGAAGTAAAACTAATTATGTAATTAATATGTACTTACTTTATTTACTCACCACAAAACCAAAAAAAGATATAAACTTATAATCTTATATTTTGAGAAAAATACTTTTGAATTACTTAGAAATGTTTTCATACAGAGACTGCTATAACGATATGAATAAAAATAAGTTATATTTTACTTTATAACTAAAAAAACGCGTAATGTACATTAGATTTGTGCCAATATATTTTTACACTTTGATAAACGTTTTACTAGTTTTACCATTTCAAAAATGTTTTGAAATTGAAAAGATAATTTAGGAAACGCCAATCCACTGCGCAGCGCGCATGCTTAATTTCAATTCAAAAGAATAGATTATTTTAATTAAGGAGAATAAACATAAGGTTTTATAAACTTTACTGAAAAAACTAAAGAACAACTTAAATTAGCAGATAAAAAAAAATAACATACATGCAGATTTGCATAATAAAAAGAAATAGGTTGCATTTTTGCTCTTTTGAAATATGTTAGCTACATTTAAAAAAAAAAAAAAAAAAGGAAAAGAAATCTTGTTTATTTGTCTTGAACATAAACTACGAAATACCAATAACGACACGCCTTTCTCTAATTGTATGAATTTGCTATTTACAATTTTTTACACGCTGTCAACAAAGTATAGATAAACTGCAGGTGGCAGTTATTTTAAAAGAAACTGTTGTAAATGCACCACACATACCACAAAATATGCAAATTATACTGATTGCAAACGATTAAAATGCTAACATAAAAGCGCAAGTTTCCTTTCATATTTTGTAAGATACATTTGGTTATTCAAAAATTGCGAATGAATTTTGCATTGATTTTGTTGATTTGAAAAAAATCGCAGTCAGTAGCATTTAATAACTTATTACCATATTACACACAATATGGTGCAACTGCATCGTGACCTTGACGCAAAGAAAAAATAGCAAACAGTGTAAAAATACCTTTATTTTACAAAAAACTTAATTGAAGTACAAAATACAAATGAAAAATGTTACAACTCATAACAAGTGCTCAAAATGAGCCCCATTAGCCGTGATGCATTCTTCACATCGACGCCGCATGGAATTGCAAAAACGTTCCAATTGGCCAGGAGTCTCCCGGATACGTGCCGCCGTTTTAGAGATCTGTGCCATGATGTCTATGGCCGAAGGAATGGGTGTCGTGTACTCCAGAGACATAAGATATCTCCAGAGGTAGAAATCCGTGGGCTTTAGGTCCGGGGATCGCGGTGAATACGGTACAGGACCGCCTCTGCCAACTGCGATTCTATGCGTCGCCGATTTGAAGCATGCATCGCAGGTAAGGGGGGGGGGGCATCTTGTGCACTTGTTATCTGTTGTAGAATTTTTCATTTGTATTTGAGATTAAGTTTTTTGTAAAATAAAGGTATTTTTACACCATTCGTTATCTTTTCTTTCCGTCAAGGTCACAATGCAATGGCACAGGCACGATCCACCAGTTCTTGTGTAAATCTTACTCCTCTTGTCCTTACACACCCATACGTGCCGTTTGGACATGAGCTTTTGAACCACCCTGTATATTCCAGAAATATCAACATAATTTAATATCATACATATTTACGCTGTAAGGATTTTTGAAATACAGTGATATCAATAATAGGGATTATAATAAGTTAATACTGTTCGCTGTTTGACCATACGGACGACTTTACCCACTGCCTTTTTTTCGTTTAAAAATGTCTTTCGTTTAAAATCAAAAGATGAAAACTCATTACAAGTCTTTTATAATAGTTATTTCAAAATGCGTCCTAATACTAAATATCTTTAAAATATAATTTGTAACGGTAGTATAAATAAATCGGATATGTGTTTTTACACATTTATAGATTTTCTTTAATCGTTTTTTGAGCATTGTTTCTGCAGATGATGTATATTTCAAATGTTAATTACTTAACGTTACCTGAACTTAATAACTCCGAATTTCTGAGACGCAGTTCATGTTCAGATAACAGCATAGACAATTTGATTTGAAAAAAAAAATGCCTTTTAAGAAATTGATAAATTCATGAATTTATAAAAGGCAAACTTGTATATATTTAAAAATTATAAGATTTAAAATTTTAAATACTCTGAAGTTTAAATTTGCTGACTTAAGTACTAAAAATATTTTATTCAAAATGATCATTTAAAAATTCAAGTGCTTTAGTATTTATTTTTGCTTAAATTTGATATTTTTAATATAAGCCTTGACTTGTTTGATATTTGCGATATGAGTTGTTTACTTGCATTTAAATCTAAAATTTCTCTGTTGTATCTCTAAAAATCAACCACACGTGGCTATAAACTAAATATAAAAATCAGTCCAAAATATCAAAGTACGCATTAATTGCTGTAAGTGATAGACATAAATTTTGAAACGGCAAAATACCTTTATTTATTTACATTTCGACATGTTTCATTGCATCAGATGGCAAAATTCTCAAGAAAATAAAAAGATAAAATTATTTTCGCAAAAATTCAAAATTGAAAAACTAATAACCAACAACGAAAATCATGCGAACACACACATAATAAAATTAACTGCATATTAAAAATGGAAATTTGTGAACGTGAATTATTTTATATTATTATTACATTATCCTGAATAGTATTTCTTTCCAAATTTTCACGTTAATTAATTATACGATTAATTCACGTTCACAAATTTCCATTTTTTTTAATTTTTGCGAAAAAAAAATTATCATTTTATTTTCTTGAGAATATTGCCGTCTGATGCAATAAAACATGTCGAAATATAAATAAATAAAGGTATTTTGCCGTTTTAAAATTTATGTTTATAACTTATAGCAATTAATTGGTACTTTCACACGTGACTATATTGTTAATACAAATAAATCAGTATCAGAGGGAAATTATTCTAGGCCGATTCTTATTGTGACATAGGGTATAACTGTCTTTAATTGTGTGTTTTTATTTTATGTAGCTTTTTATTTAAAATGTGAATAAACGTTATGTTTTGATTTTAAATCTTATATTTCATAATAAAAATTTACCTCTTTAATAAATGACTGCATTACATATTCCAAAAACTGTCTGTTCAATATTAATTCAATGTTGTTCACATGTCTTCACTTTGTGTGCGTGTGTGTTTCGCTAAACATTCACTAAAAATTTGCTTAGTTCCGTTTAGATTTTTAAGTTAAACATGTTAAGAAATGGTGGCGTTGCTACGAATAGTTTTACAAAGTCCCAAATACTTTAAAAAAACTTTAGTGCGATGAAATATATTAAAGAATAAGTGTAAATTTATATAAAGTACAATTTAATTTGATAAAATAAATTATATATATCAATAGACAGTATTAAAATAGGACCTTATTTTAAAGTAAAGCAAAACTAAAACTATATTTTCTGTTTCCATGTATGTTAAGCAAGAATGTGTTGAAAATCAGTAAAATGGAATTTATTACTATTCTATTTTTTTACATTAAGGCTAATCGTGTGCTTCCAGTTTATAAATTTAGTATTCATTAAAAAAAATCATTAAATTAAAAATAAAATTATGAAATTTGAATATTAAGAAAACTTTAAAGCAAGCTTATATTTCACATAATACAAACTTCTCTCAATAAATATCTTAATTTTTTTTTTTTTGTTTCAAAGTAAAGCTATTTTGAAAACATATTTCTGACACGACGATGAGAAAATGTGGACACTTAAATGACTTTTCTTCGTATTTCAAACTTCCCACAAGAGAATAATGTTTCTTCATCAAGATCATATAACATTGTAGCAATCGTTTGGATAATGGTTATAAATTCTCCTCTAAATAATGCGATCCAATTATCTCCAAAGAAGAATATGATTTGTTGCAAAAGTTAAAGCATAATTTCTCTGTGATATTATTAATCTTATATTTTATAATTCACGATGTGTTTATTTTAAAAATTTTAATATATTGAATAAATGCAAAATCAACATTAAATATTTTTAATGAATTTACTCTTTTCACCTAGCTTTTTCTGTTTTCGCTACTTAAATTCGGGTTTTTTTCTTTCCTTATATCTTAAAAAACTAGTGATTGCAAAAAAATTACATGTTGCGGGAATAAAAGTTTTTTTACGTACCACATAAGAAAAATAAATCTATTAATACAGTCAGTGGCCAACTATTTTGAGCAACAGCTAAGCAGTTCTAATATCGTGCTTTCTCTAGCTTTGATTAGCAGCGAATATTCTTACCATCGTCTTACAGTTATGCCTTGCGATGACCCTGAGTTGTATAATGCTACAATTTGTTGTTCTTTAGCTCTTTTATTTCTACAAACAATGTGTGTCAGTCGCCTGCAACCTCTATTGTTTACAAACAATTTTCGTCCCCAATTCAACTTTTAGCTAGGAGCTACAAGGCATAGACAATTATTTAGAGACTCGAAACATTGTTTTACGTGAAAAATCAAGAAAGTTAGCGATTTCTGATAAACTGGTTGTGGCCTCAATCATGTCTCCTTGAAAATGACTCAAACTTCTTATTTTCCCCATGAATTGGTTCACGTGATCTAGGCCAAACATTTAATTAAATAATCCTATTCGTTGAATGATCGCACATGGATCAATCGAAGTTTCAGTGAAGTATGGTCATATAATTTTGGTTATTCTGTGTTTAAAATGTACTATTTATTCTTTAGTGAGCAGCAGTTCTGTTGTTTTTCGCTTAATTGTTAATTGGGACTCAGAGCTCATACAGAGAATTGAGTAAGTTGAATTTCGTTTTTTTTTTAATTACCGTTCTAATAAAAGTTTCAAAAATTTCATGTGAATTTAAACACAGTAAAACTTTTATATCTTGAAGTGCTAAGAAAAGAGAAACCAATTTTCATTTATGGTAGATAATAACAGTGTGTTTTTGAATTTCACAGGTTCAAGATACTGAAATTCTGAGTTTTAGAATATTTGCCGAAACGTCAGTGAAGGCTTACTGTGGAGACACGAAAAGTTTTGATTTCCGTTTGTCTGTCTGTCTGTCTGTCTGTCTGTCTGTCCGTCTGTTCCGCGATAACTGCCGCAAAAAGCACCCGATCAGCTTGAAATTAATTGGGCATATTTGTGAGATACCCGGAAGTAGCTGTATAGTTTTTGGTTAAATTTGGTTCATTCGTTCGGAAAATATGGAATATTTTATTTTTCTTTATAATGCTTTTCCACGGCAAGTCAGACGATTTTCAAATTTCGATTTGTTGAAAGAAAATGGAACGTTTGATTAATGGATTTAAATGTCAAATTATGGATACTAAAATTCCAAATAAAGGTTTTAAATTATTCCTATTATATTGAAGTTTTATCAATATATCTATAAGATTTTTTTATTTACGTGTATAATGTTTTGAGGACATTTATACATGTATTCCAATAATATAAAGAATTTTTAAATTAATTTTCTTGTTTTACATGATACATATTTCTTTTTTTTTTTCCTTTTCTTCGTTGCCTAGCGACTGTTATTAGTAGCCTATCATTGCGTCAAATATGAATGAAGTTAGTAAATTACGTTAATTTTGTTGCAGGTACTATTAAAAGGCTATCACAAAAAATATTTTATCGCGCCAAATCGATGCAATTTATGCAATTAACAGTGGGCACGATAATGAATTATTTTCCAGTAGATTTATAGATCTCCAGATATGCCTATTTTGGGGGGCTTTTAATATGTTATTGCTATCGCATGGATTAGGATGTTTAAACTAATGTTTAACCATGCTATAAGTGAAAAAAAAGTACAGTTAAAGGAATGTAAATCCTTTTTAACACTTTCCAACATGGATGAAAAGTATTTATGACTTCAGTTTTTCTATCTGTCGCCTGCCGTGTTTCTCTACGTGCTCTAACTCGCGTAAATATAGTCGGGATTACATGTAATTGATATACGTTATTGAGGTTTGCCAAAGTATGTTTGGTATTAAAAATGAAGAGTGTAGCATTCATAGCTTAATTACAGGGGCACTCAAAACTATTCCTTTACATTATAGTCTTTGGGAAAAATCGTCTGCGGTGTATTTTAATAATGTTACACAATTTTAAACGTAATGAAATTTATATACTTTATTAAGGTGCACTAGAACCTGGTTAATATAAAATATGTTATGTGTAGCACTTACAGCATGCGTACAGGTAACTCAAAAGTATTCATAATATTACAATCTTTGAAGAAAATCCTTTTGTGGCGTTTTTTAATGATGTTACTCTGTTACAAAATAATAAAATTGATATGTATTTTTGAAACATTTTTGTAGTATATGGGGTGCAAAGCATATGTTTTTTTCAGGGTCACACAAAAGTGGTCGATTAAAATGTGGTCTACGGGGGAAAAAAACTCTTCACAGCTTATTTTAACACATTAGCGACGGGAAACGAAAATTCTCGTTTTTATTCAGAATACATCATTGGCTAAGGGAGTGACTTCTACCTTACAGAAAAGACATTTATATTGTGTTGTCCATATTTTTTATAGATTGTAAGACATTATATATTACATCCGTACATTGAAAGATATTTACTGCTGCATAAACATGAAAAACATATCTCAGAAACCAAATTCCGAGACACTTTCAGAAGAGGGAGGAGCTTCTACTGTTTTGAAACCCAGATTTAATTAAATTGCCTGTCGTCAGTGTGTTAATTGTGTTGCACTAATTCAAACATTATGAAATTAAATTACATTACTGTGATTGACTACAAGAAGCTTGAATATGATTTGTATCGTATTTATCGTTCGTTTATAGGGTCACATAAAATATTTCGGATACAGTTCTGGTCTATTAGGGATGATTGCTGAAGAGCATTTTCGATTATGGTGTGCGTTTTAACGTTAAGTAAATTTGTGCTTAATAAGTAGTGCTTAAATATTGTATAGACCATGTACAGGGATACACAAATGAATTCGTAAGTATAAATGAAAATGGGCGCGAATTGCTTCAGTGTTTTTTTTTTTTTTTTTTTTTTTTTTTTTTTTTTTTTTTTTTTTTTGAGGTATATATTTCCCAGCCCAAATACATTTAGTATACTAACAAATGTTTGCAGAATTTAAATAGAACCATATACAGGACTCCTCAGAAACTGGATATATGGTGCACACTATGCATACTAATCCCCGGAAATGTGATATGAGCAGTTTTAAGAGGGTTTTTTGTCTGCATTAAATTTAAATGTTATAGACGACGCGTAAAAATCTTCACGTAATAAACAGGGCTGTAGAAAAGAATTCATGTACGTTTCCGTCTATTGGTAGAATTTACTAAAGGACATTAACACAATTAATTGATAATTACAAATGTAAATTAAATTACACTATGAAGGGGTTCAGGGGGGCTCTGCCCCCCTGAAGAAATCTACTTTATTATCTAAAAATTACCAGAATAAGTAGCTCATGAGATTTTCAGAATACCATTACATAACAAGGGGTTTAATTTAACACTTCTAATGTCAGAAACCTTCGAAATATTTTTTCGTTTTATAAATGTTTATGTAATTTCAAAACTTTAAATTTCGTTTTTTGTAGAAAGATTAATATTACTCAAAGGATGCTAAACACAATGAATTGTAGAGCTGACGTTGAGGCTCCTGATCTGCAGATTTACTAGTTAACTATCTATTTAAAAGAGAAGAACCATAATTGCCGAAACGTCAGTGAAGGCTTACTGTGGAGACACGAAAAGTTTTGGTTTCCGTTAGTCTGTCTGTCTGTTAGTCTGTCTGTCTGTTCCGCGATAACTGCCGCAAAAAGCATCCGATCGGCTTGAAATTCCCTGGGCATGTTGATGACCTCCCTGGATTTAGCTGTATAGTTTTGGGTTAAATTTGGTTCATTCGTTCGGAATATACAGAACATTTTATTTTGTGATATAATGCTTTTCTATGGGAAGTCAGACGATTTTCAAATTTTCATTTGTTGAAAGAAATCGCTCATATGAATAATAGATTTAAATGGTAAATTTTGGATGCTGAAATTTTTAAATAAGAGTATTAAATTATTCTTATTAGTTTGCAATTTTGTCAAAACATTTGTCAGAGCTTTTAAATTAGGTGTATAACTTATGATAGAATTTTATACATGTGTTCGAATAGTATAAAACATTTTATTTTATGAATTTACTTATATTTCATTTTTTCTTTTAACCGTTGCGTAGCAACAGCATCTCATCTAAAAATATCATAAATGTGAAAGTATGTATGGTTTTTTGAAGTCAAATCAAAGCAAAAGGAATGAATTAATGAATGCCTTTGTATAGATATTTGCATATAGATTTATTTAAACGCAGAAATGAAAATAGTATTTATATACTATATAGAATAATATTTTCATTTATTTATTCAACTATTTGATTATGAATGAAAAAGTTCGTTATTTTCATACAAAATAAACTGACATTATTCTGTTAAATTTTATAAACTTTATTGTTGCCAAAAAAAAAAATGAATAACAATTTCTCCCAAAGAGTTAATTTTAATTTGTAAGATTTTCACGTGCAAAAGAAAAATGGAATAAGCAAATAAAAAAAAAAAAAGATATATAGGACAGGAATGAATACATATAAACATTTCACACCAAATACCACCTAAAATAGTTTTTGTAGCAGTATTTTCCCAGCACTACGAAGAAAGATTCCTCGATTTACACGATTTTACTTGGCCTTCCTTTTCTCATTCTTTGCGATTTCATTTTCGCAATTGCGTGCATTAATTGGCACAAAATTTTACATTTTTATGACTGAGATATATGTAAGGCCATACAAATAAGAAATTCCGTATTGTCTCCTATAAAATGTGATAAAGTGTTGGTTAATCATATATGTTTTTATTAAGAGGAGCAGAGCTGCCAAGTCTCCGGCGTTCTGGATACCAGTATTTTAATACAGAAAATGTTGCTTTATTTAATTGAAACATTTGCGCAATTTAAAAGAACATTTTCTCTAAGATAATAGTGATGTGCAAAAAGCTTGAGACTTGGCATGTCTGGTGGGGAGTGAAATGTTTTACTTAATGCATTTATCTCTATTTTAATGCTACGTGAACAACGTCCGTGTAACAGCTTGTAGAGTGTAAAATAAATTAAATTATTAAAATAATCCTTATTACGAAAAATGAAACAGAAAGTCCGGCTAAGGGAAATGAAATGTTAGTTAACCTTTCGTAATTTGACCTGAACATAGGTTTGCGTCAAATTTCAACGGTATTTGTAACATCACGATTTTAAATTAAATGTAGATACTATTAAAAGAAAATCACAAAAAATACTTAAAGGCGCCAAATCATGTTTATCTATTTAACGATGATGAATTATTAACTGTTAGGTTTAGAAGCCCCCCTACTTTAGGGTGATTTTAGTAAGTTAATGCTATCGGGTACATTTTTTGATATTTAGATTAGATCTTAGATATAAATATTGCAGAAAGGTAATCAAAATTATTTTTTTATAAACAAAATTTATAAAGGTATTAGATTTCTAAATTAGATGTTTCAGTTTACATTTCCAAAAGTTCTTTATCCATTAGATACAGGTATTTGTGGTTAGCAGGCAAGTAAATACTGCTGTATGGATATTAGGATAACGTAAAATGCTTGACCGAATTATTGCTTATCCTTATAAATCGCAGTGTAAAAAGAAATCTAAGATATAGGGTAATCATTAACTCAATCAGTAGAAAATTACAAATGCAAAATAAATTACACAACGGGGGGTTCAGGGGGGCACCCCCTGAAGAAATTTGCTTTATTATATAAAAATTACTAGAATAAGTAGCTCGTGAGAATTTCAGAATATTCTTACATAACAACGTGTTTAATTTAACGCTTTTAATGTCTGAAACCATCGAAATATTTTTTTCCTTTTATAAATGTAATTTATATGTCCTTTTATAAATGTAATTATATATGTGTAATTAAATGTATGTGTATTTAAATGTAATATATTTAAATGTCCTTTTATAAATGTAATTTAAATAGTTTAAATTTTGTTTTTGTAGAAAGATTAATATTACGCAAAGTTTGATAAAAACAATGAGTTGCAGAGATGACGTTGAGGCTCTTGATCTGCAGATTTACTAGTTAAATTATGTTTGGAGCTAAATTATATACGTTGTACTAGGGCACACGATACACCATTACGTTTACAAACAATTTAAACAACATGTAATCCTTCTATATATATAAAAAAGTTTTGATTTGGAAATGGACCAATGAACATCTGCGTAGATATTCCGGGTAGATCCACATCATATTTGAATGTTTAAGCATGGCCTTCCATCGTTAATATTAAAAAAACTGTTGCATACAAAAATATGAAAATCGGTGGTATTATAGAGAAATGTTTGATAAACACGCTGATGCAGACAGTTTTCAAGTCGAAGAAATATTTTAAGAGATATTTAATGCTAAAGTTGGACAAAATCGTTCCATTAAAAAAGTTTTATTGGAGCAAAAGCTATACATGAGAATTTAGTCATTTTTAGATCATTTTATACGTTATAAGTTCCCGATGTGCAGATTGCATTTACTTTTCTTATTTGACTCATTTTTTGAGGTTTTATTTCAATTTTAATTTCAAATTTTCAGCATTTCGAGAGATATTTTTTACAAATTTTAGAAAATGTTATTAATTTAAACTGTTGCCAAGTTGTATAAACAGCGCAAACAATAATGTTTACTTCAAATTAAAAATTTATTTTACACGTGACTATTATAAACAGAAAATATAAAAAGCAGGAACTCATTGAAAATTACGTCATAAAAACTATAATTACACGTGAATTTTAAAAGAGACAGAATATTGTAAGATAATAAATTCATCATGCGTTAGAAGTCTTAAATAGGAGAATTTACGTCACATTGCACTTATTATACAAAATGAACAAAAAGTAATTTTGCAAAACAGTTTAAATTTAAAAATTGCTCGAGACATTTATTTGATATTGTAAGACGATCATAATATTTAATTTCTAACAAAGTATTTTTACGTGAATATTAAAAAGGAAAAGAAAAGTTTGGTGAAAATTACGTCAGATTATAATTCTCAGATTCAAATTATAATTCAGGCTTCCGAAATCTTTCAAAAGCCGATCAAATTATCGTGCTGTTAGAGTCTGCGGTGTCTGAACGGGGGTTGACGAGCGTAGCTAGTAGGGGGCAGAGCCCCCTAGTTCATTTAAAATGAAAAAAGTCTCTTTAAATTTCAACATAAGTGGCAAAAGTGACTCTTCAGTCTGACTTCGGATCGTAAAATAGGCATAAAAATTAAAAATAGAAACGTTGTATACGATTGACTAACTTTTAAAGCTGTAACAGTTAAGTAACATTAAATTTTATACTCCAATATTACTGCTAAAAATAAGCCTATAGCCTCTTTTTTGCCTTGGTTTAAAAAAAAGAACAGTATCTCCTTTTTATAAATCGATTGCATATGATCAAATTATAAGATTAAAAACTTTTTCGGGCCACTCCACAGATAAGCCTCTCTAAAACTATGATGATTTCCCTCTCCATCTCTATCAAATAATACTGATTATTTAAAAAGTGAATTTCTGTTCATATGGAGGGAGACTAGGTGCAGGAAGTCAAAACAGAGAAAGTATTAAAAATATCAAGTGATTTCAATGTTTGTTAGATTACCAAATAGATAAAATTTTCTCACAGAAACGATCTTAACTCTATAAATGCGACGAAGTTACACATCTTCGCTTTTATATC
The DNA here is from genome assembly GCA_963932465.1 of Maratus speciosus. Lineage (NCBI taxonomy): Eukaryota > Metazoa > Arthropoda > Arachnida > Araneae > Salticidae > Maratus > Maratus speciosus. Next base: position 438,754,016 of record OZ010789.1, read on the forward strand.
TAGCAGAGTTTGTTGTTTTTTATCAAATTATATGAGTTTGAACCAAAAGTATGTACTCTAATTTAAATTTGTTCAAGAGGCCCTCTATTTAACATTAAATTTGAAAGCATAAGTCCATTTTGTAAGTGATTAAGGACAGGGTGATCATTTTTGGACAATAAGATCTCGCTGTGAATACCACAGTACATAAGAAACATTTCTGGATTATCAACTTACTTATTTTTAAATAGCTATTTTTCTTTTCAACATAACACTCTTTTCTATAAGTGTGCTTTCCTCTTTTTACTCCGCCTGTTGTTTAAGTATATACATTTATTTTATATTTTTAAATGTACAGTCATGGACAAAAGTAAACAGCCCCTACTAACTCTGTAATTAATTATAATAAAAAAAGTTTCTGTTACCAAACGATTGGAAATAGTCTACTTTTAAACGATGTATATAAATTTGCTTAGGGAGACATCTACAAATCAAATCGAAACCACACATTGATTTTTTCAATAGCAACACCCAATTTTGACAATACATTTTAAATCCCCGGTTGAAACTATGCCTACAAACAAAATTTCTATTCATTTGGATGATAAGGATTTGAATTATAAACATTCAAAATTTACGACTTCTAATGTTAAATTAAATTTTCATATTTTTCGTACTATCTCCTGAAATTATAATCCTAGTGTGATAATCTTGAGTGTGGCTATAATACTTAAAAACCCAAACATAAATACATTGAATTTGGAATTAAAAAATTATAATATGAAATACGAAATTAATATTCGAAAAAAAAATACATGAATATCCTACGATTTTTGATAGATTTATATTTATTATATCATGCTTTATACGAATTCTCAATTTCAAATTTTCCTTTCAAGTAATTTTCGAATTATCATTAAAAAACGTCAAAATGATGGTTTCAGAGGCAGTCTATGATGTGCACAAAAACATAATTTGAAATATATATATATATATATATTACTTATTTTATTGAAATATTTGGGCAGGCAATAGTCGAAACATATTAAGCGATTGAAATGGTCATATTGGCAAGAAATAATACATTAATAGAAGTGACATAGTCATTCTGCAGCATTCCAACAATCGATACCGAACTTAAATTTGGATACAGCCTCTAAAATGCGTTCATTTTAAAATACTTAAATTCTCGGAAACTATTCGTGCGATTTTCGAGAAAATTTGGATTTAGACTATGAACGGTGTAGAATTTATTTATTGTGTCAAACTTGGGTACTCCTATTGAAAAAAAAACAAAGGTTTTGCTCCGTTTTTATGTGTAGATGGCCCATAAGCAAATTTTGTGTACATCATTTAAAATTAGATTTTATTTCCAATCGTTTGGTAACTGTAACTTCCTTCTACAATAATTTGTTACAGAGTTAGTAGGTGGTGTTTACTTTTATTTTTCAACTATTGTACATGTCATAATTTATCTAATGACATACTTAAATATTGTGTATTAGATCTGTATGAGAGTTATTAAAATTTTCCTGTATACTGATTTATTTCTGTTATGCCCGTTCAGAATTTATAATTATAATATTCTTTTTAAACGTTCCACATATGTTTTATAATATTTCACATATGTTTTTCAATAATTCAAATGTATATTTTTTTATATTCACATATTTTTTCACATATTTTATTATTTGTATCTATTCAAACAGTATGTTTCTGATATAGCCTTAAGTGTAAATGTTTATCCGTTTGACATATTGCAAAACGATTAGCAATACAGGTTTCACTCAGTAAATGCGAGTTGGAAAGTGTACTAAAATCATCTAAAATACAACTTGAGCCAGAAAAATTATATAAGCTTCTAAAAATAAAAAAAAGGTACAAATTTTAACTTCATTTTCGAACTTTAATTTTTAAACAATAAATTTATATTCACCTTTTCTCAGTAGTTTACAGAACTACAGCTATACTCTCTTTTGCAGCGAATAATGTAACTTTTAATTAAGTGAATTAATTATGCAGCATTCTCACTTCTTTTTAAGTTTAATATTTAGATTTTTTTAATAAGTCTTATTTTTCTTCTGTTTTAATATAATTAACTAGTAGTTTTACAGCGTAAGTAGTTTTCAAACTACAGTTTTCCCAATGCCTCATTTAACTCTAAAATGCCTGATTTAAAAAAAAAATCAGTTTAAAAATTATTTTCGGCTTTCATTTCTCAAATAAATCATGGGAAAAACACTGATCATGGGAAAAATCTTATTTTATGTATGATTTACGGTAAAAAACAAGTTGTTGCCAATCGGGAACATTAGGCTTTCATTGAAAAAAGATTTCTTTGATAAATTTCTACAATATTAAACACGCGTGAATTTTAAGAACTATGATAAGGAATAAATTTTAGTTGCTAACTGCAAAATAAAATAGGCTATTTCGCAAGCTTCCAAACAAACAAAAAAAAGTACATATAGCAACATTTGAAAAAAGAAATATCTTTATTCTTAAACAGCTCTAGTGCTCCCATCTTCATGTTGAAAATTGATTTAATAATATTTTCAGTATGTATTTTATTGGCAACATTACACTGCATAAAATATCTGTAAAGTTACTAAAGTTTTTCTAGGAAACTGAGATGCCTAGAACTTTTTATGTTAAAGGCAACAACAAAAATTCATGTAACAGATGCACTTTTGCTTCGGAAATCAAAAAATCTGTAAGGTTACTAAGAATTTTTTGGGGAAAATGGGAGGCCTAGAACTTTTCATGTAACTACAACCAGGGATACAGATAAAATTTTTGTAAGATTACTGTAATTTTAACAAATTCATTTCTAAAGCTACAGATTTCTGAAGCTTTACAAAAACTAGTTTTGCAGATTTACAGCATTTTAGGTAGCTTTCTTTACAAAAAAGCTACCTATTGCAGCCGTTCGGAGGAAAGCGATTTCAAAAAATTTTGGTATATTTTCATCGATCATGACCCCCAGACCCCGAAACCACCCTCCGTTCAAAATTGATATATATATATATATATATATCTGACCTATGTCACACTGTAACTCCCGTAATTATGAACCGATTTCGATGTAATTCGGTGTGTACATAGTACATACCAATGTCTCGACCGAGTTCGTTGGCCAGCTTCATCCGCCTTTTTGTTTCAAAATGGCGGCCATTTAAAATTTTTAAAAAATTTTAAAACTTGAAATGTGGTACCAAAAAATTAAAAATGGAAAAATATTTTTTTCTTATGTATTTGACCTTTATACAAAGATTCGGGAGCAGTTTTTGTTTTGTCTATATCTTAAAAAATGGCTGAGTTATAGCATTTTGAATTTCTAGCGTGGCTGACATTTTGAAACGTCCTGAATTTTGTCACGCGATAAAAGGCGTATTTATGAACCGATTTGGATGTAATTCAGTGTGTACATAGTACATACTAATCTCTCGACCGAGTTCGTTGGCCAGCTTCATCCGCCATTTTGTTTCAAAATGGCGGCCATTTAAAATTTTTTAAAATTTTAAAATTTGAAATGTGGTACCAAAAAATTGAAAATGGAAAAATATTTTTTCTTATGTATTTGACCCTTATACAAAGATTTCGGAGAAGTTTTTGTTTTGTCTATATCTTAAAAAATGGCTGAGTTATAGCATTTTGAATTTCTAGCGTGGCTGACATTTTGAAACGTCCTGATTTTTCTCACGTAATAACAGGCGTATTTATGAACCGACTTGGATGTACCTTGGTGTGTACATAGTACATACAAATATCTCGACCGAGTTCGTTGGCCGGCTTCATCCGCCATCTTGTTTAAAAATGGCGGCCATTTAAAAAAATTAAAAAATAAAAAAATTTAAATGAGATACCAAAAAAATTGGAAAGTGAAAAAGATTTTTTTTGTATGTGTTTGACCTTAATACAAAGATTCCGGAACAGTTTTTCTTTCGTCTATATCTAAAAAAATGGCTGAGTAATAGCATTTTGAATTTCTCTTGTGGCTGACATTTTAAAACGGCCTGATTTTTGTCACGCGATAACAGGCGTAATTATGAACCTATTTGGATGTTACTTGGTCTGTACATAGTACATACCAATGTCTCGACCGAGTTCGTTGGCCAGCTTCATTCGCCATCTTGTTTCAAAAGGGTTGCCATTTAAAAAAAATTAAATTTAAAATTCAAAATGAGGTATTAAACAATTGGAAAATGAAAAAGATTTTTTTATGTGTTTGGCCTTGATACAAAGATTCCGGAGCAGTTTTTGTTTCTGAAAATTTGTTCTTTTGTTTATATCTTAAAAAATGGTTGATTTATAGCACTTTGAATTTCTAGCATGGCTAACATTTTGAAACGATCTTGTATTTGTCACGCGATAACACACGTATTCACCTATTTCGATGTGAGAAGGCATGTGGATAGTATACATCAACACCTCGACCAAGTTCGCTGGCCAGATTCATCAGCCATCTTGTTTCAAAATGGCGACCATTAAATTAAAATATATATATATAGTTAAAGTGGGGTGCAAAAAAATTAGAAATTGAAAAAGGTTTCTGTCTTAAGTATTTGACCTTGATATAAGGCTTCAGGAGCATTTTTTGTTTGTCTTTATCTTAAAAAATGGCTCAGATATAACAGTTTCAATTTCTATTGTGGGTGACATTTTGAAAAATCTGATTTTTTGCATGCGACAGCACTCCTATATATTAACCGATTCCGATGTGAGTGAGCATGTGCACAGCAATTACTAAGGTCACGACCAAGTTCACTGCTTAGCCTCATCCACCATGTTGTCTTAAAATGACAGGCACTTTAAGAAATTGCCGAATTTGGCAGCCAAATATATGTTACTTTAAAGAAAAGCAGCTTGGATAAAGCTGACTAATTTCGCGAAATTCTCATTCATTATATTGATAAAAATTAGTATTGAATCTCCTATATTCGGTTTCCACTAAATTGAGCTTCGTGTGTTTGAATGATATAATTTGGCTTTTTTTAAATAAGGATTATGAAAGCTACCTCTTCCCCCCGGCTCTGGCCGGAAGGACTTTTTTGTACAGTTACAGATGAAAGTTTAGTAAGCATGTGACTTTACATCTGTAGAATAACAGATTGATTTTACAATGTAGACATTAAAGTTAATATTATTCTAATTGTATTTTAGAAGACTAAATTGGCTATGTTGCCTTTCGGCAATAAAGTGTTAAGGCATTTAAGGGTTAACAGCAAGATATTATATTCATATGAAAATCGCCCAAGTGGTGTCGCTGCTATGCTACATTACTCATGATTACCACAATAGCTCTAACTCAAGATAAAGTGCACGAATTTTCATTAAACTTCATATTCAGTTACTCCCTGATATAAATTAGTGCTGCTTAATTTTTGGTGTAAATCGACCAACAGGTGGCGCTGCTATGCTGCATTTTTCACGATTTCCGCAATAGCTATATCTCAAGTTCTAATGCATGAATTTTCATCAACCTTCAGATTCAGTTACTTCTTGGTATAAATTGTTCTTAATTAGTTTTTGGTGTAAATCGCCCAACAGGTGGCATTGCTATGCAAAACTTTTTCTGATTTCCTCAATCTATCTAAAAAACTAATTCACGGATTTTGACTAAACTACAGATTCAGTTATAAGTTGTCAAAGTTTTTGATAATTAGATTTTGGTGTAAATCATCTAACATGTGTCGCTGATATGCTGCATTTTTCAGGAAGTATTGACATGTATGAGATAGAAGAAAGTTTTGGTATTGAAACATCTGACTAGTTTTATGAGAAAATAAACTTAAAGGAAATAGTTTATACTAATCTACATTTGCACCCTTATGAGCATAGACGCCGACTTCACGGTGTCGACGGGGAAAGCTTCTACCACTCATTTTAAAATGTTATTTTTGTCTAAATACATCACACTGATTAATTAGACCAAGAAAAATCTTTCAAAATTACTGGTTTAACTATGCCTGAGTGCTTCTTTCGCGCGCGTGAATTTAGTGGCTATGCTTGTGGGGCGTTCTTAAGTTTTACAACACGAAATAATATTGTTTTGCAATACCAGTAATGACGTGTAGGGTATCACTGGAAATGGTCCTGTACGCTCTTGAGAATTGCAATAAAAACCTTCTTTTGCTAGAGATTAATTTTTCTTTTGTGGATTTATTAGATGCAAAAATAATTATATAAATACGTAGCGCGTATAGTCGTCGTCTAGTTATTCCGTCTGTCTATCTGTGCGCAAATAATAGCGCAAAAACTACCCAACTGAATGGTTTGATATTTAATACATACATAATCGTTGCAAAAAATTGTCGAGTCATTTCAAATTTTACTCGAATCAAAACTTAACCTTCCGCCGGGAGCGCCGTTGTAAAAAGTACAACATTAGCTTTCTTTTTTCTTTAAAATAAAATTCAAGTAGTAGAGGGCGTTAATAACCATTTGTATTAGTCTATTGGATCTCCATCCTCACTTCCTGAAAGTTATTTGCATTTCAGATTGCGCAATTAGCTGCATTTATGATTTTAATCTGTGAACATCTGTGGTGTTGTACTTTATGCAACGCGTTCCTGCTCTCTCAGTAGAAACTTTCTGAGTGAAATTTTTTCTAAGTCATTTTAATGGGATTTGAGTTAAAATAATGTTTAAACAAAAAACGGTATTTTAAAGATAACAACGAAATGGTGGATTATCTAGAGAATATTTTTAATGGAGACTGACATAGTAATAATATTGATATTGATGAAGATCTGCAATTCCCTGAATGTGACGAAGATTTGAATGATAAAAATTTAGAAGAGGAAAATCACAGAAGTGACTCTGAAATAAATGCATCTGATAATGAGATTATTAAAAATAATTGTGACAAATATTTTTATATAGGAAAAGATAAAATCACAAAATGGAAAAAAATAGGAATTCGTAAAGCCTCTAAAACCAAGTACAAAAATATTATAAAGAAAATACCAGGATCAAGTGCATATGCAAGAAGAACTACTTCTGAAATCGATACTTTCCTAAAATTGATTCATCTGAACATAATTGATGAAATAATTAATTGCACTAATAAATATATTTTTTACTTTGTGATTGTAGTAGTAAGTGGCATTTTATACATTTAAAACCTCTGCTTTAATGTATTATAACAAAATTAATCTACATATATTACGGAATACTTTCATAAATTGTGATCAGAGATAACTATATGATATTTGTATGTTAAATTATTTATAAAGTTAAAATAAAGAACAATAATTGAATGTTTTTCCCCTCTTGTACAATTTACAATGCTTGCCCGATCATGTGATGAATATTTGCCCGCCCGGCGAAAGGTTAAAAATATATTAATAAAATTTTTCATCATTCTATTAATTCCTATCATACGTATCTAATTCTTGGATATCCCATGAGAGGTAGTGGTTCTAGGTTGCCATGGTGATTACCTCAAATTTAAAATGGAGTCATATTATTTCCGTATTACTGAATTTAACATATATAATCGTAATAAATTTTGTATTCATGCATTTTTGAATAAGGGTGCAACAGCTATTGCACCAAGATCTAAATATTAATAAAACTAGTTATAGTACGAACACACCTAAAGAAAAGACGAAATATTTCAAACGAAATAAAGAAAGATTTCAGTGTGAACAATAAAAGGCTTTGTATTTTTATATTTTTAGTTTTGCCTTTTTTTTTTTGAAGAACAAACAAAAGAAAATGAATGATTGTTAATTAGCAAATGTTGTTTAAAACATATACCTAAATGCTTAATGTTACAAAAAAATCTAGAATAATCTCAATAATTCTAAAAAAAAAAAAAAAAATTAAATCTCCATTTACCTATTTACGAAAGTATTTCTTTTGTAGGTTTTTTTTTTTTTTAGTATTTTCTTTTAAAGTTTGAAAAAGAGGTATTTTTTTTTTGCACTTTTCTTCTGATCCAGAAAAATACCTTAAAAGAAGTTTTCATCCGTATTTATAAGAATGGATTTCTCCAAAGCGCAGGAGGATAAATCCCTGACCGCTTCGGGATACATGATGGTTTTTATTCTCCACAATGGTATAGAAAAAAATATCATATATACACATTTTTTTCATCCTATATATGAAACTATAAAAATATTTAAATTCTCCGTTTTCTGAATAATTTTCACCATTGTTTTAAATAGTTATGGAAATAATTTAAATTTGTAAATTTCGCATACTTTTTCCAAATCAAAAACTATAACGCTGTCTCTCTCAATATATATATATATACAGAGAGAGATTCCCCGAGAAATATCTTGAGAGTATTAATCATTACTCGACTTTTTAAAACTGAATTATATCTTTAGAATTCCATTAATTTAAATAAAGCTTGTGTATCTCAGTGAATCCCACAGTTTAGCGAATGGATGTATCAGGTAACGGCGCTGATAATGTAAATCAGTGCTCCTCTAGATAAGGAATCTACTTAAATGTCAAATGATCGAATATGCCTAAAATTATATTTTAGAAAGCAAGAGTTAATTTGATTTACTGTGTATGCAAAGAATATCACAAAAATCGAGAAAAACAACAGATAAATGTAATTTAGCTGCTCTTGAAGAACATCGACTACTTTACACACCGAACGTCCTACAGAAATTTGATAAATCCGGTGATACTACACGGGATTTTATAAAGGACACCATAATATACTGCAATGAAGACTTAGATTTTATATGCCCTAGACTTTTCCGTTGAACATAAGTATGCTGCGGCACAATATGCCTGTTCAGATGCGTGACAGAATTCACGTAAATCAAGTATTAGCATTAGAAATTAGAAATTAAAGCATTAGAAATTAGAAATTAAAGCATTAGAAATTAGAAATTAAAGCATTAGAAATTAGAAATTAAAGCATTAGAAATTAGAAATTAAAGCAATTCTTGATACATTATTTTATACATTACATACATTAGATACAATTTCACTTTCATTAAATTTGTACGAAAGGCCATTTGATGGCATTTTTTATGAATTTCTGGGATCAATTAATAAAGCATTGTTATTTTCCTACATTGTTAAACAGGGATATATTTTCTACATTCGTCAATATTATAAAAAATGAAATGTTTAATAGACTAATGATTTTCGAAAGTTTTAGCGTAATTTGAATCCCTAATAAATTTACCACCATGAAAAGATTCCAAATTTGAGAATTTGCTAACAGTGTTTAACTTAACTCGTTTTAGTAAAATAAGAACAATTTAAAATTTTAATAGCTTCCCTAACTAAATAAGTAAACTCACTGTTTTTTTAATAGCAAGGATCCGTCAAATTATTTAAAACTTATAAAAATAGTTTATATTACATCTTTAGCCTAGATTATGTAACAAAGAACACTTGCAGATTGATATTAAAAATAGTAGAATAATTTATCCTTCAAGATTTTATTAACCATTCATTATCCTAGAATCAATAGAGATCTTTTTACGCAATGAGAATATTTGAGATTCCTAAAATTTGGAAAGAGGAGCTCTGCAGAATAAGAAACAATATTATAAATTAATTCACGTGCACAAATGTCTCTTTTTTATTTCATTTTATGTTTGCGCTAGTTTTACATTATGCATGGGGCCTCCTGATTTTATTTAGCAATTTATTGTTGTTATTTTTTTTAAATTGCAAAATATTTATATCATCAAAGATCTTGATAATGTCGTCTTTAATATTCCTTTTAAGTGTATTTTTGTCGTTTTCGAAACATCAAACTCACCCTTAAGAGTTCGATCAATTATATATGGCGATACTAAAAAAAAGTTAAAGCTTTAAAAAAAAAAAAAACATCATTTGAAATTGTAGGCGAAATTTTATTTTTAACAAAATATTATCCACTATCAATTTTTGATATTACAGTATTTTAAAGATCATTTAAAATAAAATTGAGAAATAATTCTAAACCCGAGCGTATTTTATGTCTCAGAAATTATAATAGTAACAAAACAACTGCTGTTTAAAATATCTTTAACATTTACCTGATTTCTAAATTCATTTTCGATAAATAAACTGGCCGTACATAATAATTTAGTTACTTATCTTTTAAATTAGTTGTGGGCGGTGCAGATTTGAATCTAGCCTGCTTTTCATCAGAAGATTGCTTCCCATGAATCCGGAACATTAGGTTCATTTGGATAGACTTTCCTAAAAATATATAAAATCATACAAATTTGAATATATACGCTGTCGAAGGCAATGGAGTCGCCAACACTAGGATCGTTTGGAAAGTGTTTTCTTTGAAAAAATAAAATAATACAGATTCGAGGATCGTTTGCAAAAAATATCTGAAGCGTCAGATGCTCGAAACTATGTAAGCTGGCGAAGGCATTGAGACCCTAAACACAAGTTCAGTTTAGAAAGAGGTTCGTTTGACTCAAAATTCGTTTGACTGGAGATTTGTTTGATTCAAGATTCGTTGCGAAAACGTGACCAGCCTAGCGAATGAATCTTGCTAGTTATTACATAATTTATGGATTAAGTGAACTTTAATTCGCCTTTCAAGAATTAATAAAAAATGTCTTTTTGGGGAAAATCTCTTATCAATAGGCTAATGTTTGAAAAGAATTGAGATTAAGCTCACTATATCGACGATATCGTTATGAATTTTCAAGGTATTTAACTGCTCTTTTTATAAGATTTGCTTTATAGTACGTCCGACTAATGCTCTAAGAAACGTCCAATGAACTGGTAGCTCAAGTCTGAAATTTTCTCTTCGTAAATGTAGTAGCTAGAAGTTGTTAGAAAAAAAATTAAGATACCAACCATTTTTAAGGGAGCTATAATAGGGAGCTCAAAAGAGACCAACTGATAGATGGGAGTCCTAGCACTTAGCGCTTTAGATCTTCATTAGTTGATTTTATTCCATCAAGCAATGACAACAAAACTAATATATTGTACTACAATTGTGAGACATACATTTGCAAGTCGCATGTAAAATATTACTATCCGAAATCCAAATAAAGGCAAGTTTCAATTGCCTTTTTTACATGATTTATGTTATTTTATCTGTATTTAAACTACTTTAGTATTATTTAAACAACTTTATTTAAGCATTTCTAAAATGGCACATTTTATTTTATGATAGAAATACTAATATTCTGATTCAGGTCATATTGATCCGGACACTACATACGTATAGTAAATTCGAACATAACAGCAGGGTTAAAGAAAAAGATTTTTTGACGTCTTATAACGCATCGCACCAACCCTTTAAAATTCAATATCACCATATATTATAATGTTATCAAGTGCGATACTTCTATAAATATAATACATACCATAGATGTCGTAAAAGTGGAATATGTTTATTTAAAGCATTTTTTACCTATTTTTACTACTTTATCCATATATATAATTTATAACAGGGTCATTTTTTAAACTTTTTGCATACACATGAATTTATAGTAACATTACTATTTTTCGAAATGAATTCACGTTTTTTTTTTTTTTTTTTTTTTTTTTTGTCAGTCTAAAAAACGTTATGAAATTGTGAAAAATCTTCTTGTTAATTTCTGGATGCTTTTTATTTTTTCTCATGATAGGAATGAGTAAAAAGAAAAAAAAATAGACCTTATAACAAATATTTTATATGGATGTAGAAAACAAATTCACGGAAAAACTAAGAAGTAAAAAAAACGGAAAAACTAAGAAAAAGAGTAAAATAGAAAACATAAGATAGCCACAGATTTTAAATTAAGTCATTGACGGGTATAGATAAAAAAGTGTTTTTAAACTATTTAGATTGGTGTCAAGGGAAACTTGCTGGAAAATGTCTTTATTTTTAATCACTTTGTTTGAAATATATTACACCTCTTGAGAGTTTCTATATTTTCAACCTCATTGAATTTAGTTTATTTCATGTTACTGAAATATTTTGGGATCCCTGTTCAAGATTTTGATTTAAGTTTAAAAATCCATCAATGGCGTCAGTTAAAATCATAGTGGCGTAAGTCAAAGTAGCTTATATGTTTTTAAATTATTTAAATTTAAGAATATATTATAAGCATTTTACTATATTCCAATGAAGTTCTACATTTTCTTATACATATTACTCAAAGTTTATTCATACTATGGATTAAATTGTTCTAGAAGTTTGATATGGAAAACCTCATTGCATTGAATGCAGTTTTTAAATTTAGTGATTTACACGACTACTAATTTACCGGTATCAGTTACATCTAAAGTCTCTGAATTAGGCAACTTTCATTATAAAAAGTAAAACCTACCTATTACAGACGTCCGGAGATAAACAATTACGGAAAAGTTTTGTATATTTTCACCGATCATGACCCCCAGACACCAAAACCATCCTCCGTTAAAATGTTTATATATATATATATATATCTACGTATCTGATTTTTGTCATACTGTAACACTCGTTTTTATGAATCTATCTGCATGTGACTTAGTATGTGCATATTACATACCAATGTCTAGACCAAGTTTATTGGACAGCTTCATCCGCCATCTTGTTTCAAAATGGTGGCCATTAAATTATTTTCAAATTTAAAAATAAAAAAAAAGTAAAATATATAAATTAAATAGGATTATTTTCTTAAATGTTTTACCTTGATGCAATGATTCCAGAAAACTTTTTCTTTCATATTTTTCTTAAAAATTGATTGAGATATAGTATTTCTGACGTCTCTAGGGTTGCTGACATTTTGAAACAATCTGAATTTTTTATGAGACAGCACTCCTATATATTTACCGATTTCAATGTGACTGAGCATGCGTACAGGACTTATCAAGGTCTCGGCCAAGTTCATTGGTTAGTTTAATCTACCATGTTATTTTAAAATGGCGGAAACTTCAAGGTAGAGCGAAATTTGGCGACCAAACATAAGTCGCTCTAAATGAATCCAACTTTGATATAGGTGAATAATTTGGCAAAATTCTCTTTCATGTTAATCATTGACCAAAACTGGTATTGAATCATCTATAACTGGGTTCCACAAATTTTATCTTCGTGTGTTTGAGTAAAATGAGATGGATTTTTTAAAACTAGAAATATAAAAGCCACCTTTTTCTCCAGGCAGATGCCGGAAGGACTTTTTTGAATTACATACAGTGGCGGTCAAAAGTTTCCCGCCAGTTAGTTTCTTTGATTTTTTTTTGACAGAACGTCTCAGCGAAGAAGAAGCACGATTGCTCCAAAAGTTAGGAATAAGCAAAGTATCTCTGACCACGTGATCATTTTGATTGGATACTGAAGGTACTTGATACAAAGGGGTGGAATTCGAAATTCGCGTGTGCAAAAGTTTCCGGCCATTTGTCATCCGTTAGTTTTTGATACCGGTAAAGTGATTTTTTTGGCCGTGTTTGTTAATTAATCAATGCGAATAACGTATTTGAAATTCAAAAATGAAAAGTTGAACAATTTATTGTTCCTAAACGAGTGACTTGTTTGTCGCTAAAGAGATAATCCTCTCGTGAAATTTCAGCGAAATTGTCGATCGGAAAATTTGCTGTGAACGATATTTTAAAAAAGTATAAAGATGGTCATGGTCCTCGGAACTTGCCACGGTCCGGGGTATCCCGTAAAACGACTATTGATGCGGACAGAATTATCAGAAGAAAAGCAATTGGTGTCCCGCATAAAAATGCCGCTGCAATTCCCCGCGATTTACGGTGTTAAAATATTGCTGAAATGAGTCGGTCTACCGTGTCAATATGCTTACGTGACGTAGGACTTTATGGAATGGTCGGTGTCAAAAACCTTTTATAAGTAAAAAAAATCAGAGGGCCCGACTGGCGTTTGCCAAGGAATACAAAAACTGGTCAACTGAAAACTGGAAAAAGTACTATTTTCCGACGAATCGACATTCAATATCTTTAGAAGTGATAACAGACACAACAACCGACGACCTAAAAACAAAAGATAAGATTCGAGATATCTTATTTCTACAATGAAGCATGGCGGAGGACACGTTATGCTGTTGGGGCATTTTCTGGAAAATGTGCATTTCCGTTATTTGAAATCCGCGGCAAGATGAATAGTGCGATGCATAAAGATATCTTGCAAGATCATTTGCTGCCTTATTGGAGGGAAAAGTGCGGTCGCAACTATTTATTTCATCCTCATAACAACCAAAAGCATACATGCAAGCTCGTCAAGCAGTGGCTTTCGTACAAAAAATTCCGCTTTTGAAACGGATAGCCTAATCACCCGATCTGAATCCTATGGAAAATCTTTGAAACTAACTTGAAACCGTGTGTGGAATTCTAAATATTGCAATTCAGCAGCATTTTCACAAAAATTGCAAGAACCATGGAAAAAAAAACTTAACATTGACGATCTACAACCGTTCATTGAATAGTTGCCACGTTGCTGCGCCGCAGTACTTATTGCTAAATGTATGAATATCAAATACTACTTGTAAATGTTGTTGATCACTGTTATTTTCTGTTTTAACACCATTTTTTTCCAAACTTGCCAAGGTGGCCGGAAACTTTTGAGAACGTGCGTTATCTTTTGGAATTAATTTTGTCAATTAAATTTATTAATATTTATTTTTTATTCCATAAATAAGTTCCTTTCTAGTATGTCAATAAAGTGTATAAGTATCACTTTGAGATTCCTCTACATATGGGTACAAATTAACCAAAAATTTTACGCTGGCCGGAAATTTTTGACCGCCACTGTATGTTTCTGTTTAGTCTACATTAGGGAGGAGCGAAAAAAATAAATTTTTTAAAGTCAAAAACGGGTAGGTGCCAAAGGTTGCCTTTATACTAGTACAGCATCTGCGTGCAATATTACCGCTGAAAAAAAAATGGCTTGAGTCTGCGCTTTTGGTCCAAAAGTCGAAATTTTGGGTAAAATTTGACCTTTTTTCAAAAAACTTAAAAAAATTCCATAGAGATGGTTACTAGTTAAAAGTGATATTTAAACCTTTATTATTAATAACTTAACATATTTAAACGATAAACGATATCTTTTTTCTGTATAACTGGAACAAAACTGACAACTTTTGGTGAAAAAAAGGCGTTGCCAGTCTGTTGTGTCATACAACTAATTGCTGTTTAGAATACAGCTCTTACCTAGTTGCTTTCAAAACTACATGTTTTGACACATCAAAACAATGTTTTATTTATACATTGAATTGTGATTTTTTATCAAAGACTGGCATGAGTTTTCTATGTATCAACCTAGTACATCTCTTCTTTGGATCCACAGACAAACAGTGTAATGCAGTGCGGATGATATTAATGTAATCTATTCAGCCGTTTATTATCTTCACCAAGATTACACCCGATAAATGCATATTGATTAGAGGTTCTGTTACCACAACACTTTTCCAATGAATTAGATTTATATAATTATCCGCTTCAAAGTTAATTGTCGATATTTCAGATTTGCGTATGCCATCATTTACTCTCATTTTTCAACTATTGTGTGCTGAGCAGCTAGCTGTTTAATATGATGGCAATCGTCAGAGAGCATTGAAATAAGAATTTCCTCTGCGTATGCAAAGAGACCATTGTCCTAAATAACCATTTTTCAGTATTTGTTTTATTCCGTTTTGTGTGTTGTTTAGTAGCCGAGTGATTTCCCATGAGTTTTTAGATCCCTTCTTTAGCTGTGGATTACATTTGATTGTAAACTGTCCTGGGGCCAAACTTCGATAACATAGTACTTTTTGAGTGAACGTAGAGACTCTGATGGGCGGTGAGTGCCCATCGAAGGTGGATAAATATGGTAGTCGTTGTCATCCACTCTGCGAGGGACATGTTTAAAATGAACCATTACAATTGATCATATGCCACATCCAAGTCCAGTGAATTTACTCTGCATCATTTATTAGACAAAATCGTTGGCAAAAACTAGATTCTAACCCACAGGAATGCGTCTGACCAATAGGAAAATCTTTGTCCACCTGCTTATTCCCTTCATATTTAAATTTTTGAAGCCATAGACAGTAATTTTCAAACATTATTTCCTGAATTCGAGAAAAGGGTACTCAGCACATACCAGAAATACCTGCTAGACATTTGCAAAGCTGTTTCATCAAGATATTGCTCAGAAGAACTAGCGAAAAGGAACCCAAGAAACTTGTCCTACGCAATATGGCTCACAAAGGTGCATGAAATTATTCGCCTTCATGTAAGCATTTATTGATCATCAGAGTCTGGTTCACACAAAGTATGTAATCCAAGTTTATGCCGCAGGATGGTTTACACCAAATATAATCTACATCTAAAAAATTGATCTAAAAGCTTATGGGAAATTACTCAGCTACTAAACATCACAGAAAACGGCAAAAAAACAAATACTAAAAAAAATTATTTACTACAATGGTAGCTTTTCACATCGAGAGCAAATTCTTATTGCAATTTTGATGACGATCGCCATCACATTAAACAAAAAGCTTATCAGCATATAAAAAATGCAAGAAGTAGAGTAAATGATGGCATACTCAAAGATGAAACACCTAAATGTTGTAAAATGTTGTCAGAACAGAACTCCCAATCACTATGCAGTAACTGCCTGCAATTTTGGTGAAGATACTAGAGGGCTGAGTAGATTCCATTAATTAAAGTGCATTATTCTGCTTACCTTATTATACACAAGCAGTAGAAATTTACGTGAAAGAGTGTCACAGCAGCATCACCCAACGTCTGTGGATACAGAGAAGAGATGGACTAGGCTGATACATAGAAAACTTATGTCAGTCTTTGATAGAAAATCACAATTCTATATATAAATAAAACAGTGTACTCAGATGGAAGGGTGGTCGAGCTATACACTGTTGTGTTATAAAATGAAGCCACCTCCACGTGATACCTCCTGGGCAGATTTGAAAGCAACTACGTGTTCCAAACAACAATTAGTTGTATGACAGAGTGGAACAACAGAGTGGAAACGCCTTTTTTTTTTACCAAAAGTTGTCAGTTTTGCTACCGTTATACAGAACAAAAATATCGTTTTATCGTTTAAATATGTTAAGTCATTAATAATAAAGGTTTAAATAACACTTTTAAATAATAGCCAGCTCTATAGGGAATTTTTAATTTTTTTTGAAAAAATGTCAAATTTTACCCAAAATTTCGACTTTTGGACCAAAAGCGCAGACTCAAGCCATTTTTTTTAACGGTAATATTGCATCTAGTGTATCCTAAATAAATTGCATAAATGAATGTAAGGCGTTTTACTTTTTGCTTTAAACAATGAAGTCAATTTTTACGACACACAGCTTTTCACTTTTATGTCATCTTCCAATTTTTCTTAATATTTCAACTTAAAAAATTCCATAAAATATTGGTAAATGTTATGCATAGTGTTTAGACATTTTTTAGATTGGTGTAATAATATAAAAAAATAGCAAATAATGTGCTCCATTTAATAAAAAATGTATAATTAATAAAATGTATAATTAATTATATGTAATATTACAAAATTTTACAGGTACGTGGAGCATTAAAATAGCCATTTCAAAGCAAGTGCATCATTCTTTACAAAGGTATTTGCGTTCATTAGCATAGTAGGATGTTAATAACGGTAAATTACCTTGATAATGAAGGATCGTTCCCTTGTGACTGGTGAAATAATTAGAACAGTCATTAACATACCCATGAATTGATATTTATTATAGTCAGAAAATACCAATGTGTTACATTCTTGAACTTAGAGGCTAATCGTTAACTTAACTATTTATTATAAATACAATGTATTGATTTATCTAAGGAATAATTTTATATAGAAAGTTAACTCTTTAAAATATACCTAATGCTTATTTAAATGTTTAAAATAGCAGTCGCGCATAATTAGAAGATAAATAATAAAAATATTTGATGTTTAAACATGATTTTACATTGGTTATAGCAAAAAAAAAAAAAAAAAAAAAAAAAATTGTATCTTGCCAAAGTGAAAATAAGTTTTTTTGCCTCTCCAGACGGTCAGAAGCTATATCATTCGCCTATATGCAAGTTAACAAACGTTTGTAACGCCTAGTTGTTTTTAAGCAATCCTGTGATATAGTCAATTTTCGATTTCGGCATAAAAACTGAAGCGCTCTGCAAAATGTATGCCCTGCACGGAACAAAACAAACAGTGATCTGAAGAAGAAACAGCTCGTGGATACAGAGGATGGTGAAATACTTCCCAGAAAAAAGCTTGTAGAGTTTCCTTTAAGGACTGTTTCCTAAAAATCCGCAGACAGTTTTCTTGTTTGGAAAGCTATGAAAAAACGAGAGAAAGGACACAAATGGCCACTGTAAGATAACTTTAATAACCACATAACTTTGTAAAACAGTTGTCGGTTTTCAATTAAACTGTTTCGTCGGATATTATCGATTTTACTTTTGGTGGTACTTGCTAGATGTTGTACAAAATTTAGCTCCATAATTTTGAGACAGTACTTGATTCGATTGATCGATTTCTGGATGATATCTGCTTTCCAGTCTTTAGCATTCAATTTGGACTTAAAATAAGCTCAGAAGTGCTCAATTGGTTGAAATTTGGGAACGTTAGCCGGGTTGTTGGATATCTCTACGAAAGTGATGTTTTGCTGGTGGAAGTGGCCGAGAATGTTTTTGCAGTAATGACTGCTGAGCACGTTTGGCAAAAAGACGCAATTACCACTATTGTAATTACTACGGATGTAGAGGTTGAGACAATGTCGAATGCACTTGTTTAGATGTAGTTGCCCCTTGGCAGCGAACCCAGACTTTCGGATGAGCAGACGACCCAAGCCTTTCGGATCCATCACAATCCAAGCAAGCAACATCTCTTCAAATTTCACATCAGAGGCGAATTTGATGATAGGTTTTGCCGTGTAGACGTCATATGTGTAGTATCTACCATTATCGTTAAAAGTGGGGTGAGCGAGCTTGAAATATGACTCGCAATCCAAGATGAATACTCGATCAGAGAATTTTTTGAACGAGTGACCACACTTCGTGTTCGAGGAAACCATTTGCTTTTCTCTTTGTTCTGGTATGACCCTTCTCTTGTAATGTTTGATGCTACGTTTCTTCGTGATTGTCCTATGTAGGTAACCGGGTGAAAAATGGAATTTGGTAGCATAGGAATGGATTAATACTCGGCCATTTTTGTCAAACAGTCGTTTCAACTGCTGTGACTTTGATTTGGTGAGTTTTTGGGTCTTCCGACCGAACCTGGGTGTCTTTTGGCCGTAAGTCCCTTCTAGTAACGTTATAAAACATCGTATATAGTTCATTTCTGGATATTTTCAGCAAAACAATAATTCACGATGCACTTGCTCCCATGGTGAATATTGCCTTCGTAAATCTTGTACACACGTGTACGAAAATACCCCTCTTTCGACTATAATCTCAGAAAACAACAGATTATTTAATAAAATCTGGTTAACGGGCGTGCTCTTATATACGATAACATGACACTTCATGCGCAGATTTCGCCTATTCGTATTCCTTTGCTTTTTTGCATAACAGCAAAGTTTGTGTGGATTTTTAGAAAACAGTCATTTGTTTCAACGCGTTATATACGTTAATATAAACATTTTTTTGCATATACTTTTTGACAGACAATTTATTAGTTGAATATTGTAGGTTGGGACATTCTACAATACCGTTTTAATAACAGCATTTTAATAAAATTTCCTTAATCCGTATACGAGATTTTGATCACAGCATTGCGTAATTACATTAAAAAAACCTAGCATAATTACAAAATCCTGAATACGTAGTCTAAGCACTCAGCCGAAAAATAACGCAATCGTAGGTGAATTTTTCTCAGAATTCCAATGATGAATGATATTCTCATTGTTCCTTAAGTACCTACGTACGGCGTACAGCATGCGTTTACCTTGAATCGAACTTCATTGATCTAAACAGAGTTCATCCTACAATTAGTGAAGATGTATGTTTGACTCAGAAGTTGTTTTGGAGTTGAACATAGGAGTTTTGTAAATGTGGAGTTAGTTACTCCATGAGCATTGACGATGACAGAATGAGAGACAGCAAATTCAGAAGGTGGGGCTGATCTAATCATACACTTACAATGCTTTTTTATATCTATGATACATTGCAAACAGTATATCTAATAGTAAAATATAAAAATTATGCAGAAATATAAATGACAATATATTTTTTTTTTCTGTAATACAATAAACAAAAATACCTTTGAAGGAAAATGAATTGTAACCAATGCTGATAGCTAAGGCGGGAAGACGACATACAAAATAGTTAGTCGTAGGTATGCCAGATTAAAAAATAACAAATAACAATTATTTTAAATTTGGTATTTGGAAGACCTCAACTATCCGTTTTAAGGTGACTGTCTTCTCCTTCTTTTTAAAGGAGGGGCGAAGTCGTCATTTCTGCTCACGACGGCGTAAAGCATCATTGGGTATCAGAATCCGATCTCTTCGAAAACATTTTATCACATTTTTCAATAATTTAATAAAATTAAAACTTCATTATCACCTTTTTTGATAATTTAATTTTGAGATCGTTAGTATGGTCAATTTGTTTTGCCTGACAGATCCTACAGAATATGTTAGTTTGAAAGTTTGAATTTTTAACCGACTTCAAAAAAAGTAAAAGGTTATTGATTCGACTTGTATGTATTTTTATGTATGTTCACCGATTAGTTCTAAACTACGCGACCGATTCATGTGATTTTTTTTAATTAAAAGAGGATACTGGAGAATTGGTGTTACTTAAATTTGAACAAAATAGTTCTGTACTTTTTTGAGAAGTTCAACAAAAATCAATAAACTCAATATTTTTATTCATATTGCTGCATGTAATCTGCTTGCAAAATGTTTGTCAACTTGATGTGACGTGTCCGTCGCTAAACAAGCTGCCGTTATTCTCGTACAACATAACTTGTCCTTTTTATATGTACGTTCACCGATTACTCATAAACTATGGTACACACTCATGTGACATTTTTCAATGGAAATGGGATACTTTCAAAGAAGTCCTATTTAAGTTTCATCAAAATTCATTAAGTGCTTTTTGAGAAATAAAAAAAAATTAAAAACAATTAAAATAAACGTATTTAAAATATTTCATTTTCAGCGATTTTCATCAGGTACTATTCGTTACGCAAGAAAGTCACTATAAGACAATTTCTTTATACGATTTTGTTTCTGGGATTATTGTAAGGAAAACCAAAAAGCAATATTTTAGTCGTTCAAAACTTTTATGACGCAAACAATCAGTAAAAGAAAATCAAAATTGCAAACCGTTCAAATTCACGGAATATCTCTGCGGTATACTTGCTTCATTTGTGGATCTTTATTTTTACGGTTGATGAATATGTACGCTAATAGAGGGTGGACTAAAGTTTGTAGACAAAAATCTTTTTACCAGAATTATATTTTATATTGTATCTAAAGTAAATAATTCGTTAGGAAAAAAAGTCACTATAAGACAATTTCTTTATACGATTTTGTTTCTGGGATTATTGTAAGGAAAACCAAAAAGCAATATTTTAGTCGTTCAAAGCTTTTATGACGCAAACAATCAGTAAAAGAAAATCAAAATTGCAAACCGTTCAAATTCACGGAATATCTCTGCGGTATACTTGCTTCATTTGTGGATCTTTATTTTTACGGTTGATGAATATGTACGCTAATAGAGGGTGGACTAAAGGTTGTAGACAAAAATCTTTTTACCAGAATTATATTTTATATTGTATCAAAAGTAAAGAACTATAAAATGTATTTTCGAAACAAACAAAAAGAGAAATTGTAAATTAATATTAGTTTTACGATCATTTTTAGAAATAGAGGGTGGACAAAAAATTACCAGGGACATGTAAGTCCCTGGTAATTTTTTTAATTTAATATAAAATCAAGTAATTGGAGTGTGTTTCTTTTCTTTAAAATTGTATAATTATCTGCCTCTCACTTTCGCAAACAGATCCGCTAACAACAGACGAATGGTGTCACTTCAATTATTACAAATTAGCAATATTTGCACTTTTTCTGCTATTGGCGAAGATTATTATTCGGAAATATGAAACATATATAAAAATTTTTGTACGAAAACATGATTGATTTCTTAAGTTTAAAAAAACTGTGCCTCATCTGCTGGTACCTTTAAGTATTGAGTAAAAACTCTTGAATGAACTTGAACATTGTCTGTGGAAATCCTCAAATCATTTCAAGAGAAAATTTTATACATACTTCCACTATTGCTGATAAATTATCAGCTACTTGAAAACAATTTGCCGGAATTCTTCGCAAACATGCTTTACGTTATTTACGCCTTCGTCTGTTATCCTCAAAATATGGTCCCGACACAACCCCGATTTTCATTGTCGCCTAGTGTTAGCGACGACCGAGGCACAGTAGTCATTTTATCAAATATAGCAAGCAAAAATGAACGTGGGGTTACCATTTGTTATTTTAAACATTAAAAAGAACTGTCATATTTATTTCCCACACCTGACTGATATTGTTAACTTCAGATATAACATTTATAAGTTCAAGAATAGACAGATTAGGATTTCCTACATTAAGTCCCAGGTTAAAAAGAGACGTTTAGCAATAAGAAAAATGAAAACCCTTAGTTAAAAATTCCCCTAAATATCAAAAACCACCACGTTATTATATATATAGAAATTTAAAAACGATAAGCGTTCTAAAAACGTTCTAAATGCCTATTTGTAAGCAATCTCACGAAGTATCAAACATATTTCTAAAGTTATATATTTACATCATAAATAGTTCAAGAAATATAGGTACATTTTCTTTTTATACCTTTTGAGTGTCTGGAGGCATTCGTGCATTTTCATAAAAATGATCGTAAAACTAATATTAATTTACAATTTCTTTTTTTGTTTGTTTCGAAAATACACTTTATAGTTCCTTACTTTATATACAATATAAAATATAATTCTGGTAAAAAGATTTTTGTCTACAACCGATGTAAGTGGTTTTAGGTAAACGGAAAAATACGGGCAAACCACTTAAAACGTTTTAATGTAAGTATGCTATGAACCTCTGCTGTCGTTTATTCATGTCTTGAAAATCAATTAAAGGGATTCTAAAGATTAAACTAAAAGAAACACGAATTAATAAATTATATTTTTCACAAATAATATTTATAGTTTTTTATTGTGAAATAATAATCTATAATGATATTATAATGAAGTAAAGTTTGTTTTGTGTGTTTGTTTGCAGGGGTAATCTCTGGAACTACCGAACCGAATCCAAAAGTATCTTGGTATCAAAATGATGGTGTTAGTCCCTGTTCCAACGTGGACTATATCTTATGTCGATGCCACTAACCCAAAGGGGGTACAGGAGAAAAAAATGCGTTTTTCTGTTACTGAAGGGCCTAGAAACATGAAATTTGGCATGGGATTACTTATAAGTTATAAATTATCTCTAAGAATATTTCCTAAAAAAATCGAAGTTTAATAATGGTGGAAATGCGCGAAAACCGTCTTAAAAGCGCACTAAATTGCGATTTCTATGCAATTTCAGGAATGACCGAAACGATTAAAAAAAATAAAAATATCGAAATGATGGTGCCAGCCCTTGCTCCAACATATGCTATATTTTATGCCGGTTCCTCTAACCCCAAAAGGGGGTGCAAGAGAAAAAACCGTTCTAAAAGTGCGATTTTTGTGCTACTGACAATCCTAAAAACATAAAATTTCGCATGGTAGTTACTTATAAGATATAAATGATCGCTAACAGCATATCTTTAAAAAAACCGAAATATAAAAGAAGTCTAAAATTTAAAAACGAAAAGCGTTTTAAAAAAGTTATAAATGCCTATTGTAAGCAATCTCATGAAGTATCAAACATATTTCTAAAGTAATGGTTGGAAAATGATGCTAACAACCTTTGCTCTAACATAGGCTCTATTTTATATCAGTATCAGTTACCACCTGGCTGTTGCAGGTGCAAAAAAGTTCTACATTTCGATTTTTGTGATACTGCAGCTGTTAGCAACTTGAAATTTGGCGTGGTAATTACTTATAATATGTAAATGTTCTCAATGAAAAATGTCTAAGAAATTGGAAATTTAAAAGTGGGGAAAATGCGCGAAAAGCTTTCTAAAAACATTCTAAATTGTGATTTCTACGCAATTTCATGAAATATCAAACCGATTTCAAACGTAATGGTTGCAATCTGATGTTGATCGGCCCTGCTCCAACATTGCTATATTTTATGTTGCTGTCGCTGCTACCCGGGAATTGCAGGAGCAAAAAATGTTCTATTTTGGGTTTTTTGTAATAATGGGAGTCTAATATTTTGAAAATTGGCATGGTAATTATTTAAAAGATGCAAATGCTTTCTATGAACCTTCAAAAGAAAATTTCAAATTTAACATGATGAAGTGAGAGAAAATCGTTCCAAAAACTTTCTAAATATCGATTTTTATGAAATCTTATGAAATACCTAACCGATTTAAAAAATAATGGTTGCAAATTGGGGGTGATAGAACCTTCTCAAATATAAGCTATATTTTATGTCGGTACCACTACCACTAGAGGGTTGCCGGAGCAAAAATCGTTCTAAATTGCGATTTCCGTGATCCTGAAGAGGCTAGAAACTTCAACTATGGAATGTAGTTATTTATAAAATAGAAATGCCCTCTAAGAACAATCAAAACAAATTTGAAATTTAAATAGGGTGAAGGAAAGGAAGGAGTGAAAAGCTTTCTAAAAATGTCCTAAACTACGATTTTCATGCAGTCTAAAGAAGTAATGAACCGATTCCAAAAGTAATGGTGTCGAATTAATGGTAACAATTTCTGATCCTATATTTTATGCCTGTGTCCGTGCTACTATCACCTCAGTTTGGCAGAAATAACAAGTGTTCTAAAAAAGGCTTTAAAAGGTTTCTAAATTACGTTTTCTATGAAATGTTTGGAATTACCAAACCAATTTCAATATTAATGTTTGCAAATTAATAGCGAAAGTCCCTGTTTCAACATTGGCATTTTATATTTGTGCCACTATCAACAGAGAGGTTGTAGCCCGTTAGAGAAGAAGCTTGGAATTTGACATGATGGTTAATTTTAGCATGTAAATCCGTACTAAGAAGATGGTTTCTAAAAAATTCAAAACTATAATTGAATACTGGAATAAGCATAAAAGCTTCAAAATACTTTGTAAATTATCATTTATTTCGATTTACTTTTAGTTTTTCTTATTAATATAAGTCTCATTTCTGCCTAATATATAATAAATAATTATGTAATAATGAAGTTCAGTCAAACAGCCGCTTAATTACTAATTTTTGAATTATTCCTAAAAGTATAATTTATTCTAATAAAAATTAGACATACAAATATAACTTGGCATATTTCAACTATTACGCGAGCAAAGCTACGGTGTTTGCTAATAAGCTTAGAAGATTTAAAGCAGCAGCAAATTCCTTCGCTGCAAATATCTCATAGTAAATGTTGCCGGGCCAAAACTAATCTAATTATTATATGGTTCACTAATAATTGAATTGGTACTTTGGGAGAAAAATGAGTTACATTAGTTCCTTTATGATAACAATACTATTTTTATTATAAGATTCTTTTATAATTTAGTAGTTCAGCTTGGTGTTCCTTGTTTATTTATTTTTTTTTTTTTGACGACTACAAATTAGTGCTTGATTATTTTATTGTCAAAAAATAAATCAAGTTTTAATTAGGATAAATTTTTCTGGGATTCTGTTGGTTTTCTGCAGATATTTTCTATTTTATATAGATCCACTTCACTGGTTCCAGCGTTACTTTACTCACTCAGAATTTATTTAGAATCTTTTCTTATGTAATCAACCTCATCTCGCATTCCGCTCTCTCTCATGTTGCAAGATCTAGCATGTGATAATTCTTACATATTATAAATTTCCATACGATTGGAAAAACATTCCTTCTCGTTTGGCCTTTAGATTAATGGAAATATTAGGTAGCTTTCATTACAAAAAGCTACCTATTGCAGCCGTTCGGAGGAAAGAGATTTCAAAAAATTAAAAATTTCGGTATATTTTCATCGATCATGACCCCCAGACCCCGAAACCACCCTCCGTTCAAAATTGATATATATATATATATATATATATATATATATATATATATATATATGATCTTTGTCACACTGTAACTCTCTTATTTATGAACCGATTTGGATGTAATTCGGTGTGTATAGTACATACCAATGTCTCGACCGAGTTCGTTGTCCAGCTTCATCCGACATTTTGTTTCAAAATGGCGGCCATTTAAAAAATTTAAAAAAAAATTAAATTTTGAAATGAGGTACCAAAAAATTGAAAATGGAAAAATATTTTTTTTATGTATTTGACCTTTATACAAAGATTCTGGAGCAGTTTTTGTTTCGTCTATATCTTAAAAAATGGCTGGGTTATAGCACTTTGAATTTCTAGCGTGGCTGACATTTTGAAACGTCCTGAAATTTGTCACTCGATAAAAGGCGTATTTATGAACCGATTTGGATGTAACTTCGTTTATACATAGTGCATACCAATGTCCGACCGAGTTTGTTGGCCAGCTTCATCCGCCATCTTGCTTAAAAATGGCGGCCATTTAAATTTGTAAGAAAAATTTAAATTTGAAATGTGGTACCAAAAAATTGAAAATTGAAAAAATATTTTTTTCTTATGTATTTGACCTTGATAAAAAGATTCGGAAGCAGTTTTTGTTTTGTCTATATCTTAAAAAATGGCTGAGTTATACCATTTTGAATTTCTAGCGTGACTGACATTTTAAAACGACCTCATTTTTGTCACGCGATAACAGACATATTTATGAACCGATTTGGATGTACCTTGGTCTGTACATAGTACATACCAATGTCTCGACCGAGTTCGTTGGCCAGCTTCATTCGTCACCTTGTTTCAAAGGGTTGCCATTTAAAAAAATCAAATTTAAAATTTAAAATGAGGTATTAAAAAATTGGAAAATGAAAAAGATTTTTTTAATGTGTTTGGCCTTGATACAAAGATTCCGGAGCAGTTTTTGTTTCTGAAAATTTGTTCTTTTGTTTATATCTTAAAAAATGGTTGAATTATAGCACTTTGAATTTCTAGCCTTTGAAACGATCTTGTATTTGTCACGCGATAACACACGTATTCGCCTATTTCGATGTAAGAAGGCATGTGGATAGCATACATCAGTATCTCGACTAAGCTCGCTGGCCAGCTTCATCAGCCATCTTGTTTCAATATGGCGGCCATTAAATTAAAAAAAAATTATATTTAAAGTGAGGAGCAAAAAAAATAGAAATTGAAAAAAGTTTCTTTCTTAAGTATTTGACCTTGATATAAGGATTCAGGAGCATTTTTTGTTTGTCTTTAGCTTAAAAAATGGCTCAGATATAGCAGTTTCAATTTCTAATGTGGGTGACATTTTGAAAAATCTGATTTTTTGCCTGCGACAACACTCGTATATATCAACCGATTCCGATGTGAGTGAGCATGTGCACAGCAATTACTACGGTCTCGACCAAGTTGACTGGTTAGCCTCATCCACCATGTTGTCTTAAAATAGCTCGCACTTTAAGAAATCGCCGAATTTGGCGGCCAAATATAAGTTACTTTAAATAAAAAACAACTTGGATAAAGCTGACTAATTTCGCGAAATTCTCATTGATAATGATTTAGTATTGATAAAAATTAGTATTGAATCTCCTATATTCGGTTTTCACTAAATTGAGCTTCGTGTGTTTGAATAATGTAAGTTGGCTTTTTTAAAATAAGGAATATGAAAGCTACCTCTTCCTCCCGGCACTGGCTGGAAGGACTTTTTCGATTCTGTAATTCTATAGTATAGGATGGAAGAAAAAAATATTTTGTACAAACGAATATATTTTTATTAGTTGTCTCCCTGTGTTTAAAATTAAAACGTGCATTATCCAGATTTCAACTATTTCTTCTGCATTTAAGATATATTTATAATTTCTTGTCTATTTTCTTCAGTGTCTTGTCATTTTTCTTCAATGTAATCTGGATAATTAGGTTTCTTTTGTTTTTCAAAAAAGTTTCATTGGCGTATCTTTAGGGTTAATTTTATGTTTTGCCTTCGAACTTCAAAGAGAACTGTTTAGCACACACAGCAATATATATAGAGAGATAGAGAGAGAGAATATTATCCGCTATATTTTATGCTAACGTATTTTATTTGGTATATTTTAAACGTGCAAACAAGTAAGAGGGTGAAACTAGGTGACATTCTCAAAAGGTTTGCCCAAAATATATTTTTTAAGTCTAAACACTATGCCTAATATTCATACAATATTTTTTATTCAGTATACTAGCTAACTTAAAATTTTAATTTAAATCAATTTCTGAAATAAGACTACAAACTTAAACCTTTTGAGTTCATTTTTAAAATGCATTAAAAACAAAGGTCATCTTGGACATGCAGTAGAATTAATATTTTGTGACAGAAAGTCATGCATTACGAATACGTGAGATAAACATACATGCTCTTTGTCCTTCTACCCCTTTAATAGTGACATTTTACAGCTTTTTGCTTTTCATCCATTTTATTTATGATTATTTTAGATATTTTCTAACTAATTTTAATCTTAAATGTCTGTTTTCGAAAATATTACTTTTAACAGACATATCAGCGAAAAAGACCGCTCTGCAAAACCCTTGATCGCCAGGATCCTGGTTTTTAGAGCGCTGTCAACAACTAAATATGTTGATATGTCGCGGTACAATCAGTGGATCTCCGTACGATATGCATCAAGTTGATGCAAAATTCAAATGTAAGCATCATAAATAAATTCTGCATTTCAATTTTAATCATATTAAAGCGAAACGTTAAAAAAAAGCTTAAACATAGGCACAAACAACAACGAAAAATAAACAAACCTGATTTACCTTATTTCAATCTTGAAGAAATAATGACATGATGAACGTATTGTGGTATTGTTTGACTTCAAATAGCTCCATTACGGAACTCGTTGCTTGAAAAGATAAAGGGACTGGATTATAAATTCCAACAGAGGCGTGAACCTCTATGGCATTTTCAAGGCGTATTTGTTTAGATCAACTTTGAAAGTGTAAAATTCTGGTACTTTACCTTTAAAATATATTACAAGTCAAGTAAAAGCATAGCCATTTCACAATAATTATTTCAACTGTTTTTGTTAAAAATAAATTATGGATAAAAACATAAAATTATTTTCTTAATTTTCGGTTTTCTTTACAAAAACCCAATTTTTGCGATAAAATACAATTTTTTTTTATTATTTTCAAATTATTTGGAGGCACTAATATAGAAAAGAAAATTATGGAAATATACGTAATAACTGGAGATATGTTAGAAATTGAGAACGAAATGCGTTTTTCACTCAATCAATATTTGCTACTGGTTGGGGTTCTTAGCTGAATCTCGTATTGGAAGGATAGGAGATTCAATAATGTACATTGGAATAGATCTATTTAAAATCTGCGCAAATATCTTTTTCCATTATAAGATTTGAAATAAGAGAAAAAGTTTTATTGGATAGATATACATTGACATTAAAGATTTAAATATTTACAATGAAAGACTGTTACATTTGCATTCCTTTAAACATATATTTTTTTGAAAAGAAAAATATTTATTGAAAACATGCGTTAACTAAATCTTTAAAGTAAAATTTTTTGAACCTCAGCAAAGAAATAATTATTTGAAAAAGAAATTAATATTCGATAGCGATATTTTAAATCTCTCGAAAAGTGTTTCAGTAAATGGTAATGCATTATCTCACCATCCAAATGTATGGAAATATCATATATATGCCTAAATGTTTTATCAAGATGTAAGACATTACTTTTCTTTTTTTTTTTATCAAAGCTGCTGTTTTTGACTAGCTGTTGTACTAATTATTTTCCACGGAGGATTATTATAATTCCATGCAAAAGTGTTAAATGAAAAGAATTAACTCTCGGGTGCTACATTTTTATGACAGGACTGAAATTTGACGTTCTTAAGAGTTTGTTTAATTTTTTTTCGCATATTTCTTTATCTTTATTTATATACTTTGCCTCAGCAAAAATAGGAAGAAATTATTGTTATTATTTCCTATAACTTTACTATTTTAAAATAATACATTCTTTTACACCATTACTAAGAATTTAGCTTTTATTTCTTTTAAATAACTTGCTTATATGGCCGGATTTTAGAAGTAACTTAATTGTACGAAATTAATTTTTAAGAAGTATGTTTACTTTATCTACTATCAACCGTGAATCGTTAGCCAACAACCGCACAACTTATGCAGTCTTTTTAAAAACCACTTTTGAATAAGAAATTAAACTTAAAATTTTCGAAGATCAGATTATAATTTCGTGATTTTTTTAAGTAGATGAAAAAAAAATATGCATGCTGTAAACAAATGAAATGCAATATATTTTCAGACATGAATCTATTTTTAGACCTGATAAAGGAAATGTTCAACGTTTTGTAAATTATGAGGATTTTGCATAACACTCAATTGTATATTCATGTAGAGTTACAAAAAATCTTTCAAAAAACAAACAAATAAATAAATTGAAAAATATATACTTTATTTTCGTAATGACTACATGTACGTTCTCCAGCTCGGTATTTTTTAAAACCTTAAAAAATGATTTTAGCTATAATTCAATTTCTAATTTTGATGGTGACGACTCACTTTTATACAATTTATACAGTAGGGTGGGTCGAAAAAACCGAAATTTTTATAATCGAAATGTAATAGCGCGGAAAAGCTGCCTCTTGTTATACAGAATAAATTTCTAAAATATTATATCGATCGGTTAATATCGTTTACCGCCGCAAGGGGGCCAAATTTTCAAAAGATCGCAAAAACATGTTTTTTTTTAACATTTTTTTTAAATTATCCAAACATACCAATACAATTTTTAATAGAACGCAATAGCTACATGAAGATATGAGAAATGTCCCGGTAAATGCTCATTATGATGAAATCATATCGTTATTTGCCGCAAAAAGACCACATTTTTTGTAAAAATTTCAAAAATTTCAATTTTTCATTTTTTTTCTAAATTTTTATAATATCTATAATATGTCTAGAAATAAATAATTTTACTTTATACCTATTAATATATCATAATTTTTTATAACTATTTGTAATAGACTTGAAAATAAAGTTAATCATTCATTTTTCTTGACGATCGCTAAATCTACTGATGTTTTACTTCATAACAGCCAATTCATGCCACAAAAATTATATAAAATGAGCAAAATGTTTTAGTATTTTATTAATTAAAATATAGAGATGCTTTACCGAAACGTTTTAAATAAACTTAAAATGAAGAAGAATTTAATGTAAATGAATTTTATAATATAACTTGCTCTCAGATGAATCCATTATTTCTCGAGAGGCCAAAACTGATCAGATGTGATCCTCCTTCTGTTCTAGTAAACAAACTTTATCAGTGCTTCAATGAATAATTTCACGCATCTTTCAAGTGATTGAGTGGGACAAGGAAAGTTATAATAGCTGGTATATTTAATCGAGCATTTTAAACTCACCAGCGTTTTTAGTCGATAAAGAAACCATAACAGGTGGTTCCGTTAGTTTTCAGTTTTGTCAGTAGACTAAAGCCATACAATTTTAAGCTTCAGTGTTGAAGTCTGCTATGATAAAGTGACGAATGGCACTATTCTAGTGCACAGAACTTCGTGCTTTTGCAATTTTCTTAATGGCTGGGGCCCTGATGTTCTCCTCTTCATATGCTATCATTCCAAAGAGGCTATTTGTATGATTTGCGAAATAGTCATTTCGTGAAAATACAGGAACTATAATCTTTCGTAGATTATCTGTCAAGTACCGTAAGTTACTAACTATAGTGCACAGATTCTGGAAAACATGAGTGATTCATTTTAATTGTGAACCAAATGACACAGTACATTGTCAGGATGTACTCAAAGAGTATGGCAAGTTAAGAAGAGGGTTTCTTTGTTCCAACGTAGTCTCAAAATTCGAATAGCAGTAATGATCCACCTTGCGTGAAATATTTGTCCAGGAACTCAGCAAAAAAGGTCAATTGTATACACGCGTGTTGAAAGAGCTTGCAATATTTCAGACATATACTTCTGGTCAGTTGACAAATCATCTTTATCAACAGCTAGGTGATCAGATTAAATTGGCTTAAATTTTGCAATTGGTAATAATCGCAAGAGATCAACCAATTGGTCTACAATATGATAGAGAATCTGTTTTTTGTCATCAAGATGTTTGAAAAGATGTCTCAGTGGAAGCTCATTGAAGTGAGGTCAAGGAAGCTAATAAAGTGGTTTTTTAAAAGTTGTTCTCAACTCATCCTACTATAACACCACCTTTGCATCGTGTTTTGAAGACAGTTCCGCGAAATTCAACTGCAATTATTCTTTCAGTCGGGATTTCATTTTTCTTCAAAAAATCTATAATGTCATTGCATATAGAAGTCGCCTTGCCAGAAGATGGGGTCAAATGATGAAAATAATTCAGACCTGGTTCTGGTACAAAGAAATATGTTCCTCCTTGACTTCGCAAAGATGGCACTTTGCCACCTCTTTAACCTGGCAGATATTTCTATCTTTAGGGCCATCAAAGTATAGAGTAAAAGGAGTACATTACAAAAAAAAAAGAACAAAGTGAAACGTGGCCCTCTAGCAGCCAGAAATTAATTTTACGCGCAGGCAGCTGCAGGTGTTTCTATCCTTGAGCAATTTTTTTTTATAGAATTACAGTGATCATGGTTAACAATGTGCATGAAATTAACAACATAAAATGTTTTTCCCAGCCTATTAGAAATGCAAAAAATCTGAAAACATTACAAAAGTTATGAAAATTGAAAAAATGAAAAACTTTAATTTTTAACATTTTTTAGAAATTTTGGCCCTGTTGTGGCGGTAAAAGCAACGATGTCACAAAAATGAAATGTTAATGTTGCATTACTAATATCTTGGCGTGGCTATTGCGTTCTATTAGAAATTGAATAAGTATGTTTGGATAATTTAAAAAAAAATGCTAAAAGTATGTTTTTTTCGATTTTTTCGAAATCTTGACCTCTTGCGGCGGTAAAAGATATTAACAAATCGGTGTAATATTTTACGTATTTTATCTTTATTACAAAAGGCAACTTTTCCGTACTATTAAGTTTCGATTATAAATATTTCGGTATTTTCGACACACCCTATTATACAGTCATATAAGAAAAAGAAAAATCATGCACAGCTTGTGAAACACTTTCAGAATAATTTAACTTCACCGTTTAGTAAGTTCAAGTAGATATTTAAGGAAACAGTTTAGAAAATGCAATAAAACATTTGAAAACCTTATTTCACCAATTAACATCCACAGAGTGAAAAACCTACAATTATTTTATGCAACTGTTTATATGACGTATAAATGTGTATGTTTTCTGCATAATATAATAAATTTTAGTTTGGTTAGAAAACGCATAATACAGATGGAAATTAACCTGTTGAAATTTCTGGCAATAGAGGGAAATGTAATTTAATTATTTTATACGACCCTGTATATTATCTACAGATTTTAAACACGCCGCATATTAAAATACAATTTACTTCACTTAAAAAAGGCTTAAAGGCTTAAAACTATTTAAACTCAACTTCTGAAAATTTGCATTTATAGGTGCCAAAGTATCTATTTCTTTATGTTGACCTGTATAAAATGTATTTATATTCTAGAAACATGTCTTGAAAAGACATAATTAACAACCACCTTGAAGCAATTGACGCTCATACTCATTAATTCTCACAGATTCTTTTGTATAGCCCTGTATTTAATCATTGAATTTATCATGAATTTATACATATCCCGCCGTACATTAAAATTTAGTTAAACTTAAAAATGCATACTATCGCTTATAGATAGTATTCTTTCTGAAATATTTTGTTTATCACTTTAACTGAAAAATAAGTACTAAGCACATCATACTCTGCAGCAAATATCCTGCAGTATACCTCAGTAATGTATATGAATTTCATTGTGTACAAAATAGTTTAACATAATTAAAATACGCTGCAGAAGTTTTTCCCTTTAGATTATTATGTTACTCAATTATTTTGTGTGACCTGTAAAGAATGATAAGCTCTTTACCAACTATATTGTACAGAAAGCGTAATTTACAGCACCTTAAAAATGCATATCAATTTACCGTTGTTTGAAATGGTGTAAAATTATCAAAATACACCGTAAACGATTTTTCCCCATACACAGTAATATAACGAAATTCTGTTGAGTGTCAGTATAAACTGACTGTATGTAATACACATTTTCAATAGCCTACATGTCATAGTAAATGTAAATATCATACATAATTTACATTCCAATGGGAGTATATTTACGAGAATTAGAGCACGGGTGGACGACAGACAGATGACAAATAGACAAACCGAAATCCAAATCAATTTTAATCTATATTGGAAAGTGGTAAACAGGAAATAGCGCCTACTAGATCCACTGTACGTATTACAAAGAAAATTAAACAATATCCAGTTGAGTTGGATTACTATCTTTTAATATTTTAAGATTTGTTTAAGAGCTTGACTCGGTATAAAAATGCAGACATTTTTTTTTTCAAAATTAACACCTAAATTTGACAATGAAATATACATACTTGCACATTTGAATAATTCCGATACAATAATTCATGAGTTATTACGAGATGCTCTATTTAACAAGCTTATATGATTATAATAATTATTATGATCGAAATAATTGTTTACATGCAGGACATGTCATAAACTTCTGAATATTTTTTCATGCATTTTTAAACATATGTTTCATGTTAGTCTGTATAAACGGAACCTAAAATATCATTTTTATGGTGAAAATTTTTTTTAGTTGATTATACTGTTGCAATTTTCAAAATTTTGCATTATCTAAATACAACTTTGTATTAAAAATATGAAAATGCTTTAAATACAAATTTATTTAGGTTCAGTTTAATTATAGTAATCTGAAGTATAATTAGGCCCAAACAATTTCATTCTAGTTGCAAAATGTATTTTGTAATTTTGCACGTAAGCTATTATACTAATTTTCTGCTCGATAAATGTCTGGCAGTTTGGATGCCCCTGTAAATACTAATTCTGCATCTTGTAATTTTTAAATACATGAAATAGAAGAAAATACTTAATTCTATTAGCCCAATAAAAACTGTGTTTTTAAATCATATACATTTTAAGATATTTATTCTTGAAAATGGTCTTTTTTTTTTATTTTTTCCAATTTTAAGAGTCTTGAGACCCCTTCAAAACAAGCGCTTCTCAATATTGGGGAAAAAATTATACTTTTTGAAACAATGCGATATCACTAATTGTTGCAGCATACTAATGCAACCTCTTGCTACGAAATTTCTTTCTCATATATATTTTTACATTTGTTGTGCAAACACACAAAAATCATTCCATATAATTTGGTACCACTTCTGTTATTAAAATATTTTGCATTCTTCATTAGTGCATTTAATATGTTTAATTTTGAAGAAATTCTTTAACCCATTAACTCCAAGCGTCCTCATTTGATGACGCTGTAAAAAAAATGTTATTTCCTACATTAAATTTAAAATATTCTTTTATTTACAAGTTGATAGGATAAATGACAGCCCCATACAGTATAATATATGCGATTTCATTGGAACTAAGTAAAAATGTGCAGGATAGATAAAGTATAATTTCCCGGTTTTTTGGTAATCACGTTGTGTATTTTTATACTAATGTATGGAACTGTATTTATGAGGTAAATTCTTTCAATTTGGTACAAATGTACTCTAGATAGTCCATATTATGGCATTAGCATATTTTTTTAATATTTTTTGCTATTAATGTATCCGTAATAAACAGGAAAATGTATCCGTCATCGTTTGAGGACGCTGAGCGTTTGAAAATAGTTTTTATTCGTATTCAAAATTGTTTTTTGAGAGTTTCTTACGGTTTTTTTTTTCAGATAATCTACAAAAGAAAATTGAAAAATGAGTAGAATAAAAGTTTTTAAAAGCTTAGAAGATGCATCTGCTTTTTTTTTAAGGGTAACAATAGGGAAGGATGCTATGACTAGAAATTTCTACTTAGAGCTCAAGAGATTATTACATTTCCAAGCTAATAAAATACATTAGTATAACAAACATGATAAATCATTTAAAGTACGTCCCTTGTTAGAAATACTTTCCAAGAATTTTCAGAAATGTGGAATTTTACATGAAAATGTGCCTGTTGACGGAATGATAGTTCGTTATTATGGTCGTCATACACTGAAACAGTTTATAAAATCTAAACCTATTAGATTTGGCTATAAACTCTGGGCTATACCCCTATGTGGCAACGATGGTTATTGTAGAAAGAATCAATTACTTCTGAATCTGATAAAATTCCTTTAGATACAAGAGTGGTGTTAAATTTATTATCTATTGTTGAAGATCCAAAGAGCCATTGTGTTTATTTTGATAACTTCTTTACCAGTCATATGATGCTAAAAAACCTGAAAGAAATACAGTTGAGAGCAAGTGGAACAATACGAGAAAATCTTACTGAAAATGCCCATTAATGGATGATAAGAAAATGAGTTAAAAAGAGAGAGAGTTTTGCGATAGTAGATTTCAGAAAAAAGAATAAAATTCTTGTTGTTAAATGGAAGGATAATAAGTGTGTTTCTTTGAACACTAATTTTGGTACCATATTACCCCTATCTCCAGTACAAAGATGGAGTGTAGATAAAAAGAAGAAAAGGTGAAAGTGAATCAGCCTCATGCTATAAGTTCCGATACCTCATTTATTGATGGGAAAGGGGGGGGGGGGGTGTCTACCTTCATGATTGACTTCTTGAGAAACATTCTATAGCAATACGAGAAAAAAAATGGTATTTTTGATTTATTATTAGGCTAATATATATTTCTGTTGTAAATGGTTATGGCATTTATAAAGAAATCCATGGTTCTAAGTTGCTGGCAATCAAAGATTTTAGAAGGTATCTTGCATTAACCTATTTAAAAAAGACCCTATTCAAATGCAATTCTGGGAAGACCAGTACAAAGGCAGATAACATCCAGATCCAATGTGCTTCCAGACATAAAATTCGACAAAATATAGCATGTTATTGGCAAAAAGAAGAAACAAATGCTTTTCCAATATGATAACTGTTTTTCAAGGCCAAGAACATATTGTATGAAATGATATGCAGCATTATGCAAACAATGTTTTCCTCTTTTTCACGCTAAAAATCAATCTTAAAAATGTAAAAAAAAAAGTTTTCTTACATATCTTTAAAATAAATTTTGATTTTTAACATTGTTTTGCCCATTAGTTTGCTTATATATTAAAACTAAATGATTTTATTTAAAAATTTTTCATTTTTAAAAATTTTAGATTTTTACATACAAACAAACGCCCAGCGTCATCAAATGAGGACGGCTTAAAAAATATGGTTACAGTTAATTTTTTTTGAAAATGCTTTTGAAATACTCTTAATTTATGCATTTCTACCCATATGTGTTAATTAAAAAAAAAAAAATCAAAAATTGTTAAGTTGGGCGTTAATGGGTTAAGGTTCAAAAGCTGAAATACAATTTTTTCAGTTTAAATATAGAAATATCCAATGCGCTTTACGCCTATTTCAAAACATGTTTTATATCTGAGAAAACTGCAAAAGTATTTGGCCAGCTTTAACGTCCTCATTTTATGAAAAATATCTTTGAATTTCCTAATCTTTCGATATGAGATCCAATTTCAAATCTCAGCTAGTATAAAATATTTTTCGACAGAAAGTGAGATTTGTCACAAATTTGCAACCTTCTTCTCCCGTTATTTTCCAACTATTCAGGAATTTTCTCTTCCTATGCCCTTATTACTGACTTGTGAATATTTTTTCATTGCCAAAACTAATAAACTCGAACACAAAAGTTTCGTTCTAGTATATTTTAATTTATCACATGGAAATATTATGATACATTCGATGTGTTTTATTCTAACATATAAAACCATAATAATACCATGAATCTATGTAAAGGGATTTTTTCAATAATCTTAAAATATTTTTTCAATAATTTTATTTAGAATGTTTATATACATATTACATCTTTATATTTCACATATTTAAAAAAAAAATCAGATACATATTATATTCAGATATACATTTAAATTTTTTGTCAAAATGTTTAAATAGTGAAAAATTGTATTTACTTTTTAGAATTTAATTTTTAAAAATAATTTCAGATATGTGCTACATCCTTTATTAATACTATAAAAAGTGTGTTAATACTAAACACTAAGAACAACAAAATTCGCTAAGAATCTAGGATCGAGAACGGATTCATAATATAAAATCCGAAATACAGGGTGTCCATGAAAAGATCATACTCCAAGGAAAATATCGTATTTCTTTTATAACCCCAATTAAAATGACGATTTTTTAAATATATTAATAGTTTTACTCAGTTTTGTATGAAATAAGATGACACGAAATATGCTGGAATTAAAAAGTAATTTGGTAAGTCACACCATACTCACTTTAAACTACTCCTACTCGAAACTTCACTGATTATTTTAAAAACCTTATAGCTGTAATACAGATAATTTGAATAGATAGATCCTTCTTTGAGTAAAATATTACGAGATCACGAAAGAAAATGGAAATCACCATCATTTGATTCCGAACAATTGTAAATTAGACAGTCAATATTAGTTAATGTATAATAGCTGACAACAAATATTATCAACCTGTCCGAATCCACCTGCACTGGAAGCAATTTCCGTTCCATAATAGCAAAGTAACTTAAGTCTTGTGATAATAAAGGATACTTTCAATAGAGCATACTTAGTAGAAAGAGTCTGTTGAAAATATCATTACAATATGTCACACATTGTTAAATTTCTGTACGAAAATCCGATTTCTGCTTGAAATGAGACACCCTGTTTCGATTAATGAAGAGTTAATTAGTGTCTTATGTCTTTGAAAACATTCTTACAGAGTCTCAGGACTCTTAAAATTGGAAAAAATGCAAATAAAAGTCCATTTTCAATATTTAATATCTTAAAATGTATTTGATTTTAAAACACAATTTTAATAGGGATGAAAGATATAAGTATTTTCTTTCATTTCAGGTATTTAAAAAAATTGCAATATGCAGAATTAGCATGTATAGGGAGCTCCAAACTATCAGACATTTGACGAGCAGAAAATTTGCATAACAGTATCCACGTCAGATTATAAAATAAATATTGCTACTAGAATGAAATTTTTTTGTGCTTAATTATACTTCCTATTGAAAAAATTACCCTGAACCTAAATAAATTTGTATTTAAAGCATTTTTTTATTTTTAATACAAAGTTGTATTTAACTAATACAAAAATTTTGAAATTTTCAACTGTATAATCACTAGGGTGGAGCGTAGAATAAAAATTTTTGAATTCAAAATCGGCCCGGTGTGCGAAAGTTGCGTATTGTATAGCTTATTGCGTAGAAAAAATTTCCGCCTTCTGAATCGATATCTTCCTGCGCCCCAAGGGGCGCGAAATCCTCGAATTTTAGCTAAATTACGCTAATTTTCTTGAATTTTAATAGCTATTAAAAAAAATAATTTGTTATTGGCCCATTTGGGATACAATGATATTATATCTCCTTACCATATGTAAAAAGTTTCAAATCCCTTCAACACCATCTTCATGCGCCCCAAGGGGCACGAAATCCCCGAATTTTAGCTAAATTACGCTAATTTTCCTGAATTTTTTATAGCTATTAAAAAAAAATAATTTGTTATTGGCCCATTATGCATACAATGCTATAATGTCCCTTACCATATGTAAAGAGTTTCAAATCCCTACATCATTATTTTCATGCTCCCGAACAGGGTTAAAACATTATGAAATTTGACAAAATTTTACTTATTTTAGGTTTCTTGAAGATACTTTTACATATAGTAAAGCGAGGAGAGTCTGCGCACATTTCAAAAGAATAATAATAAAAAATCTAAATATTAATATTTTGCTAAACTATGCATGAATAAGTTTGACTTCATTTGTTTTTTATGCATTTCCATTGTTATTTTGTTGTTATATTGTAATTTAATAGATCAGCAGTAATAAAACCAAGAAAACTATTTTGCGCAATTTCTCCTTACAGTGTAGGAGAGAACGCGCACATGGGTAGGAGAGATTGCGCAGATAGGTAGAAGAGATTGTTATTAATAATAACTAAAATTAAATTCTTAACAATAATAATTACACTTAATCGACATTGTTGAAAGGTTTTTGTGAGTAAATATTATTGAATTAGGAGTGAATATTTCAACCAAATGTTTAAATAATAAATAAAAGAAAGAATTATTTTAACAACAGTTAAAAATTTTAATTTAAGAAGATTAAAATGTCAAAAAAAAGAAAGCCCTACTAAGATTACAAAATAAAATTAATCTAGTTGCTAACATGTTTAACTTGAAAATTACTTTATTTCCATTTCCACAGTTTCATTGTATTTTGTTTGCAAACCGAAGTTGTCGTCGTCCACAATCGTGCAGTTATTGTTGTAAATAGTGCATCTTTCGTGCAATCACTTAAGCAATACATTGAATCCAGTCAGTTGTCGAAGTTGTCTCCTGGTACTTCTACAGACATTCAGTGCACTCATCCTCATTGAACTTCGGTTCTTTACCTTGAGTTCTTTTATCCCACTTTTTGTGGAAGCACCTTATCTTCAGCTTTTTTTTTTTTTTTTTTTTTTTTTTTTTTTTTTTTTTGTAGCGACATCCTTCTTAAGTCTTTTTTCATGTATACTTTGTGGATCAGTAACATTAGTTGCACTCTGTTTTCTTTTGATTTCGATGGCATTACAGTACTTGGAAGGGGTGAAAGCTTTTCCAAAACATTGTATTAGGAAATTTATTTTAGTTAAGAAAATTAATTTATTAGCAAATTAATTGCTCATAAATTAAAATATATATAAATATTTAATTAAATTATTAACAAATATATTATTAATTTATTAACAAAAATAATTACATAAAATTTATTTTATTAACAACTGTATTATTATTTTATTAATAAAAGTTTTTGCTGCAAAAGTATATTTTTGCAAATTAATTTATTGCCAAATTTAGTTTTAATAATTATGTGTTTTTCCTAAATTATTTCAAAGTTGATTCATTCATATGTTTTACACGTAATTTGCAATTCATGCAAATATATCAATAAGCTTAAACTAGCACTTAAACTTATGGGGAAATGCGCCATATCTCCTACGTAGCAGATGCGCAAACTCTCCCATTTTGGTAGGAGAGATTGCGCGGGCTGTTATTTAAATATGGCTACTTATAAAATGAATTTTTGGTGTTCGCATACTTAGTCCAAGTTAGTAGTTTATAAGAAATCGTTTAAGTTCAAAATATTTTGTATTATTGACGCTCTATAAAACTTCTGACGAACAGTTATGAAAATTCAAGCACTTACTTTGGGAAAAAAAATAGCACTGCTTTATCCAAGACGCTTGGAACAATCAATATGCACATTCATGTAGACACTGCACTAATGCTGCTGAAAAACTACCTGGAGTCGCTGGGCGCGCTCTCTACTCCTTCCCGTCGAATCTGTTTGTGCGCAATCTCTCCTATCGCGCGAACTCTCCTCGCTTTACTATAATAAAAATCAAGATTTACACAAATTTTTATTAATTTCGGCTTTATATGTTCTTTTCCATATTTACATTTAACACCTCAGTTTTATAAAGCATCAAATAATTATGATAGCTTTGAGTTTGTACAGTGTAATCGCGTTTTTTGTATGAAAAGTCTCTCACCTGGAATGTGACTCAATTTGAGCTCGAATGTATCCATCACTTCTTTCATATCCACATACTGCTTCGGAGGCCTATGTTACAAATTTAACAGTTCTCTCAGTTGCTTGTGTGTGACTTGGCAATTTCAACAGGCTTGAAAGAGGTTTAATCCCTGCACCTAGTGCACCATACTTGAACCTTTCAATTACTTATGTCTTCAATCTCCGGGTAATTGGAGTCTCCATTCGTTCTTTCACATCCCTCTCTAATTTTTTAATCCCATCAATTGAATTGACACAGTCTTTTGCTTCAGAATTTATTTTTGAACCGTAATCTTGCTGAAATTTCTGTTTTGTAGATGACTTTGCTGCTGGCTTTGACATCATCCACGATGCTGATGCTGATACTTCTGAAATACAGTAATACGGGAACGTGAGAAGTTAAGACAGGATATGTCATCATCACAGTGGAATTTTTGACTAACTGGAATGTTTTTTTATAGTCGTAAGGACAATACGTTGTTTCAAGAAAAAATAGGAAATTATTTCGAATCATCCTAAGAAAAGAAGAACACATCACTGTTACAAGAGCCCTTTCCTGTTTATATTGAAGTTCTGTTTATATTCTGCTCATATTAATTCCATGTATCTGGAGTCTGATTTGAGGGATATTATTGACGGTCTGATCCAGAGAAACAACTTTTTCGCTCATGAGGAAAACGCCTTGCTATGTTAACAGATGATAAGAAGCACAGTAGCGTACTCGTATTTAGATTTAGACGCATAAAAGTAGAAAACAATGAAAGCCAGCAGAGAAGACCGCTACAAAACAGGAATAAAAGGAAGTTTAGGGTTCCAAAAATAGATGTTACAGCAGCAGACTATGTCAATTTAATTGATGGGAATCAAAGATTAGAGAGAGATGTGAAAAAACGAATGGAGACTCCAATTACCACGAGATTGGGGTCAGAAGAAATTGAAAGGTTCAAGAATGGTGCTCTACGTGCGGGCACTGAAATTCTTTTAAACCTGTTGAAATTGCCATGTCACACACAAATATATGAGAGAACTGTTAAATTAGTAACACAGCCCTTTGAATCAGTATCTAGATATGAAAGAAGGTAAGGATTAATTCGGGCTCAAATCGAGTCATGTTCTAGAATGAGGACTTTTGATACAAAACGCGATTACGAAGTACACGGAAAGTATTTAAAAACTCGTATTACTCTTACCTATTATAATTATCATCTGATTACTAAAACTGGGGAGTTAAATGTAAATTTGGAAAAGGAACATATATTATATCATATTGTAGTCGAAATTAATAAAAATGTCAAACATTTGTATATATTGATTTTTATTATTTAATAGTATCTTCAAGTAATTCTGAAATAAATCAAATTTTGTCAGATTTCATAATGTTATAACCCTGTTAGGGCGCATGAAGATGATGTTCAAGGAATTTGAAACTTTTTACATATAGTAAAGGGACATAATAGCATTGTATCCACAATGGGCCAATAACAAATTAATTTTTTTATATAGCTATTAAAATTGAAGAAAATTAGCGTAATTTAGCTAAAATTTGGGTATTTCGCGCCCCTTGGGGCGCATAAAGATGATGTTCAAGGGGTTTGAAACTTTTTACATATAGTAGGGGGACATAATAGTATTGTATTCACAATGGGCCAATAGCAAATAAATTTTTTTAAATAGCTATTAAAATCAAGGAGAATTAGCGTAATTTAGCTAAAATTCGGGGATTTCGCGCCCCTTGGGCGCATGAAGATATCAATTCAGGGAGTGGACATTTTTTTACATAATAAGCTATACAATACCCAACTTTCGCACACCGGGCCGATTTTGAATTCAAAATTTTTTATTCTACACTCCGCCCTAATAATCAGCTTAAAAATATTTATTTGAACAATCAAAAAGAGATTTTAGGTTCAGTGTATACAGAGTAACATGAAACATGTGATAAAAATGTCATGAAAAATATTCAG
Organism: Maratus speciosus; assembly: GCA_963932465.1. Lineage (NCBI taxonomy): Eukaryota > Metazoa > Arthropoda > Arachnida > Araneae > Salticidae > Maratus > Maratus speciosus. The sequence continues at coordinate 438,797,705 of OZ010789.1, forward strand.
AAATTTTAAAGATATCCTACGCATTTTGCCCAAAAACGTCATTTAGAGAAAAATGACTTCAAAGTTTCGGAAACGCCGCTTCAGCTATAGAGTGGGTATAATTCTGAAAGCTATAACTTCTGTTCTAATGGGAATTAAATTTCAAAAATTTTGAAGCTTGAAGAGTCCGGAGACCACTTAATTCTTTGTATCACTGGGTTTCATACTTATAACCTACCCAAAAGTCAACGTTACTTGTACAGTGGATTAAAAAAAAACTATTTTATCTATCGCTGTTATCTTCCAACACAACAGTTAAAATAAATTTTTCAAGTAATTCTCAAGAGTAGGTAATACTAAGTCAATTTTCCACGACTTTTTGGAATATCGTTTATGAAATTTTGCATCGTTATTGCTAAAGGGAACTTCGTAAGTTTTGTAAATTTAAGAGGGCCGGAGACGTCCAAAAAATATTTAATTCAAAAGTAAGTTTATATACTTTACAATTTTGTATTAAAAATTTGACAATATTTATAAGAAATATGTAATTTTGTGTTTATAGCAAATGTAAGATAACTGCCTTTTAGTCGATTTTTTTTTCATTTTTTTATGATCTATTTTTTACATGCTTAACCCTTAAATGCCTGACTTTTCAAAAATCATTGTAACAATGTTTTTCGGCTTTCATTTTTTAAATAAATCATGGGAAAAATACTTAAAAAATCGTATTTTGTTTTAAGTATGGTTTACGGCTAAAAAACAGTTTGTTACTAATCGGCAATACTGGTCTTTAACTGAAAAAATAATCTTCCTTGATAAAATTCTATAATATTAAACACACAAGAATTTTAGGAACTTTAATAAGAAATAAATTTTACTTGCTGACTGCAGAACAAAATAGGGTATTTCGCAAGCTTCCAAACAAAACAAAAAGGACAAGTAGCAACAATTGAAAAAATAAATCTATCTTTATTCTTAAACAGCACAACTGTTGCCATCTACATGTTGAAAATCGATTTAATATTTTCAGAATGTCTTTTATAGGCAACATTAGGCCTTATAGCTTCAATATTATTCTAATAGTATTTTAGAGCCTAAATTGGGTATGTTGCCGAAAAGCAACACCCGGCATTTAAAGGTTAAAATGGTGTATTCTAACATCTGAGTAAGTATTTTGTAAATCGGAGTTTTGAGTCACAAAGTGTTAAATTTTCTGTGTGCTACTGTTAACACATATTTGTTGCAAGCGGTAAGTTGTACACTGTAACTTCCTTGTCAATGCTGAGAGCATTTTAAATTTCCCTACTACAATTTTTTTTATTCCTATTTTTTTCATCCTGAATAATGAAGAAAAATACATGAAATATAATAGCAAACTATGTTTTAAATCACTGGCTCTATTTTCAAATACCGAAGAATTGAATATGACCAGTCATTGGAAAAGTGACATTCTGGGCACTCTTCTCTTCTGAATGATCTGCGTGCAGTTAACATCGGTCTAATCTGTTCACATTGAAGACTGTAGGTTGGAGAGAGATACTAACAATGGAACCACTTTTGTTATTGCAAGCACCTAATCATTGAGACCTGGTGCATTTACTTTCAGATTTAAAACTCTCACTTTTGACGATTCAGCAATCCTTGAGCTATATTTCCTTGTTTTTGACGATCATTTCCTATCAAAATCATGTGACTTTTAACGAAACGTAAACTCTCAAATATCTGACGAAAGTGTTTCCTCACTCACAGACAGACTCAATGCATTTTAAGGAAACAGTTACGGTAGGTGTTTGTTTTGCGATTTTAGCAAGCAGATATATGCTTGTTTACATTATTCTTGTCACAATTTATTTAATAAACAGCACTTTTTAGCTCTTTTCAGAAAATACTGAAATATAGGTATTGTTTCTGCATCAGTTATTTTTTTTTAGTTGTTAAATTTCTTAGGAATGTTTATTATTATTTTATTTATTTATTTATTTATTTATTTATTTATTTTGCCGTTGTTCGCTATGGTTTAATTCGAAAAGCATAAATTTCCTGTGTTCTACAAAATTGTTCAAAAAGAAAATTTCTTTACTAAATTTCAAAATTACAGGTTCTCTTTTTCATTTAAGAAATATATTCTTATAACAACCAAATTAAAAATATGCACAATTGATCTCTCTCCCCTTTATGTATTTAAAATCTTAACCACCTGCTCAAAGTGATAAAATCTCCCGCAGTATGCGCTTCAAAGTTCGTTATATCTGAACGATCAATTAGCCAGACCAAATTCTAATCATTCAATGAGAAAAAAAAAAATTTGTAATAAATTATATTAATCAAATCATATTATAATTATTCCTTAACAATGGGAAAACCATAATAATAAATTAGCTTTATTAGTTTAAACTTGCAAGAATTATAATAGCATCGATAAAATTACAATCAACCTTATAAAAATATAAACATACAGCAGAATCCACTACATGTAACTAAATCCACATCCATGCGAGGACCCATTGGCAAGATACTTAGAGCAACGGACTCCCAGACGAGAGGTCGTGAGTTCGAATTACCTTGAAGATATTATTTTTTCCCTCTCAATAAATGTAGGTTTAAAACAGTAATGTAGGTAATGGAACAGTAAATGTAGGTTTTCTAAATTGTTCTATAGAAGGTGCCACCAGCCATGTTATTGCACTTTTAGAAAAAACAATTTTGACGAAATTTGTATCCTCAAACAAGCGAAGAAAGTATTTTTTTTCAATTTCACGAAATGTTCGCTTGGAGCATTTTACAGAAAATGGTTTCCTCAAAAACAAAGAAAATTTCGTAAAATCGAAGTATCCATCTCTGAGTGTTTGATAAAGTCCTAGCTGTTGAGAATTGGTGAAATCTTTCCGTAAAAACCATATATATATATATTATTTTACAGAAGGATAACTTTTCTAAAAATGCAATTTTAAAAACAGCTTATTGGACTATTAACATAGAATTTTTTTAAGGGTAGCATCCAAAAATACAAATTAGTCAATAATAAGCATAACATATTGAAAAAAGTTTAAAAATTCTTTCAGAAACCTACGAATTTGATTTTGAAAAATTACAACATTATATTCACATTCTTGGCGGGGGAAAATATGGCATTTTTTTTCAAGAGTAGAGCCCTCCGGTAACCCTACCCGAATGTTAGTGCTGCTTGTCGTTTGTGAGCAGTTGTTTGAACTTCACTAGAAATTGTAATGTCCGACCTAATTAGGCACAGTAAATTTTCTAAATTGTATAAAAAATTTTATTTTCTGTATTATAACTTTTACCAAAAGTCACAACATTTAATGCAACAACACTTCTATTTAAACATTCGAAACTTTCTTCCAGCTGAATTAAAAAAAAGTAGATTATTTATTTTGTATTTTACTAAAGAAATAGTTTTCATTGATCTTGAAAGCTTTTAATAGAAATTTACAGGTAGAACCAGAAGTCTTGCCCTAATTATAATAATTCATTACAAATTAACCGTTTGTATAATAATGTAACTTGTATCATTGGATAGGTCAGTTTTAGTAGTTTTTTGTGCAATAGAATGAAACATTTCCGGATCGATTGATTGAAAGGGATGCACCAACACCCCGGCATCCGCGTACTCCAGATATTAATCCTCTGGATTTTTTCTTTAGGGCTATATCAAGGACCACATTTTTTGCCACACCAACTGCTGACATTAAAGAACTGAAGACTAGGATGCAAGCTGCTGTGTGTACTGTAACAGAAAACATGTTAAAGAACACTTGGAGGGAACTAGAATACCGCTTAGACATTCTCCAAGCTACCAAGGGGGCACACGTTGAAATTTACTGAGGTACGTGGTCTTATAAAAATTTTTATAACAGTACTTACAATGTATCCAAACAAACATATGTCTAATTATAACAGTTTGATAATAATAAATATTTATAATCGGTGCAAGACTTTTGGTTCATCCTATATTTACTATTTATATATTTATCGTCTGCATTGAAGAAAAACCTAATTCTTGTTTCTTATGTTATCAGTTATCAAACAAATCGCAATCTGATTTAATTCTAGTACGCACCGTACATATACTCTAGGGATAAAGCGGGCGAAAAATTTGTAGCGGCATATTTGGTGACTTAGCTTACTTTTGGTGTGAAATAAACAAATAAAAATCTAATAATAAAAAATCAAAAGTGTAAAAAATATATATATAATATTATTTTAACAGAGAAATTTTATCTGTTCTCAAACTTTTATGTATAAAACTACAAAATGCACCAGGTCTCGATGGCAGGTGTGAGCAGCACCAAAAGTGGTTCCTTTGTAAGATGGGAAATTCCCGCCCTTCGACTAAGGATAAAAATTGTGGAGGTGAACTTTGAGGCCTATATTCAGACTTCGGCATTGAAGAAAAACCTAATTCTTGTTTCTTATGTTATCAGTTACCAAACAAATCGCGGTGCACGCGGTGCACGAATGGTGCACGTTCTCTTTTAAATAGAAGATGCACCATTTTTGAGAGCTTCGACCTAATATGATGTTTTTTTCGACCAGAGAGCTTAAAAAACCCAAACAAATCAAAATTTTAATAAAATCTTAAATGAATTTATTTGAAATATCTAATACAAAGACAAAATCAAAATACAAAAGCAAATATCAATTATATGACAGTAAAATACATGTTTAATAATGCTAAGTAAGTAACATATTTATAAATATAGAGTATGTTAATATTCAAGATTATTCATGAACAGAAAAGTAATTTTGTTCTTCGCTTTTCTAAATGTAGAGTAGTATAAATGGAAGAAAGCAATTTAAGCATATTTTTAATTTAATGTAACTGAATATTTCAATGCAAAAATAAGGTTTTTCTATTCACTTCTGTTTAAATAATGTACTATAAATTTATGATGTTAAATACTAATTTAAGGGTAGAAAATAACCAAAGTACTTTCAAATAAAGCAAAATGTAAATATGAATGATTTTTAATTATGCAACACAGTAAGTGAAATATTTCCTTTTTGAATTTTGCACTTGCATGTGTAGAACAGTAAATAAACGCATTTTTCAATCATTAATCTGCAATTAAATTTCAAATGAATTCAAACTCCATAAAATTAATAATGATATATTAAAAATATTTTATTTTACTGATTGGTGCACACTGCTCAAAACAATTAGGGGAGCAAGCAAAAAAATGAAGAGAACAGTGCGAGACAGCCATGTATGGCCATAAAATTCAGAGTAACATGTGTATCAATGAGAAAAAAGACGCAAAAAATACAGAAAAAAGACGCAAAAAATTTTCAAGGCAGCTTTAATTCTCTGAAACGATATGTAGAACATGAAAAGATGATTTTGGGCAAGAATTTAGTTACATGTAATTTTCAAAAAAGTACTGTTTAAGAGTGATGCAAGGTATTTGATATAGCATGTGGTCCTTTCAAATAGATGAAAGTGTCGCATACCTGTTTTCTATTGATTCGATAACATTATCGATAAGTTTACGGAGAGTTCTGTTCCACTCCTCAAGAATTACAATCTCCTGGACAATAAAAGGAGGCGCCTCAATCCCGTTGCAATGCGTGGTCTGACTGTGTCCCAAACATGCTCGATCGGATTCAGGTCGGGAGAGAATGTTGGCTATTCCATATGCTGTATTCTTTCAACTTTAAGAATGTTCTCCACAAGACGAGCTGTATGCGGTGTGGCATTATCATGCATGGAAAAACATCACCAATTGCTGCAACATAAAATACGACGTGAGGTCTCACTATCTCGTCTGTATAACACCGGACCGCCAAAGTGCCTTTCCAAATTATATGCAGGCCCGTACATCCACCTATGCTGATTCTAGCCCCTTTCTCTGCTTGCCAAAACACATCGGATGTCACATCCAGACTGAATCGGGATTCGTCTGCAGACAGAATTGGACTCCATCAACGTAGCCTCCAAATTCGATGTTCAATTTCCCAACTTCTTTGGTCCGCACAGTAGCTTGAGGTCAACGGAATATAGACTTACGTGCATAAGGACCACCCTGATGAAGCCTATTTCGGACTGTTTGGCTGGACACTCTTTGTTTTGTGGCCAAGAACAGCTGAGTTTGCAGCTGCTTAGCATTGCCCGTACTGTCTCGATGAGCTGCTAACATGATATATAGGTCATCAGCTTCTAAGATATTACATGGCCGACCTTGCCCTGGTCTATGTCTACTATTCCATGTGTCTTGGAATTGATTCCACAGCCTTGCATTGACGCTTTTTACGACTCCAACAGCGTCCGCAACAGTTTGTTGTCTTTCCCCAGATTCAACTGTCCTGATAACACGCCAAGCCACTACGAATTCCGGTAAATCACATAGTTTTGACGAATTTTACGACTGAGAACGTGAAACAGATTTTTCTGCAAAATCCCGATTTCTGCACTTATCTCCTTTTCCTAGTTTTTAACGTCATAAACTTTGATTTTCATGTGAAGCTTTCTTCATCTATTTTCCACTAAGCTTTAAATTATGGATGTTTTATTTTACGTTACTTATCGGTATAAATATTTGCATAATTCTGTTAAAATCAGGTCTTCCCCTCAATTGTTTTGAGCAGTGTATATCCCCTAAAGTAATTAAATCTTATCTGATAATATTATGAAAAATGTTTTTCAAAATTTAAGAGAAATTTAACAAATGCTAATGTTAATTTATTCATTATAAACAATATGTTTACAGAAAAAATATAAGGTATTTTTATTTCACTTTAAAGTATTTTTATTTAAATATTTAATTACATTATTGAAGGAAATTTATTAATTCTTACCGAACAATTTACTTAAGCTAGATCATTTATTTTCATACCATACATATATTATTTGAATATTTTCATAAATTAATTTTACTTATTTGTTTTATATTGATATTTTAACTGAACTACTTTTTAAATCATTTATTTGCATAATTTAACATAAGCTATGATATCAATAACAATCATCGTATGTTATCAATTAAGATAATTTAGAGAGTTGTCGGAAGAAGATATTTTCTACTATCAGATGTTCTAAAAATTTGGAGAATTTTACGTTCTAGACAACTCAATCTAAACATAGAATGCAAAGAGAGCGCGCACCAAACCTATATGTTAAAAGTGAAATAGTACACTAGCAATAACAAGGGAAAAAATGGAGAAAAATGTAACGATTACTGACGGAAAATTCAAAATAAATTCTTAATTAATAAAATAATTATTAGTTGGAAAAAGTAGATTCTTTTACACAGTAGAGCCTTGATCCATCCTTTTTCAACGAGTGCGTGGGGAAAAAAGATGCATGCTGGAAATCGATGAATGCGGGTTAACGTCAAAACACTAAAAAAACCGTTTATGCAGCACTAATACATGCAATGTATACAGTATAAAATAAGTTTTAATTTTTTGCTTAATAAATTGTAAAAGAAATAAATCGAAATTGTAGAAAATTGATATTTATTTTTAAAAATCAGTATTTATTTATTTTTTTAAAACAAATTTTCAAAATGCACAACATTTTTCTGGTCATTTTCTGTAATTTCATATGCATATATAAAAGTTCGTAAATGCCGTAATTGCATCAGACAGACTTGGCACTGGTGTAGGCTCAGCTTCGTCGGCATGAACATTATTCTTTGCTTCTTTCCCAGTATTTTAATTTTTTTGCATCATCACACATTTCTTCTATGCTTAGGACACTTCATGTCACAATATCTTGATCAATGGGAATATAATCACTAAATTTCATACCAGATACATCCTCTGCTACACGCAACCACTCTTCATCTGCATTACCGTCAAAATCATTATTATTTCTTTCGCTTTTGTTGTACATTCTTTATCAATTTTTCGCAGAAAATCATATTTCACGAAACAATTCTGGTTTGCCGAAGAGGTTACTTCATGCCATGCGGAAGATGCAAAATAAATAGCCTGCAGAAGGTTTATTTTTCTAGTAGATTCTATCGATTGTTCCATGAAACATAAAAACTCTTCAGTAGCTTTCTCCTGTTGAATTGCTTAAAACAGTTTATTATCCCGACACCAAGAGGTTGTACGCCAGATGTACAAATAGCTGGGAAAAAAACGACTTATATGTTTATCAAAGACGACGTGTCTGGTGAATGAGCTGAACAATTGTCAATAAAAGAACGATTTTCCTTTTTTGAACGCCGATTGATCTAACAAAGTCATGAAGAAATTTTGTAAAAATATCAGTTTTCATCCTTGCTTTGGCATTTTAATGGTAGACTACTGGCAGTTCCTATAAATTCTTGAAGCATCGAAGCCTAGCAGATTTACTAATAACAAGGGTTACTCGTTTATTTGAACCGTCCTTATTTGTACATTAGTAGCACTGTAAGGCTTTCTTTGGAATGTTTACCACCATGACAAGACTCTCCTTTGAACGTTAGCGTTGTCACTAGAAAGCTTTTATAAATCTGGCCTGCTTTGTCTGTATTATAGATGTCACAATACGTGTATCCTTCTAGTAACATCGGAAGGTTTTCGAACCGCATTTCTATAGCATCAATGTTTAGGACTGTGGCAGTTTCGCGGCGGAATTTCCTGGATACCAATCCATGCGGATTTTAAAGTGTGAAATCCACATATTTGGTGCAGAAAAAGTATCATGCTATATGAGGCAGCTATTTCAAGTATCATCTATCAAAAAATATTCCCATTCACAGGAACATTTGACGCACGAGTCTGCTCATACCAAGCGAAAAGAATTTTTTCCAACTCACTGTAAATAGGCATTTTGCTAGTTTTTCTCTTTTCTTGAAGAAGTTCCATACTTATCCGCCTGCTCTCTAAATTCCTTTTTTAGGTGCGTTCGTAATTATATAAATACGTAGCACCTATAGTCGTCGTTCAGTCCGTCCGTCTGCCCGTCTGTCCGTCCGTCTGTCCGCATGTAACAGAGCAAAAACTACCCAACCGAATGGTCTGAAATTTCAAATATATGATTGTTGCAAAATTTTGTCGAGCCATTTCAAATTTTATGAAAATCGGATGTATAGTTTAATTACAGGGACAGTCAAAAGTTTTTCTTTACATTACGGCCAATGGGAAAAATTATTGCAAGTGCATTTTAATGATATTACAGCCTTCCGAATGATCTGAAATTTTAAAGATTTAACTGTTGCAAAATTTTGTCGAGCCCTTTCAAATTTTAGAAAAATCGGATGTATAGTTTAATTACAGGGACAGTCAAAAGTTTTTCCTTACATTACGGCCAATGGGAAAAATTATTGCAAGTGCATTTTAATGATATTAGGGCCTTCCGAATGATCTGAATTTTAAAGATATAACTGTTGCAAAATTTTGTCGAGCCCTTTCAAATTTTAGGAAAATCGGATGTATAGTTTAATTACAGGGACAGTCAAAAGTTTTTCTTTACATTACGGCCAATGGGAAAAAATATTGCAAGTGCATTTTAATGATATGAGAGCCTTCCGAATGATCTGAATTTTTAAAGATATAACTGTTGCAAAATTTTGTCGAGCCCTTTCAAATTTTAGAAAAATCGGATGTATAGTTTAATTACAGGGACAGTCAAAAGTTTTTCTTTACATTACGGCCAATGGGAAAAATTATTGCAAGTGGATTTTAATGATATTAGAGCCTTCCGAATGATCTGAAATTTTAAAGATATAACTGTTGCAAAATTTTGTCGAGCCCTTTCAAATTTTAGGAAAATCGGATGCATAGTTTAATTACAGGGACAGTCAAAAGTTTTTCTTTACATTACGGCCAATGGGAAAAATTATTGCAAGTGCATTTTAATGATATTACAGCCTTCCGAATGGTCTGAAATTTTAAAGATATAATTGTTGCAAAATTTTGTTGAGCTATTTCAAATTTTAGGAAAATCCGATGTATAGTTTAATTACAGGGACAGTCAAAAGTGTTCCGTTACATTACGGGGAATGGGAAAAAAATATTGGAAGTGCATTTTAATGATGTATCAGACTATGCGCTTTATGAAGTGCAAAAAATTATACATTCAGTACAATATGGGGTGCAAAAAATAATTATAAAACTAGTTATAGTACGAACGCACCTCATTTGCCACGTTTGACGAACAATTTCCAACTTGTTTTTATTATTATCGAATTCAGGGTTGAATACCTAAACGTTTAGTGATATTATTTTTTTTTTTTTTATCAAAAGGATTCTTTTCAACTTCGTCTATGATGCGAAACCTTTCTTATAAGTTTTGAATTTGTTTTTCCATTGTTAAAATAAAAAATCGCATAAAATTTAGCGCAGAGTATATTAAATTGAAATCCCATACTCTTGAAATCAAACGTGTGCGCTAACACAACAGATTAGCCAGGAATGTGAAAGAATGTGGCAGTTGGCCGAAGCCACAGAATAGAATAACCCATTCTCTAAACAAATACAGGTGTTCCGCATTCAGTTATTTACATGTACATACATGTCACAATATCAGCGCTAATCCCTCTCCCCCCCCCTCCTAAAACAGCCCAAATAAGTTATTTTAGGATAAAAGAAGTAATTCCAGTTTGTATATCACATGGATCCGCTTAATATTTAATTTCATTTCGGTGAGATGAAAGATTGAGATGAAAAACTGTGAATGCGGGAAAACGACTTTTTGAACAACGATGCATTCGGGTTTCGTTAACGTTATTTAAGTATTATTTGTGCAGGGACCATAGAAATAAAACGAACAATGCTTTTCCGCATTGGGGTGGATTCGAAAACGATAGATCGTGGTTTCACTGTGTTAAGATGGTTAATAGTTGACTGTGAATTGCCTACCTTTGCCAGATTAGGTGTAAAATGTTTTTCGAAAAAAGATTGCTCATATTAACAATTTAATTGGTATATCTACCATTTACTTCCTTGGTAATCAAGTAAATGTCATTTGATTTTTTCTGTGATTTTCCTTTGACAATTATACTTAAGGGTGTATTCCAATTCAAACTGCTTAGTTTCCGATTTATTTTTAAATTCATTTTTGCTCTCAAACGCATCAAACTGGCAAATTCTCTGATTTAGAAACTACGTAATGTGCCCTGCTTGTCAATTTTTTCATAAATGCAGAGAACATTTCAAAAAATGCTGTCAAAGTTGACGATTTAAACTGAATATTTCGAAGCGGGAGATCTGGGGATGAAAAAAATGGTCATACTGAGAAAATAATTGTTTAAAAATCATATTCTAATTAATTGAGTGAAAAAGGAAATCCGACGGCCTCTTATACATCTCTTCAAAAATCACCTCAGCAAGTTTCATGTTTTCACTTTTAAAAAGGAATCTGAAAATGTGTCACAAAAATTTCGAGCTGTTGAGGGTGGAAAAATATTTTTTTCTAATACAACCTTAAAAAGTTTCCGGCAAGAAGAAATTTCTCAACAAATACGTTATCTACAAATTCTAGAGTTGTTTTTGCTTTAGAATTAGAAGCTTTATGCAATGTAAAATATTGCTGCTCGTTCTAAGCATTATATTTTCTTAATTTTACATTCAATTGCTCAATTTTTGTACGAAGATCATCCAGAAAATAAGCTTCTGATGGACCATAAAAACAAAGAAAAGATAACGACCTGGAAAAATTTATTGCAAATGATACAACAATGTTTCTGCTACTTCTCAAGATAAGAACCATCAGAATTGTAAAACTGAAAGCAGCATTGTAAAGAATATTGATAGTAGATATGATTTGGTATTTATGCTTTGTGTGTATTTTTATTTCCAAAATCATGACGGATTTTTAAACGTGCTATAAAAAATGAAATTCGTGTAAATGACTTTCGAAAACGATTTTTTTTCAAAGGGTTAATATTATATGTTTAAAAAAAAGATTAAACATCTCGAAATGGGAAGAAACATAGGTATAACCAGATGGTTTTAGTTTTTCTTAACTATAGTAGAAAGGAAAATTCGGATTTTTTAAAATTGCAGAAATCGTGAAAGTGACTTGCTTAAACGTTTTGAAAGGGTTAACAATAATATTTTTTCAACAAAATGCTTCCTCATAAACTCAATTTTAAGCAGATATGTTATATATCTTTGATTTGTTAGTATTCTTATTTACAAAGTCGATGCACCATTAAAAGAAAACATAGAAACGAAGAAATAGCAAAAATAAATTTTGGAAACGAATTTTTTTCAAATAGATAACTTTCGTATTTTTCGAAACTGGATGTAGATTTTAAAATGGGAATGAAAGCAGATATGAACTGCTATTTTTAGTTTCTTTTTTTCTTTTTGTAGTTTGATGTGAAGCGCAGATACACATTTTTAAAGATTACGGAAATCGTAAAAACTTCGAAACGGCGTACGGGAATTATATATATTTTTAAATAATTAACATATATATTTTTTTAACAATATGCATTCGAAAAAAAATACAATCTTTAATTTGTTATTCTTTTCCCATGTTTTGTGTGATTTTGCTATAGGGCGTTAAGAAAAATATCAAAGAAAAAAAAGTGATCTTTCACTTTGCTTTTTCGCGTCTGTAGCCTTCCAAAAACTTCAAACTGAGCGTGCGCGGACTCCCTTGCTGATTGTCAGAAAAAAGAATGCGTTATTAATGAATTTTTAATAAATAACTTGACAAATTACCAAAAAATTAAGAATCTGAGCTCGGGTTCACCAGGACCTGGTTTGGACTACTCTGATTTAAATTGCAAGACTTGTACGTGCTGTAGATTTCCCATACACCACAGACGGACACACAAATCATCGATAATTTTTTACACTTTTTGAGTATAGGGGTTGGCCATATCTTGCGAAACCTGTGAGGATTCAATTTCAATTTTTACTTGGTACCTGTTTTTTGTCTTCTCCACTTTCAGACGAGCAAGGAGTTGTTTCACTAGATTAATATTAACACAATTATTCTAATTGGTAAACAAAAAGAATGATTGGTAAACAAATAGAATAAAAAAGATGAGGGATTGTATCCATATACAGTATTACGTGCAATATTGTGTATGCTAAATTGGAACTAACAATGGATATATGAATACAACCCCTTATGATTTTGCTTCATTTTGGGAACAACGGATTTTGAGCTTATTCTATAAACGATTATTATCAGACTTTTCAAACTATGTTTTTGAGACTTTTACAAAAGTTGCTCTATACACATATCTAACATATTATATACATTATATTTTGATTGCATTCGCGAATGCGCAGTGAAACATTTTTTAGTAAACCTGCTCACTTTTCATCCATTTTTTATTATTTTTTCATTCTGATTGCGGGGTATTGTGTACAATGTTGTTCGTCATATTTTCTGAAAAGAACTTTTTTTTATATTAAGAACTGTGCAAATTATAAGCAAAAAACTTGGCGAAATTTGGGACTGTTTTTATAAAAATCTTAATTTGTCTACAAGTATACATGTTATCCTCATAAAAATGTACACAGTATATTACAATAAGCCACTTATTAATAATCTCGAGTTTAAAAGCTTTTACTCCATTTGTTTTTACAGGGTTATCCAAAAGATATTCGTTCTTTTTCGATTTTTTGAAGGTCCCCTATGGGGTTTCGGGAAAAAATCTTCGCGGAAATGTATGACCTATACAATACTGTTTACACACCTGCAATTTCCGGTTTATTCCTCATGTATTTTTCTAGCTATTTAACAAAACTTCAAAAATCACAAGTGACCGGTCACCTTTGGCCATATAGTGTATATACTATTCGTCATATATAAACATAGTCTTTTTGTCATTACATAAGCAAATACTACTTTATAAAAATATGGTAAACTGCCCTGAGTAATAACTATGATATAGTAAGCTTTACTATTTATATTTATATTTTACTTTCCATCTCTGTCTCTGTCTCTCATTTTTGTACTATTTTTTTAATTTTTAATATTTTATTGAGAAATAATCTAATATGTGAAAATTTTAACAAATTTTAGCAACAATAAAACAGTTAAATATTTGATATACATTTCAACATCACAAAATAATTGCAAAATTTTAGAATAAATTAAACTTAAAACGAAAATACAATTTCTATTTTGGATCATCTTCTTTCTCTTTTCTATTTTCGTAATTTCATCAATTAAAAGCATTTGCTATCACTATTCTCGGCAAATAATATTAATACAAATTTATATCATATTCTTAACAGAAAGCAGAAGGCAAGATATTAATAAACACACTTTCATTGAGAACTTTTCCATTTAGTACAGATAAGAAGTAAAAGATAGCAATCTGCTTCAGTACGAAGTATATTAGAAGTAATTACACGCCATTTCCGATCAATTCTGATTAAGTGGTTGAGTGCTTTTACGAAAAAAAAAAAAACTCTTACGGAATCCATTGAACAGTGTTATAATGAGCATATAATAGGTTGAATGTTCTAAAGGAGATTTTTTTCTGGATCATACTTAAATCATTAAAATAATTTAAAACCATCTTTAAGATATTTTTTCGCTGAATGTTAAATGAAATGTAAATTATCATTATAATGAAATTGCACGTTTCATTTAATTTTTTTTTTCATTTATATTTCGCTTAAAAACTCCTTAAAGAAATATTTGAAGAAATATTTATTCTTCCTTATTTTTTCTGACTTTCAAAGGAAGAAGTCATACAATTTGTTTGTTCTATTCATATGTCCATATGTAGTTGAATTCGTTTTGTACAGCTCCTGAACGGATGGTCCGCTATTCACACTTTTTCGCTGGCATGGTCTCGGGGTGCAGATGACCCTGTAATACCATCATTAGGATTTAGATATGATATGTTTTAATCATAAACTAAACTTGAAACAAAGAAAATCAACGGTACCTAAAGCGAAAGTTTCATGAACAAAAATAGTTAAAAGAAAGAAACGTAGAAAAAACTTGCGGTAGATGAAATTTAACAACTTTAATTTAAAAAGAAATAGTAATGTTTTAAATATGATTTTCTATAAAATAAGTAAACTATAAGTGTTATGTTTTCTAATTTTCCATACGGTATGTAAGATTGTACTGATATATATGTATTATTATAGTACATGTACATGTACCTACCTGTCGGTTTTCATGTCTTTTTTAACATTCATAAATAACTAATTGTATCTAAATTCTAATACTGTGTTAAGATATACAAATCAACTTTGAATTTTTAAAATATACGTCGTATCGATTAAAGCTTTTTTTTCCTACAAGAGCACCTCAAAATTTTAGTATATCATCATTTACTGCATGTGAAAATATGCGAAATTGACAACAATAACACTTAAAATGAATGTGGACTGCACTATCGCATAAAATGGAGTAACTCGATTGCATCCAAATTCGATCTAGCCCTCTGCCTTAAACGGGTTGACAATAACATTTTTCGCTTTAGGTCGGGTTGATTTGCATTGATTCAAGGTTAGTTGCTGATTTCCTTAGTTAGCCAACACGTTTTTCAAACGAATTTCCACGATATCATTTAACACGTTAAGCGCCACGTCAGTCACCGGTGACTGACACTGAACTTTCCGTTTAGAAAGCATCATTCACGGATGACTGATGGTCTAAAATAGGATATAAAACTAAAAATATATATATTGTTTTAAGTAATTACTGAAAATCTATTTAAAATTTACTTACCTTTTATTTATCACAGGATTATACTTTCTTAAAAATTACTTTAAAAATTGTAAATTTTTCAGCTCTCAGCTTCAGTTATCGTGGCACTTAACGTGTTAAGATGAAAAACTATGCATTTGAATATAAATTAGTACATATATATATATATTAATTAATGTTTCAACATAAAACATAAAAGTGATATTACAAACATAATTGCAGGGTACATTTTCATTATTGTATTTAAATATGGCTTGAAGTACGTCGTGATCGAGTCGGATTTCAGATTAAAATTAAAAAGAATTTTAAGGTTTAGGTCGGTATTTCCCTAACGTGCAGGAATAAACTGTGTATAACAATACCGGACTGCCACAAGGCACTAAGGTAAGTAATAACGCATTAAAGTCGGTTATATTTCACAAATAAATAAGCTGAATAGCTCTAATTACCAATTATTATAAAAATCTTCATTATCTGCGTGGTTTTATATTTAAGTATCGCTTTACTTTAAGAGGGGTTTTAAGTAAAACTTAAAATTTTATAATACATCTAGTTAGTTACTTAAATATTTGTTAGGGTTTGTTCAGTTAAAAAAGTTGTTATACTTTTTTCATCAAAGATTATATTATGATGAAAATTACTGATAATATAAACGTTTTCAATTGCTTTTAAATGTTCGTTTCACCGTAGAAGTATGTCTCTAGACTTATTTAAATAATTTTCTAAAATATTCTGTTTCTAAACAATCGCAAATGTAACATGAAAAAGGTTAAAATTTAACATATGAAGATATATTACACGAATATGATCTGTCTAAATTTTAAAAGGTTTTGTATCATTGAAAGTGCCCTACACCAAGCATAAATTCTAAATTATTTAAGATCAGCTTTAAATGATTGTGCTATTAATACTAAGCACATTTGGCGGTACACATTAAGTTTAAGGCTAGATTTTATAAATAGTTTACAGTCATATTTGCTTAGAATAGCATTTCATGATATGATACGTATACACGATATATCTCGTACTTTGCTACAAATGTTACATCAAATACTAATTTTTCTTTTTTAAAGTTAACATTAAAGTTGAATTTCACAGATGTGTAAATTGTTAAGAGCTGCACCCTTGTAAAATCAAATTAATCCGTTGCAGCAGTCAGTCTCTTGTATTGATATCTAAATCCCCTGAGGTCATTATTAGACACGCAAATTAGATATCTAGTCATTGGAGCGATGGATACCAGTGATGAAAATCGAATTTTCATGCTTATTTCAATCTTGAGTCTATGAAATGGTGCGCTCTTGACAGCAGAAAATTCCAACCTGGTTAGCTTTGGTTTATATGAAACACTGTTAAAATTTTGTAGCAAACAGTCCAGTCATTCAACCGTTTTTATAGAAAACGGATCGAAAATCGTAATATACTCCTAATATGACTTTAATATCGCCTGGAATATGGTCAATATGGTTCAAAATTCCATGCAGTAACAATTATCTTTAAAAATTCTCAAATGAATTTACAGTTTCTACACATTTGTCAAAGTAAAGGACTGCAACGCTTAAAGCAAGCCGTTTGCAGTTGAACAAATTTTACTAAACAGAGATGCTTGATGATCGAATTTAAGATGGAGTCGACTCATTATACAATTATTTTTCTTCTACTAAACTTACATACCATAATACAACCTTACATGTACTATAATAATGTATATATATATATATATATATATATATATATATATAGAATCTTACATAACGTATAGAAACTTAAAAAACATAATACTTATAGTTTACTTATTTTATTGTAAATCATATTTAAATAATTGCATTTTTTTTAATTAAAGTTGTTAAATTTCATCTACCCCAAGTCTTTTCTGTTTCTTCCTTTTAACTATTTTTTGATAAAATTTCACTATTTTTATTATAGAGTGTGTCGTAAAGTCATGGTGCAGATTTGACTGGTCACAGGAAATCAACGAAACAAGATAGAAATGTGAAATCTTCACCAAATAAAAGAAAAATTCTCCAAGTTTCATACCTATTCGGTGCCCTCAATTTCTTGCCCCACACACATATAAACGATATTCAAGTTCTTCACAAGCACTGTTAAGGGCGTCTGGTGTAGCAGAGGAAATAACGTCTGTGATTCTCTGATTCTAATAGAGGCCACATCGAACTGCACTGAACAGGTATGAATCTCGGAAAAGTTTTTTTTTATTATTATTTGGTGAAGATTTCAGATTTCCACCTTGTTTCGTTGATTTCCTTTGACTGGTCAAAAGTACACCATGAATTTCTGGACACATTGTACATATAAATCTAATTAGTCTTCTCTACTTCTTACAATGCTAAATCTCTTTTATCGAACTGCTTTCCTTCATTAAATAATGTTGCAAAAAATAAAAGAAAGGGATAAGAAAATAAGAGAAAGATAAGATACAGAGACTTAGGAAAGAAAAAAAAACAAAGAAGCAAAGTAAAGAAAGAAAAGGAAAATACTTATTTGTAGTCATACTTTTAAAAGTTTTTTGTAAAGAGTAATATAATTGAATGTCCTGAATATAATTTCCTACAGAAATATGTATTATTTACACTTTATTATTGGCAATATTCTAGCTAAACCCCAGCTAATAATAGTAGATTTTCTTTCTGCTAATTTTGATTTTTGAGAGAAGAATTATTAAAACCCCTTAATAAACACAGTTAATGTAATCCTTGCTTCGGAATCTTCAAATAAAATCACACAATTTCTTAAATTTCCATAAAAGTACATTTACATTATAGCGTAATCAACCGAGATCATGTCGTCCCTAACATTAAATCATAAGAATCAACCAATGAGCGTACTTCACTAGTTTTTTACGCCGCCACTGATTGGTTCTTTATGTTATTTTTATCACAGCATTGTTATTTCCCTTTTAATTATCTAACGTTAAAAAATCAGTTTATCACGCTAGATGTTACATTGTAACTATCTTAACACATTTTAAAACTCAGTGTTAATGAAACCACTTAAAATGTTTCTGTTTCCTTCGTTCGTGATAAAGTTTTAAAAGAAACTGATTTGGGATCTAAAGTCGGCCTATTGTTCTCTTCCTCATGCATTTTATAAGAACGCAACATGGCCAGAATTTCCGTTGTCTTTTTAGAAAGACTCCTTCATTATCTTGCTTTACATACAAGCCTTCTTTGTTTTGTCCTTCATTTGCGTCAAAGATTAATGGCTCCGAAATAAGAGAAACTTTTATTCGAAGTAAAATTAAAGACATTGAGTAAGGATTGCCTTTTTTGTATTGGTTAATGAATTATTTTTGATTTATTATTTCATCTGGATACTACTAAAAAGCAATCAATTTAAGAAAAAATGAATCACTTGTCACGCATGTATCACAGAATTAACAATTGCGTTAAAATTATTTATGTGTTTACTTTCATGTAGTAAAGTTATTCTAAATTAGTAAGTAACTTTTATTCTAAGTAAAATTAAAGGCATAGAATAAGGATTGCCTTTTTTTGTATTTGTCAAAGATTTAGTATTTCCTCTCAGTGTAATTAAAAACACTGAATTTAACAGACATCGAGAAATTCTCTCTCGCATGTACGTGGGTCGATCCAGAAATAAGGTTCCCACCAAATTTACAAATAGACAACATTGTTTATCCTCATAGAAATTTACATCGTTGGAAAGAAGAAAGTTTGCTCTATTTCTCTACATAATAGCCATCTTTTTCTACGCATTTTGTAGACGGTGTTCTAATTTCTGGATCCCAATGTCGTTGAAATCCGGCGCCAACCTGTTGAGGAAGCGTTTCACCTCATCTTTGACGTCATCGTCGTTCCGGAAGCGTTGACCACCCAAGTGTTCCTTTAACTTGGGGAACAATTGATAATCACTAGGTGTGAGGTCTGATAAGTGCCTCCGAAACTAACTGTCTTCCTTTCCGTTCCTCATCGTGGACTTCCTTCCGACCGGCACTAAACTCACTGCACCCCTTTCGGATGTGTTGAATGGACAGACGCTTCTCGCCATACACCTCTGTCAGCTGACGATTAATATCCCTGACGATGAAATAGTGACCCTTTGGTGTGCAAAAAGCGAATCAAGGAACGTATCTCGCACTTGGCGGGATCAACAATGGGAACCTCCATCTCGGACGGCTGCTGAGCGGCGGAGTGAAGCGAAGCCGAAATAGCGACTGCGAGAACATTTGCGCAGAGCGCTGTTGCCGTATTTTGCCTCGCACCTTCCCGTGCGGCTGGAGCTCTTTGGGAACCTTATTTCTGGATCGACCCTCGTATTACAGATCCCGCATTTGCGATACAATTATTTCTGTGTTAAATTGATATAGTAAAAAAAATTCAATTCTACTTCTATATAGCTGCAATAAGCTATATAGCAATAAGCTGCTAGCTATAAGCATAAGCTGTAAATGATTTAAAAAAATATGTAAATATACTGGCAAATAGATTTTAATTGGGATAATACAAAAAATAATTTAAATAAATGAAAATTAAAGAATATGTAAATTTTCTTTCGGGTAACAATTCATGTGTCGGTTCTAAAAAATAACGTCCCGTTACATAAGTCAGCCGTAAAAAAAAAAAAAAAGCAGATGTATCATTGTACGGTTAAGTACTGATTAATCTCTACTGCAATTTCTAAAACTTCTAAGCATCGTACATTTTCATTTTTATACCTTTGTATAGGGGAAAAAGTGCTTTTAACTGCAATTGTTTGAAAACTGTATCTCAATTAAGGGAAAATAGTTGGAAATTAGTACGTTACTCTTTCGTTTTGTTGTCATTTTCTCACATCACCTGAAAACAAAATTGTAATTATAACAAATGCTATTTTGAAAAAAATATATATATATAAATGAATGATTTGTGATAAAATATGGATCTATTATGTGCTATACATAATTTTAAGTATTCAAATTAATGTTACAAACAAATGAAGACATATGAATAATTGGATAGCTGTTTTTTTCTGTAGAGTTTACGACATCGCTTTTTCCTGGGTTTGTGTATTACTCCGCGATAGTGACGTCATACGCATAATTTTCAATAGATGTTGTTTAAGACTGAATTGTAAATGTGGAATCCTTCAAAATATGGAAATGACAGCATTTTATATAAAATAAAAGTGTGCAATTTAGGTCTTAAAACTCGAATGCATGGTATATTAATAACGGGGTATACTCTAATACAGTATCTAAACTCTTGGGCAAAACTTTAAGGGGTGATAGTACACATCAAGACAAACAATATTAAATAGGAAATTATGGGTTCCAGACGTCTTCCGAAAAATATTAAAATTTAGGGTCCAAAATTTCAAGTGATTATAAAAAAAGGAAAAATGATCCATTCGTTTGCGGTTTTCACTAAAACTATTCTTTATGTCAGTATTTTCTTGAAAATAAATTTTAAAGATAAATTTCAAAAAATGCCACTAGATGGCGCTTTAGACTTTGGAGTAACGAACAACTATTTTTTACCGTTATTTTTTATATCTCATTAAATGCTTTTAAAAGCTTAGACTTAAACTTAAATTTTGAGCTCAAAATTTGAATCGTTGGGAGTGGTTAAGTAGCGTAAACTGAACTGTGTTCAGGAGTTGAAATTTGAACCCCTCCTCTCCTGAACACCGATCAGTTATTCCCAATGTTGGTGTCGTAGACCAGGCAGAAACTACTACCCCTATAAGTTGTGAAAGTCGGCTATACTCCGTGGTCGAAAGACTTTAGGAAACTCGGAATGGCAACAGCCAGAGGAGAGAGAGACGATGGAGTTCTTTGGATGTGTTCGAAAAGACGCTCGTGAGATATGTAATCGGGAAGCGTATTATCTAATAATATATATATTGTGTGTGTGCTGTAATTGTGTTCGTCTAATGTAAATATTAAATGTATTTAATTGGAGCATTTAATCTCTTCAATGTGTTCTTTCTTCACCAATATCGTGGAATACCGAACCGGGCCATGATAATGTCGCAGACGACTAGGATGGTGATCCCCAGCTTTTAAAAATTATAAGCGGTGTTACTCCAGCAAGAAAAAATGTCATCGCATGATATTGTGGTGAAAGCAAAGAAAGTTGTGCCTAATCTAAGTGAATAATATTGCGTCGATAGTATTTGATTGACAGCAACGAGAGTTCAATGACAGGCCTAGCTATCATAAAGGTATTTTTTTTTTCTTTCCTATCGAGAGCATATTTTAAATATATGTTAGTAAAATATAGTTATTTAACGTGTATATGTTTTATATTATGTTTCGAAACAACGGGTTGATATTTATTCAATTAATGGAATAAACATGGTATTTTATCAGTAATTAAGTTTGAAAAGTATACTTGAGAATTATATTTTTATGGTATATTTCATAATATGAATGCAGAATTATGTATCATGATTGTTAAATTGATCGAATGTTCAGATAGAATGGTGTTTAAAAATAACTATGTTTAGCATGAAAGTTTAAATTCTGTTATTTAAATAAATATCTTCTAGTTATTGTGTTAAAAAAAAAAAGAAAAGAAAAAGAAACATAAAAATGAGTTAAAATTACCATTTTAAAAGGTCATAACACGTCTGTCTATGAAGCTATTTATTCTGTAAGAATAAACTTTGCACTAGAATAACTAAAAGTGTTACCTAAGTAAATTATCGTTTGCAGACAAAAAAAAAAAAAAAAAAAAAAGGAAAAACAGATTTATTTCAAATGTTTTTTATTTATTCTTTTATCTTTGGGATTAAGATAAAAAGGTGCTATTTCAAAGTATGTAGAGGAAGTGTTTTTATTTATTATTTTTTTTGTTGTGTATTATTCTGGAATCCTTTGAAACTTCTGATCGAAATATGAAATAAAAGTTGTGTAATCTTTGTTCAGTGAAACTGAGATGTATAAATTTGATTATTACGGATTGGGTTGTTTATTTATTTATTTTTAATTGTGGCAGAATATTAAGCATTTGTTTGTTTTGTTTTTGTTGTTGCTTATTTTTGATTGACTAATTGAAAGGAAATATAGAGATTTAATTTGAGTTTTAAATCAAAATAAAAGAAAGATTTTCATATCTTGGATAGAATTTAATTTAATTAAAAGGTGTTAATTTAATATTGAGATTTATAAATATTTGGTTCGTTTTGAAATATAATTTAGTAAGAGATTGAAGTGTTAAAAAGAAAATTGTTAATGTATTATGTATTTTTGAAGGATGTATTTAAAAATTAATACGCAAAGCATTGACAAATTCTTATTTTGTGAGAACGCAAATATTTTTTTTTTTAACTTGACATATTGGTAAAAGTATATTTTAATTATTGCAAAAATTGTTTTCTATATATATATTTTTTTGTTATTATTGCGCAAATGTGTTTTAATTTAGTCAGTAATACTAATATAAGTATTTAAATAAAATAAATTTCATTCAATTTGAGGGGTTATTTACAAAAGAATGTTCAGGTTTAAATTAAATTTGGTTTAATGCGTTCTTAGGGAAAGTTCCAATTAGGGTAGAAACACTGTTTGAATATTGCTGATTGCTTCCAATTTATTTTTCAAATATGGCGTTTTTAAGCAAAGGTAGTAGAAAAGAAGATTTACAAAAAGTAGCGATTGAACTTGGAGTTCAGGATGTCGAAAATTTAAAAATTATAGATCTAAAAAAAGCTATACTAGAAGTCGAAGACTACGAAGAAGAATTTATTAAGGGATTTTTGAGTTCTGTAATTGAAGAAAGGAAAAAGAAAGAAGAAATGGAGAGGGAAGAAAGAATACGTCAAGAAGCGAGACGTCAAGAAGAAAGGGAAGAAAAAATACGACAAGAAGAGAGGGAGGAGCGAATCGCCAGGGAAGCAAAAGAACATGAATTGGAAATGAAAAAACTGGAACAATTGCAGAAATTTCCGGAACAAAGAAATGAATTGAAAATTGAGATAGCGCCAAAAATTCAATTAGCACAGATTGTCCCGAAGTTTGATGAAAAACATGATGAGATGGGATTATTTTTGATAAATTTTGAAAGAAGAGCGGAAATGGCACAAGTACCGAAGAAAGACTGGGTAGCTTACCTATTGGCAGTTTTACCGGTGGAAATTGCAAATATGCTAGCTAGAGAACCCCCGGAAGATGCAATTAATTACGATTTTGTAAAAACTCTTATCTTAAAGCGATACAAGTTAAACAGTGAAAAATTAAAACAATGTTTTTACAAACATCACAAAACACATGAAAAATCATGGAGAAATTATACACAAGAGCTTTTGAGTTATTTTACCGAATGGATCACAGAATTAAATATTAACACTTTCCAGCAATTAAAAGACTTAATAGTAACCGAACAATTAAAATTCCGTGTGCCTGTAGAAATAAGAGAACATTTCTTAGAAAATTGGCTCACATTTACCACGCCGTTAGAATTGGCAGAAAAACTTGATGATTACGAGAGCATTACCGACAGTTTTAAAAGAAAAGAATTTCCAAAGAAAAATTTATCTAACTCTCGAAATCAAAGTTGGAATAATTACAGTTCGGAATCAAAAAAAGATACGAGAGATGGTAAACCGAAATTTGAACCCAAGACTGAAGCATCTTTCGGAGTGCAACGAGAAAAGAGAGAATTTCGCACAAAATATACCTGTTTCGCATGTGGTAAGGAAGGGCATGTGAAGAAATATTGTTCCAAATTGAATACAGCAAAACAAGATGGAGGAAAAACTTCCAAAAGCGATCCTGAGAAAAAGGGTCTAAATGCAATTTGTTTGAATGTGAATATTCCGGTGGAAGAAACAGATGGGAGACTCCTTAAGGTAGATCTAGGAATCGGTAACCAGAAGTTTCAGGGAATCATCGATAGTGGTGCGGAGATTACAGTGCTGCGGAAGTCGGTGGTGCCGGAAGAGTATTTACAGTCATGTGGAAAAGTATTCTTGAGACCCGCAATAGGGAGTCCTGTAGAAGCAAAGCTTGTTTCCGTTCCGCTCACTCTTCGGACAGAAGATGAGGTTATTCCGTATGTACGAGTACAGGTTGCGGTAGTGGAAGGATTACACGAAGAAGCTTTGATCACTCCCAAGGTTTTCGCTCTGTTAAAAGAACAGCAGAAGTTGTATTTAGGGGATGAGGTAGATATCACCCCGGTTGAAGAAAATAAAGAAAAATCTGTATTCAATGTGGAGGGAAGGTGTCCAGAAGGAAACCTGGAAACAAATCTAAATAATGAAGATGAAGACAAAGAAGCTTCAGATTTGGAACTGATTCCTACTCCGGTCGAGGCAACTGTTTTGCCCGAAAATGTTGGTAACGAGGACCAAAAGGAAAGTTGTTCCGTTTCACAAGCGCAATTGTTGAAAAAGGAGCAATTGGCTTGTTCTACATTAGAAAAATGCTTTGAAGATGCAAAACGGCAGAAAAATAATTATTGGGTAGAATCCGATTTGTTGTATCATAGAGGCAAAGTTGGAGGACAAAATTATGTTCAACTTGTAGTACCTGCCTGTAGAAGACAAGAAATTTTGAAATTAGCACATGAAACACCAACTGGTGGGCATTTAGGTGCTAAGAAAACAAGAGATAGAATTGCTATGTCGTTTTGGTGGGAAGGAATGCCAAAAGAAGTAAAACAGCTATGCGCAGCTTGCCATGATTGTCAAATGCGCAGAAAAACAAAAGTAACTGACAGAACACCTATTGAAGCGGTCGGAAGACCAGAACTCCCATTTCAAGTAGTAAATGCAGATATTTTAGGACCAATTGAGCCGAAGTCTTCTCGAGGCCATCGGTATGTTCTGGCTATTATGGATCAACATAGTCGTTGGCCTGAAGCAGTCCCTATTAAATCGTTAACAGCAAAAGCAGCTTGCGAAGCGTTTATTGAAGTTTTTGTTAGAACTGGAATTCCTAGAATGATTGCCATGGACAATGGAGGAAATTTTGCTTCAAAACTGACAAAAGAACTTTTGAAACGATTGGGTTGTGTCCCTAAGTTTTCTACTCCAGGTTACCCACAATCAAATGGATTGGTTGAACGATGGGTAGGAACAATGAAATCAATGCTACATCATGCCATAAACTCTCATGGTAGAGGTTGGGACAAACAACTACCATTCCTGTTATGGGCATACCGAGAAGTCCCCAATGCCACCACTGGTGTTGCACCATTCTTGTTGGTGTACGGTCGTCCACCTGTAGGACCATTAGCTATATTGAAATCAAGTTGGGAAGATGAAGTGGTACTTCCCCAAGGAATTGGAGAGTCTGTAGCAGATTATATGCAGAAACTCCGGGAACGTTTAAAAGACGCGGCAGAATATTCAAAGACCGTGGCTGAAACCCAACAGCAGCGATACGTTCATCATCACAATTTAAGGTCGAAAGATACAACATTCTCCGTCGGAGATGAAGTAGTAGTACTAATCCCTGATTCCACTAATAAACTGTGTTCAAAATGGAAGGGACCAGGAGAGATAGTTCAACAAAAATCGGTGCATTCCTATGCAGTCAAACTACCTGACGGAAGTATTCGACATCTACATCAGAACAAATTACGAAAATATATTCAACCGATTAGAGCTATTGGTGTTATTTACGAAGTGGATGAAGAGTTTGGAGAAGTACAGCATGCTCCGATAGAACAATACAGTGTCGTGGACGAAGAACTGCAGAAAAATATTAATTCAGGCAATTTATCACCAAAACAACAAAAGGAACTAATAGCACTTATCCAAGAATATAGAGTGGTTTTTGATGGAGAACTGAAGAGAGCCAAAGTTGGTTCACATAGCATAAATTTAAAACCCGGTGTTGTAAGAAAACAACCACATCTTTATAAAGTACCAGAAACTTTGAAAGCTAATGTAGAAAACCAAATACAGGAATTACTAAGGAAAGATCTTATAGAACCTTCTTCTGCGGAAATAGTGTATCCACTGGTGTGCGTAGCTAAAAAGGACGGAACAATCAGACTGTGTGTAGATTATAGAGAGTTAAACGCCGCCACCAAGATCTCCCCTTTTCCTATGCAGAATTCCGACAACCTAAAATGTAAAGCTGGCTCGGCGAAATATTTGACCTCGCTAGATATTTTAAAGGGATATTGGGAAATCCCACTCGAAGAGAGTAGTCGAGAATTGACCAGTTTTGTGTCACCAAAAGGCCAGTACCAATGGAAAGTAATGCCTTTCGGATTGTCTGGAGCTCCGGCTACTTTTCAAAGAACAATGAATCAGACCTTGAGACCGCATAGTGATTATGCAGAAAGTTTTCTTGATGATATTATAATTTTCTCTTCTAACTGGGAAGAACATTTGCAACATATAAGAAAAATTTTGGAAACTTTAAAATCTCTGAATTTTTCAGCTAACTTGACAAAATGCTCCTTTGCAGCATCTGAAGTCAGATATTTAGGACATATCGTGGGTTCAGGCAAACATGGACCTATTCCCGAGAAGCTAGAAGTAATAAAACATCTCAAAGCTCCCAAAACGAAGAAAGGACTGAGATCCATATTAGGTCTATTTAACTATTACAGAGAATATGTCCCGCATTATGCTAACCTTGCAAAGCCTTTGACAGATCTGACCAGAAAAACTGTTCCAAATGATATTCCATGGTCGGAAGATGCTGAAAAGTCGTTCAATAAGTTAAAGGAAAGCTTATGTGAAGTTACAAACCTTTATACCCCAGGCATGTCCAAACCGTTCGAAATAAACACCGATGCTTCCATATCGGGTATTGGTGCCTGTTTAATGCAAAGGGACAAAGACGGCATGTTAAAGCCCATAACCTTTGCCAGTCAAAAGCTTACTCCAACTCAATCAAAGTGGAGCACAATTGAAAGAGAAGCATATGCTGTAATTTGGGCGCTTGGGAGATTCGAAATGTGGACTTATGGAACCACCATAATATTGCATACGGATCATAATCCTCTAAAATACTTAACAGAGGGAACTCCTAAGAACGCTCGATTACAGAGATGGTCGTTGGCACTATCTCGCTATCAGGTTTCTATTGCTCATAAACCAGGAAGTTCTAATGTCGTGGCAGATGCTTTATCTCGCATTTATGAGTAGAAAAAAAATCTGTATATATATATTTTGTATTATTTCATTATTATATATTGTATAATGTGTATTTGTAATATGTGTATTTTTAGTATATAGTGTATAAGAATTTATATATCTTAAGTAGTTTAAGTAAATGCTCTCGATGGGACAGGTGAAGGACTTTTTAAATAGAACTTTTTAATTAGGACTTTTGATAGGACTTTTTAAGTAAGACTTTAAAGAGTAGTTTCACAGTGTGGGACACCGTCCAACATGTAGAAACTGGAGGGAAGGTGTGAAAGTCGGCTATACTCCGTGGTCGAAAGACTTTAGGAAACTCGGAATGGCAACAGCCAGAGGAGAGAGAGACGATGGAGTTCTTTGGATGTGTTCGAAAAGACGCTCGTGAGATATGTAATCGGGAAGCGTATTATCTAATAATATATATATTGTGTGTGTGCTGTAATTGTGTTCGTCTAATGTAAATATTAAATGTATTTAATTGGAGCATTTAATCTCTTCAATGTCTTCTTTCTTCACCAATATCGTGGAATACCGAACCGGGCCATGATATAAGTAAAATAAACGATAAAGGGATGACAAAATGAAATAAAAAAATTATTCATATCATGAGCCATTTCTTCGCACAGGGTAACAAGAAATATTTTACAGTTACGTAGCGATTACGTAGTAACGGTCCGTGTCACCCGATTGGCCGGCAACGTGTAGTACAGAAGGATAGAACCTCCAGATGGCGCTGTGTTCGAAAGTCCTATAAAAGCGCTGGTTGTCCGCATCATTGTGAGTCTGTTTAAATGAGCATCAGGCCACCGGAACATTAATTTTCACCTTTCGCTCCAAAACTTAGAAAACAGTGCTTTAAACACAATTCCGATGTATGACATTTTTGATATCAATAATAGAAATAGACCAAAAGTTGGTATGATTTTAAATGCTCTTCATATTTTTTAAATTAATCTCTTTTTAAATTTTTTAACCTTGTTATTTAATGCTAAATTCTTGTTCTTAAATCTTAAATTGCAACATATTTTTCTTTTTTACTTTTGTTAAATTGTAAAGATTCGGCGATCAACTTCGCCCAGCCAGTTAAATGCATCCATTTTTACCTAAGCTCCTCCTCTTTTCTCCTGCTTCTATAAGAAGGCCTGCTTTTGGAGAGGGTTGCCATTTCTCCCTCAACTTCAGTTGTGACCGGTGCTCCTAATCTGCGGTGGATCGTGGGTATTTCAAAGGGCTTTTTTCAAGGCCATATTAGTGCGATTATCTGTGAAGCCGTAGTAGCCTTGCCTCACGTTGACTCGTGAGCGGGGCGCGGGAGTTACTGTTCACTTTTCCTTTTTTATTTTTAAGTAATTTAAATTTTAAATCTGCCAGTTAATTTTTATCTTTTTTCTTTTCTTTTTTTTTTCTTCTACCTGAACCCAAGAACTTAAGTCGCTGCCCCCCCCTTTTTTTACCCTTTTTTGGACTGCTGTTTAAGGAATCCCACCTTGTCAACTACAAAGCTGTTGTGTCTCCGGGGATGTGGGACATAGGTCCTTGGCTCTTCGGCCCAAATTTCTTCGTATCGTCGTCGTCATCATCGTGTTTTCGTCTTTGACGGCTGTAGGGATGTCCAAGCTACACTAATCAGGAAATGGCCGATATGCATTTAATTTACAGCGCTGTGGATGGTAATGCCCAGGCGATCGTACGGGGAGCGATTCCCTTCGAAACGCTTGCCGGACCGGAAATTTTTCGAACGATTGCATCGGCGTCTCGGAGATACTGGTTCGTTTGACAGCGGGATGCACGACACTGAGCGTATGAGGAGTGCGAGGACACCGGAAATTGAAGAGCATGTGTTGCGTGAATTCGAGGAGCAACCGGAGATGAGCACGCGGGTTGTATCCAACGCCACAAATGTGAGTCCGATGACAGTTTGGCGAGTGTTAGGAGCCGAGGACCTTCGCCCCTATCATGCACAATGTGTTCACGTCTTGAAAGCAACTGGCCTTCAGCCCCGTGTCGATTTTTCACGATGGTTCCTCCAACAGTTGGATGCGCAGCCAGACTTTGCCGTACACCTGCTATTTACCGATGAATGCAGTTTCACTCGGGAAGGCATTTTCAATGCGCACAATGCACACAACTAGGAGTACACGAACACACACGCCACACGTCCTCATTCATATCTACAGCGTTTCAGCGTCAATGTGTGGGGCCAGAAATATGCACGATAATTTGGTCGGGCCATATCTTCTGCCAACACGGCTGGACGGCGGTATGTATCTGGTATTCCTGCAAGATGTGCTTCCAGTTCTACTACAAAATATTCCAGTCAACATAAAGGCTTGTATGTGGTTCCAACATGACGGATCGCTTTCGCATTTCAGTGCGAAATGCATTGGATACGGCATATCCAGAGCAATGGATTAGACAGGGTGGTCCGATAAATTGGCCGGCAGGCTCACCTGACCTCTCCAGCCTAGACTTCGTCCTCTGGGGATATAGGAAGAGTCTTGTTTACGCAAGCCCCGTCGACTCCGACGAGGACTTGGTTGCGGAGATTGCCGTCGTAGCAGGCGATATCCGAGAGATGTCAGGGGTATTCCCTAATGTTCGCCACTCCCTCCGCCGGCAGTGTGAGGCCTGCATCGTTGCTGGTGGGCACTCTTTCGAGCAGTTTTTGTGATCCTGCACGAACATCACGCGTGTAACATTTTCTACGTGTCAACCTTCATTCATATCGCGCACTACCTGCGTACACCAAATTGTTTCTTTTTATTTTGCGCGGAGAAATTTCTCATGTTTATTGTGAATAAATTTTGTATTTAATTTTGTCATCCCTTTATCGTTTATTCTACGTGCTGGGGTTAGTAGTTTCTGCCTGGTCTACGACAGCAAGTTTGGGAATAACTGAACTGTGTTCAGGAAGGGGGTTGAAATTTCAGCTCCTGAGCACAGTTCCTTTTACACTATTTAAACACTCCCAACGATTCATATTTTGCGCTCAAAATTTAAGTTTAAGACTAAACTTTTGAAAGCATTTAATGAGATACAAAAAATAACGGTAAAAAATGGCTGTTCTTTACTCCAAAGTCTAAAGCGCCCTCGATCGGCTTTTTTTTTTTAAACTTTATCTTTAAAATTTATTTTCAAGAAAATACTGACATAAAGAATAGTTTTAGTGAAAACCGCAAATGAACGACCGATTTTTCCGTTTTTTATAAACATTTGGAATTTCGGACCCTAAACTTTAATAGCGCCTATCTCCTTCGGAACACGTTTGGAACCCTTAGTTTCCTATTTAATATTGTCTGTTTTGATGTGTACTATCACCCTTTAAATTTTGCCCAAGAGTTTAGATACATCCTGTATGTTTTCTAGAGGTTAAAATAATATTTTTTTGAGAGGTAGACTAAGCAATATAAGATGCATTTTTAATGTAACTAATTTTGTAGGTTTTTTATAAATTGATGAAACAGTTCATTGTGAAACATTTTCTTTCGTCGAAACTCGACGGGTTTAGCACCTCGTAATAATATTTTTTTCCCTCATCGGAGGCGACACTAAATTCTAAAAAACAGAATTCCTGCCTCCTGCTTGTTTTATTTATTCACTGTGGATTATTTCTTCTCTCGGAGTACTTAAAATTTTTATATTAACCATGCACCTAACATGCATATGTTTTTGAGAAAATGTAACAGTTTTATGGAAACGAGTATGATTGATAAGAAATAATTTACTTGATAATATATTGTTACATAATTCAAGTTCGTGTGCATGATAATCGATAGAACGCAGTACTTGTTTAAGTTAATATTTTAAATCGTATAAGATTTTATATCAGCCTCTATAAAATGGTTACGGGAAAAAAGTTTCTTCCTCCTGGACTTTTATAATATTTTTTTTATTTTAGACGTTATAAGAAAATCGCTATAAATATATTGTTTAAATATGACGTAATTTTAACCCTTTAACGATTTTCACCTATAATATTTTTATTTTGTTTTAATGCTTTCTTTCTTTTTTTGATATTCACGTGTATATTCATTTTTCAGTGGAAAAATGTTGGGAAATATTATTATTTTAGTTTTTATAACGTAATATCCACCCAATTTATTCTTTTTGCAAGTAATAATTTGATTATTTAAAAGTGTTCTTTCTTTTTTTATATTCATGGGTATTTTATTTTTGAATTGTTACATATTTGGAAATATCCATATATGTGCTTTTTAAAAATGTGATAAAACAATGGTGAAAAAATGAGTTACTCGAAATGTCTTTTAAAGGTACTGGTTCCATCAAGTTCGCGAAAAAGAGTAAATATCAATTTTCATATTTTCTAAACATAAATGTATTTAGATATCTCTAGTGTACTCGGGTTACGTAAATCTCCGATGATTATACATATGTTTAAAAGAAGTTTCATCGCACACATTTTCACTAGGATGTATCAATCTTTATTTCATATTTAAAATTATCTGCTTTCCTTATATACGAACGAAATGCTAGGAACGAAATACTAAAACTTCAACATATACTATTCAATTGATTCGTTTTATACAATGCATATATGTTCCGATATTTTGCAAAAAAAAGTTGAAAATTGAGGCAATAAGTCCATTATAAAACTCCACAAAAAACATTCAGCGCATTCCATATTTAAGAATTTTAATAAGCACCACTTCCACCAATTATCTAGTAGACAAATATTGTAGTCGATCACTAGAACAGCACATTTTCAGTCGTCTCTTGGAAGTGAATCGAAAATGTATGGTCTTTCTCTCAATTAATAAAAAGCAGATTTATCCGTAGCGGAATGCCGGCGAGTAGAATACATGAATGAATGATTCGACACATCTGCATAGAGTATTTCAAAAATTTCACTACTTACACTTAAGTAGCTAGCAATCGTGAACTACATTTTAAAACGATGTTATGAGGTCATCCCTTTTTCGGAAAGAATAACGTCCAAACGAAAACAAAATCTATTAAGTTTAATAAGTTTTGAAATTAATTGGTGGCATTTAAATCTGACTCATTTTTTGCTGTTGACTCATTATGCTCTTAACGCATTGTGCTCTTAACGCATTGTGCTCTTGACTCTTGCTCGTGTTTTCTTGACTCATTTTGTGCATTAAACAACTCGTGGCATAGTGTTTTTCTCTGAACCACATATATACTGATTAGCGATTGACAGCGCGAAGAAATGTAGATCTATACTTTTAAGTGAAAACGAAAAAAGAAATGGTAAAACTGAAATTTACAGAAAAGATAATTTTAATAGTATTCATATCGGCATTTAAGTTTGAAAAACCAAAAGACTTTGAAACAAAAAATAATTACGTAAAAAGCTATTTAAAATGGATTTTAAAAATTTATAAAATATTAATGTACGCGTTTTAATAAGTGAATGAATGATTGGAATGTTTTTTTTAACAAGGGAAATAATTAAGTAAACTAGAATTGCATAAGCATGCTAGATAGGAAATTTTTATGGAATATTTTTAATGAATCGCTGACATTTAATTTTAGCAATACATGTATACAACGAAACTTTAGTTGTTTCGTGCGATAATTCAGTTGTGGTTCAAAGTTTTCTAAGTCTTAACTGTAGCTGCGATGCTGATCGCTTGAATTATTCAGTCTTCTTTTTTACAATTTTTCCTGCTATTTATTATATTTCACCGCATTCGTTAGAGTTTTTATCTGCTTTTATAATTCATTCTTTTCCCTAATATATATTCTCGAAAGGAATATTGTGTCGCCTTGAAGTAAACATTAATACACTTACAGAAATACATATTAAATCTTAGTAATGCAACATTTGAAATCGATCTATACATATATTTTCTTTCCTTTCTTGATATATCATTATGATGATAGATCCTTAGTCTAATTTCAACTGCACTATTCTTGAAGTTAGAAAAATACAAACGTAAATGCTTGGTCACAAAACCAATCGTTTCCATTTTATTAGAGATTTTTACCACCATTAAATAATCTTATACTATATATGAATGATTCTAGTTTAAAAATACCAGCTGAAATCTATTCATTTAAAAATAACTAATATCTGTGGTTATTACTTTTATCCCTCTTAAAAATTATCGCAAGAGGAATGAATATCTGTTTACTCATTATACTGTTTGGTACCAATATTAAAGGAACAGCAATCTCAGTTTAAAAAAACATTAATATTCACTTATAATTGTAATTAATACTCAGTTATTAAAACAAATTAATGTGCTTAAATTTGTAGTAAATGTGGAATAGACGCTTCAGGACAAATCGTTATCTATTTCTTTCATTGAAATAACAAATAAATGAAAATGAATCGTGGTGATCATATTTAAGACTTCCTTCAGATAAACTCCTAAATCTCATTTCGTCAATACTCAAAGGAAATGTGGAACTCACTGGACATGATTAAAGCACTGTCCGAGTTTTTTTTCAGTTTTTGTATTATAATGATTATTTTATCACTGTGATCAAACAAGTATAGGAGGATGAATGTCATTTCCACTAGTGTAAACGCCATTATCTTATTATATAAATAGAACCAAAACATGTGCTTATTATGTGTTTGCTACCCGTAAATACAAAATTTGATTCGCTGATACAGAAGTGCTTTTTAAGTGTTGAATAAATATATATGTAAACATGTCTATTTGTTATATGCTTCTATTTTATTTATATATCATTCTACATTGCATATATTATTTTAAATAATATGCTGGGAATACATCTCTCATTTATATGGATGTTTGACTGGAAGTGAGCTGATTTTAGAAATTTGTTTTCACACAAACTGTATAAAACACAGTAGTACTTTCCAAATAGCATAGGGTAGAGGAAAGGTTAAAATTTGGTCTGTGATCTAAGCAGAAACAACCCTTGTAATCCTGCAAACATCAACTCTATTTAATTTTTTCTACACTAAAGTTTACCGATCAAATGATAATAAATTAATGTCTTCTAGATTTCGATATTACATATTTTAAAGAGTGATTTTTCTGTATCCCTTAATTTGCCAAGTCTTATTAGTTTGATAAATTTTGTATTTAAGAAATCTACCTTTTTTCCGACTAGTAGTTAATGCTTTATTTAATCAAGCAATGTCTATCATTAAATAAATCGAATTTTACTATTCTGAAACTACATTAGATATTCCAAATGTAAAAAAATGCCTTGAAATTAGAAACACTCGATGTGCTGTATGGATTTTAGTATTATACAGTAATTATAAAAATAATTTGTCCGATCTTTCTTTTTGAGTCGCAAAGTACATTTTTTATATGAAAATTTCAGAAAGGATGCAATTCTAGTTTTGTTGATACTATGAAAGTTGTACAATTTATTTTTAAGGATAAAAAATTTTAAACTAAATAAGCAAAGAGTTGAATTTAATTATTAGGTAAATCATTATATTGTCATAGGTGTTACTACATTCGCCGTAAGAAACTGATTAACTCATAGACAAAGTTACCGTCTTCCCCGATTTCTTTTCTTTGACATTCGGAGTTTTAAGTTCCAGAACACGTATCTCAAATTCCACATTAAATGAAAAATTTAATATATATGTATCGTTAACACCTTATGATGATAGTTTTATTCGGTCCTCATTTGAATTTAAAAAAGAAAGAAAATTTAGCATTATTTAGAAACCAATAAAAGTAATGAAATTTGCTGTTTAAGAAAAATACTCAAACATGTATATACTTTTATTTAATTACTTAAGTGTAGACTATATTCGTCAATAACAAAAAAAAAATTAAAATAATTCATACATAAAAGCAGTGTTTACACTTACAGAAATACATATTAAATCTTAGTAATGCAGCATTTGAAATCGATCTATACATATATTTTCTTTCCTTTCTTGATATATCATATTCCAAATGTCCACACTCAGAAGACAACGGTTCTTTTTTAGAATTATTAAAATAGAATCGGGCAATGTACAACAATAAAATGTGAAATATGTCAAAAACACAAATACTTTAAAATTGTTTCCAATCTTTGTATGTAATATGTTGTCTGGATGTGACATTTCTTCTATTGATCAATTTTTCTGCTGTATTTTATTGCAAGTTTTAAAATATATTTTTGATTTTTTTACTTTGATTTCATCTGCAATCATAAAAAAACATACTTTTGATTTTTATACTTTGATTTCATCTGATATCATAAAAACATATTGTGTGGTGATTTATTTTCAGATACATTTTGATCTATAAAATTTCTTTTTAAAATATTGATTTAATATGGCTAAAACTTTAACATATTTCTTTATCCATTTTTTTTTTCTTAAAAAATTATTTTTGCAATATTTTTTGTTATTTTTAATCACTAAAGAATGTATTCAGAAAATTACATTGCAAGCAAATAAATAGCAAGCAATTAAATTTAGTAAAATATATCAAGAATGCCAAAAATTATTTTCTATAAACGTGCAAAAAATGGACCCATAGCACGGTTTAGGTATTGTGGTGTATTAAATATACTGTGCTACCTTGGTTCATGACGATAAACCGTTCCAGGAATGCCGTCGGTAAGCAAAATCGTCATTATCTAAGGCGCGATCTCCGATCATCGTTATTTAAAGCACAGTTCCATTCAGAATTGATTATTTTGCTTCAAACACTCTTCAAAAACAAATTACACATTAAAAATGTAGATAAAACCATTTTAAACATCATAAAAATGTTATTAATCTCATTTATTGTTATATTACTTAAACAATTAACTTCCTTATAATGAATTCTGTATAACAACAGTTTTTGAATATCAATCTTCTCAAGAGTTACAATTTCTACGGTTTCTTAAGGGTGTTCTCAAATCCAAAAGGGCAAATTTCTGACATAAGTTTTAATTTATTTTTGTTAGAAAATACATGAAACTAGCTGGTATTGTTATTCAGAAACTATGTAGGGTAAACGCACCGGTAGTGGGCCACTTAAGGACATTTATCTTATTATTATTAAAGCATTTATGAATTCTAAATGATATATATATTTTTAACGTAGTCCTAACATTCATGTATCGGAATAAACATTCAAAGTTTCAAAATATATTATTTGAAAAAAAAATGAAAAATATAAAAAGTAACCTTCCTCGATGCTCCAGCAGTGGTTATAGTAAATTTTTCAAGCACCAGTAGTGGGCCCCCCGGAAGTGGGCCACTTCAGCTTTGAGTTTAGTGTGAAAATACTGAAGTTATACTTTTTTTTTTTTTTTTACAGTTCTAGAGTAGGATGTTCACAATAATGAAATCATACATAGAAGTTTAGATGATTACGTAAAATAATCTCACTAGTAAATCTGCAGATCTGGGGCCTCAACTTCAGTTCTGTAAATCAATTTTAATTTTACCTCACGTTACATAAAAGCTAATGTCCTACAAGCTGCAAAGTATTTTTTTTATATTATATACAGGGTGTCCTTTTGTATCGTTTATACATAGCTAATTCCCAAGAAGCTTAGTTTTAGAGGTATAATTTTAATTGCTGAACTATTTGGCATGTTTTTCATCATACGAAAATCCATTTCCATCAAAATAGTTGCATTTTCTTAATGTTACGAAATTTAATTTTTGTACAGTATTTGTGATCTATAAGTTATATTTAGAAAATCTGCTTATATGCTTTCACTTGTTAAAGAGTAAATATTCCCAAATTCTGTGATCAAGACTTTCTGAATTGTGCTACAATGAATTTTATGAATTTGCAACGATTTCTGACATTAAAATTCATTTTCTGTGTTTTGTACCAGAATGATACAAATGGTAGAAAAACAATTATCAGTTTTTATCCACAATAATAGTAGACAATTGAGCAACTTTTTTTAAAAAATCGAAATGCATAGCTTTTGTTTTCTCTAAATAACAGTCTGTTGTATTTTGTAACTTAAAAAAAAAATCCGCCCAATT
Source organism: Maratus speciosus (assembly GCA_963932465.1). NCBI lineage: Eukaryota > Metazoa > Arthropoda > Arachnida > Araneae > Salticidae > Maratus > Maratus speciosus. The sequence goes on from OZ010789.1 coordinate 438,835,255, forward strand.
TATTATTTCGCAGTGGTGATAAATAATAAGACAAGTATAATAAACAGGATAATTAAAAGCTGAAATGACTGCAAAACAAAATGATTTATCCAAAAACGAAAAAAATCTCAAAGTGTGAGAGCGGTTTATAGTCAATTTATTACAAATAGTACTTTAGGTTGAAACTTACAATGAAAGAGAGGCATCAGACTGGGGCGATAATTTCCTGACTCTCCTTTTTTCCCATCGGCTATTTTTTTTTAACTCTTCCTTTTGAATTTTGAATTTTTCTCTTTCAGTTTTTTTTTTTTTTTGCATCTTTAGTATTTTTAAGGCTTTCTCTATTCTTATAATATTGAAGCATTTAGGGAGAAGCCACAACTACAGGAATTTTCTCTCTTTTTCTCTTTTTCTTTGTGTTATCTCCCCCTTCTGGCCCAAATAGAACTCTTTTGAAGGGAGATGGTACATTTCTAGATGGCCCACCATTTGAAAGCACTGAATGGCTCCCAGCCTCAGTTGACCCTTCTTGAATGAAAAGTTTCACCTCAGCATCTTCAACAATTGCTCTTTGCTCCTGATCAATAGTTTCAGTATCAACAGTGTCAATAGGCTATTTAGTGTACGCCGCCTCAACAGATATGACTGGTGTACCCTATAACAAGTAAAATGTAAAAATGGAATAAATAATAGTAAAAATATATACTCAAGTGTTTTATACCCAAATTGTTTTGCGATAGATTACCTGAGAAATTGGTTCCATGTTCAAAGTCTCCTTCATCTCCAACCATATGTAGTAAAGATCTGTTTGCTCCACAGAACCTTTAAATTTGTCTTTATTTTCTGAGAAAGATTTTATTTTTCTTCTTCAATTTCATCTTCAAGAACTTCCAAGAAAGAAGCCATTTCTCTCTCCTTTATTGTTGATATTATCACATTCTTTGATGTTAGTGTGGATTCAACATTTACTTTCTTTAGATCCCATGGAATTAGTCCACTTACTTTGAATCCATTCACAATGGTTGCAGGAGTTAAACGATCTAGTTCTGATTTTAGGACTGGTGGAAACTCATGTTTCTGCATCTTTTCGCATTCATGAGTTATTCTGAAGTGCACTACTTCCTGTTGCCAAGCACTTTTAAGAGTATGGAAAACAGAAATGTTCATTGGTTGCATTAGGTATGTGGAACTTCGGGACAAAGCTACCATTTCAACTCCATGAGCCAGACAGAAGATTCTTAGATTCAAAGACATGTACGAAGTATGTCCATCCATAAATAACACTACAGGTATTTCTATGCGATGCTTATTTCAATATGGCTCAAAAATTTGAACCTTTATTGAGTATTGAACCTTTGAAGTATAAGTTAGTTTAGATATTAATTTCTATTAATAATCATATGTCTGATAGCTTAGTGAAGTTGCATCTTCGCTGCTACAGTAGTGGGCCCCTGGCCCACTACTGGTTCTGATGAACAAAATACTAAATAAATTATATACAAAGTATTAGAACCTCTAAAAATACTTAATTAAAATAATTTAAACATAATTTTTTTTGGCATGTGCTCCAGTAGTGGGCCACCATGCCCACTATTGGTACAATTTAAGAAATTGTGATCCAGAAGTAGGCCACCCGTTAAAATCATTATAATTTTCAATTTTTAAGTTTTCAGCTAATCTAACAAATTATTTATAATGTAATCGAGTATATCAACGGCACTTTAATTCAAAATAAAACATAATATTAAAGAAACAACGCTTTAGATAAAACCTTATCTCTTAATGAAATCACTAAGAATTTGCCAAAAAATCTGTGTTTGAAGACATTCCAGAAGATAAACAAATATATCTACAGGAAAATAACAATTATTCCAAACTGTTTATGGAAAGTTAACATTTAAGGACTTTAACTAATCAGATTTCTTTCAGTCGTTTTTCTGAAATGAATTGTGAGCTTGTTTTTAAACTTTGAAAGTTAGTGGCCCACTACAGGTACGTGGCCCACTACCGGTGCGTTTACCCTAATTGAGTTTTTTTTTTTTTTTTTTTTTTTTTTTGCAAACGTAATAGATCTTTCAGAAAATAGTGTCAAAGTGGGCGTTTTGAACCGAATTTCTGCGCAAAGGAAGAAATAGCACTGAAGAGCGGGCGAAAAACGTGTTTATCACGTGATCAAAATAGCTAATAACTCAATATGTAATTGATTGATCAGAAAATGGAAAAAACATTTCAATTACAAATCGCTTCCATGGTCAGGTTTTCCAATTATATACCTTTCCGTTAAAAAATGAATTTGTAAATGTGTCAAAACGTTTTGCGCTTGTTGAGCAGAGCAGTTAAGAACAGCCTTAAGAAATCGACCAATAAGAAATAAGTCTATTGCTGTATGGCTGGCTTCTATTTTAAAAAGTTCCTAAAAATGTCATGACTATTTCATTTACAGTTTTGATAACCTCTGATTTGTTTGAATTCAAATGTATAAGGAACATTTAGAACTTCCTTCAGTGTTGTCAAAACCTTTATGATTTCAGAAATCGTAATTTTTTTTTTCTCTCTCCATCAATATCTTTAGATGAGATTTGCATTTCCACGTCTTCACATTGATGATGGAGAAATTATTTTATCTCGTTAGTAGTCGTTTTACTGCCATTAATCACCAATACTTCTTCAATAACTCCTCATTCTAATTCCAATTACAAAAATAAATGCTGGATACCAATTTTAACTATATTTATATTTATTTTAAGAACGATTTGTTTACCCAAGTCAAAAAAGCGAAACGGTGAAGTAAATTAAAATGCTAAATATTATATTATATGTTTTTTTTATTTACCTTTCTACAATATTTATTAATCAAAATGTATGTTAAAAATTACAGTAATAAATACTCTTGAATCGAATTTTAACTTTTTATTTTCTATTATAAAAAGAAAAAAATGCACATTATTAGTTTGTGACAAGACAAAAAGCTGAACTACTGATGAAAGGTGATATTACCCCGTTTTATCCCCCTCCATTTGCAGAAAAGGATCGTGTGTCACAATATTCGTTACGAAATATACTCTATTAGATTTTCTTTCAAATAACGCGAAAGAGACAATAATATCACCCATGCTATTAATTTTGTGAATTACCTAGAATAGATGCTTATAAACGCCGTTGAAAATTTTCAATTTGTCCCGTAGCTCTAACTTTTAAAATTCATATTGTCTATTCGCTTCTACATGTCGAATGTTTTCATTCATTTTAGAAACAATAACTCATCGTCATATAATGTTTTATGGCAATCATGGATATATATATAGAGGTTCATTTGGCAAAAATCCTAGAAATTTAATAAATTTATTTTGAGTGCTCATAGCGGTTTTGTTTTAGTTTTTTAATTATATAAATAAATTTAATCCACATCCTTGATTTGAAATAATACTTTAAAAATGTTTGAGCATATTGTCCTTTTTGAAGTAAATGTATGTTTATTTAATGTATGTCATTAACGTATGTGTTTCACTATTTTTTTAATTTATAAAACAGATGTAATATGTAAAATATAATCCTACTTTTAAGGTTCTAAAATCATATTATAGCAAATTCCTTTAAATTTCTTGAAATTGAATAAATTTCGTTTGAGTATTCATAAAATATTGATTATTGTTGCTTTAAGTAGAGCAATTTAATACATATAAGCTATTTTCGTATGAAATTTCGAGCATATCAGCTTTCTAAAATAAATGGAAATGAATTATAATGTATGTTACACTTTTTATTCATTTACATAGCATATATAATATGAAAAATTAACCAAAGTTTTAAGCTCTAAAGATATATCAACAAATGTTTAAATTAGTTATCAGCACTGTAGCCTCATTGTTTTTAGAATGTTAAAATTTTAGAAATATCAAAAATCATGCAACTCTTTAAACTACACAAAATGTACTAAAAAACATTTGGAATTTTTGTAATATGTAAAAAAAATCATAAAATAGAAGATAAAAAAAAAATTGCAAATAAGCACTCCGATACAGCAAAGTACATCGTTGATTATTGCCTTTTTTAACTTATTTGTAAGCTCATTATTTGTTTTTTCAAGAATTATAAAGAGCAGTTTATCAGCAACATTTCATGTATTAAATGTCCAAATTATATATTTTTTAACCAATTTTTTTGAGAAGTTAAAGAAAATTCCTTAAGAGTTTGTTGAAAGAATGAACATTTTTTAGAACATTATTAATCTAGAATGCTATATAGTTTTTTCTTAATATAAGACTTGTTATATTTCAATTAAAATTGCGAAAATATAGTAAAAAGTGAACGCAATCTATCCCGTCAGAAACATTTTCGACATCATAAAGTACCGTAAGAGTGACACATTTTGAGGTTTTTCTGACACCAGCATGTGTGTTTTATAAGTAACACAAAACTGACTATTGCTAAACATTCATATATATCTTTCTTGCGTAACGTTGTATCGCTGCAATCAACATTTTTAATACCAACAGAGAAATTTATGATTAGTGATGTCACAAAGTTACCCCATCAAGTGGAACTAGTTTGTGACAGTAGTGTTTTCGCTTTAAAAAAATTGTAAATAATTTCGATTGTGAAAATTATGCTGAAAACAAGTACGACTGCAAAATTTATATTCATATGTCATCGATTTGCCCCATTATCCCCTCCCCCCTTTACTACAAAGAATGGAGTAGCGTTTTGTAGTTTCTTGTAAATGCACTATACCATTATTTATAATGACGCTTTCATAATAATTCATGCTCATATTTTACTATTTAAATATAGGAAATCCTCTTGAATTCAATATTTTGATTTTTATAATTAAAAAATAACATTTTGGATTTTTTATGGAAATAATACAACACAAAAGAACCGCACAATATAATGTTGGTTAACTAATAAAAAAAATAACGATTACAAGTCAAATGATGAAATTACATAAAATGAGCAAACATGTAACGAGAAATACAGCTATGTTTTATGTTTTAGTAAATGACAGTGTACAAAATATACGAAATGAAATAAAAATGTAGAATTATTTGTTTTCAGTGGAGCTGAAAATGGATAAAGCTCAAAAGTTGGCTTTACAAAATCCTTTAATCCCCTATCACTTCCTGATTTTTCAAATACCTGTTCCCCTTAACAGAAAAAAAGGTACCGGCATAATCTCTTCCTCTTTGATCGATAGTGAAAAATCGCGAAAATGCAAAGTTATCGTCGTATACCGGCCTGAAACGTTTTCAAAACTTTTCCTGGTTGAAAAGGAAAAGGAAAACTCTGAGGGAAGCCTTCACACTTTTTCTTCCTCTAACATAGTACTCACGTTATTTGCTCTAGCTTTTTGGACATCAGTAGCACAAACGATTTTGATTAACAGGAAAATCAGCTTTTTGCGTCTCTTAGTGACCCGACATTTTGTTATGTCTTTCTACTTATAGTTTAACGCTTCCACGAAGACTTTTACCAGTTTTCTGTCATTGATCTTAAGATTTCTTCGAGGATTGTTTTTGGAAGCCGTTCCAAAATTTGTTTTCTGTTTAGCTAATAGATTCTGTTCTCCGTAATCCACACTTCAGATTATTCTTCGCGTCCGATCGCCGGGCAGTCATGCTTTAGAAGATGCGGAAATTCTTCTTTTGGTACATTTGTTCATCTGGTACCAGAAATGATGTTTTTTTCAGCTTGACTACTTTTTGTTCAGTCTGATTTTATAAGACAGAACAATGCCACAACAAGCGGCTAAATGAGATGAATTGAATTTGGAGGGAGTGCGTTGAACTTAATGTTACTCTTCTGATAAAGACGTTGTATTTCTAGACCTATATGAGAGTTTACGTTTTTAATCTAGTTTAAGCGTATGTGTTCTGATGATGTTTCTCGTCTATCGTGACATGGAAAACACAAAATATATCATTAATCTTTAAATGGAACCTGGTGGGGTTTGTTTTCGACATTGCCGTTGTGTCACAAAGTAGTCCAATGAAGTAGCTATATTTTGATTATATTATTATATCTCAAATAAATATCATTTGACAAAGATTATATTACTACGCAGTATAACTAACACAATAACAAAAAATAATATTTTCTTGAATTAGGTGGCTCTAATGCACTTTAGGTTTCAGCATACAAAGTATCCGGACTTTACGACAACAACGCAGGAGCCAATTTCAACATTTAGCCGGATACGAGAACAAGCATGGTTTTGGAGCTTCGGCCTATGGCCGTTAGGTGACGCGACATAGTGTACTAGGAATGGCACTGTTGTTTTGTTTCCTCCCATCGTGTACAGAGCGGGAGATTCGAAATACGAGAACTAAACCTTCTATTACAAAATACCCATCTTACGCTAAGATAAATTCTCATAAGATGCACTAGAAAATTTCTCATTTTCTAATTACAAAAAAAAAAAAAAAAAAAAAAAAAAAAAAAAAAAAATGTTTTTTTTTTCTTTTTACTTAGGGCACAAATATTTTATACTATGAGAAACATAGATTGATAAAATAATGTTAGTCACATTTTTTATGGCAACACAAAATACTTTTTTCAGAAACGAAAATGTGAAATTTTTGTGAAATTTTCAAAATGTCACATTTTTGGGCATCTAACATCACTTCGAGAAGTAATACAGCGTAAAAGAAAAAGTAGCGATTCATCTTATAATCTCTAAGTCATATGACATGATTTTCTAAGAATCACTGAAAATTCTTTATTGATATTTATTATATGAGCTACAGTTAACCATAACTATAAATGTATCAACTATCTTGGTTTTTCAAACTTAAAATAAGTAAATAACATTGTTGTTTATTGAACTCTCTGATATTATGATTTTATTTTCTATGGCGTTATTTCGCTGCGTTTTTGAATTTACTTTTCTAAAATCATGAAATTAAATACAGTGTGGGAAAAAATTAAATTGACGATACTTAAATGATCATAAGTCCGGTCCTAATGAACGGATCCGAATGAAACTTCAGATGCATTTTATGTAGATCATGCGGCCGAGGTTTCCGTAAACGAAACTTTCAAATTTTCCGCAGGTGGCATTTTAACAATCAAAAATTAAAGATAAGAATTCAAAAAGCAAGGAATAACGGAATATTTTATTTATTTTTACACATGTGTGCTCTATGTGCATACCTTGTCGGTCAAAAATATGATGAAAGCGTACCCCCGCATTATCAATAGCTGCACGCAACATATCAATAGGAATGAATGAGACAGGTACGATGATATCTTTCAAGTCCACTAAATTCGTTACACGTACTTGATAAACATGATCTTTCAGAAAACATTACAACCAGAAATCACAAGGGTTCAGATCTAGTGACCTCTCTAGCTAATAAATCAGGGAAGTACGCTAGATGACGTGTTCATCAGAAAAGTTGAATTGAATCACATTCTTTACACATCTTGCCTAATAAGCAGTTACTCCAACTTGCATGAATATTGTGGTAGTCAAACGACTTCTTTGTCTTAACGTCTGGACAATATCATTCTACAGGTGTCTGTTGTATTAGTCACCTGTTACTGTACGCCTAACAAACCCGCTCATTGTGATTTTCTCGAAAACATACGGGACAAAATAAAATTTGCGTGAATCTACACCAAGCCGTGCCGTATGGGGAATGTAGCGGGTGTTGTTGATCGGCATGAGGATTGGTGGAACCCCATATGCGGCAGTTTTGTGTAGTCACATCAAAATCTAAGTGAAAATGAGCATTGTCTGTCTATAAGATATGCGATGGCCAGTACTCAGGCACTTGAATCCTCACCAGAAAACGCAACGCAAAATCAAGACGTGCAGAGTGATCTTGTGGTTTCAACTGTGGTGTGATACGCATCTTCTAAGGGTAGAGCTTCAGAATTTTGCGCAAAATCATGCACAGGGTTGCCCACGAAATGTCGAATGCTAGTGCTATTCAGCGGTCACTTACAGTAGCATTTGAAGTATTGGGAGATGCTTCCGCTGTTGCAATTGCAGCTTCCTCCCAATCGCCGGGTCAGTTCCATGTCGTCCTCTTCCCAGTGCAACAGCCAGAGAACCAGTTTTTTCAAGCTTACGAATCATGCATTTAATTGCATCTACGGACATGAGTCCTCTCCTTAACTTTTTAATCCCTCAATAACCACGGAGGGCTGCCGCAGCATTTTTCTCATTCTGATAAATAAGTTTTACGATAAAGGCGCGTTCCTTCTTGTTCAGCGGCTTGTTCACTGCGGATGAATGATTTCTTTGAACCATAACTACTGCTTTTATATGGAAATTGCACCAGCTACTCATTTGCATATGGTTTTAGCAATACAGCACAATCTGATGGCGAAATTTCAGACTTTTTTATTTTACGAAAACCTCGGCCATATCTACATATCATATATCTCAATTGACATTCGGATCTGTTCAGTAGAACTGGAGCTGTGAGCCTCTGAGTACCGTTAGTTTAATTTATGAAAGTTTTATCGAGTTATGAAAGCAAACTCGAAAGCGTTCGTCTATCTGTCGCTTTAAGATTCGCATCATGTTGTGCATTTCCACTTTATTATACCTAGACCCGACGTTCATGACAATACATGCAGCCGTTTTAAAATTAATATAGGTGGGCAGGGCTTTAGTGTGATGTTGTCCCCAGTATTTTTCTGTGTTCTAAATGTGCGTGTTTAGATGTGTTTTTAGATAAATTTTATATTGTACACCTAAAATTCCATTCTTATACTAGGCACCAAACGTCACGACTAGAATTCTAGATTATTATCAGATAGATTGCAAGGTTTTGACAATTGTTGTTTTTGCTTTATTCATCATTGTTGTGTAAAAATTGATATTCACTTTATATCATGGAACACGCTCAGATATACGCAGGTTTTACACAGGTCCAAAGGGCGGTAGTCTAGTATTCTAATTTTCGTAAAAGGTATAATTTTTAGCAATCGATGAAAAACAAATATTCAGAATTTTGTTTAATAACGCAAAATAATAATAATAATAATGCCAAAATTAAATTAGTTGTAAATAAATTTAAATATTTAAACTTCCAAACGAAGCTAATAATTGCTAAAAATTATAAAAAATACTCTTAAAAGACATATAAATTCTTTTATTCAGATTGACATATGTTTTATCGCTTAGCCGGTGACATTAGCAAATTCTTTGTAGAAAGAAATGCTTTCGCAAAAATTTGTAAAAATAAGAAATTGGTAAATAAAATCATTGGACCATATGTATTATGAAGAGCGGGTGCAAACATAAAATGTAACTTTAAAAAAATGGAAATTTTTGAGCGTGAATTAATTTTTACTAATGTTTCTTATTCTGCAGAACATCTCTTTCCAAATTTTAGGTAACTCAATGATGGCTTAATCATTTCAAATATTCCCAATGTGTAAAAAGATCTCTATTAATTCAAGATAATGGATGGTAAATAAAATCTTCCTGGATAAATTATTCTACATTTTTTTAAAATCAATATGTTCTTTGCTGCATAATCTGATCAAAATTGTAGTTCTCTTATTTGTTGTATTTTATATCTGCTATATGTTCCTTGTTCATCGCTATATGTTCTAAAAAGAACACATAGTGAACATTAAATAAATAAAAGAACTACAGCTTATACTACTTATTATTAAAAGTAAGTTTGTTTTTTCTAATTTAATGTGTACAGCATACTAGTGTTATTATAAATTTCTTATTAGGCTGATGCAATAAAAAAAAATTGCATTTGAACACCGCAGAACACGTAAAACAAATTTTTATAAATAAAATTGAAAATAACTCCAGCATAAAATTAGCGATTTTCTTTTAAAGTTCTTTTCTATTTCATTATTCATTTAAGGGTATTCGTCGTACGTCACTACAAGCTTTTATTCACTTTAGTAAAAAAGATGGTCTATAGAAAATATGTTTATCAATCTTACTCAATGTCAAAAACTATATGTAACTTTCGCATTATTACTAGGATATCTATTCTATTATACTAGAATATATAGTAAAATATTTTCAGTATTGATTCCTGGATAAAAACTCTAAAAAAATATTAAAAATGTAGGTGATATATTAGTGATATAGTAAAATCTTTTATTGAAATTGAATTATCATAATATAACTTAATTTATGATGCAAAAAACACGAATGGAAGAAAATTTTTAAAAATGAAAAAATTCGTAAATATTGAAATCGTAAGTTTTACATTCAAAACATTATGACTGTTTTAATTATAAATGAAAATGTATCAAATTTTAGATTTTAAAACGCATATTTCTGAATGGTACGTTAAGTGTACAGAAGAAATTGCCTTCCTGAACTAAAGCTGCATTTCAAAATATTTATTAGTTAAGAAATTATCAATATTTAATGTTTTTAAAATAACTTGACCAAGAAATAACATTGATTTTTGTCTTACATTGCTCATACAGTTAAGTCTCCAATTTAATTAATTTTTCAACTACTTTTCAGCAGCGAAATTACACTTGAAATTGTTGAATATTAAAGAGATGAATTATCACTCTGTTAACTGAGCGTAAACAACAGAGTGAAAAAAGGCCAAGCCGAGATTCGAACCCGGTGCCCCTGGAATAGCGCTTCACTTCTCTACCACTAAGAAACGAGGATGATGCTCACATAAGTTGGTAAGACTGCTACCGCAGCTACTGGATGGAAAAGTCTTCATGAGCACACAATCTTGCGGTGTAACATGAGACGCAAATGAACCCAGCATCGCTGAATATACAATTTTAATTACTTTTTCAACTACTTTTCAGCAGTAAAATTACGCTTGAAATTATTGAATATTAAAGACGCGAATTATCACTTTGCTAACTAAGCGTAAACCAACACTCTGTTTGTTTTCACTCTTATGTACTGCAAATATCCGAGTGGTCATGAACGCCGGACAGTTGGGCCAATATGCAGAGCAATGACGCTTTTCAGAATATCGCACTGCAGACGTCTGATATTGAATTGTTAAAATGCCCAAGTAAACAGAAATCCCCGTCATGAGTGAAGTGCTATAAACAGAACTTTTTGCAAAGAATCTGTAAGAAGTTGACATTGTGAAGTATATGACAGATCGAAATCATGAGCGCGTGAAGGGTATGGAATTAGTGATTCAATTGAATGATGCCGTCAGAGAAACATTGACGTGTTTTAATGTTTTAATGCATCCGTATTTAGACTGTTTTTACTGATATTTAATACGTAGAGCATCGGAAAAGTGAGATCCGTTTGTAAATTATTGGCGAAGATGTACTGAAAAATCCGAGTGGTCATTATCGCCGGATGGTTGATTTAATCTGCCGAGCAAAGACGTGTTTCAGAAGATAGCACTGCAAACGTCAGGTATGGAATTGCGATAATGTCCAAGTAAACTGAAATCCCCGTCATGAGCGATGTGCTCTAAATAGAACACCTTTGGAAAGAATCTGTAACAAGCTGACATTTTGAAGTATATGACAACTAGAAATCACGAGCGCGTGAAGGGTATGGTATGAGTGATTCAATTGAATGATGCTGTTAAAGAAACATTGAAGTGTTTTAATTTTTTTGTGCATCTGTATTTAGACTGTTTTTGGTAATATTTAATATGTAGAGTATCGGGAAAGTGAGATCCGTTGGCAATATATATCCACAGATGTACTGCAAATATCCGAGAGGTCTTGAATACAGGACAGCTGGGCCAATCTGCAGAACAAAGATGTGTTTCAGACGATAGCACTGCAGACGTCCAGTATTGAATTGCGATAATATCCAAGAAAACATAAATCCCTGTCATGAGTGAAGTGTTCTAAATACTAGAACAGCTTTGCAAAGAATATGTAAGAAGTTGACATTGTGAAGTATATGACATATCGAAATCACGAGCGAGTGAATGGTATGGAATGAGTGTTTCAATTGAATGATGCTGTCAAAGAAACATTGAAGTGTTTAATTTTTGACTATATCAGTATTTAGACTGTTTTTGCAAATATTTAATACGGAGGGCATCGGGAAAGTGAGATCCGTTTGCAATTTATAGGCGCAGATGTACTGCAAATACCGAGTGGCTATGAAGCCGGACAGTTGGGTCAATCTGCAGAGCAAAGGCGCTTTTCAGAATATCCCATTGCAGATGTCCAGTATTGAATTGCGATAATGTCCAAGTAAACAGAAATCCCCGTCATGAGTGAAGTGCTCTAAATAGAACAGCTTTGCAAAGAATATGTAAGAAGCTCACATTGTGAAGTATGTGACAGATCCAAATCACGAATTTGTAAAGGGTATGGAATTAGTGATTCAATTGAATGATTCCGTCAAAGAAATATTGAATTGTTTTAATTTTTTTGTGCATCTGTATTTAGATTGTTTTTGCTAATATTTAATACGTAGAGCATGGGAAAAGTGAGATCCGTTTGCAATTTATTGGCGCAGATGTACTGCAAAATCCGAGTGGTAACGATCGCCGGATGGTTGGGCCAATCTGCAGAGCAAAGGCGTGATTCAGAAGATAGCACTGCAGACGCCAGGTACGGAATTGCGATAATGACCAAGAGCCCCGTCGATAATGACCCGTCATGAGCGAAGTGATCTAAATAGAACAGCTTTGCAAAGAATCTGTAAGAAGCTGACCTTGTGAAGTATGTGACAAATAGATATCACGAGCGCGGGAAGGGTATGGTATGAGTGATTCAATCGAATGATGCTATCAAAGAAGCATTGAAGTGTTTTGTTACATTATTATTTTGTATTCATTAATTCCACAGTAGCTCATCTTGCAATCTGGCCAGCCTTTGTTTATTCCTTGATGTAAACATTTCTTGTGTATATTCCTTGAGGAAGTTACAAATCATAAAACTAATACGTGAAGATAATAAAAAATTATAATTCCGCGGAGGACAAATATTATATTTCAGGTAATAATTCATTGATTTAAATGTAGTCACAATGAAACAGTATTACATTTTACGAGAATTCACTTTATATATACAAACTGTCCCTTCTTATCCCTGCCCTAAATCTAATCCCTAAACCGTTAATTTTTGAGAAAGATTTTAATTGAAAAAAAATACACATTAAAATATTTTTATTATCTATCTTATAAGTTATATTTATAAAAATAAACTTCAAGCCCCAACAAAATAAATCCTATTACTTTTGAAAGAATTTTACCGATCTACGATACTTTGAATTTTTATGCATTTTCAATGTTTTCCTACCTTAAATGTTTTTCTTTCACAAGTATCTTTTAATGATTTATTAGTAATATTTTTTTTCAGTTTTAGGTGAAATTTTAAAGTGTTCGATCTGATGCATCGCTTTAACAGTGCTCGTTTTCTAAAGTTTTACTGTTTTGAAATATGTTGCTTATGAATAGCCTTAGAAACTGTGTGTGTTATGAGAATGCTGAGTTATATTTCGAAAATTTAACCAATGTAATTCATTTATATTGAATGTTTTTTGCCTTACTTTTTAGACAAAATTTTCTTTTTATATAATGTTTTGTATAATTAATTTTTCAATTAATTTCAGCATCAAATGTCCAAATTATCAAAGCTAACTTCAGCAGAAGGGGTTGATCAAAACCATTTTCCTTTATGAAAGCACATCTGACAGATATATAAAATGAAACATGCATTAAATAGTTAATAAAAATTCTTTTTAACAACTACATTTTAATGCTACTTATACAATGGAAAAAATATATAAAAATCTCATTCTTAGTAACTCAAACAACATAACAGAAAAAAGCGATCAGCTAGAATTCCATTCTTTTTATCAATTACAGTTTCAAAATTATTTAGGACAGAAGGAAATTTAATTGATTTAACTCAAATTCGGTTTCATTTTGGAAAAAGGTTAGAAGATTTAAAGATTTATATTGATTGCTTTTAAATCTACTAAATTTTTTCTAGATGTATGATACGGAATAGAGGCTTGAGAACACAGGATTACTATTTTTTAAGGCTTGGAATCTTGGAAATACAATATAAGCCCTTGCCCTGTTATTTTCGATTTCATAATTAATTATAGTATGTATATAAGTTACATTTTGTTTGAGGGTCAATATCACAAAATAAGAAAATTGTAGTCCGCTCTGTGAAATTTCTATTTAATACTATATAATGCAATTTTCTTTTTTACATTCTAATAAAAAATATTCTTAGAAGTATTTTCAAGAGATATTATATTCATAATAACACAAAAATAAAGCAATTAAAAGCCTATAAATTTTAGATTGTCATTTTCCTGGCATGTCATGCTGTCATGCGTGCAAAGTAAAAGGCTTTCTGCTATCATGAACAAACATCTTTTCTAGTTTTTTTTTTATTTCTAATTAATAATTCTTAAATAACACATATATTTGGAAGGTAACAAGTTCTGCATTTTACAAATAATTTTACATAATTAAAATATGATTGTCTTTGAAAATGAATGTCATTATCCGGGCCTGGTCATTTTAGTTCTTTATGAGGTATAAAGATGACGCTGCAGAGTAATTCTTCTTATTTTTGACATAGTTCAAGTCAGAAGTTGTAAATTCGTTGCTTCCAGCAAGATCTTTTAAATATTTCTTTGAAATAATATGTTTAAAGGCTTTCTAAAAATTGACTAGACTTTTATTATGTCATTTTCCTGGTAAATTAGAAATAAAACTGAACATTACACTGAATTTGAGGTACTATAGAGGAAACATGTTCCTTTACAGAAAATCAAAATGTTAGATCTAAAAAAAAAAAAAAAAAAAAAAAACAAGAATGCGAAAAATGTTTTAGAAAAAAATGTCATTTTTGATGTCATTGAAATTTTACATATAAATTCCTTTATTCAGCTGTTTAACCAACATTTAAAAAAAAAAAAACACAAGCTTTGAAACAATTTAAATTTTCAGAATTTTTGTTTTCAAAATCTCTCATTTTGTGAAATTCACTCTTGAAAATCTGCCTTTCCTGATATCATCAATCAATACAAAAAAAATTATATATTTTTTAATTTAAACTTTATCCATTTGTTTTTAAATACAAAATGATAAAGCTAAAACATTCAATAACTTTTCATTTAGATACGCGTAATTTTAATCAGTTTATAATTAAGAGGAACCAGACTTTTTAAAAGATGTGTTGTAAAATATTATCATCTTATTTCCTTTAAAATAAATATTAGAATTTATATTTCATATTAAGTAAAGTGATATTATAATATAATATCTATACACATAATTTCTGTAGTTGAAGAAAAAAATGGACATTTTTACAGTATGATGAGCAACGGCATAGGCTTAGAGGAAAAAGAAAGTATATACCATTTACTTAAAAAAACATTACATATTTGGTACATCTTTTTATGCTTGGTATATAGAAGTTAATCGTGATCAAATTGTTTAAAAAGTACTGCTTGAGAAATGTTTTCAAATATACTTTGCATCAATAACGTTTCAAGCAGAATTTTCGAAAAATTAACTTACTTATATTACGTATAATAATGAATGTTTCTTTTTGTAAGAGTTGTTACCCGAAGAATAGAAGTAGAGAACTATAAAAAATGCACACAATATTTATTAAAATTCTTTGTTACTTAATATCTAAAAATATTAAATGGTTTCAATAAAACATTTCTCAAAAACTTTATTTAAAAATTTTAAGCATGGTATTAAATATTAGTGGTAAAAAATGAGTTATAAAAATGCTTCATTACAGTACTTTGATTTGATAGGTATTTTGATTTAACTATATTTTAGTAGTTTGTTACTTAATATCACTTATAATTTAATGAGATAGTTGGTTTATAATTGTCAAAACGCTTGTGTATGGTTATCTAATGCAAGGGCGGCAAACCTAAGGTGCACATGTCATGTGGCATGCGACAAATTAATTTTGCCACGGAAATGAATGGGATTTTATATAAAAATACCGTGATATTATACAATATACTCGAAATTATATAAGTTGAGCTTGTCTATGTTACATATAAACGAACTACTTTAATTGCAGATTATTAACTTCCCATCTAGTTCCATATGTACTGAAAGAGTTATTAATCTTGTATTAATTACTACGAGATAAATTGGAAAGTATCTAAAATAAAATATCTTTAGTCATTATCAGTGAAAATGCAGATGAACGCAAACTCTTCATATCTAGCTTCCAGATTTGTTCAAAAAAGATTTGAGATGGCCATGGTTAGTCAATTTAAAACCAAATTTAGTAAATCAAAAAAAATATTAATCAAAATTAGTTGGCATATTTTATTAGGATTTATAAAGCATGGTAAATATACATACAACTATTTCACTGTAATAACACACGGTAATTTCACGGTAAAATTATTTCACGGTAAATTTGAGTTTAATTTCAGTTGTACGTACAGAATCTAGTGTTTTTATTTTAACATATTTTTGTCAGTTAATTGTTGAGATTCATTATTTTCATAAATAAATATTATAAAAACTGAAACAGAAATCGCTTGTTAGATGACTTTGGTTCAGCTGGTCCTGTACCAGTTCTATTAAATGTAAGTACGCATAAACATTACATTAAATATTTTTCATTCAATATTGGTATTTAAATATAGTAAATTTTTATTACAATCTAAAATACAATTGTTAATATAATTATTACAGTGAAATAGTTGTATGTATATTTACCATGCTTTATAAATCCTAATAAAATATGCCAACTAATTTTGATTAATATTTTTTTGATTTACTAAATTTGGTTTTAAATTGACTAACCATGGCCATCTCAAATCTTTTTTGAACAAATCTGGAAGCTAGATATGAAGAGTTTGCGTCCATTGGTCTAATTGTTGGCTGATTTTCAAGGGTGGAAGGATAAGAATACTGGTTCCAATTTGGCTGCAATTAATTTTTCAGATTTTACGTTAAACGGATTTCTGGATCGGTTTATCCCGCATGTGCAAAGTATAACCGTATCGTTCTTCAAAGCAACAAGAATTTGAAAACGTAACCTGTCAAGTACGAGTGTTACTTGCTCACGGAGGCTTCCGTACAATAAATATATGAATTAGTATTTGAGCATTTCATTACCCAAATATATCCATAAAAGTTTTTATCAAGGCTTTAAAGGATGATGGCGCATAGAATACACCGCCCAAGTCTTTATGTATCTCCAAACCGTCCGTATCTTTAATGGTTGATATCTCGGCTAATAACCGATAATGTTTTTCGAAAATATATATCATATAATCCTTTTATAATTCTGGCAACGATAGGTACTTCCTATGCTCCTTAACCCCTCTGCTCAAGTCGAAATTAATATCTATCGAAAGAATGCGGTTTTCTCACGTACTATGTGACCCAGAGTACTCGCGATAGTTTTCTTGCAAGGTTTAAATGCACTTCTACTGCCCCTAATTTTTTCATATTTTAAGTTTATGTAGATAGGAAATATGGCGAAGTGGACATATTTTTGCATTACATTTGCATACACAGACATCTCTGAAAATATAATACCTAAAATTAAAATAAATGTATTTTTGTGTTCGGCGTTACCAAAGCTTTCACGAGATGCCCCACACGATATAAAAAGAAAGGATTTTTTTTTTCAAGTAAATTAATTAGCCCCTCTACATTTTCCCTAAATATATTTGTGAATGGTTAATAAACTATAAATAAGAGTGTCAATAGCCTTTATTACTTCAGACAATTTGAACTTTCCACATTCTACAGTTTACGAATAAAATGGCTGTGACAGACACAGGAGTGATCTTATAATAGTTCTGTTTTTACTTTTTAAGTTGGGCATCCTAAAAAAATAAACTAGACTAAATTAATTAGAAGATATAACTAGTCCAGCGTTTCCGAAAATGTGTTACAGCGTACTTCTTAGAGGAAAGTAGGGGGTGTTCCCAACGCAAACAATTTCTCCTTACAATAAGCAACACAGCAAGTGGCAATTGAATGAGTTTATAAGTATGGATGTGATCCCATGAACTGTTAAAAATACAAATTTTTTAAACATACTAAAAGTTGAAGCTAACTTACGACTCTGCGTTTGTAAAATAACAGTCAATATGCAATACCTATTCCAAAGTGAGAAAAAAATCTCGTCCTACAGGCGCAGGTAGATTTCGAAGTTAAGTACTAATTTCAACAACAAAAACTAAATTATGATTAGAGATAAATCCACTTTAACAATTTTATCTGGCCGCTTTCGACGAGTTTTTTAATTTTATTTGTATATAAGAGCTGGTTTTATCAGAATCATGTTAAGGCGGTATTACAAAAAAAACTTTTCCATGCTGAACAACTCGAAATTTTCCGACACATTTTCAAATTCATTAAAAAAAAAAATAAAATAAAAAATTAAAAAAAAAATAAAAAAAAAATAAAATAAAAACATGAAATTTGATGATTTTTGAAAAACATGTAAAACATGATGATTTTTGAAGAAATTTATAAGCGATCTGTTTTTTTCCGTTCAGTCAATTAGAACTTGATTTATAAACAATTATTTTCTCAACAAGGAGAATATTTTTCGTTTCCAACGCAATCGCTTAGAGAAATTCGGTTCAAAATGCTCACTTGGACGTCATTTTTTTGGTATATATTCTGCTTCTATTAAACAATCGGCCATTACGGTACATTATATAGTTTCCGAATAAGAAAACCTACCAATGGGATGCGTTTGAGAGCAAAAATAAATTTCAAAATTAGTCACAAAATAAGCAGTTTGGATTTGAGTACACCCTTAATAAGATGATTCTTCCTTCAACAGGTATGCCTTCTCAATTACTAAACACTTGTCAGTATAAAAGTTGTACATAATATTCAGAAGATATATAAAAACCTTATGCTGATTTCTTACCTTGTGAATTAACGAAGATATGTTTTTTTTCCCTTGAACCTCCCCTTTTTGTATTCGTTTTATTATTATTTTTTTTCGGTACGAATTGGTCCTGTCAAAAACCTGTCAATATAAAAGTTTTAGATAATATTAAGAAGATTTATAATAAATTTAATTGTATTTGATATCTTGAGATTGATGGAGTTATGATTTTTTTTTTCTCTCCAAAATCCAATTTTCTTCACCCCTTCAACCCATTTTTTATTTTATCTAAAGTCTGTCATATATAAATTTTTAGCCCATTTTATAGAAGTAATAATAACTTTAAACTGATTCCATATGTATTAGAATTAAGACGTTATCAGTTTTTTTCGGTTTTCACAAAACCCCATCCTATTTCCACCTACTTGGTGTGATTCTGCCCATTAACGAACATGACCGAGATTTTATGCCCCTAATTTTATGTTTCAGTTTGGAAGATATTTGCGCAAAATCATGGAAGTTATCATGTCCATAAAAAAGTGATATAGATAGATAGATACAGATTTTTTACTGTGGGTGGTTTTGGGTTCTAGGAGTCATGATCGGTGTAGATCTGCAAACAATTTTCAGAAATTCCAACATAGGGGCGATTGCAGTAGGTAGTATTTCATACGAAATCTACCTAAAATTGCAATCTTCTAGTTAATACTTGTTATCTGTAAAGTATGCATTAAATAGGGAATGAATATTATTATTGTTTGCATCCATCCGTTATGTTCTTTATTTCCATTTTTATATTCGTCTTTCTTATAATTAAGAAAAGAAGGAAACGGGCGAAGCAAGTGCATATATTCGTGGGGTATTTAAAATACGAAAGTTGGAGAACAACTGATTATTAATAATGTTATACAAAGAAGAAAAAAAAAAGGAAAATATTAAAGCACTCATACACACGTAATATTAGAGAAAAGGATAGCAAATTCTATGGTGAAAAAAAAAAACCCGACTTCCTTACGAAATTAAATAATTTTAATAATATATCTATCATATACTTAGAATGAAATCTTATTACAGCTATTCATTTTATTAAATATTATTCATAGAAAGCGTATTAAAAACTGTTTAATTACAGTATCAGATACATTCAAGATTTTTTTTATTTTAAAAGGAATGATTTCCTTTTATATTTTTTTATTCTAAAAGGAAGGAATTCCTTTTATAACAAGCATTAGTATATATTTTGTATTAGTATGTTTGCATATTTTATGTTTAATAATAACTAGAAATTAATTAAAATAATAAATCTTTGTAAAAAATCACCATAAAATAAAAATAATACATAGGACGCGTTTCGAGCTAAAAATATTAACAGCTCGTCAGCAGCTACAGTAAACACGTGTCTGTAAGGGGACAAGGTCAAAAATTAACTAAAAGGTAGATAGTAGACCTTGCGGCACGTGTTTACTGTAGCTGTTGACGAGCGGTTAATATTTTTAACTCGAAACGCGTCCTATGTATTGTTTTTATTTTATGGTGATTTTTTACAAATATTTATTATTTTAATTGTTTCATATTGCCAGTTTTCATGCTGTTTAGCTGCACTTAGAAATTGTTTGTCATACAAATCCAGACTCAAATAAATAACCTTTATTTTAATTTATATTCAGTTATTCGTTACTTAAAAGCAATTATATGATATCTAAAACGTTTATATTTTGATTATCAAAATTCACGTGAATGATAATCAAATGCTTGACAATGTCAAAGGGATTGTTTGTCAAAAGTTGGCCGATTAAATTTGTTTTCCCGAAATCACCCATTTCTGGAAAGCAAATCAGAAGCGTATGAACTACCCCCAAAAAAGAGAAGCACCATGCTCCGGATTAACCCGGAATCTTCACTAGGACAAATAACCCTGTATTGATCCGCTACATTACTCAGACACGGTTGAAATATTTTCATAATTCAGCATACCGACTCAAACCACATTCTTTAACTCGAACCCGCAATGAAAGAAAATTAATCCATATTTTTATATAGTTCTGAAAAAGTATTCAAAAATTATATCTCTACTAAAAGTTTCATTATTCATAGAAAACTAACGCATATAAATATTTTTGCTCATTAATGCTGAAATTCATATTTTTTTATCTGAAAATTTATAACTTTTTTTCAAAAAATTGTGTGAACTCAAAAACCGATCAGTAGCGAAAAATTTAGCTTCAACGCAACCTGATAAGAACTGTGGGTTCAATCGGATTCGGGTAAAATCCTTTTACTAGATCTGCTGCAGGTCTCTAGTCACGATCATGTTTAACCGATATGTGCAAAGTATGATCGTAGCAGAATAAACCAAATAAACCAATCAACCACAATCATAAGAAGGTTCTCTTCCAGATAATTTCATAAGATAGATAAAATTTAAATTGTTTATAACCAAATTTGGTTGGATAATCTTTGTACAGAAAAATAAAGTTTGAATTTACTCCATTAGTAACAAACAACATGTACAATATACTAAAAATAAACTTATACAGCTATTTTAAAACGACGTCATGTACGTAGACATACAAACACACACATACTTACATATCTGTACTTTTATCTTGCTAATAAATGCTATTATTTAGTTCTACAGTTGTTAAACCTTCCCAATTTTAAATACCACACTTTCTGCAATTAAATATTTATTTTATTTACTGACAAAAATTATTGATTAAGCAAATTAAAAAATTACCAATCAAAAATAAATTTTTGCAAAAATCAGTTTTTATGACTGACAATTTGTATTACTAATTAAATTATTTCTAATAAATATAATAGGATAGTCATTTTCGTTATTTTATTTAATTCCTCTTAGTTCTTAAAGTTTCTCTCCTTTACGTATTATTTTTGTCTATTTATATATTTTTTCATAGTTATACAGCATGATGTATTTCACCTTCTATAGGAGACTCTTATGGTCATCTTTGCTCATGATATTCTAATTCTTTTATTATCAAGTAGGTCTTTTAAATTGCTATACCTGAAATCATAACAATAGGAAATTTCAATAAACTATTATAATGTCAAAATTTCAAATGATCCATAGTTGCGACATAACTTTTGATTAGAGAAAAGCAGAATTCAATTAATATAAACTATTCTTATTATGTAGATTATTCTTACTACATTAGCTACAGTTGAATACACTTCAATTAGTTGCTTTATAAGTTTAGATTCATTTTAGTAACATCCAATTGAAGATTTCAATTATCGTTGGAAAATTTAATGTGGCGAATAATTTTAATATTGTAATTTCTCAAATACAGATGTTTCAATGCTCAAAGATCTAAATTCAGAATACATATTTAATATGTACAAAACTGTTACTATTACAATACTATGCTATATAAATATTATATACGTATTTGTTTTGTTTTCTGTGATTTTTAAAAGCCCCTTCAATTGCACTATTTTTATAGATAGTTTCATCTAATTTACTAGAAAGCTGTACCACCCGCAAGCTGTGCTCTCCAACCCTCGTTCAGACTTCGCGGACTGATAACGTAATTATGTTTTAAAAAGATTACCGGATTACGGGTAAATGAATGATGTTGTCACAAACGGCGACTATCTTCTGTAATCGAGTTTCCATGTTTTTCTGTTTGATTGGGGCATTTTTTTGTTACCATGGCCTCACCCACCGCTGTCACGACAGCTTACGGCTGTTTTGGGGATTGTTAAGTAAGGTCAATTGAACAATTGAAAAACAGATTTTACAAAATGTTTATAGTAGAAATGCCTCTGCCTCTTGAACTTTTATAACGACGCTATGAAAAAAAAGCTTTGGGTTCAAGGTTAAAAACATCCGTCTGTTTGGGAATACTATGGTGAACAACGGTATTGAAAAGCATTGCCTTTTGAAATTTTATGTTTATACACTGCTCAAAACAATTAGGGAAGCACATAATTTTAAAAAATTACGCAAATATTTACACCGATTAGTAACGTAAAATGAAACATCCATGATTTAATGCATACTAGAAAACAGATTAAAAAACTTCTCATGCAAATTAAAGTTTATGACGTCTGAAAGTCGAAAAAGGAGACAAGTGTAAAAATAGGGATTTTTCAGAAGAGTCTGTTTCACTGGCTCATTTGTAAAATTCTATTTTTCAGCTTGTGTTTTGAGAGAAGGTGACTTGAAAATGTCACAACAATGTGATTTAACGAAATCCGTGGCTTGGCGTGCTATCGGGACATTTGAATCTGGGGAAACACAACGAAGTGTAGCGGACACTCTTGGGGTGGCAAGAAGTGTCAATGCAAGGCAGTGGAATTGATTCCAATACACATGGAATGGTATACATCGCAAGGGCAAGGTCGACCATGTGCTACTTCAGAAACTGATGACCGATATATCCTCTTAACAGCTCGCCGAGACGGAACGGGCAATGTTACTCTGCAGCAAACACAGTTGTTCTTGGCCACAGGACGAAGGGTGTCCAGCCAAACAGTCCGAAATAGACTTCATCAGGGTGTCTCTATGCACGTAAGCCAACGATCTGTATTCTGTTGATCTCAAGCAACTGTGCGGCCCAAAGAAGGCGGTCAACTGAACATCGAGTTTGGAGGTAACGTTTTTGGAGTCAAATTCTGTTTACAGAAGAGTTCCGATTCAGTCTGAATTTGGCATCTGATGTGTTTTGGCATGGAGAGAAAATAGCACTCAAAATAATCCCACATTCGTTCGTGAAAGATCACATTACAGACGAGGTGGGTTGACACTATGGGCTGGAATCAGTAAAGATGGACGTACGGGTCTGTGTATCATTCGGAATGGCACTTTGGCGGTCCTAAGTTATATAGACGAGGTACTGAGAACTCGTGTTGTACTTTATGTTGCAGTAATTAGTAATTTCATTGTTTCCATGCATGATAATGTCAGACCTCATACAGTTCGTCTTGTGGAAAACATGCTGAAAGCATAAAACAATACAGCGTATGGAATGACCAGCATGCCCTCCTGACCTAAATCCAATGAAGCATGTTTGGCACATACTCAGACGACCCATTGCTGCGAGACTATGGTTCTCCTTTTACTGTTCGGGAATTGGAAATTGCAATTTTTGAGGAGTGGAAGAGTATTCCCCAAATTCTTATCGATAAACCCATCACATCTATGGAAAACATGGGTGCAGCAGTCTTATCTGTTCGAGAAGACCACACGCCATATTAAAAATCTCGCATCATTTCTAAACAATACTTTTTTTTATCATTTACATAAACCAAATTGTTGCCATAAACCATCTTTTCATGTTCTTTCCATCTTTTCAAAGAATAAAAGCTCCCTTACAATTTTTTTTCATCTTTTTTTCTGTATTGCGCATTGATACACTTGTACTATCCCTTTTATGCCCGTACATGGCTGTCTTGAACTGTTCTCTTAACTTTTACTCTTGCTCCCCTTATTTTTTTGAGCAGTGTATTTATGTTTTGATTGAGTTTAAGATATTTTCATGGACAGCTTTTCTTTATTTTAATGCACCATCATGCATATTTTCATATTATTTTTAAAACATAAATTATTTTATTAGTATATATATATAAGAAATTTTGGCACTTTTCTAGTATATGGGGCTTGGCGAGATAGAGATAATAGGATTGGCGAAAGAAGGAAATTTTTCATGCACATTTTCTATCAAACTATTTACTATTTCAAATATAGAAACATTTTTTTCCATATTTATACAATTTATTTAAGAGAACAAAGCCATATTTCTATTTTTATATGCAAACAGAAGAAAATTTTGTATAAAAAGAATAATTTATTTATAAATAAAATGGTTATATTTATATATATATAGATATATAAACAAGCATAAAAGTGAATCAAGTTTGTGTTAGTAGCTGTTTATGTCATTTGGTAACAAGACGCACTTTCTGAAGCTGAAATTAGACCCCACATTATTTAAAAACGACATGACCCCTATACTGGAAAAGTACCGAATTTTCTTATGCGTATTTATCGAATAGTAAATCATAGAAAGTAAATCTAAAGTATTTTGCGCATGCATTAACCTTTATTTATGCTTCATCAAGTGATGAAATATATTAACACATTTGCTAGTCTCGCAACTTTTACACCACGTTATCCTCAATTTGACGTCACACGAATATTGTCCGTAAGAAAATAATTTTAAATATATGGTTTTAATATGTGACGTAATTTACATCATTAAATGTATTTTGCATCTGATAATTTAATTATTTTAAAGTTTTTATTTCTCTTTTAAGATTCAACCGTAAATGTATTATTTAATTTATAATTGTTTGGGAATTATTATTTTATAATATTATAATTTATAACATAAAGTAAATAATACTATTATTTGTGCTTTTTAAATATGACCTAATTTACACCATTAAAAGTTTTCCACGCACAATAATTTAATTAAACTGAAAATTGCACTATGTGCAAAATACTTAAAAGATGACAAAAATATTTAAAAAGATAATTACTTTAATTCTTCTCATTCTTTCAGATATAAACACAGAATTCTTAACCTAGTTTGGGCTATTGCTGGCTGGTTTTATTTTAAATCTCTCAAATGTTTTTTAATATGATCTTTAAGTTTGCGAGAAGTAATTCCTTTGTATTCAAGAAAAACATTTTCTGTTTTCAGTGGAATTACATATACTCCAGAAGTTTCATCTTTCGGGATCGGGCGTAATTTGGCACTAAATAGATTTTTTAATTTTAATGGAGCAGTGGCGATTAAGTTTACGCCAAAGCGAAAAAATGCACTTCTGATGCACCTGGTATGTACTTCATACATAGAAATACATACCAGGACTTTTCGAAAAACTTAATCGCCACTCCTCCAGTAAAATTGAAAGATCTAGTTACTGCCAAAATAGACCAGATCCCGAATGATGAAGTTTCTGGAGTACGTTTTATTCCACTGAAAATAGAAAATGTTTATATCGAATACATGGGAATCACTTAATTCTCGTAAATGTAAACAACATTTGAGAGATTTGAAGCACAACAGCCCTGCCAAGACTTAACCAGAAGTAGAATATACAAGTTAATTTCAAAGGTGCAAATATCATATGCCGCTTAAAGAAGTATCACGATTTAATTATCCGTGAATCAATAGAAATTATTACTAAAGGAAATACTTTTTGTAATGATCCTACAACATTCCGAGAATTTGGCTGAGTTTGCTTAAAGAATCATATAACAAGTAATTTTCCACTTTCCTCTACATCCATATTTTTGTTGCCCGGATCTAAAAATTGACTTTTATTTTCATTCCTTTCGACGCCAACTACGTGAAATTTGAAAAAATAAGACGTTAATAATAGTATTTTTGTAATATCTGAGGAAGGCTGTATTTATAGCTGAAACTACTAAGAAGAATTAATTTAACATTTTTTTTTTAAATTTTTTTTGTCATCTTTTAAATATTTTGCGGATAGTGTAATTTTAAGTTTAACTTTTTAAACATGAAATTAGCATTCTATTTATTTATTTGCTGATAATTTAATTATTTTGGGCAGTTTACATATGATCAGCATCAATAGTTTCTTTTGTTAGAATAGAGAGATGGAATGCAATTCAGTTTATGATGAAACATACCAGCTAAAATTCAGCAATTTGACATAAAATTACTTGTTTAAAGATCCTTCAAAATGGAAGTCAATTGAGAAATTCGACAAATTAGCCAGTTACCACCGTGTTTGCATTATTTTTGGTGACATCTTTGGCACGAAGTACGGTTATGTTTTAACCAAGTATTGGCTAAGGTGTTGGGAATTAGAGAACGCGTATGGGGTCGTATATGTTTTTTTTTTATTTTTATATATATTATTTATTTTACTATATTTCACTATTTCTTTTATTTTTATGAATTATATTAGTTGAACTTAAACTTACACTATGTGCAAAACTACTTAAACGATGAGACAATATTTTAAAAAAAGATGTTAAATTACTTTAATATCTTAGTACTTTCAACTGTAAAAACATAGTCTTCGCCAGAGAAATATAAGAAGTACTATTGTTATGAACGTCTAATTTTCAAAATTCACGTACATGGTGATGAAAGAAGTGAAAGTGGAAGTCAATCTTTAGATCCGGAAAACACTGGGTAAATAAACCATAGATATAGGGAAGTGGAATATTATTCGTTTTATGATTCTTTAAGCAAACTGAACCAAATTATGGTATGTTGTAGGATAAAACGGCATTACAAGCGATATTTTCTTTAGTAATAATTTCTATTGATTAGCGGATAATTAAATCATGATAATTCTTTGAGGGATATATACTATCTGCGTCTTCGAAATTAACTTTTATATTCTGCTTCTGGTTAAGTCTTTACAGGGCTGTTGTAGGTTGGTTATACTTTAAATCCCTCAAATGTTCTTTAAAATGAACTTTAAGTTTACGTGAAGTCATTCCTATGTATTCAATTTTACTGGAGGAGTGGCGATTAAGTTTACGTGAAAGCGAAAAAGTGCATGTCTGAGTTTTTCGAAAAGCCCTGGTTGTACTTCATTTTGCAATATCTCATATCACTCCATGGTGTTTTTTGTATTTTCATATGGTTCTTCTGTGAGTTGATTAGCTTATCAATAATGCGTATTGGGAAACCATTCTCAACTGCAAAGTTTCTAATGGTATTTAATTTATTTTCATTGTGATTAATAGAGCAAATACTAAACGCTGGTCTTATATAAAAGTATAACGGAGCAAGTTTGTAGTTAAAATGTGGTGTACTTTCAAAAGGAAGGGTTTCCCAATGCGCATTATTGATAAACTAATCAACTCACAGAAGAACCATATGAAAATACAAAAAACTCCACGGAGTAATATGAGATATTGTAAAATGAAGTACATGCCAGGACTTTTAAAAAAACTCAGACATGCACTATTTCGATTTGGCGTAAACTTAATCGCCACACATCCAGCAAAACTGATACATAGAAATAACTTCACGTAAACTTAAAGTTCGTAAAAGGGCATTTGATAACCGACCTACAACAGCCCTGTCAAGACTTAACCAGAAGCAGAATATACAAGTCAATTTCGAAGGCGCAAAAATTATATATCCCTCAAAGAATTATCATGATTTAATTATCCGCCAAAAAATAGAAATTATTACTAAAGAAAATACTGTTTGTAATGACGTTTTATCCTACAACATACACAGAATTTGGCACAGTTTGTTTAAAGAATCATAAAACGAGTAATATTCCTCTTCCCTATATCCATGTTTTATTTTCCCAATGTTTTCCGGATCCAAAGATTGACTTCCACTTTCACTTCTTTCGTCACCATCTGCGTGAATTTTGAAAATTAGACGTTAATAACAGTAGTATTTACTATATTTCTTTGACGAAGACTATTTTTTATAGTTGAAAGTACTAAGATATTAAAGTAATTTAACATCTTTTTTAAATATTGTCTCATCTTTTAAGTAGTTTTGCACATAGTGTAAGTTTAACTTTTTAAAGATGAATTAAGCATTTCTGTTTATTTATTTATTGATATATTATTTAAATTTAGAGTTTTCCGTTAAATGGAATTAAAATATGTAAATACATGCAACATTTACCACAAAGTTTATTAAATATATTCACATACGACTATTTTCCAAATAGCTACTTATAACATAAATGTAATAAACTAGCCAACCCCGCGGCTTTGCTCGCGTAATAGTTGAAATATAACAAGTGTATTTGCATGGCTATTTTTTATTAGAACACTTTTTGGAATAATTCAAAAATTACAAACTAAGCCACAGTTTGACTAAACTTCATTATAAAACTGCAATAGACAGAAATAAGACTTTAATTAATAAGAACTACTAAAACTAATTCTAAATAAATGATAATTTAGAAAGAATTTTGAGACTTTTATGCTCCTTTCAGTATTTATTTGAAGTTTTAATTTTTTTTAAACCATCTTGACAGTTTTACATCTCAAAATTAATTATCAAGTCAAAATCCAAGCTTCTTGTCTAACAGTCTACCACCTCTCTGATGTTAGTGGCATCAACATAAAATGCCGAAACAGAGTTGAAATAGAATGTCTTGAAAAATGTTGAAACAGAGACTGTCACCATTAATTTTCCAACATTAACCTTGAAATCTATTGGTGTTTCCTAATATTCTATAGAAAACGGAATGTAGATTTTTTAAGGGCTTTCTTGTTGTTCCTGCAAACCCAGTGGTAGTGACACCGGCATAAAATATAGCCCGTATAGGATCGAGGAATATCACTCTTGATTCGCAACCAATAACTTCTGTAATCGGTTTATTATTGTCTGAGATTCCACAGAAATTGTAATTTAGGACTCTTTTAGAATGCTTTTCACTCCTTCCTTTAGCTTCATCCCTTTTTAATTTCGAATTTATTCTCGATTGTTGTTAGGGGATATTTATACTTTATAAGTAACTACCGTGCTACATTTAAATTTTCTAGCCTCTTCAGTACCGCAGAAATCGCAATTTAGAAAGTTTTTTGCTGCTGCAACCCTCTAGGAATTGTGGTACCGACGTAAAATATAGCTTATGTTTGAGCAGGTTCTGTCACCATCAATTTGCAACCATTATGCTTGAAATCGGTTTCGTATTTCATACGACTGCAAAAATCGCAATATAGAACGCTTTTCACTCACTGCATCCTTTTAAACTTGGAATTATCTTTCGACAAGTCTTTGAAAGCATTTGCACTTTTGAAGTAATTACCATTCCAAATTTAAAATGTTGGACCCCCCTCAGTAACACAAAAAACGCAATTTAGAATTTTTTTTTCTCCTGTAATCCCCAGATGGTAGTGACAACAACGAAAAATATAGGCTATGTTGGAGCAGGGACTGTCGCCATCAATTTGAAACCATTACTTCTGAAATCGGTTTATATTTCCTGCGAATGCCTAGAAATCGCTATTTAGAACGTTTCTAGAACGCTTTTCGTTCATTTTTAACCCTTTTTAAATTTCAAATTTTTTAGGAACTCTTCTCAAAGAGCATTTGCATCTCAAAATTAAATACCATTTAAAATTTCAAGTTGCTAGCCCCTTTATTATCACAAAATCACAATTTAGAACGTTCTTTAAAATGCAACCGCAAGGTGGTAGTGACGCCGACATGAAATAGATCCTATATAGGAGCAAGGTCTGTCATCATCAATTTCCAACCATGCCTTTCGAAATCGGTTGGATACATGGGTATTTTTTGCGATTGCGTAGAAATCGCAATCTAGAATATTTTTCGTCCATTTTCACCCTTTTTTAATTTCTAATTATTTAGGAAATGTTCTTAGAGATAACTTATATCTTATAAGTAATTACCATGCTTAGTTTCAAGTTGCTAGCCTCTCTCAAGTTGCTAGCTATTACAAAAAACGTAATTTAGATCGTTTTTAGCTCCCTCACCCTCTTTCGGGGAGTTGAACCGACATGAAATACAGCCTATGTTGGAGCGAGGGCTGTCACCATCGTTTTCACACAATTATTTTTTAAATTGATTCGGTACTTCTGAGATTGCGTAGACATCGCAATTTAGATAGTTTTTTAGGACGCTTTTCGCTCATTTTCACCCTTTTAAATTTCGATTTTTTAGGAAATGTTCTTAGAGATCATTTATTTCTTATAAATAACTGCCCTGAGATTTCAGGATTCTAGCCCCTACAGTAACACAAAAATCGCAATTTAGAACGTTTTTTGCTTCTGCATCACATAGGTGGTAGTGACACCGACATGAAATAGAGCCTATGTTGGAGCAAAGGCTGTCATTATCAATTCCAACCATTACTTTTAAAATAGGTTGGGTACTTTCTGAGATTGCGAAGAAATCGCCATTTAGAACGTTTTTTATAACTGATTTTGCGCATTTTCACCCCTTTTAAATTTCGAATTTTTAAGAAATGTTCTTAGATATCCTTTATATGTTATAAGTAACTACCATTCCAAATTTCATGTTTCTAGGCCCTTCAGTAACACAAAAACGCATTTTCGAACGTATTTTTGCTCCTGTACCCCCTTTGGGGGTAGTGGCACCGACATAAAATGTAGCCTATGTTGGAGCAAGGGTTGTCACCATAATTTTGACATTATTATTTTTGAAATCGGTTTGGTACTTCTTGAGATTGCGTAAAAATCGCCATTTAGAACTCTTTTAGAACGCTTTTTACGCATTTTCACCCCTTTTAAATTTCGAATCTTTTAAGAAATGATCTTAGAGGTCATTTATATCTAATAAGTAACTACCATGCCAAATAAGTAACTACCATGCATGTATGTGGGCCCTTCAGTAACACAAAAATTGCAATATAGAACTTTTTTTTTCTGCACTTCGTTTGGGGGTAATGGCACCGACATAAAATGTTGCCTATATTGGATGAAAGGTTGTCGCCATCATTTCGACACCATTATTTTTTAAATCGGTTTGGTACTTCCTGAAACTGCGTAAAAATTGCCATTTAGAACGTTTTATAGAACGCTTTTAGCGCATTTTCACCCCTTTTTAATTTCGATTTTTTTAAGAAATGGCCTTAGAGATCATTAGTATCTTATAACTAACTACAATTCAAAATTTCATGTTTCTAGGCCCTTCAGTAACTCAAAAATCGCATTTTTAGAACGTTTTTAGCTCCTGCACCCCCTTTTGGTCAGTGGCACGGACATAAGATATAGCCTATGTTCTACGTTGAACTAACACCATCATTTTGATACCGTTACTTTTGGAATCAGTTCGGTAGTTCCAGAGCTTACTTCCTACAAATACACAATTTTTACCTCTTTATAATATTAGTATAGAAGAATATATTATTTAATCTGCTTGGGTTGCACTTCAAGTATACGTAATAAGTAACATTTTATAATATTTTTTAAAGTAATGTATGGTTTTTTTTCAGGCGAAATCAAGTATCACGTTATTCTACACATTATTGTACTATGAGTTTTCGCTTGATATATAAAGATGAGTGAAAAGCTTATTATGCTACATTACTTATCGACGTGAAATGAATTTCAGTAAATTGGGTTGGTATTTACGATGCCCTAAGTTTAAACAAACTCTTACTCTTCCGTTAACTGATTTAATTATAGCCGGGGGTATCAATTTAACAACCGTAGCATAAGTTCTATAATAATTCCACGGACCTCCATAATAATTCCCCAGGCACTTAACAAATCCTTGATGACACAAGATAAGTTTGAAATATATACACATTATTTTGAACGATGAAATCTGTGAATAATGCACACTATTAAAGTCACAATTGTATTTTAAATTTCAAAAAGCACATCCTAAATAAACACGAAATGTTTTCATCTATTATACCTTTTTTATTTAACAAAAGCTTTAAAATGCACAAAGCAAATGTTTTTCACTGAGCAATGTTATTTCTTTTTATTTTAGAATAAATATCGTGTCAAATTATGAATTTTTAATCAATAAATTTATTTAACGAAAGTAGCAAATATCTTCAAAATCTTTATAAAAGAGGCTTGGTTGTTCAGCTCTTTATTTTGGAACAACTTAACTAATTATCAAATTTTATATGAAATTAGGTGATTCAAGATCATGTAAAAGGAAATTGATGTAAGGAAAAATTATATTATGACGTACCAAAGAAATATAATTAACTCACTCATTTTTACGATTTGATTTACATATTTATTTTAAATATTTATGATAGTTCTCATTGTTAATGACATGTATCAACTAAACATTAATTATAAAGGGAGATGTACACTTTTAAACTTACGTTTATAAGAACTGCAGGACCGTAAATTTTGGGAATGAGAACTGCCATTCAATGGAGTTACTTAATCTGTCTAATTCTATAGATGTAAACTATTTAGCATTATCTGAACTAACGAAATAGGAAAACCGTTGCGTACAAAAAGTGAACAAAGACAAATAATTGTATTTTCTGTAGTTGTACGAGGAAGATTAAAAACCTCTGGCCCTTTGCTATGGGCATCAACCACTAAGAGAAGCATTTTCCCATAACAGGAACAAAATAATCTATATGAATTCTGTGCCATGGAGCTGTAGGCCATTCCTAATTATGTGTATCTACTTTGGAAGGATCACTTTTCAAATTTACACAAATAGTGTAATTATGTGCAAGATCTTCAATATCTTGACCTGTTCCTGGCCACCATACATAACTAGGGCTAAGGACATCATTTTTACTGTACCAAAATGCCCAAAGTGTAACTCTTTAAATATTTGATTTTTATGAATTTCTGGGATAACTAACCTACATCCTTTTGAAATACAACTATCTTGAAGAGTAAAATCTTCTTGTTTACCGCCAAAATATAAACTTTTAGGAATTTCAGGAACATAAATGAGGTGATGAAAAATTTGACGTAAAATTGGAATAAATTTTGTAGATTTAGAAGTTAAAGACAAAATAGAGAGTTGTTTAATTTGAATAATTTCAGATTCATCTATTACATCTTTTGAATTTAATTGTTGAGGTAAATCTAAAATGCGTAAAGGAAGACGTAAAAGAGCATCAACATTACCGTGATCAGTAGTTTTCTTATAAAGGATATAATATTGAAAAGTTTGTAAATAAATTGCATTCTAGCAGCCGATAAAACAGGAATACTTTTAGAAGGAGAAAACGTACACACTAAAGGTTTACTGTCAATAAATAATGTAAATCTGCTACCATACAAATATTGCAAAAATTTCTTCACATCAAATATAATAGCGAATGCCTCTTTATCAACTTATATATACTAACTTAACTATAGATTTTTTCTACATTAATCAAAGTTCTGGACACAAACCCAATAGGCTTTTCAGTGTTGTCTGCATCACATGCCAAAGGACTGCAGAGTTACTATAAGGAAAAAAATCAATAGCTAAAACTAAAGTGTAATTTAGGATTAAAATGAGTAAGAACCCTGTCAGATGTAATTTCTTTTTTTATATTTTTAAATGTTTGATCACCCTTATAAGACCAATTTAACTTCACATTCGTCTTAAACAAATTATTTAAAATATGTGCAATTGTAGATAAGTTTGGTACAAATTTAGAATAATATGTAACTAAGCGTGGAAAAGCTTTAACCTGAGATACATTTACTGATCTTGGAGTATTTAAAATTGCCTCAAATTTATCTTGTGTTTTATGAATGCCCTGTTTAGCAACTTTATACACACAATAAGTAATCTCATTTGCCATACAGAATGATTTTTCTTTATTTATCCTAATGTTATATTCCCTTAATCTTCATAATACTTGCTTTAATCGTTGTAAATGAATTTCATCTTTTTCAACAGTAGCCCCAATATCATCTATAAAAATTGCAACTCCTTCAATTCCACTTAAATTATACTCATTTTTTCTTTGCCATATAGCAGAACAACTAGTAAGACACACTGGTAATTTAAGGAATTGGAATCATCCTTTTGGTATATTAATGGTCAATAATTCTTGTGATTGTTCATCTACAGGTAGCCCACTTGCAGTTTGTAACTGGTTTAATAATATCTTCGTCTTGTAACCTTTGTAATTCTTCATTGACTGCTGTATGTAGTGGATAAGTGACAGTCCTAGCTTTACAAAATATGGGTGTAGCATCTTTTTCAAGATAAAGTTCTGCCTCTAATTTTCCAGCCTTATCAGTAAACAAATCAGCAAAATCGTGTAACAAAGCTTGTAACTAGAATCCGTTTATCAGAATAATTTACAATTTTATTTACACTAGGGGATCCTACCCGGGCTTCCCGGGTTAAAGAATATAGGTGAAAACATTTTTTTTTAATGAAAACTAATATATATATATATATATTTTTATATGCAATAAATTTTTTAGATTGCCCACTTACATTAAAGAAGCATTTTTCATATGGAAAATACGAATTATACAATCAAATAAATTTTTGAAATCTATGAAAAGCGATATTTTCTTATTAGCCGCATGCTAAGAGTTATTTGACCAAGATTTTGCTACTTATGGCATCCTTTTATATTCTGGTAATTTCAACGCTTATACATGTCTGTTAAATTTGTGTTTTATTTATATTATTTTATTAGCTTCCGGTACAGTATGCTATTTCTTTCTCCCAGTTTATTATGTGTCTTCTCCATAATATAACGTTACCTTACAGAAGCTAGCCGTAAAACAAAGCAGTACGATTCAATACTCTATAGCAATTTTTTAAACTTCTAAGCATTGCACATTTTCAATTTTTATACCGTCGTATTGGAAAAAAAGTACTTTTAAATGCAATTTGAGTGAAAACGGCATCTCTATTTATTTTTGAAACATTAATATTTTTGTAGTTTTTGGAGCCATTTGCTTAATATTGGCAACGGAAGTACTCCCTTTCTGTAGAAAAATTCTGTAAAATATTCATTATATATTTTTGCTGCCATTTTTTCATAACAACCGAAAGAAAATGTAATTAAAATACGTGCTGTTTTGAAAAAATATAAACGAATGATTTCAGTTAAAACATGGAGCTATTTTTTTTGTCGAATTTCTTTAATGACGGCAGCTTCTTGCTGCACTTGTGTATTATTTCGCGATAGTGGCGACCTATGCATACTTTACTGTGGATGTTTAAGAGTGGATCGTAAATGTGGAATTCTTAAGTGATGCGATGACGTCATTTTAGATAAAATAAAAGCTTGTGCTGTCAGTCTTAAAACTGAAATATGTTTTCTACTATTTATATATACACTAGGGGGCTCTGCCCCCTGCACGCTACGCTCGCCAACCCCCGTTGAGACACCACAGAATCTAAAAACACGCTAATCTGATCGGTTTAAAAAAAATTATAGAAGATTGAATTGTACTGAAAAAAGCTGTGCAGATCTCCCTGTAAACGGATTTCCATTCAATTTCCTTTGATTTCAAAAATTTAAGGCCGAATCAGTAGCTGTTAAGACATCCAATGGTTGTTTTCGTGTTTGATTAAAGAGGATTGGTTAAACGTTAAAAAGAAGCTAAAAATAAAAGGAATTAAGTGTACAGAGTCTTTGTCTCCCGGTATATTAAAACGATTTCTATAACAATAGCCTAAGTCATGTGACTATCATCAAGAGTTCCGGGCGAACCACTTCGCTTTTTATATTCCTGGTGCCATTTTGGCACTTTAATATTAGCCAGATACAGGTGATAAGTCGCCAAATATTATTCTATCGCCATCATTTCATCTATATCATAATAGCCCAAGTCATGTAACTGCCATAAATAAATACGCTCTGATCCCTTCGCTTTTCATATGAAAGTTTGGCCCAGATATCATATACGGCCCCATATTGGCGCGATTTTTTTTCGACGCTAATTTGGGGAAAAGATCAACAGCATAAACAACAAGATCCGGCTTATCAAATCAAGCAAAATAACGATACTATGGCGCCAGTTAAGTACCCGTTGCGTATATGACATCGGCGTCAGAAAAAAATAGCGCCAATATGGGACCGTATGTGACATCTGTGCCGAAAGTTTTCCATTTCGATGAAAAAAATCAATTTTTTTTTCCGAATAATACTACATAAAAGCATTGTCGCAAAGAATTCTTGGTACTGCTACGCTAGTCGGGTGCAAATCTCGCCAATAACTATTTTTCAATTCGCCAGTAAGCATTTTTTTTATTTTTCGAGTGGTAAATTAAAACATTGCTTTGAAGTTGAAATTAAATGTCATCGTTTGTTACGCCATTTAATATTTGGCCAGATGCCATATACGCACCCGGTTTGGCCTGATTTTTTTAACGAAAATTTGGCGAAATCCTCGTTTTCGAATACCAGTTACATATGTATTTTTAGTACTACTTACTTAAGCAAGTTACACGTTTTTACGTCATCAAGTGATTTTTATTAAGACGTTTTATTTGTATATTTATTAATGTTATACTATTTTCTTTGCTCTTTCGTTATTTAAAATAAAAATTTTGTCAATTTGTATAATTTGGCGAGTGGTTTGGCGATTTATATAATTTGGCGAAATGGGTCGATGGAATAACTAAGTAGTACCGTATTTTTTAATTATGTTCTATTATTTTTTATTTGTAAAGGACCAAAAAAACAATTAACTATAGAAAAATAATTAACTATAGAACAAAACAATTTATGTAATTTAAAAAAAATTAAAGCAAATAAGCACTTACTATTAAATAAACAACAATAGCCGGGTTACCATGTCAACCAAAATAATGCCATTTTGGCGTCAATTAGGTACCCCGGTGCGTATATGACATCTGTGCCTAATATTTTTCATTTCATTTCGTATAAAAAAAATAAAGAAGTGAAAGTCATTTATTTTAAATGTTTCTGTTTGTATTAAATAAAATGATAATGAAATACAAAATTGAATTATGAATAAAAGTAACATGATACTTTTATTCATAATACATGATACTTGGCATACATTTAAGGGAGGCCAAACTTCTTGCCAAATTAGTTTAAAATAGTAACCTTTTCTAAAATCTGAAGAAAAAAAATATCTGTTTGATTAAAATTTGAGTTGCGGTCATTAGAAAAATGTATATAAAGTTAGGAAAAAATTAATATTTCGAAAACTAATTAGAATTTAAAAATTCTAATACCAGTTTTGAAATCTGCGGATCAATATTGATTTTTGGTGTTAATTTTATCGCAAAGTATTCCATATTTTAGGAGAAATCGCCGTGAAACATAATCAGCTGTTTAATCAGTCGATTCAAAGAATCGCTACATTTCAGCCGTTTCATATATTCGTTTCATAAATTCGTTTCATTAGGATTTTATATATATAGAATAGATATATATTTTTTTTTTCATCGGGGGCGACACTAAAGTCTTAAAAAGCAGAATTCCTGTTTTCTAGTTGTTTTTTTTTTTTAATGGATATTAGCCGTAAGAAAATGAGGAAATCTTTATTTTGTTTTAAGCGCAAACGGACTAATCTTTCGTAATCGAGCTTCCCGCGATATAGATAATTAAAAAATATTTCATGCTTTAAAATTGTTTTTAAAACCATAGACAATCAGTAAACTGAGATGAACTTTGCAAACAAATTCCATTAAAAAAAAAAATACTATTAGGTGATCTAAAAATTTAAATTGTACGATTAAAAATATGTTAGATTTGTGTTTTTTCAACATTATTGTTTTTATTTGTTTATAAAAGAAGTATTAATTTCGTTCATTTGTCTTCCACAAATATGTTAGATTGGTGTTTTTTTAATATTATTCTTTTATTTGTTTATAAAGGAAGTATTAATTTCGTTATGCAAAAATAATCAGAAACAAATGCTAAAAAATGTTTGTTGCTTTATGTGCAAAATGTTTATTATTATGTATTGAAACCGGAATGTGATAAGATAAACTTTTTAAAAATATCATGCTTAAAAATTATTTTAGAAAATATAATACATCAGTCAATTAAGATACATTTTTTAAACAAATAGCATTTGAAAGTGAATCTGTTTACCCTATACGACAAAAATTGGCGATATAAAAAAAAACAGATAGTGCGATCACATCTACAAATGAACAGCTTTCAGTTAAAAAAAATAGTAAAATTGGTTCAGTAGAAAGATCAGAAAGATGACTAAAAAACATACTTGATTTAAATATATATAGATTATACAAAATTAGGAAAAATTAAATTAAGCAAAATATGTTATTTTGTAAAATTATAGTAGAATGTCCTAAATAATAGCATTAAAATTTTATTATTCGAGAGAAGTTTGGACAAAAAATTCGGAAACATGTTATTTTAAAACACGAATTATTTGTTTTCTTGTTTAACTCGGCGAAGCAAATCCATAAAGGCAAGAATCATCAATTTCTGTAATATAAATCGCTATTATTTGCATGTCACCTCTCTTTTATAAAGACACTCTAAATTTTTGTAAAACATTTCGTTTTATCAGTATGTGATTTCGATTGCATTATTTTCAAAAGTGAAGTATTTTCATCTGTGAAGAATTTCAGAGCAGCTGGGCTGTGAAAATGACTCACTTCTACAAACATAATTCAGTTTTAAGACTTAAAATACACGCTGTTTTATAAAATGACATCATTTGCATCCACTAAAGCAATCCACTTTTACAATCCAGTCTTAAACTTCGTCTGTAGAAAAGCATGCATGTGACATCATTATCACAGAATAACAGACAATATTCTTGACGTAGCCCATATTTTAATTTCAACTTTTTTTTTCAGGTTTTATGAGAGGATGGTAACAAAAAGATACAGTATCTCCTATTTTCGACTATTTTCCGTTTACTTTCAATGATTTTCAATACAAATGAGGTACTTTTGTTATCACGATAAGAAAATTGGTATTAAAAACTACAAAAAAATTAATATCTCAAAAATAAATTGAAATACAGCTTTCAAACAAATTGCATTTAAAAGAGCATTTTCTTCCTTATACAACGGTGTAAAAATTTAAAATGTGAGATGTTTAGAAGTTGAAAAATTTGTAGTAGGAAAAATTGCGAAACCAAAATTTTATCTAAATTTCAAAGTGTTGCCGTTCGCAAAATGACGTATGCGTTACGCACAGATATGTTTGTCCTTTATAATATAGATAGATAGACCGACTTTGCATTATGAGGAAAAATATCAAATTCAGATACCCAATCTCTGCCAAATAATAATGGGAAATTATCTTCTTTTATCAGATAACACTTTACCTTTCTATTTTTATTTTCATAAGTAACATTTACTTCAACATAACCTACAGGTTTAAAAATTCTCCAATTTCAGATTTTATGAACATCTGGAGGAAAAATTTTGTATTCTGGAAAAATTCTGCGAAATCTTTTAAGGGGAACTTAGAAATTTCTGATACCGTATGTAATTCCATATCATCTCTAGCCTGATTTTCAATTAAAACAGAAAATTTAATAGGATTTGATTCTTTATCATATTTTACAGTTAACAAATTTACTGTATTTAAGGTATTAACCTGTTTTTGAAAATTTCTCCTTCTGCACACTTTGCTTAAATGGCTCTTTTATTTATTTATTTATTTATTTATTTATTTTTTTTTACAAAGGTTGCAAGTAGCATTTATAAATCTACATATATTTGCTAAATGTGACGAGATTCCACACCTGTAACACTTTAACTTATTTTTATTTACTTCAGAATGTGTAGTATTTACATGATTGTTGATATTCAGTTTTTGAGAACAATTTTGTAATTTCTGTGACTGTACATTTTAGGTATTTGAAATTTTATTTACATTGAAAATTTTAAGCTTTATTTCAGAAATTTCAATATCTATATTGTATAAAGCTAAGTTTTTTCAACAGCTTTTTCAAAAGTTAATTCATCAACTTGACTAATCAATTTATTCTGAATGCTTTGATTTTTTAGACCGGGCAGAAACTGTTCAAGTAAATTTTCATTTAAAGCATCACCTGTTAATGAACAAAAGGTCGTATTC
The DNA here is from genome assembly GCA_963932465.1 of Maratus speciosus. NCBI lineage: Eukaryota > Metazoa > Arthropoda > Arachnida > Araneae > Salticidae > Maratus > Maratus speciosus. The sequence goes on from OZ010789.1 coordinate 438,875,413, forward strand.
ATTTTTAAGCTAGCAGTAAAATCTTGAATTGATTCATTTTCTCTCTGAAAATATTTTCTAAATTTAATACGCTCAATAAATTTGTTAGGGGCGGGGCTTAAGTGTTTAAGCAAATTATCAACAATTTCAGTATATTTTGAAGATTCGAAACCTCTCGGTACATATAAATCACATAATAAACCATATAATTTCGGTCCCATACAAAATAAAATAGCTGTAACCTTTTTCTCTTCTTTGATATCATGTAAAACGAAATTTTGCTCCAACGTCCTTAAATAGGTTGTAAACCTTTCGATTTTATCATCAAGCTCATTAAATGTCGTACACATTTTTATTTATGAAATGCGCCAAAACAGAATAATGTAAAAGTAAATGTAAGTTATACCTTATCACCCTCATAATGATGCTGACTTATTTTGAGAACATTGAAGTATTACAAACAACTACAGAAAAGTAAAAACAGATGGCGAGCCAGTTTTTCCGGCCCAATCATTATTTTCGTTAAACTTTTTCTGGTAATTTGCACCTTTTTATTTTTCACGTCGCCATTAGTCTGTTTTTATAACTAATTAATTAATAATCAATACTATTTCTAAATGAAGATGTAGCACAGATGCATAATAAACATTTAATTAACATTTTACAAAACGACTCATGTTACTATACGTATAACATACATCATAGAACAAACTAGAGTTGAACATTTACTCTGACACTTACTTTGCATGAATTCGGGATAGAAATTGCATGGTGCTGCCTTCCGACATTACCAATTTAAACTAGAAACACCACAATACTGAACCAGAAAAATGAACAAGAAATGTTCGAAAATGAATATGCGTTCATAAATATGTTCGGATAAGAAGAAAAAATACATGATTTCAGAAAATACAGGTTCAATAAATTTCTTGTTTCTGTTTTTTTTTTTTTTTTTTTTTTTTTTCTACGCATGGTTTGGTAAAAACAAATATTATAAATACGAATTTTACAAGCAAATATATTGAAAAATTATGAATTTTCAGTAACATAAAACCACCGAAACTATTACTGAGAAATTACAGAAACGAAAGAAACAAAAAATTTTAAGAGTTTTCAGATTAGAATATTCAGACGAATTAACCCATTGTCACATTTCTTTTAAAATTAGGAGATTGGAGAAAATTAAAACAGAGAGTTACGTACTGAAAAAAAAATTATATTACAATAAATTTTAGATTCAATTCCGAAAAATAAAAATAAGAAAATGAGAATGGATTAAGATGAGAAAAAGCTTAATTAGAATTTTCAAAGCGTTTTTTTTTTTTTTTTTTTTTTTTTTTTTTTTTTTTTTTTTTTTTTTCAAAACTCTTATTTTATAGATTGTTCGTAGGATTTTAAAGAATAACAAGTATTATTCAAATTTTTTCTCTAAGTAAATTGACGTGTACAAAATCCTTTCACATTTAAGAAACATATTCATACTTTTAAGTAATTCTACGTCCTACATAGATATTTTTGTCTGAATCTAAATAAAAAGTATAATCCAAACATATTATATGTATATTTTTATTTGTTTTAAAACTTTTCACTTTTAGTCTATTACTCAAGTTTTTGAATTATAAGAACATAGAAAGTGTTATACATGAATTTTTATTGTGAAAGAGTGTAAGTACGATTTCTTAATTATAAGATCGAAATTATTGATAAAAAAAAGAACAACAGTTTGTACGATTAAAATTTTCTTCATTGATAATTAATATTTTTTTAATATATTTATTATAGCCTCTCAAAATTTATACAAATAATCGTGTAATACTAGCAACAAATACTATTGACTGTAGTTAAAATTTTGGCTAATAAACTGTTTTTAGGAAATTTTAATGTAATAATAATCCATTAATGAAGAAATATATAAGACATTTTAAAAGAAAACTATTCAATATGTGAAATAACCACCATTCTAACTAAAATGGAAAAGGGAATTACTTTCAAATTGATATTTAAAATAACTCGTGATGTAAACATAACTTGATGCTGTGGTATTACTAATTAAACTGTGGTATAAAAATAATAATATGTGCCGTTAATTAAATGAAAATTAGTCATGAAGATCTTTTTAACAAAAATTGCGTTGTAAATTGCAATATTCATTTGGTTCTTTACTGTCAAGCAATTGCAAAAAATGAAAGAAAAGAAAGTTCTTACTTGAATCGTGCCGTCTCTATTAAAATGAAATGGAGACTTAATAACAGTATAAATTAAAGATTTATTCTGTCTTTTTTTGAAAGAGAAAATAAGGCCTCCCGTTGATCACCGTTCATAAATCAATTCTTTGACCAATAGAATAATCTACTCCACTTGAAGATATTTCTTTAAAAATTAAAGTGCATCATAAAACGAATTTAATATTGATGAAGAAAAAAAACAATTAAAAAAATCCCTGCCGGCCCGGCCTACAGGCAGAGATAGATTTCGAAGTTAAGTATACTAATTTCACCAACAAAAACTAAATCATTATTAGATCTAAATCAATTTTAAGAGTTTTATCTGCCTGCTTTTCACGAGTTTTTATTTCCTTTTTATAAAATAGCTGGTTTTATCAGAATCATGTTAAGGCGATATTAAAAAATATATTTTTCCATACTCAACATCCCGAAATTTTCTGGCACATTTTCAGATTCATTTTTAATAAAAAAAAATATGAAACATGCTGACGTGATTTTTGAAAAGATTTATAAGCGACCTGTGTTTTTATTTTTCTTTCAATTAATTAAAACTTGATTAATAAACAATTATTTTCTCAGTAGGGCAATATTTTTCGTTTCTAACACAATCGCCCAAAATCAAAATGCCCACTTTGACATCATTTTTTGAAATATATTCTGCCTGTATCAAAAAACCGATCATTACTGTACATTATATAGTTTCTGAATAAGATAATCTAGCAATTGGATGCGTTTGAGAGCAAAAATGAATTTAAAAATGAGTAAGAAAGTAGACAGTTTGGATTTGAATGCACCCTGATTTTTTTTTCTTCAACCGTTATGTATTTTTAATTTGTTTTTTCTGTAAGAATTGGCCCTATGAAAAACTTGTCTAAATAAATGTTGAAGACAATATTAAAAAGATATATGATAAATTCATGGAGATTTTGTGAATTGACGGAGTTATGAAAATTTTTCTTCTTCAACCCCCCTTTTTTGTTTTCGCTTTTATATATTTATTTATTTATTTGCGGTACGAATTGGTCCTATAAAAAACTTGTGAATATAAAAGTTGTAGATAATATTAAGGAGATGTATAATAAAATTATTGGATTTGATATCTTGAGAATTGACGAAGTAAGGAATTTTTGTCTCCCCAAAACCCTATTTTTTGCGCCCCTTGAGCCTATTTTAAACTTTATCAAAAATCTGTGATGCATGAATTTTTGGCACTATTTTTAGAAATAATAAAAACTTTAAAGTGATTTGATATGTACAAAAATTAAGAAGTTATGAGGTTTTTTCGGTTTTCACAAAACCCCTCCCTATTTCCACCCCCTTTGTCCGCTTTTGCCCATTAACGAACTTGACCGAGATTTTATTTCTCTTGATTTTATGTATCAGTTTGGAAGAGGTTTGAGCAGAATTGCGGAAGTTCGTCTCCAGAAGAAAGTGATAACACAATTACTTCGGTAAATTCCGAACAAAATGCCCACTTTGACATCATTTTTTGAAATATATTCTGCCTCTATCAAGAAACAGATCATTGCGGTGCATTATATAGTTTTTGAATAAGCGAATCTACCAATTAAATGCGTTTGAGAGCAAAAATGAATTTAAAAATGAGTCGGTAAATAAGCAGTTTTGGATTTGAGTGCATCCTTAATGCAATGGTTTTTCCAACACAATCCGCTTCTAGAAATTCGGTTCAAAATGCCCACTTTAACATCATTTTTTAAAATGTATTCTACCTCCATAAAAAAATCGACAATTACGGTACATTATATAGTTTCTGAGTAAGAAAACGTACCAATTGGAAGCCTTTGAGAGCAAAAATGAATTGTAAAATGAGTCAGAAAATACGCAGTTTGGATTTGAATATTAAATGATTTTTTTCTTCAACCGCTATGTATTTTTAATTTGTTTTTGCTGTAAGAAGTGGTCCTATCCAAAACTTGTATCTATAGATGTTGTAGACAATATTAAGAAGATATATGATAAATTCATGGGGATTTTATATCTTTTGAATTGACGGAATTATGGATTTTTTACTTCTTCAAACCCCCTTTTTGTTTTCGTTTTTAATTTTTTTTTTGCAGTACGAATTGGTCCTATTAAAAACTTGTGAATATAAAAGTTGTAGATAATATTAAGGAGATTTATAATAAAATTAATTGGAATTGATATCTTGAGAATTGACGAAGTTATGAATTTTTTTCTCCCCAAAACCCTATTTTTGCGCCCCTTGAGCCCTTTTTTAACTTTATCAAAAATCTGTGATACATAAAATTTTGGCCCTACTTTTAGAAGTAATAAAAACTTTAAACTGATTTAATATGTACAAAAATTAAGAAGTATATGGGGTGTTTTCGGTTTTCACAAAACCCCTCCCTATTCCCATCCCCTTGGTGCGATTTTGCCCATTAACGAACTTGACCGAGATTTTATACCCATTGATTTTATGTATCAGTTTGGAAGAGATTGGTGCAGAATTACGAAAGTTATCGTGTGCAGAAGAAAGTGATATATATATATATATATAGATAGATAGATAGATAGATAAAGTTTTTTACTGAGTGTGGTTTTGGGTTCTAGGGGTCATGATCGGTGTAGATCTGCAAAAATTTTTCAGAAATTCCAACATAGTAACGATCCCAATAGGTAGTATTTCATACGAAATCTACCTAAAAATAATTGTAATTTAATAGATTACAACGACCATTTGAAATTTATTTCGCCCACCAAATTCCGTCGCACCCTCTTCAACAGCAGATCGCAATGATCAAACTTCAGACGATCAAAACCTTCATCGATAAACTCACCAAGACACGTTTCGAGATGAAAAACAGTTTACAAATCGAAAGCAGTTCCACCGAATCATCCAGAGATTGCGACAAATTACCTACGTTGAGCTCAATTTATCCCGGTTAGAATCGGCCAATTGTAAAACGCCGTGGCTAGTGGATTGAAGCTCGTCGAGACATGGCCTTTTACTATCAATCGATTAAACATTGGATTGTTTCCTTTTTCGCGTTCGCCCTTTATTCTGTAACTAGCATATGGCCCCGTCAAAAATGACGGGAAAGTGTTATTGTAAGTTTACAACATTAAGTCAGACTCAATTAAACAGGTGATTGATATGCATGATTATTCAGATAGTGGCAAGTCCTCAAAAGCATTAAAAAAAATAGTGTTTGTAAAAGTCAACCTTCAAATGAAGAAAATATGAACCACCTCATGCGGGGGGGAAAAAGAGCTTTTTCCAACAACCCTATGGCAAAATTCTCATTTTTTCTGCACATCTTTGATGAAATTCGTGTTTTTTTCGCAGCCTTTTGACGAAATGAGTGTTTTTATCGGGATTTGTTGAAAAATTTGCTTTTTTTCTGCGCCCTTTTGACGAATTACACCTCTCGCGTTTCTTTGACAAAATTCAGGGAAGAGTGCCACTTGGCAAAAAAAAATTGTTCAAAATCTTGCCAAAAATCTTTTCAAGATGGCAGAAAAACATCATTTTCAAATCTTTGTTATTTATAAATCAATGATTTTGCCCAAAAAATAGAAAATGATGTAAAAACATAGATTTATAAATAACAAAGATTTAAAACCGAAGTTTTTCCGCCATCTTGAAAAAATTGTTACGAATGCCGGTAAAATCTTGCTCACAACTACCAAAAAACTTACTAATATAAAATAAAAAGATAAATATAAATAAATACCAATAAATGAGGCGGCGATTCAGGAAAAAGGGGAGTTTCATACAGAAAAAAATATATAAAAAAAAACTAAAAATACTTACACAAAAAACAAACAATCAGTTAAAATTTACAAACAAAAAAAAATCAATAATTTAATGTTTATGGTGAAATTCTCGTTTTTTCTGCACATCTCTGATGAAATTCATGTTTTTTTCGCAGCCTTTTAAAAAAAATGACTGTTTTTACCACAATCCTTTCACGAAATGAGTGTTTTTATCGGGATTTCTTGCAAAATTCACGTTTTTCCTGCGCCTTTTTGATGAATTACACCTCTCACGTTTCTTTGACAAAATTCAGGGAAGAGTTTCGCATCCTGTGCCGCTTCACGAAAATAATTGTGCCAAAAATCTTTTCAAGGTGACGGAAAAACTCAATTTTTAAATCTTTATGTTATTTATAAATCAATGATTTGCACAAAAAAATAGAAAATGATGTAAAAACATGGATTTATAAGTAACATAAAGATTTAAAAACGAAGTTTTACTGCCATCTTGAAAAATTTGTTACGAATGCAGGTAAAATCTCGCTCACAATTGCCAAAAAATTTATGAAACATAAAATAAAAGTAAAAGGATAAATATAAAGAAATACCAATAAATGAGACGGCGATTCATAAAAAAAAAAGGGGAGTTTCATACAAAAAAAATTTCAAATATTTACATAAAAAACAGACAATCAGTTAAAATTTAAAAAAAAATCAATAATTTAATGTTTAGAAAAAGGGATCCTAGTCAGGGTCTGAAACATCGTCAAGGTATGGTACTTCTCTTCTAACTGAATTAAATTTAAATTTTGATGGATGTTTGGTAATACACCCTCGATGTTTTCAGACTCTGAATTTTTTCGGCAGCCGTTGGCTGAATCGTCTGTCTCTAAAACGGTAAACAATGTAAAAATCAATATATTCACCAATAAAGGGTGCATTTTAAACAGCTAATGCAAAAATCCTTAAAAAAAAAAAAAAAAAAAAAAAAGAAAAAAGAAAAAAACAGCAGAGCAAGCGAGACTTACCTTACAATCAAAATACGTTGACAGAAGCACAGGTGCATCCGAATGTATGCAGCAAATTAGTTACGTAACAGAAAATTTAGCTGACTAACGGTTCACCTGATACTGATGAACCAATAAGCTTCAAGATCCCCCGATTTCAAAATTTACATTTTTTTTTAGGTTCTTATGTTGAAACTTACACTTTTGCAACCTTTCGATGAAAATCTCGTTTTCTCTGTGATTCTCTAATCAAAACATATTTTTTCTGTGATTATTTGACGAAATTCACATTTTTCGCGATACTTTGATCAAATAATGCATTTTTTCTGCAGTCATCTGATGAAATTCATGTTTTTTCCACGATTATTTGGCGACATTCACATATTCCATGATCCTTAGACGAAACATGCATACTAAAGGTCCCTTTGGAAAAAAATGTGCTTTTTTCTGCGATCCTTTGATGGAATTCATATTCGTTTGATGACACCACCCTTTTGCTACGATATTTTGATGATTTTTGCAATCCTTCGGGGAAAGCAGACAGATGAGAGTTGCAAGCTCCTGGCTATATGTTTTTTTCATCCTGTTTGTTTCTATACATGGACTAAATGCACAGGTCATGGGAAAGGATTAGAAATAAACTCAAATTGCAGTTGCTTGTACTCGCATTTTTATTTTGTCAAATTCTGCTACCCCCCCCCCCTTCTCGTCCTAAAAATGTCAACAAATTTTAATACTGATTTGCATCAATCCCAGGGATGATAAATTGTGCCGAAAAAATGGAATTCCCTGTTTTCGCTGGAAAGTGGCATGTCTGTAAATGCTTTTAAAAATATATGCATAGTTGAAAAAAAAAAAAAAAAAGCTGTTGCATTTTTCAAACAGCAAAAAATAATTCACAGAAATATATTAAATTCAGCTTAAAAAATGCAGCATAGGTGAAATAAGAAACTTAAAAATAAAACAAAAAACATATGGCATTTCTTTAAAAAATCAGATGTTTATTTTTTAATTTTAGATGAAACTTTAAAATTTGATTCATATATTTGGCCAAAACTAAAACCCCATTATGTGCATCATTGAAAGTAATACACATAAAAAAGCTATGTTTTTTAACGGTACAAAAATTTAGTAAAATTTAAAAAAAAATGTAATTTTGATTTTTAAATCTTTATTATAATGAAACGTTCCTGTGAGTGATAAACACTTTATGAACATGAACTTAAAATATGCATAGTTTAGATAAAAAATAAACAAAAAATTGTGCATATGGGTGTTTAATTCTGTTCGGTGTCAACTCAGCTGAGTTTATCAGGCAAACTGAGAAATCTGTTGATTGCCGCGATCGCACAATTCTTTTCCTGGTCAACTGGCGCCTTCTTTCCGAAAGTCCATAATAAAAATTAAAAAAACTTTTAAAACATTCAAAAATAACTATTGACAGATGAAAGCGAGTTGTGGCGAAAAATCAGCACGTTTATCCCTCTGTTGTTTTTCCTAAAGAAACAGCGTTTCACTGTTGCCACTACAGAAGAGTGAAATACATGAATCATTGATATGAATCAATATTCATATGAATGATTCATATGAATAATGATGAATAATCATTAAATAATGTTTTTAAAAATATTTATTCAATAAATTACGTAATATTTCATATGTATGTCGTAAACTGATTGCTTGTAAATGTAAACAGTCGTAAATAAAATTGCTGCTTATAAATGTAAACGCATTGAAAAACGCATTTCAAAAAATGAAAAACGCATTTCAAAAAACTTAAAGGCTTTAATATGCTTTAAAAAATATATTTAAAGCAGAATCATAGCCGTATGTTAGCCGTAATTTTTTTTTTTTGATGAATCGGCAAAGAGTCATTCATTTGTTTCTTAATTTGCTGGAATTTTAATCTGAATGGCAACAGTATCGTTTGTTTAGATTTGATTTCTAATAGCTTAATTTTGATTTAGAACTTAATACATTATAAATGGATATGATACACATGTTTTATATGAAAATATGCTGAACAGACATGATTTTAAGTAGAAAAAATTATCATTTAGCTGTCATATGTTAAGATATGTTTTTCATTAAGCCTAACATGGCGTTTAGCTACGGTCGTTTCGCAGACCAGAGTGGTTCGCACCGGCATCGTTCCGTCGGTCACGTGCACTCAGCTTTTATAATAAGTAGATAAGTTTTCATGGGCGTCATAATCAGTTGAAGACCTCGATTTTCATAGACTACATAATGAGTTGAAGACTTCGATTTTTGCTTTGCAAGACGATTTTCATTTCGGCGTCGCTCTTTGGCTTTGGATTTTTCCATATCTGATAATTTTCGTCTACCCATTTTGTAACTTTTTCAGTTTTTAACGATTTTATGCCTTTCGATTACCTATTAAAACAATTTTTAACGATTTTATGTCTTTCGATTACCTATTCAAACAATTTTTAACGATTTTATGCCTTTCTATTACATATTCAAATAAAAATTCTTCAAAAAGTAAAGAACATCGTTGAATTTCGTTAAAAAAAAAATAAAATGCGAGCATCATTTGGCCCCATCCTCGACCGAAAACAACAATCATTTCCAAATGGTTAAAAATTTCCAAGCCATCAGAAAAATAAATTTAACAGGAGTTATTAAAATCGCATACATCGTTTTCGAAAAGCTTTTCGCCGGATCCCACATCCATCGGCGAGCAGACCGGAGTCCGCGTCCCCGCGATCTTTTTTGAAAACAAAAACTATGTCATAACAGATCACCAACAGAAACAGATTCTGATTTAAAATCAGCGAAATTTTTAATTTATAGTAAGAAACGGGTAGGTCAAAATTATCGGAAAGAAAAGATTTAAACCTATTAGAGAATTTTAAAAATTGGGCAATATCTTTATAAGGAAATCCGAAAGAATACATTAAAAAACTTTTATTTTTATTTGCTCTACGATTGGCAATTAAACACGCCTCAGAAAGGTCGACATCCACTCACTGCTTATATCGCGAGAGACTACGCTCCAATGACGTCATCATAATACGTGCAGACCTGAGAGGAGAAGCTTCAGCTTCGAGCCCGATTTTCCAGAAGAAATTTCCCGATGTACGACTGAAACAAAAACACTCACGTAAAAATAAATACGGATTTAAATTTAAACAATATCAATGTATAAGGCCGGAAGAAATAAAAAAGTAACATGATTTAAACACTGTGAGATTTCATCTCACAGAAGCATCTTAAAATTTTTCGATATGTGTTTATGATTTAATGATTTGTTATTGAGAACATGCACTTCCAATATTTAGTTATAAAATGAAAAGACATTTTTTTTATATTCATATCATTGTCATTAAGTAATCTATTGCAACATGATCGCATGAGCTCTCTAAATATTCCTACTAATTATTTTTATTACGCTACACTACTTAAAATTTTTAAATTTTGACGAAATAAATATTCCTGAACTCAAAAATAACTCATTATTAAAAGAAATTAAATAGTGTTGTCAAAATATTGAGTATCCCCTTAATTTCAGCCAAATGATTTTGAAAATATTTTTAAAACGCCAACATTTCATTTGAAGCAAGTTAATATGTATTCCATTGGTTGTAATATGAATTTAGAATCTTAGTTATTTTAACAAAAATATAATAAATGAACTTTGCGCTTAAATATTTAGACCATTTAATCCAAATAAGTTACATTATACAAAATACAATTAAAATATATGAGGCATTCTCACAATTTTTTAAGTTTCAGGAATAAAAATCTGGTGAAATTAAATTTACTAAAATAACATTTTAAACTTATAGACGAATGCCTTAATGATTCAAAATAAAGAAAAAATGGTCAACAGCGAAATTTTTTTTATTTATCTGAGGTTTAAGTTAAACTTGCGAGTTTCATTTTCCTTACCATTTTACCACTATATTTTTTTTCTTCTAAATTTTTATTATAATGAAATTGCATAGTACCCACAGGACATTAAAATAAGAAATAATAACAATGTAGTAATTTTGGTACAAAATTATGGTATAATATTGTCTTAAAGGGGTGTTAAAGAAAGGACGGTAAAAAAAATAAACGGTCAAGTGCGAGCATTACTCGCGCACAGAGGGTTCCGTAGAATAAATATATGAATTTGTAATTGTATTATTAAAAAAAAAAAAGTTGCTAAAAGAATACTGTGACTTTGTAAAAAACTATACAACGTAGGGTTGGGTATAACTGTACACATTAGAAAAGTGTAAATGGGTATACCATGAAAGTTCAAAGAGATATGGAACTCAATTAATATCAAATATAGCTATTCGTATAACTCTTTTTTTAATATTATCCTAATCTGTTTATGATGAACTTAATTCGGTACTGACAATAAAAGCAGCGCATAGTTAAACTTCATTTGGCATTGCATGAAACTAAATTCAGCTTAGTAATAACCTTTATTTCTACAGTGTAGCTAAAACAAAACCTTTGTTCAAAGTTTAAATTTGGCATTGCGCTATGCGCGCTTCAAATTGAGGTCTCAAAAGTTGCAACGACGCCTTAATCATTGCTGCGGTTTTCCAGATAGGTGTTTAATTAACTTTTAAAGTCACTCGAGGCGTATTGGGAGATACAATCAATGCAAACTATCGCGAATCCCACAGTATTTATGTGATTCATTCTAATTAAATCTTTCGAGGTCGATGTCCTTTAAAAATGGGTATCTAATTTTAATTCCAAAACAGGCAAGCGGCACCAATAATATTTAATTAAAATTTCCCTTTTATCATGCACGTGAAAATAAGCAAGTTCACATTTTCTAATAAATTCGTTTATAAATTCTGGTGTCAGTTCATTATTTCATAAGTTTATAAATAGAATTACTCAGTGTCGGAAAGGATTAAGTGGTCGCAGGACTCTTAAAGCTTCAAAATTTAAGAAATTTTAATTTATTTAGATGTTAAACTGCTATCTTTTCTGAATATTTTGATATAATTGTTTCCTTGAAATTCCCATTAGAAGAGAAGTTTTGGCTTTTAGAATTATACCCTCTCAATAGCTGAAGCGGCGTTTCCGAAACTTTAAAGTCATTATTTTCCAAATGGCGTTTTCTTTTTGGCATAACGCGCAGGATACCTCAAAAACTTCTGAATATTTTTCCATGAAATTTTCAAAGCATATATTTCATGTTAGTCTGTATAAACTGAACCTAAAATTTCCTTTTTATTGTTCAAAAAAATATTTTTTTAGATGATTTTACTGTTGAAATTTTCAAAATTTTGTATTAGCTAAATGCAACATTGCATTAAAAATATAAAAATGCTTTAAATACAAATTTATTTAAGTTCAGGGAAATTATTACAATCTGAAGTATAAGTAAGCACCAAAATTTTCATTCTAGTTGCAATATTTATTTTGTAATCCTGCGCGTAAACTGTTATGTCAATTTTTTGCTCGACAAATGTCTAACAGTTTCGAGCCCCCTATAAATACTAATTCTGTATCTTGCAATTTTTTATCCGAAATAAAATTTATTTTAAATTCATATACATTTTAAGACATTAAATGTTGAAAATGGTCTTTTTTTTCATTTTTTCCACTTCTTAGAGTCCCGAGACCCTTTAAATTAGTATGGGTTTAACAGTTTGACGTTTATTGCTTTTATACTGTTACTGGACATTACATTACACATATATATCATTAAAAGTTGTTAACTAGGCATAGAGTAATCCGCCCCTGTCCCTGTGTATGTCCAAACTGACCGTACCTTTAAGGTTTAATATTTCGGCTAATTACCGATGATTTTTTTCGAAAATCATTATCAATAATGCTTTTATTCTTCTGCAACGATTGGTATATTCAGCGATGCTCTACAATTTTTCTGAAAGCCCGTAAATCGAAATTTGTGTATAACAGAAAAATGCTAATTACTCAAAAACTATGTGACCTAGGGTAATCGCTATAATTTTCCGGCAAGATCTACATTAACGTCTACTACCTCTAATTTGTTCATAATTTTAGTTTCAGTAGATTCGGAATTAGATGGGGGGAGGACATATTTTTGCGCTACATTTTCAATAATATCTTTGAAATATACTACCTAAAATTAAAAGGAATGTATTTTTGAGTTCAGCGCTACAAAAGCTTTCACAGGATGCCCCGCGTGATATGCAAAGAAAAGATTTTTTTTTCAAGTAGCATAGTTAGCCCCTCTACTTTTTTACGAAATGCATTTATGAATGTTTATTAATCTGAAAATATGAGGATCAATGGTCTTTATTACTACCCCGAATTTGAACTTTCCACGTTCCATAGTTTACGAGTAAAATGGCTGTGACAGACAGACAGACACATGAGTGATCTTATAATGGTTCCGTTTTTACTTTTTAAGTACGGAACGCTAAAAAGAAAACGGTATAGGAAAAAAAAGGACGGTAAGGAAAAAAGGGTCGGTGAAAAAAAAAGAGATGGTAACGATGGGACGGTAAGGAAAATTACCACATATTTTTAGGCAAATTATGTTAAGACTAAGTGATAGCCACAATGTTCATTGATTTCTAGGAACAGTTATTTACATCGGATTAAATAAAAAAAAATTAAATTACCTCGAAAAGTGCAGGAATAAACCTTGTGGACGGTAAGACTACCAATAAAGCTACGATGATTAAAATTGATATTTAAATGCTGATTTAAATCTGCAGTAAATTTTCTGTGAAATAATTTTAGCCATTCTTTCTCCAGCACACTTACACACGAGAAAAAAGTTGAAAAAAATTATGTGGCTGCATCTGAAGGGATTTTCTGTATAATTTTAGCAAGAGGGACGGTAAGGAATCTAAAACTCAGATACAAGAGTTAAAAAAATAATAACAACCGTAAAAAAGTGTGCAGGTTAAGTTTTGCTGCATATTTATGTAAAACAATAGTCCCAGTTTTGGCAAAAAAAAAATACATAGAATTACTTTTATTGAAACAATTTTATACAGACACCTCCAAACTTAGAAATCAGCATCAGGGATACGGGACGGTGTAGGAATTACTTTGTATATTTTCACCCCCAACATCGTCTAAACTTATTTATCTCGTTAATATTATTATGCAGTCATGCAGTGGAATGTTTTCCAGTATAAGACATAAATAAGTAAGAAAAAATCATATGTTAAGCATAGATTATGAAACACTTTCCAAACCTTCCTGCATGCTTTAACAAAACTTCGTTATTTAGGGAAATAATGTATATAAAAGAACTAAGTAAACATTTTAGAAAAGGTATAAAACAGTTGAAAAACTGATTTAAGCATGTACTGTCCATAACCAAATATGTATTCAAATTCTTTTAAACAGCCCTGTAATTGATCTGTAGATTATATATATATACTACGTAATGAGGAAATTTAGTTTAGGAAGAAAACGCATAACAGGTTGAAATTTCTATTTCAGCAATTTATACTAATAGATGGAAACATATTAATATTTGGAAATTATTCCAGAGAGAAACATTCGCCTTGAATACAATATTTCAAATGAAAATCAAATTTCAAATTATTTTTGCTTAAAAAGGTCTTTGCGCCTTTTAAGCAAAAATAATTTGAAATTTGATTTTCATTTGAAATAAGATGGAAACATACTTGGATAATTTTGTACAACCCTATAATTAACCTAGTACTTTATTACATGGCACTATTTAGCTAAAATGTAATTGAAACTAAAACACTCTTAAAACTACATTAATTATCATTTATAGACGGTCATGTATCCTATTCTTTGCGTGACCCTATATATCATTTTATCTACAATCTACAAACATTTCTTAGTAAATTAAATGCAGTTCAACGTAAAAATGCATAACTCATTTTATGCTATGTGCACTCATTACGAATTCTTTTGTGTAGCCCTGCATATGAATTATAGCATTTATACAGATTATATAATATGCATAAATATAATGAAACATAAAAGCTCATATCATAATTAAAAAGGCATTTCCAGCAATCATCTCTAATATACAGTATATCGGTTAGAATATACCTGTTTGAAATCTTCTGTGTGTCCCTGTAAATGCCAAGCACCACATTATACATGAAACAAGTTATAGTAAACCTCAGTGACGTATATCAATTTTATTATACATGAAATAATTTAACATAATTAAAATTCGCTGCAAACAATTCCCTCCACCCCTATATCATTATGTAACTGAATTCTTTTGTATGACCCTGTAAATTAATAATAACTATTCTTTACACCGCATATTCATCAGAAAACATATTTTAGTGCACTTCCTTAATGCACATATATATATTTTTTTTTATGCTTGAAAGAGTGTAACACCATTAAATATCATTTTAAACAATTTTTTCCCATAGGCCGTAAAGTAACAGAAAACTTTTGACTGTCCCTGTAGATGAACTAAACATGCTATAAACTTCATTTAAAATAGGCATCGTGCTATGGTAGAGATCACTAATATCCAAAAATTTCAGAACGATCCGAGTATATTTACGGGAGTTATAGAGCGGACAGACGAACAGACGGACAGACAAACCGAAGACATAAACACTTTTCAACTTTGTTGGAAAGTGTTAAAAATAAAAAGAATATGTACTAAAAAAAATATTATTCAGGTACTTAAAAGTCAAAAGATTATTAGAATGACTCATATCCTTAACATTCAAATGTGAGTCGATCAGGCTTTATTTGTGTGTATTAATAAACAAACATGCACTCTGCAGAATCAACTGCGTATCATCTAGATTAATAGAATGATTCAATCATTACATGATCTAAACATAACTACTGACATCATTAAGTGGTCAAGTAACCTTTGAAGGGTCCAAAAATCGATTTTTTTTTTTAATAGCTTATAATTAAATATGATTCTTTAAGAACATTTAAAAGAAAACCCCATACAAAAAATCGCATTAGAAGAGAAGTTAGGTCTAAAACACTTTGATCATTTGCTATATGATCAACGGGTTTTTCAATTTTTAAAGCCAATTTTCTCAAAACAGCGATTTTGATCATTGTGCGCACGATTTCTGAAAAACGGTTGCCTAGAATTTCACGAAATTTTTGGTGGATGTATTAAACGTACAGAAGCACAAAATTACCTATTATTATGTTTCTCAAGTAAGAAATTTAGAATTCACGGCTACTTTTGTATAAAAAAAATCTCGATATTTCGAATTACTCTAAAAAAAATTTTTTTTCTCGGGATCTACAAGTTTTATTTTTTTCATTGTAGGTCATTTTTAAAACACTTTATATCTATACTCATTAAAAACATTTTGGCTTGTTTCAGCCATTCAAATGGGAAAAATCATGCGCGCAATGCATGCAAGAATAATTCTTTCGTAAAAATTGTATTATCTTTAAAAATAAATTTAAAAAAACTATATATGTGTATACCTTTTCTAACAACTTTGATTGATAAAATAAATTGTTCCTAACATGTGTTTTCAATTTTATAATTAAAAGTTAATTAGTTAAATAATGACTGCATTTCTTACAGAGGTCACTTTTTCATGTACTTTATTGGTTCTAATTTGTTCAATTTAAAATCAGCAGTATTCGACAATTTAATTTGAAGAATATTTCATGAAAGTAAGCAAGTCCTGGTGTGACAACCATATCTTTTTGCGTTCTGCATATGCATAGAGAAAATATATTGATATCAGAAGCTATATATATGATAAAATAGAAAGTGGATATCAAAGTTTCGTTTGGTAGGTTTTTCGGCTGGATAAATTAAAAAACTATGAGTTTTTAAAATTGAAACAATGAACTACCCCAACACATCTGACATAATGCACTGTAAAAACAAACTCCAGTAAAAAAACGGAAAAGGTACTGGCAACAGAGTTGCCGTATCTTTTCCGTTAAATCACAGAAAATCAGTTAAATGACTTTTCCGTTTTGGAGACTGAATAGTTCCGTTTTGGAGACTGAAAAGTTCCGTTCTGGAAACTGAAAAGTTCCCGTTTTGGAGACTGAAAAGTTGCGTTTTGGAGACTGAATAGTTCCGTTTTGGAGACTGAAAAGTTCCGTTTTGGAGACTGAAAAGTTCCGTTTCTGACTGAACAGTTCCGTTTTGGAGACTGAAATGTTCCGTTTTGGAGACTGAAATGCTCCATTTTTGAGACTGAAATGCTACGTTTTTGAGACTGAAATGCTCCGTTTTTGAGATTGAAATGCTCCGTTTTTGAGACTGAAATGCTCCGTTTTTGAGACAAATATTGTTTTTCAGAATGAAAATTTCCATTCCTGAAACAAATTTTAGATTTAAGCATGGTTATTTCCCCTTTTACAAACTGACATTTTCAAATTTCTCCTTACTGATCGAAACCTATTGGCGCATAATAGATTCGTATTTATGTCAGTAAATAGCTATTTGTAACCAATTTTTTCTGTGTAAAGAATGTTTGTCAAAATATGTCTAAAATAATAATTGCATGTATATCAAATCAAAGTAATACTCAAATAAAATTATATATTAGAACTATTTAGTCAACAAAAAGAAAAAAGCTATTCAAGAAAAAGTGCAGAGAAAAAGAGTTGAAAATATTAATTTTATTCGAATGTATACATTACACATTCATTTGTTTAACATTAGAGGTAAAATAGAGATGTCACCGACATTGCAGCTGATATTTATGTACATATTTACTCAAGAACTAATTATTTTACTTATTTCTGGCAATATAATTTGCTATATTTAGATTTGGGAAAAAAGATACATATATATCAATTGTTTTCTATTGTCAAAAATTATGTTGCCCATGGTGATTTTGGTGTGAATTCAACACTGCAGCAATACAATTACGTGTCCAGAAATGGTTAAATATGTAAATTGTTGCCATTTTCTTTGATTATTTATGTGTATATAAATATATTTAAAAAATAAAAATGTTTTCACACATGTGCTACAAATGTAATAAAATAACTAACGATTTTAATTTATTTTCATATTTAGAGAAATATTTTGAAAAATTATTAAAACTGTACATTTCAATTGCATATAAAAGTAGTTTTAGTGTAAATAATTTAAAGTATTTTGATTAACTGTCTACAATTCACTTTGCATTTACTTACATAAACAGAACTCATTATGAAGGAAAGAGGTGTGTGTGTGTGTGGGGGGGGGATAGCCTAATTGCTCTAATAATGAATAAGCTGTTTTGACATTTGTCCTTTAACACGTTGACAGACACTTGCATCTGTAGTCGTCAAAGTGAAGTTCACTATGTGACATAATGATTGATTGACACCAGGATTTACATGAAAAAATATATGAAAATAAGTAAAAGCTTAACTTCACGTACATTAAAATACTGGTATCAATTTAGGAATTAAAATGAAGTGAACTCCGCTTTGATGGCTATAGATGCAAGTGTCCGTTAGCGTGTTAAAAAAACTCTAGCTTGAAAAATTATCGCTTTTACCGGGTGTCCTAAAAGGACTGACTGATTTTAAAATTCAATAATTTGCAAACGATGACAGATATTTAAAAATTTCTTGCAGGAGGGTTATGCATAAGGTCAAAAGTTTTATTACAGTGATTTTCAATTTTAGTTCGAATTACAAGCAATAGATGGCGCTGTAAGCAATAGTCGCTAAATACAGGCTCGATTTTCGGTCGTTTCTCTTGTTCCATGCGGAAAAAGGAGATGGAAATGTATTGAGCGGGCCGCGAAGTACCAAAAAACGAGCCTGAATTTAGCGTCTATTGATCGCAGCGCCATCTATTGTTTGTAAATCGAACTAAAATCGAAAATCACCGTAAAAAAACTTTTGGCCTTATGCATAACCCTCCTGCAAGAATTTTTTAAATATCTGTCACTCTTTACAAGTTACTGAATTTTAAAATCAGTCAGTCCTTTTTAGGACACCCGGTATGTTTAATACATTTTCTAAGCTTTAAATATGAAATCTGATAGTATAAGTTTAACTGTCTATTTTTTTTTCTTCATATTTCTCCATAACAGAAACAAAATAAGTATATTAAACATTTTGGCCATATATAACCTTGGCAAATTGAATGATTCAGACATATACAGCAATAAGAATATGCTGCAATAACTACAGAAGGTATGCAGTTATCCAGATTTATGTTACATATTCAGTAGAGAAATGTATTTTACTTCCTATAAGAGAGTATATTTTCTTACACGCAAGCGTATTTTTAGTTAATCCTTGAAAAACTTCACGTTATATAAGGTATGCCAAAAACATTAACTTAATAATAATAATTAAAAAAAACTCATTTTGATTTCTGTTAATTTTAAATGAGTCAAAACATTCCGTCGACATTTATGGATATGAAGAACTACCTTAAAAGTATAATAGCTCCAAATTCTTTCATTCATTTAATTAAATGAAAGCAAATTTTATTAAATTTTTCTTGTTTAATTTTAAAAAGCAGTATTTCTTTATTATAGTTCATTCTGAACTAATTTTATCTTTGCATGTTGAAAGCTTCAGGTTGAAATTCACATTAGCAGAAAGTTAATATGTTAATATATATAAAGTAAAGCATTTTAATTTTATTTTTAAATTTCACTATTATTTGTATCACTGCTATTTGCAACTTTAGAATCAATAACAGATACAGACAGCCAATTCATGTGAAGAAATATGAGTATGACACTAATTCTCTGCTGCTAAAACTGCCCAGTTTTCAATTTGACTCTTGAAGAACCCTGGTAAATGCAGACTTTATTATCAAGCAGTGAAAATTTTCTAAATCTTTAAAACTATAAACAAAGAATTTAAAATTGTTCTATCTTAAATATTCACCTACACACAAAAGAATTTTTACTGAAGACCATGTTTCTTAAATGCAATATTACATTTTCATTTGGTATATCTTAAATTCATGAAAACTCTGGGTTGCTTAATTATACATTAAGACAGTGTTTGTAATAAAACCATAACAGCTGAATATGTACAGATTAATATACAAATGAAAATGCAACTATTTCAAATAACAAAATTTAGACTTCTTGTATCACCGTACAAGATGACAAATATCCTGATAAATTCACTGTAATTTCTTTACTTTCTAACAGTGGCATTTGTGAGAAACAAGATCATAATCATAATTACCCTGGTGAGATCTAACTACATTGAAAATATGAGATAAATATAAAATTATCAGTAAAGAAAACACTAAATAAAACAAAAAAAAAATATTGATTGTTACATTAGAAATTAAAATGACTTTCAAAGTCTCTAAGTCCATTCACAAGATTTATAATTGGAGTGGCAACCATATTATTTCTTTTCCCTTTCATCCTAGGTGCTTTGCTACCTTTATCCGGGTTAATATTGGCAAAGATTCTGAAAAATGAAAATACGAAAGTTTGTAATAAAAGGCACTGATAAAATTAAAAGATGTAAAAAGATATATGATACACAATTACCACAGTTATACTTTTAATTTTATTTTACAGTAATCTTTTGTCATATAAGAAATCTTGCAGGCAATATAACAGACAAAAACAAAATCTTAAAAGATGACTTACAATAACTCATACTCTCACATATAAGGATTAGAATTCACACAATTATATATAAATTAATTTGGGGGGGGGAAAAATTACTTAAAAGTAATGATCAAGCTCAAGAGTTGATGCAGCTTTTATTCTTGGGGCCCATTTTGTGAAAAGTATAAGTTAATTTTTGTGAATTTTATTAAACATTTTGTAACGTTAGTTGAAATCCAATTACTCAAATTCGAACCAAAAATTTATTAACGAAAACTTCTTTATATCCCATTGCCACAAGTTTCTGTTTTTCAATCGTTTATTTACAAATTACGCATTTTAAAACAATTTTTATGAAAAAGAATTTTACGAAGGGAGCCTATTTTATAAAAAGGAATTTTGTGAAGAGGCCTGTTTTATTAAGTTCATTTTTGTGAAAGGGTCTATTTTCATAAATTTATTTTTGTGAGGTGGCCCTAAATAGGCCCCAAATTTTGCCTGGATCGATCCCTGAAGCTGCACTGCATTTATAAAGAAATTAATCCACCATTTGGGATGGGATTTTCTGATGTTCAAACTGATTCTTTGATGATTATTACAATACATAACCACTCTTTTTACAATTAAATTCTTATCGTTCACTTTCTATATTTCACCATATGTTATTTCACACAAACACACACACAC
Source organism: Maratus speciosus (assembly GCA_963932465.1). Lineage (NCBI taxonomy): Eukaryota > Metazoa > Arthropoda > Arachnida > Araneae > Salticidae > Maratus > Maratus speciosus. The sequence goes on from OZ010789.1 coordinate 438,896,497, forward strand.
ACACATACATAATATATACAATCAGTATCGGATATATGGTCACCATGCGGTCCTGAAAATTATGACCATATAAGCGGGGTGACCTTATATGCTGTGTAAACAGGAATTTTACTTTGACAAAATATTATTGTGTTAGTTGTATTAGTAAAATAGTGTACAAAAAAAATATAATTTATAAGAGAAGAAGTGTAAACAAGACTTTCTTTGCACTTAAATTTTCGAATTGTTGAGCATAATATATAGTAAAGCTTTATTTTTTATTTAAAATAATTTTTATGCAGATTTGTTTATTATCATAGTTGTTAAAACTACTTTTCTAATTGACGAACGTATTTAAAATATTCCTCTGTACCAACAGAATTGGTTAACACGTTGAATGCACGGTGACTGACACTGAAGCTGAAAAATTTGGAATGTTTTAAGTAATTTTTAAGAAAGTATAATCCTGTAATAAATAAAAGGCAAGTAAATTTTAAGTAAATTTAAAGTAATTACTTAAAACAATATATATATTTTTAGTTTTATAACATATTTTAGACCGTCAGTCATCGGTGAATGATGGGTTCTAAACGGAAAGTTCAGTGTCAGTCACCGGTGATTGATGTGGCGCTTAACGTGTTAAAAAACATCTGAGGATATTTAGTGTTTTGAGAGCTTCTGCTCGCGTTCTCAGTTCAGCTTCAGACTCACTCTCTTTATCATAGCTTCCATCAGTGTTTTATTTAAAACATCCGAAATAATTTACGGTATGGAAGCTTCACCAGTAGTAGCGACCTCATTGTCAATAACTGCACATGTCAGTTCTTCTTGTATTGTGCAGCCGGCATTCCGTAACTTTTGTGCAAGTAGGAGCGCGGCATCATTTCATTGTTGTCGTCTTCGAACGATAATTCTTCACATTCTGGAAGCCAATCATGTCAAAAGCAATTTTCAATGGTTTTCTTTGATACCATAGAAACCACTCTAGGCTACTTAATACATGGCATCTAACACAGACACGTAAAAGTTATCTTTTTGATCAATTGCAGCAAGGAAGTATTTTAGAAGTAGCTTTCGTATATTTATCTTAAAATTTTGAATAATTCCTTGATCTAAGGGTTGTGCAATACTAGTGCAGTTTGGAAGCAATAAAACTAATTCAATCTAATTTAAATTGCGAATTATGCAATGACCAATATAGTTGTCTGCGGTGATGGAGAAATCCAAAGAGCCATAGAAAGTTTCTATTATTTCCTGCGACAGGAGTATCCATATCAATCTTCGACTATGGAAAGCTTTGACGCGGAAAATGAGTTCTTCCATCCTCTCCCCCGTCTGCCATATTTGACTGAGCGACAGCAGTCAAATCAGCAGTCTCCAATGCAAGACTCGGCTAAATATGACGGGCGCAAGAGGGAGGTATGAACGGCATCAAATGACGTCATTTATGACTGCTTCATCTTTTGGAATCCCCTTGGCTGCAACCCGCAAGAATAGATAATATTCGGTCAGCTGTGCCTGCTTTTCCACAGTGAGTATACACTCATCGAAGTCAAGTGGTATGCAATATTATCACAATATCTAAGGCTGAGTTTAGATGCTTGATTTTCCTTCCTTCAAAACTTGTTCAGGACTATTGACACCCATTCTTCTCCAATCGTTTGCAGTTATTCACAAAAGGATGGGGAAATTCAACAATGGAAAGAAAATTGGAAGATTAGATCGACTTGACGCAAAGATTTTCCTTATTCAGAATGTCTGCCCGTTTTCTACAAAAGCTATTAAAGATGAAAAGCATCATGTGACCACAAAATAAAAAAGCTAAGAATTGACTTGCGAAAAGTGACCTTATAAGCGGGGTGACCATATACGCGGTACTGACTGTGTGTGTGTGTGTATATATATATATATATATATATACACACATCTATATATATATATATATATATATATATATATAGATAGATAGATAGATAGATAGATAGATATATGTGTCCATTTTCGCTGTTTTAGCTTATTTTCAATTAACTGTAAATGATTTCTTGTAAGATTTAAAAAATCGAAAAATGCTTATTTATTTAATATCTGTAGCTATACTGGTAATTTATAATCAGATTAACCCATAACATCCAGGACATATGATGCATACAGGGTGTATGTCCTGTTTTGTTTGTATCTGATCTGTTCACCTGGCAAAAGGTAGAACCTCACTAAAAAATGAAAAGTAACAGTTCAAATATGAATAAAATAGGACAAACATGCTGTACGTCTGGTATCATCTACAATAAAATCAGGGCTTACACCATACGCACATATCACATTTCTTATAAATATAATGTATCAAATTGCATGTATTATGATCCTCTCTGTAAATAAAATTTTTACAGTTGAAAATGTTTCATGTAAACTTAATAAATACTTAAACCCATACTTATGTGAATGATTTAGAAAATTTATCACCTTTAATTTTTTTTTTTTTTTTTTTTTTTTTTTGCTTTAACCGTTTTCTCTACGCTTTCTAAATTTTATTGAGCAGCAGAGTATTTTATGTGTAAAGAAATATAGCATTATTAATAGACTGAGTAAGTATATTTTAGCGTAAATTTACTTAAATGGTACTTTAAAATACTATTTAACTGCCAGTGCATAAAGGATCTACTCAAAAATAGAATTATTTACTCCCACTTAAAATAATTACATATAGAATGTAGCCATTTCATATCTATCTACTACATGTGCTGCTGGGGCTAACGAAAAAGACAGGCTATGGTGGCATTACATTTTTTTTTTTTTTTTTTTGACTCCAGATAATACAATAAAACTCGATGAACAATAAAACTCGAGGTTTTTAAGCGCCAGAATGACGAACCTCACAATTTTTTTCTGCAATCTATTGAAAAAGTGGGATTTTTTTTCAGTTATTAATCAACGAAATTCACAGGCCACAAGTTAACCCCACATGGGCCACTTTACCTAATTTACAAACAATTGCAAATGCTGTAATCAATTATTGTTGAATGTTATTGGCAGGGTTTGCCCAAGTGGGCCTGCCGGGTTTTTTCGGGCGGGCCCCAATCCATTGTGGGTTTTTCAAATTTTCTCGTGCTTTCACAACTGTATCATTATTTAATCTAAGTAAAATAATGTATATAATTTTTACAAGAGTTTATTAAAAGAAATTTGATTTTTAATTAATTAAAAAATATATTTAATTAATCAATTCTTGATTTAATTAATTAAAGTTTTAGAGAATGAAAGATAAAAGCAAATTTCAGAGTTTCCCATTGATTTAAAAAAGGGCAGGGTGCTGCCGGTGAAAAAAGGGAACTTTTTTTTTATTCTTAAAGGCATGTTTTGGATTCTTAAGACCACTGTTTTGATTTTTAACCACTTCACTGGCTGCCCTGAGTCGGGACTAAAAGCACTGTTTCTCCATACCTGTCGCCGGTAAAGTGGTTAAAGTCACTTCTAATATTTAAAACTTAGATACAGTAGCCTCCCGCTTAACCGGCCTAAACGGGACCGAGGGTTAGCCGATTAAGAGAAAAACCGGTTAAAGTGGAGAAGTAAAAAAAAAAAAAAGTATTTGCATAATTTAATTAATTAAACCCGTGCGATGCAATTATTTTTTTCAATTTGTGTAGTTTTAAAAAGTACATATTTTCTGAAATGAATACTATTTATACTTAAATGAATTGACAGAAAAATTATCACTGATAACAAACAATGCAAAATATTTAACGCAAATTAAATTGTTGAAAATCGTATCACACACATTTATAAGAAGTTTAAATTATTCTACATTATGTATATTTAAGTTAATCCACAAAATCTCAAATCTTCCGGGGGACATCTTATTGTTCCAGGGAGGGGGGAGGGATGTCCCTCCCCGGGCCGTCCCCTGAATTCAACGTGTATACATTTATAACCGACGTTCTCCTTTCTGAATTTTGCCTCCCTCCACTCGGGATTGCACCTCAACTCGAAAGCGTAAGCTGAGTTCCCGAGGCCGTCATCCCTGAATTTTGCCTGATGTTGGAGGAAAAAAGTCGGTTGATTAAAGCGAATTTCCGGTTAAGAGGGAGCTACTGTATCTCTTTTCAAAACAACATTGAGTCAGATTTTACTATGTAAGTAAAATTTTTAATGCAAAAAAGGAAAAAAGGCACTTTTTTTTAATGGAGAGGCAAGATGGGTGCTATTTTGTAAACCAAAGGGCAGGCAGGGTGCAGCACCTTCCTGAAACTGTCCGGGTGAAACTCTGCAAATTTAAATATATTTCATATATAAATTTAAATATATTATCATAAGTTATGATGTAACAAATTTCATTATTAATTTTTTTTTTTTTACAAAATGTTTCTGTATCCAAAATCATCGTTTTTTCTTAGTTTTAAAAATTACCTATTTTTATTTGTATAATAGAACTAAATTTTGAACTGCATTGGTTTTTCTTAACTTTTCTATATTTTGTAGATATTTTTATATACCAAGTAAATAGTATTATGTGTAAATTTCTAACTGGGCGAAAAATGTCCGGACCAGGATTCGAACCCGGGACCTCCTGGCTGAAGCCGCCAGTGTTCTGCCATTTGAGCTATCCTGGACGATTCTGGTCGAACTTTTTCACCCAGCTAACCTTGATGATTACAGCATCTGGTCTGAAACCTGGTTCAGCTCAACAGAATAAATCTCAGGTAATGGAACTCCAGAAATCGCTGGATACGAAATTACACTAGATTAATTTTAACACAATTATTTAACACAATAATTGTGTTAAAATTAATCTAGTGCAAGTAAATAGTTTTTATGAATAATTACATATATTATACATTTATATTCAAATAACTTTTACAGATCAGTTATCAATTCCTTTTGTCTTCAATAATGATAATAAAGCTTAAAACATGATATTCTTACAACTACTCGGTATTGTACTCGGTAAATTGGTTTAGTATGCAGTGTACCGAGTACTCAGTACAGTCCTAGAAAAAACCTTTTTCAAAGGGTTGTGGAAAAAAAACAAGAACAAACTGCCGCAAGAAAATGTGAACAGCAAAAAGTCGCGAGAAAATGCGATTTTCATAAGCGCAGCGAATTTCGTCAAATGGGAGATGCACAACCTGTGGCCCGCGATGGGTTTAACTTATGACCCAATTAACTTTTGGCAATTAATAACTGAAAATAATCAATTTTTGGCAATAGGTCGCAGGAAAAAAGTGCAAGGTTCGTTGTTCATGCACCAAAAAATCTCAAAGTACATCAATCGAGCTCGGAAAATTTCCGAATTTCGGCGATGGAGCTCTGAAAAATTGTGAGGTTGTTGATCAGGTGCGAAAAAATCGCGAAGTCAGTTGTTCTGGTGCTAAAAAATCCCGAGGTTCGTCAATCGAGCTTAGAGAAAGTACAGGTTGGTGAAAATTTTGCCAATCGGCAGTTGAAAATTACAGTGAAATTTGTCAATCAGTCATTAATAAAGAAAATTACCCTGAATTTTGTATAATCATGTATCTTTGTCTACTGAATCGGGTAAGCTGACTGGCTAGAATCTAGAGGATAAAACTGTCCCACCTCTGAAATCATATTTTTAGTCTTATTACACCACAGATTCCCCCTCCGTATTACCACAGATTCCCCCTCCAATCCCAGAGTGCCGAAACTAAGGAGGGGACAGAGGAGGCATGGCGTCCCGGGCACCAGTACATGGATGCAAGAAGTATATCTCAGTCGAGGCTGAAATCTTGTCTGGGTATTAGAAATAACCAAATGAAAATGGGCTAGAAGATTTCTATGCCTTACATTATGGCTAACAATTGATCTCTTACAAAGAAAGTGATTAAAAACACTTGATAATAAAATTGCTATTATTTAAGTATATAATGTAGAATTTTCTATCAGACAAAAATCTCTTCAGGACAAGGTTTTGCACACAAGGCGCCAGAACCAAGATGCGCCAAATGAAGATTTTGTGTGGCGATTTGTCTCATATCTATATTTAGCGCAGTATTGTTAAAATCGTCCTGTCTGAGGTATGCCAAAGCATAGAAAAATCTAAGGATAATATGGCATAAGGATACTGTATATAGCGGAGTTGTTTTTCGATTCTTTTTGATTTTGTTTACAAGATTTTAATGAATCAATATTTGACAAAGCAGATTACGTAGTTCAGTATTAGGGATTGACCGAGGCAGCAATTTTGCCGAATACCGAAGTTTTGGTCAAAGTGTATACCAAATAAATTTTCAATACATATTTTTGCATATATTAACTTTTTTTATAAACTTAATTAAAATCTTAATAATTTAATTCAGTTATATTTGTATTGTTAAGTGTAATTACACAAAAAATTTAATGACTTCTTTTCACTAACCAATTTATTAACTCATCACCTATTTTTTGTTATTTTATCACTAGTCATTACCCAAATTACCCTATGAAACTATTAAACTGTACAGTCTATTAATAAGGATAAGGATTGTCAGAAAAACAAAAGTTCGTTCAAATAAAAAGAAAAAATGTTGTCATTAAGCTGATTTACTGACTGTCTAAGTCTAATTATAAACATATTGAATTGAATAGGAATGTTCCCAAATACAAAATGTATATCAATTTGTACATTTAACTATTTTCTGTCAAATTATTGATGCATATTTATATTTTCATTAGCCTCTAACTAATGTTACCGGTCTCTCAGATGGCGGCTTTTTTCAATTTTTATAGTTTAACTTGCAATTTTCAGTTTAACTACAAACACTACCGAAATTTCGTTCCGTTTAAAACTTTAGTACTATCACCAGAGACTTTTGAATGGGTGAATTTTAATTATAAAAGTCCTGTGCAAAAAGTTTAGTACAAAAACAGCATCCTATGAGTCAATCGTGCCTTTTATTCATCATTCGACGGAGCGGTCTCATGGACCGCTTCACACTAGTTATGCGACAATTTCTGTGACATCAGTTAAAAGTTAATATTTTAACATTGGGGTGATGAAGATAACAAATTTGAGTGATTTTAATTTAATGGTTATAAAAGCTATAGGATAGGCATAGGAGTATAATTTTACTTGTGTATTTTTTTAATATACACCTTACATATACAGAGATGAACTTTGATATACTTGTTTGAAATATATATTAAAGAAAATACACATTAAATAAATTTAAATTAAGAAAACTAATGTAGAAATAATTAAAATTAAATGATAAGGGAATGATGCCCATCTTCCTTATTTTTTTTTATCTCTATCGTAGACAGTTGTTCCGATTTCACCCTTATGTAGACTATTTTAGGATTTTTTTTTTTTAATTAAAAATGGCTTTGTCTTTTTTTTTTTTTTTTTTTTTTTTTTTTTGCAGTGCAGCTGAACTCTGATCTCATGCACATAATATTAAAACTCATCATTTAGCCTATTCTACTTCTAAGCAAAAGAGAATTCTTCTACTTCTAATAAAATACTTATCCGCAATTATTTAGTTTACAATGCCAAATCACCGAATATCAAATCGACTATTCGGTATTCGGTCAATCCCTATTCAGTATTACATATTTTACATTTTAAAATAAGTCGGCTATTAAAAAATGAGTAAATTTCTCTTGGTAAATATACTTTGCGGAAGAAGGAGGGGGGGGGGATATCCATGTTTGCCCCGGGTGCTAAAATGTTTAGTTTAGGCCCTGCACCCATCTACCCGAAATATAAATTGATGTGGCTCTCGACAACCCAGACATATTTGCAAGTGGCAGTTCTCTTGAAAGGTTGTGCACAAATAATTCCGATGAAAATCCTCGTGATTGGTTAATTTTCTTAAATAATACTTAACAAACAGCAAATAAATATTATAAAAACATTATCTTTTATTTAAATATGATTCTGTTTCTAATTATTCTGAATATCTTTACAAGTTAACTGTTAAACGTAGAAGTTATATAAGGTTTTTAAAAATATGCTTTAAAAGTTTTTTTTTTTTTTTTTTTTTTTTAAGTATTTGACAAAATGGCCGAATATCGAATATTTGGTGCATCGTAAGTGTGTTTTAAAAAATATCTTTTGCACATCTTTAAACAATGAAATTGCACTAATATGTCCCCGTGTTTTTATTTTTTATTACGACAAAACATTTTTAAACAAAAAGTTTATTACAGAACGTTGCAAAATATTCTGCTTGGAGAATAGCAAAAAACTAGTAAATCTGCAAATCAGTGGTCCTAAACATCAGTTCTGGAATGTTATGAAAGTTAATACACAAAAAAATTCAACCTGCAAATACTTCTCCGCCCCCTTTCCCCCCAAACACTGTCTCAGTTTGATAACTTCCTATCATATAGTATTTTAAACCTCTATCTAAAATAATTTATTGATCTCGAGACAATCTGAATAATTAAATAGTGAATCATTAGCAAAAATATAATTTTAATTAGTGATATTCTAATTGTTAAATATATTTGAAAATAATTTTACTAGTGTACTTTTATTAAATTCTGCGGCAGATTCCCAAAACACCCGAGACACCCCATTTGGCGACTTTTCTGACAAGCGCCAACTACCCCACATGCGCCAATCTAAAATGCGGCAACCTGAAAACTAACGTGATTGGTCCACTTTCCTGAATACTTCCAGACTGTTTTTTACTACGTCATCACCCTGGAATCATGGGAAATAGAACATTTATAAATAACGACGTATTAGAAAACACAGGAAAGCTGATTTTTATGAGATTCAAAATAAAACAAACGATTTCAACATAAGTTTATTGAAAATGTGAAATTTTTAAAGTACCTTTCCAAATCAGAGTAACGATATAATGATTAAAATTTTCATTTCTCAACAACTTTTAGAAAAAATCATGGGGTCATTTAATATTGAAAGTACGTGCTTATATTATAGTAAACATAGAACAATTCATTTCTAATTTAAAGAAGTATGAACGCTTCGCGTTCATAAAAAAATAATATTTATCACTCAATACAGCAACCTAGTTCTGCAGCAATCTGAAAAACGCAGGAAACTCGTTAAAGCGGCAATCAGCATACATGTATGAACGCTTCGCGTTCATTTACCGAAAAAAAACATCACTGTCACCGTCAGTTCTCGGTGTGCAGGAATCTCAAAATTCAGCAGTTCTCGCTAGCAGCAATATCAAAATTCAGCACTTCACGTTGCGTAGCAATATCAAAATTCAGCAGTTCACGTTGCGTAGCAATATCAAAATGTACAAAACTCGTAAGGTCAGCATACATGAGAAATATACAATAAATGGCTAATATAAAGCACTACACTAAAAAATACATAAAATTATTAACATACCTTAACAAACATCTCCTTTCTTGAAAACCAACTCTATAAAATGTTGAATTGCCATAATTTCGTAAATTTCTAGTCGTCGATAAACTTCATTTAACTTTCCAGCAAAAAAAAAAAAATAATGAACAAATACTCATAATTTCAAACTAAATTACACAGGTACTTTCACTTTCAAATTTTACAACTAAAAACAGCAAAATATATTAACAATAACATACTCTAGCCATACCCTCATTTATTTTTATTCATCTGTCTTCTACACTTCGTCACGCAACTCGTACAATAATTAGAAAACATGCGGAGTTGAGTTGTCAAAGGCAGGCGTAGCCGTCCAATACACAAGAAATCAACCCATCCCAATCAACCAATCCAAATTCAAGATAACACAGCTGAAGGCGTGGAAAGAATTTACGAAACGAACTGGTAACAACAAAGATCCATTTATCGCCTCGCCAAATTGAACGATGCCAAGTGTCTCGGCTGTTTTGAGATTCAGCCAATTCTGCTAATACAATCATAAAAACAATTCGGTAGTACTTTTCATTGGATGTTCCATTACTGTACTAATTTTGATGTATTTCTGGAAATGTATGTATTTGATATATTAATGGAAAATGAACTATGAGAATGGCTAAATATTCATAGATTAATATAATATAGAAAATCTGTATATGATAATTATAACAGTAATTAAAAAATAGTTGTTAAAAATTCAATAAACTTAAGCGATTACAGAAAAAGTTTTAATTTATATTTCAGTAAAAATTAGGGTAAAAAAAGCTTTTTCGGGGAGGGGAAAAAAGAAAAAGAAAAAAAAAGCTTCTCTTATAAAAATGAAAACACGTGTCCCACTTTACATTAAACATGCTATCGGCTAACAAAATTTATAGTCTACTACTATAAAAACAAAAAAATTGCAAATAAATAAAGGTATAAAATGGTTAAGTAAAACTAATTCTCAATAAAATTTTCATCGAAAGAAGATTAAACATTTTCTGCTTCCTGGCTGGTAAAGGTTGTTAATGATAACCCAAATTAGTAAACATCCCAGAGAATCTTTTATACTAGCGTTAACCTATTTTTTTATATGTGTAGAGAAAAAAAAATTACTTGTCCCTCCCAAGAACGAAAACATTATACTCGCCGATTTTGGATACCATGTACCGTGTCTTAAAATGTATGCTCTATAGGTCTAACGTGCAATCGCAGAAATAAACAAGGTTTTATGTAAAACACTTATTTAAAATAAATACAACGTTCATTATAAAAAATAATTACAAAATAAAGCTGAATAACTTACCTCTTTTTCACAAAAGTAACAGAAATATGGAGCAGATCAGGAAATAACTGTAAACAAAACAACGTGGTTAGCGAGCGCGGAAAGGCCAGACAAACTCCCTTTTCAATGATTTCAAGATGAATCAGCTTTTATTTATTTATTTATTTATTTTTTTTTTTTTTTGCTGCAACTAAATGTCAGAATGACATCAAGTGATCGCGGAAATTCCTTAAAACGTAGCCCGAACATTGATAACCGATGATAACATAAAATCAACATGGCTGTCGCGGGAGTGCTTGTTTAGATACGGAGACGGAGACATGCCGTATTTGGTGCATCTACTGCCAGATACGGAAACTCTGAGAGTTCAAGGCCAACAGAAAACGGAACATTTCCTGGAATTCCAGGAAAAGGAAGAGTTTTATCTAAAACGGAACTTTTCAGTTAAAAAAGGGAAAATTCACAGAATAACACCTGTTAATTTCAGGACATTTTTTTACGGTGTGTTAAAACGAAATCGTTCTCAAAAACAGCACGAGATACTTTAGTTTAAAGTGAATATTTTAGTATCAGCTTCAAGGAAAATCATATAAATAATGTATCTAATATCTTATTTCTTTAAATGTGCAGTTGCACCAAAAGCATAATAACGTTCCGTACTGCGCAAAATTTCTGAGAAGTAGATTGCCATAATACACTAATTGAAAAAAAAAATGAATTTACAGTGCCAACTGATATCGATTTTGAAAATTTCAATTACATTAAATATTACACAGATAACACTAATTCGATTGTTTAAGTCCCAAAGCAATTATGTTTGTGTGATGTGTTATGCTTTAGTTTTGTTTTGTATAAACTGTTACACTTATGAGCCATACCCTTTTCAACCTACTTAAACATGACCTAATCAACTTAATATCGGACTGCAAATGCCACTCAAAATGCAATAATCGTAATGCCGAAGCTATTCTAAAGCGTAAAAAATTACTTTGTCATTTGACGCCATCATTGTCGCATTAAATCTTAGGTTTCCTACCAGCATAATAAAATTTGAGATAAATAAGCTGCTTTCAAGGTTATTCATACAACATGTGTTTAATATCCTGATATTCATAAACTCTCCATAAAACTTCAATTTGCCGGAAAGATGTAAGTGTCCATTTGCCGCACATCTAAAGGTGTTTGTTAATAATGCTTAATTCGACCAAAAGACGCCGATAACTCAAATGTATTATCTTGTTCTTATCTATTAAAAATTTTCCCTCTAAATGCAACCCATTTTTTACCCAACTGCCCAGAAGCGTTTATGTGTTTCAAGCGTATCTGTGTATGTAGATTTCTTTTTACCCTCGAAACATCCCAACGGCTGGATGGATTTTAATGAATGATGTCCCTATTGATTCGTCTTAACCGTCCGATATTTATAGGCTGGGTTTTGTTTTTATAAATTCAAAATGGCGGCCCTAAAATACAAAATGGTGGTAAAGACGGAAAAAAAATACGCACCATATTGAGTGCAAATCATTGGATAGGTCTTTCAAAATAAAGACGATGTTTCATTGATTATTTTACAATCAGAAGATCCGTCTAGATATTACACAACCTGGAAATTGTGTAGGTAGGATCTCTAGCTTTACTGCAACTCTAACCTTCATAGACATCTATAGGCCTCATCAAAACAGTGTTTATAGATAGGAACGAACAATTAAATTCAACTTAAAAGTCATCAATACAAGTAAATAAGAAAAAAATAAGTAAGTAATATAAAAAATAGTTTCACATTGATGATAAATTATTAATTAGTTCACTTTTTATGCAGTCGATTTTTTTTTATTTTCTAAATTTAACTTTTACTTGTTACTTTCTTCTATCTTTAAAAGATGGATTCGTGAAAATTTTCGACTTCGGGTTTTCGACGGATTTACACATTTTATGGGTCAGAGATCTCGAAAAGCATGTTTTTACAAAATGTCTGTGTGTGAGTCTTTGACTCTGGCAGCCCGTTTGTCTAGATGTATGTGACACAAATTTTGTGGGTGCTGTATCTCAAGAACTAATGCACAGAATTTAATAAAAACTTATATTCAAATATTCTCTAATATAAATTGGTGCTGATTAGTTTTTGGTGTAAATCGCCCAAAAGGTGGCGCTACTATGCTGCATTTTTTGAAATTTCTGCAACCGTTCTATCTCAAGAACTAATGCACAGATTTTCATCAAACTTCATATTCAGTTCGTCCTTGATATGAATTTGTGCTTGTAACGTTTTGATGTGAATCGCCCAACAGATGGTTCTGCTATGCTGCATTTTGCAGGATTTACACGATTTCCTCAATACCTCTACTATATCAAGATATAATGCACGGATTTACATCAAACTTCAGATTCCTTTAGCCCTTGATATGAATTAACACTGATTATATGTTGATGTAAATTGCCCAGCAGGTGGCACTGCTGTGCTCCATTTTTCACGATTTTTGCAACATCTCTATCTCAAAATTAATGCATGAATTTTCATCTAAATTCAGATTTAGTTAGAAGCTGACACAAGTTCTTGCTAATTACGTTTTGATGCTAATCGCCCGATAGGTTGTGCTGCTATGCTGGAATTTTCACGATCTATCTCAAAAACTAATGTACTGATTTTCTCCCAACTTCAGATTCAGTTAGACGTTGACAAAAGTTGTGTTGATTTGGTTTTGGTATGAATCACCCAATAGGTGGCACTGCTAGGCTGCATTTTGCTGGATTTACTAGAATTTAAAAATAGTCATATCTCAAGAACTAATGCACGGAATTTCATATCTTTAGAATCCTCAAAAAGGGCATATATTACCAATTAATTTTGGCAGTGTCATAGCGAATTTTGAAGTATTAACATCTATGAGATAGAAGAAAGTTTTGGGATTTGTATATCCGATTAGTTTTTTTTTTTTTTTTAATTCAATAACGTATCGTTTTCTAAGTGATTACCAGTGAGTGATATTTAATTGTCTTCAGTGTAACATTATCAGGCTTGCCCACAGGCGACTATTTTTTAATTCTAACTGGCACCACTTTATCAACACAGAAATCCTTAACAGACACATTGACAGCATTTTCAAGATAAATATACTTCGAAATTTTTATCACAAAATACTGGTGCGAACATAATATTAAAAAAATTGCCTGTAGTAGCCCTCCATTATGCATTTGGGTAGGTTTTCTTAGCTTGCATAATAGTACTGCTGACTGAGCAACCGAGTATACTTTATTCGGGTGTATGTACAAAATTCGTATTTATATGGGTCTTACACCCATAGTTATTTCTGGAGCTATTTCTGGAGTTATTTCTGGAGCTAATACACCTCATATAAATATAACTTTAATATGAAGTTATATTTAGTATAACCTCCTCAGACCCGATGTATCCTATAGGATACACATCTTTACAATTTTTTTTCACGTATATAAATAAAGTTTAAAAAAAAGGAAATTGGTGTGTATGGAAGCTTACAGATAGCAGATCTAAACAAAATAGCAATTTGTTTCTTATAGTGCTTTTTTAACGAGATACGTGTTATATCAAAATGGCTTGCAGCAAAAATGCACGAAATGTACAAAAACGGAAACGTAAATAGTTTTTCAGTACGTTGAGATACCATTTGTAGAGTCCATTAGAAATAAAAAATTATTAAATGTATAATTATTTCACGTTTTGCATTGTTTTTTCAATGCAATGCAAAGAAAAGTAAAATAAAAAATCCTAACAAATTGTCAAAAAGTGTACTTTTTTGGTCCACATATATCATCGAATTTTATGTACAAAAAATACATTTTATTTTTTTTCGCTTTTCAATCTTTGCTAGTTATCGGTTTGTTAATATAACTTCATAACTGAAGTGAAAGAAAATATAATAATAAACCCTGGGGTCTGAAGAGGATAATCTAAGTTATATTTTCTGTGCATTTATTTAAACTTTCCTCATTTAAAAGTTATGTTGCATTCCTTTTTATTTTATCTAATTTGACAACAAAACGGCAAGTTTGTAATATGTTTATTCCAAATCAGTTTTTAGTTATCTTTTTTCTGTGTAAGATCTTTTTAATATCTGTAGAACAATGCATCATATTATACAGAATAATTTTTCTTAAAATGTATCTTTGAGAGCGAATAAGCACAGTATCATCCATTTTCTCTACGCCCTATCATAATGTTTTGAGAAAATTTAAATACTTCATGGCCAATACTATTTAATAATTTTACGACATCTACTTATAAGTAGTTGGATTTAAGCAGATTTTCTGTAAAATACATATTGAAATGTAGGGGTATTTTTCCCCGAAAAAATAATTTAAAATATTTCACATCAAGTGTAAAATTAGTTGAAACGCAAATACTCTACAGTCTTAACTTTAAAGAAAAAAAGAACTTAGAAAGAAAACGAAAATCCCTTCCGTCTCACCCTACAAGCGGAGGTAGACTTCGAAGTTAAGTGCTAATTTCACCAAAAAAAAAAAAAAAAACTAAATTAAGATTAGAGATAAATTCAGTTTAACAATTTTATCTGGCCGATATTGACGAATTTTTAATTTCATTTTTCTGTAAGAGCTCGTTTTATCAGAATCATTTTAAAGCGGTATTAAAAAAATATTTTTCCACGCTCAACAACTTGAAATTTTCTAACGTATTTTCAGATTCATTTTTAAAAGCAAAATCATGAAACTTGCTGTCGGAACTTTTTGAAGAGATTTATAAGCGACCTGAGTTTTTATTTTTCGTTCAATTAATTAGAACTTGATTGACAATTATTTTTTCAATGCGACCATTTTTTTTGCAGCGCTATCGCTTTGGCAATTTGGGTTCAAAATGTCCACTTTGACAGCATTTTTTGAAATGTATTCTGTCTTCATCAAAAATCAATAAAGCACATTATATTGTTTCTGAATAAGAGAACCTGCCAATTGGATGCGTCCGAGAGCGAAAATGAATTTAAAAATGAGTCTGAAATAAGCCATCTGGATATGAGTATAACCTTAATACGATAATCTTTTCCTCAATCTTTTCCGATTTTTTGCGCCATTTTAGCCCATTTTTAATTTTATTAAAAATCTGTGATACGTAAATTTTTGGCTGTTTTCCTAAATGTAATAATAACTTTAAACCCCTCCCTATTTCCCGTCCGATTTTCCTCATTAACGAACTTGACCGAGATTTACTACCCCTTGATCTTATCAGTTTGAAACAGACACCTAACCAGTAACTAAGACTTCAGCAAAAACCTAACTCAAATAAACATTTTCTGGTAAAATTCAGCAAATGTAAGTCACCTATTGGTAACTTAGTTGAATTAACTGTTATTACTTAAGTGCCAGTTATTAGATTTTCAAAATAGGTATATAGTCAGTTATTGGAGTTACTGACCATATTTATGAAAAAAAAATATTTTAGTGAAAAAAGCATAATTAAAAAAAATAACAAAAATTTTTTAATACTACAGTAATTTTGTTAGGATTTCAAAAACAAAGGTAACTATAAAATAGATTTAAAACTTTTTAATGGGGATTTGAACAAGAAAAAATTGTTAAGGTGTCAGTAACTGCGAGTTTCATCATATATTTTTTATTAAAAAAAATACAAACCTTTGAGAATGTTAAGAAGATAAACTAATTAAAGTGCATTTAAATAACAATGCACATAGCAATGACTTTTAAATTTTGTACTTTTTTAAGAAAACTTAAGCAGCAAAGAAAATAATTGTACTGTTTTGCTTATTAGTTTAATGATATTCACTAAAAAATATTTAACTTTAAATGTGGGTTATTAGATTTTCAAAATAGGTATATAGTCAGTTATTGGAGTTACTGACCATATTTATGAAAAAAAATATTTTAGTGAAAAAAGCATAATTAAAAAAAATAACAACAATTTTTTAATACTACAGTAATTTTGTTAGGATTTCAAAAACAAAGGTAACTATAAAATAGATTTAAAACTTTTTAATGGGGATTTGAACAAGAAAAAATTGTTAAGGTGTCAGTAACTGCGAGTTTCATCATATATTTTTTATTTAAAGAAATACAAACCTTTGAGAATGTTAAGAAGATAAACTAATTAAAGTGAATTTAAATAACAATGCACACAGCGATGACTTTTAAATTTTGTACTTTTTTAAGAAAACTTAAGCAGCAAAGAAAAGAATTGTACTGTTTTGCTTATTAGTTTAATGATATTCACTAAAAAATATTTAACTTTAAATGTGGGTTTCCCTGTTTTTTTTTTTGTTTTTTTTTGTTTTTTTTTTGTTTTTTTTTTTTTTTTTTTCAACTTTCTTGCACGATATGTGTTGAATATCTATCAGAATTGGACTTGTATTTAAGAAAGGTGTTTATATTTAAAAGTGTGTGAATTTAACTATTGAGATATCCATAAAGTCCATTTAGCAAATAATATGATCTAATTATTCAATTATTGTAATCTATCCAATAAATTATACAAATATGTATAAGTCTATTTGTGCGTTGTAATATAATCACTCAAAATTTATTGCACCTATGTTAAGGAGATAATATACTGTACACTATAATGTAACTTGATCTGCAAATCTTCAAATAGGCAATTTTGGTGCTCTTTAATCTAAAAAATAAAATTTTATTCATATTTGTTTCATTTAAATTTTCTTCATTTCATAGGTTTTTACTTTAGAACAGGTGGCATTGTAAATATTGTTAATTACGTCACATTTGACGCAACTTTTTATATACGTTTATTTTTTATGAATCAGAAGGCAAGTTTTTAATTAATTTTAATGGCATTTACACAGATAATAACACAATTTTTCAATAAAATGCAAAAACAAAAGAAAAACTGCAAAATTTTGTAATCTCCGTGTTTTTTTTTTATTTTAGAGGCAAATCCTTATTTTCGTAGGCTTGTGAAGAGATACAAGAATACATATTGCAAATGAATATTTGAAAAAAAAAACCTTTCATATTTTTATCACATTTCAATAAGTAATTGTTTATTATCAGTAACAAGATAAATTTCTCTTAATATTAGTGGGATTACAAATAATACTTGGTATATTTTAAGAAAAAAGTGTGCAAGGTCAGCGATTTTGCTAGTTTATACTTATATTAAAAACAAAGAAATCACATATTGTTTCTTTATAATGATGTTTGAGTGGTCTTATGTAAAGCTTCAAGTTTTGTAGAACGTGGACAACAACGAAATTATATCATATTAATTTAAATACAGACAACAGGCTTTATATTGGAAGTGGTATGTATAGCATTTCAAATTATTTTTAAGAATTCTATATAAAGAAATTGATTACATTACCCCTTATAGGCGATAATTGCATAAAATTAGCTTTAATTTCAATTTAATGTAACAGTTAACTTATGACAATCATGTTTAAGACTAGATAAAATTGTAAGGAGTGCCATATTACCAGAATACCCCCCCCCCCCAATAACCCTCCAAGCTTAGAAAGAACAAAATATCGCCAAATTTGGTAACAAAAGAAAGATTCTAAAAATAGTGATAACAGTGTGATAACAGTGTGATAACAGGTAATTAACCAAAATTTATAATAATTCTACCTCGATTTTTTGGCATTATTTTATTCGTTTAATTTTATTAATATCTCATGTGTTATCTATTTATTTTATATTTTTTATATTTAAATTCAGTAAATAAATTATTTTAAACATTTTGTGTTGTTATAACTCTTTTTTTTTTAGTTTTAAGCTTTATTTTATAACATTTGGATCCTTGGTGATTATAAATGTGCTCTCATTCACATTACAGCGTTAATTATATTTGATTCATGTCCTACAGTACACTAACTGGTATTCACTGTTTCAAATAAGAATTTAACTATCTAATAAAATAAACAATTAGAAATCACTTAAGAATTTGATTTGATTTATCAGTATTTATTCCCGTGTTCAAAATTTCATTTCTACGAATATAATTTGAATACGAGGAATTTAATTTGCATTTTAATCATAGAATATCGGATAATTAAACTTCTACACACTGAGCATAATTTACAGATTAGTCAATTATTTACAGCTTTTACATTATTTGCACTAGTGAAATATTTAGAGCAGACAGAATTTCAGATAATTGACTGCGAAATTTGAATTCGTTTATCACTGCTCCCCTTCGTTTGAAATTTCATCAAATAATGGAATATGCGTTGAACAATCTGTATTTCATAATTCTAGCTTAAAATAATATTGAATGTGTACATATTTGTTCTGTGTAAACAAAGTTCTAAATTACAATCCGTAATCATTTATCAATCTTAAAGTTTAATTGTCCATTCATGATTCTATCTATTGTTTGAGTTACTAATTGAAATTTTATATTGTTATATGTTCAGTCGGGTGTATTATGTGACAATATTCTATACTTTAATTGCCACTTTTGATCTTTTGATTCGATACACAAATAAAAAATTCATTAAGTTGTGTTTTTGTTCCCTTTATCTATTTAAGGATAAAAATATATTGCATGTTATAAAACAATGTCATAAAAATAAATAAATAAATAAATAAAACTATCTCTTATCAACCCCAGGGAATGGAGCTAATATGAGACGGATATGAGGCTAAAATGAAACACCGTTGTTTTTAAATTATTTTATGCACTAAGAAACTATTTTATGCACTAAGGGATGTCAGCAGAAAACTTGCTCCAGATCCTATAATTTTCCTGTATAATTTAAAAAAAAAAATGAATTTTCCCTTTCCAGAAATTAGGGCATCTATCATGCGTCAACAAAAATACTCATAAAAACACTACAATCAATACTAACTTAATTTATTAAACTAGAGAGAGCTAAGCTGTCTCCAGTGAGCTAAGCTCGTCAACCCACCTTCAATCTTCACAGCCAATAAAAATATGGTAATGTGCCCCATTTTTAAAATATTACCAGCTTACAAAAGATTAAATGATATTATCACACAGTAAGAAAAAAATCTGTAAAGTTAATATTTTTTTTCTTGAAAATGGGATTCCTGGAACTTTTAGGTAGCTTTCATTACAAAAAGCTACCTATTGCAGCCGTTCGGAGGAAAGCGATTTCAAAAAATTTTGGTATATTTTCATCGATCATGACCCCCAGACACCGAAACCACCCTCCGTTCAAAATCGATATATATATATATATATATATATATATATATATATATATATCCATATATATATATATGACCTTTGTCACACTGTAACTCTCGTATTTATGAACCGATTTGGAAGTAATTCGGCGTGTACATAGTACATATCAATGTCTCGACCGAGTTCGTTGTCCAGCTTCATCCGCCATTTTGTTTCAAATGGCGGCCATTGAAAATTTCTTTAAAAATGTAAAATTTAAAATGTGGTAACAAAAAATTGAAAATGTAAAAATATTTTTTTCTTATGTATTTGACCTTTATACAGAGATTCCGGAGCAGTTTTTGTTTTGTCTATATCTTAAAAAATGGCTGAGTTATAGCATTTTGAATTTCTAGCGTGGCTGACATTTTGAAACGTCCTGATTTTTGTCACGCGATAACAGGCATATTTATGAACCGATTTGGATGTAATTTGGTCTGTACATAGTACATACCAATGTCTCGACCGAGTTCGTTGGCCAGCTTCCTCCTCCTTCTTGTTTAAAAATAGCGGCCATTTAAATTTTTAAGAAAAATTTTAATTTGAAATGTGGTACCAAAAAATTTAAAATTGAAAATATATTTTTTCTTATGTGTTTGACCTTGATACAAAGATTCGGAAGCAGTTTTTTTTTTCGTCTATATCTTAAAAAATGGCTGAGTTTAGCATTTTGAATTTCTAGCGTGGCTGACTTTTGAAATGTCCTGATTTTTGCCACGTGATAACAGGCGTATGAACCGATTTGCATTTACCTTGGTTTATATATAGTACATACAAATATCTCGACCGAGTTCGCTGGCCAGCTTCATCCGCCTTCTTGTTTAAAAATCGCGGCCATTTAAAAAAATTTTAAAAATTTAAAATTTAAAATGAGATACCAAAAAATTGGAAAATGAAAAAGATTTTTTCGCATGTATTTGAGCTTAATACAAAGATTCCGAAACAGTTTTTGTTTCGTCTATATCTAAAAAAATGGCTGAGTTATAGCATTTTGAATTTCTATTGTGGCTGACATTTTAAAACGACCTGATTTTTGTCACGCGATAACAGGCATATTTATGAACCGATTTGGATGTAATTTGGTCTGTACATAGTACATACCAATGTCTCGACCGAGTTCATTGGCCAGCTTCATTCGCCATCTTGTTTCAAAAGGGTTGCCATTTAAAAAAATAAATTTAAAATTTAAAATGAGGTAGTAAAAATTGGAAAATTAAAAAGATTTTTTTATGTGTTTGGTCTTGATACAAAGATTTCGGAGCAGTTTTTGTTTCTGAAAATTTGTTCTTTTGTTTATATCTTAAAAAATGGTTGAATTATAGCACTTTGAATTTCTAGCATGGTTAACATTTTGAAACGATCTTGTATTTGTCACGCGGTAACACACGTATTCGCCTATTTCGATGAAAGAAGGCATGTGGATATTATACATCAATATCTCGACCAAGTTCGTTGGCCAGCTTCATCAGCCATCTTGCTTCAAAATGGCGGCCATTAAATTAAGAAAAAAATTATACTTAAAGTGAGGTACGAAAAAATTAGAAATTGAAAAAGGTTTCTTTCTTAAGTATTTGACCTTGATATAAGGATTCAGGAGCATTTTTTGTTTGTCTTTACCTTAAAAAATGGCTCAGATATAGCAGTTTCAATTTCTATTGTGGGTGACATTTTGAAAAATCTGATTTTTTGCCTGCGACAGCACTCGTATATATGAACCGATTCCGATGTGAGTGAGCATGTGCACAGCAATTACTAAGGTTTCGACCAAGTTCACTGCGTAGCCTCATCCACCATGTTGTCTTAAAATGGCAGGCACTTTATGAAATCGCCAAATTTGACAGCCAAATAAAAGTTACTTTAAATAAAAGCAGCTTGGATAAAGCTGACTAATTTCGCGAAATTCTCATTCATAATGATTTAGTATTGATAAAAATTAGTATTGAATCTCCTATATTTGGTTTCCACTAATTGAGCTTCGTGTGTTTGAATAATATAAGCTGGCTTTTTTAAAATAAGGAGTATGAAAGCTACCTCTTCCTCCCGGCACTGGCCGGAAGGACTTTTTATATTAAACACGCGTGAATTTTAAGAACTATGATATGAATAAATTTTAGTTGCTAACTGCAAAATAAAATAGAGAATTTCGCAAGCTTCCAAACAAAAAAAAGTACATATAGCAACATTTGAAGAAAGAAATATCTTTATTCTTAAACAGCTCTAGTGCTCCCATCTTCATGTTGAAAATTGATTTAATAATATTTTCAGTATGTATTTTATTGGCAACATTACACTGTAAAAAATATCTGTAAAGTTACTAAAGTTTTTCTAGGAAACTGAGAGGCCAAGAACGTTTTATGTAACGGCAACACCAAAAATTCATGTAACAGATACACTTTTGCACCGTAAATCAAAAAACCGCAAGGTTACTAACAATTTTTCGGGAAACTGGTAAGCCTAGAACTTTTTATGTACGGCAACAACAAAAATTAAGGTAACAGATACACTTTTGCACCGTAAATCAAAAAATCCGTAAGGTTACTAAGACTTTTTCGGGAAACTGGGAAGCCTAGAACTTTTATGTAACTGCAACCCTTGTTACAGATAAAATTTTAGTAAGATTACTGTAATTTTAGTAGATTCTTTTGTAAATTTACAGAAATTTGTTGCTTTACGAAACCAGTTTTGTAGATTTAAATCTTTTTTTTGTACGGTGTACAGGGAAAATGTCAGTAAGCATACAGATTTGTGTTACTTTACATCTGTAGAATTACAGATTTTTTTGCAGTGCACGAATGGCGACTATCTTCTGTAATCGGGTTCCCATGCTTTTCTGTTTGAATGTGGTATTTTTCTGATACCATTTCCTGGTCCACCGATGTCGTGACAGCTGACGGCTGCTTTGGGTATTGACAAGTAGGATAAATTATACATTTGAAAATAAACTTGTATGGAATGGTTAGGATAAAAATGGACTCTGACTTTTATAATGACACTCTGGATAATACTCTTCTTTTGGGTTCGAGGTTAAAAAAATCTCTGTCTACTTAGGAATAACATTTAGAACTACTTTATTGAAATGCACTGAGTTTTGAAATATTACGCTTATATTTTATTTTTGTATCAAGTTTTAACTATTTTCAAGAACAGGTATTGTATAGCTTATGCATGAATTCTTTTCTCTCTTTCTTTCATCATTCTTATATTCATATTATTTTAAAAATGTAAATTGTTTATTTTAATTGATAAGCATATACGAATTTTCTAATATGTATTTCTCGAATACTAATTCGAACATAATAAGTCGAAAGTGTTTTGCGCATGCATTTACCTGTCTTTATGCAGCATCAAGTGATCAAATATATAAACAAATTCGCTAAAAATGAGATTCCCAATGTGAGGTCACATGAATTTTGTTCATTAGAAAATCATTTTAAATTGACGGTTTTATTATATGACATCATTATCCCCATTAAATGCATTTTGCGTGTAATAATTTAATGATGTTAAAGTTTTTTTTTTGTTTTTTTTTTAAGGTTTATGTGTAAATATTATCCAATTTAATAGTATTGGGAAACAGTTTTGAGCTTTTTTAATGTAGCCTAGTTTCAAACATTTAAAGTTTTTGACACGTAACAATTTAATTCTTTTAGACAATTTTCTTACATATGACGATATTTAATGTTTGGTCATTTTACATATGACGCTTGTCCCCATTAAATGCATTTTACGTGTAATAATTTAAATTTTTTGAAATTTTCTTACTTTTTTATTATTTACATGAAAATACAATTTTTATGAGGCAAGTTTCCGTATTCAATGCTTTTAATACGTGATTATTTAATTAATTTTAAATTTCATTTGTCATTTTAATAGTCACTTAAAAATTCATTTTTAATTTTAGTTAAAAAATATTTCTTTGCTCTGTTTTACAAATTGGCATTAATATGACCTTCAAAGTCTGAAATATATATATATTGAAACGATGAAAATTTGAATTAAAAATTGAGAAAAACCCTCAAAAATAGAAAAAAAGTGCCATCTGCACACTGCTAACTTGTGAACTATATGACTAGAAAAAAAATCAGATTCCTATGCATAGTTTTTGGTCATACAAAATTTTTTTAATGGAATGAGATTGACCGACTTCAACACATATTACTCTTAAAATAATTATTCGATGAAAATACTGTCTACTTCAGAGTGTTTATCTAACTTTTTTCTATAATACTACCAATTTTCATATTTCTGTATGCAACAGTTTTCTCAATATTAGCGAAGAAAGATCTCCTGTCACAAATAATTCATTTACGGCGGAAGTGGTGACAGGGCGTTAGTTAATTTTTTGGAATAGAGAGACGATAATTTAAGGCAGCGGTTAATAACCGTTATTGGTACGCGACCCACCTAATATAAGGTAATATCTAACATCAGAATGAAAACTGATGTATGACCTGTATTAGCTATCGGTTATCCTGCAAAATGAAAAAGGAAAATTTTCGTATGAAGGATACACTATCATCAAAAACAAGAATCGGCAATCTCCTGTCACAAATAGTTCATTTACGGCGGCAGTGGTGGCAGGGCGTTGGTTAATTTTTTGGAATAGAGAGACGATAATTTAAGGCAGCGGTTAATAACCGTTATTGGTACGCGTCCCACCTAATATAAGGTAATATCTAACATTAGAATGAAAACTGTTGTATGACCTGTTTTAGCTATCGGTTATCCTGCGAAATGAAAAAGGGAAATTTTCGTATGAAGGATGCACTATCATCAAAAACAAGAATCGGTAATCCTTATGAGTGCAAACGGAATAATAATTAAAACAACACACATATTACAAAAATAATGAAAAATATATTTAATTAATCTCTTTGTTCCCAAAGCTAAAATAATACTACAAATACTCATTCATTGGTTTTAAAAAAAGAAAATTAAATCATAGATGACAGAAAAAAAGAAGTTTTTGGAAATTTATACTTTAGGGAACCAGTAATTTAGGTCACAAATATGGATCTAAAATTAGAAATCCCCTTAAAATGCCAATTTAATTATTACTAACCTAAATTCACACAATCACAAATTGAAAATCTTCAAACAATTGAATGATATTCAATTCCAAATGAAATTCAAAAACATTTTATTGTAAATGATTTAAGTTATTGTAGAGGATTATTGTAAGTTAAGGACATTATTGTAAGTTATTGTTAAGTTATTGTAAAGGGTTTAATTATGAAAATTTCTCAATTTCTTGGCCACACTGTCTTGAAGGCATTTTCAAACTAGGAAAATAACGTATATTTTCTGAGTAAATCAGCATAGATGTTGCCATTTATTGGTATGCTCTTAAAGTAAAAAACACTCAGTTATTAACAAATGTTGTTAAAATGTAAAAAAATCAAACAGTGTAGTTTTATAAGTCAAAGAACAGAGGTGCACATATGTGGACCCAGGTAAAAAAAGAGGTTATTATGAAAACGCAACTTTACAATCAGCGAGATTTTTGGCACTGGTGTTTAGCGATGAGGCATCTATGTCAGGTTTGAAACTGGTTATATAAATTTTTAAGTCACTTTCTGCACATAGTTTGTTTCTGTACTTGTTCTTTTAAAAAAGCAAAATATAAAAAGAACATTCATTCAAGTATGTTGGGTTGAACAAAAACAAGGACCTCAAAGCTGATTTAGTTATATCTCAATATTCTGCTCGTATATTCATCCAGATGGAGTTTAAGATGTTTTCTTTGAAATATTATTTATTATTAAAAATTGTTATTGTGGAAAAATATATTTTTGTGGGCAAAAATATATTTTTATGGAAAAAAATATATTTTTTTTTTGGAAAAATATATTTTTGTAGAAAAACCTAATTTTTTCCTCTACCCACCCATGGGTCACGACCAATAGGTTCGGAACCGTGATTTTAGGTAATGAAAATAAGAAGGAAATTAAATTTTTAGAAGTAAATATGTAATGGTATAACGCATGTTATTGAACAACTGAAATTAAAATATGTTGTCTATTATAATGTCCGATTGAATTAATTCATTGTTAATCAGCATTATACAATCAGGAAAAATAATCGTAGATTCCGTGATTTTTAATGTGGTTTCAAGGAAAGATATGACAACAAATGTATTCAGAATATTCACTGCAAAGATTTCATCTTCTTTATATACAAAATCCTTTTTCATATTGATTATTAGAACACCTCAAACCTCGAATTATTACCTCTCCGTCGCTTAATAGGAGACGAACGTATTTAAACTGAGCAGACATACCAAAATCCACGTTAACTTAATCTAAAACGAAATTCTTTTTATTTATATTCTCTTTAAATAATGGGGTGTCGTAGACACGTGGATAAATTTATCCCCATGTAGCATTTGCAAGGAAATCTGTCAATTATTCTTCATTACTACCATGCAGAAATAGTCTAGGATTCACTGCCTGTGCTCTCTACATTGAGAAATTTATGAATAAACTTGTTTTTTTTTTTTTTTACTTTTTGGATTAGGATTTTGTATTTTTATAACTCCTTCATTTTCACTTGAGTCTAGCGGTATCTCGTACTATTTAGGTAATTATTTTTATTCTTGTGAAAGTCTTCTGCATCTTATATTTCTCCTAAATATATTTTATCAGTTGTATTTTATTGCTCTCTTATACTATCATAATCTGATTTGTCTTTCTTCTGCGCTTTTCTGGTTTTACTGCCCTTCTTTTCCTTCTTTTCTGTTCTTCATTAAAGGATTAATTTCTTTTCTTTTGAATTTTTTTCTGGTTTTCTCTTCTTGATTTTGCTGTGGTCTATCCAATCTTCACTTGTAAATACTTTCGATGTCTCATCCATTTTTTTTCCTTTTCTTCTTTGCAGCAGAATTTTTATTTATTTTCTTTAAAGGTAACATCTCAAAAGAACTTGGAAAATTTTACGAATCCTCTCTGACCAGAGCTACGATAACAGATCCAGAATGTAAACTGGTTTGAATTCGCAAAGTTTCTTGCCTAAAAAATTGATCCATGAATCTTATTTGTTTCCCTAAAGGACGTAATTAACTTCAGAGTAGCCGCATCTTTTTCAGAACGTTGTTAGTCGCGCTCAGTCTTTTTATCGCAAGCCCTCCGCATAAGCAAAATGTAAAATAACAAAACGTTTTCACTTAATATTCAAATGTTATATATCAATGAAGTTAAAAATTGGAAGTTTACATAAATTACCCATTTTATTCATGATATTTGGAATAATGGGGAAAAAAAGTTAAAAAGAACTGACATTAGTGATCGTCGAGAAAAATTTTCTCTCAGTTTCAAATTTTCTTGCAAAAATGCACTTGAAGGAAAAACAGAGATGTCTTGTTACTTTACTATAGTAGTGGATAAACATTTAAAGCCAGCTATGTGATAGTTCTCCATTTTATTTGTAAGGGGATATGAGTTACGAGAGGAAAATTTGTATGGGCGGCAAGAAGACCGATACGCGACTATTGCCGTGTTAAACACAATTGAATATCTATTTTTTGACTACAGTTAAAATACTTTATGTATTGATTTCTGTACTTCCTTTTAATTTGCAATTACGCACCATTTTCAATGTTAAGAAATCTACAGGATTTAACCTTTAGTCGAACTTTGAGACGCAAAAGTAAGTAGTAAAATCAACTAACTAGCATTTTATAACATTCAATAAAAAATCTGTAACATAGAAAAATATACTATTGAGCTAAGGAAAAACACATGTCTGTCATATCAAAATAAAGAGGCAATCAAAGATTAATATAGTCAGTTTTTTATTGTTGTAGATATTTCAAGCTGTATGATAGAATAGTATTATTACAGTACCAAGCACTGTCTCAAATTACTTCTATACATTGTCTCATATTAGCCCCATAAAGTGTCTCCATATCAGCCGCATACACTTTCTCACATTAGCCGCCTAATTTAGACCACTTATAACGATCAGGCACGAACGTCATGTTACACTAAACATATTCTAAAATATAAAAAGGTTTATTGCTGGCTTAATAAAACTCACCAGAATAATTAATCTAAATTTTTATTTAAGTTTTGCACTACGAAATTTTGATGTCTGACAAAAAATATTTATCTTATTAAAAGAGTTATGTTATTTAATGTGTATTTAAAAAAAAATTCTTTTTAAATTTTGTGGAAATTCGTAATGGATATAAATAAAATAATGTATTGCTAACAAAGTAATCACAAAGGCAAATTTTTCCATAAAAAACGGTACCACTTTTGGATTGTCTCTGATTAGCTATAATTTTTTGTGTATCACATATTTGCCCCGATTAACCCTAATTTTTATAATTATTTAGCAATCGATGTCCATCGTATTTAGAAATTCATTCCGATTTTATATACATACAATATATATTTACATATATTAAATGTCCAAATTTGTGCATGAAATATTTAATATTTTATCTAGGACGCAATAAAAGAAAAGGGATACTTATGTAGAAGAGCTGTTTGTTTTCGATTTTTTAATTGAAGCATTTCATGTGGGGAAGAATATAAACATTTAATACACGTACAGTTATATCGAAGAACATTTCTGTAAACTGTAATGTGTAGACAAGAGTTATTACGTTTAATTACATTATATGAAAAAGTATTTATTTTCTTATAAATTATACATTATAAATTTTTAATATGTTGCATAGTAATGTTTATTTTTTAATTATTTGTTTGTATAACTAAAAGTCTATTCGCGCATAAAATTTTTTTTAACTATTTACTCGTTATAATTAATTAAACAGCTAGTCATACGTTCTATTAAATTCATTGTTACAAACTTTATATAAACTAGGGGATCGTACCCGGGCTTCCTGGGTTAAAGAATATAGGTGAAATCATTTTTTTAAATTGAAAACTAATAATTTTTTTATATTCCATAATATTTTTAGATTGACAACTTACATTAAAAAAGCATTTTTCATATGGAAAATACGAATTATACAATCAAATAAATTTTTTTAATTTATCAAAAGCGATATTTTCTTATTAGCCGCATGCTAAGAGTTATTTGCCAAGATTTTGCGACTTATGGCATCCTTTTATATTCTGATAATTTCAGAGCTTATACATGTCTGGTAAATTTGTGTTTTATTTATATTATTTTATTTATTTATTCATAGGGAATTTTTTTAATGGATATTAGCCGTAAGAAAATGATGAAGTCTGTATTTTGTTTTAAGGGCAAACGGATTAATCTTTCGTAATCGAGCTCCGCGTGATATAGATAAATTAAAAAATATTTCAAGCTTAAAAATTGTTTTTAAAACTATAGACAATCAGTAAACTGAGATGGACTTTGCAAAGTTATTCCATTAAAAAAAACAACCTATTTGGTGATCTAAAAATTTAAATTGTACGATTATAAATATGTTAGATTTGTTGTTTTTTTCAATATTATTCTTTTATTTGTTTATAAAAGAAGTATTAATTTCGTTAATTTGTCTTTCACAAATATGTTAGATTGGTGGTTTTTTTAATATTATTCTTTTATTTGTTTATAAAGGAAGTAGTAATTTCGTTATGCAAAAATAGTCAGAAACAAATGCTGAAAAATGTTTGTTGCTT
Organism: Maratus speciosus; assembly: GCA_963932465.1. Taxonomy (NCBI): domain Eukaryota; kingdom Metazoa; phylum Arthropoda; class Arachnida; order Araneae; family Salticidae; genus Maratus; species Maratus speciosus. The sequence continues at coordinate 438,925,806 of OZ010789.1, forward strand.
TATGTGAAAAATGTTTACTATTATTATGTATTGAATTTGGCACGTGATAAGATAAACTTAAAAAAAAATCATGTTTAAAAATTATTTTAGAAAATATAATACATCAGTCAATTAAGATAAAGTTTTTAAACAACTTGCATTTGAAAGTAATTTTTTTCTCTATGCGACGGAAATTGAAAATGTAACGATGGTCAGAAGATTGAAAAATATACTTTATAAAGATACTCTAAATTTTTGTAAAACATTGCGTTTTATCAGTGTGTGATTTCGATTACATTATTTTTAAATGTGAAACATTTTCACCTGTGAAGAATTTCAAAGCAGCTGGGCTGTAAAAATGGCGCACTTCTACAAAACATAATTCAGGTTTAAGAAATAAAATACACGTTTTTTTATAAAATGACGTCATTTGCATCCGCTAAAGCAATCCACTTTTACAATCCAGTTTTAAACTTCGTCTATAGAAAAGTGTGCATATGACGTCATTATCACAGAACAACAGACAATATTCTTGACATAGCCCATATTTTAATTTCAACCTTTTTTTTAGGTTTTATGAGAAATGGCAACAGAAAGATATCTCCTATTTTCGACTATTTTTCGTTTACTTTCAATGACTTTCAATGAAATGAGGTACTTTTTGTTGCCACGATAAGAAAAAATATATTAAAAACTACAAAAAAATTAATATCTGAAAAATAAATTGAGATACAGTTTTCAAACAAATTGCATTTAAAAGAGTATTTTTTTCCTTATACGACGGTGTAAAAATTTAAAATGTGCGATGTTTAGAAGTTTAAAAATTTGCAGTAGAAGAAATTGCAAATCCAAAATTTTATTTCAAATTTCAAAGTGTTGCCATTCGCAAAATGACGTATGCGTTACGCACAGATATGTTTGTCCTTTATAATATAGATAACAGAAAAGCATAAATCAATTAAATCGCTTTGCTCCGCCTTTATTGATTGTACTGCCTATATTATTTATGGTTGACAAAACTTCAACTAATTGCGTCATTGGTTTAGTCTCAATTTCACATTACGAAACATACTTTGAAGATTTGATTAAAGAATACAAATGCATTCTATGAAATTAACTTAATAGTGGAATTTCTGTTCGGAGTCTCACCAAATATGAACATCTGTTAGCAGAAATATACAATAGGACAACATTACATTTGGTGCATTATAAAACATAAAAGCTTAAATGTCCTCAGTAGTTTTCATTTTAATTAATATTTGGAAACTAATAGCATAGTATTTAATTAGATATTTCATTGTATTTTCTCAATGAAATATATTTTTAAATCTAAGTTAGATGTTGTATTAAAACTGATCTAAAATTTAGACTAATTATAATGTAAGGCTAATATAAAATGCTTTGTACTACTGTTTTACATTGGTATAAAAATAAAATAAGATTATTTGATCAAATCGCATATGAAAATATACTTTAGTTTAGCAAAAACTAAATGTTATTCTATATGCTATTAATTTAAGCAAATTTTTTAATTTAATTATCAGACCAGTTTGTTACCAACAAACTGCGAAATAAGTATTAAACATTTTATGTATTGAAATTTTGTGATTCTTTTTAATGTATGTTTTTTTTTTTTTTGCTAAAATGAATCATGTTTGTATTACGTGACATTTTTTTTTAAAATTAGACTAAGTGAAATCGTTCGTTGCCCATACGGTGATAAGTATCACTCTAATTATAATCCATCACAAATAAAGATGCAAATATACACTGTAAGTTGATATTCTACCACCAGTATATACGATTGATACCGGATATGTTGAATGAAGGTTGGGAATTAATAACAAGAATACTCTAAATATAATTAAATTGAAGATTTATTTGCGAAATATTTTCTTTGAAATACCCTATTTTCATTTACAGTCATCACACAGTTAATATAGCAGATCCTGCCCCACATCAAATTTAACCTTAATATATTGCCTATCTACTAGGTTATATCATTAAAAAATACACCCTATTCGACTCTGTTCACAATACTCAGCTAGGCTTATACATCAGAATAGCCAGAAAGGTCTCTCCAGAACTCTCATATTTATAACCTCTTCACTAGAATAATACTCCCTCCCTATAGCACCAGTATTTACTTTCTCCAAATTACATGTTTCACGTCCAACCCAAAACTGATCTTCCTTTCTATTTCCTTATTTCGACTTTTACAAGGCTCCGGCGTTTTCCCCTGTAAAATGAACAACCCACGTGTCTCTTTCGACCCACTGGATCACTGAGTAGTCACCACATCAGATTATATTTTGTTCATCATCGTTGCTTCTCGTTAGCTGGCTCCCTATTGATATCCACAGCACGATATAAACAAATCTCTCTTCTGGTATTTTCATTTATACCTTTTCATCCAGTACAGATTGAAATAAATTAGTACTCATTTTAATCCCACAGATAAGAAAAATGTGTCCATAACCCAAGTACTTAGATAATGATATACAGATAAATACGAGACATAAAGAAAAGAAAATTAATTTACAGTAATTTTCATTAAGCGTACACCTCATTAACGCCAAAGAACTGACAAGTTTGACGTTGATTTTTAAAATGTAAATATATATATATTTTTAAATAAGGAAACTGAAATTAAAGATAACTAGTGGGCGTAACAACCCAATATGTCACATTCTCAATCTATGAAATTGGTCGATTTTTAGAGAAAAAGAGAAAAATTATTTTATTTTAAATCAGAAATTATGCATATTACATATTTTATTGTTTTCTTTTTATAATTCAGTAATCATGTTTGTAATATTAATTAATTCGTTATGAAAATAATGATTTTATTTTTGAAAATTTTGCATACAAATTAATAATATCGAAATCTTTATGCTGGTTTGAAAAAAATGTAACAAATATATAATTAAATTACGCATACATGAATTACATCTTTTAAAGTGAATAGCAACTAAAATTTATTAACTAGATTAATACGAACAAAACAAACTTAATAAGATTAGTTCACTGATTTGGAGAGCAGACGATAATTTATTATTTCATTTTTTCTTTCCTCTCTTTTATGATATATGGAATAATTTAATTTCTATTATTACAAAAGGATTATTGAATATTAGAAAAGATACAAAAATAGGTATCGAAGATTAGTTTAACATGCAGTATTTCGAAATTTGTTATTACTTTCTATAATGAATCCGAATAACGGATGTTAATTTCATAGTACAAAATTTCATATTCTCTGACGACTAGATGGGAAATACAAACAAATAGTCATATTTTAAAAGACAGTTCTGTTCTTTTCTTTCAGCAATTGTTAAAAAATAAATTTGTTTAAATCCCAGTGTAAACACTCTTTTATTTAATGACCATTTACATTTTTTAATCACAGTCACAGTAGAGATCTGTTGATTTCCTAGCAAAAGAAGACTTTTCTTTTTAAAAAATAATATCCTAGTTGTAAAATCTTACTTTAGTAGTATTCACGTTTTCCTCAAAATACTTTTTTTGTGCGTGTTTTAATTGTTACATGTCGTGGAATCAACGAATAAGAAAAAATAAATAAAAAAGTCGATAGCAAGTCAACTTGTAAAACATCCACTTTCCACTGACTATCTTATTCTTCATACTGAATGCATTTTTCTTTCTCAAAAGTTAGAAGGGAAACAAAATCAAATTTCTCGTTACGATGACTTTGGGTGCGTTCAAAGTCCGAAAAAAGGGTTACTCAGAAAATTGGGGGATGACGTCATATTGATTTCTTAGTTAACAGATTTGTTAAAAACTGCTCAAAGCGCTTTTGGGTAAAGTTGTGGGTTTTTTTTTAATTTACAGATCCAAACATTGCGGGCGCTGAACATTCGATAGCGCAAATATTTTTTTTATTATTCTTCAAATGAGGCAGATTATCACATTTTACCAATTAACAATCTTCTTAGAAGGGAAAGTGTTCCAAGAATTAATCTTTAAGTGGAAAGTATTGTCCCAACAATGTCTAATAGAGGTATGTTCAAATTATGTACTTATTTTGAAATATTTATGCACTAAATTAACTAAAACTGCGCTAAAAAAAAAAAAAAAATCAAAAGTGAAATATAGCGGATAACAGTCACAGTTAAGCTATAGAATGAGAAAAAAATCAGATTTCCCAACATCGTGATCGCTGTACCCGAAACAATTCTGTAGGTAATGCGGGTTACCCGAAGTCTGCGTAATTTCCGTCTCTGAACGCTACGGGTAACACGCAAAAAGTTATGTGATATCGGCCTCTGAACGCTTGAGTTACGCATGTGTGACCCTTTGTAACGCAGGCTGCTGACCGTGAACGCGCTCTTTCAATTGTTTCGAGAAAATTATCTGTAATTATGCTTATTCTATGAACATTGAGTCCGAATTTTCGTCGGAAAATACAAAGGCAGTAGGTACTAAATATTATCGTCTGATTTTATTGTTCTGTAATTTATCAATGTATCCCGGATAATTGGTTTTAACCTCCTCAGGGACGAATATTTTATGGTGACAAAAATGACCTATTTTTTACGATTCATTCATTTTTTTATTAATTGGAATTCAAAAATAAAAAGGAAAATAAAAACAATAAAAAAATCACAAAAAATAACGTCCATATTTGTGGCCTCTGAGCGTTAATGGTAATTTGTGAGTGAAATGATTTCTTCTATTATCTGTATTATAAAGGACAAACATATCTGTGCGTAACGCATACGTCATTTTGCGAATGGCAACACTTTGAAATTTGAAATAAAATTTTGGTTTTGAAGTTTTCTCTACTGCAAATTTTTAAACTTCTAAACATCGCACATTTTAAATTTTTACGCCGTCGTATAATGAAGAAAATGCTCTTTTAAATGCAATTTGTTTGAAAGCTCTATCTCAATTTATTTTTGAGATATTAATATTTTTGTAGTTTTTAAAACCATTTTTCTTCTCGTGGCAACAAAAGTACCCCATTTCTATTGAAAGTCATTGAAAACAAACGTCAAATTGTCGAAAATAGGAGATACTGTATCTTTTTGTTGCCATTTTTCATAAAAACTGAAAAAAAAAGTTTAAATTAAAGTATTGACTATGTCAAGAATATTATCTGTTATTCCGAGATTATGCCGTCATATGAATACTTTTCTATAGACGAAGTTTAAGACTGTATTGTAAAAGTGATTGCTTTAGCGGATGCAAATGACGTCATTTTATAAAAAAGCGTGTATTTTAATTCTTAAACCTGAATTATGTTTTGTAGAAGTGCGTCATTTTCAATGCCCAGCTGCTTTGAAATTCTTCACAGGTGAAAATGCTTCACTTTTGAAAATAATGTAAACGAAATCACATACCGATAAAACGCAATGTTGTCAAAAATTTAGAGTGTCTTTATAAAAGAGAGGTGACATGCAAGTAATAGCGATTTATATTACAGAAATTGATGATTCTCGCCAGGATGGATTTGCTTTGCCGAGTTAGACAAGCAAACAAATAATTCGTGGTTTAAAATAATATAATGTTCTTGAAGTTTTTGTCCAAAATTTCTCTCGAATAATAAAATTTTAATGCTATTCTTTAGTACATTCTACTGTAATTTTATCAAATAACATAATTTGCTTAATTTTTTCCTTATTTTATATAATCTATATATTTAAAACACAAGTGTGTTTTTTAGTAATCTGCCCTGATATTTCTGCTGAACCAATTTTACTAATATATATATTTTTTTATCTGAAAGCTCTTTATTTATAGATGTTATCGCACTATCTGTTTTTTTTTTAAATATCCCCACTTTTATATTTTAATTTTAAAAGCATTTTATGAAATTTCTTCAAAATTGTGAAAATTAGATAGCTTTCGTTACTGCAGACAAGATGGAAATAATGAGGTATTTTTATCTTTATTCATGCTGTTTTCTGATAAAAATTCCAAATTGTTGATACAAATTATTGTATAGGGTTTAGTGTCGCAAAATCCCATTAGGAGCAGAATGTTATATTAGGACATAATAACAGAAAATGACATGTTGCTTTTGAACCCGCATTTTTCCTCATAAATTTTCTATATTGTTTTTCTTCTGCATGTGTACTGATACTTAGTTTCAGACACTAGGCGAAATGCTTATTTAAGTGAAAATGAAGTCATATTTAAAAGATAACTATCATTTTCTTAGATAAAACTAAACATTTTAACACATATGCTCCTAAAAAATATAAATTATGGAAATTTTTACTGTCCGGAATTGAGATTAGAATCTCAAGTAAAGAGTGCGTCTGTTCACATAAAAGATGTTGCTGACAATTATGACTTCGAGTTTTGAGTTAAAACGATTTTTAAATGATCAGACAAAATACAAATTTTTAAAAAATGATGAATATGGATATGAGAAGTGCGTATGTAAATTTTGAGAAGGTGAAAATTGGTGTTTTACATTTCGGAGTACCAAGAATAAGAGCCTCAATTGATAACCACATCCTAATAACTGATCATTATTATATTTTACTGATTATGTATCCATATTATACAGAACAAACGTATCTGTGCGTAACGCTGACGTCACTTTGCGAATGGCAACACTTCACGATCAAATTTCGGTTTTGAAATTTTCTCTACTGCAATTTTTTAATCTTCTGACCATCGTACATTTTCAATTTTCGTCGCATAGGTAAAAAATTTACTTTCAAATGCAATTTGTTTAAAAACTGTATCTTAATTGACTGATGTATTATACTTTATAAAATAATTTTAAGCATGATTTTTTTAAAAAGTTTATCTTATCACGTGAAGGTTTCAATACATAATAATAATGAACATTTTGCACATAAAGCAACAAACATTTTTCAGCATTTGTTTCTGACTATATTTGTATAATGAAATTAATACTTCCATTTAAAAAAATAAAAGAATAATATTAAAAAATCCACCAATCTAACATATTTGTGAAAGACAAATTAACGAAATTAATACTTCTTTTATAAACAAATAAAAGAAAACTATTGTAAAAACAAAAATTTAACATATTTGTAATCGTACAATTTAAATTTTTAGATCACCAAATAGGATCTTTCTTCCAAATGGAATTTGTTTGCAAAGTTCATCTCAGTTTACTGATTCTCTGTGGTTTTAAAAACAATTTTAAAGCATGAAATATTTTTTAATTTATCTATATCGGGCGGAGCTCGATTACGAAAGATTAATTCATTTGCCCTTAAAACAAAATAAAGAGTTCATCATTTTCTTACGGCTAATATCTATTAAAAAAAAAACTCCCCTATGAATAAATAAATAAAATAATATAAATAAAACACAAATTTAACAGACATGTATAAGCTCTGAACTTATCAGAATATAGAAGGATACCATAAGTATAAAAATCTCGGTCAAATAACTCTTAGCATGCGGCTAATAAGAAAATATCGCTTTTGATAAACTTCAAAACTTCATTTGATTGTATAATTAGTATTTACCATGTGAAAAATGCTTTTTTAATGTAAGTGGGTAATCTAAAAAATTTATTGCATATAAAAAAATTATTAGTTTTCAATTTAAAAAAGTGTTTTCAACTAAATTCTTTAACCCGGGAAGACCGTGTACGATATTCTAGTCTATATTATAAAGGACAAACATATCTGTGCGTAACGCATGCGTCATTTTGCGAATGGCAACACTTTAATATTTGAAATAAAATTTTGGTTTTAAAAATTCCTCTACTGCAAATTTTTAAACTTCTAAACATCGCACATTTTAAATTTTTACACCGTCGTATAAGGAAAAAAAATGCTCTTTTAAATGCAATCTGTTTGAAAGCTGTATCTCAATTTATTTTTGAGATATTAAATTTTTTGTAGTTTTTAATACAATTTTTCCAATCGTGGCAACAAAAGTACCCCATTTCTATTGAAAGTCATTGAAAGTAAACGGAAAATAGGAGATTACTGTATTTCTGAGTTGCCATTTTCTCATAAAACCAGAAAAAAAAGTTGAAATTAAAATACGGGCTATGTCAAGAATATTGTCTGTTATTCCGCGATAATGATGTCATATGCATACTTTTCTATAGACGAAGTTTAAGATTGGATTGTAAAAGTGGTTTGCTTTAGTGGATGCAAATGATGTCATTTTATAAAACAGAGTGTATTTTAAGTCTTAAAACTGAATTATGTTTGTAGAAGTGCGTCATTTTCACAGCCCAGCTGCTTTCAAATTCTTCACAGATGAAAATGCTTCACTTTTGAAAATAATGCAATTTAGAGTGTCTTTATAAAAAAGAGGTGACATGCAAATAATAGCGATTTATATTACAGAAATTGATGATTCTCGCCTGGATAGATTTGATTCGCCGAATTAGACAAGCAAACAAATAACTGGAGGTTTAAAATAATATCATGTTCCTGAAGTTTTTGTCCAAAATTCTCTCGAATAATAAAATTTTAATGCTATTCTTTAAGACATTGACTATAATTTTAACAAAATAACATAATTTGCTTAATTTAATTGTTCCCAATTTGATATAATCTATATATTTAAAACACAAGTGTGTTTTTTAGTCATCTACCCTGATCTTTCTGCTGAACTAATTTTACTAATATATTTTTTTCAACTGAAAGCTGTTCATTTGTAGATGTGATCGCACTATCTTTTTTTTTTTTTTTTCAATATCCCTATTTTTATATTTTAATTTTAAAAGCATTTTATGAATTTTTTCCAAAATGATGAAAATTATATAGCTTTCATTATTGCAGACAAGAGAGAAAAAAAATGAGGTTTTTTTATCTTTATTCATGCCATTTTCTGATAAAAATTCAAAATTGTTTATAAAAATTGTTGTATAGGGTTTAGTGGCGCAAAATTCCATTAGGAGCATAATATTATATTAGGGGAATAATAACGGAAAATGACATACTGCTTTTGAAAACAAGCATTTTTCTTCATAAATTTTCTATATTGTTTTTCCTTCAGCATGTGTACTGATAGTAAATGTCAGACACTAGGCGAAATGTTTATTTAAGTGAAAATGAAGTCATATTTAAAAGAAAACGATCATTTTCTTAGATAAAACTAAACATTTTAACACAAATTCGTCTAAAAAACATAAATTACGGAAATTTTTACTCTCCGAAATTGAGATTAGAATCCAAATTAAAGAGAGCGTCTAATATGGATATGAGAAGTGCGTATGCAAATTTTGAGAAGGTAAAAATTGCTGTTTTTCATTCCGGAATACCAAGCATAAGAGCTACAATTTATAATCACATCATAATAACTGATCTGTATTATATTTTACTGATTACGCATCTATATTATAAAGAACAAACGTATCTGTACACAAGTCTGACGTCATTTTGACGAATGGCAACACTCCACGATCAAATTTCGGTCTTAAAATTTTTGCTACTGCATTTTTTTAATCTTCTGACCATCATACATTTGCAATTTTCGTCGCATAGGGAAAAAAATTACTTTCAAATGCAATTTGTTTAAAAACTGCATCTTAATTGACTGATATAATATGTTCTTTAAAATAATTTTTAAGCATGATTTTTTTTTAAAGTTTTTCTTATCACGTGCCGGTTTCAATACATAATAATAATAATCATTTTGCACATAAAGCAAAAACACTGTTCAGCATTTGTTTCTGACTATTTTTGCATAACGAAATTAATACTAACTTTATAAACAAATAAAAGAATAATATTAAATAAAACCCACTCTAACTTATTTGGAAAGACAAATTAACGAAATTAATACATCTTTTATAAACAAATAAAAGAATAATATAAAAACAAACACACATGTAACATATTTGTAATCATACAATTTAAATTTTTAGATCATCAAATAGGATTTTTTTTTTCAAATGGAATTTGTTTGCAAAGTTTATCTCAGTTTACTGATTGTCTATGGTTTTAAAACAATTTTAATGCATGAAATATTTTTTATTTATCTGTATCGTGCGGAGCTCGATTACAAAAGATTAATCCGTTTGCCCTTAAAACAAAATAAAGTGTTCATCATTTTCTTACGGCTAATATCCATTTAAAAAAAACTTCCCTATGAATAAATAAATAAAATAATGTAAATAAAACACAAATTTAACAGACATATATAAGCTCTGAAATTATCAGAATATAAAAGGGTGCCGTAAGTAGCAAAATCTTAGTCAAATATTTCTTATTACGCGGCTAATGAGAAAATATCACTTTTGATAAATTTCAAAAATTTATTTGATTTTATATTTCGTGTTTTTCATATGAAAAATGCTTTTTCAATGCAAGTGGGCAATCGAAAAAATTTATTGCATATAAAAAAAATATAATTTTTCTATTAAAAAAAATGTTTTCACCTATATTCTGTAACCCGGGAAGCACGGGTACGATACCCTAGTATATATAAAATCCAAACGGAAATTTCGTTCCGAACGCCTAGATTTCGAGTTCTACTGCATGGATTTTGACGAAATGTGCACTGTTAGATAGATATCGTTTCAAGGAAAGTTTTAAGCTATAACACATCGTTCTACGTTGATTAGTTATAGAATTACGACGGAAAGTTCTGTTAATTTGGACGAAAAGGTTGCCATTGGCATATGATTTTCATCTTGGCATATTAAGCAATCTTTTTGACTTGAAATGTCTATATGATTTAGAAATTCAAATATACAAACAGCCCGAAAAAAACTATTACTGATTTTATTAAAAATACAAAGAAATACAATTTTAATGAGAAATAATAGTATAAAAAGAATATATTTAATTTAAATATGAAATAAATGTGTTTGTACGGCTTAAAAGAAGATTTATTTTCAAAGTCGATCCATGGAAACTATACTTGGCGATTTATCATCTTTGTGGTTTATATTTGGCACCTGGATAGCGTTTTTTTTTCTGTTTCTTAAGTTTGTCAGGGTTGATTTCAAAAGTATAGGATGCATTTTGTTTATCATTTACACCATTGGATAAGTTTTCGGAATCATTTGTTTGCATGATTTACGTATATAACTATTATTATGATTATTATTATTATTATTATTCAATTAAAATTTGGTGTTTTTCTTTTTTTTCCGGGCGCAAATGTTGCTGTTGGTCATTGTTTCCCATATTGGCAACGATATATTATGCTATTATTGAGGAATTGAAACGGCTACATTATTTATAAAAAAATACGAACAGCATGGGAAAACTCAAAACTGTTTGTAATTATATTTGAAATATATAATTAAAAAAAAAAACGAATCTAAGGGAACTTAGAATTATTCTTACAGAGATTTGTGCAATTACGCATTATTTAAAAAAAAATTCATGGTGAAGTATATATATATATATAGCTTCATTTCTTTTTGTATAACTGCGTATACACCCTCATTTTTCTGATAGGTGATTACAGAATTTTTGAAAAATCATCGGTAATTGAGCACCTCACCCAATTGGCGTATAAATTATGTTATTGGAACCATTTTTCATGTTCATGCTTCAGGATGAATGCTATTACAAAATATGAACCGCTTTCACAATTAGTGATTATTTAGAAATTTGTGGTTTTTCACTTAATCAGTTTTCACGTTTACACACTCAATGCAGTAATGAACAATCTGGCTGAGAGTGAAAAAGTGAGAAGCTTGGACCGTTATTTTCGGATTCGAATGTATATAATTATGATAATATGCAATAAAATTTGCTTTTTTTTTTCTCTTATGCGGGAGCAAATGTTTCCAAAAATGAATTTCTTTCATCTTGGCGACAACATAGCTAAATGTCCTTGGTTAAAAATCTTAAACTACTAAACCAGTTAGATAAATATAGGGAAGAGTTCCATATCATGTTCCCGTTTTTATGGCGAGTATTTTTTGGAGATGAATTTTTCGATGTGGTTGTTGCAATCTCAAGCATTTGGGATTGCTTTTTTTATCACTTGAATGCTACTGGTGGATAAGAAACAAATTTGAATACATCTTTATAATTATTTTTTTTAATATATATATTTATATATATTTTAATTTATAAATTTCCGGAGATTTTTTAAACGGTATTTTTCTGTATATGCAATTTTATGTAAATATACATAAAACTAATACATTTATATATTTTTTTTTCAATTTAAAAATAAATATTCATAAATATTTAAAAAACAAGTTTTTTCACCATCTTGAAAATTTTGGCCAAACATGCCAAATCAGCCTATTGGTGCCATTTGGGATTCCTTCGCCAATCGCGCCAACCGGAACAAGATACGGAACTCTTTTCAAAATATACAACCTCTCCTGCCCTTTACTTTGATTTTTCTTTTCTTTAAATTTTTTTAGTTTTATGTTAGTATTAACATTTCAGGATTTCGGAATTCAAATTATTCTTAATGATATTTATGCAATAATGTATTAATATCATTTGCATAAATATTGCTATTTTGGAAAAAAAAAATATTCATCCTAAAAGAAAGTTTAGATTGTCTGTTTAATAGGTACTATTTGATTATCCCGCTGACCAATTTCGCCAAATTATACAAATCGCTAAACTATTTAGCCAAATTGTAGAAATGGAAGAACGCTGTAATTCTAAAATTTTCAGATACGAAAATTAATGAATTTAAATTTAAAAAAAATACTAAAGAATAGGGTTACTTTAATAATGACGTTCACTTATGGCATAGCAACGTACCAAATATAAAATTTGATTTATTTAGATGATTTCCGACAAAAGAATGCTAAAAGTTTACGTATTTAAATGCATAATTATTGAATCAAACTATAAACAATAAAACGGTAATTTTAAGATATTGTATTTGTGAATAATATTTAAGTAACTTAAATGTAACAATCGAATTTATTAAAAACCACAATAAATATCAATGATAACGGAAAATTGTAACGAACCTGATGCTCTTTATTTAGTCAAACAATGTTGACGGATATAGCTAGAAAATGCAGGTAAACATCAGATATAGAATTGAAGAAAAAAAATCAAAATTTGCAGTAATTTTAAATACGAAAGAACAAATAAATTGGTAAAACATTAAGAAAAATGCATATAAAACGTCGAATTAAAAAGATGACGTTACAAACACGTGTATCGTGTTTAATGCCAAGTGAATGTGGCATTTACTGTCATCCATTATTGGCATTTAATCTTACAGTTTACCGACAGGTTTTGGTCGACGGAATAATGAAGTACTGTCGTTCATAGTATTTTGAGCTAATATTTCATAGCTGGATATCTCAAAAATTGGCTTATTAAATATGATTTTGAAAGCATCGTTTATGTTTGAAACAAAATCTTCATGATGTATTCCATTACAGAAAATTATATCATCTTTTACCATATTATTTGCATTTCAACTGAACGGTTCATATTATGTTGATAGAAATTACGATGTTAGTTTTTGTGGTTAGGTATACAATGCATTGTTCTACAATGCTTAGTTATAGAATTACGTAGAAATTTCTTAATTTTGTGAACCCGATTATTAAAGATTACCCTTTATAAGAATATCATGAATTAAAAGGGGTTTTTTTTTAGAGAGAGCTTTTTGTATTAAAAAGAGTGCTGCATTTTTACTCATGTTGGAAGCTACAGTATTATTTACTGATATTACAGTTTTAAATGCATTTTTTTCTGCTAAAATGGGAATATGTGAAACTGTGGCAGAATCGCGTTCTACGAAATGTAACAGAACATAGAATGATATAGCATTTAAACTACCAGAATCACACATGCCGAAAAACCTAGAAGCTCGGAATTTAAAAGATAACAAATGAGAATGAATCACATGAACATTATTTCGATGCGACGGACATTCTCTGCAATAATTGTAATGAACTTCATTTCAGTAGTGTATCTATTAAAGGACATTTTGATTCCTGTTGCCATAACGGCTTCATTTTCCTGCAAGATCAAACTGTAGTTGATCAACTAAAATAGTAGTTGATGCTTAATAACTCAAATTTTGTCCCTACACATTAGTAAATATAATACTGCAATGATACATCTTTTACATCGTTTCTCTAAATCAGGAATTACATTACCACAGATATATTTCTTTGATTCAAGATGGAAAAATGGGACCAGCGTAGCGGGCATAGCTTGCTAATACAAAATACAAAAAGCTCGCAATAATTTTTTTTTCTTACATATCTAGAAATTATTAAAACCTAATAAATTGAATGTATCTGATATTATCTGTATCAAATATTTACGATTTGTTCAAATAATCCAACAACACTGATTACCGATAAATTACTTCACGCTTTTTCATATCGCTAACTGTACATCGAAAATAACATTATCAGTGCAGCCAAACCATAAATTTTTACCTCTCTTGTTGAGGGATTCTGTAGTGAATAAGTTATTATCAAATTTTTATTCTTGACTAATCATAAAAAAACTAAACGTCCACATATGTGACCACAGTGTGATGTTGTTAACCTGTTTCGTATGGAAATGACTAAATTATACGAATTAAATATTTCCAACTGAGCGAAAAAAATGCGAAAAAATCGAACCCATATACTTAGCTTAGAGGGACAATGCTCTACAGTTTAAGCTAACTAAGCTAACAATCGGCTAGCATATTTCGCTCAGATAACCTTAATGGGAATAACATCTGGTCTGTCATGTAGACAGTTCAATAGAATGGTTTATAATAACTAAATTAGTTTTGTTACTGATATGAAACCTTTGAGATTATCCCCAATTCTTATTAAAAAAATATATAATTTGTATTCATACTGGGAAACGCTTTTAACCTTTATCGTAAAACATTTTTCGTTAGATAACTATATAACTACAGTACAGCATTTTAAAACTGCCTTTCCATCTCTTTATTTATTTATTTTTCTTCTTAAAAACAGATATAAATCAAAATATTTAATTTGCATTACATAACAGAACAAACAAATAAACATAAATAACTTCTTATTGCTATTTCGAACAAAAGCCTAAATTACTTGATTTTAAATTGCATTTAAAATCAATTACGTATGTTCTTCAGAGAGTATGAATAATTAATGATCCAAGTGAAACAAGCCTATGCGTCATTCCTGGAGGTGCACTGGCTTATCGATGATAATTAAAACGCTATTATGGAAAGGTTTGCTGCAAAGCAGTGTGATTAATGAATAATTAAAAATTCTTAAACTAAAGAGTTTAACAGAAAAATAAATCAAAAACTGAAAAGTTTTAGAAACAATAATTAAAATGTTTCACAATTGTTAGTTAAAGGGAATCATACAAATGGTGTATTTCGATAATTAGTGCAAGAACTTAAAATATTTTTCCAAACTACGAGGGCTTTTGTTTTTTTCAACCTCCGATGGGCTATAAAAAAAGACAATTTTATATTACATAATAACTTTAATACCAAAAGTACAGAAGAATCTTACTTATTTTTCTACATAATCGATAAAACAGTTGAGGCATTTGTAGCCGCGTTAAGGACAACTGGACATGACGGCTACTATCGATACTCCCGCCAAATGTGACTTTGGAATTGTAATCCGTTTCCCGCACGCAGCTTCCTTAATCCTACGTCGTGTACAAAGCAGATCTTGAAATCTCAGAAAGTTCACTGAATGCTCATTCTGCATTGGATTTCAGCAACATTACGTACATCTGCTGGCAGAAAATGGATTACATTTGGCATAATAAAATTATTATGTTATGTAAAGCTGTCTGCTCTTTTCAGCACATCGGAAATTGTAAAAAAACAAACAGCCCTCGTATATATGATTTAAAAACACGTGGAAATAGTTTAGAAATATAGGGTAAGTCAAAATGAATATAGCGATTTCAAACGTCTATAACTATTTAATGGTAAAGAATTTATCGATAAGATTAACACAGAATATAGACGGAACTTCAAAATTTTGTATACATACGTCATAGATGTTCTATGTGACTTCCCTTGGTCACACGGAAAACATTTAGGCGGTAGTCCATTTCACGCCATACATTCTGAAACATTTGTTCATTCCCCGACGAAAGCGCATTACAAATGCGTACTTTCAGTTCTTCAATTATTTTGGGCATGGGAGGCACCCTGTATTTCATATAACCCCATAGAATGACATCGGTAATTTTTACCGTCATAATTGGCCATTTTTAGGTTTCCGTACTTAAAAAGTAAAAACGGAACCATTATAAGATCACTCCTGTGTCTGTCCGTCTGTCTGTCTGTCTGTCACAGCCATTTTACTCGTAAACTATGGAACGTGGAAAGTTCAAATTCGGGGAAGTAATAATGACGATTGACCCACATATTTTCAAATGAATAAACATTCATAAATATATTTAGTAAAAAAGTAGTGGGGCTAATTATGCTACTTGAAAAAAAAATATTTTCTTTGCATATCATGTTGGGTATCCTGTGAAAGCTTTTGTAACGCTGAACTCAAAAATAAATTCCTTTTAATTTTAGGTATTATATTTTCAAAGATATTGTTGAAAATGTAGCGCAATAATATGTCCCCCCCCCATCTAATTCTGAATCTGCTGAAACTAAAATTATGAAAAAATGAGAGGTAGTAGACGTTAATGTAAAACTTGCCGGAAAATTATAGCGATTACCCTAGGTCCCATAGTTTTTGAGTAATTAGCATTTTTCCGTTATACACATATTTCGA
Organism: Maratus speciosus; assembly: GCA_963932465.1. Lineage (NCBI taxonomy): Eukaryota > Metazoa > Arthropoda > Arachnida > Araneae > Salticidae > Maratus > Maratus speciosus. The sequence continues at coordinate 438,942,406 of OZ010789.1, forward strand.
TTTACGGCCATTCAGAAAAATTGTTGAGCACCGCTGAATATACCTATAGTTGCAGAAGAATAAAAGAATTGTTGATAATGATTTTCGAAAACAATCATCGGTAATTAGCCGAGATATTAACCCTTAAAGGTACGGTCAGTTTGGACATACACAAGGACAAGGGCGGCGTACTCTATGCCTAGTTAACAACTCTTAATGATATATATGTGTAATGTAATGTTCAGTAACAGTATAAAAGCAATAAACGTCAAATTGTTATAAACATACTAAATTAAGGGGTCTCGAGACTCTAAAAAGTGGAAAAAATGAAAAAAAGGCCATTGTCAACATCTAATGTCTTAAAATGTATATGATTTTAAAACACAATTTTAATTGGGATAAAAAATTGCAAGATACAGAATTAGTATTTATAGGGGGCTCGAAACTGTTAGACATTTGTCGAGCAAAAAATTGACATAACAGTTTACGCGCAGGATTACAAAATAAATATTGCAACGTGAATGAAAATTTTGTTGCTTACTTATACTTCAGATTGTAATAATTTCTCTGAACTTAAATAAATTTGTATTTGAAGCATTTTTATATTTTTAATGCAATGTTGCATTTAGCTAATACAAAATTTTGAAAATTTCAACAGTAAAATCACCTAAAAATGTTCTTTTTTTTTGAGCAATAAAAAGGAAATTTTAGGTTCAGTTTATACAGACCAACATGAAATATATGCTTTGAAAATTTCATGAAAAAATATTCAGAAGTTTTTGAGGTATCATGTGCGTTATACCCCCCAAAAAAACGCCATTAAGAAAATAATGACTTTATTGTTTCGGAAACGCCGCTTCAGCTATTGAGCGGCTATAATTCTAAAAGCCAAAACTTCTGTTCTAATGGGAATTTCAAGGAAACAATTATATCAAAATATTCAGAAAAAAAGGAGTTTAACATCTAAAAAAATTAAAATTTCTTAAATTTTGAAGCTTTAAGAGTCCTGCGACCACTTAATCCTTTCCGACACTGAGTAATTATATTTATAAACTTATGAAATAATGAACTGACACAATTTATAAACGAATTTATTAGAATATGCGAACTTGTTTATTTTCACGTGCATGATAAAAGGAAAATTTTAATTAAATATTCTTGTTGCCGATTGTCTGTTTTGGAATTAAAATTAGGCGTCCGTTTTTTAAGGGCACCGCCCTCGAAATATTTAATTAGAACGGATCGCATAAATACTGTGGTATTCGCGATACTTTGCATTGATTGTATCTCTCAATACTTCTCGAGTGACTTTAAAAGTTAATTAAACACCTATCTGGAAAACGCGGCACTGACCAAGGCGGCGTTGCAACTTTAAGACCTTAATTCGAAGCGCGCTTAGCACAATGTCAAATTTAAACTTTGAACAAAGGTTTTGTTTAAGCTACACTGTAGAAATAAAGGTTATTTCTACGCTGAATTTTGTTTCATGAAATGCCAAATGAAGTTTAACTATGCACTGCTTTTATTGTCAGTACCGAATTAAGTTCATCATAAACATATTAGGGTAATATTAAAAGAAGAGTTATACGAATAGCTATATTTGATATTATTTAGGTTCCATATCTCTTTAAACTTTCATGGTATACCCATTTACACTTTTCGAATATATAGAGTTATACCCAACCCTACGTTGTATAGTTTTTTACAAAGTCTTAGTATTCTTTTAGCAACTTTGTTTTTTTTTTTTTTAACAATACAATTACAATATCATATATTTATTCTACGGAACCCTCTGTACGCGAGTAAAGCTCGCACTTGACCGTTTATTACTAATGAGACGGCCGCAATGAACGGGTTTCTTGTCGTTGCAAAGTTTCAAATCGCGCATGCGTAGGCTTCGGCTTCACTGCACCTGCGCCTTATAAAGAAATTTTAGAGTTCCGTCTACATTCTGTGTTAGTCTTATTGATAAATTCTTTTCTATTAAATAGTTATAGCCGTTTATAATCGCTATATTCATTTTAACTTACACTGTATTTAATTTTTCACGTATTGGAATTCTTAGATATTGTTGATGAAATATGAAATATATAAGGTATCCAATCCTGGCTCTGAAAGTGGATTAATGAAGGCTGTTGAAATGTATATCTAACTGGGAAATAATTTATGAAATTGTTGCTAAACCGTACTAAAAATGTCTCCATAGACACCAACTCAAATTCATACACAGCCTCCCCAATAAGCAGTGAGTAGCGCCACTTACATCAATAATATCATATAATGAGCACTAACGTCGTAATAAAATAAGTGCAGAGTTAATGTTTTTTGGTGTATTTTCCTAATTAACAGCACCACTTACATCAATAATATCATATAATGAGCCGTAACGTCGTAATAAAATAACTATAAATTCAGTGTTTTTTGGTGTATTTTCCTACTTAACACAAGCAACATTTATCTCTAACAGATAGTTTGCTAATATAAAATTTCAAATTGAAAAATGGGAATTTGTTTGCTCCAAGAGAAAATATAATCAAAATCAAATAATTCAGAAAGTATTCTAGGATTTCTGCAAGTTCTATTTATCTTTAATAAAAACACATAGTCAGAAATTTCCCCAATAAATCTATAGTCAAAACGTATAATTGTCAACATTGCCTAAAGTCCATGTCTTAGATAATTAATTTTAGTAATGAAATTAAGTTCAACAGTTGAACATTCTAGCCATCTGTTGGGCTTGAACAGTCATCTAAATTTTAAAAAACTCCGAATTATTTTTTTCGGCATCTAGCATTTTGTAACAATAATTATTTTGGAAATTAATGTATAATTATGTAAAATATCATAAATATTATTCTTACATCACAATATTAAAATATTTCTTTGCTTAAAAGATATTATTAAAGCACATTAAAAGAAAATTAAAAATCTATATTGATATGCATCAACTCTTTCACTGAGTCGTCATCAGAATGTATAACAGAAAATTACAAATGCACTGCATATGAAAAAAAAAAAATCATCGAATGTAAACAAGTATTAAAAAGCAGAAAAACCAACATTTAAAATGCACAAATAATACATGGAAAGCAGCAAACAACTGTTTCGAATGTACTAGCGAGATTCTTCTTCAGTGCAAGATAGGGGAAAAGGAACAGCGTGCTAGAAAAAGCAAGGCTGAACAAAATCATAGACAGAGACGCGCTGGCTTATATACACTATGCGGGTAGCGAAGGCGCCAAAAACAACCAATGAGAGAGAAGCAGTGGAAACGACTGTGTGGACAAGTGGCGACATCTACCGGAAAAGGAGCGAAAAAGAAACCAAAAAAGGGGAAATTAAATTAATGCTTTCTAAATATTTGGAAAATCAGGAGTACTAGATAAGTCATTGACTAAAGAGTGAGAAATTTTAATGATGTGGTAAGCTTCCCAAAAATCAAGATCAAGGTTGGAAGAACATTTTTGGATAATGGTGGCTGAGGAAAAATCGAACCTATGTTCAGAAGACCAAGAATGTTGAGCAGTAGAAGAACGTTTGAGCTCCTGATTTTTAACATAATCTTCATGCTCTTTTAAACGAAATCTGAGAGCGCGTTTAGTCTGGCCAATATAAGAAAGGCAGAAGGCAAGAGATTTGGTAAATACCCCAGTTATCTAGGCGATCAACAGGGTGTTTGAGATTTGAAAAAGGGATTTTATTAACAGGAGAAAAAATAACATTAAAATGAAACCTTCTTAGGATTTTAGCAACTTGCTGACTGATTTTAGGGGAAAATGGTAACACAACTGAAGTATTAGAGTTGGAATTAGAATGCTTTTCAGAATGGACGGATTTCGTCAATTTCTTATAAGTAAAATCAATAATGTTAGAGGAATAACCACGATCAACAGCTTTGAGGTAATTAAGTTCAGCACTAAGTAACTAAGGAGAGGAACAAATATTGGTCGCCCGAATTGATTCTATTTATAAGAAATTGACGAAATCCGTCCATTCTGAAAAGCATTCTAATTCCAACTCTAATACTTCAGTTGTGTTACCATTTTCCTAAAATCAGTCAGCAAGTTGCTAAAATCCTAAGAAGGTTTCATTATAATGTTATTTTTTCTCCTGTTATTAAAATCACTTTTTCAAATCTCAAACATCCCGTTGATAACCTAGATAACTGCGGTATTTACCAAATCTCTTGCCAGTGTGATCTTTCTTATATTGGCCAGACTAAACGTGCTCTCAGATTTCGTTTAAAAGAGCATGAAGGTTATGTTAAAAATCAGGAGCTCAAACGTTCTTCTATTGCTCAACATTCTTGGTCTTCTCAACATAGGTTCGATTTTTCCTCAGTCATCATTATCCAAAAATGTTCTTCCAACCTTGATCTTGATTTTTGGGAAGCTTACCACATCATTAAAAATTCTCACTCTTTAGTCAATGACTTATCTAGTACTCCTGATTTTCCAAGTATTTGGAAAGCATTCATTTAATTTCCCGTTTTTTTCTTTCTTTTTCTCTCCTTCTCCGGTAGATGTCGTTACTTGTACAACCTGTCATTTCCACTGCTTCTCTCTCATTGGTTGTTTTGGCGCCTTCGCTACCCGCATAGGGTATATAAGCCAGCGCGTCTCTGTCTATGATTTTGCTCAGCCTTGCTTTTTCTAGCACGCTGTTCCTTTTTCCCTATCTTGCACTGAAGAAGAATCTCACTAGTAGATTCAAAACAGCTGTTTGCTGCACTTCATTTATTATTTGTGCATTTTAAACGTTGTTTTTTCTGCCTTTTAATATTGTTGCACAAATGCTTTATTTGCTATTTTTATATAAACACGTAATCATATAAGACGCCCTACATTTTCGCGATCGCACGTGTTCCCTCTATGTTGCGACTCCGTAAGTTGTCCAACCATTCAACCCATAAATTCAGGATACGAAAAGATAATGTAACGTTACAAACTCCTGAACTTCTTAAATAAATTTCAATGGACTCTCTTATGGTTAGTCTCTTGAATGGTTGGACAATTACGGTGTCGCGACATAGAGGGAACACGTGCGATCGCGAAAATGTTGAGTGCGTTATATGATTACTTGTTTATATTCGATGATTTTTTCCATTTTTCACATGCATTGTATTTGTAATTTTCTGTTATTCATTCTGATGGCGACTCAGTGAAAGAGTTGAAACATGTCAATATAGATTTTTAATTTACTTTTAATGTGTTGTTATAATGTCTTTTAAGCAAAGAAATATTTTAATATTGTGATATGGTTATTAGTGGACGTAATTTTGGCTTATTAATCGTACTTATTTACATTTGTATTATTTCTTATGTCAACATTCTTTTTTCTTTGCAAATATAAAACGCACAACAATTAATGAGGTATAATCGCATTTCGTTCGAACACTTTGTTAAAAATTACATGTAATTAAAATTAACTAAGCATTTAAAAAGAATTAATTAAAACATTTAAAAATACGTCTTGTCATAATAAAATCTTAAATACTAGAATACGAAAGACACGCACAGTCCCATTGCTGATAAATTAATGTATTTACGTAAAATTAATTTATAAATTAATATTTGGAGCTTCACAAAAATTGTATGTAATAACTAAATGAAATAAAATATAATCAGTCCTTTGACTGTGAAAGAGATTTATAATATACTCGAAATAGTTTATGTAAACTTTTAACTCTATTCCAAAACACATTTGATAAAATTTATATTACACATTTTTAAATAATTCTGGCATTACTCTTCATAACATTTATCGGATGTAGTTTAAAAATTCAAAATTTTATAAAAGAATCTTTTGAAACTCGATACCTTATACTAATAAGAAACTTTATTTAACTGCACACGAAATACTTGTAGAAGATAATTAATTCATTGTTCAGGAAATCGTCGCCACTTTCCTTACAGGAAAATTTCTGATTAAACTGTCGGAAATAAATCTTTGAATTCCGGAGAGATTCTAGAATATATTTGAATGATTATGTATATATATTTTTTTATTTCATTTTCTAAGTACTGAAAAAGATTTTATGAGCAGCTTTTATTTCCATTTCCGCCAGCATTTTTCAAATATTTCCTACAGCTATTTTCTGCTACTGAAATTTCGTAAAAGGGAAATATTTAATTTTTTTTTTTTTTTATTTAAATAATTTTCATTTTATGTGATTTTTTATGTTATTTTCTAAATGTATGAAATGTGATTAGCGATAACTGAACTTTTATGATTGTCGATACAATTCTATAATGTTATTTTCTTTGGAAAAAGAAATGAATCGGATTGGTTGATTGTGATCAATACAATTGAATTTTATGTTATAGAGAGAAATAACTTGCGGTAAATATAAAAAAATGTAGCTTTCACAACTAAATATCCGATCCCAATAACTGGATTAAAATTAGAGATTTACGAAGAAAGTAATAAAAATTCATTTTAAAAAGTATTATTGATAACGCTAAATGGTTTCTTTCGCCGAATTCTAAAGAATAAATAAATAAATAGAGAATTTGGTTTATTTCACTATTTTATATTAACACTTTCTAAGTGAGTGCCATTTACAGTGTTTTTTTTTTCAATGATTAGAGGATTTATCCAGTTACTGTTCACCGTTTAATGTTTGTTTTATTCAGGACTGTGAACACAGTCTCCAGCCTGCTATGTGTTTAAAATGTGCAAACAATGATTTCGACACTGACCATGATTTGATTATTGCTATTATAAAAATAAGATTAATTGTATTTTAATAGTTAAAATTTTATTTCAGACTTAGTAGTTAATTTTAATTTCAAAAGAATTAGAGGAAGTTTCAATAAAATAAAAGACAATGATATTGATAATAATGAATGAAAAATAAAAACAAACAAGTAATATAAAAATTTTGTTTTTAAGTCAATTCCTACTTAGGTCATCAAAAAAAAAATAATAATAATAATCCCTTAAGCTAATATTAGTTTTTGTTGCATTAAAATATCTCAATTTTTTTATTTTCTATAAGCAAGTAGATTTACAATGGAAGTCTATGGGAATTGGGCGAAATATTAGAGATATCGCCAAGTTGGCGTCACTTTTGGAGACTCATTTTGGTCGCCAAATTTGGCGATATATCGCCAATTTGGCGACAAAATTGGCGGTATTTGGCGACAGAACAGGATCCACCCCTATGGTAACCTCCCTTATAGAAATGAAGATGCATATGCTTCAATAACCAATGGCCGCCATTTTGTCTCCCATGTAAAACTAAAATTAATTTTAATTAATTAATATTTGAAAAAACTGTATTAACATCAATTGTCATCCAGTACAAGTTTAAAAAAATTTATTTCAACTTGATAGGGTGAATAATAAATATTTTATTACGATTGAAAATTTAAACAAGATATATAAATAAAGAAATAAATAAATATAGGGAGAGTGTGAATTAATAGTAGGAATTGAAAAAAAGTTTACAAACTCTCTTAACAAAGCATGAAATAATGACTGAATTCAAAAGTGAATCGTTTCAGTGATCAGAGTTACTAAGATAAAAAGAAACCCAGCACCATTGGATGAGTATTCTAAAGAGATGTGTACTTAGTACAGCGTCATATAAAGACATGCATGCTTAATTTGTAACAACTTTTTGTAATAACTAGCTTCATTTTTTAGATAATAGTGTTTTTAGTTAAAACAAACATGTGGGTAATACAATTTCTATTAAACGTAAATGTAACTAATTACTAAATATAATTTTAACCCTTAAATGCCTGGTGTTGCTTTTCGGCAACATACCCAATTTAGGTTCTAAAATACTATTAGAATAATATTGAAGGTATAATGCCTAATGTTGCCAATAAAATACATTCTGAAAATATTATTAAATCGATTTTCAACATGTAGATGGCAACACTTGTGCTGATTAAGAATAAAGATCTCATTTATTTTTTCAATTGTTACTACTTGCTCTTTTTGTTTTGTTTGGAAGCTTGCGAAATACCCTATTTTGACCTGCAGTGAACGAGCAAAATTTATTTCTTATTATAGATCCTAAAATTTTTGTGTGTTTAATAGTATAGAATTTTATCAAGGGAAATTATTTTTTCAATAAAACACCACTATTGCCGATTAGTAACAAACTGTTTTTTATCCGTAAACTATACTTAAAACAAAATAGGATTTTTTTAAGTATTTTTTCCATGATTTATTTAAAAAATGAAAGCCGAAAAACATTATTACAATGATTTTTGAAAAATCAGGCATTTAAGGGTTAAAACTGTTTATTTTTTATGGTTGATGACGCCACCCCCCTCTCAGAAAAAAAGAAGGCATAGAAGAAAATTAATTTAAAACACTTATAGGTAACTTAATAATTATATTTACATGACATTAAACTTTTTAATTAATGTCACATTAAATGGTAATTCTAATTTTAACGTTTATCCTTTTAACAAAAGTCTATATTAGGAAGCAAAACACATCCGAGAGAAACGATGACGTCATATAGATGGTAGTACTAACATTATCAACGGAAATTTTCACTTTTACTGCAATTTTTAACTTCTAAATATATATTCATATTATACACTGTAGAATATGGGCAAAATGTTTTTCAAAATGAATTCTTCGAAAATTATACGTCAATTTACTGATTGTTTAAGGTTTTTAAAGTATTTTTTTCAAGCATGATCTTTTTTCAAATCTGTTTCTATCGTGTGCAACCAGATTACAAAAGATTAAACCATTTGAAAATAAAAGAATATAAAAAAAACTCAGCATTTGATTCCTCTTTATGTTCCATAATGGAATTAAAACTTCATCAATAAATAAATAATATAAATAAAACACAAATTTAACAGGCTTGTAATTGAACAACATGCTTAAACCACTGAAATTATCAGAATGAAAAAAGCTGCTGTAAGTGCCGAAATCTTTACATATTTTGATCGGTTGATAACTCCCGGTATGCGGCTAATACGAAAGTATTGTTTTAATTAAATTCCAAAGCTTTATTTAAATACATGTTCGATAATTTTCACATAAAAATGTTTCTTGGTATTGTTAGTGGGCAGTCTAAATAAATAAATATATATTAAATATAAAAATAACCTATTGGAGTTTTAAGTTAATAAGTGGTATTCACATACGCACTTGTATATGCTGAACTTGAGACAAGAATACGTTAATTTTGTTTCAATTTTTAATTCATATGTCATACAGATTAAACAACATACTGTGAAGTTTTATGCAAACACCTTATTTAAAATATGACTAACTGGAAGTCAATATACAAGTTATAATTGATCCTCAAAAATGCCGCTTTAGGAGAGAAAAATCCAGATGTAAATCGTAAAATCTTCTCAAGTTATCATGTGTTTATTGTTAATGAGCATTCCTGCATTTGAGAACTCGCAAACGTTGAAGCCATCAACATTTAAGGGCTCATAAGTCTTAGATACTTAAAAAGTACCCCAGACGTCTTGAAAAGGTAATTCACTTTTTACCGATATATATATACCTGATACTTAGAGGCCATGGTGGAGTAATTCATTTATTACGCAATCGAAAAAAGACGAAGTCCCGAGATAGCTCGGAAGAGACTTGTGAGATTCAACGAACCCTGGCCTCCTGGTGTTGCTTAAAAATGCGTGTAATCAATTTGTGTATTTCCGTTCACTTGTGTGCTGTTCTTTTGTACCGAGAATAAATGTAGATGTTGAGGGTAACTGGGAGTCTTCATTTAAGGTTTGGAGAGGTACAATACATCTACCATAGTAAAATTCAAATATAATATATTTTTCTATCATTACTTGCATCAGATATTTGTTTAAAATACTAATAAAATGATAAAACAAGTTCATAAGAGATCAATGCTATAGAAGCAAATAATAGAAAAAAATGTTCAGTTTTAATTAATTCTTCAACTACTTTTCAGCAGTGAAATTAGGCTTGAAATTATTGAAGTGAAATATCCCATTGCTAACAAATCGTAAACCAACAGAGTGAAAAATTTACAAGCCGGGAATGAAACTCGGACCCCCTAGAATAAAGCTCCAGTGCTCTACCATTAAGCCACGAGGACGACGCCCAGCTTGGCATGTCTCACTCACATAAGATGGTAAGTCTGCTACCGCAGCTATTAGATGGAATAGTCTTCATGAGCACACAATCTTGCGGCGTAACGTGAGACGAAAATGAATCCAGCATCGGTGAATATATTCAATTTTAATTAATTCTTCAACTAACTTTCAGCAGTGAAATTATTGAATATTAAAGACGTGAATTATCACATTGCTAACTAAGCGTAATCCAACAGACTGAAAATTGTCCAATCGAACCCGGGCCCCTGGAATAACGCTCCAGTGCTCTACCATTAAGCCACGAGGACGATGTCCAGATTGGCATCCATCACCCACATAAGTCGGTAAGTCTGCTACCGCAGTTATTACATTGAATAGTCTTCATGATCACACAATCTTGTTCCGTAAAACGAGTCGCAAATGAACCCAGCATCGGTGTATATATTTAATTTTAATTAATTCTTCAATTACTTTTCAGCAGTGAAATTAGGTTGAAATTATTGATTATTAAAGACGTGAATTATCACATTGTTAACTAAGCGTAAACCAACATGGTGAAAAATGTCCAACACGGGAATCGAACCCGGAACCCTGGAATAACGCCCCAGTGGTCTACCACTAAGCCACGAGGACGATGCTCAGCTTGGCATCTCTCACTCACTAAAGTCGGTATTAATTAATTAAAATTGAATATATTCACCGATTCTGGGTACATTTGCGTCCCATGTTACGTCGCAAGTTTGTGTGCTCATGAAGACTATTCCATCTAATAGCTGCGGTAGCAGACTTACCAACTTATGTGAGTGAGAGATGTCAAGCTGGGCATCGTCCTCGTGGCTTAATGGTAGAGCACTGGGGCATTATTCCGGGGGTCCGAGTTCGATTCCCGGCTTGGGCATTTTTCACCATGTTGGTTTACGCTTAGTTAGCAATGTGATAATTCACGTCTTTAATATAGAACAAAATGGTTATATATTACTTTTTAAATAAGAAAAAATTAAGTGTTTGCATTTCTTTTGAACGACAGGACGATAAAATATATGTTTATAAAACTATGTAAATCGCATTCAGTTTCATAAAATATTGAAGATGTTTCTGGTTCAATCTAAAACTCTTTTATATTTGTAAATACAGGTAATCAAAGGAATGCATTCATAATCCAAGAGAAAGTTGAAACAAAAATTCCGAATATATTTCTGTTTATGCAATGCTAAAATACAAACAATTGATGTAAATACATGTTTCTTGTTTCAGGAATAACATACGTATCTTATTGTATATTTGAACTTAAATATAAAATTTTATTTTATTTTATTTTATTATCCTAGAGAAATAACGTTTGTTTCAAAAAAAAAATTTAAAGGACTATGCATACATACACACACATGTACATATGAGTGACTGAATGTGTGTGTATTTTTAATACATATATGTGTGAACATTTGGATATTTCTCTAAATGATAAAATAATAAATACAAAATATATCTCAATTTTGAATATCCGCATTGTTTTATTATAGACATTTAATTTTTTTTTTTTTTTTTTAACCAATTACGGTCTAGCGGTACCATGTTGTCCCATAATATCTCCCAAACATACAGCTGTTTGAATACAAGTATATATGAAGAGAAATATTCGCTTTATCTGATAACAGAAACTTTGAAAAAAATTGAGACAAAAATTGCTATTCTGAAAAGGTGGTACGAAACGCAAATTTTCCATTTTAAAAAGAAAACTAATTTCTTGTTTATTGGGTTATGGATTCATTTTATTTACTTACCTTTATTTATTAGCTGTCAAACGAAGTAAAATAAATATTTTACGTTCTATTTGCCTGGTGTTTTAATAATTCTGTCTCTATTTGAATGCAATTATTATGAATTATCCCGTCACAATTTTAACATCATTAAGTTTATTCTTAGTCTTTAAATCACAATTTCATTAAAATATTGGTGTTTTTATTTCTCACAAAGCTTTCTAGCGTACTTTAGAGAATATTTATAACCTATATACATTTTTTTGCAACTTCCATATATTCCTAAAGTTTAACAGCAAAGTACTAAATATCTTTGTTTAGTTAATCTTCAATTTCCGACACGCTATAGGTATCCTCATTTTGTATCAGATAAAAAAAAAAATATCCTCTGTGTGATCTAAACTAATTGCAATTCTTATATAAACGATGATAAAATCAACTTTTGTAAAATTTTCTCAATAGAAAAGATCCAAAGATAGACTAAGGTCTAAAAACAGACTTGCTTATAAATAACAAAATGGGTGATTCTGCCATCTGTCGACGAGGATCTGAATATATCGCAGCTAGTTAAAAAAATGATAAAAAGGAGAAGGAACAGCTGATACCTCGTTGCCGTTCGCAGTTGCCATTTTTCATCACATATTCATAAACTTTATCAAGTACCTGAAATCAAACTGCTGAACATTTTGCAATAATTGTTACATGTGTCCTTGTTACTACGTAACTGATAAAATAATAAGCTGCTTTTTAAGATTTTTCATCAAAGGATGTCTTTAACTGCCTTTCAGTAAAAGTGGAACATATTAATAGTCAAAAAACGGGCTAGGAGAGTCGGTCTAAAACGGACTAGACTCCCACTGACTAGCTTTAAACTTCCAATCAATTTCTTGAGTCATCGTCACAAATGAGCGCGTTTCTCTCCAGTGTATTTTTACAAGAAAGTGACCACTCGATGTCTCATGCCCTCAAAGAAATGTCTTCGGACGGAAAAACTCTATTAAAACGTGTTGATACAGTCCTAGAACAATTCAGAACTAAATAAATCTAAGAGAAAGCTCATTATAGTGTCAGTGAGTCTTGTAAAAGCATAAAAATTCAAACGTAAAAATGACCAAACTAAAAGTGGTGTAAAGAGGACTACTAAGAATCAATGCTCCAACTCTGACAAAGATCATAGGGAACACAAGATTGATGATAATGACAATAACCTAGATACTCTATCAGGAGGTTACCCTAATGATAGCAATGCGGCCTGCATCTTCTGTGAAAGACTTTTTTTTTGCTGACACAAGAGTAGGTTGTATGGAATGATTCCAGTGCCAAATGTAATCAGACACAGAATGTGTCGGCAGAAAAAGCTGTTTGTATGTGCGACTAATGAAAACAAATTCACAAAATACTCTTTTCACTGTTGTTGATTGTTTTTATTATTGTTTTTATAATTTTATGTGCAGTCTATATTTAGAACAGCATTAAGAAAACTACTATGTTCACAACTTTTGCCTTTAAATTTATTGTAAAAAAGTAAGCCAAGTTTAAATATTTTGTACCTTCCTATATTCATCCTTACGTGTTTTAGTACATATACATATATTAACATATTAAAAATCTTGAAAATAATGAGAAAAACTAACTGGTCCAAACTAAAAATTAAGCAAATAACATTTCGCAGCGTAAGACGGACTGCTCGGGCGAGAAGAACAAGTCTGTAGAGCATAGATGTCCCGCGGTACTTTTTATTAAAGTTTAAAAAAAATACAATTATCCGCCTGAGTTGAACTCGCCGTTTAGCGCGTTTAGATGTTGGCGGATATGTTTGATATTGTTTAGAAGTATGTGTATTAAAAGAATGTGCTGTAGCTACTCCTTAGGTGTGTCGCTGGACGGTTAATGTTCGAGTGTGCCGTGAGTGTAAAAGAGGGACACACGTGATAGCCGCGGATGAGAAATACAACCTCTCCGTACTCCACACGCAACCTATATTTAGCCTGTTCCTCTAATTATTGGAGCGATATATAATAGGATTTTTAAAATTACACAAAACCCTTAATTAGACATCTCGCAAAGATATTATTACAATTATGCTTGAACTTTATTATCTACCTTTGAATACTGGGTTGCAATTATAGGGCAAATTTTTCTTCATTACTGTAATACAACATTTTTCTTCTAAGGTCACTGCAATTTAAGAATTACTACGGTGTAAAAAAAGGCAAAGGTTTAATAATCTACGAAAGCATCATACAACCACGGAAGAAAATATACAATATTCTCTTCCATGTTCTCCATGATTCCAAAAAGAATTATTTACCTCTATAAATATTCTTTCAATATTTAAAGATGAAATACTTATGTTTCTTTATCATTGAGTTTTGGAAACATTTCCCAGTAGTGTTTTGCGTACCAATCAGTTTTCGCAAACCAGAGTAACAATTTTTATTATGCTATCAATTCTCAATTGTACATTTTCAGCTGTGTAATATAACCCCTTGATTACCAGGACGTACGCTGCATATGTCCTCTCACTTCAGTAATAAACGACCTGGTGGTAAAGGGGTTAATTTATATAGGGTGGTCCATCTGTTGGTTCTTTTTAGAACTATGAATATTTCACATGTTATTTGTGTCAGCTGTCATGTGCCATGCATTTATGAACTGTCAAATGTACGCCACAATGTAAAAAAAAAAACACTGTAGATTTGCCAGAACAAACTCGATCACAGTGAATGTGCTGTATCTTTCTTTGCTTTCTTGACTATATTAACATGGAAAATACAGTAGTTGCATAAAATTAACAGCACAGTGTGATGGCTATTTGGGCGCATTTTTGTACAGCACAAACTGCTGGCGTGCAAATTGCCAGCACATTGTGCTGTTAATTTTACGCAACTACTGTATTTTCCATGTTAATATAGTCTGGAAATTAAGAAAAATACAGCACATTCACTGTGATCGAGTTTGTGCGCGAGATGAACAGTACTGAAAAAAAATGTCGTTTTTTTACAGTGCATTTGTAATTATGTATGCCATTTGTATGACAAGACGGTGTAGCATCACTTTCTGCTTGACAAACCATCGACTTATTGAACGAGAAATTTCCAGATCGCGTAAGTTCAAGAAATTCTGATGTAGATTGGACGCCAAGATCGTGCGATTTAACCCCAATTGATTATTTTCTTTTGGAGGGTTTCTGAAAAGTAAAGTGTACGCCAATGCCCCCAGCACAATCCAAGACCCTAAACGTAACATTCGGGTTGAAATTTTGGCAATGGATCCGCTCATTATGGGAAAATTAATCGAAAATTTTGATGTTATAATGGCATGTAAACGGAGCAGCAGTGGCCACGTGTGCGATATTGCATTCTATACATAAGTGGCATAGATCAACATTCCATGTTCATTAAAGAATTTCGATTTTCACTCATAAAAAATGTGTTTTCCTTCATAATAAAAAAAGAGCAAACAGATGGACCACATGCAAAAGTAACAAAATAATATTAATTTTAATGGTAATAATAATAATGTTAACATATCATGTTTGTATGTAAAACATATTCATTGAAAGCAAAAGTGTTTACTTGTGAAGTGATAGCATCTTTAAAAGCGATAGTACAGGTTCAGAAAACTGAACTGATTAATGCACTATAAAAACTACACTGAAACGTTTCCGAAAAACAGTGTCAGGATAAGAACCACAGTTTTTATAAAGGTTTCTTTAAATCTCGAAAATGTATTGGTTTCTGGGTTTTCTAACAATAAAGAAACATTTTCGAAATTGTGGGTAACTTTCAACACGTTATTTTATATTTTCGTTCGTGATTAAATTATGCGTACTTAGATTATGAAACATCTGTCTTTTTGGGTTTTGTTCGTCTGTCGAAACTCTAGTCGTCTCACTCCTCTGTCTGTCTGTCTGTCTGTCACAGAGCCCGATCACAGAAACTATATAAGTTGGAGACTTGAAATTTTGTATACTTATAGCTGGACACCTCACATAAAACGACAAATCATAAAATTTCGAAAAAGCCTGATATTTACCCCCCTGGGCTCTAACTTGTGTATTTTAAGCATTTGTTTCTAACAGAGCCCCTAATTAAGTTGGAGACTTGAAATTTTGCATAATTATAGATGAACACTACCGATCACACGAAAAAAAATCATCAAAATTTAAAAAAGTCTTATATTTATCCCACCGGTCTCTAGCTTGTGTATTTTAAGCAATTTTTCTAACTCAGACCCTAATTAAGTTTTGACTTTAAATTTTGCATACTTATAGCTGAACACTTACGATCACACGACAAATCATAAACATTTCAAAAAGTCTTATATTATTTATCCCTCCGGGCTCTAATTTGTGTATTTTAAGCAATTTTTAAAACCTCCCTCCTTTTCACCTGGGGGGCACTTTTCTAACTTTTGCTGACACCCCTCACGTGATATATCATTGCATAGCCCTTTGACCACTCTCTCATATTATGCACCATAGCCTTAAATATTTTAGTTCCACCTTTTACCGCCAGGGGCGCTTACCTATTTCGGGTGCTGTGGGCCCGATCCCCTCGACTAAGATATCTACGGATAGGTTGTGAAACGGAGTTTCGTTCAGATAGAGGTTTGTTTAGAATAGAGTACGTCCCCTGGTTGCGAAATGCGGAACTAACAGATTTTAAAAAACGATAAAGTGTTTGGAAGGAATATTAAACGAAACCCTCTGTTCGATCTGATCCCTTACCCACTTGTTTACAGTATAACTATAACAAATAAACGACTTATAAATTTATTCATTCACATAAAGCCAAACATATATTTCCAGATCCAAACGTTCTTCCTTTTAAATTTCATTGCAGAAATAAATCATAGTATACACTTGAATTTGCTCTTTTACATGAAACATTTCTTTGCTTACTTATTTGTTTGTTGTTAAAGTGTTTTTTATGAAAACTAAAACCCATTTACGCCATATATTTTACATTTACTTAGTCAGCCTTAAATTTTGAATACTAACCTAAATAACAAAAGTAACCAAACTAATCACAATATGAGAAAAACAAGAACAAATATTACAAATTTAACATATCTGATAAAGTTGATTGGATTAAAAAAATAATAAGTACCGAGAATAAACTGTTATTATTTAATACAAAATTTTCAAATATTTTAGGATATTTCATTTTAAAAATCACTAATTTTAATTAAATATGTAAATGAATGTGACATTGTTTTAAACGAAACTAATCGAAATAAATTTTGAAACATGGTAAAGAATATACTGTACTATGGTAGAAGTCTTATATTAAATCCGATATCATGATAATAAGTAACAGTTGTTGGATTTTTAATTTTTAATATAACTTTGAGTAACCATTTCAATAATTAGATTTATCTTATCTAATCAAAAATTTTTTATTTTGTAGAATTATTATTATCTGACAGACTAAAGAAGCAATTCTGATTCAGAAATGCTACTTAAGCAAAAAGAAAAATATACTTTGACTTAATTAAATGAATTTATAAAAAGATATATCCACCGAACTTCAGTTTCTCAAATAAATATTTGAAATTTTGAACGCTCGCAGGAATCTGATTGCAAAAGTTAAAGTTTAATTAAGTAATTTAGTTAACGAAATTTACAATTTAAAAATATTACTGGCAATTATATAATTAGTGTTTTAACATATACAAAATTTCAGGAGGAGATATATTTTAATGATTGTATTTTATTTATATAAGTTTCAATATGTTAAACTAAGCAATTAAAGTAATAATGATTGCGTAATATCAGGACAAGATTGCACTTCATAATTTATTTCAGAGTTTAAAATTAAAGAATATTATGATATGAAAAATACATTTTCAGAAAATATTAAATTGGATTTTTAAAAATAAATACTTATTTATACTTTAAAATCCTAATCACAAATACAGAATAATCATTTTTAACTTTGTAACATTTTTAACATAAACATTATTAAATTGGTAAATCTTATTTTATTCGTATAATTTGAAGAAACTTCCATGATATGATTAAAACTAGAATATTTAATTTGTAATCAAACAGAAACAGAAATCACCCACTCGTGGACAGCCAACCTTGCGGTATAGGAGCTAAATGTCCACGAGGGGAAAAACCCATATCAACCATCCCACGAAACCCCCAGACACCAGACGAGCCCGGAGGCCTCAGAAGGTAGGAAGACATCCCTTCCCCCCAATTGAAATTTCAATTAAAATTGTACAATCATATCACAAGAGCTACCCAATGTTGTTTAAGCTGAGCGATCCCAAATAAAACAATATTTAGGATTTTTAAGACATTACAGATCATCAATCAGTTATTAAAATAGAAATACTTGAAAGTAGCCAATCTAAAATTTTAATGAAAAATTAAAATAGTATTGTTAATTTTAATTAAATTTAATTAAATTAGCTAAAAGATTTCTTAAAAATTTATACTAATCCATATTAGGGCCTAATAGGACTTAATAAAACAAAGTTAGTTGAGACAAAATTGATTGAAATCTGAAAAATAACTAAATCTGAGCGAAACTTTGAATGATATTTAAATGAAATAATAGTTTTGATAAATTTAATTATGATTCTGAGTGATGACCTGTTAAGAAAGTTTGAGATATTAATTATAATTAATTTTTAAGTTCTAGATAATTTAATATATTGAATAGTCTATGTATTTCACAGTTCAGTAAAGTATATGTCACATTTTTGAGTCATTATATTTTGCAGTTCAAGGTCACTAGATTTCATAGTTCATAGTATGATTTTTACAGTTCTAAACACTGTAGATTTTAGTTTGAAGATAAAATTCACAGTTTGGAGATTTAGTCCAAAGTTCAGGAATAAATTTTTTTTCAAATCAAGGTGTTATTTAATTAGGCGATGTTTAATAATTTTATGAATGATCTTATAGTTAATGGGTGACCTGTTTATAGAATCTTTTTTCTGAAGGAGTAGTGCTTATTAAGAATATTGTAATTTTCCTTCAGCGATGAAAAGTTTGCTGGATCCAGGAGAATATTCTGGAAGTTTTCCTTAAAGTTTTGTTTTTATTAAATTTGAAATGGTTAGGTAGGAGAGAGCAGTTCCCAAAAATATAGTGTTGTACTGTTCCTCGGCCTTTAGTGCAGGAGCATATGTCCGAATTTAATTTGCCTATTTTGTTGTAATCAAACAAAAGACATTCTAATAATTAACATAATAATTAACATAAGGAATTAGTGAGAAATTGCCGAGCTAGGACATCGGACAGGGTATCTTAGTGGTTAGAGCAGTAGCCTGGTACATTGTGGACCCGGGTTCGAGTCCTGACCCGGGCTACATTTTCACTCTAGTTGGTTTTATTGTATTAATTGTGTTTAACGTCTGTTTTAACATATATGTACCTTTAATATTAAAAGTTTATTTTCTCCAATTTCTTATTGGGTATTGTTTACTAAAATCGCCAATTAAAACAACCTTTAAAATACATAGAAAACATCATATTTCGAGAAGAATTAATTGATTTTTATTATACATTTTAATTACTCTTTATTATGACATCCTGCTAATAAATAGAGATATTTAAGGTGAAAATACAAAAAAAAAATAATTATACTTTAACAGAATTCTTTTATGCAGATACAAATTTAGCAAACGTGATTTATTGATTTGAATATCGATTGATTAATTTGATTTGAATAAAAAGCATATCTTTTTTTTTATATAAAAAGTTCACTTTAAGCAGATTGCATGCACTAAAAAATATACAATATGTGCAGAGAACAAGAATATTCATTCTTGAATCATACTAGTTTCACGGATTTTTTTCTTTTTTTTTTTAATAACTATGGGATCGAACCTTGGTTGCCCAGGTTACAGAGCATAGGTAAAAAAAAAATTATGGAATCTCTCATAGTTTTTTCTATTTACAATCTTTAGATTGCTACAAACAACACCAACAACCAATCAATCAATAATGTATTGATATATATCAATTATGTATTCCAATAAAGTTTCGAAATTTATAAAAAACAATATTTACGGATTAATTGCATAGTAGAGAATAACGATCGGAGATATCACTTATGATTTCGATACTTACAGCAGCCTTTCTTTGTTTTATACTTTCAGTGATTCAAGCACGTTGTGCGATTACATAGCTGTTAAATCCTTCTATATATAAAAAAAAGTTTTGATTTGGAAATGGACCAATGAAAATCTGCGTAGATCATCCGGGTATACTCCTACTAGATCGGCATCCATATTTTTTATGACCGGGCGAACATTATGGACAGTCTTTCTTCGTTAATATTAAGAAAACTGTTTCATACAAAAATGTGAAAATCGGTGGTACTATAGAGACATGTTTGATAAATACGCTGATACAGACAGTTTTTAAATCGAATAATTATTTTAAGATATATTTAATGTTAAAGATGGTCAAAATCGTTCCATCAAAAAAGTTTTATAGGAGAAAAACTATACATAGGAATTTAAACATTTTTAGATCATTTTATACATTGGAAGTTCCAGATGTGCAGATTGCAATTATCTTTTTAATTTGACTCATTTTTTGAGGATTTATTTCCATTATAAATTCAAATTTTCAGCATTTCGAGAGATATTTTTTACACATTTTAGAAAAGGGCAATTATTTTAAACTGTTGCCAATTTTAAAAACAGCGCAAAGAATAATATTTCCTTCAAATAAAAAAATTATTTACACGTGGCTATTACAAACAGAAAAAAAAACTTTCAAATTAGAATTAAGTGATTACGTGTTAATAATCAGAGGAATATATTGAAAATTACATCATAAAAACTACAGTTACACGTGAATCTTAAAAGGGAAAGAAAATTTTTAAATACTAAATTCATTATTATGCGTTAAAAGTCACAAATGAAGGAAATTACGTCATATTTAAAAAGGCCAAATAAATAAAAGTTGGCAAAACACTTTAAATTAAAAAATATATTTGCACGAGACGTTTATTTCATATTTTGGGATAATCTTTTCAACTATTATCGTGAAGCAGCACAAATAATATTTCCTTTCTAACAACAAAAGAATTTTCATGTGAATATTAAAAAGAGAAAGGAAACTTTGGTAAAAATTACGTCAGATTTAAAACGATACATTTAAAAGAACTTTCTCATTGCGGTGTTAAAAATTACCGAGAGACAAAGACTCTGTGTACTTAATTCATTTTACATTAGCTTACTTTCAAATTTTTAACTAATTTTTAACATTTTCCAGCAAAGTTGAAAAGTGTTATTGATTTCGGTTTGTCTGTTCGCGCTCTATCTCTCGTAAATATACTGGGATCGCACTGAAATTTTTGGTTATTGACGTTTAGCCTAGCACGAACCCTATTTCAAATGAAGTTTGTAGCATGTTTAGTTCATTTACAGGGGCAGTCAAAAGTATTCCTTTCCATTACGGCCAATGGGAAAAAATCATTTCAAAATCATTTTAAAGATGTTACACCCTTTCAAACATAATAAAAAATATATGCATTTACGAAGTGCACTAAAATATGCAGAATATTCTGTAGCATATGCGGTGCAACGAATAGTTACTATTCATTTACAGGGTTACACAAAAGAATTCCATTACAAATGGTATAGAGGGAAATTGTTTGCGGCGTATTTTAACTATACAAATTCATATATAATAAAATTGATATACGTCGGTGAGGCTTACTTAAGTTATTTCATGTATAATACGAAGTGCATAGCATTTACAGGAACATACAAAACATTTCAGACAAGTATTTTCTATCCGAAGTACTGTATATTAGCGGCGATGGCAGGGATTGCATTTTTAATTATGATATGCGCGTTTGAGTTTCACTATATTTATGCATACAATATAATGTGTGTAAATGTTATAGTTGATATACAGGGCTATGCAAAATAATTCGTAAAGGTTTCTGAGTATGACCGTAAATTGCTGAAAGGTGGGTTTAAAATGTGTTATGCTGAACTGCATGTAGTTTTCTATGAAATGTTTGTAGAATATAGATAAAATGATATACAGGGCCACGCAAAGAATTCGATACATGGCCGCCTATAGATGATAAATTCTGGAAATGCGATTTCAGTAGTTTGAAGAGTGATTTAGTTTGAATTAAAGTTTAGCTAAATAGTGGCGTGTAATAAAGGTACTAGGTAAACAACAGGGTCTAAAATTAGTCTAAATTGCTGAAATAGAAGTTTCACCCTGTTATGCGTTTTCTTGATAAACTAAATTTTCTATTATATAGTATATATATCAGCCTACAGATCAAATACACGGCTGTTCGGAAGAATTGGAATAAATATTTGTCTATGGATGGTAACTGCTGAAATCAGTTTTTTAAATGTTTAGTTAGTTATCTTATTTACCTTATTTCCTTAAATAACGAAGTTTTGTTAAACTTTCAAGGAGTGTTGGAAAGTGTTTCATAATCTATGCCGTACTCATGATTTTTCTTTCTTGTTTTTAATCAAAGACGAAACCAGCCATTGTATCTCTTAGCAGCGGCTGATTACGTCTTAAAAATCTCCAATCAAAGGAAAATGAATGAAAACCCCTTTACAGGAAGACCGTCACTGTTTTTTAAAATTATAATTCAAACTTTTTAAGGCCGATGAAATTAGCATGCTTTTAAAATCTGGGGTGTCTGAACGGGGGTTGGCGAGCGTAGCTCGTAGGGGCAAAGCCCCCTAGTATGTATATATTTATATTTTTTATTTATTGATGCTGTTTTAATTCGTTAAGTAATATTAACAGGAATAAAATTCTGAACTATTTTAATTTTTGTAAGCACAAACGTGTTAATGTTTCGTAATCGGACTTCTCACGATAGAAGTAGAATTTAATAAAAATATGCTTCAAAATTATATAAAAACTATTGAAAAACAGTAAATTGAGTTTATTTTATAAACAAACTGCATTTGGAAGATGCAAAATTCCAATTCATTTCTGCATAATTTGAAATCATGCAATGATTAGAAATTAAAAGAAAAATTGCAATAAAATAGAAAATTATTGGTCACGTGTCACTTACTATCAAGGTTATTGAAAGACATTTTTTCCCTTATAACACACATATTGAATTTAATAATCAAATAGATTTCCCTTATGAATGCTTATTTTTAATTGCTGATAATTTCCACGAATTTTACTTAATGCTAATCAAAAATATTATTCAATTTTTGACTTTGCGTTTTCCCGATTATAATAGATTGTATTATGTAAAATATTTTATGTTCCTAACCAACAGAGATGTACAATAAGAAAATGTGGACAGAATATAACGTATACATTGACTGAATCATTTAAACAGTAAAAGCTAAATTACTCTTAAATTTTTTATTTAATATTAGGGAATAATTTTTGCTTATCAGTAACATCTTTATATACAAATTATCTGTATGTCAATTGCTGCACTATTAAAATTCTGCAGAAACTGTTAGGAAAATATTTATGCGACAAGATTTACATTATTTTGTTCAAGAAAATCTAATTTAATAGAAATATATAAGGTTTTATAGTTTAAACATTTTTGGAAATACACTCTCATAATCTTTTATTACTCCAATGAAAGCAGATTCCAACGATAATAAATTCGCATTCATACGAGTAGCAATTTTCCCATTTAAGCGGCAATGAGTCCACGTCAGGACTCGAATTTAGAGCCTTTAGCTTTCATTGCCAATGCTCTTCCAGTTCACCTACCTCGATGACATTCCAACCAACACAATTCTCACTATTTCTTGAAGACGGTGGTCATCTATTTGAAACAACTCGACACAATAAACCACAGATAAATTACCTTCAATAAATTATGGATGTGTAATTATACTTTAATCATTTTTAACACAATCAAATGATTGGTAATGATTGGAAAAATGTTTCGGTTGCGAACTCGAACCCAGAACCTTTGGCTTAAATTGCTAATGCTCTTAATTTTTTCAAGAGCACTGACAGTTCATTTTTCCTTCAAGGGCATTGGCAATTGTAGCTAAAGTTTCTGGGTTTGAGTCCTGGACTGTGCACGTATTCACTCAGATGGAAAAATTACTTCTCATATGAATTGTTTACAAATAATTTGATTGTGTAAAAAAGTTATTAATGTGTAAATACAAATTCTCCCATGCATATTGAGAAAAAGTTTAAGTTACGTAATACTAGTCCATTCTTATTTAAAATGGGTTTTTTCTATTTATAAATTTACATTTTAATAATAGAGAAATGTGGGTAGTTTAGAGAGTTTTAAATCTTCGAATTTTATTATCCTTAAAAAATCTTATTATTTAGTAGTTTTAAAGCTGTTCCCTAATCCACTACTTTCTGATGCATTTCGGAATTTATTTTTGTTTGGAAACACATGAAATTGGCAGGTGTTCTTAATCAGAATAGTATGTTATCGAATGGTGCTTTCCATTTTTTGATAAAAACAGAAGATCTTTCTGTACTATAAACGTTTGCGTTTTGAACCAAATTTCTGTACGTGACATTATAATGAAGGATAAAAATCTGTCTTCACTTAACGATAATCACTTATAACTCGAGAACTAATTCATTTATGAAACAAATTAAACACCATTAGATTCTACATCGCCTCAAAAATCAGACCTGCATGTAACAGTCCGTAAATGTGTCAGAAAATTTTGCGTTCATGAGAAGGAAAAATATTTTTTAGAACTTCCTTGAGGGAACTTATTTAAAATAATCAGATATTTTCAAAATTCTGTCAGTTGTTCATCTAAAGACCCAAAGTCGGCGTAACTATCCGGCAAAAAGGGTAGCTGCTCAAGGGAGCGCGTTCATTGGGGTAAAGTTAAGTGCCCGAGTCTCTCTGCAGAATTCGAAAAAATTATTTCTGTGTACATTTTTGCTCTAGGTTTGTTTTCAAACATTTTGCCTGGATATAAAATGAGTATTAACTTTGTTTCTTACAAGCAAATTTGATATCATTGTCGTGGAAGGTATAGATTTGGTAAAAGTAACCGTGAACTCAAAAAATAAATATTGTAAATGCCAGAAGATTTTTCTAAATTAAAAATAATTATACATATTAAGTGTGAAAGAAGTGATATTTTTCATACATATTCTTAACTATATTATGCTTTATTCTACAATATATACAATGTTAAATTTATTAGTTCAGTATTGCAGTATGCGTTGGCCCCATTGCCTGCTGTAACAGAACCCCGCGCGACGTTGCGCCGGCCCTGAAGTATGAAAGACTAACGTATTACGTTTAGATTTGAAACTTTTCAATAACTGGCATAATTTATTTTTCATGTAACGTTGTAAACTGATTTAGATAATGTCGATCATCAGCATACAAAATTACTTTCCATCGTTATTTAGCCTTCAATTAAATGCTTCCCCCTCTTAGAAACTTCTCTGCACACTGTAACATACAACGTTGTCCAGCAGAACACCTTTTCTTGCTCTCGGAATAGCCTAATATCACATTTTCTTGGAAATTAGAGTAAGTTTCAAATTTCTATTTTCAAAACACTTTGAGCTTATATATATATATATATATAAACTCGGTTTATGGCGTCCGATGCTGCCATCCGAAGAATCTACAAGAGTATTTTTCCATTTTTACGGTCAAGGGTCCATTTCTCTTCCAGAACTCTATCCCTCATTGCCTTTGAAATTTCATCCATCCTGTTCTTTCGTGGTCTTCACCTTTTCCTTTTTTTGTTTGTTTCATAATTGAATGTGATTCTGGGTAGTCTTTCATCATTAATTCGTTTGATATGGCCGTACTAGATTAATTGCTTTTTTTTAATATCATCTAATATGGTTCCCTTTATTTTCATCATTTCCTTTATTCTGTCATTTCTTATTATTTCTATTCTTGATAATCTACATGATCTTCTTAGGGCGTCCATTTCTACTGCAGCTAATTTCCTTCATTCTGTCTCCATAATTCTCCATCCTTCTGCTCCATATAACAATATGCTCTTTACAATAGAGCTGTATGTATTATATTTTCTTTTTCTAGAGATCTCCTTACTCCACCAAATAGAATTTAATAGTTTTACAGCTTTTCTCCCCTGACAAATTCTGTATTTAATTTCCTGTGAGTCTCTTCTTTCTCTATTAATGTCTACACCTAAATATCTATAATGCTCACAGCTTTCTATTTTTATGTTATTATTTAGATTTAGGTCTGTCTCATTTCCTCCTATACATAGGTATTTGGTCTTGCTGACGTTCATGTGAAGTCCCCATTTCTCGTATTCTTCCTTAATTTTCACCGTCATTTCCTCTAAATCATTTTTACTTTTTGCAATTATAACTTGGTCATCTGCGAATTGTAGCATAAAAATTGACGTTTCATTCATATTATGTCCCATTCCTCTGCATTTCTCCTTCCACATTTTCAATACTTCTTCAACATAAATTTTAAAAAGTGTTGGGGAGATACATAATTCCTGTCTGAGTCCTTTATCTGTTACAAAACCTTTTGATAATCTTTGGCCTATTTTAGTCTTTGTTTTTGATTGTCTGTAAAATTCTTGAATTTTTCTAATAATACTTGGATTTATGGCCATTTCATTTAACACATTCCATAATTTTGCGATTGAAACATTATCATATGCTTTCGTAAGATCTATAAATAGAAGATGAATTTGATTTCCTACTGAAATTTCCTTTTCAACTATTTCTTTAAGACAAAATATATTATTCATACATGATCTTCCTGTTCTAAATCCACTTTGCTCTTCACTTTCCTTCATTCTTATTTCGTCTTCAATGAAATCTTTTAAAATTCGTCCATATAATCTACTAAACGTTGCTGTTACAGTAATGCTACGGTAATTCTCACATTTTGTTGGTCTCCTTCCTTATATATTGATGTTAAATATCCAATCCCCCATTCTCCTGGTGCATCTCCGTTTAAGCATTTTTCAAATAATTGTGTTATTAATCTGAACAATTCATCAGTTACATTTTTGATCAGCTGTGCTGATATTCCACCGGGACCACTTTTACTTTGATTTTTTAATCTTTTAATTGCTATTTTATCTCTCTCAAGCTCCAACAGCATAGGTTGTCCACAAAGTCAATACCAAAATTATTTACTTGAAATTCACCTCTAGTTTCCATAAGCAAAACCTTATAATATTCTTCCTATTCCTACATAGATATTCCTTGCCATGAATTATTACTTGCTTTTCTAATGGTCATTTAAAACTTCCATGTCTCTGTGCATCGCCTTCTTCATATATATGTCCCAATTTCTCTGCATTTTTTCCCCATGATGATCTTTTTTTCTCTAGTACTAATTTCTTGGTGTCTTTTCTAATAGTTATATAAAGCTCTCCATCCTCTTCCTTTTTTGAACTCATCCACCTAATAAAGGCTTCTTTTTTCTGTTTTATAGTCTTTTCAATGTCTTCGTCCGACCCAAAAAATTTTGGGGAAGTTCTTCCCTTTCTTTTTTGTCCCAATGCTTCATTTCCAGCCTGGTGTAAAGTTTATTTAATATGTTGATATAGTTCAGCAGTATTATCATAATTTCTTTCCTCTTTTTCATCTTTTAATTATATCTTTATAGAAAAAGTCCATTTTTTAAATAAGAAATATTGTAAAATATCATTATGTTTTCTTTTATAATTTATTTCAAAGCGAAAAGCAAAATGGCAGGGTCAAAATGTATAAAAAAATTACTATTGTGTATGAAAAGAACGTTGTGCCTACTATAGCTTTGCAAGGACAGCAACAAGTGGAAAACCTTTTCTTCACATCGATTACAGATTCTCATGGGTACCCGGCTGTCTGACATATCTCATTTTAGTGACCTCAGAATAGCATAATATCGTCTTTGCTTAGAAATTGAAGTAACTGTCAAATTTCTATTTTCAAAGCCTTTTGAGTTTTTTATATCTTTATAAAAAAAAAAAGTTCGTTGTTTATAATAAAATTGTTGTACGCTGTCATTATGTTTCCTTGTGTAACTTATTTCAATGCGAAAAGTAAAGTGGCAGGAACAAAATGTATTAAAAAATTACTATTTTTGTATGAAAAGAATCTTTGCTAAATTTTTTCCTCCTGCTATAACGTTGCCAGAGACGCATCAAGTAGAAACACCTAGATGATTTCAATGCCTTAATTAGTGAGATCATCATTTTCTTCACTCATTTTATGAAAATAGTTTTTAGAAATATACGAGAAAAGAACTTAAAAAAATATTTCAAGTGCATGTTATGCTTGCGAAAAACAGGGAGGAAAGAAAGAATATTCGAAAATATGCAATTTTTTAAAACTTTCTTTCAGTTGCATTTCTGAATAATCCCTTGAGTTTCCATTGCTTCATAGTATTAGTCTGCATTTCTAAAATTTATGAATCTAATTTTTCTCTAATATTTCTACAAGAAAGATTGTATTAATCTTAAAATATGAAAAGTATTAGATTCAGAATAACTTTTTAGTTCATAGCCATGTAGATGATACTTACGTAAATGTAGAAATTTGTTCTCCTTTTCCGGTAATTTCGTCCTGTGACGAAAGTTCGTGTAGTTTTTTTTTAGAAGATTTCAATTTGTCTTTGTTTTACGTTATTTTATTTTGTTTTTGTATTAGAATGTCTGGAATACAGACCATTATAATATCCATTATAATATCATTATCATCATTGTAATTATTTCTCCATTATAATATCCTTATTCTGTTTACATGAAAATGAAGAAAGTCGTTTTGAACTAAAATTTTATTTAAAAAGACAAATTATCAGCAATATTTTACTTATACCAGAAGCATTCAATTTTTTTAGTATGTGCTAAACAAATAAATGTTCTTTTGGCAAAGAACAAAAAAGTATTTCTTGTTAAATTTCACGGTTCATTTTAAAGCTGATACTTTTACTTTAATTTTAGGTGTAATACTTTGTATAAGAATATGCTAAAAAACTTGTAAGGCAAAATAAAAGATATGTACTTAGTTATCGCTTTGGCTTTTTACCTCTTGTTAACTTTTGACATTGATGAAGATTGATGATAAACTTCGCATCACGGAAGTTAGGCTTATGTTTTCGAAACTTAAAGTATTAAGGCTTAATTAATCAACGTTTTCCGTGTTAGTCGATAAAAAATAAAACATTTTTAAAAGTAATTATAAATTTACATGTTTCTTTAATATATATTGTGGAAACCGTGATAGGGGAAGAAAGGGTAAAATGACCACTCTAAGGTTTGATGAATTTTTATAATGCGTTTTTCATCAGTATAGTTATAGAAACAAATAACAATAGTAATTATAATAAATTTATTTTTAATTGCAATTTTACTTTTTTTTAGTTTATTTAAAATGTACACGTTACTTTAAAAGAAATATTCAAAATAGCCACCTTTTTTCCACCTAGGTTGTGCAAAGTGACCAGCATAGGTAAATGGAAAAATCGCATTGATTCAGGAATCATATTTAATCAAAACATGCTAAAGTAGCACGCATTAGGAATAATTATTATAAAAATATACAAAATCATTTGAAACATCAAAAAATAGATTAATATTTGCTAAAAGTGATAAATTATATTACAAGGCAAACACCCCAGTTATTAAATTTAAAATATTTTGCGAAAATATTTGTATCAGTATAAATCTTGAGAATGTCACCGTCACATCAATGAAACATGTCAATCTGAATAAATAAATATATTTATTTGCCATTTAAATGCATATAACTTTTAGTAAATAGTAAGTTAGTTTTGAATTTAGTATTGAATCACTACAAGATAAAGTAAAAAGTAATGAGTATCAATATGGCGAATGGTGGAATACAAGTGTCCCAGCAGGAATGTAGACGAAAATACTTTTAAGTAGTATTTTGAATTGAACAATGAATAAAAGTCATTTACGCGCAAAGTAGCTATGCTATTGGTTACTATGCAAATCTCTCTGAGGACACTTTGCACGGAATGACGCCATTACAAGAACTGCGTTCTAGCATCTAATCTACATAACTTAGCGTTTACAAACACACACCGTTTAAACGGTTATTTCACACTGATAAAACAGAATAAGAGCAAATAATTACAACACTACATATCATTTACCTATAATCAAGCAATTGTTCCACTTGCCTAAAATCAAAAAAGCTAAAAAAGGAGTTGAGAACTAGCACAATGCCGCTTCAGTTTAGCAGAAAATAGTACTACTTGTATCTCAGAGGATTGTTTCGCCCAGTTCCTGAGTGGCGGGGACACTATACAGTAGAAAGAATTCAAATAGTCATTTTGCCTTCACTGGCTACTTTAACCGACCTTTCTCTACATGAATATATCAATTTTTCTCTAATGCATTTAAGTAAAGTTGATATAGAATGAGGTTTCTCAGGAGTGCATGTTTTGTTGCAATATAATAGAGATGTTAAACAGGAAATGATTATGTGCCAAGTACTAATTTTCTAGTGCTTCCCAAAGTTAAAATTTCCAAATTAGATATGTATTCAAATGTACTCAAATTCCTTTTGGCCACCTCTGTATAAAGCTGTTATAAAGACTAAGTGGGAGACCATACGTTTTTTCTTCTACAAAGCGCTTAAGATAACAAAACGTACTTTAAGCGGTAACCATACATAGGTAAGTTATTTTAGTGACTTTTAAGACCTGACCAACTGAATTGTTTAGGTGATCCTAAAGAAAAAGAAAAAAACTTTTAAACTTTTAAGTAAAAACCTCTTTTTGTGCGATTTAAAACCGACCCCGCATCCACACAATTTTGTGGATCCTTTCTTGGTATAACCTGACATTGATTTTCCAATCAATTATGATCCTATTAATTAGAAGGAAACACAAAAACTTTTGATTTCTACCAAAAATCGCCAGGATAAAGTGACAGACATTTAGAATTATATTTGTGATTATGTAAGTGACATTCAAATGCTATAAGCAGTGAATAGCCTAGTAATTATACCAGGACTTTTTTATAAAAAAATTAAATAGATTTTTTTAATGGATTCAAAATGTGAAATGAATGCCGCCAAAATTTTTATTAATATCTAACTTGTTTTTAAAGATTTTTATGTTTTGTGATAAATTAAACATGCTTTATGAAATACATACAAATCAATAAAAAAAGAAAATCCGAATTGGACTGAAATATTCACTTATAGAACAAACATAAGCGTGTAGCTATATCGTAAAGAGAACTATCAAAGAATGATCTATCAATCAATAAATTTGCGTATGCATTATTATATAAAATTACAGCTGGAAATTTGACCTGCGATGAATTTGTAGACTGAGTGATTGGGAGATGGGGGGTACGGTCCGTTTGTAAGCCATTTGAGTAATTTCATCTTATTGTTTAATTTTAAATTTTTTCAATACATTATAAATTTAGGAAAATAATACTATCCTGAACTGAAAGATAATATCGTTAACACATTAGAAACAATGACTACTCGCAGGCAAGATTGCGTTCCATTTTATGCCTCTCTGTTAATGAGCTATAAAAGCCATATTCTTGTTTTTCTCTGATGAATGCTGAAACTGCTCTCCAAAAATGAATATAAACTTGATAACACATATAGCTGTTGTCATAAACCAAACATATTAATGTAAGTTAAAACATAATTAAATGCAAACATGCAAAGCGAAATCATAAATTATTTCCAACATCGCTGCCTTTGCAGAATTCTAATTGAAACAGTTACTATTCATACATTGTAACGTATCTTGTATTAACATTGGGAAAAATTATAAATGTCATCCGTATCATTTTCAATTGTCCTAAGCACAGTGTAGCTGTAAATTGTTTATAATGCATTTTTAAGAATCGCGTAATATTTAGGTTAGTTACCAACGCAAGCAACCACTATATCACTATATTAATATTACTATCATCATATTGATATCACTATATTAATAATTTTTTTTGGTTGTTGTTCAGAGACAAGATAAATTTAGCAAAATTAACGGCATATTTTGTTAAGGATTAAAAATTTTGTAAGAATACTGATCAATATTGCAGGATATTCTATCTAAAAAAATTATTTCTTAAAAAACGGAAATGTCATTTGAACATTCATATATACAGGGTGTCCGGTCTCAACAGTGTCCAATGGCTAATTCCTAAACCGTAAGTCATAGACATATAGTTCCAATTAGAAAAATGCTTTAAATCAGATAAAGAAATATTTTTAAAGCGATTTGGGTCAATAAAAACATTTCTTAAAAAATTACGAAATTTAAATTTTTATATGGTCCCCCGGTCCTATAAGTTATATTTAGTAAAATTTTCCTATTACACTGACAAGTAAGACAAAAAAAGTCCCGTTCATATGACACTAAAATTGTGCGAGTTATGAAACTTTAAAAATGCATGACTTATGCCACTTTTCTGCTCTGAAAACAAATGAGTTCGGCTTGGCTTTGAGGGGTCATATTCCAAGTGCTTAAAGTATTTGAAGATCTCATTTCATGTGTATTTGCGCTTTGAAAAAAATCGTACAAGTATTACGATTAAGTTAACATTTATCAAGTTTCAGATTGGCTGAAATAACATATGTTTTATTTTGTCAGGATTCGAGACTGTTTCTTTTATGATTTCTTTTAATAAAATTATGTTATTTTTATAAGTTTTTATGTTACTTCAATGATCTTATGTATGTTTTTCCAGTTCAAAATTTGTATTCGAACTTTAACCCACTTTCAAATATCCGAACGAGATTACATTTTACATACTGGCTCAAATCCGATAACAATCTAATATTATTATGGTTTTCGGTGGTTACCATTTATACTTATTTTATAGGATAACACAAAAAATTTCGGATAGATTACCGCCAAGAAGTTTATGAAAAAGTTTTAGATTAGATAATACAAGACGGAGATTGTTGGGATTTTTAACTGTTATGTATTTTTTAGCACTGTATCCGAAAATTGCCTTAATTTTTAACCATCATGTCAGGATATTTCGAAAATCATAAATTGTCGAATTTAAAGAATAACAAAATTCGGATACTATAAAGTAGAGGAGATGGTTGTATTTTTTAACTCTTGATAATTGATTTTTACGTACTTTTTAGCACTAAATCTGAAAATGACTTTCATTTTTAACCATCACGTTAGAATTTTTTTGCAAATGTGTAAGTTAAAATATAGCGAAAACCTCATACTATAAAACATATGTAAAACTTTTTTTTATTTTATTTTATTCAATAACGTATTCGATATTTTTGCTTATCTTGAGATTCTTACAGCTGGGTGGTGTGATGAGATGGGGGAGGAGATTCAATTTTAACTTTGAACTTTTTAAATTTGAAATTTACAATTTGCGAAAAATCTTGATGTGATGGCTAAAAATGAAGGTCAATTCCGGATTCAGCGGTGCAGAATACATAAGAATCAATTGCCAAAAGCTAAAAAACATGAAATAACCCAACTTTTGCAGGCTAGTGTAATCTAATAACATTTTAAAATACGTATCATTTTGTAAAGAATTGAGGCTGTTAATTTAGCATCATTTTATTTAACAAAAATTCTGTTTTTTTTTCTTCTTAAATGTGTATTACAAATTGTATATTTTGCATTAATATGTCAGAATGACTAAAGATTTCAAATTTATATAGCAATGTTAATTTCACTCTCAACCATTTTTTAATATATCTGACGAAATTATATTTCAACTAAATTTGTGAATGACCCCCAATTTGCAGCAAAAAATATGCTCCAACTTTAAACAGGTATTACTCGGTCAATTTTAATCGTAGAACAACGGGACTTTTTTTGTATTACTTGTCAGTGTAAAAGGAAAATTTTACTAAATATAACTTATAGGACCGGGGGACCGTATAAAAATTTAAATTTCGTAATTTTTTAAGAAATGTTTTTATTGACCCAAATCACTTTTAAAATATTTCTTTACCTGATTTAAAACATTTTTGTAATTGGAATTATATGTCTATGACTAACGGTTTAGGAATTAGCCATTGGACACCGTTGAGACCGGACACCCTGTATATTTAATAAATATATCTATATTTTGAATATCATGTTGTTTGCATATCTATTTAAAATACGAATTCGTAGCCGTATACATTGATTGCAAAAATTTTTGAGCAGAAAGAAATTAGGAACGATACAAATTTTAAAGGTGAAAAGTAATTCGTACAGTTTTATCTTTGCTGATTTGTTATTTGGAATGTTAAAGAAATATTTTGAAAATTTCTTTCAAGATCTCTATTCTTCATTTACAGTAGCATTTAAATTTTAATGTGATCATGCAGTAAACGCCGATGCAATTTATTGGCACTATTAAATAATCTTTAAATATCACTCATCTTCAATATATGAAGAATATAAATAATTCTGCGGAATATTAAATTGTCTTCAATTGTTAATGCCAAATGTCTTTACAAACAAATACATTCCAAAAAATTCCATATTTAAAAGAAGATATTAATTTGAAAACATATCTACTCATAATACTTTTTTCACGAGTTAATTTTCACACATGCTAGTTAAAATATTACATTTACCATTTTCCCAAACCACATTGATTACTTTTCATCATATTCTTGTACATTGTGTGATTCTTATACCGTTACATAAAGAGGTATAGGACGGAACGAAATTTTTCATTCTGAAGGTGCATTATTTTTGATTCTGTAATCTTATTTATTTAAGGTTAATGAAAAAGTTGGTAATTAAAGAAGCATTCATAGGTTTTTCAATGAAACTATAACTATTACGCCGCTGTTGTAAAAAATTAGAACATTTATCAAAGACTGCCAGAAGCTGCAAAATAATTTTATATTCTGAATTGGTAAAATAAAGAATTGCTTTATCTTGTGTAAATAGAATGTGTGTTAAAAGTATCTAATGTGAAAAAAACGAAATTCTTAATTGGAAATAGAATAACTTTTATGCTATTGTTAGAAATTTAAACGAATTAATATATTGAATAATATTACTAATACTACTTAATATAAATGATTTTGCCTATTTAAAAAAGAATCCATTTTTCTCCAATTTTAAATGACAAGTTAATTTAGTCAATATATAATATGATTTTTTTATATTATGTATGGCGTTATTAAAATGAATATAATATTTTATTAAATTATATCTTATAATCTACTAAATTGGACGAAATGCACCATCCGATGTTACCTTATCGCTAGATTGACGCAAAGTGATTCGAAATGTACCGCATGACTTAGAATAGTGCAAAATTTCCGAAAAACATTTTTTGGAATAGTGAACGCCTCAATATTATGTATTCAAAATGCACCTACGTTCATTTCACAAATAGTAACACCCACTTTTGACACTATGTGTGAGCTCCATGGATGAAGGCGCCCAGTGAAAAGGTTTACTTATTGCATATTAAACTTTGTAACAAAAGGGAATTTTTAAATGGTAACACCTACTTTGATACATATTTGAAATATTTTGTTCAAGACACCCTGAAAAAGTTTATGCAGGGGAAAATTGTACAAAACCGGATAGGCGGGTAACACCAGGTAGTGCAGATTCCTGCTTGATTTCTACTGCTATCGATCAAAACATGAGGATGCACTTGTCGATCGCCATTGCATCATTTGTAGTTGAACGAAATGCTACTGTATGGGGTTCTTTTTTATGTGAGGGATTTCGTTTGAATTACTGTTAAAAATATCTAGTTTGCGTCTATGATTTACGCATATAATCACTATTTTGCAGCATATCAAACACTGCTAAGTAGAATGTATAATTATTTGCTTTTATGCTGGAATTTTAACATTTCTACTCATCTTTTACTATAGAATTGATAGTAGTGACGCCATGTTTTTGAAGCTGTGTCATGTTTGGGTAAAATCGGGTACTTAAGAGTGGGCCAAAAACGGGTATACCTAGTTTTGTCCTACACACATGGAATGATTTTTTTAGTATAGTTCATAAATTAGCATGGAGCTTTAAATTGCATTTTTAATGTAGTTTAGTTACCTTATAATTCTAAATTTTTCTATTTATAGTGAAAACGTTACTTTTGATTTTGTTTTATATTAAAAAGTGGGAATAGTTTTAGCTCAAATTGGTAAAATTAAATAATGCGCAATTACTAATAAACGAAATAATGTACCATCTAAGCTATATTTTTAAGTTATCCTTATCACATTTTAATAAATAACTTCCTAATTTGTGGTATAATAACTTATGTTACAGGCCTACTTCAAATTCGAAATATATTTTGCAAATTGTTTTTCTAAATAACATAATCTGCCCTAATTGATAAATAATCTATAAAATCTCAATTCCATATACAGGGCGTCCAGCGAATAAGACCCTGAATTCAAAATTAAATATCTCAAAAACAAAGATCAATAGAATTATGCAGTAAACGGTTTGTTTATTAGCTAAGCTGTAAAAATGTTATACAAATGTTTCAAAATTTAGTTGCAAAAACCTTTAACAGATGGCGCTGTAATCGCAATACTTGAAAACTGCTTCGAAATCCAGAGCACTGGTGTCTCATTCCTAGATGGCTTCCTACGTAAAAACGAATATTGGGAAAGTCCATTTTTTCATTGGGGTGATCTGCAGAAGTGGTGACATCTGGTCACAGAATTATTGCATCAGCTTTAATTTTAGAAAATTTCAATTGATAGAATTTTCAATAAAAAGTTTAGAAATCATTATAAGAATTTTTTAAATATTTTATTAAATTCAATCTTTAATGCCATATAATTATTTAAATGAAAATGCTTATATTTAGAAAAATAATTTTGTATTTTTTATTTATTTTTTATATTTTTAATTCACGGCATAATATTTTGGTATTATTGTTTATACCTGAATTATTATAAATAAACAGTAATTTTTCACTTTTAATTTATTTTTAAATCACGGCATAATACTATGGTTTTAGCACAACACATATATTTCTTTTCTTTGTAAACAAAGTTTTAGAGACAGAAATTACACATTAAATTATTTCTTTTTTTAAAGGAATTGATGATAAGTCATATCATCAACGTCAAAGCAAAAGTATTTTTAATGCTGCATTCCTTTCGGACACTTCGGATCCTATCGCGAGGAGCTGCACCATATTTCTGTACTCAATGATAAAAAAATGAAAACGAGTTTCTAAAATTAAAATTATTTTTTTAACTTAATTAAGTTTTTAAAAATAGAAACTTTGTATTTTTTCATTCAAACTATTCTTTACAAT
This sequence comes from Maratus speciosus, assembly GCA_963932465.1. NCBI lineage: Eukaryota > Metazoa > Arthropoda > Arachnida > Araneae > Salticidae > Maratus > Maratus speciosus. The sequence continues at coordinate 438,979,364 of OZ010789.1, forward strand.
TAAAAAAATTATTTAAGGATCATTATTATAAATGCTCAATGATTTTTAAAAAAGGGGTTTCTTTTAGCTTAATTAAATTTTAAAACCAGAAACTTTGAATTTTTTATTCAAACTTTTTTCACAGCTCAAATAACTATTAAAAAGTAAAGATTTTCATTTTTTTCAAATCCTCCTCTACTTCGATTCGATTTCACGATCTACCAATTAGGAAAGAAAAGACATACCACAGAGATATTGGTATCCGGACCGAAGTAGCTCATAAAGAAATTTGAAACAAATTTCAATTCTGTCAACACATGGCTCCGCTCCTGCACATTACCAAATAAAATATTTTTTAAGATCTTATATAATGATTTCTAAACTTTTTATTGAAAATTCTATTAATTGAAATTCTCTAAAATTGAAGCATTGGTGCAATAAATCTGTAACCAATTGCCTCCACTTGTGCACTTCACCCCAACGAAAAAGCGGTCTTTCCAAATTTTCGTTTTTCCATAGGAAGCCATCTAGGAATGAGACGCTAGGGCTCTCGACTTCAAATCACAATTTATAGGCATTACGATTACAGCGACATCTGTTAGCGGTTTTTGCAACTAATTTTTGAAACTTCTGTACAACATTTTTACAGCTTAGCTAATAAACAAACCGTTTACCGATTAATTCTATTGATCTTTGTTTTTGAGACATTTAATTTTGAAACCAGGTTCTTATTTGCTGGACACCCTGTAACTAGGCTACATAATATTTAACATAATTTCTTTTCTCAAACAAATATTAAACAAGCAAGAGAAAATATTTTTTTTTATGGTTGATGCTTTCCCAAAGTTATTTGATGTACATAATAGGAGTGGATAGGTTATGAAACAAAACTACATTATTTAGTTTTAAAAAATTATACAGTTTTCCAATACTTCTCCTGGAAAGACTGTTCTTTTAAACTTTGTTGGGCGTTCAGCTCATTCTAAAGGCATCGAGGTAATCGAAAGCAATTTTATTATGTTTCCCTCTACACACAACGCATCGACTTCAGCCTCTTGATGTGTCATTCATGGCACCTCTGAACTCATAGTACGAACAAGATGTGAGGATGTGGTTACTTTACAATCCTGGGAGATCTGCAGCAACTTACCAAATTGGAAAATCATTTAAAACTGCAATTTTGAGAACAGAAAATACTGCAAAAAAGGGTTTGAGAAAACAGTGATTTTACCCTACAACGACAATTATTTTTGCCCCACCGGAAACGACAGAGAAACCCATGATTGTCAGTGATAACACATATATCAATAGTGCGTGTCATAAATATAAAGACACATATGATTTGAAATTACATTTTATTAATTCAGTTAAAAAAAATTAAATTTTATACCTCATATTAAGAACACTGAAATGAATCTCTTTTAGCGGTTTTAATTTAAATAAAATAATTTCGTCTCGAATAATAAAAAAAATAAAAAATTACGCTGTCTCATAAATATAAAGACAAAATTGAAACTTCTTCATATTCAATTTTTTTCTGAAGGCGCGCGTACAGAATTAATGCGCACGCGCAGAAGTACACTTTAACTTACCCAAACGAGCAAAGTTGTTTGAATTGTTTCAATTGCAAAAATGCCATGGAACATTGAAATTTCTAAAGATGAAATTTGTAAAATACGGGAATTTAAAGCTAATGGCTTAACAGTTTGTCAAATATGTAAAAAACTGGGAGAATCAGAGCTGCAATTTATAAAATTTTATCAAACACTTACAATTTATATTCGCGAAAACGATCTGGCAGACCGAGAAAAACTAGTGAAAGACTCAATCGCAAGATCATGCGACTTGTTTCGTCGCAAAAAATGTCACTCCGATAAGTTTCTCAACGAGTTTATGGTATGGTCCCAAAGGATACAGTACATCGTCGTATAAAAGAAAGAAAAAACATTCTATGCCGACATACGTGCAGATTTTCTTTACTGAAAAAGGACACAAAGAACGGAGGTTAATCTGGGCTAAATATCATATGCACTGGAAGGACGAATGGATGCAAGACATTTTTTTAGATGAAAAGAGACTTAACTCGGATGGTCCAGATGGTTTGAATTCCTTTTCGCACGATTTAAGACGTTAATCTCTAACCCTCTTCAGTAGGCAGAAAGTGGGAGGTTATGTTATGGTGTGGGGTGCCTTCTCTTCTAATGGAACTACGGATATTGCTTTTCTGGAAGGTAAACAGACATCTAAAGAGTATATCAAACTATTTGATAGTCAGTTGTTGCCAATAGCTGAAACTCTTGGTGGTCGGAATTATTTGTACCATCAGGATAATGCATCGATTCACACATCAAGGCTCAGAAAAAAATGGTTTTCCGATAGCAATGTTCATGTCACGGTGTGGCCCGCACGTAACCCTGATTTAAATCCAGTTAAGAATCTTTTGTGGCACTCTCGTTCGCAGTGTATATGCATCTGGAAGACAATTTTCAAACGTCTTTGAGTTGAAAAAGAAATCGAACGAAGTTAGTTTTATATAAAGCCAAAATATACAACTTAATAAAAAGCATGCCAGCTGGAATATTTTCTGTTATTAATAAGAATGGAGTATTTATTGGACAGTAATTCAAAAGTTTGTAAAATGTCATTATATTTATAAGACAGCAAATTTATTTACATTTATCAATTTTCGAGTTCAAATTATTTAATTCTAATTTAATTTACTGTAAAATGTTTTCTTGGCACATACTTTTCGTTATATGCATAAATATAATTTTGAATACTGAATTATTAAAATATTATTTCGAAAATATCAGTGTCTTATATTTATGAGACGCACTGTATATAACTATACATATAACTATACATATAAGTATACAGTTATAAGTTAGCATATCTCCAGCAATAAATATTTCTGGAAGATCACAGGATCATGGATCTCAACCTTCCACATCTAAAAGAACTGGCATCATATATCCAGCAGTTGACAACACCCAGCCTCTTACACATCGAGCTGATTCCAACTGCTTCCACATATAGCAGTTGACATAACAATAGTAGATTAATCAGAGATTAAAAATGTTACCTCTACAAAATACATTAATAAACTTATCACATCGACATCTTTAGATTGTGTAGCCCAGCAATCTGCACTTTCAATTTCGCCTAAAATCCCCTCAGCAGGAATGCTTTAGAATTGAGAGAGGAACTGACAAAAGAAGGGAAAAACTATTATTTTGAAATATTCGCCCTATAAATTTGAACTGGAATCAGACATTAAGCAGAAAGAAGCCAAACAGCCTGCAAAATAAAAAAAAGGAAGATTCTTAAAAAGAAAAGAATAAATTAACAATCAACAGAAAAATAAATTTAAAAAGTTTGAAGAGACATTGTCAGATGACGAAGAAGATCACCCTGAATGTTTTGTAATAACTCGCTCCAATACTAAATCCAAAGAAGATTGAATAAAATGTTTGAAGTACCAAACGAAAGCATGTAGTAATGTAGAAGAATATCATGACAAAATAATTTGTGATTCTTGCAGTTAAAAGAACTCTGAGGCGTTCAGTGTAAAGAAGGTAGGCCAATGTAAAAAAAAAAAAAAAAAAAAAAATCCACAATTTTATTTTTAACACATAGAACAAGACCTGTGCAATTTCGTTTTGTTAAAAGCAACAAAAATGTATTTTTTTCTATATTAAACAAGAATTTTTTGATCAAAATAAGTTTTTCAGGACTTTTATATGGATACTCGATTTTACCCAACCAGTGGGGTAAAACCGGATTTTTGCATATAGGGTAACTCCGGGAGAGTCGCCGCATACGGGATAGATGCCGCACCCCTTGTATTTCTTGTAATTAATGACAGATGGTAGTCAAACGCACAGTATAGGTGCGCAATGAGATTATTTTAACCAGTGTATAGCGTGAATCCCATTTCGATGTTTACTTGTAAAAGTACAATCCTTAATTTGACGTAAGTGCATGATTTCACTGTCCAGGCTTTTAAGCACGTTATGTTTAAATACTTTTCATTCACTAATTACTAAATGCATGCATGATTTCGAAGTCAAAACTAAGTGTAGTGTTTGTACAGAGTACTATGTGTATAGTTACGCCATTCCCCTTAGCGATGGCAGGTAACTGTGATGGCCGACGTCTGCACCATGCAAAATGGGATACTTGCCGCACTTCTATTCCGGTATACATGCCGCAGTTTCTTTTGTACAGGATGATTAAGTGTTATTAACTTTTCCTTTTCTTTTTGCACAGACTAACCATGTTAGGCATGCTATCAAGTTTACAAAAACCAAAGGAGAAAAAGGGGAAAATAAAAAGTAAGAAGGGCAAGAAAGATGCAAGTAGAGATGATAATAATGAAAAATTGGATTGCGCGTAACGCAGACGTTCTTTGCAAGGAATATTTGAAAACTACCCCAAAAAAGAGGATGTGTAATTGACTTCGTTGCATCATGTGTTTAAATGTAGTTACGTAAAGACTGTACTTTTTCGACACTTTTTCTGTAGACTGTAGTCGAAAAAATAGGTCGCTTAACCCATTCGGAACCATAGGTGCATATAAGCACCTTCATAAAGAACTTACAAAATTTGTTTCTGGCACCAGTAAAAAAAAAGTAATATTTGGTTTGTTTAATAAGAGCATTTCTATATTTATTTAAGTAAAGGTAGCTTCTTTTAAAAAAGTGGTACCAAGCGAATAAAATTTGTGTAAAAGCCCACCGGTTCCGAATTGGGTTAACAAATAAATTATCTAAACACAATTATAATTTTTTTTCACTTTCTGATACACTGATATTACGTTGTTGCTGAAATAACAATAAAAATTTAATGTAAAAAAAATGTCGATAATTTTAATAGTGAAAGTAGGCAAAAATTATTAATTTGAATCTATTAATAGTTTCATTGTACTCATTTAGTTTCATTTTGTTATTACATCGTTAATTATAGTCCAGATATGAATATTTTTTTTTAAATATTTTTATTTATAATTTCATTCTGTTCTTATTACAAGCGCGGCATAACTACCGCACAAGTGCGGCGCCTCAGCCTGAATGTACGGGTGACGCGCCGCAGGGTAATGTTTTAGAAAAAAATTGTTAAAAAATATTAATAATTTGTTTTGAAATTTTTTGTCGCAGTACACGCGTTGATATTTAACATTAAATAGCACAGCATGATTTTTTTTTTTTTTTTTATGTCCACCATTGGACTTTATACACAACTTCAAAAAAATGTTCGGCATAAATCCCGGAATTACCCTATCTGAAAAAAGCTAATTTGTATATAATCAAGTATATATTTTCTTGATTGGAATATGTTTTATTGCAGACAAAGATTCATTTAATATTAAAAATGGTGTCCACAGTTTCTTTTCCCATTTGATTGTATTTGAGAACAACAAACATTTATGGTACCCCATTTTTCCCCACATTCCCCTACTTTATATAGTTTATGAACTTTTCTTACATCTTTATAAAAGTTCTCAAGGTTTGAAGATGATAATTCATATTCGACGAGACAAATTTTGTTTTTTACGTTCGCAAAGTCAACAATTACATTTTATTAAGAAGTTACAATGAAAAGATTTACCATATTCTAGGCATTGTTTCGATTCAAAAACACTTTTCATCATAAAAATCTTAATAAATATATATTGAAAAAAATGGTGAATTATGAACTACATTATATTTTACATACAACAAACCGCAATCCTCAATGCGCGGTGTATATGTTTACCGACAATTCCAATCATTAGTGTAAGAGATATATATTAATTTCACTTTAAGGTGGGTGAATGGAACGCTCTTTTTTTAATGTTGGTTTCTACGGAAAAGAAAACATAGAGAGTCATCACAGGAAAAATTCCGGATGGTTTTTCTTAAAAAGGGAATTTAAGTTATATTTAGAATTTCTATATAAAACTTTTACTAATTAATTGTGTGGCCGCGGTTGTCTCTCTTGTAAGAATTTCATTTCTTTTTTTTTGAAATTTATGAATAAACGCATAACACATTTTCATTTACAGCTCTATGATGATTTAAGAACAAGCAAAACTTAAATTTTAAAAATCAAAAATCCCGACTGCGTAAAAAGCAATGTAATTAATTATTTCTCATCAATGTGAAACTATGTTTTATATTACTTACCTTTTTTTTTTATTTACTTGTACTGATGACTTTTAAGTTTTGTTTAATTGTTAGTTCCTATCTATACACACTGTTTTGATGAGGCCTATAAATGTCTATGAAGGCTTGAGTTGCAGTAAAGATAGAGATCCTACATACACAACTTCCAGGTTGTGTAATATTTAAATGGAGCTTCTGACTGTAAAATAGTCAATGATACATCGTCTTCATTTTGAAAGAACTGTCCAATGATATGCCACTCAATATGGTGCATTACAAATTCTTTTCCTCTGTACCACCATTTTGTTTTTTAAGGCCGTCATTTTGAATTTATAAAAGCAAAACATAGTCTGTAACCATCGTACGGTTAAGACGAATCGATAGAGATCTCATTCATTAAAATCCATCCAGCCGTTAGGATGTTTCGAGGGTATAAAGAAATCCACATACCAAGATACGCGTGAAACACATAACCCTTCTTGGCAGTCGGGTAAAAGTAAACAATCTATGCGTGTAAACGAGATAATCCAAGGAAAATAAATGAGTTGTAAAACAATTTGAAAATTTAAAGTTGGAACATTTTTTAAAATATAGACAACATCTATTTCAAAATGTAAACTTATCTTCAATTTCATACTTCTTAGATTCTTGACAAAATTGCATGAGTTGGTTCTTTAGAAAATTACTTAAAAAAATCCATGTATATTCGAAATAAATTTAAAATAGATATCAACTGTAGCCTATGAATATTTTAAGAGAAATCGACTTCTAGTAGGTAACAATTTCCGAAGCTAACATTACAGCTTTTTCCGCTACCAAGTTCTTAAGTTATCCTTAAAACACTACCCGCATTTCAATCTATTTTGAAACGACTACAAATGAATTTAACATTAAGAGTTTCAGTCTTAACACCTTCATAATCCCTAAACTGCTTTACCGAATGACCTTCGTTTGATATTCTAAAATAAAATTGCGTTTTTTTAACTACGGAACAGAACATTTTTAATAATGGACCTTTGCACAGATTGAGTTGAAATCAAAACATTTAATAACGACTGTACTCAAGAAAGTAAAATAATACCAGAAATAACATTTACTAAGGTAGCATAAACAACAAATCCATAATTTGAAAGCCTATCCACACTTTTTTCATTCAGTGTATAGGGAACTTGTTTGCGCTGTTTTAGCATGCCTAATTTTGTATCATACATTTGCATTATAAATTTTAGCTGTATTTTATGATGATTTTTGCTGAACTGAAAAAAACTCTCCTGCACGGACATTCTAATAATATTTTTTGACGGACTCCACGTTCCCATATTTGTTCTTCTACAATCATCACCTGTCATATATTGTAGTATTCAGAATGATATATCAAATTTGAGGAGTTTTAGCATCGTTAGTATATTTATGATCACTCTATATTTAAAAATATTATTAACTAATTGCATAGTTATATTTAATTTAAACCTTTTATAAATATCTAAGTTCTATATCTTGCTATGTTTTGCAGTAAATGATTTTATAAGTGAAGTCGCCATTTAGCCCAGTGGTAGGGGAGCAAAAAAAGGCTGAATTCGGAATTAATTAGAGGAAAGCTGGACATTGTTTTAATCCCTTCTGTTTAGGTCTAGAATGAATATGCTATATTTCCCCCTCGTACTAGGTGAGCGTTAGGAAATATGTATAGAATTATAGTCAAAATACAAGTTTTTTTGCATACCATAACAATATCTCAAAACAGCTAACTCTGTCTAAAACATTGTCAACACAAATGTTGTAAAGCTTAAAATTCTAATTAAAATGAGTGCCTACACTCAATACTTATGTTGAATATTAAGGTCACAATTCTACTTCAAAGTTTTAGACCCATCATCAGAGGGATGACCTCAGAATTAATTAGGAGAAAACGGGAAATTGATTTAATCCATTCAGTTTAGGTCTAAAATGAACGTACTATGTTTTCTTCCCTGTACTTGGGTGAATGTTAGAAAATATGTACATATTTATTTCCGAAAAACACATTTTTTTAGTTTCCTTAACAATATCTCAAAACAGCTAACTCTAAAAAACATTGTCAATGCAAATATTGTAGAGCTTAAAATTCTGAATAAAATGAGTACCATCATTAATATTTTTGTTCAACATTAAGGTCACAATTCTATTTCAAAATTTTGCCTTAATCGCTAATCAATAGCTTGAAGCCAGGAGAGACCAAGTTAACTTAACAATATCTCAAAATAACTAACTCTATCAAAAACATTGTTAAAACAAAAGTTATAGAGCCTAAAATTCTAAGAAAATAAGTACGTACACTTAATATTTTTGTTCAATATTAAGGCCGCAATTTGAGATATTGTTAAGTTAACTAAGTCTCTCCTGGCTTCAAGCTCTTGATTTGAAAAACTTTGAAATAGAATACTATAATATAACCTTAATGTTGAACAAAAATATTAATAATGGTACTCAATTTATTCAGAATTTTTGGCTCTACAACATTTGTATTGACAATGTTTTTTATAGAGTTAGCCGTTTTGAGATATTGTTAAGGAAACTAAAAAACATTTGTTTTTCGAAAATAAATATGTACATATTTTCTAACATTTACCCAAGTACGAGGAAGAAAACATAGTACGTTCATTTTAGACCTAAACTGAAGGGATTAAAACAATTTCCAGTTTTCTCCTAATTAATTCTGAGGTCATCCCCCTGATGATGAGTCTAAAACTTTGAAGTAGAATTGTGACCTTAATATTCAACATAAGAATTAAGTGTAGGTACTCATTTTACTCAGAATTGTAAGCTCTACAACATTTGCATTGACAACGTTTTTGACAGAGTTAGCTGTTTTGAGATATTGTTATGGTATGCAAAAAAACGTGTTTTTTTACTATAATTCTATAATTATTTCCTAACGCCCACCTAGTACGAGGGGGAAAACATAGCATATTCATTCAAGACCTAAACAGAAGAGATTAAAACAATTTCCAGCTTTCCCCTAATTAATTCCGAATTCAACCACGTAATCACTGGACTAATTCTTTAACTACAGAAAATATAAAATTTAATATAACCATCGATAACAGCTAAGTCAGTTATATTTAAAATCTGCAAACGCTTGACAAAAATTTATTGTATTTAAGTAGTTACGAGGGTGGCTCGATAATCATTGTCCCGAGTGTGTATAAAATATTTGTACTTTGATAGTTGATGTGAAATATTCAAGCCTAATGTCTTAGATAAATATATTCTCAATTTCAGAACCGTAGCTGCTATATTAACATATTTGGCACCTAGCTTGAAAGGGGGTGGGGTTGGGGTTGGGAGAAAGGCTAGTTTGGAACTTATGGGCCCAGACCTGAAGCAGTTCTGTGATACATTTGCGACAGTGGATGAGAAGGGGCTACATCACTATGATCCCGAGTCCAAACGACAGTAACCACGTCTTATTCATTGTCGCCCCTTAACCCCCCCCCCCTTTCAAGCTAGGTGCGACCCCTCAAACAAAAAACGAAAAATGATATGTTAATATAGCAGTTACAGTTCTGAAATTCAGCTTATAGGCATCTAAGACATTAGGCTTCAATATTCCACATTAACCATCGTACTACAAATATTTTATACACACTTGGGACAATAATTATTGAACCACCCTCGTATATCATTTCAAAATCATAATATGGTAAAAATGGTTTTATTTTTGCTGTTTATGGATGTTTATGGTTTTTAGCTACATCACAACATTTATAATATAATATGCATACATTTGAAGGAGCAAACTAACTTATATTTTCCCAAAGTAATGAATAATTAAATCTAGAGAATAATTACTTTTTTATTAACATAAAAGCTGCTTAATTTCTTTTCGTCCTATGTGTTTACTGATTGTTCATTTGTAACATTTAATTTGCTGTACTTTATTATTATCTGTTTAATCTTATCATGTAATCATTTGCATTACTAAGATTTTTAAAAATTACAAAAATAAAACGTAAGAAAGTACAATAATAATAACCTGCATTTAGAATATCAATTGCCTATAAGTAAAGTTGTTTATAACATCTAACAGAATTTTCAAAAATCTCTCAATTTTATATAAAAATGTACCTATATCGTTGAAATAAATATAGCTTTCTAACAAATATTTAAAGTTTGCTACACTAGATGGCAGCGCTAGACAATAGTCCCTAAATATATAGGCTGCCAAATAGTTTTCTCCCATCATCCCTTACGGTTTAGAGTGTTCTGAGACGCATAATGAATAGGTTGTAAAGTGGGCGCGGTCTTTCGTTAGATTTTCTCGCTGCCGTTCTTTACTATGTAAATATTGTACAGCCATTATGTAAATAACAATATGTCTTGTAGTACAGAGTTTTATTAAACATTACTTTCTCCTAAAGTATGGAGTGACGTGTCCATTTGAAGTGATGAGTATTATTAAAGATTGTGGCGCCTTCTCATGGAATGTAAGAGGGTAGCTATAAGTGGCTTCCCCAACCTTGGGCCCTGAATCCACGACCAACGTAGTAAATAAAAATGCCGATGCTCTACGAGTAAAAAAAAATGCTTGTGCTCTTCGAATTTAAAAGAGGTGCTGCTGATTCTTCGTAGAAAGGTGGTGGTATTTTTAAATGCTGGGGTTTCAACAGTGTCTAGCTCTACGTGTTGGTGCTTTTGAAGAAGGAAAGTATGATCCACGTAAGATGTTTGTTCTACACGATCTTCATATATATGTGTGAAAGATTTAATACTCTGTTACCGAGACGTCAATTTTCGGAACAGAGAGAAAGAATATATTATATTCAAAAAGGCTTATAGTTCTTCAATGTAAAAATATGGATGCGTATAGCTATTATAAGAAGATAATTTTGTAATTTTATTTTAGTAAACTTTTGTTTATTGCATTCCCATATTGTTTATTTTATGTCATTAAACTTTTGATGTTAAAATTGTTTAAGATAGTATTTGAAAGTATATAATTTTCTCTTAACGAAAATAATTTGGGTCTGTTTTGTCATTGACATACAGACGAGGTAAAAATGTTCTGAAATCAGAAATCTTAGAAAACGTAAAGTTTTCTGTAAGAATTAAATTCTAAAAGTAGAATCTTTGATTGGCTCAGATTAAAAGAATAATTTAAGAACAAAGTTGTTCTATTAAAGCATATTTTTTACTGATGTGAAAATTATACTTTGTGTACTAATTTGAAAAAACTTTTCGTTTTGAATTTAATAAACTGTATTTTATTAAAATGGTATCTTTTGACAGATATGTATGTTATAGTAGAATTTTTTTTTTCCTTTTTGAGTAAGTTGAGTTTCGTTTTGAATAACGTTGATTTATGAAATGACGAAATTAAGCTCTGAAAAGAGCTTTTAAAAGAATAAGTTTTCTTGTAGGTTAAACATTTAAATATGAATTTGTTTTAAAAGGTTAAAAAAGAGTAAATTGTGTTCTTTTGAGAGCGTTTTTGAATTATTTTTGCTAGTAATGTAATTTTAATTCATTTTGAATAATTGGGTTCTTTTGAGAAGAAAGTTTTTAATTATTCTTTCGTGGCGTAATATTAATTTTTTTCCTCTTAGAAAGATATTTAAAGTTAAGAACTGTGTAGTTATAATTTAATTTTGTTTTATTTTGAGAGGTAATATTGAAGTTATAGAATTTTTTTTGTGATTTATTATAAGTATAGGACTATCGTATGACGTAATGGTAAACTAAACTACTTCAATTTTGGTTTTACCCCCCTAAGGAAAGAGTTATATTGGAATTATATGTGAAATAAAGAAAAAGTTTATATTATAGTGATATTACGATAAATTGAATTTTATTTATATTGTATTTTGAATATATTTTGTGTTATGATTTCTGTAAAGAAGAAAATTCCTGGGTGTAAGGATAGTTTTACGTAACAAAATCTAAAATTCTTGTTCTCTAAATTGGAAATTTTTAATTGAAATGCTTGTTCTTGAAATTGAAAATTTTTAATAGAAATTTTTAAATTGTAATTCTTGTTCTTGAAATTGAAAATTTTTAATTAAAATTTTTAAATTGAAAATTTTGTTCTTCAAATTTTAAATTCAAATTCTAGTTCCTTAAGTGGAATTTTTAAATAAAAATTTTATTTTGGTTGTTAGTTTTGTTAAACGTAAACAAAATGGCATTTTTTGGAAAGGGCAAAAAAAAGGATCTACGTGTTCTTTGCGATGAGTTAAGCTTAACTGCCACTGACGAAATGAAAATGGTCGATTTACGTAATTTAATTACTACGCACGCTGATTACGGGGAAGACTATACTAAAAATTTACAACTACAGTCAAGCAAGAGCGCTTAGATTTAGAAAATCAAAGTGTTTTCGAACAAGAGCAACGTAAAATCGAACAAGAAAATTTAGAGTGCGAACGAACTTTTGAACTTGAAAAATTACGTATTACCCATCCGACTTCTTCGGCATCTACCTCAAAGGTAGAAAATAATAGATGCACTTACGAAAAGCAGCGAATCGATCTACAAAAACAGATTCCCCGTTTTCTCCCAAACGATAATGGTATGAACATTTTCTTAGTGCTGTGTGAGCGACAGTTAAAGGTCCTAGAGGTTTCGGAAGAAAATTGGGTTACGTATCTCATAAGCGCTTTACCTAGTGAAATTGCTAGACACATTGCTAGGGAACCGGAAGAAAAGGCCCACGACTGCCAACACATCAAGGCGATGTTGTTGAAACGATTCAAATTGACCGCTGAAAAATTTAGAATTCTGTTAGTTCAGCAGAAGGAAATTCCAGAAAGTACCCGGAAAGATTATTTTTTCGAGCTTAGAACATACTTTGAAGGGTGGCTATCTGTGCTAAACATAACTTCATTCGAACATTTGAAAATTCTTATTTTTATCTGACAAAGTTAAGGTGCTTTCCACAGCATAGAGATTATTTCTTGGACTTTTCGACTGATTTAAATTAATCCAAATGATTTAGCCGAGAAGCTAGATGCTTACGATGCTCTAAGAGAAAATCACATAAAATCCAAAATAGTGGAAATCCACCAGAAAAATAAAAACTATTCAGAACCAAAAGCGACCCTACCATCGAGCTCTTTTAATAAATCTTTTACGAAGAATAAATCTTTAACTCAAAGAAGATAAGGCCGTCAGACAACGGAAAGGTGAATCCCTCACCACTGATTGAAGATCGCTCATACTTGAAATGTTATGGTTGTGGTGCTCCCGGATTTATTCGTTCTAAGTTCCCTACTTGCAACATAGTGATAAAAACTGAATCTTCTCAGTTTGAGCAAATCCACATATACATATGCTCAACCACAACCACTCCTTTAAAAACAGTAAACCTGAAAATTAATGGAGTCTATGGCCTTGCCTGCGTAGATACCGGATTTAACCACAGCCTGTCTAGGGAATCATTGTATTCTGTGTTAAAAGAACATGGTGTAAAATTTCCGAAAACCTATCTGAGCATGACCTTAGAAAACGGCCAGCGGCCAAAGGAAGACAGTTTGACCACGACTGTTACTGTAGAAATTGAAGGAAAACAAATTCGTACAAATTTTATTGTGTTACCTAAAGCTAAAGGAAACAGAACCCTTTTAGAATGAGAGTTTCTTGATAAATCAGGGTTTGTAACAGATGTTAAGAGCAAACCCTGGTATTTCGGCGATATGCCTCATATAAAATATAGCTTTGCAGATCTTGTCCCAAAACCTCTTGCCCAGAAGTCAGAATCAAATTGCTTGCTGAAAAAGTATGAAACTGTCTTTCAGCCATGGGGAGAAGTCACCTCGTCCTCCTGTGAAATCGGCACAGTCTCCATTGGGATATTCCCAAAACCAAAGCAACTTGCTGGGAAAAACTTGGTTGAACAACGCCAAGACAAAAGAAAGCAGTTTGCGGACAGAAGCCGGAGAGAAGGGCCTCAGTATTCTCCTGGTGACCATGTATGGGAGAACCTCCATCCCGGTAGCAAGGCTGGCCAGAAAAGAACCACCAAATTCAGTCCCCGACGTGATGGACCCTATGGATTGCTCACACAGCGCTCACCTACTTCCTATGAAGTTGCCAATTTACAAACTCCTGAAGTTCCCTTAGGAACTTACCTTACATCTGCCCTAAAACTTTGTAACAATATTACCGACCAACCAGTTACTCCACTCAGGAAACGTGGTAGGCCAAAGAACAGTGCTCCTGGTCCCTTGCCGAGATGTCTAGAGAACAATAGGGAGAGGATGTAACAAATCTTTATAGATTGATACAATAAATGGCAGCACTAGACTATAGTCCCTAATTATAGCGGCTGCCATATAGTTTTCTACCATCATCCCCTGCGGTTTAGAGTGTTCTGCGACGCACAATGAATAGGTTGTAAAATGCGCGCGGTCTTGCGTTAGATTTTCTCTCAGAGTTTTTAATGAGAGGTGGGAAATGATGAAATGTTTGCGAAACAATTTTTTTTCGCACGCAGATTTCAACTGCCGGTCTTTACTATGTAAATATTGTACAGCCATTATGTAAATAACAATATGTCTAGTAGTACAGAGTTTTATTAAACATTACTTTCTACTAAAGTATGGAGTGACGTGTCCATTTGAAGTGATGAGTATTATTAAAGATTGTGGCACCTTCTCATGGAAAATAAGAAGGTAGCTATTTATATATAAGCTATTTATACTTAGCTATTTACGTACCTACTTATATTATAAGAAGGTAGCTATAAAAAGGGTGCTATAGCTCATAGAATTATGCATTTACTGAATTATTTTATATTTCAATTTTATAAATACTAAATTAACTAGAACTTTTTTAGTGATATGCGTTTGTTATTTCTTTTATCATTATGTTCATTATTCGCATTACTTTTGTTTGCTTACTTTTTAACTTTTTATTCACTTATCATCCTATTTAGACAATACTTTACATCGGTATTCTTATTTTGCAACTTTAAATATATATTTAATGAGGGAATAACTTTGGAAAACGAGCTTTTATATTTGCATTCGCAGTTACTACATCTATTTTTTCTTCTACAAAGACGAAAATCACTTACAATTATTTACATCACTAACATTTTTAAAATATCATAATTTAAAATGTAACAACGTACAATAATAATAACCCGCATTTTAAATATTGATAGTCTATAAGTTAAGTACTTTATAACATCATACAGTATATTCAATTAACTCCTAATCTTATATAAAAATGTGCCGTATATCACTGATTTAAATATAGCAGATTGATTTATGCATCTACTGAATTATTTTTTATTATACAATTATAAATACTAAATGAACTAGAGCTTTTTTAGTGATATGCGTTCATCATTATTCACACTTTCGTTTGTTTACTTTTTAACTTTTTATTAATTTATTATCTTATTTAAAATATGCTTTATTATGCTTATGAAGTAAATAACTTTGGAAAACGTGCTTTTATGTTTGCATTCGCAGTTATTACATCTATTCTTTATTTTGCGAAGACAATTGTTCAAATATTCATTTTCACACCATTAAAAATTTCTTTTATGCTAAAAATTATTACCTACCTACTATTTTAATTTATTTTCTTGACGCACATAATTATATATGACAGATAAAAGATGTTGTTTTCTGTATAGTTTGTAATTATTGTTTAAAAATAGTTAAAAGCCAAAATACCTATAATATATATTTACACATTGTGCAATTATTTTGAAAAGAAATTATTTTTGTTTACATTCTTTAAAACGAAACCATTATTAACAATTATTTTTTTCAATATTTAGTTGAATAAGGTACACTGTTTAATTATTTTATTCTGTGTCATTAATAACTTCTTTAACAATTATTTATTTTGATAACGTTCTTTATTTAAATAATTATTAAGATTTTGCTCTCTTGCATATAATTCGTCATTCCATTTAGAAATTGGGCCTTCATTATCTCTCATATGCACATTATAAAGGAACTGTAAAACGAAGCTTTATATTTAAGCATATTTAAGCTCGTGGGATTTTAAAATCTTAATCATTAATAATGCTTAAAAGCTCTCAACGTTTTATTAAGATAATTGTGTTAATAAATTGTACAATTATTTTAATTTACGGCCAGAAGATTTCTGCTTAAAATAGTGTTTGGTTTATATTGAAATGTTAAAGAATTAAACATATAAGAATAGTATTTTTCCCGAAACATAGTTGCTAGATTTATTAGTGAATATTACTCTTAAAAAATTAAGATACATTTAACTACATTATCTAAGTATACTACTATTTAAACCCTCAGCTAACCAGCTAAATATAACTAACTAGCTTTATACCTGCATATTTCGTTATTCATATATTTGAGAAAGACTTGTAAGTGAAACCTCTCTATAAGGGCCACCTGCTGTTCCATTGAAAATTGGACCTTATGAGAGGTGGGCCTTGAATAGGGGTGACCAAATTTTTAATTTCTCTTTCTTTTTATCCCGAGATTTTTAAAATCTGCATATTCTTTCAGTAAGTTCTCTTTGTTTTTAACAATATTATTTATTTGATTCTTGTTGCACTTAAACTGTGAAGCCAATTTTCTTGAAAATGCTCCTTGATCATGATAATTAAGAACTTTGATTTTGTCATTCAAATCCAGATGTACTCTTTGGCTTGATTTAGATACCATAATTTTAAATTTTACATAAGTCTAATCATAAAATTTCTAGTGTAAAATAATGCTCCAATATGCATTCACAATTTTAGTAAATGTGGAATCACTTTTCCATGATAATCTGTTACCCTTTGTGTGCCCACAACAAAGGGTCAAGTTTCCCCTCAAACCCAACCCCTGCAGGTGGAAAGGGCAAACAAAGTGTGAGGAACACCTGTTTGTCTCACTTGTGGAAAAGTTTGCGATCTTTCACTGTGTTACTAAATCCGCCCCATCTCTCCCTGCCTTTTTTCTTGCAAGTGTAGATTTTTGCTGAACTCTTGTGTTTTGGTTCAGGAATTCAATATATCGGTTTAGGATTTAAGGCACATATAAAAAAAAGGTGTATATGAGGGGTAGGTGCGGCCTCTAGTAGGAGCAAATTTAACATTATGTCTATGGGAAATTTTTTCGTTCCTAAAAATATTGGCTCTTAATAGATGTGGCCCTAGAATAGAGGTGGCATTTAAAGGAAGTTTCGCTGTATTATAGTTTTTCATTTCTTCCCTTACAGCCATACTTTTATATATATTTATACACTGTCAAAAATTTCTGTAAAAACACAGAAAAAGAACCGAAGCTCTCTGTAAATTTACACTAGATCTCTGTTAAATGCATTCGGTTGGGTTTCTCGGTCATCATGTTACAGACATTTTCATTTTCTTATATCAAATTCCTTGAAGGGTGTGAAGGGAAGTTACATGTTTTTAAATATATTATGTATCTTTATGTATGAGATAACCTGTCCTGTAATTCATAATACATGCGTTTAAAATTCTTTCACAATTTTATTAGAGATATTAAAATAGAATATTTGGTTTAAAAAATGTTTTATTAACAATAGGAGTATTTTACAAAGGGAAAATTCTTCTCTGTGAAGTTAGTGGGGATTTTATCGACAAACACTTTGCAGTTGTTTCATTCACCATGTGCAGGAAGCTTGTTAATATGAAAAGTAAATAGATTTTCACCCGCTGAATCATGAAAAACACAATTTGCTTACCGTACCAACAGCTGCTATAGCACATGCAGTAAGGTGTTCGTCTCCAACCCAGAGGACTCGGGATCAAATCGCGCGCCGACTAGAAATTAAATGTTATGCAGCATTTGAAATTCGCTTGAAAAACTATAGTTCTTCGGAGTTCAATACCTCTCTAATTTCGAAACATAAATTATTATCATAAAAAAAAACTAAATAAACTTTTAGAGTTTTGCGTATTTTTGTCGCTGTAAATTTATAGTCTATTGGAAATTTACGGAATAATTTCTCTGTTATTTAACAGAATCTCTGTTTTTCTAATCCCTGTAATTTTACATAAGACTTAAGATAATGGATTGCCAGCTTATTCTCTGTAATTTGACAGAATTTTTAACAGTGTATATATTAATTTATGAGATGGTTTGGTTTATATCGGTTCAAAAAATAATTCTTGTCTTTGCATTTTTCTATTACCTACAGCTTTTAGGTTGTCTCTGTAAAACAATTTGGCGAACTCAAAATCCATTCGTTGTTATTGACTGTTTATGCGCAATGTCTTTTCAGTGCCTTATAAGCGTTTTGAGGCTCTTATAGACGCATTTTACGTAAAATGACATTTTTCATGTTGGGTGTGATCAGACGCAAAAACTATTAAACCGATCTTGCTAATTGTTTTAATTAAAGAGAACATCATTTTTGGAGCTTGAAACAGTTTCAACTCTTTTGATAAAACATAAACATTTTTGCAAGCACATAGTGCGACAAAAAGGGTCAAAAATGCAATTTTTTTTCAAATGGTCACCAATTTGTTGTCTTTCAACTTTTGAACTCAAAATAGTAAAAGCTCCAGAAAGCTTATAGAATTTCATAATCCTTAACGAAAATTGATAGCAGAGGACTCTGGCACGATAATGGCTGATATCATCTTGTCAATGGGAGCTGCAACCATAGATGTCCCATGATGGAGGTCGTTCTTTGATTTCGCTTGTCTACAACAGCAATATATCGATCATCAGCGGGGTTCATAACCCTTGGACAACCGGCCACAGGTCTTGCTGGATAGAAATTATTTCCATGATCATGAAATTACGGAATGATGACCGCTGAAGAAAATATCAACATTTATGTTTGATTGTCCCACTTCAATGCATTCAACTGCACGCCAATGTTCAATGTCTTCCATTCATCTACCGGAAACCATCTAAACACGTCTGTTTTAAAACAAACCGTGCGAAATTTGAAAACACTTTTTATCAGCGTTTACTTGCAACACTTATAACCCTTCACTTTGTAGGACTCTTATTCAACTGCCTTTATAGCACATTTCTTGACCGAAAACTATAACGTACTTGCGTACTCCAATCTAACTCAGAAGCGAGTTGCAGCATCTCTAATTCAGGTTGGCTCCAGAAAATTAACTTTTTTCTTTTTGTGCTTAACTTTTGGAAATCAGTGCATTTGCAATGAGAACAAAATGTCACGCAATTTCTTTGCTTATAATAAGAAGCTTATTACTAATCTCATATTTTATATAATCAATAAAAATAGACATTGTTATTTTACTGTTTAAGGCGATTACTAATTTATAAAATAATTTTAACTTTTTTCACTAACTTTTTTGCTACTTTAAGGTAAATTCGATATTTTTAGACACTTTTCATATGAAAACGATTTTATAACGGACATTTTATAATAACTGGGAGTAAAATCATAAAAATTCAATAAATATATTTACATAAAAAATACATCATTCTTCTTCAAAATAACTTCTCTCAGATGAAATGCAACAGTTCCATCGTTCAACACACTTTTCAAAATGAGTAGAGAAGCCGTTTTCTGGAAGCTGCTTCAAAGAACCCTACAGCCTACACTGCTAAAATAGTTACAGAATCTGTTGTTGAATTTGTCAGAATCACTTGTTGCAGACTTGATAAGGGGATTAAAATGATCCGAAATTCCTAAAGATTCTAATACCAGGTGATGAAACTTGAGTGCATCATTTTGAACCCCTTATCATGTCTACAACAGATTCAACAACATATTCTGATATTATTTTAGCAGTGTAGATTTCTTTGAAGCGGCATCCAGAAAACGGTTTCTCTGCTTCTTTTGAAAAGTGTTTTGAACGATGGGACCGTTGAATATCATCTGAGGGAAGTTGTTTTGAAGAAGAATGATGTATTTTTTCATCTAAATATATTTATTGATTTTTTATGATTTTACTCTCAGTTATTACGGAACGCCTTTTGTATCAATGATTGAACATCGTGTTCGAATTGTTATCTTTATTATCATCTTATTCATGCATTCCTAGTGCGGATGCCAATTATGAATGCTGTTTAAGTTCTATAAAAATGAAAATTTGTTTCATTTATGCATTTAATGCCCTTTTCAGTATTTATAAATTTTGGTATACAAAATCTAGCACGTAGATTCTGTTAAAGTACCCTTTTAAACTTCAATACATTCATTTAATAATAAACTGACAACACTTCATTTTCAGCTGCTACTAGATACAAATATAACTAGTAAGCAAAATTTTAATAATTAATGGCATATTAATAAATTTAAATAACATTTTATTGAAAAATATTAAATTCAAAACTACTGAACGGAACTTTCAAAAGCATCTAAAAAAATATATTCAAGAATAGATAAGGTCAACATCGGAATTATCGACTTTTCCCGAAAACGAAAACTGTAACATATTTACTTTTATTATTATTGGTAAACTTTAAAGCACAAGATGCTAGCACAACATGGAATATATGCTGCGTTTGTAGCCTTGCCAACATATAATAGTGAGAAAATTTCCAGGCTGGGCATCGTTCCATGTGGTTTAGTCTGTAGAACGTCAGTGCTCTATACTGATGGCCTGGGTTCGAGTCCCGGCATGGAATCTTTTTCACTAGGTTGGCCTTTGCGCCTCTTAAGCAATTACTTTGAAATTTGATTTTCATTTGAAACATTGTATCCAATGCTAATGTTTCTCTCTGGAATAATTTCCATGTATTAATATAGTTTCTATCGATGCTGGATTTAATTATGTTTCGTGTTCGCTCCTTGTAGGTGGCTCACGATACATATTCCATCTTGTGCTGAGTTTGTAGCCTTGCCAACATATAATAGTGAGAAATTTTCCAAGCTGTGTATCGTTCCATGTGGTTTAGTCGGTAGAACGTCAGTGCTCTATACTGATGGCCCGGGTTCGAGTCCCGGCATGGAATCTTTTTCAGTAGGTTGGCCTTTGCGCCTCTTAAGCAATTACTTTGAAATTTGATTTTCATTTGAAATATTGTATACAAGGCTAATGTTTCTCTCTGGAATAATTTCCATGTATTAATATAGTTTCTATCGATGCTGAATTTAATTATGCTTAGTGTTCGCCCCTTGTCGGTGGCTCACGATACATAATCCATCTTGTGCTGCGTTTGTAGCGTTGCCAACATATAATAGTGAGAAATTTTCCAGGCTGGGTATCGTTCCACGTGGTTTAGTCGGTAAAACGTCAGTGCGCTGTACTGATGGCTCGGGTTCGAGTCCCGGCATGGAATCTTTTTCACTAGGTTAGACTTTGCGCCTCTTAAGCAATTACTTTGAAATTTGATTTTCATTTGAAATAGGAATTCTGCTCTTACAGAATTTAGTGTCGCCCCCGATGACAAAAAAAAAAAAAAAAAAAAAATATGATTATAAATATAGATACAGTGGAGTCCCGATTATACGAGTTAATCGGATTTATATTTTTGGAATGGATTATTTTCTTCTGATGGACTGACTGCTTCCATTATTGAGACCGTCATTATAAATGAAGTGTTAGGTGAAGATGAAAGAGCAGCCGTAAAAAGTGGGATCTCTGATTTTGTGGTCAGAATATAAAAAAAAATAGCCTTTTTTTTAAATTAAAAAAATAAATAAATTATGGCAATTTTTTCCCATTCTGACCAGAAAATCAGAGTTCTAACTTTTTACGGCTGCTCTTTCATCTTCACCTAACACTTCATTTATAATGACTGTTTCATAATAATGGAAGCCACCAGTCTATCAGAAGAAAAGAGCTCGGTGAAAGCGGAAACTCCGATAATCGAGACTCTACTGTAGTTCAGTTTTAAGACTTATAACACGCGATTTTATTTTACATATGACGTCATCCACATTCGCTGAAGAATTCATCATTTGCAATCCAGTGTTAAACAACCTCTACAGTAAAGTACGCTTAGGACGTCACTATCGCTGAATAATACACAAATTAAAAAAAGAAAAAGATTTCGTCAATCAAAAAACTTGACAAAAAATTCGGCTATCTAAAGATTCACTGGCCTTCATTTGTTTGTATTATTAATATATATATATATATAATTAAATTTTAGTTTCTAATAGCTCATGTTTTACCAGAAATTCTTCATTTATATTTTTTCAAAATAGCACGTATTTTAATTATTTTTTTTTCTCAGCTTTTATGGGAAGATGGCAACAAAAAGATATAATTGCTATTTTTCTTTCACTTTTTACAGAAATGGAGTTCTTTCGTTGCCAATATTAAGCAAATGGCTCTAAAAACTACAAAAAAAAAATCTCAAAAATACATGGAGATGCAGTTTTCAAACAAACCGCATTAAAAAATACTTTTTTCTCTGAATACGACGGTGTAAAAATCGAAAATGTGCGATGCTTAGAAGTTAAAAAAATTGCTATAGAGTATTTAATCGTACTGCTTTGTTTTACGGCTGGTAAGGTAACGTTATTTTTTGGAGATGCCACAAAATAATCTGGAGAAAGAAATGGCATACCGTACCGGGGGCTAAAAAGAACCCAATTCAGGTAAATTCTTATAAAATTACCAACCCCACTGTTAGTGTATTATTTTAAAATGGAAATTGCTACTATAGAAAAATAGACTGGAAAATAATTTGACATTATCCTTTTTTCTTAAATTTTGCTGCTGATAGAATAAATAATAATTAATCAAACGAACTGACAATAATTGACTTGAATTTTCAAAAGTGTAGCATAAAAAATATATTTTCGCACTTCCAGAAAAAATAAAATGCAATCTGAAATATTAATACGCCCAGAAACAAAATATTTTTAAAAAAGAATTTTTTTCGAGAAAATGAATTTTCTTCACTGTTTTCCCATGTCTTCATGCTGACACATAGTATACAAAATTTAAATCAGTTAATCATTGTTAACCATAAACTTAAGGAAATATTCTGGATCTACCCGAAATTTAAGAAAAAATAATATAATCGTTTCCACATTATCCACGAATTCCGAAAGCATTCTTTTATCTTCGAGAAACCCGAAATCCAGTACATTAAAAAAAAATTAATTTCTTATAAAGAAAGAAGAAAATATAACTGAGACGCTTTCGTTAGTTTTTACAATGTTATGATTATAATAGTTATGATTAGTTTTCTCAACTCGAATTATCGGTTTTTTTTATGTTATGAATTCTTCAGTAAATGTTCTTCACTATATTACAAAAGTAACACATGCAATAGTAGCACAATAATGATACTTCTAATGTTAATGTCATTGCTGTTAACTAAACAAGCCTGTTTGCCTGTTAAATATGTTTGTTGAAGATAAAAATAATTACTCACGCATCCTATAAATCCATATTTTGTGGTAAGAAAACCAATTAATACGCTGTAAAAACTCCTCGGTTGGTTGTGTTTATCACGGCCAATTATCATCACAAGAGATATCGGCCCAAAGGGGGGAAAGTGTCCTCCATGGGGGTCTTTCTAAGGTAACCTAACCCGTATTTACGCTTGGAAAACCAAGGTTCGAAGAAAACCACGAAAACTCCAAACGATTAGGCCGACGGATGGGATTGGGATCGAGCCCAGCACCTCCCGTCTACCAGCTTGGAGAGCAGAACCTCTCGGTACTGGTGGGGCGTAAATACTCCTCGAATAGGTTTCGGTTTTCCCTTTCTCAGAAACTCCTCTTTAAATCTCTAAATTCTGCTGGTTTCTGATGTTTCTAAAAAATAATTGAACGCTTCTGGGAATCTTGGCTAACACGGTCATGGTTATATTACATTTTCGTAGAGTTTAAGTATTATAACCATGTAGGTTTTTTAAATATAAAAATGGGCAAAAATGCTTTTTTTAAATATTTTTTGCACACTGTAAAAAAAACACTGTAGATTTGGCAGAACAAACTCGATCATAGTGAATGTGCTGTATCTTTCTTTGGTTTCCTGACTATATTAACATGGGAAATACAGTATTTGCGTAAAATTAACAGCACAATGTGCTCGCACTTTGGACGCCGGCAGTTTGTGCTGGAAAAAAATGCGTCCAAACTGCCAGCACATTGTGCTGTTAATTTTACGCAACTACTGTATTTTTCATGTTAATATAGTCAGGAAACAAAGTAAGATACAGCACATTCACGGTGATCGAGTTTGTGAGATGAACAGTACTTTGTACTGTAAAAATGTCGTGTTTTTTACAGTACAACTCAGTAGATTGTATTTAGCAAGAATAGTTTAACATCGCAGTATTTTTTTTAAATTGCTCACCCGCAAGAAAAGTGACGCATCTCGCAAAAATCCATTTGGCGTTTTACACTACTAAGGATCCACTATTCTTGCTACAGAAAATGTTTCATAAGCGTAGTTATATGAAAAATTGCTTCATGACGCTATTTAACCATTCATGACCACAGAATGGAGGTGGATTGTGTGGAGAAATAAAATTACTCAACACTCCAATCGTCATCTACGTTTTCATTCTTAACCCGTTAACTGTCCCGGACATATATATATGTCTTTAGAAAATGCATGTATGTACTAAAGGGATGGAGAATTCCAATTATAGCGAGGCAATTTTCACCACCTGAGACATTATATATAACAGTATAACATGTGCATTTTCTGACTGTTATTTCAGAAAACTAATATACACCTTCTATAATTTCAGAAATGTGCGACTTAAGTAAGGCACTGGAGATCGTGCTAGATTTCGTCGGCAGTTAAGGGGTTAAGGGTTTGACACATATATGTGCGTTTTTACTCATGCATGTAGAGCTAAGACCTATAATTCCCTGTTACAGTACAATCATGCTAATTTTACTTTCCACCTCCTGTGAAATTTTCATTTGGCGAGAAGTGTCATTTTTTTCCCCTGTGAGCGATGCATAAACAGCCCTTTTTTTGTATGCACATTCATTTTGAATAATACTGTTGCCAGCTTCCATCATGTTTCACTTGCAACAGATGATCATACGCCGGAATCTGTGATCTCCCAGAAAAAAATACTTGGTAAGAGGAACATTTCTAAAATAGTACTATGTACCTTAACAAGTTATTGAATTTTCGTGGGCCAGATTTTGCGATAGGAAAAGCAGAGGAAGTAAAAACAAAGAATGTTCAAAATCAGAAGCAAGGAGATAAATAGACGGTTTATGTATCCAAATTAAATTTTTTTTCAGGATCAGTTTCAATTTAATCATTAACAAAGTCAAATCAAAGAATCGATATAAAAAAAAGCATTCATATTAAAACAGCCAAATCTATTGCATAATTTCTTTGTTTAGAAACGGTTAAATAGCAAAGATTCACAAACTGTAAAAGTGTTTCAGCACAATTTAAATAAATAATTATTAATATAAAGTATATTTTTTACACATATCTGAACATAACAAACATTTTTTAAACACTACAATTTTGTCTATTCATGGTGAAATACATTTCAGAAAAGACATCGAATATGCTATCCATTTTGTTTTACTTTAAGAAAGCTTCATCTAGTTTTTTCCTAAGACAATATCTTATTGCACACGTGGATAAATTCTAAGCCCTATAAGCTTTATGATGATTTTTATATTCTGGTATAAAAGTACTAACTGAAAAATATGGAAGATATATTTTTATGTCTAGCTGCAAAATCTCAGCTTTCACAATCTTAAGTCTAGATTTCTAGCTAAAGTATATTCTCTTGGTACAAGACATTCAAATAATATATCGCTAGAAAAAGAAAATTTGGTAGAAGCAAAATAAGAAAAAAAATATTTTCAAATTTCTTCAAAATCCTCATAAAAATCCCCTAAGAGTTAAAAGATAAATGCGAAAAATACTAATATTTTCGGTATCTGAAAGTGTCTGTGTTACATTCTCAGAAGGAAAATATTGTTTAAATTTAATCAGTTTATAATGATATTTATTATTATTTTCTTTTCCGAACTTTTAAACTAAACAAACTGATATTTATTATTCAACTATAAGAAAAGGAAAATGTTTTCTAATCAGTGAAAATATAATATAACCAAGAACATAAACCTCCAATATCCACTTCCGAGTTACCCATTCTTCCGAAAAGCTTTCTCTATCATTAGAAATATTAAAAACCAATTATTTTCGAAACTTAAACGAGACATTATACAAACAAAGTTTCTTTTGCTGACAAAACTTCAAAGAAAAATCCGTGAGTAGTTTTATAGCGTATGAATCAGTTTTCTCACGTTATAATACCATTCTTTGGGAATCTATCAATTTTGAATTAAACATTTTCAGCAATTTAATCACTTCTCAATTGAAATGATATACCCAATAGCGGTATTATGTTAATTTAACTAGTATATTAATTTAAGTCTTAATGTCTGTTAATTTATCATATTTGTCAGTAAAACATGTTTGTTGAACATAAAAATGTTTACTTAAAAATTTAAAGAATCCGTAAAATAAACTTTTTGGATTGAAAAGACTGATTAGTACACTATAAAAATGACTAGTAAATATTTCCGAAAATCCGTGGCAGAAAAAAACCCCTTTGGATTTATAAATTTTAGTTTGATATATTTTTTTTTCAAATATATTGATTTTTGACGTATCTAAAAATAAAGAACGCTTATCAGAATCGTTGGTAGTTCAGACGAGGTTACCGTATAATTTCGTTCATGGTGGTATACTATTTTTTTGGGCTGAGAAACATTTTATACAAAACTCAATCCCAGTTTTCTTGACTTAATTTTTTATGGAAATTCATTTTTTGCCGCCAAATTTGTATCGCCATATTTCGCCAAGTATTGCCAAGCGTGAATTTAAGGTTGGTGGATACGACTATGTAGTTTTAAATGTATGAGAGTAAAAATGGTTATAATAATTAAAGTAACTATGCGAGAAACCATATTTTCTAAAGCTGATAAATAAAATCTGATTATGGAAAAATCAGCGCGCCTAGATTCCAAACAGTTATATCAGGATCTTGGAAGAGAAAGGGCGTTCTCGAAAAATCTTTTTCGAAAAATTTTTTTCTGTTTTTTCCACGTCAGATAGATGTAACAAACAAGTAGGTAAGTCGTTTTGCCCTGTTTCGTCCTTAGTATTCTCACATTGTCAAGCTAAAGTCAGTAGTACCATATTCTATTATACTACTTGCAAAACTTTGAGCTTGATTATCCCAACACCCCAATTTTCGGATTCACCCTTTCTCTACCAAGGTCTTGATATGTCAGGCGTTTTTTTTTTTTTTTAATGACAGAGGCGAAACAAGAAATGCTCCGTAATCCTTCTAGCAAAGTCAAAGAATGATGTGGAGAAAATACTTTGTACACCTTTTGAATTTGAAGTTATATATATCTATATAAAAGTGAGTAATTATCGGATTAATCATCATTATATATACTATATATGTGTGTGTGTGTAATATTCAAATAAACTTCTCGTCAAAATAATGGAAGGCTATAGATCGATGTAATGAATGCATAATTTACTGGGAGCTGGTATAAGGTCGTAGCATTTTTATGTTGACAAATTCAGTCCACTTATATAGATTTATTGGTCGTGGCTGAGATCTAATATAAGTGAAAACTCGATGATTCCTCTTTTACAGTCGCATCATTTATTTGGTGCTTCGAGGTAAATATCTCAAGGCAATTGTGATTATTCCGGTAAGTTTCCAAGTAAAAACATAGCTAGTTGATGTTTGAGGGACTTTTATTCACAAAAATGGACATGGAAAACAACCCCCACATAGCTACATCGCTCTAAAGTCTTAAAGTGAAAGTAAAAACTACAGGATGTGAAGAATACTGGGTAACTTCTTAAAGCACTAAAATAACAAGACAAATCTGACAAAATCTGGTCTCCGAAATAACGCCGGCTGGTTTTATTCCCATCGCGTAGAAATACCGATTGGAATATAACGTTCAGGAACGAACCACTCAGTGAGAGGCGCAAGATTACTCAGCCAATTACGTGAGAGAGGGGAGCGTATTATGAAAGGAGTTCCATATCTGCTAATGGAAGGGTTTCAGTGTAATACGTCCGACGCAGATAAATACGCTGAAAGTTGGTTCGTGGAATAAAATTAAAAATAGTAAAATGGCTCTTAAATCATTCGAAAATAAAAAAGTTGCTTCTGTCAGAATGTTAAAGTTTTGGTAGCTAATAAAATTTATGAAGGGATTAAAAATTTAGATTAAGATTTTGAATAAGATAATTATTAATATACGCTTTTTAAGTTTAAAGGAAATTAACTAGGAATAAATAATAGATATTATTAAGTAATAGGGAAATAATGAATAAGCCGGAAAACTAGAATAGTTTAGATAAATATCGCGAAGTAAAAATATATATCGACATTTGAACGGGGTAGTTTCTGGCTCTCGGGAAGTCAGGATCGGTTAAAACATACCGACATATTCCGGAATTGTTTTCATCTGGACTGCAATAGGTATCTTTTTACTTTATGTAATGTTAACTAACTAAAATTATGTTAGTCGTCGAAAAGTATTTTTTAATTAAAATTCGGAAAGAATAATTTTTGTTCGTTTTATATAGTAGTTATATTTTTGCATATCAAAAAGCAGTTCAATTGGTTTACATTTAGTTTAAATGTATCTAATCTGATAGTTAACTAGAAAATCTTACTTATACGATGTTTTACGGTTATGATAAGAATTCTTGAGAATTTCAAGTGCATTTTTTACCAAAAAAAAAAAAAAATTATCGATAATTTTTCCGTGCGCATTATTTAATGTTTTTAGATATATTATTATATGGTTTATTAAATGGGAAAACGTAATATGTAAGTTTTCTCTTTCTTTTTTTTTATTAAATGATTTGTTGGATCTTTAATTGCACGTGATCTTGATTGTTCCTAGAATATATGGTAGAAATATGCAGAATATTATTAATTTGTAGATGATGTTACACTAGTGTAAATTAACATAAGCACATTTGTAAACTATCATTTTTTTTATTTTTTGTGGAAAAGCAGTCAATCATACATGTATTACACATTACACTGTATGATAATTATCAAACATAAGAATAATTAGTGCATTTTCACTATTATAGCCATGTAATGCTTTTTATTTAACTGAATTGTGTTTCGTTTTTCGTTCTTAATTAATATGAACTGGAATTAAAATGTCTGTAAATAAATTCGAACATAATACGAGTTTTTCTAAAAGAATATGTAAAAACTTGTGTGGTCATAATCACACACTTATACAAAATCCGTTTTATATTCACTTGTATCACCGAATATAGTTATAATTGACTTTTAAGGCACAGTTTTGTAAAACATTACCATTGACTTTTTAATTGCCGATATCTACAAAGAGACTAAGGAGTGTTTTTAAAAAAGCAATGTTTTCTTCACAAGAATTACTTGCTTAGAGCACTTTATGACATTCTAAAGATCCAATTTGTAATTTCTTATAGTTATAATTATCTTCAGAGGAGAAAGGGGTATTTGTTTTTTATTTAACTGAATTGTGTTTTTTTTTTTTCATTCTTAATTAATATGCACTAAAATTAAAATGTCTGTAAATAAATTCGAACATAATGCGAGTTTTTGTAAAAAAAAATATCTAGAAACATGTTTGGTCATAATCACACACTTATACAGAATCCATTTGATACTCACTTGTATCTTCCTTGAATCTTCGAATGTAGTTATAATTGCCTTTTAAGCCACAGTTTTGTAAAACATTACCATCGACTTTTTTAATTACCGATATCTACAAAGAGACTAAGGAATGTTTAACAAAAATAAATTTTTTTCTTCACAAGAATTACTTGCTTAGAGCACTTGATGACATTTTAAAGATCCAATTAGTAATTTCTTATAGTTATAATTATCTTCAGAGGAGAAAGGAGTATTTGCTTTTTATTTAACTGAATTGTGTTTATTTTTATATTCTTAATTAATATGCACTAGAATTATAACGTCTGTAAATAAATTCGAACATAACACGAGTTTTTGTAAAAAAAAAAAAAAATATCTAGAAACATGTGGGGTCATAATCACACTCTTATACAGAATCCATTTGATACTCGCTTGTATCTTCGAATGAAATTATTTAAGTCATAAGTTAAGTATAAGTCATAAGCTCTTTAAGTCATAGTTTTCTAAAACATTACCATCGACTTTTTAATTACCGATATCTACAAAGAGACTAAGAAGGACAATTTTTTTCTTCACGAGAATTATTTGCTTAGACAGGGTTTGTTCGGGTCCTTGAATTTCCCGACTAAGAAATTCTTCCGTACCAGTATTTTCTTTAAAAAATATATCCTGAAATAAGGCGAAATTTGGCGCGTTTAAACTAGATTTATTTTTCTAAAAAAAAAAAAAAAAAGACTGATATTTGGCTTTGAAAATAACGGTACCCGTACGAACCCTGCTTAGAGCATTTGATGGTATTTTAAGGATTCAGTTTTTATTTTTACCCGACTGAAAAGAAGGGTTATGTGTTTCATGCGTATCTGTGTATGTGGATTTATTTATACCCTAGAAACATCCCAACGGCTGGATGTATTTTAATGAATGAGGTCTGTATCGATTTATCTTAACGGCCGATGGTTATAGACTAGGTTTTATTTTTATAAATTCAAAATGGCGGCCGTAAAATACAAAATAGCGGTAGAGACGAAAAACAAATTACGCACCCTATTGAGTGGCATGTCATTGGATAGGTCTTTCAAAATGAAGACGATGTTTCCTTGACTATTTTACAGTCAGAAACTCCGTTAAAATATTATACAACTTGAAAGTTGTGTATGTATTGTGGATCTCTAGCTTCACTGCAACTCTAACCATCATAGACATCTATAGACCTCATCAAAACAGTGTTTATAGATAGGAACTAGCAGTTAAACACAACTTAAAAGTCATCAACACAAGTAAATAAAAAAATAGGCAAGTAATATAAAAAAATATATATATTTTACGTCAATTCCTACTTAGGTCAATAAGAGAATTTTTTTCTCCCATTCTTCTTTCCTTTTGAGTGGCGCTTAAAATGCCTTGATCAAGAAGAGGGCTCTCTTGGTCTTAAAATACCTTGATCAAGAAGTGGGTTCTCTCGATTATTGAAAATTAATTAATTTAATTTAATTAATAAATTAATATTTGAAAAAATCTGGATTAACATCAAGTGTCATCCACAACAAGTTAAAAAAAGTTTATTTGAGCTTAATTGGATGAATAATAAGTATGTAATTAAGGATTGAAAATTTGAACAAGATATATATATCGAGAGTGTGTGCTATTAGTAGGAATTGAAAAAAAATGTTTCACCTTGATGAGAAATAATTAATTAGTTCGCTTTTAAACGCTGGCGGGTTTTTAATTTTTTAAATTTAAATGTTTATTCATTCCTTATAGTGCTAATTATCTTCAGAGTAGAAAGGAGTATTTAGCTTTGATAAAAGAATTCTCTTTTTTATGTAGTTACATGTCATTAAATATCAAGAATTGGAATATTCAAATGCTTCTTTGATAATCTAAAACTTTTAAGTGGGATTTTTGTCAAATGTATCTTTTTTATCTTATAACCTGTTTTATTGTTCCCAGCAAACCATTAATTTTGTGGACAATTTCAATTTATTTCTTCACATTAGCTCTATTTTATAAGGATTTCTAAAAAATGCAAACCTTTTAACTGTGTGTGTACACGAAAGGCAGTTTACAAGTATAATGATTAAAATATTGAAGATTGTAGAGTTGGTATATTATTAGAGTTATAAGAAAAATAATTTAAAATGTAATCTGCTTTATAGGTTGTTAAATATCTTTTTATTATGCAGTTATACTTCTTCCTTCTATGATAGGTTATGTTTGTTGACAGCATGACCATGTTTAAAAATAACCTCTGCATTTCTCCTTCTGTTTTATTTAGCTCTTAACTGCACATTTCTTGTATGAAACTGGAGGTAACTATAATTTTTTATTATTATTATTAAATAGCTTAAAAGAGATAAGAAGAAAAATTAGTAGCAAATTTTAAAGAAATATATTTTTGCTTCAAAATACAAAATACACATAAAAGTCTCAAATCATTATGCGCAAAATTTATAAATACATTAATTTATATTACAGAAAGTATTTCAAATTAGCTTTTTTTTAACTTTATAAAAAATAATAATATATATATTATATATTTCTTTATATACGATTCTTCTACTAAATTTTATTTGGTGTATAAAAAATATTATTTTTAAAATCATGAAATCACTCTTAAATCTAATGGAGTTTTGCACAATATGTACGTTTGAAAATTCGCGTTAAAATTTTCAAAAGATAAAAGGCGTTCACGTGTTGAAAATATTTTTTTAACATGGAGACTTTTTTAAGAATAATTAAAATATAATATTCCAGACAGTGCCCGTCAAGATTTGGCTGTAAATAACTTGAACGTTTCATTAGAAAAATTCTTGAATTTTTAATTGGTTGCTTTTAAATTAATTATTGAATGACGAATTACGTGACGAATTTCTATATTGCTAAAGTGATTCCTATTTCTTTAAGGCGATAAGTGGGGCTGTCAGTCTAACCTATTCAAAGAAAGGAAAGAAATTTAAGTTTATAATTTACAACCAACTATGCCTGCTTTTATCAAAAATTTGCCTAAAAATACCCGGTAGAGAATTTATTTTTACTTACTATGGCCTCTTTTTTGAAAAAATAACAATATTTATTTTTATTAATTTATTATTATTTTAAAACTACACGACTATTAAAAGCTGCCATGAATTTTATTTTTAACCGTCTCATTCTCTAAAAACCTAAATTTGAAACTTGATGCAGCTAACGATTTATAATATATATATTTTTATTACTTGAATTCTATTTTATATTTTTATACATTTTTAAAAGGTTAAATCTGGATATCAAGGTAATTTCTTTTATAGCTCTTATACGAATATTTTTCTTTATTTCCGGTTTATATTTTATGCAAATGAATGACTAACTTTTCTTTCTGACACACACACACTTATGTATTCTTGATAATGGTCAGAAAATATAACAAAAAATGTAGATCAGCTCAATTTATTTTAATTGGTAATTACATGCAAAATATTTTACTTTAAATATTTGAAATATAAAATCATTGTTTTTTCAAAATATTATTGAGTGTTAAATTTTATTTAATTATAAAACACTCAATTAATAATAATAATAATAAAATACTATAACTTATCTTCCTAATAGAATATGTCATTAATAAAATGAATTACCGACTAAAATATTACACATTTTGCCAGGCTTAAGCTCGAACCTGCGTCCTCTACAAAAATTTAGTGCTTTAAACTGCTGCTTTAACCCGCTACGTTAGCAGGAACTCGTTTCCTTCCTTCTAAATTGAAGTGATTCGAAAGACATTTGACGTATGCGCAATTGCCTCGAATCTGAGTTATTATCTTCCTGAAATAGTTTTGCGTTTTAACATTTATGATACCATATTTTTTCAAAGAAGCAGCTACAACTTCACATGCTAGTTTCCCAATCTTCGTGTGTAACGAAATAAACCTTATCTAGCTCTTAATATCGACACTGTAAATTATTGAATCGTTAATACAGCTGAAAGAGCAATTAAAAAAAAAAAAAAAAAAAAAAAAA
This sequence comes from Maratus speciosus, assembly GCA_963932465.1. Taxonomy (NCBI): domain Eukaryota; kingdom Metazoa; phylum Arthropoda; class Arachnida; order Araneae; family Salticidae; genus Maratus; species Maratus speciosus. Next base: position 439,012,998 of record OZ010789.1, read on the forward strand.
AAAGCTTGTTTTCAGTAAGATCGAATAGCAGACGAACATAAAACAACTTCTACCTGTGATGTGACAGTTCAACTGAGCGAGCATATTTGCGCATGTGCAGGGTGTCACTCCAAAGGCAGATTTGTACTTATATACTGCGCATGCGCAACCGTAGAATTTTAATTAAAAATTACAACTAATTAATAAAATATTTGAACAAACGAATGTACGATAACAAATATGTGGCCAAATATGTTTCATTTAAAAAAAAGATTCAAATAATTTGATGCAGTAGTTTCTTCTCACAGACTGTCAAAAGAAAAGGCTTAGCGTTTTAAATATATAGATTACCCAATTATAAAACAACTTTAGTTGAAAGGATATTAATAATAATATTACTAATATGTAATAGTTCAGGCGTAATTCATAACTACACTATAGGTATAAAAAACAACTTTCGTACATTTATTTCATGCTTACTAGAATTTTAGGACATAAATTTTGTATTATTTTGCTGAAACAATTAAATGCCGTTCATACGGTTTGTGTTCAATTGCAATTAAAACACATCATTTTTTTTTTCGTTTTCTGTCATGTAAATTTACTTTGATACATTTTCTATTCCACAAAAGATATATATATATATTTAAAATAAAATCGCTTTGTTTTTAAATAGGAATGTTTTATTTTGAATTTTAGCTATGTTGATTTTTAAGATGGCATTTACCATTATTTATGACTTGACCATTGTCGAAATAACTTTATTTTCACACACACTATTTAGCTAAAAGGCATTTCAACTTTAGACATTTTGTCAAATATCTAGAGAAGTGCAATTTTGTTTGGAGCTTGAAAAATGTAAAGGATAACTTTGACCTCATAATTACACAATAAAGGATTTCTCACGAGATCATTTAATATTATATATAACAAATTAAATTAAAAAAAATCCCTGCCGGCTCGGCCTACAGGCGCAGGTAGATTTCGAAGTTAAAAATTACATTTGTATTTTAAGTAACGAAAGAACATATAAATTAGTATAACATTAATTAAAATACAAATAAAACGTCGAAATAAAAATAACTTGATGACGTTAATACGTGTAATTTCTTTAAGTCCAGTTAATGTAACATTTACGATCAACCATTATTGGAATTTAATCTTACAGTTTGGCAATAAATTTTTGGTTGACGGGATAACCAAGTAGTACCAATATTAGTTTTTATTGCATTGAAATATCTCAATTTGTTGATTTTCTGTAGGCAAGTAAACACTATTGGTTTAGAATGAAGTCTATGGGAATTTGGCGAAATATTAGAGATACCGATAAGTTGACGTCACTTTTGGCGACTAATTTTGGTCGCCAAATTTGGTGATATGTCGCAAAGTTGGCGATAAACTTGGCGGCTTTTGGCGACAGAGCAGGGACTCCCCTACGGTAACCCCCTTTATATGTATGGAGATACGATAGCATAATATATATGTAGATTTTTATTTTTCACCTAAAAATCTTGCAATAGAAAAGTAATTGTTGTGGTAAGAATTTTATTGTGTTTTTTTTAATTGTTAGCAACCGATATAACGTTTTTTTTTTAAATTTTCCTGTAATTTGTCTGTAAGAGCTGGTTTTATCAGAATCATGTTAAGGTGGTAATCAAAATTTATAACCATCCCCATTTCTACTGCCCAGGGCCGATTTTACTCATTTGCAATCCCTGCCTAGATATTAGTCATCTCAGTGAGTTTGGTGAGTTTGAAGACGATCCGTGCATAATTGTGACTTTTATCGTGCGGACAAAATTTAGTACATACATGCATATATATATATAAACTTTTTAGATGGGGTCTTTTTGGGTTCCTGGGGTCATATAATGAAAAGTTATGAAGTTATATTTTTCAAAAGTCGCACCCTAGTAACGACTGCAATAGGTAGTATTTCTTAGAAAATCTACCTAAAATGATATTTGCGATTAACCTGTAAAATAAAATATTCGAAATTAACTGTAGTTGTAGTAATTACTCCCTGGATCTTGTATAACATTTCTTTCTCTTTCTGCGAGAATAGCAAGTCTATTCATGCACATGCAAAAATTGCTTTAAAAAATTCGCAATACTGCGAAAGTTTTTTGTTTGTAGCATGCGAGATTTTCAACCACATTTTCTCTCTACTGACAGGAAATGTGACAAAGTACAGTAGAAACAAAACATTATAGTTATAGTATCAATATATTATTATTTTATACAATATCAGAATTTGTAGGGTACAATGTTTAACTGTGCATGACGGTAACAAAAAGCTTTTAGCTTAATTGAGTACTCCACTCTACATATAAGGGAACTTATACAAAAAGGCCAGTTGAATATCGTGAAAATTTACAAAGATATCAGCGAAATAATTAGCTAATTAGCTAAATTTCAGTGGTTAAAAAAAAAAAAAAAAGGCTAAATGGGAAGGGACTTTTTGTAAATTTTCATTTTCCTTTTTTTTTATTTACTTTAATTTTCCTTTCCTTTTGAGCAGAAAGAACGGATTAAAACAAAGGTATCCGTTCAGAAGCAACTGAAAGACATAATCCTTTAGTAAGTAAATAAAAACTTGTGTGGAAATACACATACCAAAAGCAACGTTTAAACACACAATAAAATACTTAAGGTAATGTGAACAGACGTATACGTTTCCTGAGTTTCAGGACTCACATCATCAGTGTATAAAATCTTTAAAAATATATCCCCCAACTACATGCACGGCGAAAATCCAAATGTCAGAAAACACTATACATTTTGTTTAAAAAAAAAAATACTGAATACACATTATAGAGTCATTCAGTATTTGTTTAAAACAAAATTCATTTCAATTTGCAAATCAATTTTATACAATGTCAGATTGTTTAGCAATGGGTCCTTTCCTAGCCGATTTACATATGCATTACTTTGAAGTTAAAATGATTAACCTTATCAACTTTCAATTTTATTGTCCATATGTAGATAATTCCTTTGCGCTCTTTGACCTATCTCTTTTTTCTGTTGATAATCTATTGACTATTTTGAACTCAATAGATTCAGTTATTCAATTTACTTATGGAGTTGAAATTGGTAATAAATTGTCATTCCTTTATGTCTTGGTCATTCGTCAGCTTAATACATCTGACACTTGCGTTTACCGTAAATCTTTTGCTGTCGCCTCTCTCCCACCCATTTTAATTAATTTCACCCCCATCCCAAAAAGCTTCGGCTTTTCTTTATTTGATTAATAGAGCTCGCTTAATTTGTTCAGATAACAATTCCCTTGTTGCAAGATTAACTTATATTAAATCTGTTGCTATCGATCGTGGTTTTAGTTTATCTTATATCAATAATTTAATTTCTCACAGTCTTAATAAATGTGTCAATAATCCTGATTCTTCTGTTACTGCGGTTTCATTTTCTAACCTTATCATTTTACCATTTTAAAATAGTATTAGCTTTAAAATAGCTAATATCTTAAGACATTATGATTTTAATATAGTTTTTAAACCAGTTAATAAATTAACTTTTTCACAGGTTAAGGATCGAATTCCTCCTCAAATTTATTGGGGTGTTTACAATATTCAGTGCCAATGTGGTTTGTCCTATATTGGACAAACTAAAAGAAAACTCCGTTGTAGAGTCAAAGAACACATAAACTATGTAAAGAAAAAAGAATTGCAAAAATCCTCTATTGCTTCTCATTGCAGGGGGGACATAATTTTACGCATTTTGACTCAGCTACCATTATCAAGAAATGCATTACTTCTCTAGATTTCGACTTTTTTGAAGCTGTTCATATCCATAGATTTAAAATCTCCTTGGTTAATAATTTATCTAGTGTACCTTACATCTCAACATTCTGGGTGGATTTGTTGTGTCATGACACTTCACTTCCGCTTTGATTTCATTGGCTGTTGGAACTTGATGGTCTTTTGTTATTGTGTTTTCTGACATTTGGGTTTTCGCCGTGCATGTAGTTGGGGGGATATTGATTTTATAGATTTTATACGCTGATGATGTGAGTCCTGAAACTCACGAAACGTATACGTCTATTCACATTACCTTAAGTATTTTATTGTGTGTTTAAACGTTGATTTTAGTAATTTATTGACATACTCTTTTGCTGGAAGTCAGTTAATAAAAAATTACAAATTGTGGAAAATCTCTTATCATCCAGTTACTACCAAAAAACAAAGGAAATACTGCTCATAATATCGCTGAAATATTGCTGAATGTTCATGATTTTCGAACGGACTTTTACATGCGTTTTCATTTACAGCTAAATATTAATTTATGAAAATACAGTTTTCATACCATTGGCGTATGCGCGGTTAAAAATTATTTTATATAAATGCTCATATTTCTTGAAACATCTAATATATTTAATTTATAATTAATTGTAATGTGTTTTACTATTACACTATGTTAAGTTTACTGAAAGGGGCGTTAAATTTTGTTGAAAGCCCTCCATACTATAAACGAAAAACTTTTGGAAATTTCTTATTTTTTATTTCAGAAACTCTTATACAGGGTGCAATATGTTATCAATCGCCGACCTTTAATTTCTCAACCGTTGGTCGTAGACATTTAGTTCCAATTACAAAAGAGTTTCAAATGAGGTAAATATTCATGTTGTGGCATTATTTAAAGTAAAAATAAATTTTATAAAAATTACGAAAACTAACTTTTTATATGGTCCCCCAGTCCCTATGATTATATTTAGTAAAATTTTACACAGATCACAACACATATAACACAAGAGTTTGACATCTGTACCACAAAAATTGACACAGTTATTAAATTTCAAAGTTTGAGATTCTTGCACAGGATTTTGTCTTTCATTGAGGAATCAGTTAAAAGATGAATTAAAGTAATTCGAGATAAAAATCAGAGTGCAATGTCCTTTTTACGGCGAAACCACCTTTCATCCGGTATCGTCTGTACGTTTGAATGTTGTTCGACCCATAAAATTTGTCGATGAAAATGTATCCCTATGTATGTATGGATCCAAATGTAGAACCTTATTTGGTGATTCCCGAATTTGGCGATACCGGCTAAAGGTGGTTTCGCCGTAAAGGGGACATTGCACCCTGATTTTGATCTCGAATTACTTTAATACATCTTTTAACTGATCCCTCTATGAAAGACAAAATCCTGTGCAAATATCTCAAACTTTGAAATTTTTGTGGTGCAGATGTCAAACTTTTTGTGTTATATTTGTTATGATATGTGTAAACTTTTACTAAATATAATCATAGGGACTGGGGGACCATATAAAAAGTTAGTTTTCGTATTTTTTATAAAATTGACTTTTTACTTTAAATAATGGCACAACATGAATATTTACCTCATTTGAAACGTTTTTGTTATTGGAACTATACGTCTAAGACCAATGGTTTAGAAATTAAAGGTCGGCGATAGATAAGATCTCCGCTCAACATTGCACCCTGTATATCTAAGAACATACGTGTTATTACACAAATTAACACAAATGGTGCATTATATTCATACAGCTATATGTGCTGCTGCTTTTGAAATATTTTATTTTTCAAGGTGATCAAAAATATTAATTTTTTTATTCATTTCCTTTTTTTTTCATTTTTGTTGCCTCCTAATTACCTTCGTGATGAAACCATCGTTAAAAAATGCAATATCAATCTGATTCATTATTTTCTTGAAGTTTTAGAAGATTCGTGAAATATTGCTTTAGATATCCGACTAAAATTGAAAGTGTACGACTTTTGGCCATATGGTGTATTTCACGAAAATTTAAAAAATAAGTATTGATAGGAGTTTTAACTTCGGCAAAAACCTAATGCATGCCAAAAAAAAAAAAAAAAAAAAAAAAAAAACATTGATTTTTTTAAATTGCCATTAATAGTAATAGAAATAAATTAATATTAGGGATAAATAAATAATCAGATAATGTAGGAAAGAGGTAATATTTTTAATAATATAAAACTAGCTTAAACATATTACAACTGCCTTTTTCATACTTATTTAGAATAAAATAGATTATACAGTTATTCTATTTTGTTCGTTCTAAATATAAACATAAGAAGTGTGAACATATATTGGCTGTTTACCGGAGATTACTTTTATTCTATAAAATGTATCATCTTCTACCTTTTTAAATAATATGATTTCAAATTAAAATGCATGTAAATTAATTATAAATCACTACGAATTATGAAAAGAATTAAAAAACAACAAGTGTGATCATAATTGCCAATTTGCGAAGAATCCAAATGTGCTCAATAACCTTTTAAAAACAGTTTTAATCGCATTTTAAAATGGTCTTTTTAGAAATAGGGTTAGGCTTTTTAGTTATTGGGATTTTCAAACAGCCTTAATCGTGCTTTTAAAACAAGTTTCTGTTATTATCATAATTAGCTGTTGGGAGCACTTGATGACATTCTAAAGATTCAAAATCGATTTTACTTTATTTCTTGTTCTAATTACTGCAAGAAAAGAGATTAGAGACATTTAGCATTAAAAATTCTCTGTTTTTTAGCAGTTATATATTCTGTGTAAAAAGTACGATGAGTTGTTAAATAAAACAGAAAGAAATTTATTTATCCACAAAATTTATTTTGCCGCCTTCAAAGTAGGTTCGATAGCATCCAATACATTTATAGCACGGTTGACCAAATACTCCAGACATTTTTAGTAGGCTGATTGAGGTATGGCTTTCAGCAATCTCGTCGAATTTTCCTGTATGGCTAAATTGGCAACGCCTTCCTAGAAGGGGTAACTTTAGTTTCGCGAAAGGAAAAGGTCTCACGGGGCTATATCAGGCAAGCACGATGTTTGGTAAGTGATATTCGTTGTGATTTTGGCCTAAAACACTTGCTGAACTATAACTTTGTGACAGCGTGCATTATCGTGGTGCAAATTCTATGCCAAGTTTCGGTGATTTTTTAGATGTTCGTCAAGCAAAATATAAGCAAAGTGTTTGTTCAACTAATTTTTCTATTGTCCAAAATCATAGAACAGTCAAAAGTAATTACTAAATAAACAGCTGCTGTTAACAGGCAAAATTACAAATGGTACTAAAATTCCGTTTCATTAATTGATACAGAGTCCCGCTTACAAAAAAAAAAAAAAAAAAAAAAAAAAAAAAAACGTTGTCATTATATCCTTTACAGGCGACTTTTAAATGATGAATTTTGTTACTATTTACACTCAATGTATGTCATTAGATGAGTTTAGGTGACAAAGGTGGTATGTTACAAAACTAAAAATTTGCCGCAATCATATTGAAGATAACAAATGTCACTCTGCCATCTGTTAAATTACTATTTGAAAAAAAAAAGTCTCAGAGATTTTAATTGATAAAAATGGTATATCACAATAAACGCAAGTAATGATTTGGAATTTTACAGCTCGTTTGCTCAAACCCATGATTGTGTAACTTATCACTTTCATCATCTGAAATTTTCAAATATTAAGTATATGACTATTAAAATAGTTTTTCTGACAATATATCTTTTATCTCATTTTTTTCCCAAATCTATTTGCTTAATTTTTTTATGCTTTCAATTTGTAAAATAAACAGTTTTAGTTTTTCTATTCAAGTTATTCATGCGTTTATAAACTGTCCATGAAAATAAATTATTTTAATTGCGCATGCATAAAGAAATGCAAATTTCTAGTATCCTGATAAAAACCCTTACTGCTGCATAGTTTATATATGAGGCATTTTTAATGCCTCAGCAAAGCATATCAAATGTATGAAACTATCTCCGAAATAAATTTAAGGTAAAATTAATGAGCTCGCCTGAATTTCATTTTATACTTACGACTGTAAAGCTGGAATTCCTTTCAGTCTCGTTTGAACGAAACAATACACTTGATACACTTTGGTTCTGAATGTATTAACTATTTAAATGATAGGTAAAATGTACTTAGAATATTGATGTACTTTAACACCTTGATGAGCGGTGGTATATAATGTATCCCACATAATTTTAATGAAGATTTTCAGCAAGAAATTTAAATTAAATTTTACTTCAATAACTTTGGTGGAGAAAGGTGCAAAATTGCTTTTTTTATTTTGAAATAATTTTTTTCGAAAATTCCGGTGTGAATTCAACATTGTAGAAAAACAATTACTTGTTACTGAACGGGTTAATGTCATAGATTTCTTAACTAACTTTTTAATTTCCAATTTAAAGTCTTTTTCCCTCTACAACACGATACTTCATACTTACTTGAAACTGAAGCATGTATAAAAAACATCATTGCATTTTTTGCATGTATAAAAAACATCATTGACTTTTTCTGAAATACAATAAAAAAGTAATTTTATTTCGGTTATAGAATCGTTTTGATATATCTTTATATTTCACAAAATTCCTATTTTTAAAATATTTTCTAAAAATTTAATCAGGAATGTATTATTTGTATTCTTGTTATACTGGATATTTAAGATTATTCAGTGTTTGAATAATGCAAATTACCTTTAAATGTAAAATATTTACATTTTTGCAGAAAATGCAACAAAACGTTTCCTAAAACAATTATTGTTTTAACAGTTTTAACTGTAACAAAAACATATTTTTTTTTATATAACAATTGATGGTTAAAATGAATATAGCAAAAAAAATTACGATCATGTACATAACAATGTATTCTAAATTATTGTCAACATAAAATAAATTTATTCAATTTGTAAACTTTAAAAATATTGCGATATTATTTATTCATTTTTTTAATATGCACATAACTAAATAAAAAAATGTTGGCAAAAAGCCACCTCTACTCTGCACAGCAGGTTACGCGCACTAGTACTTAGATAAATAAATAGATATCATTCTGGCCATTAAAACACAATTAATATAATAATATAGGTAATTGCTTACCTTTATCTTTCTTCAGCAGCAATATTCCTCATTTTTCGGCTTGGTGCACATTTTTAACTCCGGTGGGTAATCCATTTATTACGAAGCTAAAGTGTTGAAACAAAAGGTGTTGGTTAAATGTATTATATTATTTATATTTAATCCACATTTGAGACTTGATCACTTTCGTTATAGAGAATTATATTAAAATTTTGACTTTACATTTTAAATTAATGCGTTACATACAGCTGCCTTTTGCAGCAACAAATTAAATATTACATCTCTCTCTGTTGAGATAAATTGGGCAACTAACTTAATAATAAAAAGAGTTTTTTTTTTTTTTTGAGTCAGAGTTCTTTTGATTACGTCAGACAGCTGCAGCATTCGTGGGTTGATATTAAAAGAAATTTCGCGAACATATTTCACATATTAATATCATTGTTTATCTTGAGTAGGATGATTTAGCAATAATCGGAAAGTTTGTTTATTGTAGAATGATTTATTATTACTTAATGTATTTATTTATGTGTTCAAATTTTTGTATTCTTGAATTGCTTCCTGTTTTGAAATCAGTTAATGATATCTAAGATGATTATGAATTGATTTACTGCTACTAAATTAGTTCAAGTATTTTAAAGTGTTATATCCTTGAAAGTTATTGCTTGTATAATGTTTCTAAAGTAGTTTACTGTTCAGATCTGAGAGGGTTATAAATCCATCACCCTTCCTTAACCATCTCAGATGCATCCGGTAATAGTTGCATGGATTCACGATGTTTCAGGAATTGAGGCTTGGCCAGTGGTTTGGTCAGCGCGTCTGCTGTCATGTCTTGTGTTGGGCAGTAACGAAGATCCAGTATTCCATCTTCTTTCATCTCTTTTATTGCGTGATAACGCACATCAATGTGTTTTGTGCGTTTTGAAAATTTTTCGTTCTCCACCATCTTGCTGACGCTCTGGTTGTCTTCATACAGTATTACTGGTAAATTTTGTTTCAAGTCCAGTTCTGCTAACAATTTTGTCAGCCAGGCAATTTCCTGTCCTGCACTAGCTGCAGCTACAAATTCAGCTTCTGCCGATGAATAGGCAATGCAATTTTGCCTTTTCGTGTACCATTGAATGGGACTGTTTCCCAACATGAATAGGTTTCCAGTAGTTGATTTTCTGGTTCGTGTATCCCCCGCCCAGTCGGAGTCAGAAAAACCGATGAGTTGTGGATTGTGACTTATGTTTAAGGTGAGGTTTAACGATTTTGTAGTGTTCAGGTAACTTATTATGCGTTTCACACCGTTCCAGTCTTTTAGGCGCGGATTTTCACATCTTCTGCTGAGTATGTTAACAGCGGCTGATATGTCTGGACGCGTAGTGGTTCCTATATATAATAACGATCCTATCGCTTGTCTGAATTTCGTATTGTTGGGTAATAAATTTTCTTCGTCTTCTAATTTGTGAAAACCGGCATCCATAGGAGTGCTTACAGGTTTTGCGTTTTCTAAATTAAATTTTCTTGCAAGTTCTTCTATTTTTAGTCTTTGATTCAGTTTATACCCGTTTTCTTATTTCTTTATTTCCATGCCTAAATAGTGAGCTACTTCCCCAAGGTCCTTTAATGCAAATTCTTCCTTTAAAGATTTTATTATGTCTTCAATCGTTTCGTTTTCACCGCCTATCAAAATGTCGTCAACATACACTATTATGTAAGTTGAAGTTTTGTTTTGTTTTCGTGTATATAGACATGAGTCCACGGTGCTTTGTTGAAAGTTTAAATTTTTTAAAGATTGTGCGATTTTTTTAAATTCCAAGTTCTGGCTGCCTGTTTTAGTCCGTAGATCGATTTTTTTAGTTTACACACTTTGTTTTCTGAGTTTTTCTCAATGTACCCCTCCGGTTGTTTCATATAAATTTCGTCTTCTAACTCACCGTAGAGAAAGGCTGTGTCGATATCTACGTGTCGCACGTTCAACTGCTTATGTGCGGCTACTGTCAAAAATGTTCTCACAGTTGTTTGTGACACTACTGGGGCGAAAGTCTTGTCATAGTTTTCCCCATATTTTTGGCTAAACCCTTTGGCTACTAAACGTGCTTTGTACTTTTGATTGTTTCCGTAACTGTCTAATTTCTTTTTGAATATCCATTTGCAACCTATAACCTTTTTGTTAGGTGGAGGATCCACTAATTCCCATGTGTTGTGTTGTCTCAGCGAATTGATTTCCGCTTGTGTGACTTTAAGCCAATTTTCCTTTTCTTTGGTATTATTTATTTCCAATATTTTATTCCAACTAGTGGGTTCTGTCATATCATCATTTTTTACATAACAGGCATATCTGTCTGGTGGTACCCCCTGTTCGATCTTTCAGATCTTCTTGGTTCATTGGTCGGTTGTTTGGACGTGGTTGGTTCTTCGGTTGTGTTGTTTATCTCTGTTTCAATGTAATGTTTGTCGTCATATGACTTTTCTGTCTGTTTATTTTCTTTTAGGTTAATTTTGCTATTTTCTATGAATTTCACTGTTCTGCCAATTACAATTTTATTTTCTTTAGTGTATATGCGATATCCTTTTGAGTTGTTATCGTATCCTACAAAAACCCCTTCCTGAGCCCTGTCGTCCAATTTTCCTCGATGTTGTTTATTCACGTATACGTAAGCTTTGCATCCGAATGTTCGCAAATAGTGTAAATTTGGTTTGCGATTAAACCATAGCTCAAATGGGGTTTTATTTGTCGATCTTGTTGGTAAGCGATTCTGTAAATGATTCGTGGTGTTAACTGCTTCTCCCCAAAATCTTTGTGGCAGATCTGCTTCTCTGAGTAGGCTTCTAGTCATGTCTAATAGCGACCTATTTTTTCTCTCCGCAATGCCATTTTGGCTCGTACAATACGGCACAGTTAATTGATGTTTAATGCCCCTTTTCGTTAGGTAATCCTCTATCCCACTATTTATGTACTCTCCCCCGTTATCCGATCTTATTGCTTTCGGATATTTCCCGAACTGGTTTCGAACCATAGCTATATAGTCGATTAGTTTATCCTGTACTTCATCTTTGTGTTTTAATAAGTATATTACAGTAAATCTAGAGAAGTCGTCAATGAAAGTTACAAACATTGTTTTACCGCCTATTGTGGGGGTTCCTATCGCTGCGCATACGTCCGTGTGCACTAGATCGAGTACTCTACCTGTTTTGTTTCTATACACTGTTTTGGGATAGGGAGCATCGCTTGTTTTTGTTTGTATGCATGTTTCGCATGTTGTTCCATGTTTGCAATTATTTAGTTTTATGCCATAGGCTAAATCATCTTTAACCATTTCCTTTATGGAATTGTAATTTCTATGCCCTAGGCGTTTGTGCCAAAGTTCCAGGCAGTCTTTACTTTTGCATTCATGTGCCATATTTACTATATTCCTATCAGCATTTTCTAATAATTCAACTTCGTATAGGTTATTTTTCATTTTTGCCTCCAAATAGATTTTCCCATTTCGGGACAGCCTGCATTTATCTTTATCAAATAATAATTTATACCCATTCTTTGTGGCTTTACTTACTGAAATTAAATTAGATTCTAACTCCGGTACATACAACACTTCTTTCAACGTAATTTTATTTATACCTCCATCGGATGTTTTCGTCGTGAATGTAGTTTCTCCTGTACCTAGCGAGTTTAGTTTTTCCGTTGGCAATTATGACCGTTGTTTTTTCGGTGTCATTTAATTTAGTAAACTCATTTTTATTATTTAGGATATGTGAAGATGAACCAGAATCAATAATCCAGGTTTGTTTTCCTGCTTTGTCTATTAGAAAGGCTCCGTCGCTGCCTTGATCTGGTTTTATTTCCGTTCTATAATTTCTCTTTTCTACTGATTCGCGGTCAGTATTTCCTATCTGGTTATTAGATTGTTGATAGCACAACGATGATGAGTAATGTTTGTTTTTGTATGTTTGTTGTTGTTTTTGTGTATTTGGGTGATTGTTTCGATTTTTCAAATGCCAACATTCTCTGTACGTGTGATTTCTTAATTTGCAATATGTGCACTGTTTATCTTTTTTAAAGTTATCGTTTGGATATCTCTTTTGCGTTTTAAACGCTTTTGTTGAGTTTTCACCCTGGTCTGTGTTTTCGACCCTTCTGTTGTACTCATCTGTTAATTTACTTCTAATAAATTGTGGTGTAAGCTCGTCTTCATTTCGTGATTCAAGTGCAGTGATCAAAGTATTATAACTAGGGGGTAGCGAACACAGCAATAAAGCTGAAAGATGGGAGTCGCTAATTGTTTCCCCGATCGCTGAGAGTTTGTCTTTTAGTTCTAGAATGTATGTTATATGTTTGATTAAGTTTCCGTTTTCTTGGAGCTTGGCTCCATAAAGCTTTCTTAACAAAAATAATTTACTAGAGAGGTTCGCCCGTTCGTGTATCGTTTTAAGTGCGTTCCATGTGTCTTTGGCTGTGTTAAGCCCTTTTACATGGACGATTTGTGAATCTTCAATTGATAGATTTATTATCCCTATGGCTTTCTTGTCCTTTTTCTCCCAATCGGTCGTGATTGGCGTGGGACTATCTTCGCTAATTACGTTGAACAAGTCTTCTCTAATCAGTAACATCTCAGTTTTAAATTTCCAATTTCCGTAGTTACTCTCGTTTAGGTTTTCTACTAACTGTATCTCCCGTGATGCGGCCATTTTTCTAGTTATTTAAGTTTTACTTATGTGAGGAATTGCTGTTTTTATTTTATTCTATATAAAACTTCTTATTATATATCTAGTTTTTTAATTGTTTAACATTTCATATATATCAACAAAAAAATGCACAATATTTATTTTATCATCAAATAACTGGTGAACTATATCTTTCAATTATTTTCAACAATTTCTTTTTAATGTGCATACCTTTATGGCCAGTAGTTTTTTTTTCTTTCACAAATATTATTTACCTGCTAAAAACAGACCTTTTCAGTCTCATAATCAAATTGTTGGCAAAAAGCCACCTCTACTCTGCACAGCAGGTTACGCGCACTAGTACTTAGATAAATAAATAGATATCATTCTGGCCATTAAAACACAATTAATATAATAATATAGGTAATTGCTTACCTTTATCTTTCTTCAGCAGCAATATTCCTCATTTTTCGGCTTGGTGTACATTTTTAACTCCGGAGGGTAATCCATTTATTACGAAGCTAAAGTGTTGAAACAAAAGGTGTTGGTTAAATATATTATATTATTTATATTTAATCCACACTTGAGACTTGATCACTTTCGTTATAGAGAATTATATTAAAATTTTGACTTTACATTTTAAATTAATGCGTTACATACAGCTGCCTTTTGCAGCAACAAATTAAATATTACATCTCTCTCTGTTGAGATAAATTGGGCAACTAACTTAATAATAAAAAGAGTTTTTTTTTTAAGTCAGAGTTCTTTTGATTACGTCAGACAGCTGCAGCATTCGTGGGTTGATATTAAAAGAAATTTCGCGAACATATTTCACATATTAATATCATTGTTTATCTTGAGTAGGATGATTTAGCAATAATCGGAAAGTTTGTTTATTGTAGAATGATTTATTATTACTTAATGTATTTATTTATGTGTTCAAATTTTTGTATTCTTGAATTGCTTCCTGTTTTGAAATCAGTTAATGATATCTAAGATGATTATGAATTGATTTACTGCTACTAAATTAGTTCAAGTATTTTAAAGTGTTATATCCTTGAAAGTTATTGCTTGTATAATGTTTCTAAAGTAGTTTACTGTTCATATCTGAGAGGGTTATAAATCCATCAAAAAATAATTAAAAAAAATCTTTAAGGCAATTTTTTAGAAATCATTTTTTTAATGATAAATGAAAAAAGTGTTCCTTTGGTTAATGTAAATTTAGTTTCCTAGTTTCCTTTTTTAGAAATATATTAATAATGGCTGTAGACTAGTTAGGAATGTAAATTTCTGAAATAGGATAATAAAAAAGGAAAGAATAATTTCATAATAAAAAATCATTGTATTTTACTAAATTTTGTTCCATCTATTTGTGTAATTACTTTGCAATATTTTTTATGAGAAAACGAACTCATCTAACATTCAGTGAAAGATTGGAACAGTAATCCTATTACCTAAATAATACTTATGAATAACATGGGTTCACAAAGAAAATAAAAATAAATTTGTTTAATTTATGTTGTTTGTTTAAATGAATATATATATATATTTCAAAAATTCAATTATAAATTTTAATTCTGAAATTTAAATTTATTTGTTTATATAGAATACATAGGGTATATGAGACATAATAATTTGTCACACGATCTTCGTAATCTTTATATACACTATATGGCCAAAGGTGACCGGTCACTTGCGATTTTAGACGTTTTGTTAAATATCTAGAAAAACACATGAGGAATTAACCTGAAACTGCAGGTGTGTAAACAGTATAGTGTAGGTCATATATTTCCGCGAAGATTTTTCCTGAAACCACATAGGGGGCCGTCAACAAATTGAAAATAACGAATATCTTTTGGATAACCCTGTAAAAACTAATGTAGCAAAAGCATTCAAACACGAGATTATTAATAAGTGGCTTATTTTAATATACTGTGTTCATTTTTATGAGGATAGCATACATACTCGCAGAGAAATTAAAGTTTTTATAAAAACAGAACCAAATTTCGCCAACTTTTTTGCTTATAATTTGCGGAATTATTAATATAAGAAAAAGTTCTTTTAAGAAAATATGACAAAGGATATTGTACACAATACTTTGCAATCAGAATTTAAAAATAATAAAAATTGGATGAAAAATGAGTAGGTTTACTAAAAAATGTTTCACTGCGCATGCGCGAATGCAATTAAAATATAATGTGCATAATGTATTAGCTAAGTATATAGAGCAACTTTTGTGAAAGTCTCAAAATCATAGCTTTAAAATTCTGAAAATAATCGTCGATTGAATAAGCTCGAAATCCGTTGTTCCCAAAAACAAGCAAAAAGATCAGGGGTTGTATCCAAATGTACGTGCAATATTGTCTACACTATCTTGGCATTAATCAACAGATATTTGATACAACCCCTGATATTTTTACTTGTTTTGGGGAACAACGGATTTCGAGCTTATTCTATCGACGATTATTTTCAGAATTTTAAAGCTATGATTTTGAGACTTTCACAAAAGTTGCTCTATATACTTAGCTAATACATTATGCACATTATATTTTGATTACGTTCGCGTATGCGCAGTGAAACATTTTTCAGTAAACCTGCTCATTTTTCATCCAATTTTTACTATTTTTTAATTCTAATTGCAAAGTATTGTGTACAATATTGTTTGTCATATTTTCTGAAAATACCTTTTTTTTACATCAAGAACTCTGCAAATTATAAGCAAAAAACTTGGCGAAATTTGGGGCTGTTTTTGTAAAATCCTTAATTTCTCTATGAGTTTGCATGCTATCCTCATAAAAATGAACACAGTATATTACAATAAGCGACTTATTAATAATCTCGTGTTTGAACACTTTTGCTGCGTTAGTTCTTACAGGGTTATCCAAAAGATGTTCGTTCTTTTTCAATTTGTTGACGGTCCCCTAGGGGGTTTCAGGAAAGAATCTTCGCGGAAATTTATGACTTATACTATACTGTTTACACACCTGCAGTTTCAGGTTAATTTCTCATGTATTTTTCTAGATATTTAACAAAACGTTTAAAATCGCAAGTGACCGGTCACCTTTGGCGATATAGTGTATTTTTTACTGTCTGAGTAATCTTTAAAACGGTTATGTAACAAGCAATGTTAAATGCATGTTTATCATTTGTTACACAGCTTAAAAATTAACTTACTTTTTTAGGCATGGATAAGTAAATAATATATCTATATGTTTCGTCCGCCGTTTAATTTACGTTATATTATTAAGTGGAAGTAATTGTTATTGTTTTTATCCAACAGAAAAAAATTCTTTGTGATAAAGTTACATCTTGATAAAGTTATTTTCATAAAGTTACGTACAATATTGTTGTAGTGATTGTTGAATTGAATATTTGTATTATCGGAAGCTCGTCATTAGTAGCTATTACCTTCTTTATTTCCATTTATTGAAAAACAGAGTGTTTTATCTGTTATACATTTTGAACGTAGGTCGTGGAAAATGAGTATAACAATTATAATTAAGATCTACTAAATGTATTTCAATGGTATTGTTATTGCCAGTTAAGAATTTCATCTGATGAAGATCAGTGTACATTCGACACTTATCGTGATGGCCTTTTAAAACAAGTTAAGGAAAATCTGGAACTGAATATTTATAGCTGATGATAAATTGTTTACCTCAACTAACCCTTCGAAAATTATGTATTATATATATATATATATATATATATATATATATATATTTAAAAATTAATTACATTTTGTTAAAAATAAATTAAAATAACTATATGTGTGAAATCCTTTAATTTAAATGTAAAGTAATAATGTATGTTACGTAACTTCATGCTGATCTGTGAAAAAACTAAAACAAAAGGTACACCATGCTACCTAATTTTAAACTACTTAAATTTTCAGACTAAAAGGAAAGAAACTTTGACATACTTTAACCATTAATAGTATTTTTTTTTTTTAATCCGGACAATATTATCGTATTCCTTTATAAATGGAGTACTTTTTTTGGAAAAGAAAACCAAATATATAGCTTCCTCGTACTAAAGTCATGATCGCCTTTTTAAATTATTTTATATGGGAATAAACATTTTTTTAAATAAAAAACTGTTACTTAGTAGTACCAAAACTACATAAAATAGTTATTCGAAATATATGTATTCCTTAAATCTCTCGTGAAGTACTTTGAGTACTTTATGTAAAAGAAATTTCCGCGTAACATCTTATTAAGAGATTAAAGCAACTTGTCTAAAGAATTTATTTTATGAATGTTTTAAAAGATAAAGTAGTTGTTTACTTACATATATAAAAATACATTTTTAAACTTGTACGTTCTTTTTCATTTAGTAATAGTTCTTAGAATTTTGGATAAACATGCTTTTGTATGAAAGTAAACATTCATTAAAAATGGCTTTTTTGCTTTGTAAATAAAAATGAATTCCGGATAATTCTTATGAAAATACGCACATCTTTAATAGTTTAACTTTTAAAAATTAACGCTATATCAAGAAACTAACATAGAATTTGAATGTTCATATAAAGTTTCAAAATGACCAATTACGGATTGAAAACAGTATTTCTAAAGGTAAACCAATAATGTGTAATTCCTAGTAGCTATCAATGTTTTAGTCTTGATTAGATTTTTATATTGGTTGTGTATATACATTTTAACTCATATACACTGTTAAAAAAATGCAGAGTTACACAAATATGCGTGCTTGCTAAAATTTTATCTGTACACTGTATAAATCTACAAATCTAGTTTTTTGTAAACTACAGAAATCTGTAGTTCTACAAAATAATCTACTAAAATTACAGTAATCTTACTAAAATTTTATCTGTAACGGGCTGCAGTTACATAAATTGTTTTAGGTATCCCAGTTTCCTAAAAAAATTTTAGTAACCTTACAAATTCTTTGATTTACGGTGCAAAACTGTATCTGTTAAATGAATGTTTGTTGTTGCCGTTAGATAAAAAATTCTAGAATCCCACTTTACTGGAAAAAGTTTAGTAACTTGACATTTTTTTACAGTGTACTTAAATTAATTTACAGATAGATAACACAATATAATATATTATAAATTGACTACCATATAAAACAAAGAACTGGCAGTTTCACACAAGACAGTTTAGAAAAAGTTCCTGACATCTCCAGTATTCGCAAATTATTAGCGTTGAGGACGTGTTCGTAGTGTCCCTCAGACGTTTATTAGATTTCTAAATTCAGATACTCAAAACTATTCGACGGGTATAATGTACGTTCTTGCCCAATATTGGAACACCGGGTTGTATATCGACAGTTTCTTGTCTCTAATATATGTTGCCATCAATTTAATATGACTATTAGGGTGTTCACAAGAAATCAATTTTCGAATTCTTTCGGGGGGGGACCCCCAAAAAGTTTCCAATAGACTAGAAAATGAGATTAGGCAAAGTTACAGCTCATTTGGATAATATTAACCCGTGCCTCATTGAGGTTTAAGTTTGAAAAAAACGTGATTTTTCGCAGAAAAATGATGTTTTTCCTTCATGAAATAAGAACAATTGAACCTAGAAACATAATTCAAGTCTCATTTTATATAAAAAAAATTGCTTTGATGAACCACACACCATTTTTTTTAAATTGAATAGATTTAAAAATATGCGCATTTTTCAGGACCAAACTTCACCCGAATCTTAAAAATTCACTTTTTATGAATATGCGGAAAAAAAATTGTAACATTCTGTTTCATCTGCTTTCCCCCTTTTTTTTTCTTTTTCTTTTATTTTGTACATAATAAAAGGTTTAATAAAAAAAAAGTCCAACGAAAATGAAAAAAATCGTATTTTAAACTGAAAGAATTAAAAACAAGCAAGAAAAATCAAGCGTACACCATAGATTATGAAACACTTTCCAACACTCCCTGAAAGCTTTAACGAAACTTCGTTACTTAGGAAAATAAGGTAAATAAGATAACTAAGTAAACATTTAAAAATCTGATTTCAGTAGTTATCGCCCATAGCCAAATATATTTTCCAATTCTTTTGTACAGCCCTGTATTCGATCTGTATGTTGACATATATACTATATAATGGGAAAATTTAGTTTAGCAAGAAAATGCATAACAGGTTGAAATTCATCTTTCAGCAATTTATACTAGTAGATGGAAACATACTTGAATACCTGTAGTTTAATTAGTACCTTTATTACATGCCACTATTTAGCTAAAATTTAATTCAAACTAAAACTTGCTTAAAACTACTGAAATTACATTTCCAGAAATTATCAACAGTAGACGGCCATGTATCCAACTCTTTGCGTAGCCCTGTATATCATTTTATCTATATTCTACAACTATTTCTTATAACACTAAATTCAGTTCAGCGTAAAAATTCATAACTCTTTTAAAACCCACCTTTAAGCAATTTATGCTCATACTCAGTAACCTTGGCGAATTCATTTCTGTAGCTCTGTATATGAACTATAGCATTTATACGCACTTTATTGTATGCATAAATATAGTGAACAAGTATATATGTGTGATCACAGATCGCACAGAGGATTTCGTTTAATATTCCTTTCAAAACACTTTATCCTTTTGAGAAATCTGTTAGTTCCACATTTCGTAACCAGGGGGCGCACTCCATTCTAAAGAAACCTGTGTCCGAACGAAACTCCGTTTTATATACTATCCGTAGATATATTAGTAGAAGGGATTGGGCCGACAGCACCCGAGATAAGTAGGCGGACCTGGCGGTAAAAAGTGGAACTAAAATATGTAAGGCTATGGTGCATAATATGGAAGAATGGTCAAAGGGGTGTCGGCAAAAGTTGGAAAAGTGCCCCCCGGATGCAAAGGGTGGAGGTTAGAAAAATTGCTTAAAATACTCAATTTAGAGCCCGGAGGATTAAATAACATAAGACTTTTGGAAAATATTATGATTTGCCGCGTGGTCTGAGGTATTCAGCTATAAGTACGCTAACATTCATGTCTCCCACTTAATTAGGGGCTCTCTTAGAAGGAATTGCTTAAAATACATATGCGGTAGCTCAAAGGGTTAAACGTAAGACTTTTTCAAGATTTTATGATTTGTCGCCTGGCTTCAGGCGTTCTGCTATAAGTATGCAAAATTTCAAATCTCCAATTTAATAAGAGGTTCAGTTACAAAGAATTGCTTAAAATACGCATGATGGAGCCCAAAGAGTTAAATGTACGATTTTTTCAAAATTTTATGATTTGTAGTATGATATGTGGTGTTCAGCTATAAGTATGCAAAATTTCACGCCTCCAACCGAAATAGGGGCTCACATAGAAAGAATTGTTTAAAATACACATGTGGAGCTCAAAGGGTTAAATGTACGGCTTCTTCCAAAATTTTATGGTTTGTCATTTGATACGAGGTGGTCAGATATAAGTATGCAAAATTTCACTCCTCCAACCTAATTATGGACTGATTTAGAAAGAATTGTTTAAAATACACATGTGGGAGGCCAAAGTGTTAAATGTACGACTTTTCCAAAATTTTATGATTTGTCGTTTGATGTGAGGTGTTTAGCTATAGGTATGCAACATTTCACGCCTCCAACCTAATTAGGGGCTCACTTAGAAAGAATTGTTTAAAATACACATGTGGGAGACCAACGGGTTAAATATACGACTTTTTCAAAATTTTACGATTTGTCGTATTATGTGTGGTGTTCAGTTATAAGTATGCTAAATTTCAAGTCTCCAACATGTATACTTTCTGAGAACAGGCTCTGTGACAGACGGACAGACAGACAGACAGACAGACAGAGGAGCGAGACGAATAGGGTTTTGTCAGATGAACGAAACCCTAAAAAAGCGCATATCATAATTAAAAGTGCATTTCGAGCGATCATTACTAATATACAGAAATTCGGATACAATATAGTATCTGAAATCTTTTCAAATACACCGCAAACAATTTCCCCTATACCATTATGAACGGAATTCTTTTGTGTAGCACTGTAAATAAACAATAACTATTCTTTGCACCCCATATTCTACAGAATGCATATTTTAGGGGGCTTCATAAATGACTATAAATTTTACTACGTTTGAAAGAGTCTAACACCATAAAAAATCATTTGAAACATTTTTTCCCATTGGCCGTAATGTAACGGAAAACTTTTGACTGTCCCTGTAAATGAACTAAACATGCTACAAACTTCATTTGCAATAGGGAACGTGCTATGGTAGATGTCACTAATATCCAAAAATTTCAGAACGATCCGAGCATATTTATGAGAGTTAGAGCGCGGACAGACGGACACACGGACAAACAAACCGAAGTCATACGCACTTCTCAACTTTGTTGGAAAGTGTTAAAAAGGGGGCAAAGAAAGATATAATAATGAGAACAAATAATGCTCAAATGCATTTTGTTATTCAAGTTGTGTTACAAGAAAGGAAGCATAATAAAGAAAAGAAATTATTATCCCTTGCAATTGTCATGTTAACCCTTTCCAGTACAGAAAAATTATGTGCTTAGAATAATGAAAAGACTAACTACACCGAAATTTACAAACAAATTACAAATTAACAATTACAAATTAAAAACACATTACTTAACCTTTCATTGTAAAAAGAATATTTTCTTAAAATATTCTTGGCGCCGTTTATATGTTTAGAATTAAAATTAGGTAGTCCCGACATGGAACCACTGCGCCGGAAAGGATTAAGTTGGTATTGGCTTAGATACGTTGGCTTTTGAGAGATCATGAAAAGTTTTTGTACATTCAGACGCAACTTTTAGCATATACTGTTTTTATTTTTCGGCTTTTGTTAAACAGGAATTGAAATCTCGGTTTAATTTTCTTCCCTTTCAGCTGTGTCATTGACAACTTTAAAACCATTCACTGTTTTCTTGCTTTCAAATAAAGTTTATTTTCACATCATACATTGGGATCAGTATTTAAAAAATGCTTATTAATATAAAATCTCTTAAAAAATTTACAGTTTGAGATGAAATAAAAACATAGACTTCTTTGTTCAATAAAAAATCCACTTCGTTGAAATCTTTTGTTGCTCTTAAATTTCTATCATCATCACCATTTCTTCTTCAAATGACATTAATTATATAGCCATGCTTATGTCGACTTTTTTCCCCAAAGTATCATCTAAAAATGAAAATGTAACTTGATCCGAGTTAAGATACCAAAGGCGGTTTATCATTTTAGCAAGTGCTTTGTCTGCTACCTATTTATCAATTTTTCTGTAGTGAACAAGTGATTTTATTATTTACAGGTCTTGGATTAGGGTCCAAAGTGGGAGTGTGATGCATGCGTTTACATAAATATTGATTAGAAATAAGCAAAGGTCTCTAATACCTTCTTTTTTATAAATTTGTTATTGAGAGACTATCCCTGAAACAATATATTTTCAGAGAATAAATGGCCTGTGCCATCCATGTGACATGATTAAAAGCACCAGAGACTCTGAAGAAAAGTCTTTTGGAAGAAGGAGTCTTATAAAAATTAAACAAAGTTGGATAAACTCTTTATAATCATATCTTAGCTGTTAATTTTTAAAAGATCCTGTAAGAAAAATTAAAATTTCATCTGAATTAACTATATATATATATCTAGCATTATATATCTAAATATATATTTATTATATATCTAGTATATATATATCTACAATCAAAAACAGCTTTTAGGATAATTTCTAAATTATGGTGGTGACATTGTAAATACACAAGACTTTTCCTTTAACAATTGCTATAGAAAAATGCAGGTTCCTGTTAGACGACTGGTATTTACTGCAGTTGTATCAAAACATATTGCCTGGATTTTACCAACTTCGTCCCACTCTTCAACTGCTGAAAATACAGCTTTCGCCTGAATTATTCAGATTCTATTTTCAAGCTATGGAACTTGTAGTAACTGTTCTTCATCCTCACAACTAATTAAAACTTCTATTTACTCTACATTTAATTTATTAAAAAAATGGTGAAGCAGTTTTCCATCTCAGTGAACAACAGTTCTCTCTAAATCGGAATTTTTAAATCTGTTTTTGATGAGCTCAGTTCTTAGTTTACGAAATAGTTATTTTCGTTGTTGATTGCACTTCTACTTAAAATCAAAATCTTGCACTGTAAAAAAAAAAATCTGTAAAGTTACTAAAGTTTTTCTAGGAAACTGAGATTCCTAGAACTTTTTATGTAACGGCAACAACAAAAATTCCTGTAACAGCGCTCTAGTAACATTACAGATTTTTTTTTACAGTGTGGTTAACTGGTGGATGTATTCTATTCTCTGGAGTGCAGTTTCATTTTGTGAATATTATAAAATAAAATACACAAAACTTGACAATTACTTGGTAGATTACTGTCGATGATTTGATGAGACATGTGGCCAATTTGTGAAATCTTAGATTTCTGCCGTGATATCAAAAGGGATATGGGGTTTTACGGAATGTTTCGTCAAATCTACAAATAGATAACGATAACAGGAAACAAAAACTGCCTTGTAATAAAAAGAGAAATTCAGAGGTTCAACTGCAATACAAATCGAGAAGCTCTTTCTTACTAGACACAGAACTAGATAACTAATAATCAGTTATAATTCGTGAAATATTTTTAAAGTTACAAAAATTGTTCACTTATTTTTGCCTATTAATGAAAATAATACAAAGAAATTATCAAAAGTAATAAAATTATTAATTTGTCATTTTTCACTTCTATTTCAAAAATGCAGAGTTTGAGGGTATGGTTCACAAGCTGACCTAAAAAATACTAAATGTTCATTAAATATAAGTTTTGATGAGGGTAAAAGTTAAAAGCAACAACAGTTTCTAAGAAATAAAACAAGAATCAGGTTTCTAAGACAAATAGTTTTCACCTAAAAAAAGAAGAACGACATTTTTTTGCCAAAAATTGTAAACTTTCAATAATTCAACCTCGATGAGGCACGGGTTAATGTTATTCATTTGAGCTGTAACTTTGCCAATCTTATTTTCTAAGTAATTGGCAACTTTTAGGAGTGTCCCCCGAAGAAAACCTTAATTTGTTTTCCCATGTTGCTGGTGACCACACTAATGACTATCCATACTTGAGAAAAGCACTTGGGCTGAAATATATAATCGAATAATTCCGTGTATTATTGACTATAATTTTGTTATGGTGAAATATTTCATAGTCATTAATATTATCTTTAATGAATGATACTATATAATGGATAATAATAACGATATAATGTAAAAGATTCAGAAAATCGCTAAGTCTTGCTGGAAAACATATTTATACGAACTTTAGAATGTTTAGTATAAAGGATTACAAAGTTGAACAGGTGAACATTTAAAAAGTCCTTCCGGCCAGTGCCGGGATTAAGAGGTAGCTTTCATAATCCTTATTTTAAAAAAGCCAACTTATATCACGCAAACATACGAAGCTCAATTTAGTGGAAACCGAATATAGGAGATTCAATACTAATTTTTATCAATATAATGAATGAGAATTTCGCGAAATTAGTCAGCTTTATCCAAGATGCTTTTCTTTAAAGTAACTTATATTTGGCTGCCAAATTCGGCAATTTCTTAAAGTGCCTGTCATTTTAAGACAACATGGTGGATGAGGCTAAGCAGTGAACTTGGTCGAGACCTTAGTAATTGCTGTGCACATGCTCACTCACATCGGAATCGGTTAATATATAGGAGTGCTGTCGCATGCAAAAAATCAGATTTTTCAAAATGTCACCCACAATAGAAATTGAAACTGCTATATCTGAGCCATTTTTTAAGGTAAAGACAAACAAAAAATACTTCTGAATCCTTATATCAAGATCAAATACTTAAGAAAGAAACCTTTTTCAATTTCTAATTTTGTTGCACCTCGATTTAAATATATATATATTTTTTTATTTAATGGCCGCCATTTTGAAACAAGATGGCTGATGAATCTGGCCAGCGAACTTGGTCGAGGTGTTGATGTATACTATCCACATGCCTTCTTACATCGAAATAGGCGAATACGTGTGTTATCGCGTGACAAATACAAGATCGTTTCAAAATGTTAGCCAGGCTAGAAATTCAAAGTGCTATAAATCAACCATTTTTTAAGATATCAACAAAAGAACAAATTTTCAGAAACAAAAACTGCTCCGGAATCTTTGTATCAAGGCCAAACACATAAAAAAAATCTTTTTCATTTTCCAATTTTTTAATACCTCATTTTGAATTTTAAATTTAATTTTTTTAAAATGGCAACCCTTTTGAAACAAGATGGCGAATGAAGCTCGCCAACGAACTCGGTCGAGACATTGGTATGTACTGTCTCAGTACATACAGTACAGACCAAGTTACATCCAAATAGGTTCATAAATACGCCTGTTATCGCGTGACAAAAATCAGGTCGTTTTAAAATGTCAGCCACAAGAGAAATTCAAAATGCTATTACTCAGCCATTTTTTTTAGATATAGACGAAAGAAAAACTGTTCCGGAATCTTTGTATTAAGGTCAAACACATACAAAAAAATCTTTTTCATTTTCCAATTTTTTGGTATCTCATTTAAATTTTTTTATTTTTTAATTTTTTAAATGACCGCCATTTTGAAACAAGATGGCGGATGAAGCTGGCCAACGAACTCGGTCGCGATATTTGTATGTACTATGTACACACCAAGGTACATCCAAGTCGGTTCATAAATACGCCTGTTATTACGTAAGAAAAATCAGGACGTTTCAAAATGTCAGCCACGCTAGAAATTCAAAATGCTATAACTCAGCCATTTCTTAAGATATAGACGAAACAAAACTGCTCCCGAATTTTTTTATCAAGGTCAAACACATAAGAAGAAAATATTTTTTTCAATTTTCAATTTTTGGTACCACATTTCAAATTTAAATTTTTCTTAAAAATTTAAATGGCCGCCATTTTTAAACAAGATGGCGGGTGAAGCTGGGCAACGAACCCGGTCGAGACATTAGTATGTACTATGTATAAACGGAGTTACATCCAAATCGGTTCATAAATACGCCTTTTATCGCGTGACAAAATTCAGGACGTTTCAAAACGTCAGCCACGCTAGAAATTCAAAATGCTATAACTCAGCCATTTTTTAAGATATAGACGAAACAAAAACTGCTCCGAAATCTTTGTATAAAGGTCAAATACATAAGAAAAAAATATATTTCCATTTTCAATTTTTTGGTACCACATTTCAAGTTTTAATTTTTTTTAAAAATTTTAAATGGCCGCCATTTTGAAACAAAACGGCGGATGAAGCTGGCCAACGAACTCGGTTGAGACATTGGTATGTACTATGTACACACCGAATTACATCGAAATCGGTTCATAATTACGGGAGTTACAGTGTGACATAGGTCAGATATATATATATATATATATATATATATATATATATATCAATTTTGAACGGAGGGTGGTTTCGGGGTCTGGGGGTCATGATCGATGAAAATATACCAAAATTTTTTGAAATCGCTTTCCTCCGAACGGCTGCAATAGGTAGCTTTTTTGTAAAGAAAGCTACCTAAAAAGTCCTTCCGGCCAGTGCCGGGAGGAAGAGGTAGCTTTCATAATCCTTATTTAAAAAAAGCCAACTTATATCACGCAAACGCACGAAGCTCAATTTAGTGGAAACCGAATATAGGAGATTCAATACTAATTTTTATCAATATAATGAATGAGAATTTCGCGAAATTAGTCAGCTTTATCCAAGCTGCTTTTCTTTAAAGTAACTTATATTTGGCTGCCAAATTCGGCAATTTCTTAAAGTGCCTGCCATTTTAAGACAACATGGTGGATGAGGCTAAGCAGTGAACTTGGTCGAGAACTTAGTAATTGCTGTGCACATGCTCACTCACATCGGAATCGGTTAATATATAGGAGTGCTGTCGCATGCAAAAAATCAGATTTTTCAAAATGTCACCCACAATAGAAATTGAAACTGCTATATCTGAGCCATTTTTTAAGGTAAAGACAAACAAAAAATACTTCTGAATCCTTATATCAAGATCAAATACTTAAGAAAGAAACCTTTTTCAATTTCTAATTTTGTTGCACCTCACTTTAAATATATATATATATTTTAATTTAATGGCCGCCATTTTGAAACAAGATGGCTGATGAATCTGGCCAGCGAACTTGGTCGAAGTGTTGATGTATACTATCCACATGCCTTCTTACATCGAAATAGGCGAATACGTGTGTTATCGCGTGACAAATACAAGATCGTTTCAAAATGTTAGCCATGCTAGAAATTCAAAGTGCTATAAATCAACCATTTTTTAAGATATCAACAAAAGAACAAATTTTCAGAAACAAAAACTGCTCCGGAATCTTTGTATCAAGGCCAAACACATAAAAAAAATCTTTTTCATTTTCCAATTTTTTAATACCTCATTTTGAATTTTAAATTTAATTTTTTTTTAAATGGCAACCCTTTTGAAACAAGATGGCGAATGAAGCTGGCCAACGAACTCGGTCGAGACATTGGTATGTACTATGTACAGACCAAGTTACATCCACATAGGTTCATAAATACGCCTGTTATCGCGTGACAAAAATCAGGTCGTTTTAAAATGTCAGCCACAAGAGAAATTCAAAATGCTATTACTCAGCCATTTTTTTTAGATATAGACGAAAGAAAAACTGTTCCGGAATCTTTGTATTAAGGTCAAACACATACAAAAAAAATCTTTTTCATTTTCCAATTTTTTGGTATCTCATTTAATTTTTTTTATTTTTTAATTTTTTTAAATGGCCGCCATTTTGAAACAAGATGGCGGATGAAGCTGGCCAACGAACTCGGTCGCGATATTTGTATGTACTATGTACACACCAAGGTACATCCAAGTCGGTTCATAAATACGCCTGTTATTACGTGAGAAAAATCAGGACGTTTCAAAATGTCAGCCACGCTAGAAATTCAAAATGCTATAACTCAGCCATTTCTTAAGATATAGACGAAACAAAAACTGCTCCCGAATCTTTTTATCAAGGTCAAACACATAAGAAGAAAATATTTTTTTCAATTTTCAATTTTTGGTACCACATTTCAAATTTAAATTTTTCTTAAAAATTTAAATGGCCGCCATTTTTAAACAAGATGGCGGGTGAAGCTGGCCAACGAACCCGGTCGAGACATTGGTATGTACTATGTATAAACGAAGTTACATCCAAATCGGTTCATAAATACGCCTTTTATCGCGTGACAAAATTCAGGACGTTCCAAAATGTCAGCCACGCTAGAAATTCAAAATGCTATAACTCAGCCATTTTTTAAGATATAGACGAAACAAAAACTACTCCGAAATCTTTGTATAAAGGTCAATTACATAAGAAAAAAATATTTTTCCATTTTTAATTTTTTGGTACCACATTTCAAGTTTTAAATTTTTTTAAAAATTTTAAATGGCCGCCATTTTGAAACAAAACGGCGGATGAAGCTGGCCAACGAACTCGGTCGAGACATTGGTATGTACTATGTACACACCGAATTACATCGAAATCGGTTCATAATTACGGGAGTTACAGTGTGACATAGGTCAGATATATATATATATATATATATATATATATAAATTTTGAACGGAGGGTGGTTTCGGGGTCTGGGGGTCATGATCGATGAAAATATACCAAACTTTTTTGAAATCGCTTTCCCCGAACGGCTGCAATAGGTAGCTTTTTTGTAAAGAAAGCTACCTAAAAATGACAAAGTTATTACTAATGAATATCATAAAGAGCATATTTAATTTAAAGTCAAATATTCTTAACGATATTATTTTTTTACGGTAATAGAAGATAGGAAAAGAAAATTATGAATCGCTGAAATTTATAAAATCGGTGATTGCTTTTTGATTGTGGGTGATTAAAAATCGATTTATCGTTGATTGCTCTCTCTTCGAATTTTTATATACATTTAAAATATTCATTGTAAATTTCTTTGCTGTGATCTTTTTATTACTATGACGTTCTTTCTTTTTTGTGTTGTTTTTCTTCTTTAATGAATTTACATGAACAACATGAACTATAAAATTTTTATACTTCAATATAATTTTATATCGGTTTTTGTTTACATACATTATAACTCCTACGCTTAAATTTATTTACAGACATATAGCACACTAGAACGCAATATGAACAGACTACTGGATAACACAAATAATTGTAAGTTTCACCCACGAAAGTTGGGAGAAAGATCGTTACAACCACAGCCTTCGAATATTGTTAGCATTGAGGACGTGTTCGTAGTACCACTCGTACGTTTATTAGATTTCTAAATACAGATTGTCGGAATAACTGCAAGGGTATAAGTTATGTTTTTGCCTTAAATTGGAAAACCGGTGTGTAATTCGACAGTTTCTTCTCTAACATATGTTGTCATAAATTTTATATTACTATCCATACTTGAGAAAAGTATTTGTACTTATACAGATAATCGAATAATTCTGTGCAATATTGACTATCATTTTGTTATAGTGAAATATTTCTTGGTCATTCATATAGTCTTTCACGGATGATACGAAATAATAGATAATAATTAAGATATAGATTAAGAAAATCGCTAAATCTTGTAACTGAATAAAATCATAGAACAAAACTTACATTAGAAACGTAAGAACTGTGGATAAAGTACCCAATGGAAATAGTATCTTTTTATAACAAAGAAAGAGCATCTACTCCGACTCATATAGAAAGTTTGATATTATGGAATGGTCGAGCAATGGGGAATACTTCAATATATGGTGCATACGGTGTTGCAGCCAAGCGTAAATCTTTAATACGGCTTTTTAGTACGTCCATGAAACACTGTGCTCAGCTTTGTTTGGATACGACATTTTTACAGTACAATGTACTGTTCATCTCGCGTTCAAAGTCGATCGCAGTCGAATGTGTTGTAGCTTTGTTAGGTTCCTTGACTATATAAACATGAAAAATAGAGTAGCTGCTTAAAATTAACAGCACAATGCGCTGGCAGTTCGGACGCCAGCAATTTGTGCTGTCTACAATGGGTTTTTTTTATAGTGTACCTGTTGTTGGAACGATATGGTGAAAAAAATATTCTCAATTTTTGTAGTTTTTTGCACGTAAATTTAAAAAATTCGTAATTATTATATAATCTCATAGTCAAAGATTTTAACAAAGTTCAGTATAAAGTTGAACATTTAAATTTATTGCTGTGTTGGTCAGTTTTGCTCTATGCTAACTTGTTGATGAGTGAAGAGGTTATGATTTTCAAGATGGTGTGTCGGGAATATAAGCTAGCCAACTGTTTCAGGACAAATCTAAAAATTAAAGCAATATTTAAAAGAATTGGATGATTTACAGATAATTATTAAATTTTACTCATTGAATATTTGGTTATTCTTTTAAATCGTGGTTTTGCTTGCAATTTCAATATTCCTCACGACCTTGTTTCATATTATCTGACTGGTTGGAATCACCCGAAAAGTGTAACCCCTTTTTTAAAAAAGCTAAATATTGGTTTGCAATTTTTTCTTCCACTTTGAGCGCTGTAAAAATGTGTTAAGAATTAGACAAAGTTTGTTTTTTACTAACTTTGAATGTATCTTAAAGTTGGCTTAGAAAGAAAATTTAGTTTGACATAATAACCAAACTTCCTTAATATACACCGGTTTATGACGCGTAACAAAATATCCTGTTTGTGTAAAACAGACTACACACAAAAGTACATTTACTCACTTAAACTTCTTATTACAAAAGTTTTACTCGTCAAGCTAATTTTATACCAGAAAAATTGAACATTACAAGCAATTTATTTTTTTTCTCTCATTTTTTAATACTGTTCAGTTATCCGAAACTGCTGAAATATGCTTGTTTTTATAAAAAATTTTTGACCCCAAAAAGTTTTGATGAATCCATAATAAAAGCACAAAAATGAAGAAAATGCCCTCTGTTAATTTGTAATTAATTGTCGTGATTTAACAGAAAATTCCTATGAAATAAAGATATCGTTTGATTAAAACTAAAGAAATTTTTAATTTGACTCATATACTCGTAAATGTATATATTATTTTTGTAGTATATATAGTATTGTAGTATATATAGTATAGTAATGTATATAGTATTTTCATAAATGTAAATATTATTTTTTATATATTGAGAAAATACAGAATTTATGGTATTGGATAATTCAACTATAAATATTTATTGAATTACTTCCTCTTTCTTAGCCGAAGAAAATTCACAGACACTTTGTCAATAATGTCTTTAAAAGAAAAGATAACGTCTGAGAATTTACATATATTATATAAATCTATTGTTTTTCCAATAGCCATAGAAATTGAAAACAAAAAAATAGTAATAAACGTAAAAACCCATATGAAATTGATGATATATCACCCGAAATCAACATCAGTAGAATAAGAATAACAGAAAGTTTAGTTTTTGTAGTTTTATTTCATCTTTTACTATTATCCATTTTCGCTTTAAACGATAGAAGTTAATAAATATTTATGAAATCTTTCGTGTGACATACAATTGTATTCGACTGTTGAAATAGTGAGGTTTATGTATTTTTTATTTAGATAAATTTTAGTGGTTAAAAAATAGAAATTTATCATTTATCTTATGTCTTTAAAATAGGAACATTAAGGTTGTTAGATACTGCGTATTTGTGGTTATTGGTTTATATTAGCTGCGACTATTTGAATTCTACTAAGTTTTAATATATAGCGGAGTTTTATTGCTATAAATGCTATTGCTATCTCATTTAATAGGTTCATGTTATATTTTTCTCCTTTCATAGATAATGTTACTTATTTCAAACAATTCGATACCTGTTCATTTTAAAAATATCGTTAGAAAATAAATTTTCAAATGCAAACCTTAAAAATAACTAGAAATTGTTTTAGTCAGTTGTTATTTTTCAGAAAATAGAAATATAAAATTATAGTTTATATATATTTAGATTAAATTTCGTTTCTTGTAATTCAGATTATAAAAAAATAACCAGTTCTTGAATAGATTTTATATCCTACCAGCAAAATAAAAAATAGTTCGAAATATACGCTGTTCTCCTGATACACTTTCCCCAACAAAGTTTATCTGAAGAATAACTAAAAGTATTTTTTAACACGTCTTCTCCAAGCCTTAAGAATAGGTCAAGATGTTTTTATTTGAAATACAATAAAGAACATCAGACATATTTATCATATGCATTAATTTCTATATGTTTTTATGTTAAACAAAAGCGGTATTATTAAAATAAATTATAAATTATCTCTGAATTCAAATAAAGATTTTGTCTTACTAGTTGTGCTTATTTTTCACGTGAGATATGAGATTATAGATGATCTGATTAATGACAAATCTTTAATCATCATATATATACATATTTCATGAAAGTACAATTAAACATTTCAAGAAGAATTCATAACTAACAGCTATAATGGCCATTGAAACCTCAATGAATAATTAAAAAAAAACATATACATGTCTAAATCGACATAATGGTAACAAAAAAAATTCTTTTAACAATAAATAAAATAAGTAGTAAATATTGGGACGGGTTATTTAGAAGACAATCAATTCTGAATTATCGTTAATAAAAAATAGTGTATGTTAAGTTGTAGATCGGTTAATGTTATTTATTCCTTTTGAACTAATGTGTAAGCAAATAAGTGAAAAAACTGCATAAACAAAATTTGTATAGCAATTTATGATAAAATCAACTTTTTATGTAAATAATTTTAAGTGCTAATTTAGCTAACGCGCATTCGTTTTTTTCTGCCAATGCTTTAATGATGTCTTTACCCTATAAAAGCAAATTGCAGAAAGAGGATAACTAAAAAAGATTGGAGTGTTTCACATTAAACAGATACTCTACGTTATTCTTTTTTTTTTACTTTTGCATATTCTAAATCCTTTTAGCTTATAAAAGCTCCGTAAATTTAATTAGAATTTCTTTCTTTACAAATAAACTAAATCATTTAAACATTAAGTGAATGTCCTAAACATCCAATCGCTTACTTTACAGGGTTTATATGGGTACTTTCTTTAGAATTAAACACTTCCTTAAATTAATTTTCTCCTTATTTAATTGCAAAATACAGCGATAAAAAACCTTAAGATTAACTTTTTATAAATATTGATATCTAAAAGTAAGCAACAGCAACAACTCGTCCTTAAATAATATTTATAAATAGCATAGATGTTCGAAGAACATAACTTTAAATTTCCCAAATTTAAATTTGTTCAGAGAGATTTGTTAGTTTTCATAAATAAATTTAGGAGATATAAATATTAAACATAAAAAAATGAAATAAAAATAATAAATTTAAAACTATTACGATTATACAAAATATATACAAATACATAGATAATCAACAAATTATATATCTGTGTAATGTTCTAGGCAAATTTTGATACAACGTTCTAATAAGTAATGAATAATGTGTATAGTTGTCATTTGTTACCTAATTTACAAATGAACTTAGGTCTTTTCTGCAGGGAGAATTTAAAAACATTACTGATTGCTTGGTCCAAGATTTAAATTAAGTTGTACTACTAAATGACAATGTTTATTATTTCTGTCATTCTCTGGAAAAATATTGAGTAATTTTATGATACAAATACCCCTATCATCCATCTAAACAAACCATTGTTCTAGTATTTATTATGCCGTTGATTAGTATTATGGGAAACTTTATGTGTTTATACAGTCGAACCCGGCTAAGACGCGTTTCAAGAGAGCGGACAAAAGTCGCGTATTAAGCGGGATCGCGTATTAAACGGGATTTGTATAATGTTGCAGGAACTGGGATTATTTATAACATCTAGTATTGTCGTTTTGTTATTTATAACATCTTTAGAACTTTCATTTATAAGTTTACGGTCGAAAATTTTATCTTTTAGGTATATTTAGATTAAAATTTAATTGAATTCAACTAACTCATTATTTCTTTTTATAGAACCAACTGGAATAATAACGAAAATGAAATATGGATTCCAACATGGATTTATTGTTGAGTAATACGTTGCAATCAAACATAAAACAACAAAAATAATTTTCCGACTAGACTGATTTTTTTTTTTTTTTTTTTTTTTTTTTTTTTTTTTTTTTTAACAGAGAGAAAAAATATGAAATCTTTGACAAACCAGTTTTTAAAATCATATTTAGTACTTGTAATAATGAGTACCATTATAATCTGTCCTCCTTTTTTATGTAATAAAAAACTATCCTTACTTATCTGTGTGTAAAAAATATTATTTCCATAGTAAAAAGTAAAAGAAACGTAGAAAACACAAAAGAATTGTAATTATCCAACCGCAATCGTATTTGTTTAATCTTTATGAGTTACATGTTTTGTTGCCTATAACATGCATTATAAAACATAGTAGTGATTTAACGTACACTTAAAACCCTCACTAACAACAGGTATGATCATCTCTAATCATAATAATTTTTACGATGTATCTGAGAAACCTGAATTCGTCTATATTTCTGTACTACAGTAAACATTTACACGAAGCGCGAGGCAAAGAATGTTAGGAGGCGGATCAAAGAAGGATTGCAGTTTTGCTAATTTGTCAGGTTTTTGTTTTATTCAAATATCTACCACTATTTCCGGTTAGTAATTTTCACCTTAATTAATATGTTCTTAAACAAAGTAAATAATACCATTCGGAAAGTGTTTTTATCCCTGTAAAAAAGTTCGCTAAATTGGCAACACTCAAGAAGAGAGAAGGAATTCGCATATTGATCAGTGAATTCGCGTCTTAAGCGTAATTTTTTTCCTCAAAGGACCGAAAATTTATCGCGTATTAAGCGGGATCGCGTAATAACCGTTCGCGTATTAAACGTGATATTTTTACATTAGCCTTATGGGCGATGTTCAAGGGATCGGAAAAAATCCGCGTATTAAGCGGGATCGCGTATTAACCGTGAGCGTATTAACCGGGTTCGACTGTATAACGTCTCTTTATTTAAAAAAGGATTTTTATATCTATTACTTCTATAAACTCAGATCATAGTGAAAGTGCATAATTTATAAGTTAACATCTAATAAACATATTTTAGAAGTATTTGTCTTCAATACTGTGAAATATTTTGTATGAAGATTTTAATATGTTGAATCATTTTAAATGGCATATGTTTATACAATTATGTCAATACTTTTATACTTTTGAGATTGGCCAATCCTAAAACATTCTTCTATCTCATACAGGTTAATACTCCAAAATTCGTTATTACAGTGTCAAAATTAAATGGCAATCTATGTCCGTCACGAGGATTCAAAAGATATGAAATTACGTGCATTATTTATTGAGATATGGCCATCGCTAAAATCATGTAAATCCAGGAAAATGTAGCACAGTAGCGCCAATTGTTGGGAAATTTACACCAAAACCTTATAAGCAACGACTTATGTTCACGTCTAACTAAATTTAAAGTCTGATGAAAATCCGTGCAAAAGTTTTTGTAATAGACATATTGCTGAAATCGTAAAAACATCCTGCATAAGAGTGGAATCTGTTGGGCGACTAACACCAAAAACTAATCAGCACCAATTCATATCAGGGAGTAACTGAATCTGAAGATTAATTCGTGCATCAGTTCTTGAGATAGAACAATTTAGGACATCATGAAAAAAGCACCATAGCAGCGCCCCCCTTTGAATGATTTACACCAAAAACTAATCAGTGCCAATTTATATGATGGACTAACTGAATCTGAAGTTTGATGAAAGTTCGTTCACTAGCTCTTGAGATAGAGCTATTTAAAAAATCAGGAAAAATGCTCCATAGCAGCACAAGCTGTTAGATGATTTACAACAAAAAATAATCAGCACCAAATTATATAAAGGTAGAATTGAATCTGAAGTTTGATGAAAATCTTTGCATTAGTTCTAGAGATATAGCTATTGTAGAAATCATGAATAATGTTTCATAGCAGTGCCACCATTCGGCCAATTTACACCAAAAAGTAATCAGCACCAATTTATATCAGGATCGAACTGAATGTAAAGTTTCATTAAATTCCATACAATATTTCTTGAGACAGAGAAGTCACAAAATTTTTGCAACATACAAGCAGACTCAGAGACAGACATTTTCTAAAAATAGACAAATCGTGTTCAGGATCTTCAAAAACGCATAAATACGTCAAAAACCATAAGTCGATTTTTTTCATGAGTCCAATACTTTCTTGTTCTAAAGAAAGAAGAAACTAAATATGGTTGCATTAGTTATTTTTGTTTATTTTTACGACAGGCAAACATAAAATTAATTAGAAGAAAATGTTTAATATATGGACTCCCTCTTTTGTTTTTGACTTAAAGTGAATTTCATTTTGAAAAATTCCAGATTTTTTACCTTCATTAGCAACTATAAGAAGTTTATTAAATGAGAGAAGGCAAAACAATGGTTAATATAAATTATTTCACTTCGAAAACAAAAATTTACAAAGAGCTCATAAAAAAGCACCAGAAAAATTATGTGCAAATATGGGCTCTCTACAGAAAAGTCGCAAAAATAGTTTTAAATGTTTTAAAACAGGATAAAACTATACGAAATGGTAGTGAATTTATTTATCATAGAAAAAAATTATTTATAGAATATGCAAACATAACTGGCTCTTTCAGTCCCGGCAGAATCTAAGTGTTCCCAAATTTAGCAAGAAAGACATTCAAAGTATCCGCACACCTTCGGAAGTGATTTTTTGAAATTTTCTTTTGTTATAATTTTTTATAATTACATTTACTTTAAAACTTTGAAAGAAATATAAAGATTTTAGCAATTACCCACAAATAATTTTTTTAAGAAAAATAGTCAAAATTATATCAAAAATTGACATTTCCGCAAAGCGTGATAACTCAAAAATGAAACAATGTATTGACATTTTGTAAGTTGCATAATAAACAGAATAACTTTCTCTAGCACTTAGACTACACACATTATAATCGCGTCTCTACCTCAGATGATATGGTAGTTAAAGTACTAACGTAATAAAAAAATTGTAAAATTTGTCTCAAGTTTGTCATTTATATCAGTGTAAATATAAAACTATGAATATATTATCATGAGTGTAGTCTATTCCCTCAAAAGTCATTTGTAAAATCAGTACAGAAACTTTCGTGGCATTTCGTGCATAAATTTTGTTTTAGGATGTTTTGCGTATAGTAAAAATCTGTAAAACTTCATTTTGAAAAAAAAGCTAAAAATAACTTTTAAACACAATTCAAAATCTGTAATAGCTGTAAATTTAAACGGCTGTAACTCGGGTTCTATTTTAGATACAGACACAATTTAAGTAGATTTCGATAGATAAAAGATTCAATTTTAATGTTATTGCAAAAAAGAAAAATCGATATTTTGATCTAAAATTTCATCACAAAAATTTCAATCATAAAAGATGTAAGTTGCATCGCTCGAGTCTGGTTTATCCCCATCGTTGATATTCAGGTTTATATTTTCCTCGCTGTCCAAAAACAGGAGAGTCACAGTAGTAGTCTGATGAGACCGACGATGAATCGTATCGTTTCGTGGATCAAATTTTCCCTTTTTGAAAGCCTTTTGTCTCCTCACTCCTGCCCGCTGGCCGGTCTCTTACATCAGGAAAACTAAAGGATGTCTTCTTGAGAGAGCTTTTGTCAAGCTAGTTGATCAACTGATCGTTTTATAGTGATCCAGTGATGAGGCTGGACCTTGCTGCTTTGAGTTCACAAGTAGTGGTTCTCTTCTTTATGTGGGGTGTCTTCTTAATATCGAAAGGAGAAACAGCATTAAAAGTTCCCGTGGAACATTGCGGTGTTTAAGCAGTCTCATCTGTTGGCTTAACTAACGCATCATGTGCTTGTATATCAGGATAATTCGAAGGGGATAGGGCCCATATTTACACCAAGAAAGGGTGCCCATATGTACAACGACCACACGTAAGAAAGATGGCCACTTTCGCATTTCACCTAAAGTCGTATTTCTAAAAGTAACTTAGGATCACCGCTTTCCGGATATCTCTGTGAAATTATTTTAAACTAACCGTAAGAACATGAAAACAAAACGATTTCAAGCTATCTGTCAAAACTTCGCAGTACAGAATAAATGCGAATTCGCACAATAACTCACGCTGCATTCGTACTACTTGCAAGAATAGTTCCAACTGCTCTCTGCTATCTCATATTAACAAGTCGTGCCATGTACAGTCCTTCCGCTAGTATTCAGCACCTCCCATAGCACATGTTGAGGGGTGCTCATATTTACAGCTGTGTTCGTTTTGCAACTTCTCATCTAAAATATGAAAACACTTCCTATTTATATCCAACCTATTTTACATATATTGCTATCTTGATTTCTTTTTTATTCACTTCGCCGGCTGCCCCGAGATACGTAGGGGGTAAAAGCACTGTTTCCCTATGCCTGTCGCTAGTGCAGCGGTTAACTAGTCTGCCAATCCTGAAACATTCTTCTTTCTCATTCATGTTGATAGGAGTGCAAAATTCACTATTATAGTGTCAAAATTAAATGTCAGTCTATGCCCATAATTAGGATTCTAAAAATATGAAATTCCGTAAATTAGATCTTGAGATATGAATATCGTTAAAATCGTATAAATCCTGCAAAATGCAGCATAGCAGCGTCATCTATTGGGCGATTAACACCAAAACCTAATCAGCAACAACTTGTATCAACGTCTGACTGAATCTGAAGTTTGATGGAAATTCGTGCATTAGTTCTTGAGATGAAGCTATTGCGGAAATCATGAAAAATGCAACATAACAGCGCCACCTGTTAGGTGATTTACACCAAAACATAATCCGATCAGATATTTGCCAAGGTATACCTGAATCTGAAGTTTGATGAAAATCCGTGCATTATTTCTTGAGATAAAACAATTTAATTTTTTTTTATTGTATTTTAATTTAATTTTCATGAAAGCCCTCCGCCTTCATGGTTAACAAGAGCAAAGCGGGTTGATTCTGCTAGTATGTTTATATGTAAAAAGGGTGACCTACCTAGTAGTTGATCAAATAAGGTCAATATTTATTATGTACGGGTTGTTATTATATTCCCTTCCTTCTACGTTAGGGTGGGTCAAAAAAAGAAATTTTTGATTTTCGTGACGCTTTAGTGCGGAAAAGTTGCCTATTGCAATAAGAAGAAAAACGGCATAAAAATTTTTAGAATTGGTTAACATCTTCCATTCGCGCATCGTACTTAAAATTGATGAAAAATTGCAAAAATCGGGACTTTTTCTAATGTTCTTAAGTTAATTAAAACTTTTAAAATAAACACACTTTAGCTTTTTATGCTGGTTTCATGGTTTACGTAAACGAAATAAATTAAATTCCTATCAATAATCCAAATTTTTTTGTTCGCGCAAGAACTTAGAAAAAACATAAATTTACCAATTTTTCGCAATTTTCACCGTGCAACACTTATTTCGTTTTGCTAAAACAAAACTACACAGAACTCACCACGTGGTGGTGGTTTCACGTTGAGTTCCACCCACATCCTACCCAATCAACTGTCCAATTGTTGGGTATGTTATTTATATTATATTAAAAAGACCACAATGTGTAATTCTAATTAAATACTTATGTAAAAAAAAACAAAGAAAATTGGTGTCTTTGAGTTGAGGTTCATGATTCTTCAAAGGAATTACAATTTGGAGGAAAATGGGATGTATTTACGAAACAGTTATAAAAATATTAAATGTGAAGGCCGAGTAGAAAGCTCGTGATCTTCAGCAAGCACTGGGTGGTTCCTCAAATAGTTTTAAAGTTCCTGAAGTGGCAGTTTACTATGAAATCGATGAACTCAAACACACTTCTTTTGAAGACTCGGAGTATGAGGAAGATAAATATAAACCGAGTACATCGACTAAAAGCCCAAATGGTAGATGAGAATTAAAATGAACGCAACAGCGCTAAACAGCGATCGTTTCGGAGTTTCTCATCGGCCAAAAGCTGTCATAGCGTCAAGTGTTCTAGATAGCCGGCACAGATTCTTCTGATGTGGTTCATAAGTGTAAAATAACAAGAGACAAGAGTCGTTTAAGGACGGATTTGAAAAGCCAATTCACACCCCCTGAGGAATGTTCGACTCTTTTTTGGACGGACAAAAATGAGATACTGTGTTCGGTGAAAAATTTAATGCCAAAAAATTTCACAGCAATGTTAAATAAGAACTCTATTCTCTTATCCAGGAATTTGGATCAAATTATATTGAAAATGTATCTCCTTCCTCGAGTTCATCAAATGATATAAGTCAAAGCATTATTTCTTGTTTGTCTGAACTATCAATATCACTAGAAAAACTAGAAGTAGTAGGGTATGATGGTACTGTAATAAACACTGGACGGAATACCGGTGCTTTCCACCGACTAGAAAATAATAAAATGTGGAGCATATGCATCCGGCATTTTTATGAGGTTTCTTATCGCCAAATTTTCCAACATATTTACGGTCAAACTGAAGGGTCTAGATCTTTTAGTGCGTCAATCGTGTAGAAGCTCACTTGCCGTGAAAAAGCTCCTGTGGTCAATTGTACACCTGCAGATTGTTCGATTCCTGATATAGACAGGATTTTTTTGAGCGAATAATAACAGTATTTTGGGACATTTTGAATGTAATCACCTTGGGACATTTCCAGAAGACTTGGCGAATTGGGACCCTGGTACTTTTTCCGATTCCATATGACTAACTGCGGCCAACCGAGTCCTTAGATTGTATCAGATTCATCCAAAAACTTATAAGAAATAGTTGGCTTCATCATAAAATCATACATGCCTGTGTAATTTGCCATAAAATAAGCAAATATTTTACTGGCGGACCAAAACATGTATTTCAAGCAATCCAAACATCACGCTATTTATCCGACGAATTACTACACGTTTTCGATACAGTAATAGAAAGAAATGCGTTTTCTGCGTACCCAGAGAATGTTCTGTTGGCAATGAGTGTAGATTAAATAAAACGTAGTCGGGATATTGGTTACAGAAGGATCGTAAAAGCAAGACAAACCGTCCCAAAGAAGAAGACTGTTAGAAATGTAATGCAACCGAAAGGAAACTTTCAAGCTTCCAATTAAATAGAGATTATTAATTGGAATTCTTGTGCGGTGTACCCTTCCCCAATGCCGCGGGACCTGAGTGAAGATGACGTTAAACCGTTCAGCACTTCTGACACTACTCTCATCAGAGAAATACAAATGTTTCCCTGTCCGAGACGGTTAGGATGTGTGCCAAACTTGTGACAGAGACATCGAAAAAAGTATATGGACATGAAGCTAGAGATGGCTATATCCGAACAACTCTGAAGTCAAAATCGGTTATGCCTCATTTCTCCAAAATATCAGACTTTAAATGTGTAGTACACTGTAAAAAAAAAATCTGTAGGTCTACAGATGTAAAGTTACATGCTTACTAAACTTTCAACTGTAACTGTACGAAAAAAGCTGCAAATCTACAAAACTAGTTTTTGTAAAGCTACAAAAATCTGTAACTTTACAAATGAATCTGCTAAAATTTCAGTAATCTTACTAAACTTTTATTTGTAACCCTGGCTGCAGTTACATGAAAAGTTCTCGGAATCCCAGTTCCCAAAAAAATTCTTAGTAACCTTACAGTTTTTTTGATTTTCGGCGCAAAAGTGTGTCTGTTACATGAAATTTTGTTGTTGCCGTTACATGAAAAGTTCTAGGAATCCCAGTTTCCTAGAAAAACTTTAGTAACTTCACAGATTTTTTTTTACAGTGTAGATATAAAAAAAAAGCGTAAAAAACACAGTATGCCAAAGAATGCTACTCTATAGAAAACCTTTGTAAATAGTTGCAAATATAATGTAAATGCCACACCCAACAATTTGATGGTTGGTTGGATAGGGCGGAGGTGGAACTCTACGTGCAACCACCTCCACGTGGTGAGTTTTGGGTCGATTTGTTCTAGCAAAACGATCGATCGCACGGTGAAAATTGTGAAAAATTGCTAAATTTATGTTTTTTTCTAAGATGTTGCGCGAACGAAAAAATAAGATTATTGATTAGAATTTAATTTATTTAGGTTATGTAAACTATGAAACAAGCATAAAAAGCTAAAGCGTGTTTATTTTTAAAGTTTTAATTAATAAAAAAAAATAGAGAAAAGGCGTGATTTTTGCAATTTTTAATCAACTTTAAGTACGATGCGTGAACGGAAGATGTTAACTGGTTTTAAAAAAATATGCCGTTTTGA
The DNA here is from genome assembly GCA_963932465.1 of Maratus speciosus. NCBI lineage: Eukaryota > Metazoa > Arthropoda > Arachnida > Araneae > Salticidae > Maratus > Maratus speciosus. The sequence continues at coordinate 439,055,616 of OZ010789.1, forward strand.
TTCTTATTACAATAGGCAACTTTACCGCATTAAAGCGCCACAAAAATCAAAAATTTCTTTTTTTCGACCCACCCTATTTTACGTTTTAGAAGTAAACTAACATGATTGTTGCAACCCTTAATGAATGTCCTATAGTGGGCAAACATGAAATCTGCAGAAATTACTTGCAACAAAATTATAAATAAATAGTTTCTTTAATTGTCATTTTCCCAGTAATTGATCAATCAAACAAATGAATCAAAAATCAATCTTTAAAATATCATGCTTTATCTGTGATTAACAATAATTCATATAAAAGTATTATTTGAAATAAGCAAGTTGGAAGTGGATTATATTAACTTACCGCTATTGTCTCTAAATCATAAAAAACTAAATTTTACATTTTCTAATTTAAAAAAAAAATCATAAAATGGCTTCTCTTACAGCAGGCAGCCGACAAAAATATGGCAACAGGTGCTCCAACATTCGGACAAAAATATTATGTCTAGTGCCACGTGTAAAACTCATTTCTGCCTGAAATAGTGCAATATTTCAAAAATTTGATCAACTGCTGGCGGGTGTCACCCTATCTGGGTTGCTGAACCTATGGTATGCGTGCCAAAGTTACGTAAGAGAATTTCTCAAGCACGTGAAAAAATATAATTTGATAATCATTCTATCTATATTATAAAGGACAAACATATCTGTGCGTAACGCATACATCATTTTGCGAATGGCAACACTTTGAAATTTGAAATGAAATTTAGGTTTTGCAATTTTCGCTACTGCAAATTTTTAAACTTCTAAACATCGCACATTTTCAATTTTTACGCCTTCGTACAGGGAAAAAAATGTGCTTTTAAATGGAATTTGTTTGAAAGTTGTATTTCAATTTAATTTTGAGATATTAATTTTTTGTAGTTTTTAATACAAATTTTGTAATTGTGGCAACTGAAGTTCTCCATTTATATTGAAAGTAAAAGGAAAGTAGTCATGGTTTATTATTTTTATTGATTATATCTTTATTGATGCCATTTTCACATTACAAATAAAAGTAACTTTTTTTATATTTCTTGAACAGAAAATGACGTCAGACATTAAACAAAACACGGACTCTTTTTCAAAGATCAGTTACATTTCAATATTTTTACATTACGCTGATACCGAGTTTGAGACGTTAGGCAAAATGATTCAATGAGTAAAAATGATGTCATATTTAAAACAAAACGATAATTTTTTTTTTTCATAAAACTATGACAACTAAAGGTGTTATTATTATTTTTTTTTTCGCGGGTACTGAGATTAGAGCTCAAAGTTTGTGCGAATGTTCACATGAAAAGTTGTATCGGACAAACGTGACTTTAAGTTTGGAAATACATTCATTAATAATCTATTGCGCGTTAAAATATTTTCAAATTGTGAATTTGAATGGTGCGTATGTAAATTATGAGAATTTGAAAATAACGTAGTTTAGATTTTATGGGGCAAAATTTTATGATGTGACAAAGCGAAATCCTTTTTACTGATTTTTCCTTCCGTAAAAACAAACATAAGAGCCTCAGTCGATAACTTCATCATAAATTCATCTTGATTACGTATTCTAATATAGTTTATTTTTTCAATAATTTCAGCAGTTGAAGTTTGTGGAAATAATATTTTGGTAATTTTAGGTTTAAAATATTATTTGTTTTAAGAGTTAGATAACCAATGTAAGATGATTTTTTTATTGTAATTATTTTTGTAGGTTTATTATAAATTCGATCTGACAGTTCCTTTCTAACATTTTAGTTCGTCGAATTTCGACGGGTTCCAACTCGTATATATAAAAGCCGTTCTCTGTGTGTATGTCCTTTATACAAATCTTTAATTTTTGACTGATTTGCACGAAACTCGATGTACATACGTTTCAGAACGTGGAAAATATCACTGTCTACTTAAAAAAAAATATCAGACCAATATTTATCCTTTTTTTTCTACCACTTAATTTAACATTATAGAAATATCTCTTTTTAAATCTTTTTTAATTCAAACGTTTCTTTCCTGTTGCCAAACCCTACAAAATGACACAATAATGTAAAAAAAATGAGGATAACGCGTGTATTTTGTTTCTATTTGCCAATAAAAATTCAGATTTTCTTGAAATATTTTTGCGTGTTTGATATTGACGTTATTCTAAACAGAAAATTTACATTTTTTGTATATAAAATAAAAACTTTAACTATAAGAGCGGGAAAATAACGTAGCACCTCAATTTGAATGTTTTTTTTTAAATTAAAACATCTATTTTAATACAAATAGTCAAATTTCATGAAAACGATTTAACAAAAAGAAAAAAAAAGGCTAGATATGACGTCACATTCTATCAAATCTTTTCAACGCGTAATCAAACTCATTGTAAACATATGGCTTCAATATTTTGATTACTACTTCGATTGTATACTACAGCCATATCTTATAGCTATACGTTATCGCTAAGTGTTGTATTGGTTTAGATTCACTGCTAACATTTTCTGTGATTTATAGCAAAAAGAGAGCGGTTATTTACATTTAAAAAAAAATCTTGACAGAATTCTTGATTTTAAATTTATGGAAAATGACACCATTTCATCTAATCCTTGTATATTTAATTTCAATAAAATTTCAAATTTTCCAAATAAAATTTTAGCAACTACTACCTCATTTGGATGTATTTTTTTACATTTTCCCCCGTATTGTGAAGATATTGTATACTTCTGTTACGCTGTCTAAAAAAAACATGTATTTTAATTTTAAAAGTTAAAAAAATTACCACAATCTGTCAAAAGAACATCCTTTTTCTGAATTTAAATTTCGCGAGTTACAAAATTAAAACTAAAAATGTGAGTTTTTTCATAAACTTCAAGTTAAGGTTGTTCATAAAGTTAAGGCAGTTCTCAAATCCAAAGGAGCTATTTTCTGACATATTTTTTAATTAACTTTTGTTCGGAATGTATGAAATTGACAGGGGTTCTTATTTAGAAACTATGTAATCGAAAGATAGTATAATTTGTTGGTAAAGGTATAAGAACCTTCAGTTGGTGTTTTGAACTGAATTTCGGACGCAACAGTGCAATAAAGGATAAAAACCGGCCGTCACGCAACCACAATTGCTCATAACTCGATAAGTAATTTATTTATGAAAAAAGGGAAAACTCATTTCAATTCCAAATCGCTTTAATAGTCAGGCCTACAAATTTTAAGCCTTTACGTTTAATGAGTCAGAAAATGTGTCACAAAATGTGTCAGAAAGTTTCGCGTTGTTGAGCAGGGAACTGGAGAAGCACTATAAGCATTTGCAGGTTAGTATTTTGTAATCAAGTTGCATGCCAGATAGTCGCTTAAAACATAAGTCATTCTATATTGTTTTAAACAAAGGTGCATGCCATAATAGGTGTCAGGCGCACTCATTAAAATAAGAATACCCTAGCGCACAGCCCCATTACCGAAGATAAACCCGTCAATATACTTAGATATAAAAATAGTTCTGAATTTTTCATTCAGCTAATAAGACTAATCCTTCATAATTGGGTTCACATGATTATATAACTTTCCCCTATAATTCTATGACTAAGCAACGGAAAACAATATGTTACGCACTAAAATCTTCCCTAAAAAACTAATAGTGCAAGTCGCATGGAAATCTGTTCTGAAGAATTCAAGTTATATGCACCCGGAACGAAATTCCCATTTGAATTTTATATACTTATCAGGTTATTTTGAGTAGTTTGATTTTATATCTGTTAAATTCGTGTTTTATTTTATTTTATTTTTGGCATTTTAATGTCGTTTGCCAATTTAGTTATTGAATATTACGCGAAAGCAAACAAATTCTGAATTATTTACAATGTTTTTGAACAATTGAGTTAATCTTTTGTATTTGGGTTGCAAGCATATTTAAAAAATATGCATGCTTAAAAATTATTTTAAAACCCATAAAAAATTCGTAAATTGAGATAAACATTACAAACATATATCACTGAAAGTACTTTTATTTTCTATAATACGTTGGAACAATTGAATGTACAATGTTTAGACGTTAAACTGCAATGAAATGGAAATTTGTTGTGTTAGGTTGTTGCCACCTAAAATATGATGCCAGCGTTACTCATAGACATGTCTTTTATTTATACAATTGCATTAAGTGTAAACAGGTTCATCTTTCGTAAACGGGTTGCACTTAACTTTAAAAATATCCATGCTTAAAATTACTTTAAAATCCACTAAAATCAGAAAACTGAGGTACAATTTTCAAACAAATTTCATTTGAGAGAATTATTTTCTATTCGACATTGTAAAAAATGAAATTGTGTGTAATGTTTAAAAATTGCAGTAAAGGCACATTTTATCGGTTACAATTTATGGGGCACAATTTATGGGCGCTGACATAGTGTTTTTTACTTTATAATGTAGATAATACCATACAAACGAGAATTTCACTAAGTGCTGCGCGATTTGGAGGAATTTCTTTTTTTTGTATTGTCACGAAAATCACATATTTTTCTCTTACACCCGCCAAAGAAAACGTGCATTCTGTTATTAAAGCTCAGGGATTTTACTATGGTTGCAAGACAATAACGCCTTTGTGGATGGGAATGCACAAATTTCAGTTATTGTGATTGCTGTATTATTTCGTGTTAATTTATTTTACCTGGAAGGCTTCTTATAATTGACACGGGCGTAGCCAGGTAGTTCTGCTAGTATACAAATAAAATTATTTTTTTTTTATTTCTGTTTTAATTAATAAAACTTTTCTCCGTACGTACAGACTATCACAAATAGTGCAATTATTTTTGCACGAATTGACACATGAAGTTAATTTTCTTTTCCTGTGAGGCTAGGCAGCGTTTGCGACATGTATTTTGCCTTTTTTTCTGAATTTAAAAAGGCTGTATCTTTCAAATGAGTTTCATTAGAGATTTAGACTAATAAAAAGGCAAATAGACCCAATTAAATTATGTATATTTATAAAAATAACAAAATACATAAGAGGCAGAAAACATTCTTCATCGAACGTACAGGCTGAATCTAATATACAGCGAAATTCCATTTAGATTTTTCATATATTTAACTATTAATTATTAATGCATGAAAGCAACTGAATTTCTAACCAGTGTTTTGTATAAATATCGCGCGTTGCGAAATCATTTTATGCAAAATTTTGGCACATTACATTTCTGATAGAAATTGTTTGTGAAGTTTTGGTACACTGTCTTAAAAAGTTTTGTCATGCCTGCCCTATATTATAAAATCTAGATTTTAGAAGGTTATTTTTTAAGAGAGTATATGTGAATTTCAAGGTCATAGTTTACATTGATGGTGGTAGTAAATTAGAGAGAAATGTATTAAAATATTGTGAAATTATAATAAAATAAGGCCGCCAAGTACACTGTAAAAAGTGACAGATATTTCTTAATCTATGAAAATGTAAAATAATCACGAACGCAAATGTATAATAGCCTGTTCCGAGGTACCCGAAATTCCTAAAAGTGTTTCTTTATCTTTAGAAACCCCAGAAAACCATTTATTTTCGAAATTTTTTACAAAATTGCGAAAGAATTTACAAAACGAATTTTTTATTAGCTACCGGTAATTTTCGGAAACGTTCCGCAGTAGATTTTGCAATGCATTTATCAGTTCTGTGTACCCGGAAAATCGTTTTTTCGGATTCTATCAATTTTCAAGTAAACATTTTCTGCAGCAAAACGAAATTTGTGGATGCAATTGTAAGAAAATAATTTTATTTTTCATATGAATTTTAATGCTGTTCCCAACTGCTCTGCTCAACAAACGCAAAACGTTTTATAACGTTTACAAATTCCTTTTTTAACGGAAGGATATAAAATTGGAAGACCTGACTATGGAGGCAATTTGGAATCGAACTGTGTTTTCCATTTTTTTACACATAATTTTTTTATTGAGTTATAAGCGATTTTGATCACGTAACAAAGACTTTTTCACCATTTCTTGAGTGGTTTTTCTTCTTTCGCGTGGAAATTAGGTTTAAAACGCCCACTTTGACAATATTTTCGGGAAGATCTATTGCGTGTGCAAAAAAAAAAAAGGATAAAATAGTTCGATTACATAGTTTCTGGACAACAACACCAGCTAATTTCATGCATTTTGGAAAAAAATTAAAACTTAAGTTATAAATTTGGTCTTTTCAATTTTAGAATAGCCTTAATACTATTAATACTGCATGTTTGACTGTTAAACATATTTACTAAATATCAAAATACTTACATGAGAATTGATAGCATCCGAAAAAGTGATATTGCGATTTGAGAAAACTGATTATTGCACTGTAAAAGCTACTCAGAAACGTTTGCGAAAATGACGGACAGCTACAAAAAATTATTTTTATAATTTCTTCTTTAAATTCTGAAAATAAATATTTTTCTGGGGTTTTTAAAGTGAAAGGAACGCTTTTCGGAATTTTCGGCGATTTGGAAGAGGTTATTGTATATTTTTGGTCTTGATTATAGTACATATTTTTAATAAGAAAAACTTGGATTTACGGTATCAAATTTAATAATTAAAAGTTATAAAATGTCTGCGTTAAATTCTTTTATTAAGAGAGCACACATCGTTTGTTCGGATGAATTTTTAGAAGATGAACTGAACCATGTTGTCAAGATTGAAATAGATCATGGATATAACCAACAGGTTATCTATAAATTAATCGAGAAGTTCAATAGATATTCCCAAAGCGCTCAGTTAACTCGTCCGATTTATAGAAAAATTTCTTATATTCCAGCAATGTTTGAAAGATTAAGGAGAATTTCTAATAGATTTAGAATTCTTCTTGTTACCTCCCCCTCCAAAAATCTGTTTGTAGCTATTACCAAAAAGCAAGATCATCTACCAATTTTATTTCATTCTGGCGTTTACGAAATCCCTATGCAACTCAATACTGGTTTATTAACTTCATATAGTGGAATGACAAAACGATGCCTGTTTGAAAGAATTAAAGAACATAAAAGAGATTTAAAATTCAATATAGAGTCTACAGCTTTATCTAGATTAGCATTTAAAGGCAGTGTCAAGGTAGTTCATTTTGATGATGTAAAAATTATTTCTAAATATCCCAATCCTCTTAAAGCCCTTATACCTGAATCCAGAACATGAATCTATGCGTAAATTGAAAAGTAATCTGAGAAAAACGAAGTATACAATGACAATATCTCATTTCAGATTTCTAATGTTTGGATAAATATTTTAAAAGAAGTACATTTGTAATGTTAATTTTGGTTTTTCCTGGTTTCTGAGTATAGTGTTATAGCCTACCAACAGATGGCCTATGTTTTAGGCTCGAAATCTTTTCAGTTTGATGTCGTGAAAGTGACTGTGCTAGTTGTAACTTTAATTTGTGGGGGACAAGAACCCTCTCCCCTGATGATGACATTAGAAAAAGCATGGAACGTTGGGATTAATTTTTAATGTGTTTTTAATATAGTTTTTATTTATGTGTACGCTGATGAGTATCGTAAGAGTTTTTAATTACATATTTTAGATTAAGAAACATCTGTCATTCTTTACGGTGTACGAAAGGCTCTTTTCATCGTAATGTTAAAGGTATTCTTTAATTAAGTATAATTTTTAGATAAGCTCTAATGAGGGACAAACAAGCATACGTTTTTACTTGTGTCATTTTGTAAATAATAAACGAGTAAATCGCAAATGTATGTATATCCTGGAACAACGCATCTTTTAAACAATCCTACTTAACTTGATATTTATTTTTTAATTTCAATACAAAAGAAAATCTGTGTTTTCGTTGACAATTTTCACATTTGCGCAAATGTGCAGTATCTTCTTATTAATCTGATCCTATGCTTAATCATCTGTAAGCAGGTCCACTGACAAATGGTGTAACTTAACAAGTGTCATTTGACGCAAGATATTCAAAGATAATATAAACATTGCAGCAAATATTGAAAGTGGACCAAATCGAATGTTAAAATATTACTCTATTCTAAATATTCGCTGGCAATAAATTGTCAATTCTGGTAACTCTCTCACTAGTTACATTTCTGAAGCTAAAATTTGTTCTTTCTTGATGTAGATTAAATAAAAAAATCCTTTTATTAATACTTTAAAATTTCATAAAGCGGCACTAAATTTAGCAACTACATTCCTAAAAAAATTAGGGGAGCAAGCAAAAAAGTGAATAGGACAGTGCAAGACAGCCATGTATGGGCATAAAATTGATAGTACACGAGTATGAATGCACAATAGAGGAAAAAAACCGCAAAAAATTGTAAGGGAGATTTTATTCTTTGAAAAGATGAAAAGGACGTGAACAGATGGTTTGGGGCAACAATTTAGTTTCATGTAAATTATTAAAAAAAGTATTGTTTAGAAATGATGCAAGAAATTAATATGGCATGTGGTCTCCTCGAACAGCTAAGACTGCTGCACACGTGTTTACCATAGCTGCGATGAGGTTATCGATAAGACTTGGGGAAATACTGTTCCTCTGCTCAGGAATTGCAATCTCCAAGTCCCGGACAGTTAAAGGAGGCCTCGGTCTCGCAGCAATGCATCGTCTGAGTATGTACCAAACATGCTCGATCGGATTTAGGTCAGGAGAGCAATCTGGTCATTCCATGCGCTGTATTGTTTTAGCTTCAAGCATGTTTTCCACAAGACGAACTGTAGGAAGTCTGGCATTATCATGCATTGAAAAAAAGAAATCACTAATAACTGCAACATAAAATACTACTTGAGGTCTCAGTATCTCGTCTGCATTACTTCGGACTGTCAAAGTGCCATTCCGAATGATATGCAGGCCCGCACTATCACCGATGCTGATTCTAGCCAATAGCATCAACCCACCTCGTCTGTAATGTGATCTTTCACAAACGAATGTGGGGTTAGTTTGAGTGCCTCTCTCTCTCTCCATGCCAAAACACATCAGATGTCACATCCAGACTGAATCGGGGCTCGTCTGTAAACAGAATTTGACTCCAACAACGTTGCCTCCAAACTCCATGTTCAGTTCCCCATCTTTGTGCCGCACAGTGGCTTGAGGTCAACGGAATACAGACCATTGGCTTACGTGTATAGAGACCACCCTTATGAAGCCTATTTTGGGCTGTTTGCCTGGACACCTTTCGTCCTGTGGCCAAGAACAACTGTTTGCAGCTGAGTAGTATTGCCCTTTCCGTCTTGATGAGCTGTTAACTGGATATATCTGTCATCAGTTTTTTTGCTAGCACATTTTCGACCTTGCACTTGTCGATGACTACCATTCCATGTGTCTTGGAATCAATTCCACAGCCTTTCATCGACACTTCTTGCGACTCCAACAACGTCCACTACACTTCGTTGTGTTTCCCCAAATTAAACAGTCCCGATAACACGCCAAGCCATGGATTGCGGTAAAACATGATGTTGTGACATTTTCAAGCCACCTTTTCTCAAAACACAAGCTGAGCAATTGAATTTTACCACTGAGACAGTGAAACAGACATTTCTGCAAAATCCCGATTTCTCCACTTATCTCCTTTTTCTAGTTTTTGACGACATAAACATTAATTTACATGTGAAGTTATCAGTTTTTGACGACATAAACTTTAATTTACATGTGAAGTTTTCTTTATCTGTTGTCTACAGCACTTTAAATTATGGATGTTTTGTTTTATGTTACTTATCGGTGTAAATATTTGCTTAATTTCGTTTAATCCATGTGCTCCTCTAATTGTTTTGAGCAGTGCATTTTTAACGAAATTTCAATTGAAAGTATTTTTTTTTCGTATCCAATGTTTTAAAAATTAAAATGATACAATATTTAGAAACGATGCATGAAATGTGAAACCGAAAGTAACAGTTCATGTCGTTACAACATTTTTTTTTATGTCATTCGCATAACCTACTACATTTTGGGATACAATTTTCATATTAATTGAAAACATATGTCTGATGACATATTGAAAATAATGGTACTTTAAGCTTAATAAAGTGCAAATATATACTGTACAACACATAGGACATTTATTTTATGACAATTATATGTCAATTTTTAAATTTTAACACATGTAATTTATATGAAAATTTGAAGTTATAGTGTTATAGGATATGGAAATAGTGAATCTAATAAAAAATGTGAGGAATAGTTTAGAAATGAAATGCTAGGGGAATTGCTGCTCGGTTAAAACATTTATGTTCTTCTCTGTATTATAAAATAGTAAAAGAAAGCTAAATATTAAAGGAAGTTTTGAAACATTTAGAGGAAATTATTTATATGTTTTTCTAATCACAACATATCATTTTTCCGTTTTGCCAGTTCAAAAAACATTTTTAGTAAAATGATGGTATCACACTTCATTTTTTAAGCAAGAACAGTTTGATGTTCGTTCTATGAATAGAAAAACACGAAATGACGCATCAATATAGTTTAAAATTCAATTGAAAAGATTCATTTTTACCAATTTTATTTCAAATATTAAAATAAGTATCTTAGACGATCTCAAGAATATATTCAGGATTCTTTCCAATTCAATATTTTGGCTATATTTTCTATAAAGTCTATAACTTCATATAAGAACATACTACATCCGATTACTCATTTACAAAATTCGATCAAAAGTGCACATTTAGTATATTTTGCATTCGGTAAAAGAGAAAATAATTATAAATTTACGATTTCGGAAATCTTTATCATTTCCTAGACAGGAAGTCGTTTAACTGGTGATTCTGAAACTGTCAGCAAACAGATAATTGTTTTATTGGAAGATATTCGGCGCCATCGCACACAAGTTTAAATGCCTTTTATTTGAGAAAATTGAGGCGACGAAAAGTAGGGGATCTTTTTTGTGCTTGAAAGATGCTCACTCATTATTCCATTTTGATCAAGACTGTAAAATTTTAGCTAAAGTAGATATTTTAGTAAATAATAATAACAATAATAACAGTAATAATAATGCTTCATGTAAATAAAATCAGATCGCTTCAAATAAAATCAGACAAATTGTTTAATACCAATGTGAGTGAAATAATAGAATGAAAAACTTTTATCTATGGTGGAGTAATACAGTAATACATTGTGTCACATCTGAAAATTATATGCATTGTAAAAAAAAAAAAAATACAAGATGACCAACACTATTAGTCATGTATGAAAAAGAATAGCAGAAGGGCCATGCAAAGATGCAAAATGTTTAGATAAATTGAACATTCTGAGTTAAGGAAGAAAAAATATTCCAGACAAAAAAATATAATTTTGCCTTTGATTTGTATCAAACAATGATTGAGAGTAGCATACCATAAAATAGACTGAATAATCCCAGTTTAAAATCTTTTAGAAAAAATACTGGATTAATCAGTCTATACCCTATGAATGATAGTTTAGAAAAAATACTTTAGCTGTATCGGACAATGATATTACGAAGGAGATTAGATTTCTTTAGAGACTTTTCTAGAGGCTTTCAAAATAATTCTATATTGAAAATAAATATCTGTTGGAAAAGTTCATATAACTATGATGAAGCATAATATATTGTTCTTTCTAATATAATGTTCCCATTAAATTTTATGTCTTTTCTTTCCTTTTAAAAGTCCTTTTTTTCCTTCAAAAAGTCATAAATGTTTGATTCTGTAAAAAGAGTTTTTTCCTTCTCATTGCTAAATACATTTTATCATGTTTATTTCAGCAGTCGTAATTTTTCTTTTCATTAACGCAGAAATGAATAATAACAAAATTAAACGGATTATATCATTTTCATTTTCGCTATTTCCAACGGACTTGAAATATACCAAGATTTACGATAATTACTTTCCTATCCCACTCGATAAAAATGTAAAGCTGATCTATTTATTTAAAAGAGTTATCACCTAATTATACCATTATATTCAGGCAATAAATTTAACCCAAATGTATGTATGTTAGCAGTAATGTAAATATATTTTAACTTTTTGTAGATGTTTCACAAGCTTACTTGAGGTTATTTTCGCGAGATAGTTCTGATCATATTTATTGCCTATAATTCAAATCTCCCCCATAGCATTTATATTAACGGCTGGTTTTAGCGATTTGGTTTGATTCTGAAGTCCAATAGCGTAGTGCTCAACACGCCTGTCTGCCACGCTACAGGGCGTGAGTTCTGCTCCCGGCTGGGCAAGGTTCACTCAACCTTTCATCCCTTCGGGGTCGATAAAATAAGTACAAAGCTTGCTTGGGAACTAAACACCGAGGGTCACGCGTTGGTTTGACCACCCGGCAGGGGTACATACTGCATAGCACCTCGGAGCCCAAGGTCAAGTAAACAGAGTTGGGCACTGTAGGGCCTGATCCTTCATGAATCGTACAGCCACAGGTTTAGTTTTTAGTTTTTTAGGTTTGATTCTTATATTGACTTTCATTTCATAGTATGGTGGCATAGAATTTTTAACAAGTGGTACATTCTGCTTCGGTCCTTGCGACTTATAAGATACCTGCTGTTGTAAAGATCGATGGCTGTCAACGGACCACCTCATCAATATATGTTTTCATGAAGTTTCAATAAATAGCATCATAACCTTTACAATCGTTTGCAGTTAATTTTTATGATGAGAACCCACTAAAATGGGTTCTGTGATGTCATGCGATTGACGGCCACTGGTACATCTCGGCCAACCTGGATTCATGCTGAATGAGGTAGTTAAAACTTCTGGACGCATTTTACGCATTTGCACTTTTTATAGCTAAGAACTTTTTTTAGACAGAAATGTTCAAAAAATGTTATCAATGATTAAAAATTATTTTTTATGAGTAACTCCCCAGGCCAGACATTAAAATGAATTAAAGAAACGCGTGATATGTCTCTCCATTATGCACTTAGAGAAATAGATGAAGTTAAAGATCATACCGGGTCTGATTTTAAAATTCAATCACTCGCAAACGGTGACAGCTATTTTAAAAATTATTGCAGGAGGGTTATGCATAAGGTCAAAAGTTTTTTACAGTAATTTTTGATTTTAGTTAAATATTCTTTAATAATCGAAAAAAAATTATCTTTTAGTAACTTGGAAAATGTATAACTAACTACTGCAACAAAAATTATTCCCGAAAAAGGAAAGAATTTGCATTCATTTATAGCTGCTGTACACTCTATATCGTGTATTTATTTATAGCGGAACTACCTGATGTTTTGTGAAAAGTAGTACATATCGTTGCATATTTTGCGTATTTTAATAGTTTTTAGTGCATATTTGGGACATTTTTTAATGCATACAATCCTGTCTTTAGAGATTAATAAGTAAAACATATCCATTTAAAGACTTTTCCCACCTCTTTTTAAGATATACTATTCATCGAAATTTTCTATTGTTGCTTTCCGATATTAAATTCCAAAAGACTAGCGAGCTTAATGCTTTCTACCGCATAAAAAAATCGATCAATTTCTATTTATTTCAATCGCTTTTTTTTTCATGCATTACTTACTACTCTATCAAATAATGCCTCAGATAATAAAGGACATTATGAAACCATTATGAAAGCAATAAATGTTTTATGGAATCAATAAATATATTTTGTTTGGCTCAGGCATTGAAAGTTTGATATGGTTAAAATAAAATAAAAATTTAGTTTTATATTGCTATCTACGATATTAACAGTTCGATATTCTAAGAAACGCAAAAGTCATGGATATTGAAATTAAAATAAAACAATAATAATATCAATAAATTTAAATATTTTATGGGAAACGTAAATTACACCTTTAAAATTCACCTTAAGTTGTATTAAATATATTTTTGGTTTTGAGGCTGAGGTTTATCTATACTCCTATTATAAAGAGGAAAAAATTGTTTATTTGTCGGAGATAAGCTCTGGAACTACCGAACCGATTCCAAAAGTAATGGTATCAAAATGATGGTGTTAGTCCAACTTAGAACATAGGCTATATCTTATGTGGGTACCACTACCCCAAAGGGGGTGTAGGAGCAAAAAACGTTCTAAAAATGCGATTTTAGCGTTACTGAAGGGCTTATAAATATGAAATTTTGAATATTAGTTACTTATAAAATATAAATGATGTCTAAGAACAGTTCTTAAACAATTCGAAATTTAAAAGGGTTGAAAATGCACAAAAAGTGTTCTAAAAAACGTTCTAAATGGTAGTTTCTAGACAATCTGAGGAAATACCAAACCGATTTAAAAAGTATTGGTGTCAAAATGATGGTGACAACGCTTGCTCCAAGATAGGTTATATCTTATGTGGGTGCCACTACCCCAAAGGGGGTGTAGGAGCAAAAAACGTTCTAAAAATGCGATTTTAGCGTTACTGAAGGGCTTATAAATATGAAATTTTGAATATTAGTTACTTAGAAGATAATGATATCTAAGAACAGTTCTTAAACAATTCGAAATTTAAAAGGGGTGAAAATGCACAAAAAGAGTTCTAAAAACGTTCTAAATGGTAGTTTCTACACAATCTCAGGAAATACCAAACCGATTTAAAAAGTATTGATGTCAAAATGATGGTGACAAAGCTTGCTCCAAGATAGGCTATGTTTTATGTCGGTGTCACTACCCCAAAGAGGGTGCAGGAGCAAAAAACGTTCTAAAAATGCGATTTATGTGTTACTGAAGCGCCTAGAAATATGAAATTTGAAATATTAGCTACTTATTAGATATAAAGGATTTCTAAGAACAGTTCTTAAGCAATTCGAAATTTGAAAGGGGTGAAAATGCGCGAAAATCGATCTAAAGAACTTTCTAAATGGTGGTTTCTACACAATCTCAGGAAATATCAAACCGATTTAAAAAATAATGGTGTCAAAATAAGGGTGTCAAAATGACGGTGACAACCCTTGCTCCAACATAGGCTAAGTTTTAGGTCGGTGCCACTACACCAAAGGGGGTGCAGGAGCAAAAAACGTTCTAAATTGCGGCTTTTGCGTTACGGAAGGGCCTAGAAATATGAAATTTGAAATATTAGCTACTTATTAGATAAAAAGGATTTCTAAGAACAGTTCTTAAACAATTCGAAATTTAAAAGGAGTGAAAATGCGGGAAAAGCGTTCTAAAAAACGTTCTAATGGTGGTTTCTACACAATCTCAGGAAATACCAAACCGATCTAAAAAATAATGGCGTCAAAATGATGGTGAAAACCCTTGCTGCAACATAGGCGTTGTTTTATGTCGGTGCCAATACCCCAAAGGAGGTGCAGGAGCAAAAAACGTTCTAAATTGCGGCTTTTGCGTTACGAAAGGGCCTAGAATCGTGAAATTTGGAATGGTAGTTAGTTATAAGATATTAATGATCTCTAAGGACATTTCCTAAAAAAATCGAAATTTAAAAGGGGGTCAAAATGCGCAAAAAGCGTTATAAAAAAACTTTCTAAATTGCGATTTCTATGCAATCTCAGGAAGTACTGAACCGATTTCAAATATAATGGTGTAAAAATGACGGTGACAGATCTTGCTCTAAGATAGGCTATATTTTATATCTGTTTCCACTACTCCAGAGGAGATGCAGGAGCAAAAGGAGCGAAAAGCGTTCTAAAAACGTTCTAGATGCCGATTTGTCGGCAATATCTCAGGAAGAGTGAATCTGATTTCAAACGTAATGGTAGGAAATTGATGCTGACAGCCTCTGCTCTAAGATAGACGTTATTTTATGTCGTATCACTATCACCAAGACGTTGCAGGAGCAAAAAAGCTTTCCAAATTTCGATTTTTGTGAACGGTAGGGGCTAGCAATTTAAAATTAGGCAAGGTACGTATTTATTAGCTATAAATGATCTTTAAGAACAGTTTCGAAAAAAATGGATATTTAAAAAGGGGTAAAAATGCGAGAAAAGCGTCCTAAAAACGTTCTAAATTGCGATTTCTACTCAATCTAAGGAAATACCAAAGCTATTTCAAAATTAATGGTTGCAAATCAATGGTGACAGTCCCTGCTATAACATAGGTTATATTTTATGTTGCTGTCAGTACCATCTGAGGGTTGCAAAAGCAAAACATGTTCTAATTTGCATTTTTTGCACAACTGAGAGGTCTAACACTTTGAAGTATGGCATGGTATTTACTTTCAAGATGCAACTGCTTTCTAAGAACAGTCGAAAGAAAATTCCAAATTTAAAAAAAATGAAGTGAGTGAAAAGCGTTATAAATTACAATTTTTAAGCAAACTTATAAATTACCAAACCGATTAAAAAAATAATGATGACAAATTTTGGTGATAGAACCTGCTCAAACATAAGCTATATTTTATGTCTGTTCCACTACCACCAGAGGATTGCAGGAGTTAAAATCTTTCTAAATTGCGATTTCTGTGATACTGAAAAGGCTAGAAACTTTAAATATGACATGGTAGTTACTTATAAAATATAAATGCCCTCGAAGAACTGTCGAAAATACATTCGAATTAAAAAGGGGTGAAGCGAAGGGGAGGTGCGAAAAACATTCTAAAAAAGTTCTAAATTACGATTTCATGCAATTTCAGGGAATATAAACCGATTATAAAAGTAATAGTTGCGAATCAGTGGTAACAGTCTCTGATCCTACACAGGCCATATTTTATGCCGGTGATTCTACCACCTGGGGTTCAGAGGAACAACAAACTTTCTAAAAAAGTGCTTTAAAAGCTTTTTAAATTACGTTTCTGTGAAATATTTCGAAATAACAAACCGATTTCAAAATTAATGTTCGCAAATTAATGGTGACAGTTCCTGTTTCAACATAGCCCTTTATGTTGAGAGAGGTGGTAGGACTTGGAATTCGACATGATGGTTAATTTTAAGATGTAAGAAGATGGTTTCTAAAAAATTCAAAACTTCAAATGAATGCTGAAATGAGCGTATTAATTGAGCATAAAAGTTTCAAAATATTTTCTAAGTTATCATTTATTTAATTTTATTTAATTTTATTAATTTAAGTCTCATTTCTGCCTAATACAGTGTAATAATGATGTTTAGTCAAACTGTGTTTTAAATAGTAATTTTTGAATTATTCCTAAAAGTAATAAGTACCTTTTAATAAAATAAAATATTACATTTTAATAAAATAAAAATTTAGTTAGTACCTTTTGGTAAAAATTAGACATATAAATATCACTTGGCATATTTCAAGTATTACGCGAGCAAAGCCGCGGGGTTTGCTAGTCTGTTATAACCTTTAAGAAAACATCTAAACTATTACGGAGTGTGCTGGAAAACACTATCTAGCAATAGTCAGTTTCCGCAACATTTAGATGAAGAAACAGAACATTTGCGTGATTTCATGAAATGGATGTACAAATATATTTTTATAAAATAGTGTGATCAAATGTCAATTGTAATAATTATATATATGAATAAAATAGGAATAAAGGTTCCTATAAAAATTATTAATTTAATTATAAAAATTAAATATGTATTTTTAAAAAATGGTTTTATATTAAAATACATATCAGATTTCGAATATGCAAGCTTTAGAGATTAATAAGTAAAACATATCCATTTAAAGACTTTTCCCACCTCTTTTTAAGATATACTATTCATCGAAATGTGCTATTATTGCTTTCCGATATTAAATTCCAAAAGACTAGCGAGCTTAATGCTTCCTACCGCATAAAAAAATCGATCAATTTCTATTTATTTCAATCACTTTTTTTTTTTTTTGCCATGCATTACTTACTAATACCTCAGATAATAAAGGACATTATGAAACCATTATGAAAGCAATAAATGTTTTATGGAATCAATAAATATATTTTGTTTGGCTCAGGCATTGAAAGTTTGATATGGTTAAAATAAAATAAAAATTTAGTTTTATATTGCTATCTACGATATTAACAGTTAGATATTCTAAGAAACGCAAAAGTCATTGATATTGAATTTGATTTGAATTGAATGGGTTGAATTGAATGGGAACATTGGTTTGAATTGAATAATAAATTTTGTTGAGAAATAGATAGGAGTTAATTAGGTGTAATTATCTGTCCAGCAGAGTGTGCTACTGTAATAGACAGTCTGTTATGCGTCGACACTTTTGGGATTTTCACGGGAACAAGATATACTTGTTCTTACCAATTGTAGAATATGCACAGGATCAAACTACGCTGACAAGCTTCAAGACCGGTAGTGATCCATGGTCTCCCTGTTTCATCAGCTGCGGCCCTTACATACCAAACGAAACTAAAATTATTATTTATTGACAAAACGTAATAGATTTGATTTTCATACGAAGGAAATAGTGTACTGTCGCGTGCAAATATACTTTAGCATTGAAGATTCTTCCGTATGTTAACATAAAATTTTCCTTTGTGAAAAGATGAAAGTTGTGTATATTTAAAATGTTCTCGTAATCTACTATAATGAGAACGCGTGTTCCATAATTTTTATAGCTACAGTTTGCAATAAAATCAAAGATATACTTACTGTGTGTATATTCTGTTTAAAATTTATTGAAATAAAGCAAGTGCACTTTCTATTTTTTAAACTATATATTTGTTCTAAAATGGGATATCTATTAAATATGCCTCCGATATTAAAACAATTTCCCCATAAACCGCAGTGCAACGAAATTCTTTTGAGTGTGCTTAAAAATGAACCGTAATTGTTATATTTATATTACATTATCGTCCCAAATTATTTTCCTGTTTGTAAATTCAATTATAAGGGGAAAATTGCTTTAATATTCTTAGTAACATTTTGCAATTCAAGGTTATATGACATTATTTTCATGTAAATTTGAATTTAACAAAGATGTTAACTCTCATTGGCTATTTTTAATGTTTTATATTATCCTTTAGCAACAACTTAAATATTTATAATTTCAAAAATCTTTTTGAGAAATCCTTATTAATCAAATATTTTACATAAACGGAAAACTGTTCTTTGAAAGAACAGTTAGAACAAGTATATTAAGTAAAGCACTAATAATATTATTTATTCTTTCAAATGCCTTTCAAAAATACATTAACTTATTCTCTGTAAAAGATAATAATGTTTGGAAATGAAAATAAGATTGAAAACCAAAATGCGTATCTTTATTTCTTTTTTGTTTTAATCTTTGCTGCATTTATAAGTAAAGTACAGGATAAAATAGTATTTTTCTTTAAATTTGTTTATAATGAATTCAAAACATAGAATCTAAAAGTTATAAAGGATAAAGCAAGTAAAAAATTGAGTCAGAAAAAACAAAACAAAAGTATATACCTGTGTAAGAATATGAATAAAAGAAAAAGCATATATTAATATATTAATGAAATTTTTTTGACGCAATTGTATTTTGACCGCGGTAAAGTATGTTAATTTATGATTAATATGAAAGTATTGAACGTTTTAGTCAAAAACGAAAAATCACGAGTTCATCATAGATTATGAAACACTTTTCTAACGTATGCAGAGTACTATAACAAAGCATCAGAGTAATATGAAACCTAAATAAACAATTTGACAATTGCACGACGCATTTCCAAACATGATTTCTTTTATTACAACCAACAGTCGGAAAAATAACAGATTTTTTTGCAATCCTGTATGTATATGATATGTATGGGTGATTTTCAAAAAGTGTCGTGTTTTATTGTCCTTTCACATTTGCACAGAAAAATAGCTAAATATCATTATTTTAATTATTGCATTTTGACTATCATTTTTTAATGATAATCGACAGATATATTATTGTTTATAAAAAAATTTAAAAATAAGAAATACATTCTTTTGTAGTCAAAATGTCATTACCGTAAGTTGTCCCAACAAGCAATTCGTTAGATAAATTTTTTACAAAGTTCTATTTAAAACAGTTGGTTATAATTTTGAAACACATTTTTATTTATTAACATGCTACTAATTAAAAAAATATTTATTTTCATTAATTAAACTTATCTATAATTCTTAACAATTATGTATAACCGTGTACAAAGAAAGGGTATCATTGCCTTTGCTTCTGACAAAAAGTTTATCTGGAATTTTTTAGAGGGCAGCACATGCCTTATAATCAAGGTTAAAATATTCCTTAAAAGTCAAATTGTTGTCAGGTTTAGGTGAATAGAGTAAATGGTTTTATAGTTTCAATAAAACAAGCAAAGACTTCTTATGTGGGACGTACGCCCCACAGAGGGTAATTTGCCTTTCTAGCGGACGATTTGACATTTGGGGATAATTCCAATTTTATTACTCAGACATCGACTATCGATTTCTTTTTAACTTTTTTAAACGAAAATGAATGTTGTTAACTAAAAATAAATGAAATAAAAGCAAAATTTAAAAAATCAATTTTTTTACTGAGTTTTAAAAATGTTTTAAATCAAAAGTTTAAAAAAATTAAATACAAGAAATACCGGAATAATTATAGAAGTAATCCTTTAAGGTATTTTGGCATTGCAATTATTTTTTCTATAATTAAAATCTCTATAAATATTCTATTTGTTCTTGCAGTTTATAATTCTTTGTAGCATTTTCACTTCTTCATAGAATGAGCTTTCTTCTTTTATTCGCTCTGCTATATATCACACAAAGTATCTTTTACACTCAAACTACTAAATGTAAAAACTGGCAGTTTTGAACATTAATCTAAAAAATACAAAATATAAAGGAAGTTCTACCAACTTTATAAAATTCATAAATCGCAAATAGCATTAAAAAACGAAATAGGTAGATAGTAAATATCCATGACTGTACTGCAGACATCCTTCCCAGTAAATAAATTTTCATGATGACTTATACATTTTATATTCTAAAATTAGATAATATATGGAAGACAACAATACTGATAAAGGGTAAACAGAGAATTTTTTTGTGTGTGTGTGATGCGCAATAATGGGTACTTCAAATTTATAAAGATGAAATGAATGAAATGCATCTTGTGTATTGTGTTATCTATAGAAAAAAAATTGGTGTCCAAAGCTTTTCCACCAGCTCTTAATAAGTTACAAAAATGAATCATAAAATATGATGTTTTCAACTTTAATGCCAAATGGAAGATATTGTGCGAACATAAAAATGCAAACCGTATAACACTTTTATTTAACATTGAGGTAAGTTAGAATAATGCAATAAAACTTTTTTTTGACAGAAAAGCGAAGATGTACAGTCGTGGAAAGAAAAAAGTAAACACCCCTTACTAAGTCTGCAAAAAATTACCTTAGAAGAAAATTACTGGTACCACACGATTGGAAATAAAGTCTACCTATAAATGACGTATATAAAATTTGCTTAGGGGCTATCTACATATTAAAACGAACCATAACTTTCTTTTTTTTTTAATAGCAGTGCACAATTCTGACAGCATAAATGAATTCTACACCCTTCAATTAGCTAAGAAATAAATTTTTATGCAATTCGTACGATACATTTCCAAGAAAATAATTATTTTAAAACAAGCGTATTTTAGGGGCTGTATCCAAACTGAAGTTCGGTACTCGATTGTTGACTGATTGAGCCCCATTCTTGATCAAGGCTCTTAAGCTTCATTCAAGCAGTCATTGAAAACTGCTAGGTAACAAGTAGTCCAGGCAGTAGAGACCGTATAGGGGATCTACCTAGCAAAATTCATGGTAGTTCTGTAAAAAGGCTTACTATGTGTTTTTGGGGTCGCTGAATCCAAATTTTTAACTTTCCACCAACCCCCCCCCCCCCCCAAAAAAAAAAAAAAAAAAAAAAAATTTGGTATAATGCCCACCAAAAAGATTTTTATTAAAAAAATCAATTTTTTTATTGTTTTAGGAAAAAGTATCTAGAAATTCAGAAAGTAGACAAAATTTGCAACAAATTAGATATATGACACTATGACATAGGATGAAGGGGAAGGGGGGATCTGCTTCGGAACTTGCGCGCGATGCTGCGTGAACTAAGTTGCGCAATTCCACTTAACCACTCACACGTTTACATTCGCCCTCCCATCTCCCCTCCGAACTTTCTCTATAAGGTTTACTTTAAGTTTTTTGGGTCGCTTAATCTGAATTTTTAACTTCCTCCCAAAATTTCCCTCCCCCTAAATAGTTGTTTTTAATTTAAATTTCTTATTGTTTTAGGGGAAAAGAATTACGAAATTCAGAAACTAGACAAAATTTGCAACAAATAGTATACATGACATTATGACGTAGGATGAACGGGTAGGGGAGGGCTGCCTCTCAACATGCACTACGGCGCTACGTGCACTAAGTTATGAAGTCCAGGCATTAGGGGATTTTATCTGGCAAAATTAATACTAGTTCCGGATTTCGACTCACTTTATGTTTTTTGGGTCGCTGAATCCGAATTTGTAACTTCCCACCCAAATTTCACCCGGGAAACCCCAAAAAATTGATTTTTATAAAAAAATTGGTTTTTGAGAAAAGCGCGCGGGGAATGTTCGGAGGCAGACCCCTCTCTCCCCGTTTATCCTACGCCATAATGACATGTATCCTATTTGTTGCAAATTTTGTCTAGTTTCTGAATTTCGTAATCTTTTCCCCTAAAACAATAAAAAATGTAAGGTAATAACAACTAATTTGGGGGGGTTTGGGGGGGGTATTTTGTAGGTAAGTTAAAAATTCGGATTCAGCGACCCAAGAAAAATAATGTAAATCTTATAAGGAAAGTTCGGAGGGGGGATGGGATGGCGAATGGAAACGTGTGATTGGTTAAGAGGAATTGCGCAACTTAGTCCACGCAGCACCGCGCGCATGTTCCGAGGCAGATCCCCCCTTCCCCTTCATCCTAAGTCATAATGTCATCTATCTAATTTGTTGCAAATTTTGTCTACTTTCTGAATATCTAGATGTTTTTTCCCTAAAACAATAAAAAAATTCATTTTTTGAATAAAAATCTCTTTTGGGGGTTTGTTACCAAAATTTGGGGGGGGGGGGGTTGCCGGGAGAAATTTTGGTGGGAAGTTACAAATTTGGATTCAGCGACCCAAAAAACATAAAGTAAGCAGATTTCCAGAACTACCATTAATTTTTATAGGTAAATTTCCCTATTGCCTGGACTAAAGACAGCATAAGGAATTTCAAAATATCTAGTCACTTCTATTATAGACGGCCCCTTAAACCACCAGTTTGCCGTTTTTTGAGCATAATTTGAAAACTACTTGGAAGAAAAATGTGAATTTTTTGATTTCCATAAAGTAGGACATAATAAATCTAAAATCATAAAAAAAAATTGTAGATTGCAATTCATAATTTTTTCGAATATTAATTTCATAATTCATAATTCATATCATAAAATTATAAAAATTGTAAATTCAACGTATTTTAGTATTATTGCTACACAAAAAAATAGCACATTAGGAGTATTATTTCAGGAGATAATAATGAAAATATGAAAATGTAATTTAACTTTAGAAGCACTAAATTTTGAATGTTTATTATTCAAAATATTATCATTCAAATGACTTCAAATTTGGTGTCTAGGCATAGTTTGAACAGAAGATTTGAAATATCTTGTTAAAATTGGGTATTGCCATTGAAAAAAATGATGTTTGGGTCCGTTTTAATATTTAGATGGCCCCCTAAGTAAATTTTATATAAATCATTTAAAAGTATATTTTATTTCCAATCATTCGGTACCAGTAACTTTCTTCTACGATAATTTATTGAGGAGTTAGTAGGGGTAGTTTACTTTTTTTCCACGACTGTACAATCTCATTGCAATTATAAAATTATGTTAAAAAACACATTTGCAACAAAAGATTCATCTCTTTTCATAAATTAAAAATGTGAAATGAATGATTGTTAAGGTTTTTTTACGCCTTCATCGAGTCAATAGACTTCACTTTTTAAATAATTATACACATCAATTACAGCGTGAGAAAGGGGAGAAGCATAATGACTTTACACATGCTTTGTTGGAGTTTGATCAACAAAAGGGTGAAAACTACTGGTCTAAACTTCTGCTTAGTAGTTCGTCTATTCTTCATGTAAAATCGTACTAAATTCGCTTCTTCAGAATATATCTAGCATTAAAGTTAAAGTTCGAGGTGTAATCTAGTAGCCTAATATGGATAACAAAATTTAACGAATGGTAAATTTTTGTACTACATGTCAAATATTTACTAAAG
The DNA here is from genome assembly GCA_963932465.1 of Maratus speciosus. Lineage (NCBI taxonomy): Eukaryota > Metazoa > Arthropoda > Arachnida > Araneae > Salticidae > Maratus > Maratus speciosus. The sequence goes on from OZ010789.1 coordinate 439,079,563, forward strand.
ATGATCCTAAAATGAAACCTTCAAAATAGGAATCAGATTCAGCTTAGGAAAGAATTCATATAGATTAATCCGGTCCATTTGAAGATAAATATTCTTAGTACTAGTCGATTCTTAGTACTACTGATAGAAAGTAAACTATTAGAGAATTATGGTGATTTTTTGCTACATTTGGATTACCCGTAGAATCGGTCAGTTACAATGGAACCGGGTTCAGAATTTATGTATGTCGGGAATTTCTCTAATTGAATGGAACTAAACATAAAAAAAGTCCTTCCGGCCAGTGCCGGGAGGAAGAGGTAGCTTTCATAATCCTTATTTTAAAAAAGCCAACTTATATCATGCAAACACACAAAGCTCAATTTAGTGGAAACCGAATATAGGAGATTCAATACTAATTTTTATCAATATAATGAATGAGAATTTCGCGAAATTAGTCAGCTTTATCCAAGCTGATTTTCTTTAAAGTAACTTATATTTGGCTGACAAATTCGGCAATTTCTTAAAGTGCCTGTCATTTTAAGACAACATGGTGGATGAGGCTAAGCAGTGAACTTGGTCGAGACCTTAGTAATTGCTGTGCACATGCTCACTCACATCGGAATCGGTTAATATATAGGAGTGCTGTCGCATGCAAAAAATCATATTTTTAAAAATGTCACCCACAATAGAAATTGAAACTGCTATATCTGAGCCATTTTTTAAGGTAAAGACAAACAAAAAATGCTCCTGAATCCTTATATCAAGATCAAATACTTAAGAAAGAAACCCTTTTCAATTTCTAATTTTTTTGCACCTCACTTTAAATATATATATATTTTTTAATTTAATGGCCGCCATTTTGAAACAAGATGGCTGATGAATCTGGCCAGCGAACTTGGTCGAGGTGTTGATGTATACTATCCACATGCTTTCTTACATCGAAATAGGCGAATACGTGTGTTATCGCGTGACAAATACAAGATCGTTTCAAAATGTTAGCCATGCTAGAAATTCAAAGTGCTATAAATCAACCATTTTTTAAGATATCAACAAAAGAACAAATTTTCAGAAACAAAAACTGCTCCGGAATCTTTGTATCAACGCCAAACACATAAAAAAAATCTTTTTCATTTTCCAATTTTTTAATACCTCATTTTGAATTTTAAATTTAATTTTTTTTAAATGGCAACCCTTTTGAAACAAGATGTCGAATGAAGCTAGCCAACGAACTCGGTCGAGACATTGGTATGTACTATGTACAGACCAAGTTACATCCAAATAGGTTCATAAATACGCCTGTTATCGCGTGACAAAAATCAGGTCGTTTTAAAATGTCAGCCACAAGAGAAATTCAAAATGCTATTACTCAGCCATTTTTTTTAGATATAGACGAAAGAAAAACTGTTCCGGAATCTTTGTATTAAGGTCAAACACATACAAAAAAAATCTTTTTCATTTTCCAATTTTTTGGTATCTCATTTAATTTTTTTTATTTTTTAATTTTTTTAAATGGCCGCCATTTTGAAACAAGATGGCGGATGAAGCTGGCCAACGAACTCGGTCGAGATATTTGTATGTACAGTGTACACACCAAGGTACATCCAAGTCGGTTCATAAATACGCCTGTTATTACGTGAGAAAAATCAGGACGTTTCAAAATGTCAGCCACGCTAGAAATTCAAAATGCTATAACTCAGCCAATTCTTAAGATATAGACGAAACAAAAACTGCTCCCGAATCTTTTTATCAAGGTCAAACACATAAGAAGAAAATATTTTTTCAATTTTCAATTTTTGGTACCACATTTCAAATTTAAATTTTTCTTAAAAATTTAAATGGCCGCCATTTTTAAACAAGATGGCGGGTGAAGCTGGCCAATGAACCCGGTCGAGACATTGGTATGTACTATGTATAAACGAAGTTACATCCAAATCGGCTCATAAATACGCCTTTTATCGCGTGACAAAATTCAGGACATTTCAAAATGTCAGCCACGCTAGAAATTCAAAATGCTATAACTCAGCCATTTTTTAAGATATAGACGAAACAAAAACTGCTCCGAAATCTTCGTATAAAGGTCAAATACATAAGAAAAAAATATTTTTCCATTTTCAATTTTTTGGTACCACATTTCAAATTTAATTTTTTTTTAATTTTTTTAAATGGCCGCCATTTTGAAACAAAATGGCGGATGAAGCTGGCCAACGAACTCGGTCGAGAGATTGGTATGTACTATGTACACACCGAATTACATCCAAATCGGTTCATAAATACGCCTTTTATCGCGTGACAAAATTCAGGACGTTTCAAAATGTCAGCCACGCTAGAAATTTAAAATGCTATAACTCAGCCATTTTTTAAGATATAGACGAAACAAAAACTGCTCCGGAATCTTTGTATAAAGGTCAAATACATAAGAAAAAAATATTTTTCCATTTTTAATTTTTTGGTACCACATTTCAAGTTTTAAATTTTTTTAAAAATTTTAAATGGCCGCCATTTTGAAACAAAACGGCGGATGAAGCTGGCCAACGAACTCGGTCGAGACATTGGTATGTACTATGTACACACCGAATTACATTGAAATCGGTTCATAATTACGGGAGTTACAGTGTGACATAGGTCATATATATATATATATATATATATATATATATATATATATATCAATTTTGAACGGAGGGTGGTTTCGGGGTCTGGGGGTCATGATCGATGAAAATATACCAAAATTTTTTGAAATCGCTTTCCTCCGAACGGCTGCAATAGGTAGCTTTTTTGTAAAGAAAGCTACCTAATATTCCACCACGTATCATCTATCATCGAACGTGACAAGCAGAAAAGTATATGAAAGATGTGAAAAATTGTTTGAAAAAAATTAGATAAAAGGGACACGATGACATTGTCAATTTAATGGTTTTTTGTTGGAAAATCATTTCATATTTCTGCGACTGTTAAGATTTGGAATAATGTTTCAAAGGTCCTTCGAACAGCTCTTCACTTGGTATTACCATCCAAACCTAAAATATAGCAACTCTTGCACAAATATAATCTTCATGAATCCGTTTTTCTTAAAAATTTCGCAAAACGGGAGAAATTGATAAAGTGAAAAATTGTAAAATTATTGGGGAGTAGATAGGATTTAGTTAGTAGATGGGACAGAATAATTGTAAAAATCATATCAATCATCTGAGATACAGCAGAGAAGTAAGTGATAAAGTGACAGAGAAAGACAGTTCAATGATTATGATAGGTATGAAAGGGATAATAAAAACAGGTTTTCTGGGTATAATGAAAATATAAAAGTGCAATTGAATAATGAGAATATTGTACATCCAATCTCCGTTTTTTCATGATATTGTAACAGATACAAAAGAGAATGAAGAAGGTGATTATAATATAAATAAATCTGTAAACGGTAAGGCTATTATAAGCAATGATGTAGAATTAGCAGAAAGTACTACTGCAAAGACTGATCAAAATAATAATCAAGCAGTTCGAAGAAGTCGTCGACATATTACGCTTCGAATTAATTAACTCGAATTATTAAGTCGAAATATTATGGTTCCCATGAACTATGAGCGAAGGGGTGTCATATCCGAATGAATTATTACAATTAATTTGTATCCGGATACGGCGTCACGATTAGAGATATTGTAAACATTTGCTTGCGATACGTTTGCATCAATGGCTATGATTACTGTGGAAATGCCTGTATTATAAAGCGGTTGCTTTTACCGGATTTTGTAAATATGTGTAATAAATATATATAGTTATTTACAGCTATGTCTCCTTGCTATAACATAATATATAAGATTTGTTACCACTGTCATCACAATCTTTTTAAATCCCAAAACATTTATTCCAAACAAACAAAGAAAAATGAAAATAGAAAAAAAAAATTAATATAATTGTAAATAATTTTCACAATTTAAATCTCTTTTTGAATTAAAATTTTTAAATATGAAGCCAACGGTTTAAAAGTTATTGAGAAAAAAATATTGCTGAGTTCGTTGCAGAGTACCACATTGAATATTGTCATTGAAGAATTATAATGACAATTAAATAGTGCTGGAATTCCCGAATGTCCAACTAAAAAATACATCTGAATACAAACCGCTGATTATAGGCTTTCTTATTACCTCGCATAACATATGTTCTTGGGAAATTAAGGAGAACTTTATGATATGACCATTTTAAATTCAAATCTATCAAACAGAAATTATTCCATTTCATTTCACGAAATTAACTCATCAGTTAGAAAGGATGTGCCCAAATGCAGTTTTATTCTATTCACGAATACGCTTCGTGTGATAAGCTAGAGCGTAAATACTTTTTTCAAAAATACTCTTAATTCAACCACACACATTCGTGGCACAAACAATGTTTTTGTTAGAAAAATTTGTGAGTCTAACAGTTTTTGGGGTGAATCCACACGCTCCTCACTAATTCATATACTATAAACGCAAACTGCGCGATGCCTCATCACAACAATAAAAGAATAATTAAAGGCCTTACCTTCTATGTATAGATATCCGTTTTTCAGCTCGCGGTTAGTCAGGGCGTCTAAGAATTATGGAGTATCCCGTATCATCATATATTCGTATATCTTTACTCCTTCAGGTCTCAGTGCATCAGGCTTAAAATAGGAATCATGTAACAGACGGTTTATTGTGTCTGTACTCCATTGAAACTACTCATATTGTAGGAAAGGAAAAAGGAGAAGTTTAATTAGAGATACTAAGAAAGAGATTACATTTTGTACGTCTTCACTTGTGTGAGGACGTTTTAAAAGTGAATATTACATATGTTTTTCCGCGCGTGTTACATCATTAAAATTGATAACCATATGGATGTATTTTCGGCACTTTGAGGTAATCAACCAATTATACATAATTGGATATTTATGAAAGTTACAAGGAAGTAAAGTCTGATAAAATAGTGTTCAGTGTAACAGTCAATTATAATGTTTATAAGTTTATAACGCGAACCAGAATAGAACATAAGTGCTTGCGAGTCTGGTTTAAAACATATCTCACATAAGGCGAAGAAAGATGAAGAGATGCAGTTTCTGTGCATATTACATCTGTCGACTACTAAGTGTTTCTTTTTCGCTATGAACTCTAATGATGTTTTTCTGCAGTAGAAAGAGGGAGAAAATGGGTATCCAAAACTCTTGATAAGGGGATTATATGAATATATCTTCTATCAAGTTCCCCCTTAAGCCCCTAATCAAGATTGATCTGTAATTTTAATTTGTCTCTGTTCTCTTGAAATTCAGGCTTGGGTTCTGGCTTCGTCAAAATGTCTGCCAGCATAGATTTGCTCGGACAATAACGTAATTCTATGGTACCATTTTCTTTCATATACTTAATCATGTGATATTTTAGATCGATGTGTTTTGTCTTGTTGGTGTATTTTTCAGATTCTATCATTTTTATGCAGGATATGTTATCTTCATATACAATTACGGGTAGGTTTTGTGGTAAATTCAAATCTTGTAAAAGTTTTATTATCCACACAAGTTCTTGTGCAGCGTTTGCTGCGGCTACGTATTCAGCTTCTGCTGACGATTGCGCAATGCAAGTTTGGCGTTTGGTTATCCATTGTATCGGATTTTTCCCAAGAAGGAATAAATTCCCTGATGTTGATCTTCGTGTTTGCGTATCACCGGCCCAATCGGCATCGGTGTACACTTCCAAAATTGGTGTACATTCAGTGCTGATTATGAGATTTAGGTCCTTTGTGTGGTAGAGGTACCTGATCAGTCGTTTAACACCTTTCCAGTCTTTTTCCGACGGATTTTCGTTCTTTCTGCTAAGAACATTTACAGCCAGTAGTATGTCCGGCCTAGTTATAGTTGCAATGTATAATAACGCGCCTATCGCTTTACAATAATTTATGTTGTTTGGCATTGGATCTTTATCCTTTTCTGATCTTAAGAAGCCCGTTTCCATGGGTGTTCCGTAAGGTTTTGATTCCTCTAAGTTAAACCTTTTAACGATTTCCATTATTTTTGTTGTTTGGTTAAGGTTAAAGCCGTTATGTGTTTTCTTAATTTTTATCCCAAGATAATTACTAATTTCCCCCAAATCTTCAAGTGTATATTGTGTTTTTAACTTATTTATTACTTCTTCAATTTGCGCATTGTTTCCCGCTATGAGAATGTCATCTACGTACACAACTACGTAGACTATATTTTCCCCCTGTCCTTGTGTAAATAGGCAGGTGTCTGCCTTGCTTTGCATAAAATTTAGTTCTCTAAGAGATTCAGTAATTTTTGTGTACCAGGCCCGGGCTGCCTGTTTAAGCCCGTATATGGCCTTTCGGAGTTTACAGACTTTATCGGGTTCGTTTGTGTTCACGTACCCTTCCGGTTGTGACATGTATACCTCTTCTTCTAGGTCTCCGTGCAGGAACGCGGTTTTTATGTCGATGTGCCTGACACTAATGTTATGATAGGCTGCGGCAGTGAGGAAACATCTTAAGGTGGTGTGGGATACTACTGGGGCGTAAGTCTCGTCAAAGTCGACCCCGTATTTTTGTTTAAATCCCTGAGCTACTAATCTCGCCTTGTAACGCTTTACTTTCCCAGATTCATCATATTTAGCCTTGTAGGTCCATTTGGATCCAATTACTTTGGCTCCCTGTGGTGGTTTCACCAAAGACCATGTTTCATTTTTCATAAGCGAGTTTATTTCGTCGCGTGTCGCTTCAATCCAATTCATTTTTTCTTGTGGGTTTTCAATGTTTAGCATGTCGTGCCAACCTTTCGGTTCATATACCGGATCATGCCGGACTGCATAGGCAAACCTGTCCGGTGGCACGCCTCTATTATGCCTTTCAGATCTTCTCAATTGTTGTGTATGTTGAGACGCGGATGGTGTATCTGAAGAATTTTGGTTTTGTGTTAGATCAAATTCGATTACGCTTGTGTCAGTCTGTCGTGTGTGTTTGTTTGTTTCTGACATTAACTCATTCGTGTTTGAACTTTCATCAGCATTTATATTACCCATGTTATTTTCCGCGAATTTTACGGTTCTAGCTAAAATGACTCTTTCGTCACTAGTAAATATTCTGTACGCTTTCGATCGGTTGTCGTAACCTACGAAAATGCCTTTCTCTGCTTTATCATCTAATTTGCCGCGTTTTGATTTGTGGATGTATGCGTACGCAGTACAGCCGAATACTTTAAGATATCTTAAATTTGGTTTTCTGTTTAGCCAAAGCTCATATGGCGTAGTGCTAATAGATTTGGAAGGCAAGCGATTCTGCAAATGATTTGCGGTGCAGATTGCTTCTCCCCATAATTTATGTGGGAGGTTAGCTTCGCTTAACATGCTTCTAGTCATGTCTAACAGTGTCCTGTTTTTCCTCTCAGCAATGCCATTTTGACTTGGACAGTATGGTACGGTGAGCTGGTGTTCGATTCCGTTACATTTAAGATAGTTTTCTAATTCATCGTTGACATATTCCCCGCCATTGTCGGATCTGATGGCGGTTGGGAATTTTCCAAACTTATTTTTGACGGTTGAGATGTATTCCCTCAATTTTTCATATGCTTCGCTCTTTTTCGACATTAAGTAGATAACACAAAATTTGGAATAGTCGTCAATGAATGTTATGAAGTACCGCTTTCCCCCTATGGTGGGTGTATTTATCGGCCCACATACGTCACTGTGGATTAATTCTAGCCTTTTCGTGGCTCTATGTGCACCCGATTTGGGAAATGGGGCGTCGTTGGTTTTGGACTTTATGCATACCTCACATTCTTTGTCGTGTCGGCAGTTGTTTATGGTAATTCCGTTCACTAGTTGTTTTTGTACAATGCTTTTAATTGTTTCGTAGCTTCTGTGGCCTAACCGCCTGTGCCACAACTCAATACATTTTGTGTTTGAACACTTATGCGTAATGTTTACATGATTGCTTTCAAATTGATTATCATTGTTTACTTGTACTTCATATAAATTGTTCTTTAATCTACCTTGAAGAATTACTTCATCGTTATGTATAATGTCGCATGTATCTTTTTCAAATTTAACTTGACATCCGTTTTTCGTTGCCCTGCTTACTGACAGCAGGTTAGTTTCGATTTCAGGCACAAACAGTACGTCACGAAGTATAATCTGCCTGTTGTTTTTTCCTGTGTGAATTACAATTTCCCCTGAGCCATATGAAATTAGTTTATTGCCATTCGCGACTGTCACGTTAGTTTCTGTGTCGCTAGTCATATTTGAAAACATTTCTTTGGAGTTGGCAATATGGCTAGAGCTTCCGCTATCGATAATAAAAGTTTGTTTATTTGCGGGTCGTTCAATTAACAACGCAACATTTTTATTTTCATTTCCTATCTGTCTTGTATCTTGCGGTTTCGCGGTTTTGGCCGGGGCATTTTCTTCAAAACATAGAGAGGTGGTGTGATTTTTATTTTTGTAAAATTTACTATTTTGTACTGGATTATTATTATTTTTCCGTTTCAGGAACCAACAATCGTTGTACGAATGGTTCTTCATTTTGCAATAGGAACAAAATTTGTTACCTCTCTTGCGGTCTGTGTTAACTAATTTTTCTCGAGCCTTGTATGCTTTAGTACTATGTTCAGAGTTTTCGGAATTTTCAACTCTACGAGTATACTCATCAAATAATTTGCTTTTAATAAAGCTGGGCGTCAATTCATCTTCATTTCTCGACTCTAACGCCGTAATCAATGTGTCATATGACGGCGGTAATGAGCACAAAAAGAGTGCAGATATATGAGAGTCGGTAACATTTTCTCCGATCGCAGCTAATTTGTCGATAAGTTCCATTAATTTCGTGATGTGTGCGATTAAGTTCCCTCCTTCGTTTAGCTTTGTGCTATACAATTTTCGAAGGAGGTGCAATTTGCTTGAGAGATTGGACCGTTCGTGAATATTTTTCAAAGTGTCCCAAGTCTCTCGAGCCGTGTTTAAATGTTTGATGTTAATTATCTACCCATCTTCGATACTGAGAATGATTAGTGCCCGTGCTTTCCTGTCTTTCTTATTCCAATTTTCAGTCAAAGGGTCTGGAGCTTGATCGGTAATGACATCAAATAGCTCCTCTCTAATTAAAAGCATTTCTAATTTAAACCGCCAACAAGAATAGTTATTGGCGTTAAGTTTTTCAATGGCTGCACTATCTTTTGCGTAAGCCATAATTTTTCTTTCCTTTAAGTCAATTAGATACTTTTTCCTTCACCTGACTACCGGATTTATTTATCTGGCTTAATTTGCCTAAATGGATATCTATATTTGTTTAATTTACTAAATGAGACATTAAATCAGTCTCATAATCAAAATATGTTAGAAAAATTTGTGAGTCTAACAGTTTTTGGGGTGAATCCACACGCTCCTCACTAATTCATATACTATAAACGCAAACTGCGCGATGCCTCATCACAACAATAAAAGAATAATTAAAGGCCTTACCTTCTATGTATAGATATCCGTTTTTCAGCTCGCGGTTAGTCAGGGCGTCTAAGAATTATGGAGTATCCCGTATCATCATATATTCGTATATCTTTACTCCTTCAGGTCTCAGTGCATCAGGCTTAAAATAGGAATCATGTAACAGACGGTTTATTGTGTCTGTACTCCATTGAAACTACTCATATCGTAGGAAAGGAAAAAGGAGAAGTTTAATTAGAGATACTAAGAAAGAGATTACATTTTGTACGTCTTCACTTGTGTGAGGACGTTTTAAAAGTGAATATTACATATGTTTTTCCGCGCGTGTTACATCATTAAAATTGATAACCATATGGATGTATTTTCGGCACTTTGAGGTAATCAACCAATTATACATAATTGGATATTTATGAAAGTTACAAGGAAGTAAAGTCTGATAAAATAGTGTTCAGTGTAACAGTCAATTATAATGTTTATAAGTTTATAACGCGAACCAGAATAGAACATAAGTGCTTGCGAGTCTGGTTTAAAACATATCTCACATAAGGCGAAGAAAGATGAAGAGATGCAGTTTCTGTGCATATTACATCTGTCGACTACTAAGTGTTTCTTTTTCGCTATGAACTCTAATGATGTTTTTCTGCAGTAGAAAGAGGGAGAAAATGGGTATCCAAAACTCTTGATAAGGGGATTATATGAATATATCTTCTATCAGTTTTAAAATGTTTTTTTTTATTTGCATGAATTGTAATCCAGTACCATAGAATCAGATAAATTTGCATCCCTGAACATGAAATAATATTGATCAGGGAGATTTCAAAATTCCTACGAACAAAGAAGTAATATTTTGATGTGAAATATTCATTGAAGTTCTCTAAGGTTTCTCTTGTCAAACTAGAAGAAGAATAAAATAGCATAATTAATAAATCAACGTACAGAGTTTTCTTTTATCTGCGAAAAAGGAAAGTATTGTTTTTCAAAATGTTATAATTGATATTTTTTCGTAAAAGAAAAGTTCTTACCATTTTTTATTAAATTGCTTGAATTATATGTAAATGTAAATGCACAATACCACATCAATACTACAACAAATCTACATGTTTTATTTATCTTTCAGTGATTATAATTTCCAGGAATGCAATGATCTTAATACGAGACGTGGAAGCAACAAAAGACTTTTCATTAAAATAATATTAAAGTGTAGTCTTTCTATTAGGATTAAAAAAATATATATTATGTTTTTCACTTAGGAGATGATATAAATGTTTCAATAATTATTTATCCAAACAAATGTTGGTATATATTGAGAAGCATTTATCAAAACACATGTTCTGTTTCATGCTAAGATTAGCCGTTCGTTGTTGTCAACATGATGAAAATGCTGGCAATTTTTCCATTCGAAAATATTGTAGTCTTTATTTATAACTTCTAGCGATCTATATATAAACTGTAAAACAAAATTAAGCTTTTCTCCTGGCATTCAAAGTCAAATACAATCCATTCATTTTAATACAATTCTTATTGAACTTTAATATATAAGTAGCTTTTCTTTACCACTCCTACTTTCCTATGTCACCATGTTGTTACTTTTCTTTGATTTTTGACATCTTGGATATAAGGCTGCATATAAACGTTTGTTTTGCCATCCTTCTACAGTTTTCCATGAAATCTTTTGTTCTGGACCCTTCTGCGTTTTATTCACAAAAGGATAAGGATGAGGGGAATCAACAATGGGCCAGGAGATAAGGAGCTCAACTCTTTCTTGACGGAAAGGTTCATCTTTTGCAGGACATTAGTCCCTTTCCTTTTAAAGTAATTAGAGATCAAAAGCGCCGCGTGGCCACAAGAAAAGACGCCGATACTGTTAACAGTTGGAAGGATCGTCTGTTCGCAACTAAATCTTCTCCAATGTGCAATAGCAACCAGGAAGGTATTTACACCCTACTGCTCGTAGTACTTGCTTTCAACAGCTGAGATTTGTTTGTTGAAAATGATCATATTGTTTATCACTGACGTCACCATGATTTACAGGGAATAAACACGAATGAGAGTCTAAGATATTAATCTTAAGACACATATTACAAACTATATCTTTGAAAGAGTCTAGCAAATTTTACACGATCTCACTCTATTTTGACACTTTGTGATAGCCTAAAAAAGTGAATAAAACTTTTTAATGAATTCCATGCTCATTTTTCAGTTTTAATTAACAAAGCAATCACTTTTCCATGTCATATCCGATATCTTATTTGGGAGCCTAAAAAACATTCTTCCTTTGTTTTAGCACTTCTTACAATGGTGAATGTTCCCTTCAAATAATGAAATTTTGCACCATTGATTTTAATACCTTAACATAGTTTAAAATAAATCTTTATTGAAGTGGCGATAGAATAATATAGCCACAATTGACTAATAGGAGTTATACAACATTCGTGTCTTCAAGTATCAATTACTCAAGCTTTGGAAATTCATTTTTTATATAATGTTTTCACTTGACCCTGTTATTCCATTCGCACAGAAACAACCAATATAATACATATAATCTATATTAATGCAAATCCGTTAACAAAGAAAATACTATTAATCACAACATGTAACTCAACAATGTATCTAATACGGATTTTTTTAAAAGAGGATTTTAATGTTTTTATAGGTTTCCTTCATGTTAGTTATATAGACTACTTGTTAATATATAAGGTTCGCAGGTTCAAATTCATCTTCTATAAATGGATTTATATGAGGATGAGGTAAAAGTAATGCCTCGCTGGGGTAAATGTCTCATGGCATATGGCATGTTTTAGTAATTTATTTTGTGTTTGATATTTCTACTAATTTATTTCCTATTTTAGGTGCGTTCGTAATTATATAAATACGTAGCACCTATAGTCGTCGTTCAGTCCGTCCGTCTGTCCGTCTGTCTGTCCGTCTGTCCGTCCGTCTGTCCGTCCGTCTGTCCGCATGTAACAGAGCAAAAACTACCCAACCGAATGGTCTGAAATTTCAAATATATGATTGTTGCAAAATTTTGTCGAGCCATTTCAAATTTTATGAAAATCGGATGTATAGTTTAATTACAGGGACAGTCAAAAGTTTTTCTTTACATTACGGCCAATGGGAAAAATTATTGCAAGTGCATTTTAATGATATTACAGCCTTCCGAATGGTCTGAAATTTTAAAGATATAACTGTTGCAAAATTTTGTCGAGCCCTTTCAAATTTTAGGAAAATCGGATGTATAGTTTAATTACAGGGACAGTCAAAAGTTTTTCCTTACATTACGGCGAATGGGAAAAATTATTGCAAGTGCATTTTAATGATATTAGAGCCTTCCGAATGATCTGAAATTTTAAAGATATAACTGTTGCAAAATTTTGTCGAGCCCTTTCAAATTTTAGGAAAATCGGATGTATAGTTTAATTACAGGGACAGTCAAAAGTTTTTCTTTACATTACGGCCAATGGGAAAAATTATTGCAAGTGCATTTTAATGATATGAGAGCCTTCCGAATGATCTGAAATTTTAAAGATATAACTGTTGCAAAATTTTGTCGAGCCCTTTCAAATTTTAGAAAAATCGGATGCATAGTTTAATTACAGGGACAGTCAAAAGTTTTTCTTTACATTACGGCCAATGGGAAAAATTATTGCAAGTGGATTTTAATGATATTAGAGCCTTCCGAATGATCTGAAATTTTAAAGATATAACTGTTGCAAAATTTTGTCGAGCCCTTTCAAATTTTAGGAAAATCGGATGCATAGTTTAATTACAGGGACAGTCAAAAGTTTTTCTTTACATTACGGCCAATGGGAAAAATTATTGCAAGTGCATTTTAATGATATTACAGCCTTCCGAATGGTCTGAAATTTTAAAGATATAATTGTTGCAAAATTTCGTTGAGCTATTTCAAATTTTGGGAAAATCGGATGTATAGTTTAATTACAGGGACAGTGAAAAATGTTCCGTTACATTACGGGGAATGGGAAAAAAATATTGGAAGTGCATTTTAATGATGTATCGGACTATGCGCTTTATGAAGTGCAAAAAATTATACATTCAGTACAATATGGGGTGCAAAAAATAATTATAAAACTAGTTATAGTACGAACGCACCTCATTTGCCACGTTTGACGAGCAATTTCCAACTTGTTTATGTTAAAGTAGCAACCTGGTGAATAATCTTATGTTCCATACCACGTTGTGGGAATGTCAAAGATCATGTGTCGAAAACTCTTCCGATATTTAACTCATTCTGTTAGATTAAAAAAACACAATGCTTAAAAATACATTGTGCAAAACGTGCAGTTAATTAAAAAAATGTTGTATCTTAATTCAGTGTAAAATATTAAGTTATAAATCTAGTGAATGTTTAATGTATAAAAGATTGTGTTTACCACAGTATTGTTTTAAAAGTGAATGTGTACACATTTTGTGGCAGTTTGTGTTGACAATTACACATCTCATTGTGAAGAATTTTTAACAGCAACTTTTTCATTAATATCAAAAAGTGTGCTTAAATACCGCAGCGTAATGTTGTTCATTTTAACAACAGACTGTCAAACTAAAAACACAATGTTTACTTTAGGATATTTCGACATTTCTTCTTTACTTTAAATACGAATTTCGCACACTTTTATGTTAATTTTAAGAAAGTATGATAATATTAATAAAGAGAAACAAGAAAAAGGGATTGTAACTAGTTCTAGTTTTTATTTCGGAAAATTATCTGGAGGATCTCCTTTAAAAATGTATAAAGATTAAACTCCTGACGAAATTTAATATATAATTTAACGTTCTTCCATGTATCAAACAAAATTATTAATATAAATTATATAAACAAAATATATTACTTAATGTAACCATTTTGCTAATAAATAATGTTTTCTGGATGAGCTAAAGTGCCGCTATATGCACGAATTTGGTACATCCGAAATTGATAGAATTATTATTATGTTATTCTTGAAATACATGACATAATAATACAGCCATATTGAATATTCGTATGTGTCTAGCATTACAATTTCATGCTTAAAATGCACTACTGTTGTAGTATATCTATGCAACGCAACTTAAATATGTATTAAGCCATAATATATAAAATTATATTGTTGATAATTATTTTATATATAAGAAAAATGATTTTTTTTATACATGAGTTTCAGCATTCTATTTAACGTATATTGTAAAATATGTAAGAATTATAACACTAGAGAATATTTGAGAATCTTATAAAGTCTCCATCAGTGCAACCGTGTAGTAGTTTGTGATGATAGCTTGTAATTGCATTTTGTAAAAAGCATAAATTGATAAAAGTTATCATATATTTTTTAAATGACTGAAGTACGACATATCGAAATGTTGCATATACAGTAAGATTTTAACTACCCAGACCGATCTGTACTGGCCGCATTTTGAATATGTAGAAATCCGATAATTGACAAAGCAGAAAAATAATTTATGTTGTGAGATAAAATCTTTAAATTCTTTAAAAACGCTTTTGTTTCATGCAACGATAGACATAAGATATTTTGATAAAAAAGTTACAAAAACATTAAAACATGACAAAACATTAAAACAATTCATTGCAATATTTTCAATGCATACATTTAAAGTGTTTGGGGCACATGTTCGACAAAGTTATTCTTTTTACCGAAGACACTTGTTTGCATGTTTTCTGATTCTGAAAGTTAGATCTTATAGCTGAAGTATCTACTTAGAATTATCATTTAAAATCATCCCATTACTTAAGAAAGATGTTACACAATACATTTAAAACAAACCACTTTTGACACATTTCGGTTTTAATCGAGTACACATCATAATTATAAAATTCGTTTCCGCTCAAGACATATAACTCCCGACAATGAGATATATGAATTTAAAAACATTTTTAACTTGGAATTATCATTTGACACACTTCAAAGGTTTTTAAAATAATTACGTTTTACATAAGAAATTAAAGGAAATTATATATTTTTAATAATGAGCATATACAAGGTTTACATTTCAATATTTGTCTCGGTAATATTTAATTTCTGATATTAGCTGCATAAAGATATTTATAATCTATATATAAAGATATTTAACTGTAGGTATGTCTGAAGTTTGGGTATAGAGTTTTGCTCTACACGTTAAACTTTGCAGCCCACTGATCAGTTATTCTGCCGTTTTCATTGAAAACTTTATGAATTAGGATGAACGGGGAGGGTGAGGGCTGCCTCGGAACATGCACTGCGGCGCTACGTGCACTAAATGATGAAGTCCAGGCAATAGGGGAGTTTATCTGGCAAAATTAATGGTAGTACTGGAAATCAACTTTCTAGATGTTTTTTGGGTCGGTGAATTCGAATTTGTAACTTCCCACCAAAATTTCACAAGGCAACCCCCCAAAAAATTGATTTTTTGAAAAAAAATTGGTTTTTGAGAAAAGCTCGCGGGGAATGTTCCGAGGCAGCCTCCTCTCTCCCCGTTTATCCTACGTCATAATGTCATATATCCTATTTGTTTCAAATTTTGTCTAGTTTCTGAATTTCGTAATGCTTTCCCCCTAAACCAATAAGATATTTAAGTTAAAACAACTATTTGGGGGGGGGGGGGGTTACCAAAATTTGGGGGGGGGTTGCTGGGGAAAATTTTAATGGGAAGTTACAAATTCGGATTCAGCGAACCAAAAAACATCTAGAAAGCCGTTTTCCAGTACTACCATTAATTTTGCTAGGTAGAGTCCCTATACGGTCTCTATTGCCTGGACTAAGAATGAAATTCTTGGTGTCTACTTATACTTCAGATTACAAGAATTAACCTGAACCTAAATAAATTTGTATTGAAAGCATAAGTATTTTTATATTTTTAATACAAAGCTGTATTTAGCTAATACAAAATTTTCAAAAATGTCATCAATATAATCACTTAATTTATTTATTTATTTTTTTTTTTTTTTTGAACAATAAAACGGAAATTTTAGATTCTGTTTATACAGACTAACATCAAACATATGTTTTAAAACTTTCATGAAAAAATATTCAGAAGATTTTGATATATCCGGCGCGTTATACCTAAAAACGTCATTTCGAGGAAAATAATTTCAAAGTTTCAGAAACGCCGTTTTAGCTATTGAGCGGGTATAATTTTAAAAGCCATAACTTCTGTTCTAATGAGAATTTCAAGGAAACAATTATATCAAAAAGTTCAGAAAATGTAGGAGTTTATCACCTAAAAAAATTAAAATTTTGAACATTTTGTAGCTTTATGAGTCCTGAGACCCCTTAAACAATTAAAATTTGAAATATGCTTACTGATAAACTTTTTGGCTCCGCGCTGTGCCTAGTTTGTGCTGAAGCTCACAGGAGCGCAGCTGAATTACTTCTGTATTTTTGTGAATATTTAAATAATAGTTGGAACCTACCAGACCTTATAAATATTGCGCAACTAAGCCCATCATATCAGCTGTGTGTGATTGTTTTCCTAGTTAATAATAAAAATCTTTGGATTTTCTGAAAAAACCTCTTTCTTGACTTTAGTTTGCATTTATTTAATTTATTATTTATAAATGTGTGTAAATTATATAGATATAGTTAAAATATATTTAAAATTTGCTTTTTATTAAGACTAAAATAACTTTAAACATTGCAAATAATGTATGAAATATAAATTTGTGAGCGGAATGGACGGTACGATACACTATAGTTGTTATAACTGCAGAATATTATAGCTCCGGTATATTTTGTATTAAAAATCTAGCCTTGCAACCATCCCAATCGTTCCAAGAATTACATCTTAGCTTTCAATCAGATTGATTGATTGCGACTAGTTTTCAGAAATAGCAATTTTCCTCTTATTTATTCTGACAATAAATAAGCCAAATCTATTTTTTAAAAAAGGGGGATACCAATCGAACAATCCTAATTTTAAATATTCCGTTCAACTCGCTTACTTCTTGGTAGGAAATATTGTCATTCGGATAAAATGGGTTAAATGTATAATACAGAAATAAACATATTATTATCCTAAAAAAGCAGAACTTTTTTTTAATCATTTTCATTATGATCATGATCATCATCATTATTGTTATCAAATGAGAATGACACACTAGTTCTTAAATTATTATTTAAAAAAACATTTCTGTGTAGATTTATATTATTGTATTTTGATTGTGGAAATTAAAAGATATTCACTTCAATTTCATATTCTTCTAAAATTCCTTATTTAAATATTTATTAAACTGCGTAAGGTACTAGAAAGTTGTTTTAGATGTGTTACTTTAATTTATTTTTTATATTAAATATATAATTTTGAAATTCCTGTCTTACAATGACCCGAGTCTTTATTCGAATAAGGAATAAATTGAGATTAATATTCTTTTACCGATACTAATATTTATTACTTACAACATAAACATAACATATTTAATAAAGAATGGACAATTGCTAACTTTAATTTATATGTTTTGGAGGTATGTAAGAGAAAAGATGTATTTTAAAGTACTTTTAATTTATTTAATGGACTTTTAGATCTTGAAAGAAAACTGTTTTTCATAGTATAGATCAGATTTGTCCAACCTTTCAGTAAACAGGGGCGCTTCTCACCTAGTTACAAACAATGAAGGCCGCCATTATTTACATGATTTATATCATGCAACAATACTCGCATTATCTCACGGTTGTAGTTGACAAAATGTGATTATCGCAGAGGATAACTTCTACCAGTATTTTTGTATAGTTATTGTCACCCTACTTATATAAAGAATTTCTGTAATAAATATGGCAAACATTTACTGTTCGGAAATATTGATGGAAATTTGCTCCTGTGGTAATCACGCCCTGAGCATTGGTAGCATATGTCACGCACACATTATACGTTGAACGAACATACTGGGAGAGCCTAAAGTTCGTTAAAACTTTAAAAGCTTATAAAAAAGGAAGAAATTACGATAAATGAGTGCGGTTTGCAAGAAAGGGTAGGGAGTCACAAGGAAGTCGGAATTTTTTAGCAGAAAAAAATAAATTTTCTTACAAAATCATATGTAGAGGGCGCTGACGACCCGAAACACAATGAACAGGACAACAGCTGTGTCGTAAAATGTTCTGGAGGTCATGTTGAACATTTGTTATTGGAAGAAAAAATGAATGGAGCGTATTGTTGTCATGTTCTTAGTGTTTCGGGTCGTCAGCGGCCTCTGCCTGTGATATTTAACTTTTTTTTTTTTTTGCCTCCAAAAAACGTCCGACTACCTTGTGAGCCCTCTCTTACAAACCGCATTCCTCTATCATAATTTCTTCCTCTTTTGAGTTTTAAAAGTTTTAACGAACTTTTAGCTCACCCAGTATATTTCATTGTGGTAGACATAAGGTCTCTGTCTCTACGATTCATAAATTCTTGTAAAAATAATTTGAAGAAATAACATAAAGTAGTAAATTTAGAATGTTTTTTTTAAGCGAGTGGGTAATTAAGGGGGTGGGAGCCATGTTTTTTGGGAAGGAGACAGAAATCTTTTAATAATAATTAAAATTATATATACAAATATTATTTACTTTTTTTTAAGTTTTCTTTAAAATTGATCTTTATCCTTACAAAAACATAGTGACATACGAAAGAGCGCCAAGAAAACCTGAAAAGCGCAATCATGGCACCCGCGGGCTCCACGTTGGACAGCCCTCGTATACATTATCTAAAAGACATTGTTTAAATGAAATATTTGAGCCAGTATGTGTAACTTTTATTTCAAAGATTTTAGAATGAAAAAAAAAAGTATTAAATAAATTTATGTAACATATCTAAAATAAGTTTAACAAATACTCTCTAGGATGCTTTTAAGGCTACTGTTAAAAAGGAAGATAAATAATATATCCATATATTGCGTTTTTAAATTAAAACAAAATATATATTCGATAGAAAGGAAAAGGGATAAAAAGTTACCCTTTGTAGTTCATTGGAAAAACTTCCGAAATAATAACTGTTAAAGTACATTAAACATGAGTCGCTATATAGATATTAATTAATTCAGAAAGAAGAATTAAAGGGTTTTATAATCTATGAAAAGCGAAAGTTTTCATATAACACAATGTATTTTTGTAGTATATTTTTTTATGCATCTACTTATATTATATTCATTTTATACTCACTAATCAGAATAAATGAATACATTGCTTGGAAGTTTCTTAATTAATTAATCACATGCATAATGCAAGAATTTGACTCATGATATCACTTTCATAGTTAATGAAGACTGACAAGCTTACTTAATTGGATAACAGTTTCTCGAAGAAGTTTCTTTTGATAAATAAAAAGCGCAGGGTAAATTTGTTAAGGAATGTAAATATCGCCGTACTTGATAAGATGTAGACTGCATAAAAATATTTCATTATTTCAAGATTATGCATTAAAAATAAAAGTATTTAAAGGTTGATTCCTATTTGTGCTTAAAAATTCAGATCCAGTACAGTTTAATTTAAAAATATCACTTTGTTATAAAGTTGTACTTTTTAGTAATTTATACATTCAAAAAATCAAAACACACTCATGTCCGAAATTAAGGTCGCAAACATAAAATCTGTGAAAACTGATGAAGTCACTGTGTTGCTGCGAAATTTGGCACAGAGGTATATCACAATGGCAGAAAGAATATAGCAGCATAACAATATGGAAAAGCTTTTGTGAATTAAGAAACAGGGTATATCAAAAACTATTAAATCATAAATCGAAGATAAAGCATTTATCTCGGGAAAAGTCTGTCTAATATGGCGAATGACCACCGTTCTCTGCTATACAAACCTCACAAAGAAATCCGATAGTGTTTATGAGAGTGTCAATAAATGTTTGTGGCAACATTGATCATTCTTCGAAAAGCGCGACTTTTAACTCCTGGTGGATTACTCTGTGTGCAATGGCTCTTCCTAGGCCATCCCAAACATGTTCAATAGGAATGAGGTCCGGAGAACTTGAGGTCCAATTCATACGGCAAATATCCTGTTTAAGAAAATAACCAACAAGGTGAGCTCTGTGTGGCTTCGCATTATCTTTCATAAACATGAAGTCCGGTTTTACAGCACCAAGGAACAACCTCACATACGCGTCAAGGACCTCATCCCTATAGCGATTTAGGTTGTCATTATACCAATGCAGTTTTATATCATAGTTTAATTTTTTCTTCCACGAGTGGGTGATTAGTGATTAGTGATTAGCGATTTAGGTTGATTGTACCCGCATCGAAGGCGTGCAGTAGTGTAAGACTGCCCAACATTATGCCGCCCCAGACAAAGATTTCTTTGCCACCAAATCTGTCTATTTCTTTTTCGTAGGAAGGATGATATCGCGCTCTACGTTCTCACCAGATGAAGATTCGACGAGAATCACTGTGCACGATGAATCTCGACTATGATTCAAAAGAACGCGCCCCAATTCTTGTTGTGCCCAAGACGGATGTCTTTGTCTCCACAACAACCGGGCCCTGCTGTGGGTTACAGTGAAAGAGACACACACGACTGGACGCCGCGAGTTAGGAATGAGGTCCTTAAAGGCTATGTGAGGTAGTTTTGGGCTGCTGTAGGCCCAGACTTCATGTTTATGGACAATAACATGGAGCCACACAGAGCGCAGATTGTTGATGATTTTCGCGAAGAAGAGAATATTTACCCTGGGATGGTTTAGGAAGAGCCATTGCACAGCGTAACACCCTTCCCAGTACCCACAAGGAGCTAAAAGCCGCGCTTTTGGAAGAATGTATTTTATTCCCACAAATATTTATTTATCCCTCATAAACAGTATGACAGATCATTCTAACGTTTGTATAGCAGTGCACGGTGGTCACACTCCATGTTAGACAGATTTTCCCCGAGATAAAGGCTTTATCGCTAATTCATGATTAAACACTTTTCGATATTCCCTGTTTCTTAATTCACAATTAAAGTCTTCTCCATATTGTTATGTTGCTGTATTTTTTCTCCTATTGTAATATACTTCTGTGCCAAATTTCGTGGCAATACAGTGAATACTTCATCAGTTTTCAAAGATTTTATGTTTGCGACCTTAATTTTGGACATGAGTGTTATTTTGTATGTAAAAGTGAAAAAATTCTTTTTATAACCTGGGAAATGTATGGAACCAAAACTCTCCAATACTTCATGAGTTTTCAAAGATTTTATGTTTGCGACCTTAATTTTGGACATGAGTGCTCTTTTGTATGCAAAAGTGAAAAAATTATTTTTATAACCTAGACTAAAACTCTCTATTAGACATCTCCAAATCAAATATAAGCATTCTATTATAATTGAAAATTTGTAATTATACATTTTAATAAAAAAACATGAACATTAATGAAAAGCAAAGACGTAACGGAAATTAGAAAGTAAGTACTCAATAATTATCTATAACTTGTGCAGGAAAAAGTTGGAATTATTTCATTTCGGGGAAATATTTGGAATCAATTACCAGTTTATGAAACTTTACATTGCTGGAAATCAGTATAGTGCTACTCAATGATCATGTACCGTTCCACTTTAGGTGATTATAAATGACTTACGCTTTTTCTTCCTTTTCCAATTTAAATCCAGTGAATAAACTAGCACCAGTAAGTCAGCTGGATTTGAAAACTAGGGATGCTATTTTAAGCTACTAAAGAAAAAAAAACGCAGGAAAATGTAGAAAAGATATTTCATGCTCACATTGCACATACTGCTTTAAAAACTTCAAGAGTTTTCAGAGACTTAAAATGTGAAAAACTTCCCTGTTTTTGTTGACTACGATATTTAATCAGCACGCATCTTTATTAAAATATAATAAAATATGAGATGAAATCATGTAATTAATGACTATTGAATGGGAAAAAAGCATACAAAAGCTAATGTATTAAAACAAAATGTTGTGCAATAGATTAAATGAAGCAGGATATCATTATCACAACGCGAAGGTTACATAGCTGTTAATGTAGCACAAACAATCCAGATTATTACGATCGAAAAAATACCAGGACGGGGCTGTTTATGACTGGAAAAAAGTGGTGTTGAATCAAACACTTGTAGTGGTTCGAGTAACAATGGAAAAAATTACAATTTGAGGTGCAAAATGAAAGGGAGAGAGAAAACTTCCTCTATTTTAGTCTTGTGCCCCATGATTTAGTCATGATTTTAGGATGGGTATCTTAAAAAAGTCCTGGAAATCCTGTTTGTAAAAAATAAGAATGTGAATTCAGATATATATGTTTCATTTTTTAAAGATTTACTGATTCCTTGTTTAGAAGATCAATTTAGAAACATTAGTGTTATAATTATGGATTACAAAGCTTCGCGCCATAGACCCGGATAATGAAAAATATCTTCTTTCTAAAAATAATTGTCCTTAAATGAAGTGGCGAGCGTGTTGTCCAAATAGCAATCCTATGATAAATATATGGTACATTTTGAAAAAAGGTATTAGCACGGCATTTAAAAACTCCGCATATATTAAAACAGTCCATGATTAAATTATTGGAAATGATGGATCCAAATAAGGTAAAAAAAAATGCGTAATATTTTATATGTCTAACAAAATAAAGATATCGTCAAGGCTAAGGATCAAAATACAGTGTATTAAACTTGTATTTTGACCAAACTTCCAATTTTTTTATCAGATAAAGAGGGGATTCTGGTCTATCAGCATTTGAAGAAATACAATTATAAAAAAAAATGTAAAGTCATTTTGTTATTTTTTTTTTATTTCTTGTGTTCTAGACACAATGAAGAATTTTTAGTTAGCAAACAATTTTCACCAACTTAAAATCTTTAGATAAAATTCCTCACATGTTATAGAACGTTAGGAAAGGTAGATGCTGATTCCATACTTTTTGCCAGACATAGTATTCATAAGACGCATTTCACTATTAAAATAAAATATATATGCTAGATTTGAAAAGAAAAAAAAATCAGTATTTGTTTCCAATTCATTAAAGATATATATTTTTAAAACTAATATTAGAGTACAAAACTAATTTGCCGTTAACAGCATATGTACTTATACTTTTTAACATCTTCAGTACATTACCGTACAATTGATACAAAATTGAGTTATACGGGTCATAAAATCTTAATATTAATTTAATCAAAATGATAAATGAAAAGTTTGTTTTTATTATCTAAGGACAAGAGAAAATGTTCATGTAACATCATGCATTTTTATGAAATATAATTATTTTCTGCATCTGACAATAGATTCTTGCCGATCAGAATTAATGAATAAATCTTTTTGAAGTTTATTAATTAACTGCATGAACCAAGCAAATTGCTGAATTATGATATTGCTTGCATAGTTAATGAAGAGTGACAAGCTTACTTATTTGGAGAACTGCTTCTCAAGCACTGTGTTTACTTGATTAAAAAGTACAGTATATGTTAGCGAATAAAGTTAACAATGTTGTCTATGATATCACACACATGCAGTAGGAAAACTTTCATTATCTTAGTATTATACTGGAAGGGCAAAAGTTAACATTTTCCTAATACCTTTCTGTTATATTCCTAGAAAAATAAAAATTAATTTTTATTAAGAACCAGCACGAGGAGAAGAAAGAGAATACTCATCAACCCTAAACATAGAAAGACGCAGTGCTTCATTGATGGCAAGGATATGTGTAAAGGAATATCGTTATTTCATCCATGATACATATTATAATGACTTTCCTTTTAAGAAGAAATGTTTAATTTTTTACAGCCTAGAATAGGATTTAATTTCCACATCTCAAAGATAAATTTATTTAATTTTTGCACGGATAAGTAAAATGTGAAAACTTTTAAGGCCACAGTGGACATACGAAATCACGAAATTTTACAAAGAAAGTATATATATATATATTTCTTTTCGAGAGTTATGTAACTAGATGCCCATATTTGTCGGCTGCAAAAAGAACTTTTTAGTTCTGATGCTTCTCCGTAGACGTATAAGTTTTTATATTTGTAAAAACTGTATATATTTATGCAGTTTGTTTTACTTAAAATGCTGTTTTCTTAAAATTGAAAATTTCGCAAATTTCTAACTTTTGAAACATTCCATGCGAGTTTTTAACTATCAGATTCTTTTAAAATTCATACTTTATGTCCTCTGTGCAATAATAAATAAATGTTAGCATGAAAAGTTGCATTTCAGGAATATTTTATTGTCGAAATTTATGTGAATAGGAAAATATATAGCTACTTTTTTGGGAAAATGAAGCGTAGATATCAAAAATTTTTTTTTTCTAGATATATATTCAGCGAACTTTTACAATTCCTACCAACGTCCATTGTAATATGTAAAAAGCATCTCATGAGTAAATATTATCGTATTTTATGCAAAAGAAATGTGCATGGGACATTTTGAAATATGACAATTATTCGTTATTTAAAAAAAAATAATAATAATTTAAAAACTTTTTATTTTTCATCACAAAATTTTGAATATAAATATTTGAGCTTGCCATTAACAAGTCTACCAATTTTCAAATGAATCCATTGTAAATAGCGGGATTTGGTTTTGAATGTCCACTGTCAAAAATCATTCATTGAAACCGGATGTCCTCATAAAGAAAGTGCATTTTCATACATGATTTTGTTGCAATTTAATTACGACTGAGCTAAAATGAGTCACTTTCTCTTACACCTGAGAATTCATGGCAAAATGTGGAAATTAGAATGGTTTTTGGATAATTTTAATGCGAACCTGTTTAAATGAATTTTATAAAAAACCTAACGCTACGCTACACTACATTATGCTACATTAAATTACATGTTTCTAACACTACATAATTTTCACCTGTTAAAATAATTAATACACATTCCGTTTATATCCCTGTAACGTTTCACTGTCAACAAAAATATTTGCGAATGTTAAATTATGGCCCTTGTCTGAAAAAGACAAAAGGTTTGCGTGGTAAAAGCGATGTTGGGTTTAGCAGAAAATGTGCACTTTTATCATCGTGCTCCATTTACGGACAATTGAGGTAAAAATAATGCACGTTTCAACTCATTTTTGAATCCACGTGAGCCAAAATGAAGGTACGTAAAGTTAAAAAATATTACAATTTAAATACAAATTTCTCAGAGGCATGGTAATAGAAATACAGTGAAACTTCCATTTAACGATGGATCGGCGCTACACTTAAACACTTTATTATGAAGAAAATTCGTTAAATAGAAATCAACACAAATTCACGAAATCTGCATAATAAAATACACATGCATAAAAAGAAAAATACACATAAAATGGAACTATTGAAAAAATGTATTTTAATTCGGACAGTAACTTTCTTTATGCAATGTAGACATGTACGAAAATTTTATTAGAATAATGTCTAAAAAGCGTAAAGAGAGGTAAACAAAAACTCAAGTGTAGCGGACCTTTTTTTCTTTTCCTGAGAATTGTAAATCCTTAACTTTAAAAAAGTCTGTAATATTATTTTGTACAGAAATACACTGTTAATAGAACTTTTTGCTCTTTGTATGTATCCGAATAATTCATCTGAAACATTTTTGTGAAACTGGAATCTCCTTGTTATTGTATCGAAAGCTTTTAGTATTTCTTCTTTTGGATGGAAATGATTAAATAAATAAATAATTTCATTTTAATACAATCCATTTAAATAAATTCATACATCCATCTAAACTCCAAACTCCCCGTTTGAATGCTGTACACTCACGAAATCAAGTGGAATAAACTTCGTTATATAGAATATATTTTTCGTAATATGGAGATTGATTCACATGTTAATGGTGTTCAAAGTCAAGGTGCAGCAGAAAATTTCGTTGAGTAGAAAACGTCGTTAAAGGGCAGTTCGACTGTACTTTTTTTTTTTTTTTTTTTTTTTTTTGTCAGATTCTTTCCCAAAGTTGATAAAATTCCTGAATGCTCTCTCAAAGTCTGAATTTCTACGTGGATTGAAAACAAAAAGTTTTCTTATCAAATATGAAAAATTCATCTAATTATCAATAAGTTACGATAAAGATTTGTAACAAAAATCCACATTATATAAGAATCGATGTTACACGTGCATGACAGTAATGCTGCCATTATAATGATGCTGCCAGCAGTATATTTAAACCTGAATGTGAGTTACAACAATGGGTTTACCTTTCGCCAAACCATGCAATCTCTTAAATGTGTCATTTGGCTGTAAATCCTGTTATGGAAATTTATCAGTACATTGGCACACATACGCGCACGCTTATCCGTACACACATGCAAAGTTTAGCACAAACAGTAACCAATTTTTTTTACATTTTGATAGCATTCCAGTAAGACAAAATTTTATTTGTAACACATTGGGTTGAACAAATGCAATTTTACTACGATAATAAGTGAAGGAATGCGCAACAAATCTCTGCAAATCTCCGGCAAAGTATCGGGCAATTTTTAACACTTTCAAACAAAAGTTTATGAATTCTTAACACTGAACTTTTCACAAAAAGTTAATGAATTCGGCTTGCCTGTCCATCTGTCATGCAGTTGATGTATGTTAGTGATGTTTACTATGGCATGTTCGGTATTGAATCTACGTGTGTATCCGTTACATTATTGTCAATGGGATAATCGTTTACAGTGTATGCTATTTCAAATGAATTGAAATGGATATAAATCCCTGAACTTCACTACAAGTTGATAACTATAGTACAAGGCATTCATAGCATTTATCGTTCGTTTACAGGGACACATAAAATAAATATGTTCCAGTACTATCTTTTACAGGGCTGCATAAAAAAAATCCCGTACCATTTTCCTTATAGGCGAAAATTGCTCAAGTGGAATTTTGTGGCATGTATTTCCTTAGTGTGGTATGTATTTCCTTACTGAACTGAACTTTTGCATGCTTGTAGCTTATATATATAAATCTATATATAATATACAGTGCTGATCATAGAATTTGGTTAATTTCTCGAAAACGACAAAGTTTTGTTTCATTACTCTGAATGTGTTGGAAAGTGTTTCATAATCTAATGTTGACGCAAGATTTTTTTCTTTACCTAATTTTCAATAGCTTTTCTTTGTTATTATTATTTTCTTTCTTTTAATTATTGATAACTATGCTTGTTCCTTTGTTAAGTGTTTGTGCATACGTTTCTCATATTGAAGCGGCAAAAAATTGACTTTTTCTTTGTTTTTGAGTGTTTGAAGTTTAAGAAAAAGAACGTTGATTTCATTATTAAAACAACTGAAATGCGTGTAGTTTATTAAGCATAAAATAAAAACTTCTTTAAGAAATGATGTATTGCAATCTAATATGTGAAAAATCTACAAATCGATATCTCTTGAAATCGTTACATGTTACGATATATATTTCTTTTTCGAATATTAATTAAATTATACACAAATTATGAAATTAATATCCGAAAGAAATACGTTTTGACACTTATAAAAATTTATGAACGAGGCACAGGAAACGTCGGACGGGTCATCTATTCAGAATAAATTCATTCTTTTTTAAATATCGAATATAAATTGCGAGCGAAATAGATGGCGGTAAATATCAAAAGCTTAGGTTGAATATTAACATACACTGAAAAATACTGAGAAAAAAAATCTTAAAAGTAAAAATATTACAATACATTTCTGAACATGCGTTAAATGAAATAAGACGGGAATACAATAGCAGGAATCACTACATTAAACTAATAAAAAATAACCAATATATATATATATATATATATATGTGTGTGTGTGTGTGTGTGTGTGTGTATTTTTCTGCTACAAACTCTAGTTTGATCTGTTGTTTGAGAAAATGACGTTCAAAGAATAAGAACATTTTTTTTTTTATTATGCTATAAAAAAAAGTGTTTCAAATATTTGTCTTACTTTCTTGGTATAAAACGTGCACTTTGAAATAAAACCTTTTTATTTGTTCTTTAATGTTGACCATTAAGGAAAGAAAGGTTTCAATTTTAATATGACAAAAATTTCATTTTTATGAGCAGCGTAGAATGTAATATTAAGAATATGCATTTGAGTACATAAAATGTCTTAAGAAGTTCAAATCTGTTTAAAATGTATTCAATTTACGAAAAGAAATCCTTTTAGGACATGTATAATTGTAAATTACATAAATCATAATATATATAAAATTACAATTTATATTTATTATAATATACTCTTAAAAAAAGAAAGAAATTATTTAGTTATAATCTATTATAAACAGACGTAAATCTACGCAAATTGGACTATATATAATTGGTAATTCAAAACGCACGGGCAAAAGTGTAAGTATTGGTAAGCCCAATTTTAAAAACATTTTTTTAATAGGGTGTCAGTTTCGTGATTCACTTATTCACTGGAAAAATACACTTTGTCACCACCAAGAAGATTAAAGATTTTTGCTGAAATTTTTAACAGTAATCAAGATATTGCCAGATTAATTTCGAGAAATTCTGCTGTGCTTCTTCTATAATATGTCCATTAGACTTTCTGCAAATGACCATTATATACGGACAAATAACAATACCCTATAAATCAATTTGTAGATGACATTACATACTGTGTTACACATTTCACTCTTGCAGTTATTTTTAAGTCAACAAGTTGAACATAAAGCAACTTAAGTTTGTTGAAAACTTTGATACAATATTATAATTTTTAAAGATATAAATGAAAATTTGGCTTGGACTTGGAGTATTATAACCTGTATTATGAGCAAACTAATGAAATTATGATCTCGATTTTCTATGAAAATATTCTTGTTGTAAGGTTCTACAACGCTTTTGCCTATTATTATATTTTTGCCATTATGATGTGAATATTCTAGTAAATTAACAAAACATTTTTTAGAAAATCCCAGATTATAGCAGAAGCTTAAATATACACATGTTGTTAGCTGCAATGTATTTACCTTTTATTTTATAGAAAAACTTAAAAAGTGAATGTAAGAAATTACTAGATATAGTTTCTTACATAAAAGATAATAAAAGTGCACAAAATATAAAAGAAAACAATTAGTGAGCATAGAAAAGATATCTAGGCATTGAAAAAAAAGATGAAATATCGTTACTTGCAGCAGTTGTACCACGGCAGCAGAAAAAAATAAATGCTAGAATAACCTATTATTTTTGTAAAATTTTATGATTTGAAAAATACGTTACCAACTGTGTATTTTTTAAATGGCCTTTAACGAAATTTTTCTAAGCAAAGCTGTAGAATACAGATGGTTTATCCTTGATAACTGTAATTAATAATATGCTGACTTAACGTACGATACTCAACATTGTTAAAACTATTTTAATTGCTAGAGATTATTACAGTTATTACAATTAAACTTCACTAACTAAACAAATACAAAAAAAATTGTTAATTCAATAATGTGCACAAATCGAAAGAAATGGGATATTTTTATTATAAATTTATAATCTATTATAAAATGAAATTTATGTCACTTAAAAGAAAACCATTTTCAATCATTTATGCTATACAGTTTTTATCGTTTTTGAGTAGAATGCCAATTAGTAAATAAATATCTTGCTATGCTGTGTTTTTTTTGTTGTTGTTGTTGTTAAAACTAATTGCATAAAACAACAAGAAGAAGTAACAGTTTTAGAATGTAATGACAGAAAAAATCTCTGGACATACTCCCAGTATTTGTCTTAATCCATGTGTGGAAAAAAGGACGGATTACATGACTTTCAAAGTTACTATTTCGTATTTTAAAACACCATAATTGAGTTCTTCACTGCACCATAAGTGCGTTAAACACAAATTTCGACATTAAGAAGCTCGAAAGAAAATTGTCTTTTTTCTATTTCGATTTTATAATAACACACTACCAGTTTTGATAAACCAACGGAATTATAGAGATATTTTATATTTCATTAACTCTTTCAGGGGCTCGGTAATTACTTCTATTCGTAAAATGCTGAAATGATTGAATGATACCAGAATGTACAATAAAATGTATTTGAAAATAAGCAGAAACTTTTCACCACGTACTGAATAAAATGTAAAATGCTCATACAAAATTTTGGTGCAAATGTGGTATTTAAAGATTTAAATTAAGTGGAATACATTATTTATCGCCGCCCTTCAAGGGGTTAATAGCTGTGAGCGGTCTTATAGACCGCTGATTTTTTATTTCTTATATCTTTACAAGAAGATTTGGAAAGATACAAAGCATTGGATTCGGGAAAATTATCTACTTCCGGTTTTCGATGGATTTATACATTTTAGAAGGTCCTGAACACGATTTGATGGTTTTTAGAAAAAGTCTGTTTGTCACTCTGTGAGTCTCTATGTCTGTATGTGATAAAACTTTTGTGGCCACTCTATCTCAAGAACTAATGCACGTAATTTCAAAAAACTTTAAATTCAGTTAGACCTTGATATAAAATAGCCCTGATTAGCTTTTGGCGTATATCACCCAACAGATGGTGCTGTTCTTCAGAATTTTTAATAATTTCAACAATAGCTCCATCTCAAGAACTAAAGCACGAATTTTCATAAAACTTCAGATTCAGTTAGTCCTAGATATAAATTGGTAATGATTATGTTTTAAAATTGTCCAAGAGGTTGCGCTGCTGTGCTACATTATTCAAGATTCCTGCAACAACTCTATCTCAAGAACTATAGCACGGATTTTAATAAAACTTCAGATCCAGGTATACCTTTGTGAGAATTCGACGATATCTCACATTGAAACTCTCAATTTACAAGGCAAAAGCCAGCATAGGGAAGCTAATGTATTTTCACCTAGCCTCCAAATTTCTTCAGAGTCCTAGAAAATGTCGCTAGAGATGAAACAAATACCTCAATTTCTATCAATCTTCGCAGATGACACTAGGGTGAAAGGAACTCTTTTATCTAGCGAGAGAAATATTCTTTTGATGTTCACGAGGGCCTCGTTCCCGTGGGAAAGTAGAAAGTGAAACCAGAGATGAAACCGGACGCGAAAGTTCCTGACGGCAGCCTATAGAGAAAGGGCTGGCCTATGAGATCATGGCCCACGGATGGTGAGTGGCTAATGGGAGTGGCTTCGGTCCTAGACGGAAAAACGAAACTGATAAAAGAGGATGCGAGAGCATTCTCGGGAGCTTAATTTTCCCTTCTGTTGAAGTTGAGACTTCAAGGTGTTTCTGGTCGTGCAGAGTGGAAATCTCTCACGGGTCGACGGCATCGGGGCATACTCCGAAGCACAGAAAAGCGAAAGCCAGGTGTGGCTGTTAAGATATCTCCATCACGGAGTTGAAGATCGGAGGTTCCTAAACCTCGGTTAAACACCTACCAAAAGTGCGACATTCCTGTCGAGCATCGCGAGCTCTATCTTCGAAAATAGTGGACATTGGATAAGTAAGAGACTGACTACACTGAAAGCGATCTATTATTCGAGGACTGGACTTGATTCTATAAATATATTATTGTCAGCTGAACTCGAACCCTTATATGAAAAATGTTGTAATTATGAATTATTTAATCAAGAAATTCTTATTTAATTGTTTGTGAAACAATAAAATATTTTTTCGATATTGATAAGACTAGGCCGTTGAAGTTGCCCGCTACCACATCACCTTACGACATCGGCTCCGTTACAACTTGGTGGCAGCGGTGGGATTTTCAGCAAGAATAATTGTTATTAGAGGAAAGCCCAGGAGGAAACAGACGGCGAACACCCGGAGTTTCTGACGACAACTCGAGAGGCAGCCGAAAGAATCGAAACTACAGTTTCGAGGAAGACAGAAGGACAGCCCTTCGGGAGCAAAAGACAGTTCACCCAGAACAAAAGACCGTTCGTCCAGAACGAAAGACAGTTCATCCAGAACAACGGCAATGAGACAGTTCATCTAGATCAACTAGACAGTGCTTCGAGACAGTGCAAGGTGGACCTTGGACGACAAACAGTGGGACGCAACACGCCCGATACGAGCCCTTGAGCTACAGTGGACGACACCCGCGGAGTGCCATAACGGACCGTTCCCCAGACAAGATACTTCAAGCAACAACTGCAACAGGTAAGCTCATTTCATTTTGAGTGGCTCTTAAACTATTATTTATCATACTGATAGGATGTTAAAATGTTGTTTAAATAAAAATATGAGAAACTTTTTTATTTTGAGGTAAATGAAAATACTAAGATTATGATAAATCAATAATGTGTAGTTAATTGAAAACTAACGTTTAATGCAAATTTATATGTTATGTTATCTTTATCAGTATTTGTAATATTTGGAATGCAGAAAGGATTAGATAGGCTAAATTCATAACTACTCAAAAAAAAAAAAAAAAAAAAAATCCCAGTAATTTTTTTTTTTCTTATATGACAAATATATAATGTAAGAGTAATGTGTAAGAAATATATTTTGATGAGTGATTGTATAAAGAGAATTTTTGATGCATGCTGGATTGCTAAATGACAAACAGAGTAAATTAAACTTTTACCCTAAATAGTATAGATGCATTTTGATAAAGGTTGCAGAGAGTGTTCAGTTCTTGAGAAATACTGGGAATGTAGTTTGCCTATAGTTTTGAAAAATTACTTATTGTTTTCATATTGTGTGTATAGGGACTCTAAAGCTTTAAAATTTTGAATTTTAGTTTTTGCTTTACGTTTGGCACGAGAATATAGAAATTCTGAAAATCCTTTGAAAAATCATAAAATAATTTTTACGTATTGGTTATGCATTTGAAATGTTTATTTATATTGTGTGATTAGGGGTAAAATATTTATTGTGAGGTGTAAGGTTCATATACTTCTAAATTGATAAACAAAACGAATAGTTTCCGTTTGTATTATTTCAACACACCGTAGTCATGTCGAAGTTAAATTCGCTGAAGTACTGCAGGAAAGCGTATTTACAGAATCTCGCGGAAGTTTTAGGGGTGGAAATAGATGAACAAGACAATATGGCAATGATAATCGAAAAAATTGAAGCAGCAGAAAAATACGACGAGGAACTGGCGTTAGTACAGGCAGGGTACATCGTAAAGGATAGGGAAGAACGCATCACGGCAGAAAAAGAGAAAGAGAGGGAAAAAAAGAGAGAGAGAGAGAGGAAAGAGAGAGAGAAGAGAGAGTTAGGGAAGAGAGAGAGAAAGATAAGGAAAGGGCGTTTACTTTAGAACAGCTAAAATTAACGCAGAGTTCAGAAAGGCGAAATTCTACGGTAGGCAGCGGTTCCGAAAGATCCGTTAGATTACCTCTTAAAACTATTATGCATCGTTTCGATCCTGAACGATCCGACATAACATTATTCCTGAATTTGTTCGAGCGACAGGCGAATAGGTCCGGAATAGAGCAAGATGAATACGTCACGCACTTGTTAGCATTATTGCCGGTGGAAATTGCAGAATTAATCTTACGCGAACCAGCTCAAAAAATTGACAATTTCGAACATGTTAAATCGCTTTTATTAGCCCGGTACAGGCTGAGTGCGGAAGCGTACCGTCAAAAATTGAATAAACATGTACGTAATCCAGGAAACCCGTGGAGAGATCTCATATTCTAATTGAATAGTTTTCTTGAAGGATGGATTAACGGTTTGGGGATCACGCAATTTTCTGAATTAAAAGATTTGTTGATCACTGATCAGATCAAACGACGCGCGTCGGTCGATTTGAAAGAGCATTTTATTGATTCGTGGCCGAATTATAAAGATCCCTTGGTGCTCGCTACGGCACTAGACGAATACGAGGCGATAAAAGGGGTGTCAAGAAAACCGTGGAATACGAAACCAAAATTTGAAGGAAATTCGCGGGATAGGAGAACGGAAAAAACGGAAAATGAAGACGAAATGAGAGATTGGCATTCGGAAACCAAAACTAATTGGAGAGAGAAAAACACGGAAAACGAAAGAGGAAGGATCTTCGAACGTAAAAATTGGAATAAGTGTTTTATTTGCTCCAAAATTGGGCATTTAAAAGCCAATTGTCCGGAAAACAAAAGGAACTTAGAACCTATTACTAGCGTTCATCACATTTGCGTAGGTACGAATTTTGAGGAAAGTTTCAAACCTTATCTTAGCCGTGCTCTAATTAACGGAAAGGAATGCACGACTTTAAGGGATTCCGGAACGCGCTATGATGTGACCCCTAGTCAATTAATTAAGCCCAATCGGTTAGACGGTGGTGCTGTACGAGTTAGGCAACCGTTGACGAACGATACGCTTCGTTTACCGACCGCCCACGTTGTCGTAGAAATTGAAGGAGTGGGGAATATAAAAACGAGGGCCATAGTAGCAGAGAATAAATCAGACTTGTCGTATTATATATTAGGAAACGAAACTCAAAAATTGATCGATAAAATTAAGAGCGATAATGCCCAGAATTTAAACGCCGTGATAACACGGAGTCAGGCGGAACCGAAACCAGAAGGATTGAAGTCCGATCCGACGCAAGGGAACGAGTCGAAAAAGAGAAACCGGTCAAAAATGATTGACGTGAATACGGGAGCAAAATCTAGCGAGAATGAACGCTGGTTAAGGAAGATGAATGGGAATTTTAAAGTAGACGGGGGGGACCTTTTGTTACCCGATCGAGAGGGGAATTTAAGCGTTGGATTAAGCAAGGTTGGGAGAGAAAGGCTTAAAAGAGAACAAGATGAGGACGAGTCGTCAAGCAAAGCTAGAACAAGGTCAAAAATAAAGGAGACGCATTGTAATTGTGGGGATTTCGAGAAGTCAAATGACTTCCGTATAGGTATAGCTTTAACGGGCGATCAAAGAGATAAGCCGGTAAGAATTGGGCAGACCAGGAACAACAGGAAATCTAGGCGCGATAAAGATACGTTAAAAAGAAATGCAGTGTCAGGAGATGCAGGATTATGTTCCACCAGACATAAGTCGTATGAAAGGGGTACGAGAAGAATGAATCGGGGGAGAATCGATTATAAAAGTTCCGCGACTAATCTTTTTACAAACGTCCCAAGTAGACGCGAAAAGTCTCAAGTCTATAGAGTAAACATACTAAAACCTAATGAAAAAGGCGTGGAGAATAGAAACGTTTTGACACGTAAAGCTTCGCGGCCTAAACACTATGCTAAATTCAGAGATAAACTTTCAAGTGACATGTTTTAGCAGTTAAGGATTTAGTAGAGTATTGTGTGAGTCAAACTCAACACAAATATATGTATATATAAATTTTCTTTTTTGTGTGTAAATGTAATCGTGTAAAATATAAATGTGTTTTGTCTGTTAACGAGAAATTTCGTAACCAAATGTGTCCAGCATTTGCAAGCTAAGTATAAAATGCAGGAAAAGGTTTTTTTAAGAATTGATATAATTAAATATGGGCCACTTGAAATGTATGAGCTAACCATTTCCCTTACAGCATATTACGTCTGGTAGCCGAAATATGATTTGAGGGAAGGGTGTTGTGAGAATTCGACGATATCTCACATTGAAACTCTCAATTTACAAGGCAAAAGCCAGCATAGGGAAGCTAATGTATTTTCACCTAGCCTCCAAATTTCTTCAGAGTCCTAGAAAATGTCGCTAGAGATGAAACAAATACCTCAATTTCTATCAATCTTCGCAGATGACACTAGGGTGAAAGGAACTCTTTTATCTAGCGAGAGAAATATTCTTTTGATGTTCACGAGGGCCTCGTTCCCGTGGGAAAGTAGAAAGTGAAACCAGAGATGAAACCGGACGCGAAAGTTCCTGACGGCAGCCTATAGAGAAAGGGCTGGCCTATGAGATCATGGCCCACGGATGGTGAGTGGCTAATGGGAGTGGCTTCGGTCCTAGACGGAAAAACGAAACTGATAAAAGAGGATGCGAGAGCATTCTCGGGAGCTTAATTTTCCCTTCTGTTGAAGTTGAGACTTCAAGGTGTTTCTGGTCGTGCAGAGTGGAAATCTCTCACGGGTCGACGGCATCGGGGCATACTCCGAAGCACAGAAAAGCGAAAGCCAGGTGTGGCTGTTAAGATATCTCCATCACGGA
Organism: Maratus speciosus; assembly: GCA_963932465.1. Taxonomy (NCBI): domain Eukaryota; kingdom Metazoa; phylum Arthropoda; class Arachnida; order Araneae; family Salticidae; genus Maratus; species Maratus speciosus. Next base: position 439,115,813 of record OZ010789.1, read on the forward strand.
GTTGAAGATCGGAGGTTCCTAAACCTCGGTTAAACACCTACCAAAAGTGCGACATTCCTGTCGAGCATCGCGAGCTCTATCTTCGAAAATAGTGGACATTGGATAAGTAAGAGACTGACTACACTGAAAGCGATCTATTATTCGAGGACTGGACTTGATTCTATAAATATATTATTGTCAGCTGAACTCGAACCCTTATATGAAAAATGTTGTAATTATGAATTATTTAATCAAGAAATTCTTATTTAATTGTTTGTGAAACAATAAAATATTTTTTCGATATTGATAAGACTAGGCCGTTGAAGTTGCCCGCTACCACATCACCTTACGACATCGGCTCCGTTACACCTTGATAAATATTGGTGCTGATTATGTTTTGGTGTAAATCGCCCAACAGGTGGCACTGGTCTACTGCATTTTTCACGATTTCCGAAATAGCTCTATCTCAAGATCTAATGCACGAATGTTCATCTAACTTCAGATTCAGTTAGACTTTGACACAAGTTGTTGCTGATTAGGTTTTCGTGTCAATTGCCCAATAGGTGGCGCTGCTATGCTGGATTTTGCATGATGTACACGATTTTAATGATAGTTCTATCCTAAGAACTGATGCACGGAATTCCACATCTTTAGAATCGTCATGATAGGCATAGATCACCATTTAATTTTCACACTGTGCCAGCGAATTTTCAAGCATTAACATGCATGATATAGAAGAAAGTTTTAGAATTAGCACATCCGACTAATTTTTCTATGTTTACAGTGTAACTTGTAATTTTGAACTTATACTAATGCAATTTTCTTTCGTTTGGCGTCCTAGTGCTATCACTAGATATTTCTGATTAGACGGATTTTAATCATTATAGGCCTGGAGATAAATTTTAGTGCAGAAACAGTATCCACTAAGTTAACCTAGGCATTTATTTATCATCCCATCAAGCTGCCTGGGATATATCTAACATTATCTAGGCAACAGTATGTTTCACAGCAATTAAATTTTAAGTAATAGTCAGTTACATGTGCCCCTCCGGCTGCTTTGAAATTATAGAATAAATATAGCTGGTGAGCAACTGAAATAAAAAAAACGATTCTAAAAAAGTGGCTATAGAAAAAGACATTTTCCCATATTCATAGTCTATCAGAGGACACTATTCAAGTGATCCCCTTCCCTATAACTATATGGGATTTTTTTTTCAATAATCTATTACTAAGAAAACAATTACTAAGTGCTGGTTTGTATCTGATTCAGCCTTATTGTTCTTATATAACGGAATTAATTTGAGGAAAATGCATCCACAAAATGCTATTCACTTAAGACTACTACTGCAATTAATCATTACTACTAAATACCAGTACTATAATTTGTCCTATTAAATGATGCACAATGATGATTCGAATAATGATTCATCAATTAAAAAAAACCGTGTTTTTTTTTACCAGTTAAAAGTACCACACAAGGAAGTAGCCAATACTTTTCTCGATTAGTCGAGTTTCTTAACACTTTGAAAGCAATTTTCTAGATTTAATAAAATGATGATATTTTCTCTAATACACTCTTTACCGTAAATAACCATCTCTAATGTTAAATTCATTTGATTTTTGCTGCATATATATTTAGGAAATCTCAATGAATTTCCTTATTTTGCAATAATTTCGAAACTTTTATATTGTTTTCAAATGGGTGCCATTCGCTTTAGAGATATTTGGATTTTGGTGACATCTGCTTTTGAAAAATAATGCATACCATAAATAAATTAAAATACAATTCCAGATATCCTAAGAAATATTCAACGTATATTTCAACCAATTGAACTTGATATTAATTTTTCGAGTATTATAAAATTAAATCTGTCTTAATTGTTAACAGGTTTGAATTCAGCACCAAAAGTTCCTGCCACCTCATGTTTGATCTAATTTTGTTTCATTTGCTTTCTGTTCTATTCAATTACCTCTGAAAAGTCAATTGCTAGATGTGATAACTTTTCTAGAAATGTTCACTGTCGAGATATATTTAAAAAATTATTATTCAGATTTAAAAACGAGTTTGAAAGGAAATTAAAAGAAGATTATAATGATGTTGTAACCATGGCAGAGAAGCTTGGAAAAAGATTCAATTACAAAATCTTAATGTGAGAAAACCTCCAAAGGAAAACTCTGTTTTCCTTGCTCTGAACAATCAATTGACAATTAAAGAAAATCATGAATCACTAGACATATTTTATTAATTTAGAAAACAAATATTCATTATTCAGATAGATTTTTTTAAAATACACTCTGAAAATTATTTTATAAAGTCACTAAATTATGCTACAGATTTCAGACAAATTTCATTAAAAACTGATTGTCTCTTTCTTATCTGATAATGTAAAAATTAAATTGTGCGATATTCAGAAGTGGTGTAGAAGCAGTAAAAGCGAAATCGAAAGTGCAGGTAGTTGCCATCATTTTAGTGACATCATTTAGCATTGATTTTTTAAAGATAAAAGGTACTTTTCGGTTAGCCGGGCGCCAGTGTTATGTATACATATATATTTATATGTACATGTATGTATATATACATATATATTTACATATTATATGTGTGTATATATACAATATGTGTATATGTAAATATATATGAATATTTACATATATGTATCTATATAAATATGTATATATAACACTGGCGCCCGGCTAACCGAAAAGTACCGTTAAAAATATTTAATGTTTAATGATATTGATTTTTGCTATGTTCTACAATTTTCTTTCACCGTGACAATCTTCAAAGTAAAATTCTCTAAATATGAAAGTAAAAAAATAACTAAGTAAGAAATTATTAACACATATAGGGAAATTGAACCATGAAATAATTTAAATAAGAATATAAAAGCACATAAAATTGCTAAATGGTGCACAAAACAAGAAATTTTATATGAAGTTGCATGCATAATTTTTATAATAAAATATAATCTATGTTTTGAACTGCTTCAGTAGTCGTCCTTATAATCAAATATGATTTAGAAGTTATTTAAAAGTGCAAAAAAGAAAGTGTCCTGAATGGGAGACAATTTGTTAAGTCTTGACTAATTATAGAATTGGAAAACTGCAGCGGTGCTATTCAGTGAGTACACCAGAAAAATTAAAACGGAATATGTTGGAGATGAATCAAAAGTTCTTTTGAAGATCATTCAGGGTCACCATCTCTGAACCATGAACTTAATCCGTTTCCCCGTTCATAGATGTGACACTTGATGATCTCCAATTGCATTTTCGATTCATCTCCGACTTATTTCGTTTTAAATTTCATGGTGTATTCACTCGAAGGCTCTGCTGCAGTTTTCAAATCATGTAACTGGTAGAGACTCAACAAATTGCCTCTGATACCGGGCGCTTTCATTTCTAGACTTTTAAATCATTCGAACGTCATATTTTACCTGAGGATGACAGCAGAAGGAGTTCGAAACGTAGGTTTTTCGTTTTTCTCATCATATTTATTTATACAAGTTCATAGAATGATTCTTGAATTATGTACTATTTAGCAATTTTATGTGTTTTTTATGAATGCATTCATATTTATAAAAAAAATACTAATTTTCAAATCACTTGATAACGTATAAGTTACACTGTGCTAGTATTTATCTCATTCACATCAATTAAAGAATCAAATAAAAATTAAACGTTGTTATCTCCAGTGGTTAAAGAGATATGTTATTTAAAAAATGCTTATTTCAGAAATAATTGTTTCAATTCACGCGTGAAATGTGCGCAGTGTCACGGATTCTCCATTGAAGACTGTTCTAGACTGCTCTTCATGGGCTAGATATATATCGCTTATATACAAATCTAAATATGTATTTTCATATGCAAAAGATGATGCTCTCGAAGAAAACTAACCAATTACTTTGTTGTAAGCAAAAAAATGTAAACAAGTAACTGCCAGTATAGTTTCGACGTTCTCGCTTAGATTTAAAATATTTACTCCATTTTCAAATTTCCAGTTTATGTTAATAATATTTTTGTCTATTCTAAAAAAAAAATATTATTAAATATAAATACAAATCCTAGCTAAACCTAAAATATCTAAATGTCGCATTCGTTTCGTAGGAATATAAATTAAAAAATTACGATAAAATGTTTTGCAATCCGATTGCTACATAAATACATTCTTTTTATTAGTGTAGGGCAGAATAAATGCTTCTTATAAAATTAGATAGATTTATACTATTAGACTCATGATTTCAAAATTTAAAATATACTTTAAGTATTTAAGAGGTGATACAAAGGATATTTTTTTAACTTAAAAATTCCAAACAGGAAATCGATACCTTTGTTTAAATATCAGTACTTTAACAGAGATTTTAAGAGAAAAATTTCCTTGCATTTTTAAGAAAAACCGCATTAAAAAGATTTAAATTATATAAAAATAAATAGTATTTATTTTCTTTGATTCACAGTTTTCAAATATTTTAAAACTCACAATTTTCTTAATTTATATAGATGATTTTTCGTGTTGACGAAAAGCTATTTTTCAAACGTAAAGATTTAGAATACCATTTTAATTTCAATGAAATAATTTAAGCAATTCTTCGGTGTAATTTACTTAATTCAGAAAAGGTCTCTATCTTTACCCAACAACAAAGGATTAATTAATTTAACTTTGGCATACACTTATATACAAAATATATTCAAATGTGAGTTGTTTTAAGAATTTTAATATCGCAGTTGTTTCTTGGAATGAATTATACTTTAAGTGTTTATTCAAATTGCGTTTTTGCACTGCATTCATCATAGTTATGCAAATGTAATTTTCTATGTAACAGCATCAAGGTTTTTATTTCCATAAAAATTCAATAAAAGTAATTAAATCTATTGCATAAATGCGTATACACCTTATTTAATGATTTGCATCACAAAACGAGTCGTGTTTATGAGTTATATACTGAAACTTAGGTGAAAAAGTAAATATTATTAACTTTTAGATTATTATTTAATTTAACATTAAATTATGTTAATGTTAGATTTTATATAAGCAGTATTACAAATGTTATTTTTTTTCAAAATTGTTAAATATTTATGCTTTATTTTTATGTCATTGATTTTGAAGAACGAATGCCATTTTTTTAAACAATAATTTTTGAAAAACACTTTATATTTCATATAGTGCTGTATGAAAACTGTTGTTTTTAAAAACTTAATAGATTATTTAATTTTACTTAACTTAAACTTAAATTTTCTGAATCCGAGAAGGCCAATATTGGTATTATTTAAATAAATTTACAAAAGACTTTAAACGTATGTTCTTAATTGAATTCGATAAGACTCTACAATGCTTAAAATAAATATCACTCTAATTTAAAATATGATATTGTACTAATTCTATAAAAAAAATCTAAATGAAAAAAACGAATCAAAAGAAACTGCTGATTCGCCTATATGAAATTATCGTTCAGATAAATTGCTATCTTTAATTTCAGAAAACTGCGTTGCAGATATATGCTAAATAGCTAAACAGCTAAGCTTGAAATTCGATATAGAAAGTCATCAGTTCTATGAACTTTTGAATCCTTATATACAAGAGAGAACCAATTTACATTTCTGTAAAAATCATCAATGATTACAAAACATGACATCCTTATGAAATCCAAAAGATATCGCATGTCATATCTGGGATTGTGTAAACTGTGGAGCAAGTCACGCATTGGTGGCTACAGACATCTTGTGGTATTTCTTAATTAATCGAAACTTTTGATCTATGTCCAACACGGGATGTCAATAATAACGTATTACTCCTGACAGTCTGGGAGCACTCCTGAATTTTCATAAAAAGTTTTATAAATCATGGATAAATTTGAAATTTTCTTCGCGGTTGTGCTAAAGTATATTTCATATCTCTTCTTTGAAAGTAATTTTAAAAATATGTTAAGAATTTTTTTCTAATTAAACTTAAGTTATGTTAGGGAATGATAAAACCACTTATAGGGTTTTGATGACCTTTCAGAACATGCACATAAAAAAATCAGAATTCATTTTGGACTGGTATGACATATTAAAAATAAACATAAGGTACATTCTTATAGTTGTAATGTAGTTCTGGGAACCCTCAACATGTTTCTAACGTAATCACAAAAGGCTATTTAGAATTATCGTCACCCAGTAACATATGTGTTAAAATATAATGATCTGTTAAAATCTAGAAAATAATTTGTAACAAATATTTAATATTAACGGAGATAAACGGATAGTAAACCGTATACAAGGTATTTTAGATACAAGTAGAAAATATTGAGACATCTTTTCCATTAACACACGTCTCCGCATGCGCGTTTGTAATTGTGAAACGGGGCATTCTTTGGACGATTCGTCCACTATCTTACATTCCGCATTATACCATTATATCATATTCAGGATCCGGCCGTTATACGATATGTAGAGGCTTTAGAGAATATAATAGAAATGTCTCTTGTTAAATGTGGTGAAAATAATATCAACAATATTTTCAGGTTTCAGGCAAGCTGAAAAATTAAGGTAATTTTATAGCGGAATAAATATAATTAAATATTTGTTAAGGCAACTTGAAACAAAAATTCACTTTTTCAAAATTTGCAAATTAATTCGCATATATTATGACGACCGACATACTTATTCTTTAAAAGATTTTTAGTTACATCCTTTTAATATATACAGTCTGTACACAGCACCACTTGTCGCGATAGAGCATATTTTTAGCGCGTAACACTCCATCTCCTCTAGTGCTTGATAACCAGTGTCGTGCAACATACCATCATCAAGTTAATCTCGGCCAGTGTTGGGTATGAGCGCGTTCATTGAACGAAAGTTCACGAACTTAGTTCACTTTCTGTGAACGTTGAGTTGAACTTGATTCACTTTTTAATAAACGAACGTGAACTGAACGAAAGCTAAAAAAATCCGTGAGTTTGAACGAAATTTACAACTCAAACTCAATTTTTTTATAACTTATTTTTTAACTTTTCCAACCATTAAGAACACGTTTTTCCCATTCAGATGCCATTTAGAGGCCTTAACGGACTGGGGTTGGGTAGAGTCTGATCATCAGTTTTTCTGGGTCGTGCCCGAACCTTGCTTTTTCTGGAAGCTCGGGCCGGGCAGAACCGGAATTATTTCTGGGCCTGTGCTTTACTCTTCCTAGGAGCAATAGAAATTTGGTCGCCCCTGTTTGTGTGAAAATTATTGCCCTGTCCCAGTCTGACTCGTGCAAAAATCTGTTTAATGAACAATTTACCTTAGATCAAAATTTTTTCCCGAAAAAAAAAAAAAATATTTTTTAATTACCATTATTCTACAATTAAAATTCTCTTTAAAGAATAGTAGTACATATTCCTTTCTAGAGGTGGGGATACAGTACTGTAAAACCTGTTATAAGAATCTGTGAATCGCGATATCCTGTTTTAAACGGAAAAATTTCTTCATCAGTGGATCTGGATCTTCAAAATAGATATAATAATCCGTTTGAAATAAATAATACATTTGCAAGAGACGACAGGCCTGGTAAAAAAGGAACTTAACCATAATGATTTTTTTTCTCTCCAGTGTGATTCTGCCTTAGAAGGTTTTTGATATAGAATTTTTAAGATTTTTAAGTCTTCAAACCGTGTAAATGGATTAATGGTATTAATAATAATTCAGATATTTACATACAAATAGAGATCCATTAAAAAATCAATATAGCTTACAATAGGATATATCGAAAGAAATGTAGTACACTGTAAAAAAAAATCTGTAGTTCTACAGATGTAAAAATACATGCTTACTAAACTTTCACCTGTAACTGTACGAAAAAAGCTGCAAATCTACAAAACTAGTTTTTTAAAGCTACAAAAATCTGTAACTTTACAAATGAATCTGCTAAAATTTCAGTAATCTTACTAAACTTTTATTTGTAACCCTGGCTGCAGTTACATGAAAAGTTCTCGGAATCCCAGTTTCCAAAAACATTCTTAGTAACCTTACAGATTTTTTGATTTTAGGCGCAAAAGTGTGTCTGTTACATGAAATTTTGTTTTGCGTTACATGAAAAGTTCTAGGAATCCCAGTTTCCTAGAAAAACTTTAGTAACTTCACAGATTTTTTTTTACAGTGTAGGAACAGTATTTTGGAGCGGCGGTCCCTGTGCTCTGCAGTCTATGGTAGAGATCTGCATGGGCCGAAATTTCAAAGCCCGGGCCCGGCTCGATCCATAGACGAAAAATTCAGCCCAGTCCGGTATAAACATTAAAAGTTCTGTCCCGGCCCGGCCAGTCATAACAGCTAAAAGTTCGTCCAGAGACCTGCCCGGCCCGAACGAATTTATACAAAACATTGATTCATTCTTGAACATTGAATGAAACAACGTCGATTTGGTTAAAAATTTGTCTTGTACGAGGAGTTTTGACCAAAAATACTTATCTTTGCTTTTTATTGTCATGTTTATAGATTTAATTTTTATAGAAGTTTGCAATATTTATTTTTTTAATGAATCGCTATTTGTTGCATGTAAATGTTTCAGTTATAATTAATATAGTTGATCCATATTCCATGTATTGGAGATTTAAAAATCTGAAAAATGCTATACAGTAAAATCTTCTAAGACGGAATTGCATAGGGAAGAAAAAAATGCGTTATAGACAAGTTCCCTTCTTAGCAGCTGTAGATGTATTATATATTATTGTCTTACGTATTAGTACATTCATTTTACATGGATCAATACATTTTTCGCATTAAAAGAGGATTTCGTCATAGGCAGGTTCTTTTTCACACGTTTTACTGTATTTTAATTTATCTACCTTTTAACCCATTTATGCGTAGCGTCCCATTTTTGGGACGTTCCGAATTTTGCACGGGACGGAATTTCCAGTCTCGGGCCCTGCCCGGCCCAAACAAAAGCATTCTTGGCCCGGCCCGATGAAAAAATTAAAAGTTCAGCCAGAGCCCGTCCCGGCCCGTTTATATTTTCACAGTTCACGGCTCGGCACGGCTCGTACAAAAATCAGTGAAAACAGGCCAGACCCGTGGAAAATCAAGTGAATGAGGCTCGAATCAATTCTACAAAAAATTCAGGTTTTTCTAAACATACAATTCAGATTCTTTTAAAGAATAATACCATATACATATTTGTGGGATAATTTTAAAGTATATTTTAAAATTACTATGTGTTCGCAAGACAGAAAATACATAATAGGAACATTAATGATTACTTAGAGTCTTAGACGTATCAACATTCAAATAAGGATTCATTAAAAAATTAATGTAGTTTAGATAAAAAGAAAAAAGACGAGGGTTAAAAACATAACTTTTGAAGCTGTTTAATATAAAGCAGATTTGTTAAATACTGAGGGCGGGGGAGGGGAGCACAGTCAAAATCACATATGTGATAAACAACATAACAACAGACATGCCTGCTATGAAATTGATTTTTTATGGTCTACAGGGTCTGGATATATGCCTGAAGCGCAAAGAGGGAACTCTATTGTACGTTCTTAGATAAGACATCTATTCTCCTATGTCCTTGGTCGTAGAACTCCTAAGCTAAATGTTAGGAAACAATGTATAGGTATCAGGTCCTATGTCTCATCTCAAAGATAATAATTTAACTGCAGCACTTTGCTTTGGCTAACTAACATTCTCTGTGAATCGTAAAGTCGTGGAAAAAAGAAGAAAATAACCCGACTAACTCTGCAACAAATTAATGTAGAAGAAAGTTACTGGTAGCATTAGGGGGACCATCTACATACAAAACGAACCCAAACTTTGTTTTTGTTTCAATAGTTTTACACAAGTTTGTCAAAAAACAAATTTTCATGAAATTCGTACGATTAGTTTCAGATAAATTATTTTAAAATGGACACATTTTAGGGGCTGTATCCAAATTGAAGTTCAGTACTCGATTATTGAAATGGTACAGAATGGCTATCTCACTTTCATTAAGGGTGTATTCAAATCAAAACTGCTTATTTTCTGATAGAATTTTCAATTATTTTTTGTTCTGAAACGCATACAATTGGCAGACTCTCTTATTCAGAAACTATATAATGGGCCGTGTTTGTGGATTTTTTGATAAAGGCAGACTATATTGCAAAAAAAAAAAAAGCTGTCAAAGTGGGTGTTTTGAACCGAATTTCCCGGAGCGAGAGAGCTGGGAACGAAATAATGATCGTACTGAGAAAATACACTGCTCAAAACAATTAAAGGATATTGCAGTTTTAGGTGAATTTTGTATCTGGTAAACTGTTTAGCTGATTGATACATGGTCGACAGACATAGTAGGTTATATGAGAATAAATTACACATGTTTGGCAGAAAAAATGCATTTTATTGCGCATTTGTGTACTAAAGGAAAAAAACACAATTTGTGCATATGAGAAAAAAAGAATAAGAAAAGGTGTTTTCTTCAAAGAAAATAATTTTCAGTAGGGGGTATGGTTTCCACGGGCGGCCAGCAACGTTGAACACCTTTGAGGCATGGACTCAATGAGGCTATTAATGACGAGTTGGGGTATTCTGCCCCACTCTTCCAGAAGAGCTCTTTCCAGTTCTTGGAGAGTTTGTGGGGGTTGTTGGCGGCCAGAAACTCGTCTTCCTAGAGCGTCCCAAACGTGCTCGATTGGATTCATGTCTGGAGAACACGCTGGCCATTCCATTCGAACGATTCCTTCCTCGAAAAGGAAATCCTCCACCAGGTTTGCACGATGTGGCCTGCAGTTATCGTCCATTAAAATGAAGTTATCTCCGATTGCTGCAGCGTAAGGGACTACAATAGGTCTGAGGATCTCATCCCTATATCGGCGACCAGTCAGAGCTCCATCTCGAATGATGTAGAGGTCAGTGCGCCCGTCAATGGAGATGCCACCATACACCAACACTCCTCCACCGCCAAATCTGACACTTTCGTGCACGAACGCAGGATTATTCCTACTGCCACGGTCCCTCCAGATGAAAATACGCCTATTATCCGGATGCACAGAAAAACGGGACTCGACAGAAAACAGAATATTGCTCCATTCATTTCTCCTCCAGTTGACATGCTCGGTTGCCCACTCCCTGCGGTCGCGACGATGCCTTGATGTTAATCTAACACATAACATCGGTCGGCGAGCATACAGACCTACAGCATGGAGCCGATTTCGGACAGTCTGAGTTGAAATCGTGGTGCCTGTAGCCGAGCGAAGGTGTTGTTGGAGAAGAGTAACGTTCATGGTTCGGTGTCTCCGAGCTGTTAACGCTAAATACCGATCTTCATTGGGCGTTGTTGCCCGTCTACGACCTTGCCCTGGTCTTCGGCCTGCATATAGACTCTCCAAAAAACGGTTCCAGATCCTGGAAATGACACTTTGTGACACTCCAATGGCTTGCGCTACTTCGGCTTGAGTTTGGCCCCCTTCTAACCTACCAACAATTTTCAAATCTTCTGAATCTGTCAAATGACTTCGCTGAGACATCGTACTCATCGAAACAAAGCGATCACTGAATGCCGATCATCCTTGTCTTCATTCTCTTTTATCCAGTTGAAAGTCAAATTTCATTCGCTGCCGCTGAAGCGACGTTTTTGACGTCGAACTCAAAATTTGCATACTCCACAGTTTGAAAACCAGAAAAATTTGCATTTGTGATTATCTTCTTCTATTTTCGGCAAAAAAAAATTTCGTTTATATCTTTATTTTATATAAAACTTCAAATATCCTTTAATTGTTTTGAGCAGTGTAGTTGATTTTAAAACAATTTCTAATGAATTGAGCGAAAAATGAAAGGGGTGTTCGAGGGAGAGGGGGTGCGCTATAGATAGTCATGACTATCATGACTTCAGATTTACTCACACACGATAGTACAGTTTGTGTACGGTTAAGAGATGTCTCTTGATTATTCTATATATACCTTATAGAAATGTTTTATAATCATATTGATTTTCAACGGGACTCTTTTAAACATTAAAAAAAAACTTAAAAAGCATTACTTTAGCTGTATTTTTTTTAAACTGAAATATTTTCTTAGTAAATTTTACAAAAGCTCCGCATATTTATTTAAAAATTTATTATTTCTTATAAAATTTTGAAATTATTCACTGAATTATTTGCCTTTGTTATTTATCTTCCATAGTAATGTTTAAATGTGGTATTTGATCTTACTTAATTACGAAAATGGCCGTCAGCTATCGTTATAGCGGTGGATGCGGTCTTGCGAACCGATGAATTTCCAAATCGATGGTTGAAATGCATGGCAAACCAGTTACAGAAGATCTCGATTAGCCATGAGGATACTACCAATGAATCTTTTGTAATCATCTAATATTTTTAAAACATAGCAAATAAGCTTGGGATTATAGTATGAGAAGATTGGGCGTGTATTGGCGAGAGTATCTGTAGAGAAATCTATTCAATTAATTATTCTAGGGGTTAATTCAATCACATTCCAAATTTTGGTTACAGGTAATGCATATCTATAAAGACACAGCAATATGTTTTTTTAAGTAATAATGTTAATTTTTCATAAAATTTTTATGATAAAATCTTATGAACATTTTCGCATCAATATAAATTATGTGTAATAACACAAGCATTTTGCTTAATGAACCGTACCATTTGAGTTTTTTAATTCGACATCATATTAATTTTTGTATTGCTCGTAAGTCTAAATCATAAAAAAAAAGGAAGATAATAGTACATATGCAACGGTAAAAAAAAATTAATTAAAGTGAAAAGCTATATTTATTTTACTATTTTTCCTTTTCCATTAAATTTATTCATCATGATTTATTTTTAAATGCACCATGATAACGAACTTTCTGTGGTTGTTTTGATTCTCTAAAATTCGTTCAAAACGTCCATTTTGACACCATTTTCTTAAGTATATTTTTCTTTTGCAGGAAAAAAAGAGAGCGATTATTCAATTTCTTTTTACTTGAATAAAAATAACAGTAAAATCTACCCAATTACGAATGAAAATTATTTCATAAATCTGTCACAAAGTAGCAAAATTTGTTGTGAGAATAGACTTGTTAAAAATTACAGAGGAAAAAAATGTAGAAGTAATAAAAAAAAATATCTTACTGCTGATATTGCTATTAAATGAATATAGCTGTATAAAAGAATCTTTGGCTATATCCTTCCAACAGATAGATCTAAATGTCTTAAAGATTCGTTCTATATGTAGTATATTGTTTGGCTCTTGTTAGAAATAGCGTTGAGCTTTTTTCTTTGATTGTTAATACAGAATATGTTAATATATTCTGTAACAAATTAAGAAATACGACAGTTTATAAATTAGCATTTTTCTTAAAGCTTTAATTTTCAGATTTTTCATTTATAAAATTTAAGAGATCAACCGAAATTTTGCTATAGGTCCAATTTCAATAAAATTTGCTCACAAAAACCTGCTTAAAGCGGTGGGAAGACTTAAAAAAAAAAAAAAAGCTAGCAACAACTATAAAAAGAAAGCGCAGGGGGGGGGGGGGGACTAAATTTTCTTTAGAACAAAATATTTATCTCAGCACGCCCTAGCAAGCCAATCTCTGTTGATTTCCCAATGTTTATAGCGGTAAAGTAACTTATTAAAATAAATTTATGAGATGCAACATTGTATTAAAAAATAATAAGAAAAATTAAATATTTGTGCTTCAATAAATAATATCTTAATTCTGATTAATTTAAAAAAAAAGATTGTAGAGGAGTGATTTGAGGAAATAATTACTTATGCTTAGTGTCTAATTTAATTATTGAAGACAGTTATTATTAAATTAATCGGAAGAAAAAAGCAAACACAGTTTTTGTTTATTATTCAATTGATGATAATTAGCCAATGTTAAAATTACGTCTTATTGTTCAATCACACAAAATTTTAGCGCGCTGTGATTTCATTATCACGAGTTATAAAAATTTAAATTTCTCGGACTCATATATTCTGATTTTTATAAAATTTGGGGAGCGGGTTGATAAAAAAGTATAAGGGGACTAAATGATGTTGACCAAACAGAGTTTGGTGGACACCGAAGTGACAAGGGACCGAAATGGCTAAGGACCGAAACGGCCTGGACGAAATGACATTGGGGCCGAAACCGCGGAACCAAAATGTCGTGTACCCCGCAAAATTGTGTTCGCGAATATCAAAAATCAAGTGGTGATTAAAACGAGCATTCTCGCATGCGAATATTCGCACTCCCATTTCAATATTCGCATTTGTAGACATCGACGAAGAATATTCGTATTCGCGTTCGCGAATGTCAAACTTTAAGTAGTGATAAATACGTCTCGTATTCGAATATTCTCACTTTTTTACAGAGCATTCACAAACATTTACAGCAAATTTTCGCCTACGAGAATGATATAAATCAGACATTTGTTACCTTGTTAGTTTTTAGTAATTATTTATCAATAAGTTCAATATTTATCAATTCCGTGTCATGTTTTTTCCGGTCACTTTTTTCCCTTGCCACGTTTTTTTTCTGGTCACGTTTTTCCTTGTCACCTTTTTTCCTCTCTTGTTCTTTCTGTTACTTTTTTTCCTTGTCACCTTTTTTCCTCTCTTGTTCTTTCTGTTACTTTTTTTCCTTGTCACCTTTTTTCCTCTCTCGTTTTTTCTGTTACTTTTTTTCCTGTCACCTTTTTTCCGGTCACTTTTTTTTCCTAGATTCCGTTTATCCACATTCTATGGCTTGCAGATTTAAAAAAAATTAAAAATTCTATACTATAAAACACTCTAAGACGGAATTGCATAGGAAAGAAGAAAAGTCCTTTATGGGCAGGTTCCTCTATGAGCAGGTTCACCGTCTGTTGTAAATGTATTATTTTCTTTTCACAAGTACTGTTATTTTCAATTTACATGGATCAACATATTTTTTGTTGTAGTTGTTAAACACGGGATTCCGTCATAGGCAGGTTATTTTTCTAAGGTTTTACCGTACTTTAATTTTATTGCCTACAACTGCTTCTACCCATCTAAAAAATAATAAAAATAAATATATCAATTTTAATTGGAAAAAAAAAAGTTGGGCCGAACCAAATTTTACTGATATTTTTACACAACAGGCCAGAGCCGTGTCTGTCCAATGATTTTCATATGAGCTGGGTTGGAACCAGGACTAAAAATTTCTGCCTGTTCAGACCTCAAGAAGAATGCAGTTCAGCCTCGACTTGGGCAGGAAAATAAATCCAGTCTCGATCAATCTCGGCCCGAATCTCTAGAAAAAATTATCCCCAAACCAAGCTCAGACCGAATGTCGGAAAAGAAAATTGGGCCGGGCCCAACGAAGACCCTCACATCGAATAACCAAAATGTTAGTTCACAATTTTTTGTCTATTTAGACGATAAAGTTCTAATTTAAAAAAAATATAAAAAAAGTTTTTAGTGAACTTCGCTCATTTTTATAGATGAGTTTGAGTTGAACGAGTTCCTTTAAAATTTTTGAGTTTGAACGTGAACTTGACTCATTTTTGAGAAATTGAATTTGAAGTTGAATTAGTTCGTTTTTTTTTTTTTTTTTTTTTTTTTTTTTTGTGACCGTGCCCAACACTGATCTCGGCACCTCTCTGCCCCGTCTTTCGAGGGATTGGTGGGTTCAGCTCAAGCTGAAATTTGTATTATATGTTATTTTTCAACCTTAATAATATGTACCGAGGGGACATCCATACTCTACAAACTTGGTCTCCTCGTCTGAGTAGTCCCTTTTAGACACTCAGTATACTCAGTAATACTCAGGATACTCAGTAATCACAGTTAGCTATCTTTAATATGCATAAAATAAATTAAAATTTTTAATTTTTACATAAACTATTAATTAAAAATTACATTTGACTTAAATGCTATATGCATAAAAATAGGAATTATAAGAATCTAAGAACATAAATTTGCGATACGTATCCAGCCATTTATTTCTTTTTCCTTTTTTACTCTTATTTCGAAAGGAAGCATTTTTCATTTACAGAATTTCTCTTCCAACTGAAAAGGTAAAAAGAATAATTTATTATGAAAACTTGCATGCATATGAAGCGTCTAGACACATTTTTTACACATTTTCAAAACTTTTATGTTGTGCTATATCTATATTATAAAGAAAAAAATATGTCCATAGTTAGTTTTGATGTCATACCTTTGGAGCCAACGATGTAAGCAATCCATTTATCATATTGCGCAAATTTAATTACTTCAACCATCACACCATTTTAATTCTTACACCATCGAACGTAAAAAAACATATTTTTTTCCAATGCATCTTTTCTGAAATTAATTTCTCTGTCTGAAGGTTTTCAAAAGTTTTTAAAATAATGTACAAGTATGGTTTTTGTTTAAATCTTTCTCTATCGAATGTAGCTCGATTAACCCGAGGTTAACCCGTTTGCAAATAAAACAATATAAATATTTCGTTCAGCCTTTATTTTCAGCTAATATTCCATAACGAAATTAAAACTTCATCAATAAATAAATAAACTATTATAAATGAAAACAAATTTATTATATACCAAATTGGACAATGTGCTGTAAATTAAATAATCTGGTAAGTAGCAAAATATTAATCTAAAAGGCAAGTAGCAAAATATTTTGCGATTTTTTCAGTATTAACCTATGTCATGCGACTAGATCAATAATATCGCTCTTATTAAATTTTAGAAGCTTTCTTTGAATGCATGAATGATATTTTTTAATAAAAAGTCTTTTTGGCAATCTAAAAACACATTAAATGTAAAAACAAACTATTAGAGTCTTTAATTAAAGAAAAAATTGTTTTAATCTATGTTCTTTACACCGGACAGTGTGTCTCCTGTGAATCTCGGGTAGAATTCTTGGAAATTGTTAAACGTAACAATAAGGATTTGAAACTCGCCATTTTTTTCAGATTAATTTATTATACAGTTTTCCATTTAAAAAAAAAAATCAGGAACACATGCTCGTAATATTCATAACTCATGGTAAGTAAATACTTTGGTTATTTTTATTCACATATATGCTTTTTTTTATTTAAAAAAAGTAATTAAAATTCTTGTAAACTTAAAATATTAAACCGTACTGAATTTTAATTATTTTGTCATCATCATACTTCTTTCTAAACATGTTTTAATACTTGATTTACGGATGACTGGCTCTTATACTTAAATTTTCGAAAATAGTAACATTTGCAAGAAATATATATTATTTTTTAATAATATGACTATGCGAACATATACTGCATAGAATTACCTTTAAAATGAATTAGATTCATTAAGGATATACACTTTTAAATGTCCCTTAGGATGACTACTGTTAAATATTTATTGTACTAATGGAAGAACTGAGTGGAAGAAAATGTTATGTAACAAATATTAGAATTCGAGAAAATTGAATTGTAAGTTTTTAGTTGGTATTTAGTTATTTATTTAATTAATTAATAGTAGCATACGTTTGAATGACAATAAACGATACCAACTCTCCTAAAAAGAATATTAATATTTAATTATTAAATATTAGAAATCATTTTTACCATGTAAATTATCAAATATGGGTCAATCCATTTCAAGTGGTCCAGCACTGGTTGCTTGACCATTTTTAAAAAATCTGAAAATTTTTGTACAACAACCCTAACATGATGGAAGTTCAAAATGACTATTATTTTAATTTTATTAATCTTTGTTTGTGCATGGCGGCCATCTTTGTTTCATCGTCTGCAGCAATTTTCTCATAAGAAGGGTTTACGGAATTGTAAATAATTCATCGTTTATTTCTCCAATTCAAGTGCGGATTAAAGCAATTTGTACATAATTCATTGGGCTAAAAATCTGGTAATGAAGTAGTTTCCGAAACTAACTGCTTATTGGTAAAATTTAAGCATAACGTTTCCATTTTTTTCCAAAATTTTTCCGTTTACAAGAGGAAATTTTTCTAGCAAGGAATACTGTCAACATGACATAATTTTTTTTTACAAATAGGCTGAAAGTACTTGTACTCACACGCCGAGTTCCAGATCTGGGACTTGCTTTCTCTTCGCTAAAAAAAATCCCAATTTTTTCAAAAATGAGAAAAATCGCAATTTTCAGGCTTTGATGTCTCTGGTGGGGCACGAGATAAAAATCTGAATTTTTTTTTATAAGAGTACTGTATAGTAGTGTTATGCACAAGAAATTTCAAGATGGAGATTTGAATACAAGCTGAGATATGGCAAGGGCAACATGTCAAAACAATACTGCCAAACTATTGTTTTGTTGTAGTCACAGCTAAGTATTTATCTCAGAGTGTCATTTAAATTTGTTTTTGATTATCTTTAAATAATAGTAACAGAAAATAAAGCCCTTTGCAAAGCTTAGCAATTAATAAAAAAAATAATTATGCCTAAGGCCATACATTTTGTATGGTTTCAGTAATTTTTGTTGTAAGTAATTTTATTAACTAAAAGAAAGCTCAGCACTTTTACATAAAGAAAAAAAAAATATTTTTATACAAGACCTGAGACAAAAACAACATAGGGAAAAAGAAAAGCTGTTAATGTTGTCATACTTGTTCAGACATGATCAAAGGTGTCAAAACACATTCTTGCTTGTTGGTTCAAAAACCACAATTTTGATCTTTCTCAAAATTTTATTTGTAGGAACCAAGTCTTGTCATCTCTTGATAACTTGATTGGAGATTTTGGCCCTGCTGGATCATAGAAATATACTTTGAAGTCACTATGTGCAAGTCTCAATTCATTAATAATTCCTAGCTTACTTCTTCTGAAAAAATGTGATTTTTCTGCAGTATAAATTTTGAAAAGGCTTTGGGTATCTTTACTTTCTGAAAATTACTTGAGGCTGATGCATGGTAACTTCGCATAATGTTTCATTTACAGGAACATACTTACGGTAGGAACAAGTTTCAGGAGCTGGCAAGCAGCATTAAAGTTGTGGTTTTTAAACCAACAAGCAGGAATGTGTTTTGACACGTTTGATCATGTCTCAACATGTATGCCAACATTAACAGCTTTTCTCTTTCCCTATTCTGTTTTTGTCTCAGGTCTTGTATATATATATATATATGTAAAAGTGCTGAGGATTCTTTTAGTTACTAAAATTACAACAAAAATTGCTGAAACCATACAAAATGTAAGCCTTAGGCATAAATATTTTTTTAATTAATTGCAAAAGATTTATTTTCTGTTACTATTATTTAAAGATAATCTAAAAAATAAATTTAAACGATACTCTGAGATAAATACTTACCTGTGACTACAACAAAACTATAGTTTGGCAGTTTGTTTTGACATGTTGCCCTTGCCATATCTCAGCTTGTAGTCAAATCTCCATCCTGAAATTTCTTGTACATAACAATACCATACAATACTCTTACAAAAAAATTTTCAGATTTTTATCTCGTGCCCCACCAGAGATATCAAAGCCTGAAAAGTGCGATTTTTGTCATTTTTGAAAAATTTGGATTTTTTTTTAGCGAAGAGAAAGCAAGTCCCAGATCTGGAACTCGGCGTGTGAGTGCAAGTACTTTCGGCCTATAAAATTATGTCATGTTGACAGTAATCCTTGCTAGAAAAATTTCCTCTTGTAAATGGAAAAGATTTTGGAAAAAAACTGAAATTTTATGCTTAAATTTTACCAATAAGCAGTTAGTTTCGGAAACTACTCTATTACCAAATTTTTAGCCCAATGTATTCTGTACAAATTGCTTTAATCCGCACTTGAATTGGAGAAATAAACGATGAATTATTTACAATTCCGTAAAACCTTCTTGTGAGAAAATTGCTGCAGACGATGAAACAAAGATGGCCGCCATGCACAAACAAAAATTAATAAAATTAAAATAATAGTCATTTTGAACTTCCATCATGTTAGGGTTGTTGTATAAAAAAATTGAGATTTTTTTAAAAATGGTCGAACAACGAATATGACATTTTCTGGACCACTTGAAATGGATTGACCCATATAAAATTATCAAATATTAAAAGATACTGTCTCATATCTTCAATACTAAGAATTGTTGTATATTAGTTTTACCATATCATATAATACCCCATAAAGCCTTTCATCCATAAAATTAAACAAGTAAGAATAATCATGCGTATAGCATAGATTATGAAACACTTTCCAACACTCCCTGAAAGATTTAACGAAACTTCGTTACTTAGGGAAATGAGGTAAATAAGATAACTAAGTAAATATTTAAAAATCTGATTTCAGTAGTTACCACCCATAGACAAATATGTATTCCAATTCTTTTGAACAGCCCTGTATTCGATCTGTATATTGATATATGTACTATATAATGGGAAAATTTAGTTTAGCAAGAAAATGCATAACAGGTTGAAATTCATCTTTCAGCAATTTATACTAATAGATAGAAACATACTTGAGTACTTTTGTACAGCCCTGCAGTTTACCTAGTACCTTTATTACACGCCACTATTTAGCTAAAATTTAATTCAAACTGAAACACGCTTAAAACTACTGAAATTACATTTCCAGAAATTATCACCCGTAGACGGCCATGTATCCAACACTTTGCGTGGCCCTGTGTATCATTTTATCTATATTCTACAAATATTTCTTAGTACACTAAATTCAGTTTAGCGTAAAAATGCACAACTCCTTTAAGACCCACCTTTAAGCAATTTATGCTCATAGTCAGTAACCTTTACGAATTCATTTCTGTAGCTCTCTATATAAACTATAGCATTTATACGCACTTTATAGTATGCATAAATATAGTGAACAAGTAGGTAAGTGTGATCACAGATCGCACAGAGGGTTTCGTTTAATATTCCTTTCAAAACACTTTATCCTTTTGAAAAATCTGTTAGTTCCATATTTCGCAACCAGGAACGTACTCTATTCTAAACAAACCTCTATCCGAACGAAACTCCGTTTTATATATTATCCGTAGATACACTGGTGTCCAAAATTAAGGACCAGTCACAAAATGCTAATTTTTAAGTAAGTGAATACTCAAAAACATAATATAATTCTAATAATTACTATCCCTACGGCACAGCTAGTCCATATAGCTTCTCATTCATATCACACATGGTCACAAGTGTCACAGTCACTACGGTGAAACAAAAATTAAGAAATTCCACACCTCTCATTATGAGTCTCAAATGATCATTATGTGACTCCACTGAGGCGTTAGTGTGACTGTTGACGAGTCACCAGGTGACTTTACAATGTAGTTACATTGTGACTCTCATGTGACTGTCATTTTTGGGCTCAATTTCAAAGTCATCATGAACGGTGCATTATGATAAGTCACTAAATAACATCACATTATAGTCACATGGTGACTTTTTAAAAAAGAGCACAATGGTGACTTCACAGTAGTCTCTTTGTCACCTGAAAGTCATCATGTGACTTTAATGTGACATTATTTGACAACTTATCACAATGCAGCGTTCACGATGACTTTGAAATTGAGTCTACAGATGACAGTCACATGAGAGTCACAGTGTAACTACATTGTAAAGTCACATGGTGACTCGTCACAAAGCAGCAGTCATACTGACGTCTCAGTGAAGTCACATATAGTGATCATTTGAGACTCATAATGAGATGTATGGAATTTCCTATTTTCGCGCTTCACCGTAGTGACTGGGACACTTGTGAACATGTGTGACATGAATGAGATGTATGGACTAGCTCTGCTATAGAGATAGTAATTATTCGAATTATACTATTTCCTTTTGAGTATTCGCGTATTTGAAAATTAGCAATTTGTAATTGGTCCTTAATTTTGGACACCAGTGTATATTAGTCGAGGGGATTGGGCCGATAGCACCCGAGATAAGTTGCCGCCTCTGGCGTTAAAAAGTCGAACTAAAATGTGTAAGGCTATGGTGCATAATATGAAAGAATGGTTACAGGGGTGTCGGCAAAAGTTGGAAAAGTGGTTCCCGGGTGAAAAGGGCGTAGGGTAGGAAAATTGCTTAAAATACACAAGTTAGAGCCCGGAGGAGTAAATAATATCAGACTTTTTGAAAATTTTAGGATTTGCCGTGTGGTCTGAGGTACTCAGCTATAGGTATGCAAAAATTCATGTCTCCAACTTAATTCGGGGCTCTCTTAGAAAGAATTGCTTAAAATACATATGTGGTAGCACAAAGGGTTAAATGTAAGACTTTTTCAAGATTTTATTATTTTTTCCCTGCCCCCAGGTTTTCTGCTATAAGTATGCAAAATTCCAAATCTCCAATTTAATAATGGGATCAGTTAGAAAGAATTGCTTAAAATACGCATAAGGGAGACCTAAGGGTTAAATGTACGATGTTTTCAAAATTTTATGATTTGTCGTATGATATGTCGTGTTCAGCTATAAGTATGCAAAATATCACGCCTCCAACCTAAATAGGGCTCACTTAGAAAGAATTGTTTAAAATACACATGTGGGAGCCCAAAGGTTGAAATGTACGACTTTTCCAAACTTTATGGTTTGTCATTAGATGTGAGGTGTTCAGCTATAAGTATGTAAAATTTCACGCCTCCAACCTAATTAAGGGATCACTTAGAAAAAATTGTTTAAAATACACATGTGGGAGCCCAAAGGGTTAAATGTACGACTTTTCAAAATTTTATGATTTATCATATGATGTGTAGTGTTTATATATATGCAAAATTTCAAGTCTCCAACCTGTATAGTTTCTGAGAACGGGCTCTGTGACAGACGGACAAACAGACATACAGACAGTGGAGCGAGACGAATAGGGTTTCGTCAGATGAACGAAATCATAAAAAAGCGCATATCATAATTAAAAATGCATTTCGATTTATCATTACTAATATACAGTAATTCGGATACAATATAGTATCTGAAATGTTTTCAAATATACCGCAAACCATTTCCCCTATACCATTATGAACGAAATTTATTTTGTATGTCCCTGTAAATGAACAATAACTATTCTTTGCACGGCATATTCAACAGAATGCATATTTTTGTTGTCTTCATAAATGAATATCAATTTTACTATGTTTGAAAGAGTGTAACACCATTAAAAATCATTTGAAACGATATTTTCCCATTGCCGTAATGTAATGGAAAACTTTTGACTGTCTCTGTACATGAACTAAACATGCTACAAACTTCATTTGCAATAGGGATCGCGCTATGGTAGAGGTCACTAACCTCCAAAATTTTCAGAACGATCCGAGTATATTTACGAGAGTTAGAGCGCGGACAGACGAACAGACAAACCGAAGTCATAAACCCTTTTCAACTTTGTTGGAAAGTGTTAAAAAAATGAGAAAATATATCATAACATGTTTTTTCACTAAGCTCTATGATGAGGTTAAATTCTGAATATCTGCTATCATATAGATATTCAACTAAGGATAACGTTAATTTCTAATATTAATTCTTTTATTATTTGAAGAGAATTATTGTATAAATATGAGAATTTTCTTGTTAAAAATAAGAAAACAACAAAAATATCACTTCCGTTCTCATGGACTCTTACATTGAGCGGAACAATGTGATCGTCGTTGTCTTCTATTCTATACTACTACTAATACTAATAATATTATAAAGAAGTAAAGTTTGTTTGTTTGTAGGAGGAATCACCGCCGCGAGCGGCCTCGCCGTCCGCAGCCCTTTATTCTACTGTTATTACGACCGTTTTGCGGATGCCACTTTGAAGAAAAAAAAATCAAAAATTGAAACCGGATAAATTCAAAAGGGAAATTGCACAAATTAAAGACACCGAAAAGCGGGAAGGGAAGGGTCGGAACCCTGACGCTATCGAACGACCACTGCTGCGTCGAGCTTATTATTAGTTTCTGGAACTACGAAACCGATTTCAAAAGTAAAGGTATCAAAATGATGGTGTTAGTCCGCGTTCCAACATAGGCCATATATTAAGTCAATGCCACTGCTCCAAAGAAGGTGTAGGAGCAAAATGCGTTCTAAGAATGCGATTTTTGTGTTACTGAAGGGCATAGAAACATAAAATTTGGGATGGTAGTGACATATAAGATATAAAATATCCTTAAGAACATTTCTTAAAAAGTGTGAAATTTAAAAGGGGTGAAAATGCGCAAAAAGCGTTCTAAAAATCGTTCTAAATGGTAATTCTACTCAACTTCAGGAAGTACTGAACCGATTTAAAAAATAATGATGTCAAAATGATGACGACAATTGCGCCAACATAGGCTATATTTTATGTCTATTCTACCAACCCAAAAGGGGTGCAGGAACAAAAGACGTTCTAAATATGCAATTTTTTGTGTTATTGAGGGCCTAGAAACATGAAATGCGGCATGATAATTACTTATTAGATATAAATGATCTCTAAGAGCAATTCCGGAAAAAATCGAAATTTAAAAGTAGTGATAATGCGGAATAGAGTTCTAAAAACGATTTTAATTGCGATTTCTACGATATCTCAGGAAGTACCGAACCGATTTAAAAAATAACGGTGTGAAAATGATGGTGCCAGCACATGCATAGATAGGCTACATCTTATGCCTGTGAAAGTACCCAAAATGGGTTACAGGAGCAAAAAACTTTCTAAAAATGTGATTTTTGTGTTACTGAAGGGCCTTGAAACATAAAATTCGGCATAGTAGTTACTTCTTAGATATAAATGATCTCTAAGAACATTTCCTGAAAACAAAATCAAAATTTAAAAGGGATGAAAATGCTCGAAAAGCGTTCTAAAAAACGTTCTAAATTGCGATTTCTACGCAATCTCAGGAAGTACCGAACCGATTTTAAAAATAATGGTGTGAAAATGATGGTGACAGCTTCAAGATAGGATATATCTTACGTCTGTACTACCCCAAAGGGGGTGCAGGAGGAAAGAATGTTCTAACAATCCGATTATTGTGTTACTGAATGACTTAGAAACATGGCATTTGGCATGGTAGTTATTTATAAGATATGAACGATTTCTAAAAATATTTCTTAAAAAATTCGAAATTTAAAAGGGGTAAAAAGGCGCAAAAAGCGTTCTAAAAACTTTCTAAATTGCAATTTCTACGGAATCTGATGAAGTGCCAAAACAATTTCAAATTTGAATTTTTGGTAATTGAGAGTGACAGTCCTTGCTGCAACATAGGCTCTATTTCATGTCAGTGTCACTACCACCTGGGGGTGTCAGGAGCAAGAAACTTTCTAAATTATGATTTTTTGACACTGTAATGACTAGAAACTGTAAATTTGGCATGGTAAATACTTATAAGATATAAATCTCTTTATGAACCGTAAAAAAAAAAAAAAAAAATTCGAAAATTAAAAGGATAAAATAAGCGAAAAGTGTTCCAAAAACGTCCTAAATTACGATTTTTATGCAATCTTATGAAATATGAAACAGATATAAAAAATAATAGTTGCAAATTGGTGATGTTAGAACTTGCTCAAACATAAGCTATATTGTATGTCAGTGCCACTAGCACTAGAAGGTTGCAGGAGCAAAAAACGTTCTAAATTGTGATTTCTATTATACTGAAGAGGTTAGACACTTTAACTATGGTATGGTAGTAACTTATAAAATATAAATGCCCTCTAAGTACAGTCAAAAATAAGTTCGAAATTAAAAAGGTGTGAAGCGAAGGGGGAAGAGCAAAAATCGTTCTACAAAAGTCCTAAATTACGATTTCTATGCAATCTCATGACGTAATAAACCGATTCCAAAAGTAATCGTTGCGAATCAAAGGTGACAGTCTCTGACTCCATACAGGCTACATTTTATGCCGGTGTCACTACCACCTAGGATTGGCAGGAACAACAAATGTTCTAAAACAACCTTTAAAATCTTTCTAAATTACATTTTCTGTGGAATATTAGGAAATACCAAACCAATTTCAAATTAATAGTGACAGTCTCTGTTTCAACAAAGGCATTTTATGTTAGTGCCACTACTACCAGACAGGTGTTAGACCGTTAGACAAGAAGCTTGGAATATGACATGATGGTTAATTTTAAGATGTAAATGCGTACTAAGAACGGTTTCTAAAACTTCAAAACTTTGAATGAATACTGATATGAGCATAAAAGCTTCAAAATACTTTCTAAATTATCGTTTATTTAGAATTAGTTTTAGTTATTCTTATTAATTTAAGTCTCATTTCTGCCTAATGCAGTGTAATTATGGCGTTTAGTCAAACTGTGGTTTAATTAGTAATTTTTGAGAATTTACTAAAATTATAATTTCTTCTAATAAAAAGTAGACATACGAATATCACTTGACATATTTCAACTATTACGCGAGAAAAGCCAAGGTTTTTGCTAGTATGTTATATTGTGTAGATGATACCATAAGTATTAGTTAAAAAATGAAAGCACTAAATAAATTTGAACAATAACAGATTTCGTAATTAATAAGCCAAAAAATATTTAAAATAAAAATATTTTCCCTGTGTAGCTCCAAATTTTTGTGCCTATAATTCATGTTATTCTTTGAGGAATAACATTCGTTTTGCGCAACAATATTTCATATGAAGACACGTCAGTGTGCTGTTTTTAATTAGACAATCATTTTGTCGTTTAATTTTAGACTGAAATAAATAACAAAACGCTTGTGTAAATTTATTGTAAACAATTTGTTTATCTCTTGATTATTGTGATTTCGCATAATGGGTGCAGAAATATCTATAATAGATTTCGACTTATACATGCTACGTTTAATAATTTACAAAAATAGAAAATTGAAGATTCTAATTTTATTATGTTTAAAATTATGAATATTAAGTAAAATCCAATAAATATTGCAATTTTAAATTCAATTCAAAATCATTTGTACACAAACGTAGAGTGACAATAAAATAAAAAAGTGACACATTTCAAAGTAGTATATATTACTTTTTTTTGGACATGGCAAAACATGCCCCAAATACTTATTTGTTGCAAATTCCACTTTTTCATCCAGTTAAATATGTTATACGTTAGGCAAATATAGAACTTTCTAAATAATATATGTATGAATGGAAAAATAAGGCTGAATCACAAAATTATATTGGAAATACTTTTACTTACAAAGCAAATTATATTTCAATTAATGCAACTGAAGTTTTTATAGTACTGTATTATTGTTTTTTTATATAGTAATCTTAGTTTTCATTGCTATAATATTTATTTATTTATGTATTTATTTATTTATTTTGCTTTTATTAAATACGAACGTTCAGTGAATATTTAATATTTTCTATAGAATATTTTAGCATTCATTTTATTTCACTCATTATTTCATATTACTATTGTATCGCGAAATCCCTTTATATTAAATTTTAAACCTAAACTATTGAATTATATGAAGGAGTGTGTTTTTCATTACAGAATAATAAGGAAGCACTTTGAAGTACACGTTACCCAATTTTGTAAATCCATTTAAACAATTAACCTTTAATCTCGTATCCTTACAATACTTTGAAAATCATATCCTGAGATGCATGTTTCATTTATGTACTTGTATGTAAACAATCAATCGTCACTTTTTAGCTTCTATGCTATCAAAGTCTGAGACTTAATGTGCCCGCAGGTTCTGTATATACGAACATATGAAGGTACGTATGTATGCACGTAACGCGATGACTCTTGATAGAAATATCGGAGTTGCTTCAAATTCTGAATATAGGTTCATTCTGATAAGTCGCTTCCCTAATTAGTTTTAGTTCATTGGTGAAGTACAAAAGGGGGGACGGTGTCTAATCTCCCCTTAATTTAGATAAATGGGTTTTTCATGAGGATTATCTGATTTGCTTCAAATTCGTTATACCGGTTATTTCTAATAGGGCTCTTCCTAGATTAGATTTGGAGGTTCATTGGCTAAGTATTAAGTAGGGGAACGGGGGGCTGATCACCCCTTAAAATAGATAAATAGTTTTTTATGTGGAATTAACCGATTTGCTTCAAATTTGATACATCGGTTTATTCTGATAAGGCGATTGCCTTATTGGATTTGAAGGTCATTGGTTAAGTATAAAGAGAGGAGATGGGGGAACTAAGCTCCCTTAAATTATTTTTTGAGGATCATTATTCTTTGAAATAAGAGTATAATATACAATTAGTGTGAATAGCCTGTGAGCTCAGTGTTATCAGTATAACTGGGCACTTTTTTTTTCTTTTTCTTTTTTTTTTTTTAGGATGTTTTTATCTTTGAGCTTGTTTCTTAAATCCTTTTTACAATGCACAGATTTTGTCCTTGTCAAATTATAAAACGAAAATTTACTTTTCATTTCCGAATTGCACACGTTATACTGTTATATTTATGTATATCATATTTATTCAAAAAATTTTACCACTTTTTCTTTTTAAACAAATTGAGATTTGAATGTTACAAAATTCAAAACATGAAATATTAGAATCTAATTTGGGATTTCAATATATTTTATAAAATATTTTATGCCGTTATCATTATTACAACTTTGACATGTAGAAAAAAGAAAACTAAATCCCCTTCCTAACTTTTGTCAAGAATATATTAACTTGATTATGTTGAAAGTATGAGCTTACTGCAGTAGATTTTAGAGAACATAATTATTTACAAAATTCAGGTTATAGCTATAATTGCTTAAATCATGTAATGAGATTCATATTAAGCATAATCATTGCGCTATATACCTCTTACACTAATTGGATTTAGAATTAATGAGATTATGAAATTTGCGGTCGCCTTTAATAATCATTATTATATTTGATTACGATGAAGTTTGAGAATTTATCTTAAACAAATGTTAATTTTAATTTTATTTACAAAAAATGTATAATGTGAAGTTTAAAAGTTCATCGTTTTTTTGAAACAGGATCATATAAAATATAGATATTAAAAGCTCAAAATATACGTTTTATTTACCCTGCGAGTATTTACTCCGAGTACTTGCATACGCAGCCTTCTTCAGGGAGAAATGTTTCATTAACACTCCGAGCCTAAAGTACTCGGACGTTAAATAAAATGCATAAATATAAATAAACTTTTAACATCTATATTGTTTATGATCACTTTTTATGTAAACGATGAACTTTCAAATTTCAAATTACATATATTATGCGATTAACACGAGGAGAAATTTTGCATTTCGTCTTGTAATTTTATTTTGTTTACCTGTTCGTTTTAAAAATACGCTTCATATCTCTTCATCTTTATATGCATTTTAAAATACAATTCTGTTAAAATTATTTTTTTTACAGTTGATTTAAGTAGAAAATCGCTTTAGAAGGAGAAAAAGGCAAGGCAAGACCATTATCAATTACAGCATTTACGACATTTTTAACACAAGGTTTGTTATACATACCGTTAAAAAATAAATAGAGATATGAGAAATTTACAGCAGGTTACAATCATGAAAAATAAAAGAAATCGGATTTTCTTTTACCTTATTTTATAAATTAGGTTTCTATTATATTATATTAAAAAGTATTTTAATAGTCAATATTAAAAAGTATTTTAATAGAAAATCTACTTCTGAAGCTTCAGGAAAAAATAAGGTCTCATCCTAAAGCACATAAACTGCTCAATTAAAAGTAAAACGGATTTTTCTTTTTGGTATTCTTATAAATATATATGAAAGTTTTTAAAGTTGGAATATTTTAACAAATACTCTTGAAATAATCAAATTTTTACAGAAAACCTAATGTTACTAGGTTGAGCAAAAAGTTCTGGGAAATTTGTAAAAGTTGCGTTGTTATGCGCAAATTAACAACAAAAGCAACAAGGACTATTCTTCAAAGTAGAGACCAGCATAGAGCACGAGATTCTGCCATCGTTCTGCCAGATTCCGGATTTGATGGAGGTACGAAGTTTGTCGCCGTACCAGCACCTTCACCCTCATTAATCTTATTGACGACTTTCAGAATCGTTAGACCTTTTCTCCAATAATGCCGGATCAACGCACGCAAATCGCATTGTTCAATCAGTATTTTGGAGCCAAAATGTCTGAACTCGTATGGCTATACCATTAGTACTCCTATATGCGATACAAATTCTGATAATTACACTATTTGGCCAAAGGTGACCGGTCACTTGCGATTTTAGACGTTTTGTTAAATATCTAGAAAAATACATAAGGAATTAACCTAAAACCGCAGGTGTGTAAACAGTATAGTATAGGTCATATATTTCGCGAAGATTTTTTTCCCGAAACCCCACAGGGGGCCGTCAATAAATTGAAAAGAACGAATATCTTTTGCATAACCCTGTTAAAACTAATGTAGCAAAAGCGTTCAAACTCGAGATTATTAATAAGTGGCTTATTGGAATATACTGGGTTCATTTTTATGAGGATAACATGTATACTCGTAGAGAAATTAAGGTTTTTATAAAAACTGTCCCAAATTTCGCCAAGTTTTTTGCTTATAATTTACAAAGTTCTTAACATTAAAAAAAGTTCTTTTCAGAAAATATGACGAACAATATTGTACACAATACTCTGCAATCCGAATTAAGAAATAATAAAAATTGGATGAAAAATAAGCTCATTTTTCATCACATTTGAATGCTCATTTTTCGTACAATTTTTATTATTACTTTCTTCTATCTTCAATAGAAGAAAGTATTCTAATCGAAATTTTTTTCGACTTCCGGTTTTCGACGGATTTACACGTTTTAGGGGTCAGAGATCCCAAAAAACATGTTTATAGAAAATGTCTGTCTGTCCATGTGCCCGTGTGTCCGTCTGTCCGTCGCCATTGTACCATCAAAAAGTGTATGAAGTTATGCATAGAATGGAACCAAATTTCTATTTTAAGTTTTTGGCTACGGCAAGCAGAACCTCCCTGAATTTGGAAAAAATTCGCCGGTAGGGGGCGCTGTAATAGCGATTTTTGTGCGTTTTTAAATATTGTACCATCCGAAAGTGTATGAAGTTGAACCAAATTTTTATTTTAAGTTTTTGGCTATGACAAGTAAGTCCTCTCTGAATTTGGAAAAAATTCGCCGGTAGGGGGCACTCTAACAGCGATTTTTGTGCGATTTTTAATATTATACCATCTAAAAGTGTATGAAGTTATGCATAAAATTGAACCAAATTTTTATTTTAAGTTTTTGTATATGACAAGTAAGTCCTCTCTGAATTTAAAAAGAGTTCGCCGATAGGGGGCGCTGTAACAGCGATTTTTGTGCGATTTTGAATATTGTACCATCTAAAAGTGTATGAAGTTATGCATGGAATTGAACCAATTTTTTATTTTAAGTTTTTGGCTATGACAAGTAAGTCCTCTCTGAATTTGGAAAAAATTCGCCGGTAGGGAGCGCTGTAACAGCGATTTTTGTGCGATTTTGAATATTGTAGCATTCAAAAGTGTATTAATTTATGCATAGAATTGAACCAAATTTTTATTTTAAGTTTTTGGCTATGGCAAGCAGATCCTCCCTCAAATTGGAAAAAATTTGCCTGTAGGGGGCGCTGTAACAGCGATTTGTGTGCGATTTTGAATATTGTATCATCCAAAAGCATATGAATTTATGCATAGAATTGAACCAAATTTTTATTTTAAGTTTTTGACTATGGCAAGCAGATCCTCCCTGAAATTGGAAAAATATTCGCCGGTAGGGGGCGCTGTAATAGCGATTTTTGTGCGATTTTGAATATTGTACCATCCGAAAGTGTATGGAGTTATGCATAGAATTGAACAAAATTTTTATTTTAAGTTCTTGGCTATGGCAAGCAGGTCCTTCCTTAATTTGAAAAAATTAACCGGTTAGGGGCACTGTAATAGCGATTTTTGTGACATTTTGAATATTGTACCATCGAAAAGTGTATGAAGTTATGCATAGAATTGAGCCAAATTTTTTGTGTTTCTTTTTGGTCATGGCACGAAGGTCCTCCCTGAATTTGGAAAAATTCCTCCGGAAGGGGGTGCTATAATTGCGATGTCTGTACCATTTTCATTATTCTACCATCAAAAAGTGTATGAAGTTATGCATAGAATTGAACCATTTTTTTTTGTATGTTTCTGGCTATGGCAAGCAAGTCTTCCCTGAACTTGAAAAAATACCGCCAGAAGGTGGCGCTATAATTGGATCTCTGCGCCTTTTTCATTATTGTACCTCGAAAATTGTATAAATTTATGCATAGAATTGAACCAAATTTTTTGTGTACGTTTCTGACTATGGCAAACAAGTCCTCCCTGAATTTGAAAAAAATCTGCCGGAAGGGGGCACTGTAATAGAGATATTTGTGACATTTTCTTTATTGTACAGTCGAAAAGTGTATAAAATTATGCATACAATTGAACCAAATTTTTTGTGCATATTTTTGGCTTTGGCCAACAGGTCCCCCTTGAATTTGGAAATATCGCGCAGTAAGAGGGCTCTGTGATAGCGATTTTTGTATACTTTTCTTGATTTTTCGTAGTTCTGTTGTCCATCGGCGGCTCGTGCAAACGCGGGAACTCGTTTCCTGCTAAGCCGGCTATTGGCAAACATCTGATAACAACAGAATAAGGAAAAACTATTAATTTTAAGAAATATCATGATATAGATTAACTCGTTTTTAGTTCATTTAATTGACTGAAGCAGGAATTTAAGATGAAAATCAAAGTTGGTATAATATTGAACTAATAATATTGAAGTATTAACATGTGTAACTAGTTTTTGAAATATTAAGATGTATAAGATAGAAGAAAGTTTTGGGATTGGTACATCCAACTAGTTTTTTCATTTTGATTGCAGGGTATTGTGAGCAATATTGTTTGTCATATTTTCTGAAAAGAACTTTTTTTTATATTAAGAACTCTGCAAATTATAAGCAGAAAACTTGGCGAAATTTGGGGCTGTTTTTATAAAAACCTTAATTTCTCTACGAGTATACATGCAATCCTCATAAAAAGGAACACAGTATATTACAATAAGCCACTTATTACTAATCTCGAGTTTGAACGCTTTTGCTACATTTGTTTTTACAGGGTTATCCAAAAGATATTCGTTTTTTTTCAATTTGATGACGGTCTCCTATGAGGTTTCGGCAAAACATTTTCACGGAAATATATGACTTATACTGTACTGTATCCACACCTGCAGTTTCAGGTTAATTTCTCATGTATTTTTCTAGATATTTAACAAAACGCCTAAAATTGCAAGTGACCGGCCACTTTTGGCCTTATAGTGTATTGGATTAAAAACTTCCAAGAACTTTTTGCTCAACCTAATATTTCAACCTAATATATAAGAACACTACTGACCATATTTGTGGCCAATATTAGTACATTATGCTTTAATGTATTTATATTTTGCCTGCATTGCACCATTGCAGACTTACATTATTTAGCCATTTCATTTACAATATTTCCAATGTAAAGTCTATCGCAAATTGGCATGTTATTATACATATATCCAATCAATACAATGTTGACGAAATATTGAGCACAAAATAACCAATATAGTTTTCCCACTCACGTTTCTCAGAACATCAATTTTTTTCATTGATGATTACTGAATTTTAAAATAAATTAATATTATTCACTATCTTGAATTTTTTTTTACTATGAAAAACTTATTTTTATGACTCATGCACTTTTTCTTTACTTTCATAATTTTTTGTACGTATTTACATGTGATTCATTAATCGCAACCGTTGTTTTTTTCACCAAAATGTTGAAATCATAGAATTTTTTTAATGAAAATCCAGAACACTGCTTCGTTGCAATTTTAATGCATTTTCTGAATAATACAGTAAATTCATGCCCCAATGTTTTATCCCTAGTAGCACAGTTTCGTTTTTAAAACGATGAAAAAACGACAACGCATATCGTTGAAAAGACGGTATTCGTTGACGTTATAAATTCGAAAATATGTCTCGTTGATTCGATTATTTTCCGACGGTTAATTTAGAAAAAATTTCAACGCGATAACAACCGTCTTGAAAACGTTGTTTAAAGCTCAAATATCATAGTTAGTATTACTATTTTTCAACGTTATTTTAATGAGAATAAAAACGTAAAATAATAATAATAATGGGAGTATATCCGCAATACTACCTCGTTAATTTTCCTTTTTTTCAACGGCACTTTAACACTTTAAAAACGTTTAAAATTAAGAATAAATCCGCAATATTGTCTCGTTAGTTCCACTTTTATCCAAGGGCAATTTAATGTCATGAAAAACATTTAAAAATTAGAGGAATATTAAAGGGGAGGGGTTATATAACACTTCATAAGAAAATAACAAATTTTTAAGCTAAATTTAAGATTAGTAATTTTGTTAACTTTCCTTTTCATATTATGTATATATATCTACTTAAACTACTCGCTTATCTACTTCAAAATTGCAGTTTTTTCGCTATCTTTTCAAAATTTACCTTTTTTCGCGATTGATGAAATTCGCGTTTTTCCCATCATCTGTTAACAAAATTGATGATTTTTCTGTGAAAAATAGACAACATTGATTTTTTTTTCGGCAATCATTTGTCGAAATTCCAATATACTGTTATGTCCGAATTTTCAGATTTATGACAAATTATTTTTTTTTAATCTTTAGAAAATTCGGACCAGAATCACCCCTGCCCTCAGAGATTTCAATTGATAAAAGAGGCATTTGACAATAAAAATGTTGCAGTTATTAGATTTATCAGTTGATTTTCTCAATATTTCTAATGTAAAATTATTTTAGCATATATGAGCTCAACTATAAGTACAAAACATGTTTTGAAATTTCTGCTTTTAAAATTTTGTATTAATCAGTTCTCATATACTATCGTGTTATCTTAAAATACCAGGGTGTAAAAAAATCATGATTTTTTTTAAAAAAATCAAAAAAATCGGATTTTTTTTATTTATATCAGATTTTTTATATTTTTTTCCTTGTGTTAAAATATTAAACATCTACCAAGAATTAAGCATTTCAAAAATGAATAACCCTCCATTTACTAACATAATCCATGTTTTTTTGTTTTAATTAATAAAATTTTAATTATGTAATTATAGAAATTAAAAAAAACTGTAAATTAAAAATTTCTTTAGTAACATATAACATTATGTGCACTAATATTTTGTAATAATTATGTAAACCAATATTAAATACTGCTTATATTTTAAAGTGATTGATAAATTGCATTTAATTTTAAATTGATGATATAGATTAAATTTTGTGATTATTAAACAATTAACTGTTTAATTAAGAACACAATCTATATTTTTGAAAAAGTGGTTGAAAAAAAGGTGATAAATAATCGTTTGATAAATTCATAAAGCGGCCAATAATTTTAGACAGGTTCTAAAGCACATGTATATCAAATTGATCAAAAATTGTAGCGATGTATACAGCAAACTCGCACATAATTTATAAATAGATTACAAAAATTGTATTTTGAAATTTAAATCAGATTGTTTCCCCACAACATTAAAATATTTGAATAGCTACTAAATATTATAATGTTTTGAAGTTATTTAACATTTAGTTAGATGTTTTTTAAATGTATAATACTTCTTTTTACACAGTTTAACATTGTTATAATTAACAATAACAAATATTACATTTTTTACAAGTGATTTAGTGATAATTTTCATTACTGATTATAATGCTTTTTCACACTATTTTAAAAGATCAGAAAATATGTGATTTTATCATCTGATTTAAATCAGTTGATTAAAATCATTGACACTCTATTGCTATGTTTATTGTATATAAAAGAATGAATAACTTGATTATTAAAAGGAAATTATGACATTGTAAGTTATATTAGATTTAAATATCATTTTTAAATTAAATGCTTTTTATGTTTGTTAGATAAAAACCATGCTTTTTTACAAACTTACTGTACCTAAATTTTTCACAATACTCAGGAATTACACTTAGAAACAATTATTTAAAGCTTTTTTTTGTGTATTCATAAGTCACAATACCTGTAGAAACTTTCCAAATTATGTTCATCTTAGATTTGAATACTTTATGTAATTTTAAACATTCAGAAATTTTTTGATTTTAATCAATGATTTTTTTTTTTTTTAAATCACTTGATTAAAATCATGACTTAAATCGCTGATTTAAATCGTTGACACCCTGTAAAATACACTGAAAAAGAATGTTATTTCTCAAAATCCTTTTTATAAGTAGAATTCTTGTTTCTGAAATATTTATTCCACTGTTAGACTAGAGAGTATCCATTTATCATACTTTCTCAAAATTTATGATAATGAGTGTAGGCTTTCTTCTAACTTTTTAAATTGCTAATTTAATTTGATGTAGTTTGGATTAAAAATAGGATTGAATACATAAGTACACGTTGTATCCAAATTTTATTGTGTGCTGGTAGTGCTATTTTTTTTTTTTTTTAATGGCTAATACGGAGATGAAACCACATGCTTTTTTAGAGCTTGAGAATTCTACTTTGGTTCTACAATTACAAAAAAAATTCTTTTTCTCTACGTGGTAATTTGAAATTCTTATTTTTAATATATATAAACACATATTGTAAATATATATATTTGCATAAATTTAATATTTTAAGAAATCGTTTTCCATTATTTAACCCTTCAGAGGGATGAAACTAGAAAAATTTACTAATTTTTTTTTTAAATTTTGGTGGGGAAAAGGTTATAAAACTGCTTTTCCACATTTGAAACCAACACCTTTAAAAATTCCGATAGAATCCAACATTACAGAAACAACTTTTGCCCCTGATAGGGTTAAAAATGACTAAAAAAAAAGTACTTGACCAAGCCTCAAAAAATCCTCTGACCCAAACATAGGCAGGCAACAAAATTTGCTATTTTCTTTTCGCAATAGTCTGTCAGAATTAGCAATGTTTTTTTCCCTGCAAATTTCTTATTTTTTTTTTTTCTGCTATCATTTGATAAATTTCGCATCATTTTTCATTATTTCTCCAAGAAAATCTGAATACTCTATTACATAAAATTTCAGCTTGAAAAGGGCTATTTTACAATCTAAACTACTTTTGTACAGATAGAGGCGGTGATAGAATTCAAATAATCTAAGAACTCGTTTGCTGCCCAATGTTAATATAAATGAGATTTTAGTATTGCATATATAGTTTTAACAACTGGTTCGCCAAACTCAACACAAATTAACCAGTTCTACCAAACCGGCTGAATCCCACCACTGAATAGAGGGGAAGATCTAGATTCAAATTTACAAAATATCATGAAATACTTGGG
The DNA here is from genome assembly GCA_963932465.1 of Maratus speciosus. NCBI lineage: Eukaryota > Metazoa > Arthropoda > Arachnida > Araneae > Salticidae > Maratus > Maratus speciosus. The sequence goes on from OZ010789.1 coordinate 439,152,782, forward strand.
TACAAGTAATTTCTTTTAAAGGAGATCATGTTGAGGGTAAAATGATTTTTTTTTTAATTCCAGATTGATACACTCAAATGTTGATAACTTTACATACATATTTGCAAAAATACCAATAGTACAGAATGCATAGTTAAAACTATCTTCCTTAAAAATATTAATAGCTATTAAGTTAACTTTGAAGCTATTATCTGCAGTAAAATTCTTTTAAATATTGCATGCAAATTGCATTCAAAATTTTCAAAGCCATTTTTGTTACGATTTAAATATATCTCTTTTTTTGTGTGAAAGCATAGAAAATTATTTCATTCATTGGTATTATATATTTTTTACACAATAGCTTTCACTATTGCACAGTTGCAAATACTTAGGAGAATTGATAGGAAGGGTTGAGGAAGAAGAAATTAAAAAATTATACAACTGTACACAGCAAACTAATAAAACCACTGTCAGTAAAATGTTAAAATTAGTGTATTTTCTTGTGAATGTTTCTGTACCTGAACATAATTATGTAGTTATAAACTCTGTGAAATCTGAACTTTGAAACTAAGGGTATGATGAATTATACATTTTGACGGATTATAGATCATACCTTTGTTTACATTTTACTTTTTTAAATTACTATAAATTAGGAATAAATACACTAAAATTACAATGCAATACTGGTATAGTGTATTTAATAACTAAGATGACGGAAAATTTAAATTATAATACATTTTTTACCGATTATTCTTTATTTTAAACTTTGACAAAACACAATGATAATTTAATATATTTTTTTTAGTGTAAATGTATGAACACAGTACTTCTTGCTCCAAGATAAAATTTTGTTACTCAAGAAAACTTAAAATATTTATATCCATTTTATATTTAAGAATTTATTCACTGAAAAAGTGATAACTGAGAAGAAAAAAAAAATTAACTTTATGTGTTCAAATGTTAATGACAATTTTCATCGTTAACATTCCAATATGAATGGCAGATAATAGAGAATTGTGGTTTATACATTGGGAGATTTCACAGAATTGACTGTACTTTCAAATGAAGTAAATTTTGTTACAAAAGATCAATATTGAACACAACTTTTAAAGATGCATCAATAATCCTATGGATTACTAAAAAGTGCTCAAAAATGAAAAACAACTTCTAAATATTAAATAGTAAGAAATCAGTAACTCATACCTTCATACTAACAGGGATAATAAACTTTTCAAGGAGTAGAATCATTTTTTATCATTAATCATCTATAAAAGCTTATTTAATAATTCCATGTTAAGAAATCATGACAATAGAATGCGTTAAAGAAGGAAAGCCAACATACGTTTTGCTACCATTTATTTAAAAAAAAAAAATTATACAGATTTATTCAGCATTTTGTCTGAATATTTCTTTTTTAGAGGTGCATATTTAAGGAAAAGTTTTATGCAGTCTTCGACTTTACTCTCATCAAAATTCTCTCCTACTTTAGCCCGAACAACATCTGAAAAGAAAAGAGATTAATGAATTAAAGTAAACTCCCGACTATCTGGCTTAACGTGGCGGAAGGGTAGGCTGGAGTGCTATAAATATTTACCCACTTTTGTCCCCCATACACAGGATTATATTTAAAACAAACGTTACACATTTTAAGATAAGTTTTATGTATAAAGTACATACAGTTTTAAAATAAAGCCAACATGTTGACTGGTTCTTTGCTTTTTTTATATCCTGCAGCTGCGGCTGTTTTCTTTAATGAAAAAAGGTTTTATAGAAAATATTTATAATTTAAACCTCCCTTTCTGTCTATCATTGCTCTGATATTACATTCTGCAATCCCTTCTTGCTCCTTCCTATCGTAGATAGCACTTTCCCACGGACGGGAACCTATCTCTCGGTCGTTTGCAACATTTCTCATTTTTTTAGTAGGCCAGATAGTCGGGAGTTTACTGTACAACATAATGAATAGATAAAGAGGCTAAAGAAATATCGCTTGATGAAATTTGCCTATTCTCCCCTGCAATTGATTGATATTCACAATATTTTTCTGCGACCATTTGTCAAAAATTACGATATTTTTCAGCAACTGTTGGGCAAAATTCACTATGTATATCTGCAAACTTTTGAAGAAATTCACAATATTTTCCCTGAATTGTTACAGGAATCAAAGAATAACATGTATGGCAATTTCCATGACTTTTCCTGATTTAATCTTAAATTCTAAATGGGCATAAACAGAATTTATTTACGAAATCCTTTCACAAAATTAATGACATTTTTAAGCAAGCTCTTTCAAATTCAAGTTTTTCCGAGATTAATTGCAAGTCTTTCTTTTTCCCCCTGAAATACTTTTCAATGACTTAATAAAATTTTAAATTATTTTTTTTTCCATACCTTTGAAAATTTTTATGAATACTTTGAAACTCCGTGACTTTCATATCGCTGGGAACACACACAAATGTCATGTATTTTCACAAGTAGCAATACTTGACATTGTTTTTCAAACTATTTGTAAGATTCAACCAAATATAAGTTTTTTCAAAATTGAATATTTCCAGGATTCTATGATAATTGCAATTTTTTATACTTTTTGGTGAAGTTAGCATTTTTTCTGCATTTCCCTTTAATTATTTGATGAAATTCACATTTTTCACAATCGTCTGACAGTTTTTCTGTGATCTTTTCACAAAATAAGTTTTCTCGTGATTGATGCCCAATAGCAGAAAATTCTCCAAGTATCTGCAACAGATATTTCAGGGAGAAAAAATAATCTGCTGATAAGATATTTTTACAATTGAAGTGTTAATCAAACAATCACTTATCTGCAGTGTTTTTAAACATTTTTTTAAAACTTCTGCTTTCATATTTCTTTTAATATGCAGCCTAAATGTGCAGTTGGTCACATGAAAGAGAAGGTCAAATGTGAAAGCAAGAGAAACTGAATTTGGCCCTGTTTATACTCATGTTTGTTTTACTTTGCCCAATACCACTGCCCCTCTTCTCCCTCTTAAAAATGTCAAACTATTTTAATGCAAATTTGCATCAATCCTAAGGATAATACAATTCAATGCCAAAAAAAAAAAAAAAAAAAAAAAAAAAAAAGTAGAATATTTGCCGTACTAAAAACCTTAAAATGAAATTATATAAATAGCTATCAGTATATAAAATTCAAAGATTTCTAAGTACTATAAAAATAAAACAGCAAATTTTGCAAGAAATAATAAAATCATTTAAAATTACTTAATAACTGTTTTAGTTTTTAAACAGAATAAGCTAATACAAAATTCTAGCAAAGAAAGAGCTACATTTTGACACTTATTTTTCTTATAATACAACATGTTAAAATGATGTGCATCAATTTTTAGATGTTTTTAATGCTAAATCATTTAATATGTGAATAAAATGCATCATTTTCAGTTGATTATATTATGTTAGGCGCAGTTTGTGACCTTTTGAAAACAGGGGTAAAAAAAAAAAAAAAAACCATGCGTGAACTAAAAAAAACCCCACTTTTATACATGAAGGACAGAACATTTTTTTTTAACATATTCATTTTAAAAGGGAAAAATAAATTATGTATATTTAATGCATATTTTGGTATTTTTAAAAATTGTACAAATGTACGGGTCATTCCATGTCAAATCAACCAAAAAATTTCAATTTTCAACCTGACCATTTCAGATTTCAATGAAACTGTCAGGGATCATTCTCTCCGGTGATATAAATGAGAATACAATTTTATAATTTTTTTATCGCGTTAAATTTTCATACAATTATTTAAAATTTTGAAAAATCATCATTTTTTGGGTTGCATAAATTTTTCAATTTTGAATTTCTCAAGTTCTATCAGGCATACAGAATTTTATGACCCCTCATTTTAAAGAGAATTTTATAAGTTTGAATTTGAGACCCAAGTTGACTATGCTCAATGAAAAAAATTAATTAAAAAAATTTTGAAAATTTAAAATTTAAAAATTTTTTAGATAGTGTTTTTTAAAAATTTTGAAAAAAATGTATGTTTTGTAATATTATAAACTAAAATTTCTGAAATTTTTAGAGTGGGATCTCAATGGGATCAAGAGTTATGAAATAAAAACTGAAAATTACCACTCAAATAATACATAAATAACAAAATAGCTAGGATTAGATTGTTATTTGAATGGTAATTTTCAGTTTTTATTTCATAACTCTTGATCCCATTGAGATCCCACTCTAAAAATTTCAGAAATTTTAGCTTATAATATTACAACAAACATACATTTTTTTCAAAATTTTTAAAAAACACTAAAAAATTTTTAAATTTTCAAAAATTTTAAAATTTATTTTTTTAACTGAGCATAGTCAACTTGGGTATCAAATTAAAACTTATAAAATTCTCTTTAAAATGAGGGGTCTTAAAATTCTGTATGCCTGATAGAACTTGAGAAATTCAAAATTGAACAATTTATGCAACCCCGAAAATGACGATTTTTCAAAATTTAAATAATTAATTGTACAAAAATTTAATGCGATAAAAAAATTATAAAAATATATTCTCATTTATATCATTAGGGAGAATGATTCCTGAGAGTTTCATTGAAATCTAAAATGGTCAGGTTGAGTCACTGGTTGATTTGACATGGAATGACCCGAACCTAACTTTTCTGTTTTTGCAAAAATAAAACCCATCCACTTAATTTTTAATATACAAATATAAAATGCATTTCTTCGTACATTTCATGCATTGTTTTAATGTTTACAAGCTTATTTACTTCATTTTAATCATTAATTTTTTTTAAACAAATTTTATTTTAAGCAATTCTCAAGTCTACTGCTCAACAAACCGGAAATTCTCACACATTTACTAATTTTTAAACAAAAAGGCATATTGACAGGACTAAGTGATTTGGAATCAAAATGGATTTAAATTTGATAAATTACTTATTGAGTTATAAGCAATTTTGTGTCACATGTCAACTGATTTTTGCGTCTTTATTTTTTTCTTCTTTCTTTTGGAAATACGGTTCAAAATGATAACTTTGACAATATTTTCTGAAAAATCTTATCTTTACCAAAAAGTGAAAACTTTTTTGATTACAAAGTTTCTGAATAACAAAACTTTTTAATTTCATGCTCTTTTGAACAAAGATGAATTAAAACTTGTGATTGAAAGGATTTGTTTTAAAAATCTAAATCGGACAACTGGTCAAATGTCATTAAGTTGATTCCTACAATTAAAATGTAAGACACTTAAAATTTTGCGAATGGAGATATTTAGTGATAAGTAAACAAAATTTCAAATCTCTCTATATACAGTTTCTGGGAATAAACTCTGTGACAGACAGGGGAATGAGATTAATAGGATTTAGTCAGATGAAGCTATAAAAACAGCTTACAAGAATTAAAATACTGAATGCAACCTCAATTAGAATTCATTAGCTATTATTCGATATTCTGTTCAATAGGTTTTAGATTTTTACGAATTTAGAGCTAAGAATACAAATTTAATTTTTATATTTATATGAACCAATAGTAAGAAATTCTACAAGAGTTACTCAACATATATGTCACAACATCAGAAAGTTTAAAAAATAATTAGTAATTAAAGAAATACTTTTGATTTCTAGAAGCGGTTTTACATGCTTTTTTTTTTTTAAGGTAACTTTTTTTTTTTAGGAAAAAGTGTTTTTTTTTTTTTAATTCTTGTTTAACTGGCTGCCATTTCATAATATATAGATAGAATCAAAAATACTATGCATTAAAATCTTAGGCAGAACAAGCTGTGAAAATGTGGCTATTTCAATTTTTTTTATAATTTATTAAATTTTATATCTAAACAAAATTGAAAAAGGTGTTTTTTTTTTAAGAGTACAGCATATTATACAATGTATTTTTACAATATCTTAAAAAACTACCAAGCATGCTACCAAAATGACCAAAAATGAATCTATGCACGATATGCAAGGAAAGAATAAGATGCAATAAAAGAAAATTTGCACATGGATCATTTTTTTAAAACTATTATATAATACCCGATATACCTAATAATTTAAATATTACTAAAATTTTATTAATCAGTAAAAAATATCACATCAATTTAGTTTTCTATTTGTTTCTAAGTACTAACAGACAAAGATATATATATCTTTGTATATATGTACCGTACATCATACAATTGGAAATAATTATTAAAACTAAGTATTCGTGCAGTTAATAAATATATATAATGCAAATGTATTATATTAATGTAATTACTTACTTTAGCAAGATGAAAAGCACGTGTCCAAGATGTGTTACTTTCACAGAAAAAATAAACAACAACACGTTGACTGCATGCAATCGCAATGGCGGTCGAAGGAAGGAATGGATGGTTGTGCAGAAAATCCAAATTGCGCATGCGCGGCGTATTCCAAAATGAGTTGAGATAATTCAACGTTATTTTAACGAATTTTTCAGCTCGGAAAAATACCTATTAAATCGTTGTAATATAATATTTTTGCTCTGCAGTAAAGAGAAAATAGATAACGATGAAAATATCTATTTTAAAACGATGGGGAAAATAACGAAAATATCGTATCTATGAAACAACGTCTTTTAAAAGTTTTTCCTATGACGGATTTATTTCCAAATTTTTTAGTCTAAAATATTGCGAAATAAAAAAATAATTTTCAACGGACATAAAACCACGTAACCGATTTCCAACAGTTCTGACTTAATTTTAACGCTATAACAACGTCATGTGCTACCTGGGATGATTTTAGAGAGCATGTCACGTTTTCGATAACGTCATCATGCGCGAAGTTTAAACATAAAACGCTGCCGTTAAATGACATAAAAATTAATACGATACTTAATCTAATAGCCATTCTAGTCAAAAGTTAATTAATCTAACATTCGTGACTTGAATCTACATTTAGGATCAAATGTCCATTTTCCTAAAATAGGATAAATACAAGTTCAGATATTGTTAAAACGTTTATTTTTTGTTCGACCTACTTGTTACGAGAATGTTTTTTGGGTAGAATATCTGAATTTTAAGTTACGAGGATTTCTATATTATATCTTTCCTTTGTCATCTATTATTTAGTTATGTTCAAGGACATATTTTGCATTTTTTTTTTTTTTTTTTTTTTTTTTTTTTTGCCTTGTAGGAAAATTTGCCAGTTTGATTGAACTCATCAAGGATGAATATCACGAAATGTGAGATTTTGAAAACAAAAATGTTTGAAAATTTAGATCATTTCAAAGCTTCTGATTCTTTTAAAAATGTTTTTTGAGCAGCTGAATAAAGGTATTTATACGTAAAATTGTTAAAGTTTGAAGAGCTTATGTTCTTTTTTATGGAATCATAATTATATGTCCTTTCCTTGGCATATGTATGCCAGGATAATAACCGTTAGGATAATGAAAATTTCATTCCAAAACATTTTTCACATTCTTGTTTTTTTTTATTTTTAGATCTAACATTTTAATTTCGTTTAAAGGAACATGTTTCCTCAATAGTGCCTCGAATTCAGTGTAATGTTCAGTTTTATTTGTAAATTATTGAAGCCAGGAAGATGACATAATAAAAGTCTACTCATTTTTTTCAAAGCCTTTAAACACATTATTTTCAAAGAAATATCTGAAAGATCTTGCTGGTAGCTATGATTTTACAACTTCTGACTTGAAGTATGTAAAAAACAAGAAGAATTACTCTACAGCGCCATCATTATACCTCATAAAGAGCTAAACTGAGCAGATCAGGAAAATGACATTCATTTTCTGTGACAATCATATTTTAATTATGAAAAATTATTTGTAATATACAAAATATGTTATCTTCCACATATATGTGTTATATAAAGTATAATTAATAATTAGAAAATAAAAAAAAAACTAGAAAAAGATATTTGTACAGTATAGCAGAAAGCCTTTTACTTTGCACTCATCACAGTGTAACATGCCAGGAAATTGACAATCTGTAAGTTTAAGTCTTTTAATTGCTTTATTTTTGTGTTAATATGAATATAATATCTCTTGAAAATACTTCTAAGAATATTTTTTAGTAGAATGTAAAAAAGAAAATTGCATTATCAAACATCTAATAGATATTTTATTGTGCGGACTGTACACTTTGTGATTTTGTCCCATAAATTGTCTGAAAGTTTATGGAGCATCACCGAGCATCGCAGAAGTGAAAAGCTTAATGGTTAAAAAACATTTTTCAGGTGTTTTTAAAAACAAGCTGTATCAAATCATGCTTATTGTAAATATTGTTTACGGTTATTTACAAAATATATTATTTTATGTATGAAGAGTGCTTAATTTTGCAACCACAAATTTTTCTCCACCATTTGCATAGTATTAATTCTTCTTCTTAAAAACTAGCGAACAGAATTTCTATTTCATTTCTCCATCACTAATAAAAAACACGACTTTGCCGCTGTAATTATTTAAAAATTCAATTGGTATTGCAATCGGTAATGCATTGGGTTGCAATTGGTATTGCAATTGGTATTGCATTCAAAAATTGCTACTTAAGCCACATTTTTAGTAAATTTCATTCTTATACTGCATTAGATGAACACGAGACTTAAAGTTATGAGAAAATCTAAACTGCATTCCAAATAAATTGTATTTTTTGTATTTTTTTCCGTCTATTTAATTTTTCATTTGAAATTTCGAAATTTCTACAAAACCATTCTTATCTGTCATTTACATCTTAAAAGTAAACACCTTAACTAATTACAAGCTTGCATACTATCAGCCTCTAAGAATTCGAAATCTTTTCAGCTCCTACAGAGTGTTAATTTTCGAATTTTTTAAAAACTATTTTCTACGTGCATTTACGTATCAAAAGTAACTGCCATGTCAAATTTACTATCGCTACTCAGTTCTGACAAACCATATGTTATAATGATTTTAGAAAGTTTTCCGCTCATTTCACCCTTCTAAGATTCGAATTTTTCTGAAATTGTCCACAGCGAGCAGTTAAATCTTAGAAGTAACCACCTTAGCATATATAAATTATTAGTCCCAACAGTATCACAGAAATCGTAATTTTTTTAATTTTTTGCTCCTGTATCCTTTTAAATTTAAAATTTTGTGACAAACATCCTGTGTAAGCATTTACGCCTTAAAAGTAATAGACGTGTCAAATTTTAAGTTACATACCTAACGCTTCTAAATAAATCGTAATTCAAAAGTTTCAGCTTATTTTACACACTTAAATTTCGAATATTTTATTAAACTTTTTTTGCTGAACGTTTATATTTTAAGAGAAACAACCATACTAAATTCCATTTATCTAACCCTAACAATTACAACTAAATCGTAATTTACAACGTTTTCCATGTACTTCATCCTTTTAAATTTCGATTATTTTAGAAGCCATTCTTTGCTCTTAGCAAGCATTACATCTTAAAAGCGACCACCATTCTAAATTCCAAGCTTTTATACCAACTACATCAATGCAATTACCCATGGGAGTAGCGCTATAGACTTAAAATACAGTCCATGTTGAAGCAGAGCTAATCGCGCCATTTTGACACCATTATTTTTAAAATCTGTTCTTTAATTCCAGAGATCACTTCTCACAAACATACAAACACACAAACATTCTTCTTTATAATATTAGTATTGATAACGTAATTTAATACATATTCCTTGAGTACAATGTGAAAATTTTTTAATGTGATTTCTGGACAAAAATCTATTCCATATGAGACATGCTTTCTGGTATTACAAATATCAACTCCACCAGATTAATAATGTAGCTTTATTTTTCATGAAATTGAGAAAATTTTCGATTCAAATGGGATGTTAAAGTCAGTTAGATTTTCTATCCATACATACATTCACTGGTACAAAACTTCTAATCTGTTTTTGTCACTCACGTGAATTTTGATACGATTAGTCGATGAATATGTCAACTGCTACAGTGACTAAAGTTTCATCATCCGTATAAAGAATTTTAATCGCCATTTGTTGAGACTGAATATCTTTTTCTAAGCCATGGCAACACCAAATTTAATTAATTAGAATTTATATAGAAAACAAAGGCTAAATATAATAGTGGAAATCTAGAAATTGCAGTTGCAATTAAATTTTATGTATATGACATGGGGCAAAAAATTATCATTCGTTCTGTTTCAGATACTGAATACCACTTTTAAAATATCGATCTTCTGTTTATTTAACCGCAATTTCTCCTACTAAGTTAATACATATTAGATTGATAATATAATTTCTTGATAGTAATAATATAAATATTCCTTGATGATATAGATTGTTTGATAATCATGAGTTAAATATGACATTTATTCCTGATTTGAATTAATAAATCATATGTTGACAGGAAATCCTGCCAATTATTTTATAAATATTGACCAATAATCAATGTTATTTTTGGAATGACACTACTGATCGTTTCAACAATTCATAAAGGAGTAAATCTTATTTTATGCGAGCTATTTTTGATTTATATATAAGGAGCAATAACATTTTTTATGCTCATCTCTTAGAATACAGGGTGTATCTGGATTAGTGAGCAAAACTTTAGAGGGTGATAGAACGCAGCTATATGAGCAAATTTCGTCATAGAATGTATGGTCGGAACGCAAGCGGAGGGAGTTTAAAAGGTAGTTTTCCACTCTCCCAGGGCGATGGATTGGTCGAGGTGGTCCCATAGCTTGGCCACCAAGATCGCCAGATCTCTCGTATTTGGACTTTTTCCTGTGGGGCCATATGAAAAGCCTAATCTACGAGTGAACCATTGAAACCGATATGGATTTAGTCTACAGGATTGCCATTGTTGCCGTCGATATTCGGGAAATGCCTGGTGTCTTCGCAAATATGCGTCAGTTCCTATCCCGCAGGTGTGAAGCATGCATTACAGCTGGCAGAAGATCTTTTGAGCAATTTCTTTGAGAATGTACATTAATAAAATTCCTGTTAAAAAAACGTTTGCTGAAGTATCCCCTCTCATTCTTGTGTTAATCCTTTAACTGCTACATTGAAAACAACCATTTAACTTCTCACCGCTTGCGTTCCGACCATACATTCTATGACGAAATTTTCTCGTATAGCTGCGTTCTATCACCCCGTAAAATTTTGTCTCCTTTTCAGGCACACCCTATGTAATATTTAGATTGCACCAATTTTACTTCAGAAAATTTCGAAATTATATTCATCCCGAGCCCGTCCTCCTTTTTTATCTATCAAATTAATTTGCCCCTATACATATGGAAAAAAAAAAACTTTAGAAAGGCTAAATTACTCAATAAATCAGTAAAATAACTTTTATAGGTTTTAATTTAGTTTTATAATAGTTTGAGTCCTTTTATAATTTCGATCACCTTAATTAAAACTCGACAATCCAATTCAGATTTACTGGGTTACAGAATAAAGATACATTTTGGCTGTTGTTGTTTCTGAATATGAAAACTGCGATATTATTTTTTACACTAGGGGGCTCTGCTCCTACAAGCTACGCTCGCCAACTCCCGTTCAGACACCGCAGAATCTAAAAACACGCTAATCTGATGTGTTTTAAAAATATTAGAGAAGATTGAATTATACTGAAAAAGGTGTGCAGATCTCCCTGTAAACGGGTTTCCATTCAATTCCCTTTGATTGCAAAAAATTTAGAGCGAATCAGTTCCTGTTAAGACTGTTTTCGTTTTTGATTAAAGATGATCAGTTAAACATTTGCAAAGAAGCTAAAATAAAATAAATTATGTATAAGAGTCTTTGTCTCCCGGTATTTTAAAACAATCTCTATAACAATAGCCTAAGTCATGTGGCTATCATCAACAGTTCCAGGCGGACCACTTCGCTTTTTATACTCTAGGTGCCATTTTGGTAGTTTAATGTTAGCCAGGCACAGGTGATAAGTCGTCAAATATTACTCTAAAGCCATAATTTCATCTATATTATAATAGTTCAAGTCGTCAACCGCCATAAACAAATACGGTCTGATCCCTTCGCCGTTCATATGAAAGTTTGGCAAAGATGTCATATACGTCCCATATTGGCGTGATTTTTTAACGACGCCAATTTGGGGATCGCATCAACAGAATAAACAGCAACATCCGGCTTACCATATCAAGCAAAATAACGATACTTTGGCGCCTGTTATGTGCCCGTTCCGTATATGACATTGGCGTCAGAAAAAAAAATCGCGCCAATATGGGACCGTAAATTTTCCATTTTGGTTTAAAAAATCAAATTTTTTTTTTCGAATAAAACTACATAAAAGTTGCCATAGTCGCAAAGAATTCTAGGTACTGTTACGCTAGCAGGATGCAAATCTCACCAATAGCTTTTTTTCAACTCGCCAGTTAGCATTTTTTTTTTTTTTTCGAGTGGTAATATTTGGCCAGATACGCACCGCAGGTTTGGCGTGATTTTTATTTTTTTACGAAAATTTGGCGAAAACCTCGTTTTTAAATACCAGTTACATATGCATTTTAGGTATTCCCTAGATATCCCGACGACCAAAAATGTATCGCCAAACTGTAAGATTAAATGCCAATAATGGTTGATCGTAAATGTCACCTTCACTTGACTTTAAGCAAGTTACACGTGTTTACGTCATCAAGTGATTTTTATTTTGACGTTTTATTCGTATATTTATTAATGTCATGCTAATTTATTTGTTTTTTCGTTTTTTTTTTTTTTTTTTTTTTTTTTTTTTTTTTAATATGTCAATTTGTATAATTTGGCGAATTTGGTCGACGAAATAACTAAGTAGTACTGTATTTCTTAATTATTTTCTGTTATTTTCTAAAGGAAATATCAAAAAAAATAATTAATAATCATAGAACAAAATAATTTATATAATTTGTACAAAGAAATAAAAGTAAATAAACACTTATTATCAAATAAACAACAATAACCGGTTTACCATGTCAACCTTTTCTAAAATATAAAATATATATATATATGTTTGAATATCTGTTTGATTAAAATTTGAGTTGCCATCATTAGAAAAATGTATATAAAATTAGAAAAAAAATTAATATTTCGAAAACTAATTCGAATTTAAAAATTCTAATACCAGTTTTGAAATCTGCGGATCCATATTGATTTTTTGGTGTAAATTTCATCGCAAAATATTCCATATTTTAGGAGAAATCACTGTGAAACATAATCAGTCGATTCATACTTCCGTTTCATAAATTCGTTTCATTAGGATTTTATATACATAGGGTAGATTTAGTAGAGGAAATGGTCCAAATACCGGCTACCACTTTTGTTTTCAATCTAGATCATACAATTTTCAAAATTAATAAAATTAAAAGTGACAGCAGGGTATCTTGACATGTTTTACACCTGTTTAGAGAAAAAAATCAGTTTAAAAGGCGTTTTCTGTTTATGAAAAGCAAAATTCCGAAAGTCTTCAAATTTTGAGTTTTTAAAATGGGGTCTAAATATCATCTACCTAAGTTTCTTTCCAAAAGATCACACTAGTAGAGCTAATGGCAAATATTAAGCAATAAGAATATTATTTTAATAAATTGTATTGATTAATAACATTTCTTATGCACAGAAAAAATGCGCAATTTTTAATAAATAGGAATTTTTTTCAAATTTCTAAAATTCTTTAATTCTTTACGACTATCTCTCACAGTCTTCTTCCCATTATGTTTCTGATTATGTTTTTTCAACGTGTAAAACCAAAAAAAAAAAAAAAAGAAAAAAAAAGAAGCTTGCAGATTGAAATGAGAATTATTTTATCTGAAAAAGTCAAAAACATAATATCACTCTCTGCGTCGGTATAATCCCTATCAGCCCACATATCGCACTCTTAACATTGAACCCAGAATCCCCCCCCCCCCCCATTCTTGTCCACAGAGAAAGCACCCATTCAGAAGACACAAATTTGTCATCTTCCTCTGTTGGATATTTTGCTTTATAACTTTTTTAACCCTCACGCTGCGTAATTGTTTCATCAAAATAATTTCAAAAATTGCGTATTTAACCCCTTCGCGACGAGCGTCTTTTAAGAATTTTTATTCTTTTGTCACCGGTTTTTGAAAACAAAAATTTTTGTCTAATTTAACCGGGAAAATGCTCCGATTGAATACGGCAAAATTTAGAATAGAAAAATAACTGGTGGGAATAATCAAGAAGGGTTAATTAGACGGAAAAAATGCATCCCCGTGAAATCTCGGGTTCCGCAGGAGAGGGTTAATATAAAATTTCTGCCTCTTTCGCCTGGTTTACTTCGTCATTTTTTTTTTCTTTCTCTTCACATTTATTACAGGCAATTTTGTAGAGTCCAACAGCGCTTTTTTGGAAAGTGATCCGGTAACCAGTGTCGGTCCTGAAGAAATACGGTCATGGTTGATTTTTCCATATTGCGAAATGGAACTGGAACTATTTCTGAATCTTTTTAGGCTGTTCTGAAAATCCAAAAGGGCAAATTTCTAACGTAAGTTTTAATTTTTTTTTGTTCGCAAATGCATGAAAATAGCATGTGTTTTTGTTCAGAAACTATGTAACCGAGCTATTTTTCCGTTTTTTTTTTTTTTTTTTGAAAACGCAATAGATCTTTCAGAAAATAGTGTCAAAGTTGACGTTTTGAACCCAAGTTTCCGAAGAAAGCAGAAAAACCAGTCCGTGAAGGGCGAAAATCGTGTTTATCACGTGATCAAAATCGCTTATAACTCAATAGGTAATTGATTGATCAAAAAATGGAAAAACAGTTCAATTCCAATTCGCTTCCATGGCCAGGCTTTACAATTTTATATCTTTCCGCTAAAAATGATTTTGTAAATGTGTCAAAACGTTTTGCGCTTGTTGAGCAGAGCAGTTAAGAACAGACTTAAATAAATTTATTAATTATGGAACTATTTAAATTAATTTATTTTCCTCCCCTTCAAGCAGAGCAACCAAGAGAGGTTCAATTACCGGCTAGCCGGTATTTAGACCACCCTAGGTAGCCGGTATTTAGACCACCCTAGGTAGCCGGTATTCGGACCACTGCTATGTTTAAGTTAAAACCGGTATTACTCATTCATATAATAAAATACGAATAATGTGCGCGTGGCAATTGAGAGCTAAATATGTCTAGGAAATAATTCAAGCCAATTCACGAGCCAATATACGATCAGTATATTTAAAAAAAAATGAGAAACACTTATCTGAAAAACTTGATGTACCAGATTACGTAGATTCGGCACTTTTGCATTTACTATTTGTAAATGACACAGACTTCAGCGACGTACTTTTCGTAACTTTCTTCCCTCAATTAAAGTTACAAACTCTGCCTATCACCAGTAGGCTGTGCTGCGATTAGTTCTCAGAACACCTAGTAGCCGGTATTTGGACCTCCTCCTCTCTATTTTTTGATTACAGGCTAACAACAGGTGAAAAGCATTTTTATGTAATATGAATTATGCATTGGAATGAAATTTCGAAATTTATTAAAAATGATACTTCCATATTAGTCATATGACAGAAATTATAACTTCTGTCATAGCTAAAGAAATCGTCAAGTATTTTATTACTTACTAGCAGCTCCGTTCGGCGTTGCCCGGGATTTGTAAATAAAATCCTTAAATAAAACTTAAGTTTATATGAATTTATTTATATCTTTGAAAATTCTTTTAAATGAACCTAATTTTGGAGGCCCCATTGACTTCCGCAGGTCCTAATGTATTCCCATCAAACTTCTTTCCGAAAGAACCTGTAATCTAGATCCTCGCAACCTATGGCGGCATTAACCGGAAGTGCCCGCATGTGCCGGAGATAATCGAAAACAAATTTGAGTGAGCCAAACCTCGTAGAAATCAAGCCCACAAAATCAAAAAAAAAATTAAAAAAAAAAAATTTAAAAAAAATTGCACCATTAATGTTAGAAAATGTTGGTAACTAAAGTCTAAGATAAAATTTCATAATACAGAAAGTTGATGAATTGTAATCTAAGTTGAAGGCCACAAATTCCGTTGAAATCGGGCCCTTAAACCTGAGGAAATAACGCGCCACCAAGCGGTGGAAGATGCCTCCTCACCTTGTAAATTTCATGAATTACTGTTAACATTAACGCGATATTTAATAAACGGATGAAATCCCTTATCTAAAAGTACCTTTAAAGTAACGCGATGTTTAATTTACGGCTGTAGTGAGTAGACGTAAGTTGATGCTGAAAAATGAGATGAATGTTCGGAAAAGGTAGTAGCTGAGGTATAAAGAAAGACCGAGCCCTGGGTGCCAGGGTCTTCACTGGAATGTAATTGTGTATAAGAAAAAAATTTTAAGGTTTTAAAGTAACTGGAAGAAGCTAAAACTATGTTAAAGAAAATTGCAATAGAATGGGATAGTTTTTAATGAAGCTACAACAAAGGCCCCAAGAAAGCAATTTTAACATTCAAAATTGGTGGTAGCTGAAGTCTGCAATTTTTTTTTTTTTTTTTGTCGTTCATGTAGTAGCTGGAGAACTTCAAGGAGCCTTGTACCGGGACCCAAGGGGGAATGAACTTAAGTGGCATGCAGTTTGGTATAAATACACTTTTAAAAGTTTCTAATGTAATCTGAGGACGATAGAACTATGGTAAAGAAAATTGAAATGTGGAAAAGGAATTCGGATCATTTTTAAAGAAGATGCACCAAGGGCCCCAAGAAGACGATTTATATTCAAAATTGGTGGTAGTTGAAGTCTGAAATATTTTTTTTGTCATTTATGTAATAGCTGGAGAACCTAAGACGTTGTTAGAAAAATAAAGCTAGTGAATCGGAATATTTTTAAGGGATCATTAGAATATAATTTAAAAGAAATGTGCAAAAAATTGGGGAAATGCTTAAAAAGGGCCCTAGGGACTCAACAAAAATATGTGAGTGTTAGTCTAAGGAGAAGAGTTCAGCCTCAACTTTAAAATTACGCACTGCGGAGGTGAGAAAAATAGGGTGTGAAAAATGCAAGCCACATAAAAAAAATTAATGGGCCCTGGTCCGGGGCCTACGGGATCCTAGACGGACCTATGGTCTTAACTGGAATGTAGAAACGGGAGAATAACTAAATGGAGAATATATCCAAAAATGAAGATCGGATAAAAGGGAAGCAATTTATTAACAATTTAGTGCACTAAAACTTCAAGGGGCCCTGTACTGGCCCATTGCAAGGGTGCCAGGGTCTTAACTGAAATGTAGAAATGGGGCAGAAACTGAAAGGAGAATTCACCCCCCAAAACGAAGAAGATCGCATAGGAAAGAGGCATGCTATTAACAATTTAGTGCACTAAAACTTCAAGGGGCCCTGTACCGGGCCCCTTGCAAAGGTGCCAGGGTCTTAACTGAAATGTAGAAATGGGGTAGAAACTGAAAGGATAATTCACCCCCAAAACGAAGAAGATCGGATCGAAAAGAGGCATGTTATTAACAATTTAGTGCATAAAAACTTAAAGGGGTACCGGTCCTTAAAAAATTAAAATTCTGAGCCTCAGGTGCATCAGGACCTGTCTTGTACTAATCACTCCTGAATTTTCAGACTTCTACGTGCGGTAGATTTCACTAGCTCTCGCCGACACACACACACACACAGAGCGATTTGTTCTTTTATTAGTATAGATATTAGTCGTTTTGATTCTGTGTAATTCTTCGTTAATGTTAGATGCTTAAGTGAATAATTCGATTGCCTGTTAGTTAAATTTGGTTTTGATTATTTACTTATTTATTCTTAATTATTTATTTATTTATTCTTATTTATTTATTCTTAATTATTTATTTATTTATTCTTATTTATTTATTTATTAAGATTTTATTTTTTTTATAGAATAATAGCATGAAATAAATGCAGATATATTTATACTTTAAGTGCAAATGTGTTGATCTTTCGTAATCGGGTGGTACGCAATAGAGACAGACAGACAAACAAACAAACAAACGAAAAACACGACGCACATGAAAATAGTTTTAAAAACCATAAAAAATCTATAAATTGAGATACAGTTATCAAAGTGCATATAGAAGAACCTTTCCTGTTTCACGGTGTAGAAATTGAAATTGTTTGATGTTTAGAAGTTGAAAAAAATGAAGTAAAAGCGAAATTTATTTGGTAGAAAGTTGTCACCATTAATAAGACGTCATTGTTACCCGCCAAAATGTTTCTGCTTATTATACATTATGTAATAGACATATATTTTTAATTAAAGCAATTAATCTAATATTTGACTAAAAGAATGTAACCTATTTTTTTCATTTCCATACAGTAGAATGATAATGAGCATTATATCTTCACGAATCTAACATTTTTACACATTACAAAAGATACATCCTACAGAAGAAATCCGTCGCTATTTTCACTTTTCCATGCCATATTCAGAATTTAAATTATTAACTCTCGATATTTAGAAAAGTTTATTTTCCCTTTATAACTTCTGTTTCTCGAATTTTAAGTTTAAACATTGATTTTAAATTTTACAAATGTGAACAAAAAAAATTCGGATAAGGAGCAAATTTAAATAATAAAAGATTGTATGAATCACCATAAAACTAAAGAACACACAGGACGCGTTTCGGACAGGAAATTTTAACAGTCCGTCATCAGCCAATATAAACAATTGTCCATAAGGCAGCAAGGCCACGAATGAACAGTAAGTGCCGAGAAGAGAGCTTACATAGAATACGACAGGTGGAGCTAGCTGAAACGTAACACCAAACACAAAACATCGCATGCAGAAGTGAAAATGGACAACATATTGGCAACACTTTTCTCTTTTGCGCACGTGTTTACATTGTATGAAGACGGGCTGCGCCATGTGCGTTCTTTTGTTTTATGGTGATTCATACAAAGTCTAATCATTTAATTGCGATTTATCGCCAGTTTTCGTTTCTATTTCACAAGGAACAAATTTGTTTATTGCAATACAAATATTGAAAGTAAAAATGTAATTTCTTAAGTGTAACGCGTTTTACTTACAACATTCGTTAACATATTTTTTTCGTTATTGTTAATAACAATATTGTTGCATTGAGTAAACAGCGTATCTTGAAAATGAGATTTAAAATATCTTTAAATGATCATGTAAAATTTTTCCATCCAAAGCTGTTTCAGGCTGTATAATATAAACCAAAAAACTTCTCATTTTTATTCCAATTTACCAAAAATGCAAAAGTAAACATTTTTGCTTTGCAATGTAAATATTTTTAAATTATTCTAAAGTACTACTTAAAAAATAAGAAAATGGTATCACAAAAATGATCTCCAAAATTTATATTTCGATAAATTGAGTGCAATAATTCATCGGCTGATAATTCCCGGTCGAATGAAGGAAACACAACTTTTTTGTTCAAATTCAATTTTATTCATTAACATAGTCTCTTTTAAGAGGTACAATCATTCCAGCGCCTCTCTAACATTTCAATACATTTTTTGAAGAACGAATTATATTTGGCCTCAAAATAGGCGTTTGTTTCGGCAATCACCTCCTCATTCGAGCCAAATTTCTTTCCGGCGAGCATATTTTCCAGGTTTGCCAACAAGTAAAAGTCGCTGGGAGTCAAATCTGCAGACTGGAGAATAGGGTGGGTGTGGAAGCAATTCGAAGTGCAATTCGTCCAATTTTGCCATCGTAGCCAAAGACCTGTGACAGGGGGCAGGGGGGGGGAGGGGCGAGGCACACACTTCGAAAACAGCTTTCTCATAGACAAATGTTCACCCAAAATAAAGCCTACATGTTTTTTTGACATGTTTAGAGAGTTAGATATCTCCTGGAACTCCACTTTACGGTTTTCTAAAATAATCTTGTGGACTTTTTTTTTTATGTTTTCCAGTATAATCACCTCTTTTGGGCGACCAGAGAGTTGTGCATCATCGATGTTTGTACGACCACGTTTAAATTCAGCAAACCAGTCAATAATGGTCGATATTCCTGATGCAGAGTCCGGATAACATTTATCAAGGCAAGCTTTTGTTTCCATGGTTTTTCCCCCATCAAGTAGCAATGCTTTATCAAAACACGAAATTCTTTTTTTTCAATTGTTTTGAAAATACAAAAAGTTGTTTCACTAAAACCACTGTAACTTTTGAAACAACCACCAGATCGTCATAAGAGGTTTACAGCTACCTTTTTAAGGTTAGTACTTACTAACTGTTATATCAATTCTGTATTTGTGGAGCCATCTATGTGTCAGATCGGGAAGTTATCAGCCGATGTGTTAAACATAATATTGAAATAGGTAACATGTCTACAAGAATGCTTATAAATGTTTTCTACAGTAATTCTAAAGGTAAATCAACAGTTTTGTCAACAGATTTTGATGCCATAGGTCAATCACTAAAAATTCTCAAAATAATTTTATAATTTTAAAATTCAAACTTTATTTTTGCATTTAAATTTCTAAACATACCAAAGAGTAATCCTTTGTGACGTTTACGTCATCCTTATACATTCGTTTGTGCATCCATACTGAGTATAACTATGCAGTAACATTTATTGATTAAAATGTGTACTGAATTTACAATTACTGTATGGAAAATTTATGAGTAACCTTATAAACATGTCTATAATTTTACTTATTATAAATTATAAATAATTGAATTATAAAATGTTGGTTCCTTTCTGTGACACTCTGTGTAAATATATTAAAATTCATATTTCAAAATTTTACAACTTCTTTTGAAAAGAAATATTTTCAATATTAAATGACACTGATATATATTAGTTAATATTACCATCATAATATAGTTTTCGCACAGACATATTAAAAATGTATTGTACAAAATTTCTTACGCCATAAATCAGTGAAATAGAGAATATTTAAAAAAAAGCACGAACAATAAATTCTTCTGGAATAAATATAGTAAAGAAAGTAAAGAGATAGTTTTAGAAAAATATTTCTTATATTTAGAATCATAATTTTTCTACAGAAAAATACTCCTTTTTCTCAGATTATAGAGATCATGCTACAGAGGAAAATGGCCATTTATAAATCTTCGATAAGGTTAGGTATTTCTATATGTGGCAGTAATGCTCTTTTCTGTTTTACTTCTGTCCAATTCTATTTCGTTTAATAGTGTATTACAACAATAAAGCGTATAAAAGTATAGGCTTTTATAAAGAAATACAGTGCTGTATGAAACTTGTTCACGAAAGTATTTCAATCGATTTCTTTTCAGCATTTCTCAAAATAACTCAAAACAAAAAGTTGCAAGATTGGGTTGATACAAAAGTTATTATCATTTAAAATTATTACATAACCGGCTCCACTGGCAGATGGTGTTTTTTAGAGTGAAAGTACTTTGTTTTAAAATTACGAAAGAATTACTAGAAGCAGATTTTTTTTAATAGGGCAAACAATTAATAACATCTGTAAAAAAAAGAAAAAAAAAAAGAAAGAAAGGAAACTCACATTGATCATTTTCCAATTAAGGGGCTCTTAGGACTCTTAAAATTGAAAAAAATGAAAAAAAAAGAGATCATTTTCAACATTTAATATCTTAAAATGTGTATGATTTTAAAACACAATTTTTATTAGGTAAAGATATAACTAAGTTCTTTCATTCCATGTATTTAAAAAATTGCAACATGCAGAATTCGCGTTTACAGGGGGCTCCAAACTGTCAGACATTGACGAGGAGAAAATAAGTATAACAGGTTACTCGTAGGGTTACAAAGTATATTTTGCAATTAGAATGAAAATTTTGGTGCCTACATATAATTCAGATTATAATAATTACCCTGAATCTAAATAAATTTGTACTGAAAGTATTTTCGTTTGTTTAATATAAAGTTGTATTTAGCTAATGGAAATTTTGAAAATTTCAACAGTACGGGTTATTACAATTGAATCATTGGGTTTTGCTTTTGATACGTTACTACGTGCAAATTAGGAAACGTATATGTTTCCATGACAATTCAAACAAGAGGGCGTTAACTACAGTTTCGCGTTGCGTATGTGTCATGCGTGTGTAGTTGCTATAGTTGCTGCGCGAGCGTCCTATTCAAAATGGCGAATGGACAGCAGAAAGCGTTTTGTGTACTAGGATTTTCAAAGTTTGAATCACCGTTGAGAGAGCATTCCGGAAGGCATACAAATGCAAACCACCAACCCATCAAAGCATTCTGCGCTGGTATTGACAGTTCAATGAAACCGGTTGTTTATGTAAATGCAAAAGTTCCGGCCGGTAAAGCGTTACTGAAGAAACAGTGAACCGAGTTAGGGAGAGTTTCAACTGTAGTCCCAAAAAATCAACAAATCGCGCTAGCCGCGAACTTTCCATTCCAAAGCCAACTGTGTGGAAAATTTCTGCTGTCCAGTCTCCATTTTGAATATGACGTTCGCGCAGCAACCATCGCAAACACATGCGCATGACACATACTCAGCTAGAAACTGTAATTAACGACCTCTCGTTTGAGTTGTCATGGAAACATATACGTTTCGTAGTTCGCATGCAGTAACGTATCAAAAGCCGATGATTCATTTGTAATAACCTGTATAATAACCTAATATATATATATATATATATATTAAATTAGGTTCCGTTTATACAGACTAGCATGAAACATATGTTTTAAAAATTTCATGAAAAAATATTCCTGTTTTTGAGATATCATGCGCGTTATGCCCAAAAATGTCATTTGGAGAAAAATGACTTCAAAGTTTTGAAACGATGCTTCAGCTATCGAGCGGGAATGATTCTAAAAACCATAACTTCTGTTCTAATGGGAATTTCAAAGACACAATTATATCAAAATTTTCAGAAAAGGTGGGAGTTTAAAATCTTAAAAATATATAAATTAAAAAAATTTTTTAAGCTTTAAAAGTCCTGAAACCCTCTAACTTTACAACAAGCATTACTATATAAACTTCATTAGGCATGTGAAAAACAATGTCTCATCTTGGCAATTTATGTATATAATAAAATGAGTTGAAAGCATTCAAAAGATTTTGAAATCCAATCTACTTACTATGTATGCATACATTCATTTTTATAGCTAATTTGTTTAGGACAGGGGAATAGATCTCATCAAAACAAAAATAGAGTATATATGATTGCATAAATTATTCTCTGTGAATATCCACTTTTAATTGCATACAAAGCCGACTGAAATTGTTTGCAGTTAAGGAACTCATATCAATTTATTTAGAAGAGTAATGAATATTTCAAACCTTTTTTCCGTTTTCGACATAATCAAGTAACTTACTGCAGCTTATACAGGGTTATATGGCAAAGTGTTTACTTTCATTAGCAAAAATATCTCATTATTTTTTATTTATTAGATGAATAATATCTGAGAATCAGTTTTCCAATTAAGTGCGATTGTCATGTTTCATTAAATGTTCAAATAAAGTAATGAATCAAATATTTGCGTAATGCCCACAGTTAATTAAGAAACTTCAATGTAATTTATTAAGTTATTCTCTTTGGGGAAAATCGTTCTACAGGCACGAGCGTAATTGGCATTGATAAAACTTTGTTATCTTACATAAACATGTTATGCATAAAATATCATTAAAAAATTCTTTTTTAAATCATCTCTAAAAAATTCTTAATGACGCAGTTTGGTACAAAGTGTCGATCTATATAGTGTGGAATAAAGATTGTAAGAAATACATTGCATTAAAAGCAACAACAACACTTGTGTAAATACTATTTACACCATAACGCATGAATTGATTGCAAAAGACATTAGCTCATATTATAGACAAGATGAGTAAAAGTGTTGCTTCTGGCTGGTTATGAGCAGTAAATAGACCTGGAAAGGGTCTAGCCGGACAAGCATTGCGAAATGGCCCCCACGGCCGATGTTTGAAATAACATTTGTGGTAATAAGGCTCACCATGAGAATACAATATATAGTGTTTTATGCCCCTGACCTTGAACTGCCTTTGAGATAATCGGGGAAGTTTGCGCCAGCGCTACTTTTTTTCAAGTACGTTTTTCTCAAAAAGTACAAAAGTTAAAAAAATGAAACCAAAGCCAATTGTTGAAGAATATATTAGTTCACAACATATATTTTCTTCACATTTTTACACAAATTTTAACAATGAAAAATAAACAAAAATATTTATTGAAAAAATTATTAATGTAGTAATTTTATACTTACACTTACCAAAAAATTACGGAATAATGCTCAAAATATGTACTTTTATGAAAAGAAATTTCGTTAAAATCGAAGGTGCGCTTTTTGAGTTATAAAAAAAATAACTACTAGCAACTTGCTAAAATATTCGCAATGATCCATTATTTTGGTGTACTGCGCAGCGCATCCTTTTCGCGTAATAATATCAAGAAATGACAAACACAATTGCAACATTTGCCTACCATGATTTTCAGGTAGAAGAAGGCTATGGGGCTGTACAGGATACGGTAGTGGGAAAAAAAGCAAACACCCCCTACTAACTCCTCAACAAATTAATGTAGAAGAAAGTTACTGGTATCGAACGATTGGAAATAAAGTCTACTATTAAATGATATAGATAAAATTTGCTTAGGGGGCCATCTAGATATTAAAACGGACCATAACTTTGTTTCTTTCAACAGCAGTACACAATTCTGACAGCATAAATGAACTCTACACCGTTCAATTAGCCTAAAAACAAATTTTTATGCAATTCGTACCATAAGTTTCTGAGAAATTAATTATTTTAAAACGAGCGTATTTTAAGGGCTGTATCCAAATTGAAGCCGGAACTTGATTGTTAAACGTGCACCTTAAGATGTCAATGAAGCCTGCTAGATTACAGAACAGCAGAAGAAATCTTCGGTCACTTCTATTATAGACGGTCCCTTAAACCATCATTTTGTTGTTTTTTAAGTATCATTTGATAACTACTTGGAAGAAAAATGTGAAATTTGGGATTTCCATAAAGCAGGACTTAATAAATCTAAATCCATAAAAAAAAAAAAAAATGTAGGTTGCAATTCATAATTTTTTCGAATATTAATTTCATAATTCATAATTCATATCACAAAATTATAAAAATTGCAAATTCAGAGTATTTATGTTTGGGTATATTAGTAATATTGCTACACAAAAAATTAGCACATTAGGAGCATAATTTCTGGAGGTATAAATAAAAATATGAAAATGTAATTTAACATTAGAAGCACTAAATTTGGAATGTTTATAATTCAAAAACTTATCATTCAAATGACTTGAAATTCGGTGTCTAGGCGTAGTTTGAACCAAAGATTTGAAATATCTCGTTAAAATTGGGTATTGTCTTTGAAAAAAATTAAGTTTGTATTCGTTTACATATGTAGATGGCCCCCTAAGCAAATTATATATACATCATTTAAAAGTAGACCTTATTTTCAATCGTTCGGTACCAGTAACTTTCTTCTACGATAATTTGTTGAGGAGTTAGCAGGGGGCGTTTACTTTTTTTCCACGACTGTACATATATAATGTATGAGTTTAGGTAGGAGTATATGTGTGTGTGTGTGTGTGGGGGGGGGGGTCTGGCACTTGACATCGGAAGATACCTGTAGGGGGGAGAGGGTGTTGTGATTTGATATCATTTTCATTTTTGGTCAAACCATAATTTACTTTTTTGTTATATTTTTCTTTACATCTGTAATCTTAATTTTTTAAAGTCTGTTTTCTTCTTTTTATAGAAATACAAAGTTATACAAAGTTATTATTAAAACCGTTGAATGATTATAAAACATTTCATTCCAAAATATGGAATAACCCAACGTTCGCCATTAATATTCTCCTGTCATATGCGTATATAATTCGTTGTTAGAGAAACCAGATTCGAAATGATACTTGTTATTTTTGCTAGTAAAAAATGGGGAAGAATTTTCTCCACCTGTTTTGTTTACAAGAAGTTCTGTTTAGCCCCGTATAAGGGCGAAGTGCAAGAAGACAATACTACTGTTCAATGCATTATGTAACAAAGAGCTATTATTAAAAACTTTTAAATAATATTTCTTTAAAATGTTATTTGATATAAAGTTATTTCTTATATAACAATGGTATTTTATTAATTTCTTTTCTTCATTAAATCAGTGAAATATGCGAATAAAAAATGTACATTCATACCAATATATCATTGAAACGTATAAAAAGGAAAAAAGGAAAAACAAATGTAAAAATAAAAAGAATTTTTAGACACTGATAACAATATTATTTGGGGGGGGGGGGGATTCCAGGGACGATAACTTCGGATATCGGAAGGTTGGTAGGGGGGTCTGAAATTGCCAAAAAGTTGATAACCTTATATATTTACGCCCCCTATTCAGCTTCACCTGCACAATCGACTAGACCATTGACTTGATATTATTACGCGAGAAGGATGCACTGTACGCAAAATTAACAGAATATTTACAAACACGACACAAACCTATGGGAAACTGGTATGTATGGAAACATTCTCTAATTTTGGCACACAGCGCATCATGCCGAGTGGAAATGTCACGAATCGACTAACGCATTGATACTTGCGTATTTCTGCAAATATATACAGGGAAAGTTAGGAATATTTTAGAAAGTTGCTAGCATTATTTTTTTATAACTCAAAAAGCGCATCTTCGATTTTAACGGAATTTTTTTTCTTAAACGTACATACTTTGAGCATTATTCTGTAATTGTTTGGTTGGTATAAGAATAAAATTACTACATAATATATTTTTTTTTAAATATTTTTGTTTATTTTTCTATGTTACAATTTGTGTGAAAATATGAAAAAAATATGTGATGTGAAGTAATATATTCTTCAATAATTGGCGTTAGTTTAATTTTTTTAACTTTAGTACTTTTTAGGAAAAACGTATCTGAAAAATAGTAGTGCCGGCGCATATTTCCCCGATTATATCAAGGGCAGTTCAAGGTCAAAGCTAAAAACACTCGATATTGTATTTTCAAGGTGAGCCTTATTACGACACA
This sequence comes from Maratus speciosus, assembly GCA_963932465.1. Taxonomy (NCBI): domain Eukaryota; kingdom Metazoa; phylum Arthropoda; class Arachnida; order Araneae; family Salticidae; genus Maratus; species Maratus speciosus. Next base: position 439,179,559 of record OZ010789.1, read on the forward strand.
CCTTATTTCAAACATCGGCCGTGGAGGACATTTCGCTATGCTTATCCGGCTAGACCCTTTTAAAAAATAACATTTCAAGTAACCTCCAATTATTTTTTAATTTTCTGTAAGCATTACTTTTGGCCGTCGAGTGAAAATATGACACTTCCACTCTCCATAATGTCATTATGCCACCGTGCATTTTACGTTCTCAAAAATGCAATATTATGGGTAATGTGTTATAACCCAAAACATATTCTATATTATAATTTTTTTCATAAAACTTTCAAGCTTTTTCGTTGAACTTTGTTGAACTGTGTAACCCCTGCAAGAAAAATCTAAAACCATTTATGTGATCTATTTTAAGTTTAAAACTGTCCTAGCTTTGAGAGAACTACATATTTGCGATTTGGCCTCACCTTTTCTACGTCTACAATGTGCATGCTATAATTGCGTTGACGTCGCCTACATATGAATTTTGACTATCATTTATATATTCTTCAGAACTTTTTTCGGTTTTCTGTAAGATGGTATGTTTAAAAAGATGATCCGAGAAGATTTTATTCTATCGGCGCTTATGTTTTCTTGTAATATTTTAACCCAGAAGAATCTCAATAAATTATTAAGAGAACACTTTCACTTTCACCATAAATAACACAGAAAATCATAGTAGTACAAATAACAAGTAGTGTTATCTTATTTTTACACTCTAGATAAGAATTGTGATATATGTATTACAACCGTGCAAAGGAAGATGTTTCTCGGCTTTACAACTAAAGGGATCGGGGTTTGCTGCGCTACTGAGAACAGGTAAGCGATAATTTTTCCTGTTTTATTTCAACTTGATAATATTTTAAAGAGTAAAGAAAATTATAATCACACGAATTTTAAATTAGAAATATTATTTACAAAAATATTTTCTGTAACTATGTAATGACATGACAAAGATTTGGTTTATTTTAACGTTACTAAAACCTTTATGTGTCTATATATATGCTAGTTTCTGATAATTTCTGCAAAAAAATGTAATGTCTAAAATAGGGTTGCACAACCTTTTTGAGAGAAGGGTCACGTACAAAAATGCCTGGGTTGTCGAGGGCCACATCAGTAACACAGAGATAATTTTATTTCTTGGAGGTGGGGGAATCTGTGTCTTATAAAAAACATGATTTCAGAGGAGTGAGAGTTTTACCCCTATAGGTTCCCCTACCCATTCACCATACCAAATTCAGTTGGCAAGAATAAATTAGCAGTTTATGTTTGTATATATAACAAGGATATAGAAAGGATTATTTTCAAGGAGTGAAAATATTACTTGACTTTATTCGAGGGAGAAAATTTTGCTTTATTAAAAGTGCTAAAAAACAAACATAGACATGAAAAAGGCTAGTGCCGAAAAAATGTGAACTTTATGAACGAAGTTAAATTGGCAAAACTCGCAATTTTTCTGCAACCGATCAACAAAATTTTAGATTTTCCCGTGCCTTATCGACAAAATTCGCGATTAATCCACACCTTATCAACGAAATTCGCAATTTTTCCATGCCCAGTTTACAGCATTCGCGATTTTTAATTGACTGACAAAATCTTTAATTTTTTTCTCGCAGGGAATTGTCACGATTTTTTCTCGCAATAAACTGCCGAAACTCGCAATTTTACCGTAGCCGATAGACGCAATTTCTAATTTTTTCGCACTTAATCGACAAATTTCGCGATTCGCAAATATAACGCAAGATCAACGAAATTAGCGACTTTTTCACGCCCGATCGAAAAAACTTGCAATTTTTCTGCGCGCAGTCAACATTTTTAACTGACCGACAAAATTTTAGATTTTATCCTTTGACAAATTGGCAAAATTCGCGACTTTTTATAGCAGTAAAATGACGAAACTCGCTATCTTTTCGAAACCGATCAACGAGAATTGCAATTTTTTCGAGCTTCATCGACAAAATTTGCGATTTTCACGTTCCCGATCAACGAAATTCGCGATTTTCGCGTGCGCGGTCAACAAAATTCGCGATTTTTGCGCCCGATCGAGAGAACTCGCAATTTTGTCGTGCTCGATCGACGAAATTCGTGATTCTTAACTGACTAACGAAATTTTATTTTTTCCCTCGGCAAACTGGCGAAATTCGCGACTTTTTCTTGGAATAAACTAACGAAACTCGCGATTTTTCGGCAGCCGATCAATGACATTCGCGATTTTTCCTCGCTCAATCGACTAAGCTCGCGATTTTCCAGTTCCAGATCGGCAAAACTCTCGATGTTTTGCACCCGATCGATGAAACTCGCGATTTTTCCGAAGCCGATTCGCGAATCTCGCGGTTTTCCGCTCCCACTACACGAAACTCGCATATCTTAAATGACTGACGAAATTTGCAATCTTCCCTCGACAAATTGGGGAAATTTGCGAATTTTTCTCGCGATAAACTGACAAAACTCGCGACTTTTCGGCGCACGATCAACAAAATTAACGACTTTTCTGCGCACGATCGGCGAAACACACGATTTTTCCGCTCCCGATCGATGAAATTCCAGATATTTTTCGACTAGCGACTGACGAAATTCGCAACTCAGGAATTTTCTATATTAATAAAAATGGTATCGGCGGACGATTAAGGAAATTCGCGATTTTTAATTGATTGACGGAATTTGCAATTGTTTTCCGCGGCAAATTGACGAAATTCACGATTTTTTCCTGCAACCTATGGTTAAAAATTGCTATTTTGGCCAATTATAAATTGAAGAAAGTCGCGGGCCTCACGTAAACCTCTCGCGGGTCACTTTTGGCCCGCGGGCCACAGTTTGTGCATCCCTAGTCTAAAATCTGTACTGTATTTCAATTCACTTTGTTTCTGAGAGTACGTTTCTATTATCAGCGTTTTAAGAGCTAATCGCCAAAGCAATCAGTTGAAACACAAACGCCAAGCTATCTGTGTTTGACTGATTTCATTTTGTATCTGGTTTCCATCAACAGAATTTCATGATATATTAACTAAAACAACCAGTTGTAAAATAAATGTCATGTCTAAAAGCTGTACTTGACATGAATTCGCTTTGTAACTGGAATTATGTTTCTCTCATCAACAACGGTTTAACAGAAAATTGCCAAAATAACCTGTTGTAAAACAAATGTCTTGTCTAAGAGCTGAATTTGATTTGAATTAACTTTGTAAATGGATGTATTTTTCTATCATCAACAATTTTACAGGTAATCGCTAAAAAAACCCGTTGAAAAACAAATGCTGTCTCTAAGATCTGTACTTGATTTGCATTCCCTTTGTAACCGGAAAGACGTTTCCATCATTAGTGGTTTAAGACATTAACCGCCAAAACAACCCATTGTAAATAAAATACCATGTCTAAAAGATGTTCTCGACTTGAATTTGTTTAGTAACTGAATGTACGGTGGTGACTCACAAAATAACGACAGTTTGACTTTAAAAACACACATTTCTTCAAAAAAAAAAAAAAAAAAAAAGGATTTTCCTACATAAAGGAATCTTATTTACTAAAATTATCACCCCCTACATTTAGGCATTTATTATATCTGTTCAGGAGCTTTACAGTATCCATGTTTTACTCGGCTGCCGCCAGTACCATATTAAGCCAGTTGTTCACTGTGTTCTTCAACTCGTTATAACTTCAAATCGTGCACTAATTTTGTTACAAGCAACATAGAACATGTTATATGTCCTAACACAATTTTACCAATCAAAGAACGTGAAATCTGTGGTAAAGAGATGTGCAACTGGTCGAGGCCACGTAACCCTGGCAGGTTAATGTCTACGGTAATGGCCTCGAGAAAGGGCCGCTCAACGACTGCACTGTAAATATATATATATATATAAGGTTACTAAGAATTTTCTAGGAAACTGGGATGTCTAGAACTTTTTATATATAACTGCAAAAAAAGAAAAAATCATCTAACAGATTCATGTTTATCATTGTAAAAGAAAAAAATAAAATCTGTAACTTTACTAAGAATTTTCTAGGAAACTGTGACGCCAACACCTTTTCATGTAACTGCTCAAAAAAAATGTAATTAACTTGGGTTACCGCTAAAATTTTAGTAAGCATACAAATTTCTGTAGCTTTGCAAAAACTAATTTTGTAGATTTATATCTTTACCTTTACAGTGTACAGATATAATGTTTTGTGACCATGGCGCGGATGCACTTCGAACATAATAAAAACAAGAACGAAAAAGAATGAATCAGGCATAGATTACTTAACACTTTCCCACATTAACGGAATATTATTAATAAATTTCTTTTTTTCATACAATGAATTGATATTTTCACATTCGAGCTGAAACTCGCACAAATATACTCGGATTGTCAAATAAATGATGTGTGTTATTGAGGTTTACGGTACAATGTCTGTATTGAAATGAAGTTTGTAGCAATTATTGTTCATCATTGTTACACCCAAAAGAATTCCATTTCATTATGGTTATATAAAATCGTTTGGAATCTATTTTAATAATGGTACATTAATTGAAACATAATGAAATTGATAAGCATTTCCGAAGTGCACTAAAACTTTTTTCTATGGAAAATGGAGTGCAAAATTTTTATCTTTCAATTGCAGGCCCACACGAAAGAATTAGCTGATAATGGTTACATAACGGTCTCCAGGAAAAATGTTTAAAACGTATTTTAATGATCTTACACTATTTCATACATATTGGCATTGATATACATCACTCATAGGCACTGAAAAAAGCTTACTGTACAGTATGGTGTGCATAGCATTTTATTTTTTATTTACTGAAACACACAAAAAATTTTGTTACATTGCTATGTATTAGATATAATTGCGGGAAATGCATTTTCAATTACAGTATTTTTAATTTAACTAATTTTTTACATATTACATTGTAGATTATTTTTAACACAATTATTCTAATTGGTAAATAAATGATATCAGATGTAAATGTCCAAGTGGGCGAAAAATGTCCGGACAAGGATTCGAACCAGCGATCTCTTGGCTGACGACGTCAGTGGTCTACCATATGAGCTATCCCGGACGAATCTGGTGGAACTTTTTCAGCCAGCTAACCTCGTTGATTATAGAACCTGATCTGAAATCTGGCTCAACAGAATAAATCGCAGGTAATGGAACTTCAGAAATCGCTGGATGCGTAATTACACCTGATTAATTTTAACACAATTATTCTAATTGGTAAATAAATAATATCAGATGTAAATTTCCAACTGTGTGAAAAAAATCTAGTAAAATTAATCTAGTATAATTGCGTATCCAGCGATTTCTGGAGTTCCATTACCTGCGATTTATTCTGTTGAGCTGAACCAGATTTCAGATCAGATGCTATTAATCAATGAGGTTAGATGGGTGAAAAAGTTCCTCCAGATTCGTCCGGAATAGCTCAGATGGTAGAGCATTGGCGGTTTCAGCCAAGAGATCCCTGGTTCGAATCCTGGTCCGGACATTTTTCGAGCAGTTGGAAATTTACATCTGATATTGCATGGTGTTTATAAATACTATAGATGGGCTACAGGGCTGCACAGAAAAATCCATTGTACATTTCTTTATATTGTCAGAAATATTTGAAAGAGATTTTGCAACTGTGTAATGAGTTTCCTACATAAAATAAATTTAAGCATACTATGCAGTATATACATATAAATTTACAAAATAATTTGACAACTTTTCCAACTACGGGTAAAAAATGCTCAAATTGGGTTTTAAGATGTATTGGGTGTTTTCCAAATTGTTGTATTAGATATTTTCTCCCGGGATTGCAGTAATACTATGAAGCCAAAGCTGAGTTCCCGGGGCGGTTATTCCTCATTCCTTATTGCATTAGATATCATTTTCACCTTATTAAACGTTGAAAGTTTGTTTCAGTATTCTAAATATGTTGAAAAGTGTTTCATAACCTATGCTTGACGAAAGACTTTATTTCTTGTTCTCTTTTGTTTGTGTGTATTACAGACAGATCATATTGTATTTTTAGAGAAAATTTATTGTACATTCAAATGATTTTTAGCTATAAAGAATAAAGATTTACATACAGTAAATCTACTTTTTACGTAAAGATTTAACTCTTATAAATTGAATTTTAATATATTTTCTATTTCTTTTTGATATAAATCAGACATTTTAAAGATTTCTATGCAGCAATTGGTCATTTTTGTCGCAGCTGTAATTCAGAATTTTTTGTCATCTTCATCGATCTTTATGCCATTAAAAGGATAGCAATTTATCAAATTAGGGTGCTTCTAGCATATTATATTACATATTTTATAAATTAAAGAATTTAAAAAAATTCTAAGGCGTATTATTCAAGTAATAAATTAACTTTGTAAAATATATTTAGTATCAACGAATTTTCGATTACTACTTGAAGTAAATTTGCAAATGAATTAAAACCGCATTTGAGAGTATTTTTTCCCGTCTGGTAACTCAATATTCAAAGAAATCAGACAGAAGATTTTCTCGTTGATAGTTTCGAACTTCAAATGGACTTTTCAAAAAGTTTCTGTATATTTTCTATTGAGGTATGTCATTTTTCGCGTAATTATAAAGTCTTTAACCCATTTTATGCCAAGCATAGAAATTTTATAAAATGTGGTATTATTTTCATTGAAATATGCTTAAATTACATTCATTAAGACAAAAAAAGTTTCGTGCATGAAAAATAATTTTTTATTTGAGAAATAAAATGCATTCGGTCAATGGTGCGCTAACGCACCATTAAATTTAAAATTAATATATTTTTTTAAAGTTTTATGGCATTTGTTTTATTATTTTTTACAGAACTTGCAACTTTAATCAATTATAAAAAGATATGATTAATCTCAAGTGCATTATTATACATTTTCAAAAAGTCAAATTTGTCAATAACCGTTTCAATTTTGAGAAACTAGCGTATTTTGAAAATTTCTCAACAGAAAGTGTTTACTCCAATTGAATTACCGATATTTTATAGATGTCTCCAGAACCCTTAAAAATAGCAGAAAAATAAAATTAGTGAAAAATATTCGTCACAGTGTTAAAAAAATATTTATTGAATTGGTACGTTTACGCACCTTTGGCCGAAAATGGGTTAGCTGCACTTCGGAGTTTTCACAGATATTTATCACTCGAATATAGACATTTTCGTTATTGCTCCATTTTTTTTTTGAGTTCAATACCCGTACACGTTATTAAAAAATAATCTATTTACATATGTATCGCATTTTTACATAATATTATTCTGATACGTAATACTAATATCATATATATTTGTTTTTAAACAAAAATTACACATTAATATAGATATGAACATAATAAAAATATCTCTGATTGAATGAGTAATTTAATAGATCAATAATATCGTGTAGTATATACAGGATGATTCAAAATTGAGGCTATATAAATTATCTCTTTTATCGCTGGTAATAGGAAACACACTTACAATTGCTACATTTATTCAATACAACTATTGCGTTTAAAATGTGGCGTTTATTTTGCAAGGGATTGTACATATATAAAAATTTGAAATATATTTTTGTACGCTTCTCTTTCTGGCCTTTTCCTTCAGTTATATTCTTTTTACTGGACACGTTATATTTAAGAGTAATCTCATTAAATATATTTAGAAATGTGCATAATGTTATTTCTTTGTTATATGCATTTGTTTTCTAACAAAAGATTGTTATTTATATAGACAGTATGATCTTAATGAAAATAGCTTTATTTGCGTAAATAATTTAATGCATTTCATCATGTGGCATAAATACAGTTATATTCAAATTTGAGGTTATGGAAATTATCTCTTTAACCACTGTTAATAGAAACACACTTCCAAGTTCAAACTTTATTCAACACAGCTACAGCTTTTAGATATGTATTGGTTTTGAAAAGGGTTGTATACATATTAAAATAAGAAATTTAATTTTTTATGCGCTCGCATTTCGTATAAGCTATATCTTATATATGTTGTCCTACGTCTAAGAAGGCCATAAAAAATTAGATTACCTTATGACTAAATTTTACACATTGATGATAATTTTAATTTATTAATTTACAAACTTTTCTGGCACTAAAAGCGTAAAGTCTCGCTTTCAGTTTCATAGCGCTAAATTATCCTCATCGATATTTTTGGTATTATGATCTCACTATCCCCCCCCCCCCCACCCCGCACCACTGCGTTTAAATGTAACTCAAAATATCATGTGCGATCTCGTTCTGTTCATTGATTTGAGCTGTAAGTGCCTTCCAATGGGTAAGATTGTTTTGTAAGCATATTGCACTTTTTATTCCCAATATGTATGACAAAGAGCATTGTACAAATACTTAATGATTTCTTAACTATTTCTTAACTTTCTAATACTTAATGATTGAATACTTAATAATTTTTCCTTTAGGAAAAAAAAGAAAACTTTTGTAACTTGCATGAGAAACTTAAAATGCAAAATGCAAAACGTCAAATTAATTTGTAATTGGATGATTCAGTTTGAATCGAATGAATAGGGATTTGTGTAAGTGATTCAATGTGTCTATATAATATAAAAAGAATAAAATGTGTTTTTCTGGTAAATTATAGTTACTTCAAAATATTAAGGATAATATATTTCCTATACGTGAACGGTGCTGTGATCTTTTAAAATTTTTGAGCAAAAACGCTTGTTTGATGATCAATTACAAAATTGTTTACATTTGTGAATTGGTAAAACAGTAAACTTTTAAAACATTGGTAAACTTCGCTGTTAAAAATATGCAAGACATTGCCCAGCCATTAGATCGTTTTTATAGAAAACGGTTCCATAACCGTGATTTAACTGCATTCTGTATTGTTGCTCATAGTGTGGTCGGAATAACATTAACAGGGATGAGAGCGCTCCGACCTAAATGACCGATTGCTACCACTAAATTTTATCGGTATTTCTTGCCGTATATAATGACAGAACTTCTGAGATTTAATAAAGCAAATAATACTATTAAAATTTAGGGTGAAAACCAGCCACTTGTGTCGGAGCGCTCTCATCCCTGATTAATTACGGTTGTGTAACCTTTATCTGAAAACGGTTTGATGGCTGGACAGTTTGCCGGAAATTTTAAAAGTGAGAGGGAGCAGAAGTGTCGTGATCGATGTGGAATTCTAAGGTTTATATGACATAGAGAGAAGTCTATTTGGCCTCGGAGGTTGATTGGTGGTGGATCAAAAATGTTATTTAAAAATATTTTTTACTTTCTCGTGTATGATTAATATTTTGTACCGCAACATCTCCGATTTAAAAAATAATTACTCAAATTGGAATACATCATTTCAAGAATGTAAAAAAAAAAAATAAATAAATAAATAAATAAATAAATAAATAAATAAAATAAAAAATTAAAAAAACAACAGAACATAAAAATAAAGTTTATGGACATAAAGGTGCTTGTTTCATTTCTGCAACAAGAAGAAAATAAGACATTTCTCATAAATATTGTCAATTTTCAAATTCAAAATTGTAAAATACTGAAACTTACTCTTATGAAAAAGCTAGTTCTGTACGCATCTCCAGCGTTTTTTATTTCATTAAATTCATCAAATTTACTTTAGCAATAGCCACGTGAAACTGATCAAGTGATAATTTAAATTTTATTATAAAAATTAACTCAGTATAATGATTTGCTGGAGATTCTATGAACAATTTATAATAATTGCACTTTTCGAAGGTAGCAGAAATCAATAAAATCATTGATTTTTGGATATGTTACAGATATGTAACACGGTGGTACAAACAGTTAACCTCTAAGGTACTTGTACCCAATATGGAAACCGCTAATATCTTTAAAAGTAACAATTTTGATCAAAAGATGGCGCTACATGTCCGTGAAGAAAAGCAGTTGAAAAGATAATTAAGCCTGGAAAGTGCAAAAAAAAAAAAAAACGCGATCTTCGCCATTTGGAAGGAAACTTGTTGTTTCGTGGTTTGCTGGTCGTAATTACAGGTAAGTTTAAATTCTTATTAGATATGGTAAAATTACTTTAAATATTGAAAAGTGGAGTGTTTTAGAAAACTGATAAAACATATTTTCGATTGCTATTGCATATATTGCTTAAAAATGTAGTCTTTGTTTTTATATTGCAAGATTTAGTAAAATTATGCCGATTCCTAATATGGACACCTTAAGTCCACATTGGAAGTACAGCAAGTGAATCTGCAGATTCAAAAATTTGTAAAATATCTGTTTAATGTCATCTGAACAATCCTCCAAGAAACCTCCTCCAAGAAAAAAATCCTCCAAAAAGCCCTTGCAGAAAAATGAAAAGAAGCCTCCCTTCGGTAGGGTATTTGTTGACGAAATTGCAGGCACCAGCGGTATGACTTCCTCAACAAAGGAGAGTATACTATTATAGTTACTTCGTATGCAGTGTTGATGCTGTTGCAGACATGCGGCTATGCATCACATGCGGCAGATATGTCCATAAGGTGTGTGTGTGACTTACCGCCCACGATGAAGATGTTTTTATTTGCCCATCCTGTAAGGACTCAGTAATAACACATGTAAGTTCTCCAGACAAATGCAATAAAGCTAAGAAAAACCAATTATATCTACCCTATATATATAAAATACTAATGAAACGAAATTATGAAACGGATATTATGAAACGGCTGAATTGAAACGATATTATGAAACGACTGATTAAACAACTGATTATGTTTCACGGCGATTTCTCCTAAAATATGGAATACTTTGCGATGAAATTAACACCAAAAATCCGTATCTATACACAGATCTCAAAACTGGTATTAGAATTTTTTAATTCGAATTAGTTTTCGAAATATTAATTTTCTTCTAATTTTAAATAATTTTAGATATAATCTAATTAATTTAATTAAATAATCTAATTAATTTAATTGAAATAATCTAATTTTAAATAACAGATTTTTTTTTCATATTTTAGAAAAGGTTATTATTTTAAACTAATTTGGCGACCAGTTTGGTCTCCCTTAAATGTATGCTAAGAACAATGCTTTTTTTTTTTTTTTTTTTTTTTTTTTTTTTGTATTTCATTATCACTTTATTTAATACAAAACTTTCATTTAAAACTGAAACATTTACAATTAATGGCTTTCACTTCTTTCTTTTTTTAAATGAAACGAAAAGAAAAATATCAGGCTCAGATGTCACATACGCACCGGGATACCTAATTGGCGCCAAAATGGCGTTATTTTGCCTGACATGGTATCCCGGCTATTGTTGATTATTCATTAATAATTCTTTATTTACATTTATTTTCTTTTTATTTAAAAAATGTTATAAATTGTTTTGTTCTATAGTTATTAATTATTTTATTTTATTTATTGTTATTTCATTTTAAAAATAATTGAAAACAATTTAAAAATACATATGTAACTGGTATACGAAAACGCGGGTTTTCGCTAAATTGTCGTAAAAAAATCACGCCAAACCCGGTGTTTATATGACATCTGTGTTAAACATTAAATAATGCAACAAATTGTGACATTTAATTTTAAATTGAAAGCAAATGACCAATATCGCCAAATTATATAAATCGCCAAACCACTCGCCAAATTATACAAGTTGACGTAATTTTTATTTTAAATAACGAAAGAACAAATAAATTGGTATAAAAATACAAATAAAGCGTTGAAATAAAAATCACATGATGTCGTAAACACGTGTAACTACCTTGCAGCCAAGTGAATGTGACATTTACGATCAACCACTATTGGCATTTAATCTTACAGTCTGGCGATAGATTTTTGGTCGATGGGATAACCAAGTAGTACCGTTTAATTTACCACTCCAAAAAAAAAAAAAAAAAAAAAAAAAAAATGCTAACTGACGAGTTAAAAAAAGCTATTGGCGAGATTTGAACCCGGCTAATATAAAAGTACCAAGAATTCTTTGCCATCAGGACAACTTTTATGTAGTTTTATTCGGAAAAATAACTTTGATTCTTTAATCAAAATGGAAACCTTTCTTATGAAAAGCGAAGGAACTGGTGATGATAGTCACATGACTTAGGCTATTATAATAGAAATTGTTTTCAATTCTAAAAACAGCGCAAAGAATAATATTTCCTAACGATTATAAATTTATTTACACATGGCTATTAAAAACAGAAAAAGAAAACCTTTAAAATTTCTATTAAATCAGTACGTGTTAAAAGCAGGAAAATATCGAATATTATGTGTTGAAAATTGTATTTTCACGTGAATATTAAAAGAGAAAGGAAACTTTAAAATAATAAATACATTAATATGCGTTTAACCCTTTGACGGGCAAGGTACTTCTATTCGTAAAATGTTGAAATCAGTGACTGGCACCAGAATTTACAAACAAATTTCGAAATAAGAAAATGCTTTTTTTCACTTACTTAATAAAAGAAAAACTTTTATTCAAATAGTCTGGTGCCAATGTGGCATTTAAGAATTAAAATTAAGTGGTCCAAATATGAACCAACGCCCTTGAAGGTGTTAAAGCAATAAATTGTAGTGCTTGTAGTAAATTGTTTTATGTCAATCGTTTTACAACGCTATTAAAAAATACCGGTCGGCAAAGACTCTATTTACTTAATTCACTTTATTTTAGCTTCTTTTCAAATGTTTAACTGATCTTCATTAATCAAACACGAAAACAACGATTGGATGTCTTAACAGCAACTGATTTGGCCTTAAATTTTCGCAATGAAAGGGAATTGAATGGAAACCCGTTTACAGGGAGATCGCTACAGGTTTTTTCAGTATAATTCAACCTTCACTAATATTTTTAAAACCGATCAAATTAGCGTGCTTTTAGATTCTGCTGTGTCTGAATGGGGCGAGCGTAGCTTGCAGGGGGCAGAGCCCCCTAGTTATTTCATAATATTTTGTAGTAATTTAGGTGCTTTGCATGGGTCTTCAAAGAGCCACAGCCGAAAATACCCCCCCCTTCTAAAGTGCATGTTCTGAAGATATTTACTGTCCCCCCCCTCTCCCACAATACTTTAAGATATATTTTTTTTATCCACTCTCCTCTAAAATCCCTTGGAAGAGTGCCTCTTCCATACACCCTGTGTAGAAGGTCAATAAGGAGCCACCTGTCCCTAATATGGACATGCATGTCAATAATAGGGACCGGTGGTTCCTTATATGGACACTTGTAAACATTTTTTGTTTTTATCATTAAAATTAAACCAAAATAGTTACAAGGTCGCTAATTTTAATAATGATAGTCAACTGTCCAGAAATAGTGGTCATATATTTTTGGAGTCTTATGACGTGTACACGGGGGTGAAGAAAATCAATTTTCCTTAGAGTGCCGATATTGGGTACAGGTACCTTATTACTCGCATCTGTTTTTGTCCCGCGAGCACTCGCAGTGATATTTTTAAACACCTAACAACTATTATCACAATTTTTTAACTGTAACGAATTCTTATAATTTCGTAATTCACTATTGATTAAAGTGGCTTAGTTTCAATTATTCTAATAGACATATATAATTTTATAAAAATTATATAACAAAGTTTTATATTCACTACTACATTACTCTTGAAATTATACAAGAAAATCTGACATTTACTACTTATATTGCATGTACTTTAAAAAATATTATACTTTGATATTTTCGTGGTATAATTCAGCACACATTACGTTTATTCCTATATAATGATTTTATAATGTTATTATTTAACACAAATTTAACAAATGCATGACATATGTTTTAAGCACAGAGTCTTATAAAGTCTTGAATGGTTTTATAAATACAAAATTAAAAATACACGCCGTTTTATAATTTTAATTATTTTGAAGAAGACATAGATGATTCTGATTTTGATTATCGCTATTGTGAGGTCATTGAATAAGTTTGAGATTAGATATTATATAAAATACAGCTTTTGAACGTAAAATACATGTGGCAAAGCTGTGCTCAATAATAAAGTATAATTTTTTGACTTTGTATCCTTTAAATCTAAGGTAACTTTGTTATGAATGATCGTATCGACTTTCGGAGAGTATCATCCGATTAAGAATAAATAAATATATAACAAAAAAATACCCCACTTGACATAATTTAAAAAAAAAATTGAATTTTTTCCATCCCTATTTAAAATGCCCTTCCCCCCCCCCCTTCTCGCTCCCAAAAATAAACACGGGGACTCACCGAATATTCATGTATACTTAAAAAACGATGTTCTTCCCAAATTTTCTTGAATGGGCATCAATTGCTACTGTAAAAACCTATTTTACCTGCATAAAGTAGAATTTTCGAATCTGTATTCTTAAAACCTGCCGTAATATTGTAAATAATGATCGTGTCGACTTGTGGATGGTGTCATAGGAGTCATAATTAAAGAATATGTAAGAAACGATACCCCACTTGAGTTACTTAAAAAAAAAAAAAAAAAAAAAATTAATTTCCCTCCTCCCTAGGTTAAAAATGCGTATCTCACTTTCCCCCCAAAACATAATAAAACAACTTTATTTTTGGGAGACTCATCGGATCTTCATTTCTAGTGCCAAAACGATTTTCTTCCCAAATTTTAGTGAATGATCATCAATTGTTTAAAAAATGCAATTTTACATTTACTAATTTAGTATAATTGTAAAACTGTACAATTTTAAGTTTCATTATTCTGGGGTTTATTTCGATTATAGTATCGTCATTCTAATTCATTGATTATGGAAGAATTACACTATTTTTTTATTTTCTCACAATAAAAATGTAGAGACATGGGCGCATGGTAAAGTAAGACAAATACCGACATATCCGGCGCTTGTTGCTGTACTTTCGCCGATTGTTTTTATTATTATTATTATTATTGTTATTATTATTATTATTATTATTATTATTATTATTATTATAGATTGCCATCCAATTTTAGAGTCTTTTTAAATAATGCCAATGAAACTGAACAGAAAATTAAATAATAAGATTATAAGGATAATTCCAATAAGGACAACGAAAATGTAAAGATAAAAATGTGATGCGGAACAGTTAAATTTAACGTATGAAAAAAATTGATTGTTTTGTTGTACTAAGCGCATATTTTACTAAGCTGACAGAAACCTTCGTTTAACATGCAATTCCTATTACTTTGAACATACAAGCGAGAACAGCATTTAGATCTGGATAACTCTGGACTACTAGACAATAGCTTATGTGCTAGTCGTGGAGGTGGAAACAAAAATTTAAGTACTTCAAACATTTATACTTTTATCATAAACTCACTATTTTACTCAATATCCTAATGCATGTAAAATCACTTAAATTATTAAAATAATAACTTGATGAGAATTTAATGAAATTTTAAGAAAAAGTTTCCAGAAATAGTCACATATATTTAATAAATTTATAGCCTTCAATCGTTAAAAAAAGTACATGAGTATTATGATTTTAGGTTTATGGGAGTGATTATTATCTGAAAATAATTATTTTTTATATCACTTAAATATGTATATTAATCAATTCAAAGAGGAAACTGCAACAAACGCAGCTGTTCATTTGAATTCGAAATCTTAAAAAATAATGTTGCACAAAAATCAGCTTATTTTGAATAGAAAGAAACAACTTTACTCAACATACTACATCTGTGTCACATTTTTAAAGTGGAAGATATTGGTTATTTTATAATAATCAATAGTTTTTATGAATTAGGAGAAAATAAATTAGGGCGTTGCAACGAACGCAGCGGTATAATTAAATTAAAAAATTTTGAATATAGGGTTGAAGTAAAAGCAGCTTATTTCAAATATGAAGAAACAAATTTACTCAGCATACTACATCTGCGTCCTTTTTACTTTCTTCTATCTTTACAAGAAGAAAGTATTGGTTTCCTGAAAATTTTCGAATCCCAGTTTTCGACGGATTTACACGTTTTATGGGTCAGAGATTCCAAAAAACATGTTTTTACAAAATCTCTGTCTGTGAGTCTGTGAGTCTGTCTGGCTGGCTGTATGTGACACAAATTTTGTGGGCGCTCTATCTCAAGAACTAATGCACAGAATTTAATAAAAATTTACATTCAGGTAGTCCCTGATATAGTTTGGTGCTGATTAGTTTTTGGTGTAAATCGCTCTGCAGGTGGCGCTGCTGTGTAGCATTTTGCCGGATTTCCGCAAAAGCTCTATCTCAAGAACTAATGCACGGAATTTTTATAAAACTTCAGATTCCGTTAGTCCTTGACATAAATGGATGCTGTTTACGTTTTGGTGTAAATCGCCCAACAGATGGCGCTGCTATGCTGCATTTTGCAGGATTTACACTATTTTCGCAGTAGCTCTATCTCAAGAACTAATGCACACATTTTCATCAAACTTCGGATTTAGTTAGTCCTTCATATGAAATTATGCTGACTACGTGTTGGTGTAAATCACCTAATAGGTGGCCCTGCTGTGCTGCATTTTGAACTATTTCCTCAATAGCTCTATCTCAAGAACTAATGCATGAATTTTCATCAAACTTCAGATTTAAGTATAACTTGATTAATTTTGCTGCTGATTATGTGTTGTTGCAAATCGCTCAACAGGTGGAGCTTCTATGCTGCATTTGTCATGATTTGTGCAATACTTCTATCTCAAGATCTAATGCACGAATGTTCCTCAAACTTAATATTCAGTTAGACGTTGACATAAGTTGGTGATAATTAGTTTCTGGTGTAAATAACCCAATAGGTGGCGCTGCTATGCTGCATTTTGCTGGATTTACACGATTTCAGTGACAGTCATACCTCGAGAAATAATGCATGGAATTTCATATTTTTAGAATTCCCATGATGAACACAGATTGCCATTTAATTTGGCACGGAGATAGTGAATTTTGAAGTATTGACATGTATGAGATAGAAGAAAGTTTTGTGATGGCCACAACATACTAGTTTTTAAATAAAATGTATTGGTTATTTTATAATAATCAATATTTTTTCTCTCTATATTCCAAAAAAGCAACTAACGCTATGGCTATAAATTATTGTGACCTGAGCTCATTCTTAGCTTATACATTTTTTTAAAAAAACTATTGTATATGAAAATATGAAACCTAGTAGTGTTATAGAAAATGTATGATAAACACGCTGAAGAAGCATTTTTTTTTTTAAAGGCAGTGTTATTTAAGTACTATTTAATGTTAAAATCGGTCAGAATATTTCATTAAAAAAGTTTTATTGGAGCAAAAACTATGTATAGTAATCTAACCATCTTTTGTAGGCACATACTGGATTGTGTCGCGCAGTGTCCAATAATTTTTAAAATTTTCTATATTTTATTCAAAAATTTATTATCTAAATATAGAGTTAGTTATTTCATGTTTCGAAAAAGTCATTATTTTATCAACTGATTTCGGATTTTTAATAAAGCGCAAATAATATTTCGAAGTATTTTACAATTAAAAATGAATTTTACACGTGAATTTTAAAAGAGAAAGAAAACTTTAAAATTAGTAAATTATTACATGCGAAAAGTATTTATGAATAAAAGTACGTTATATTTAAAAACTGAAATAATATTATTTCCGAAGACTTCTCAATTAAAAATTACTTATACGGGATAATTATATAAAAGTATTAAACGAGAAAAATAAATCTTTAAAGTAAATAAATTTTTCCGTCCAAAAAGCATTAAATGGGAAAAATTATGTCATGTTTAGTGATAACTAACTTTAAAACGTCATATTTAAAACAATATAATTAAAACTCCATATTTATTTTTTGTTCTTTTAGTGTCTAAAAGAAAATTTTTCTTCTAAACATATTTATAAATGTATGAGAAGCAGCGACGTTTTTTATCTAAGTATTTTATAAGCGCTGATTTTCAAATGTAGATAGATCTTAAGTAATCAATCACGAAAATAGTCGTCAGTTGTCACGACAGTCGTGGCCTCGGTCTTGGCAACCGAAAAATTCCCACTAAAAGGAACATGATTTACATGTCGATTACAGAAGATCGCCACTTGTAGTGATAATATCATTCACTCTTCCGTAATCGGTTAATTTATTTTTCGTTTTAATGCCAATTAGAATGTCTTATAACCAGCGGAGTTTGGACAGGTGGTTTGAAAGCAGAACTGGTAAGAGGCAGAACGTCCTGCACTGTAAAAAAAAAGATTTAATTATACAGATGTAAAGTTGCAGAAATCTGTATGCTTGCAAAAATTTTATCTGTACACTGTACAAAAAAACATGTAAATCTACAAAACTAGTTTCCGTAAAGCTACAGAATTCTGTAGCTTTACAAAAGAATCTACTAAAATTACAGTAATCTTACTAAACTTTTTTCTTAACTATTGTTGCAGTTACATAAAAAGTTCTAAGCATCCCAGTTTACTACAAAATTCTTAGTAACCTTTCAGATTTTTTTATTTACAGTGCAAACGTGTATCTGTTACATGCACTTTTGGTGTTGTTGTTACATAAAAAGTTCTAACCATCCCAGTTTCCTAGAAAATTCTCAGTAACATTATAGATTTTTTTTACAGTGTAGTGAATGAAATAAATTAGCCCATCTAGTGTAGCGTAAAATAAGAAAATCTATCGTGTAAAATTTTACCAGACTTTTTCGAAAGACCTTGTATAAATATACTGGTGGACAAAATTTAAATACCACTATTATTTTCAAAGATTACAGTTAGAAATAGATCCGCAGCAACACGTGTAAATTTGCATGAATGCGGGATGTACTCTGTTCTGTGAAACTTATGCAAATTTTGTACTCCCGCTTTCGTCGGTCACGTGACAGCAGAGATAAGCGATTTTACGCAATCAGCGGGTGCTGAGAGTTGTCATTAGAAGTAAAAAATGAAGGAGATGGAGTGAAGCCGACTTTCCTACCGTATGGAATATCTACTAGGCGCACGGTAGGAGGTCGTCCTAGCAGTGAGACGTCACAAGAAGATGGCTATGTTGTTATTTAGGCAAAAAGGAACCGACGCAGCACAGCTGGTCAATAAGAAAATCAAATTTGTGCTGCCGCAGGAACTAAAATATCACGGAAAACTTTTGAAAGACGTTTAAAAATCGGTGGACTATACGCCCGAAGACCTGTTGTATTTGTCCCACTCTCGAGAGGACAATGTAGCGCCCATTTAGAGTGGTGCCTTATGCACCGCATTTGGACTGATGACGACTGGTCTACCGTGCTCTTCTCAGATGAGTGTAGACTCACACTATCTTCTGATTGCAGACGTAAACTGATATGGCGCGAGGTTGGTAGTGCTTTCTGTCGCGAAAATATTCTAGAAAGAGATCGATATGCGACTTCAAGTATCGTGGTGTGGGCAGGCATCATGTTTAATGGCCGCACGGATCTCTATATGTGCTTGACCAAGGGTCCATAACGCGTGGCCAGGCATCATGTTCAATGGACGCACGGGTCTCTATATGTGCTTGACCAAGGGTCCATGACGGTAGACGGTACATTGAGGACGTCCTGCCTTAACATGTTCTGCTCTTTCGAGGTACTGTCGGCGAAAAGTTTCGTTTTATTGATGATAATGCACCTTGTCATTGCACACTCCGTACAAGATTGTCTTGAGGCCAAAGATATCAATCACATAGACTAGCAAGCACATTACCCTGACCTGAAAATGTATGCGATGCCTTGGGAAGGCGTATTGCTGCTTGAAAATTTCTTCCCACAAACAACGAAACCCTCATCCGTGCAGTGAAGGAGGAATGAGGCAACTTGCCTCAACAGCTACTGAATCATGTTGTTATGAGTATGCCACGCCGTGTTGAAAGTTGTCTCGCTTTACACGGTGGCCACATCCCTTATTGATATGGCACTGACGATTGCTAATTGTGAGTATTTTGCATTCTTTTTACAGTCATGTTTTCGGATAATATTCACGTTTCAGAAAAAGAACCTCTGGTACCTATATACATCCTTGCAACAATTTTTTTATATTAAATCCTGTGTAATATTCTGGTACTACTATTGTTTTCTTCTTGGCCCACAATTTCACGTAGATTCTGATTTACGTGTACATTTCCTCTTGGTCCTTAAGTTTTGTTCATCTGTGTATATCAGTTATATTAATGACTCACATTTTAATATTTAAAAAAATGCACTTTCTAGAATACTTTGCCTGAAGAAATTTTAGAATATAATATGTTAGCTTATCTTCTTTTCAGTAGATTGTTATACATAATTTAATTAACTTAATTTAATTTTCATTAGATAAAACTTTTTTTTAGGTCGACCATCATAAAAAATGCTAATTATCTTCTAATAACTTCAAATTATTAATGTATTTAAAAATGTGTTTTGCTTATTACATTTTTTTCACTTCTATATTATTTCTTTATTAAAAGTTATAAAAAATAGTTTAATAAATTATCGAAAAAAAGGAATCAAAATATAATTAAACTAAAAGATCTTAAAAAGTATATAAACTTTATACTATTAAAAAGGGAAAAACTAATAATATATTTTGTTTTTTGAAAGTTCAAATGATTCTTCAAACTGGAAATATCTTAAATTAATTCCCACAACCACGAATAAAACAGGCTGGAATGAAAAATTATCGCATTAAAATTTAAAAGATTGGATTTTTTAAAGAAAGAGTATATATTATATTTAGCTAAATATTATTGCTGTATGTGGGATGAGACCTCTATTCATAAATCATAACTCATTTCTAAGACGAACACTGACATTTATTAAGACGAAGACAAAACAAAATACAGTTAGTAGCACTTTTCACAATCAATATTTAGCTTAAAAGCAACAATTTTCGGCTCTATTTACTTAACATTGTCGAATATTTCCTAAGATTTTCATACGCCATTTAAATCATCTATTTTATATCGTTGAAATATTATGTTCTTTTTAACAACAGCCCTCGTCGAATTCTTTCTGCGTTCTATCTATTTTTTCTGCGTTTCCACTTCACGCAGCTCCGTTACCTTTTTAATTTCGAAGCGGGGTACAGCGTCGGGAACATTCAGTCTGAATGTAGGTGTTACTTGTGAAATTTCTCACATGCGGCCTTCCTGACATCTGGAGCTGCCGCAGCGACATGTGCTAAAATAGGATCTGAAAAAGAAACAACAAAAAAAAAGAAAGATAACAGTAACTGTTCTTAGGGAAAAAAAATTAATCTGCACGTCAGAAAGATGAATCAGTCTATTTGAAGTGCGTAACATCATATGGCGATTTCTTTAAAAGTATTGAATTATAATTTTTCACAAACACACAAGAAGGAAATATTTATTTATTTATCTTTTTTTTTTAAGTTTCAGTTTTCGTCAGGCCAAGCTTTCATGTATTCAACACACGAGCTAGTATTTATCGGTCCTTCGGTTGATGAGATTTTCGCTACGTCGTAGGTGTCATTAGACTTCACTTTGGTTACTTTATATGGACCTAAGAAGTTAGATTTCAACTTTAAACCTGGTCCTTGCTGGGGTCTCTTAATTGCTACGAGGTCATCAAGGTTGTACTTCCGGGGTTTCTTACGTCGTAAATTATAGTGCTTGCTATTTTCTTGTTGAATTTCCAAAATATTCTTCTTGGCTTCTTTACGGAGCTCTTCTCTGTCTTTTATGACCTGTTCTTCAATTTCAGTTTAAGAGGTCAATAATTTGTTTCTGTTTCATTTTTCTACTAAATAATATTTCAAACGGAGTTTTCTTAATGCTTCGTTGGTAAGTTGAATTATTGACTTGTTGAACTTTAGAAACATGTTTGAACCATTTGGTCGGTTCGTCTTTGGACATTTTAAAGATTACAGAAATTATGCTGGAATTAAATCGCACTACTTGACCATTGGCACGGGGAAGGCCAGGTGTAACTGTTTCGTGCTTTATATTTTCATCTTGACGATAATCAGCAAAGTCTTTACTTGTGAAAGCAGGACCTTTATCAGTAATGATGTTGGAAGGATTGTCAAAAGTATAACTTTGTTGTCGTAGTTTTGATATAACTTCGGTATCAGAAGTAGTTTTACAGGGATACAACCAGGCTTACGTGTAAAATCATTCAATTTCAAACAAAATTTAAAGCTGTAGTATTAATTTAATGAATTTCTATTTCGAAAATTGTTTCAGATCCTTTCTAAAACAATTATGTTCAAGGACTCCAATTTTTAAAATAAAACAAAAGGCAACTGTGCATCAATACTTTACTACCTAACTAAAACATAGTAAAAAATGTTTTGTCTATTTTTTAGAACTTGAACTGTCAATAGCTTCTGTGTTATCCACTATCTATGAAGTGCCGAGTTTGGCACCCGATATGTGTTTAAGTGTGCATAGTATTACGAACTGCACATTTTTAACAGTAACAACATTACTGCAAAACCAAATAAAAAAAAAGCATTTTAATTTATGATATATATAACAATCACTACAATTGTTTCGTTATCATTACACTAGATGGTACACGTCAAGATTTGACGGTAAATTACTTGAATGTTTCATTAGAAAAATTCTTGAATTTTTAATGAATTGCTTTTAAATTAATTATTGAAATTGTGACAAATTTCTATATTGCATAAGTGATTCCTATTTCTTTAAAGCGATAGAGTGTACAGTCAGCCAAACCTATTCAATGAAGTCACAGAAATCTAACTTTAAAATTTATAACCAATTATGCTTCTTTTTATCAGAAATTTAACTAAAAATAGTGAGTAGAGCATTTAATTTTATTTACTATGGTCTCATTTTTTCGAAAAAATAACAGTATTTATTTATATTTATTTATTATTATTTTTTAAATACATGACCATTAAAAGCTGCCATGAATTTTATTTTTATCAGCCTCATTCTGTAAAAGCCCAAATTTGAAACTTGGTGCAGGATATAATTTTTATTACTTGAATTTTATTTTACATTTTTATACATTTTTTTAAATATTAAACGATGGATTTCAAGGTAAATTTTTAATAGTTCTTATATGAATACCTTTCTTTCTTTCCGTTTTCTTTTTTTTTAAGGAAAAGAAAGGCAAACTTTTCTTTCTGACACATACATATATATTCTTGATAATGGTCAGAAGATATAACACAAATTGTAGATCAGCTCGACTTATTTAATTGATAATTACATTAAAAATATTTTAGCTTAAATATTTTAAATATAAATTACTATTATTATTATTTTAAATATTGTTCAGCGTTAAATTTTATTTAATTATAAAGCATTCAAATAATAATAATAATAATAATAAACATATAACTTCTCCTCCTAATGAAATACATCATTATTGAAATAACTTATCGCGAAAACTATTACAGAAATCACTTTGTCGGGCGTTGGGTTCGAACCTACTATCCACTACAAAATATCGGCGCATTAAACTGCTGCTTTAGATCGCTCAGCCACCAAGAACTCGTTCCAAATCCCTCTAAATTGAACAGGGTTGATGCATGTGCAGATGTCGCGAAATGGGTCTTCTTAAAATTTTACCCCTGCGTTTTAATATGTATGATGATTTTATAGTTTTTGAAGGTTTTAAAAAACTGAAGAAGGATATATGTTATACAACGTAGATTAAATAAGGCAGTTGTTCGACTTACAATACGGCATCGGAATGCTTTATCCTAACATGCCGAAATAAAATGGCTGATTTTAACGAAAGATTATCAAGATTCGGATGAGTTCACTCCAGAAGCGTTATACACTTTGTGTCATTATATATATATAATGGCACTTTAGAGGGCAAGTATATAGATTAGAGAAAAATCTCAGATCTTAGAAGTAATTTATTAACATGTAAATTTGATGTGATATTTAAAAGTAAAATAAGAATAATAAAATCATAGAATGATGAAACTTCTTTTTTATGAAACTTCATAATAATTATAATTTTCCTGCTCTGTTAAAACATCTGCAGCAAACTGCCCCGTCAGTCGACAGTTTTTAAAGAAAACGGTTATATAACTAATGAATGGAGCGTACTGTTGTCCTGTTCATTGTGTTTCGATTCGTCAGTGCCCTATACATGGGATTTTTTAACCCTTTTTTTTTTTTTTTTTTTTTTTTTCTGCTAAAAAAAATCAGACTACCTTGTGAACCCTTTCTTGCAAACCGCACTCCGATTTATCATAATTTCTTCCTTTTTTATGGGTTTTTAAAGTTTTAACGAACTTTTGGCTTACCCGGTATATATTTCTATAAAAATTATTACTAAGAGTTACGAGTTTAATAAAAATTACTATTTTACGATTGAAAAAAGTATATTTAAATAAATTTAATTATGACACAATATACGAGTAATAAATGTTGTTTTTCAGTTTTTAGTTTCTATTGCCCCCGGTTAATGTATAAATTCCTAAATCTCATTTGCTTTCCTAAATCTCTTTTTTATTAATCAGCGAAATTATTTCATCTGCATTTTCATCAGAATTTCAGAATGTATTTATTCTATTGACATAGATATACTCTGGGTCTCAAATAGTAAAGGAACAGTGACCCGATGCTTTCGAGCGTACATGGTTTTTCGTATATCCAAGAGCATTCTTGACGAATTGGCGTTGATCTTCGAGGGTGTAAAGAACATGTTTGACATCATATTTTTCAGTGAAGATTTAGTCACGGGGCAGTTAGAGGGGCAAAAATAAATTTAATAATAAAATAATGTTTGCGATCACTCATTCAACATAAATTTTCTCTAAATTGTCTGTCATTATAGCAATTAGCTATATGGGTTCCGTTTAATGGTCGTTTGCATTTGTGTAAGCATAGAACGCATATTCGTCAAGGTGTTAATGTTTATGTGAAAAATTCAACTGTTTATTTTTTTATATGCAAAAGAGTTTTCAAGCAAA
Organism: Maratus speciosus; assembly: GCA_963932465.1. Classification (NCBI taxonomy): domain Eukaryota; kingdom Metazoa; phylum Arthropoda; class Arachnida; order Araneae; family Salticidae; genus Maratus; species Maratus speciosus. The sequence goes on from OZ010789.1 coordinate 439,204,255, forward strand.
TTTACCCGAACTCTTTTGAAAACTTGAACTTATGGTAGTCTTCTTATACTACACTTAAAATATGAATATATTAAATATTTGATGGAGATAAGGGAATTTGTATCAAATAATTTTTAACTGCGCATGCGTGAGATATTACAATTTTTTAATTTCATAATTTGGCTGTCGGCTCTTTGGGATAACTTATATAAAATGTCTAATCAATATCATGAAAATTCAGAACGATAGGGGTGATATAGTGAGTTATTTTCTAAAAGTAGATTTATTTTGAAGGACTTCCCGCAATTTATCAACCCGCTCACTGTAACCTTGTGAGTTTTCACGATATTTGACTAGACGTTTTTTATGAGTTGGCCTAAGTAGCAGTCTACCAAAGCATGAAATAAAATTTCTGAGTCTTTCACGCATACGCTGTTAAAAGTATCTAATACAAAAAGCAAATATCCCATCAAATATTCAATATATTCATGTTTTAATTGCAGTGTTTCTACTGTTTCTACTGTTCATTTGCAAGTTTTCAGAAAGTGGTGTTAAATGTTTGTTGAAAACATTGTATTCTGTAAACAAAGTATATTTACATTTTTCTCAGAAACCTTTAACCCATTTACGAATATGCGTGCTATGCCTACACCAATGCACATGGCCTTTAAGCAGGACCCACGTAGTTATTTGATTTAGTGATATGCAATTTGAAGCATTTTTTGTTATATGGGTGACACAAATATTATTTTATTATTAAATTTATTGTTGACCCCCTAATTGTCCGCGCGACTAAATCTTCACTGAAAAGTATGAAGTTAAACATGTTCTTCACAACCTTGAAGTTCAAGAAAAAATCGTGAAGAATTTTGGCAGATACTAGACAAACCATGTACAATTGAAAGCATGCGGTCACTGCTCCTTATATATAGGAGGCCAGTGTATATGTTTAAATTGGATTTTATGCTTCCTATAATGAATATTGAGTAAAAATATATTTTAAATTAAAGTATCAATCTGTGGTGTATGTTGAAGTTATATAAAACACGTCCTAATGCTTTTCTTTTCATTTTTTATTTTACGTTCTCCCAGATCCTCAGATGAATTCAGAAATCTATTTTTTCTGTTGCCTCAGATATAGTATATTATTTTATGGCTTCTTATGCTGTCTTTAATAGCTAAAGATAAAAAAAAATAGAGTTCCAGTGTAAAACACAATTCTGTGTTTTATATAAAAGTTCTATAAAATCCACCCTAAATCTCCTTTTCTTATTCGATTCGATAATAATAATAATTATATATATATATATATATATATATATATATATAAAGTTTTCTGTTATTAACAACCATTTTCTATCCACTACTGGATGTAGGTGTCTTCCAGATTTTTTCAATATTTCTTATCTAGTGCTGTAGCCATCTAAATAACACCGGCCACTTTTCTGATTTCATCACCTCATCTTACTTGAGGTGGTCGTTTTCTTGGTCACTTTACATCTCTGGGATACCACAGTAAAGTGTTTATACTTAATATATTATCTTGTCTTCTTGGAATGTGTCCAGTCCCATTTCCATTTTAGTCATTCAATTCAATTGATGATGTAAAAAACTTTCATCTCTCTTCTTGTACAGGTTATTGTTTTTCTGTCTCTTATATTTATGCCTAGTATACATATTTTCATACTTCTCTGTGTAGTTCGTAATCTTTGTACCATCCGTTTTTTTAGCGTCCATGATTTCACTCCATAAATTAGCGCAGGCTTAACACATTGATTTAACACCTTCCACTTCAAAGAAAGAGGCGTGTTACTCTTCAGAATAATACCGTTATTTCCATAGATACCTTATTCTTCTATTGATTTCATTCATGAAACTGTTGTCCGGTGACATTTCCTGTCCAAGGTATTCATGACTGTGCACTTCATTAATCTGAGTGTTGTTGTAGACGATCTTCTTTTACGGTGTAAATGGGTTTAAGTCATGCACACACACACACACACAGAGAGAGACATATATATATACACTCATTGCCATAAAAATTTGCGCACCAAGAAATAATTGTGGATCGTAACGAAACGTGGCATGAAGGTACATATCAGGCAGATATGCAAATGATTAGAAATGCAGCGTGATTGCGCATTGTGTAATGCCACTAGAGGGCATTGAACTTCGTCCTTCTTGGTGTATAAAACTGGTAAGCAGAACTTGTCTGTGTCTACCTTTGCTTTTGCAAAGGAAACGCTGAGGTAGACATGCCGTTACGCAGTCCTCGAAGACAATATGAGCAGCTGTCAGAGTTTGAGAGGGGAAGAATCATCGGATGATGGAAGCTGGGTGGTCAGCTCGGTGAGTAGCTCGTCAAGTAGGCCGTTCTCATTTTACTGTGAGGAAGTGCTGGAACCAGTGGACTGAAGAGACGCCATTTATACGGCGACCAGACTCGGGACGCTCTCGACAGACCAGTCGTCGAGAAGACCGTCACATCATACGAAACGCACGCGTAGAGCCAAATACCTCATTGGCTGCTATCCAGACACAGGCAGCATCTTCACTACGGACCCATGTGTCTTCCCGAACCATCGCAAGGCGCCTGGCTGAAGGACATCTGGTATCGCGGCGCCCCTTACGTGTGCTACCAATGACACCCACCCACCGACGCCTCTGTTTTTAGTGGTGTCGCGCACGACGGGATTGGACTGGAACGGAATGGAACCAGGTCGTCTTCAGCGACGACTCTAGATTCAATTTGAGCAGCGGTGACAATCGTGTTCGTGTGTGGAGGACCCGTGGTGAACGCCTCAATCCTGTCTTCGTTTTACAGAGACACACCGCCCCCACAGATGGTGTGATGGTATGGGATACCATTGCTTACGATACACGGTCACCCCTAATATTGATCCGTGGCACAATGACAGCCCAGCGGTACGTCTAGGACATCCGTCAGCCACATGTGTTGCCACTCGTGGCAGGGCTCTCAGGAGCCATTTTTCAGCAAGACAATGCTCGGCCACACACAGCAAGGATGTCACAAGCCTGCCTCCGCCATATTACCACCCTTCCCTGGCCTGCTCGATTCCCAGATTTGTCACCAATCGAGCATACCTGGGATCATTTGGGACGGCAAGTAGGACACCCTACCAGTTTGTTTGAACTCGAGGCGCGTTTACAGCAACTGTGGAGCGAGATGACCAGGATATCATACGGAACTTGTATGCCTCAATTCCCGCTCGTATCGCATCGTGCATTCGTGCTAGAGGGAGTCCAAGAGAGTACTAAAATGCCCGTTCATTTGTACTTTTTTCTGCAATAAATGATCCTTTTTCTTTGGTTTTCTACTCACTTACTTATATCACAGTATTACGTACGCGTGTAAAATTTCGTTTTATTTGGACGTCTCTTTCTTGGTGCGCAAATTTTTATGGCAATGAGTGTATATATATATATATATATATATATATATAATGTTTTTAATAAGGTGTAAAACAAACAACCCAGTGCATCAGGCGGAACTCAGCTTCTTGTATGCACTAAGCAAATATAGCTCTATCAAAAGTACATGAATTATGAAATCTATGAAAAAGAGTGTGAAAAACAACAATAAAACCAATGAACATTAATAACTAAAAAACAATAAACAAACGACTCCTTGCTCGTCTGAAAGTGGGAGGAGTCAAAAAACAGGTACTTGCGAAACCTGTGAGGATTCAGTTTCTAATTTTGGTACCTGTTTTATGACTCCTCCCACTTTCAGACGAGCAAGGAGTGGTTTAGTTATTAATGTTCATTGGTTATATTGTTGTTTTGCACCCTCTTTTTCATGGGTTTCATAATTCATGTACTTTTGATAGAGCTATATATATATATATATATATATATATTAAGAAGTTGGTTTTTTTATACTACCCATAATATCCATAGGCGAAAATAACAGTTAAAAAATAACGCATTAATCTATGTTTTATAATTAAGTAATACAAAATAAATCAAACATTTTTCTGTTTTGTTAACTTTGATAATTACCGTGCATTTTATTTTTCAAATCTTCATGACATTAGAATTTAAAGCAACATTTTCTTTATTATATATACGGTATAAGACGAGACTTCATGCTTTCTCTATCACCTATCAAATAAATTGAAGTTGAAAGATGTGTTCGCAAAACATGATTAAGTAAGATAAAATATTATACAAGTATTCTAAACAAAATTATTTGCAAAATACGTGTAAGAGTCAGTTTAACTCTAGATTTTTGTCATATGCAAGGGAAAATTAAAGAATGTAGTTTTTCCTATTTCCAATGTTTTTAATTTTTTAATAAAATAAATTCTGTAGTAACAAATAGTAATTCATTTTAGTTAAAATTGTTAAAGAAAAATAAGAATTACATAAATAACTTTGATTTAAACTTTTATTTTTTGTTAATTGTGTAGTTAATTATTTCCATCGAAGATATTCTCAAAATGTCATCAAAATTATAAAAAGCACAGGTTTTCAATATTTCTAAATAAAAATATTTATCGTATGTAATCCTTGCAATCATAACAAATACTTTTTGGATAATCATTATCCTCCATATTTTACTCGAATAAAGAATCAGCCATTATAGAAGTCTAAATTATTGAACGAGGACTTAAGCAATTTTATTAGACATTGAGCATTGATTGATATTTTAGGTAATTGGTATTTAACGGTGAGCAGTTAAAATGATTTATATGGATTAGTAAATATTCCTATTTTTTAACAAGACATTGAAATTTAATTTATAGTATTTCAAATGAAAATCAAATTTCAAATTATTTTTGCTTAAAAGGCGCAAAGACCAACTTAGTGAAAAAGATTCCATGCCGGGAATCGAACCCGGGCCATCAGTACCCGTTTTGTTTTGCCGATGTCGATTCCCGGCATGGAATCTTTTTCACTAAGTTGGTCTTTGCGCCTTTTAAGCAAAAATAATTTGAAATTTGATTTTCATTTTAAATATTGTATTCAAGGCGAATGTTTCTCTCTGGAAAAATTTCCAAATATTAATATTAATTTATAGTTATTATTTCTCAATAATTATGTAAAATAATATATCATTAAATGTAGTCATTAATCTAAAGCAAAATTTGAAATGAATGTAAAGTAAAATTAATTTAATAATAAGAAAATGAAGTAAACTGAATGAATAATAAATGTATGAAGTAAAAGTAAAGTATGTAATACATCACTGAATATGAAGTAAATTTTGAAATTGTACAAATGTATTACACATCATAATTGAAAAAAAAATACAGGTCAATAAATTAGTATATGATTTATAAGATTAGAATGTTTTAAATTGTAAAAAAAAAAAACTTACTAGTTTTATTTTCAATAAAAGAAAAGCACAATAGTGAACTAACACATAATTGATTTATTTAAAAATTAAAATAATATATAAATAGTAAATTAGTATGCAAGAATTTTTTTTAAATATGGATAAAACTCTAAATTCTTATTAATTTATAATCTGAAATGTAAATAGATTACTATTTTAAATTTAAATGTTACTATTTTAAATTTAAATTAATCTTAAATGTAAATATATCAATATTTTAAATTTATAATGTTAAATGTAAACTATCTGTTCACTATGAATGATGTTCGTTTGCAGCATGAAAATAATTAATTGATGTAATCAATATTTGTTAATTAATTATAATTCTAATAGATGTTAGAATCATTAAATATTTAATTTATTTAATGATAATCTGAACATTTTAAATAAAGAACAAATTGTAACTTTCTAATTCCATTTGAAAAAAAAAAAAAACATTAAATCTTATTTCTAACGGATATCTATAAAATCTAAATGAATATCATTTTTTAATTATTTCTCAATATACTCATAGACAAAACATTAAAATTTTATAATCACTCTCTCTTTCTTAGTTGTGACTAATTTAAAAAAGGGGTGTGTTTAAAATTTGTTAAGTAAGAGACAAATCTATTTGTAAAAGATCCTACAAATCTTTTTAATTGCATTTTTTTTTTCTTATGAATTAATATTTAAAACAAATATTTCTAGAAACGAGTTAATTAAAATTAAAATTAAACTAATAAAAATAATGCTGACAGATCTGAAATAATAATTAACTGAAAAAGTGAATTTATTTATAAACAATTTATATTTATTAGCGTTTTGTCTATTATTTGCTTCATTAATCTGCATTTTTAAATATGTAATTTAACAAACTAAAGTATTTAAAATAAGTACATTTAATAACAATTATAATTACACCGGGGAAGAGAGATTTTGCTGCACGGGGTTACGCAACAGATTTCCAGTAATTTTAGCCTACTGAGTAAAAACATAATAATAAATTTTCAGGATTGGTTTTCGTTTGTGAAATAAACCCAACAATACGATAATGGCACAAGTACAAAAAAAGTAACATTAAATATGTAAAGACCTATTTCACATTATTTTGTAACACTGTATTTTGAGTAAGATAGGTATTGTAAAACATATATATAGATTTAATATTACTATTGAAACAGTTTCCCATAATATTTTCCAGAATGTTTCTCTTCAGGTCCAACAGTAATCAGCCATCATTTGGCAATCTGAATGTTCTTGGTACCTTTGCTTCTTTGTTATGGTATCCTGGCGTAACCGTGCATCCTGTTCTTCAATATAATCACCCACGTTTTCAGGAAATCTGTCTAAATGACTGCGTAAAAAATGCTAATTAACGCTCTTATTAGCTCCTAATCTTTCAATATTATACAAGTACCAGAGACACTCTAATGAACTTTATATTTCTTAATTATAAACTTATATATGTAACATGTATCAAAATCACCAAAAAGATATAATGCCGCAGATTTTTTTTCCTTATGTTATCATTCACTATATACTCTATTTATTTTCAATTCTTTATTATAACTTTAAAAAAAAAAGCATAACATCAAACTGATCAAACGTTGCTTCATTATTTATATGTAATAAAAGTTGAAATATTTATATTTAACGCATATATTTTCTATTATAATTTATCCTTCACGGTCTATTCTGTTTATTTTGTTTTCCTTTTTTATAAAATAAAGAAAGAAAAAATGGAATTATAATATCAATCTGCTTTGAATTACAATATCAATGTCGCTTTATTCTTCCTTGGTGTGATACAAATCAATACGTATAAAAATTGAACAATCCGGAAGATATTTCTTTTAATAGATAAACTGTCGTCTGCTGCGGTGCATTTTCATATTTGATTTCATTTGTTCTATTTCACTTCTTCTTACTGTTTGTAATATTTTTATTCTGAAATATTATCTCATGTTTTGCACCTTAACAATACGCTGCCTGATGAGATTTTCTGTTGAAAATACTGAAATGTTTTCTCGCTTTGTGATTCGAAAGATTTTATACAGAGAGCTATTTTTCATACTTTATTTATATAATAGAAACAAAATGTAATTTTTTTATTCATAGACAAAGTTAATCAGTCCTCTAGATAAAAATTACAAATTATTGACTTTAATTAAATTCGCTAAAATTAAAACTGCTTTATAAATTTCACAGTTGCCATCGAACAGTACAGTCAAATTGTTTTCCTTCAGGAAAGAAATTGGAAAAGATATTAGCTTCCGTTTAACCTCGTTATGACTAAAAGTCACTATTTTGTTTTTTAACACTTGTTAGGTCGTGACCGATCTGAGAGATACAGGATATGTTTTATTATGTCGCAATTCTGGAACGTATGATGGAAGAGAGGTCCACACCCTCATATCTTCCTGATTCGCAGGGTATGTCATTCCAGTTATTTCTTTACTTTGTCCACGTACACATGTTTTCTAAAATTGGGCAGTTTAACTATGAGATACCTGCGAGCTAATTTGGAAGTATTTTTGTTTTTTTTTTCTATTTATTTTTTCTTCGCATATTACAATATGTTATATTGGTGTAATTATATGTACAGTGATTTTTACAGTCGTATTATTCATTTATAACATACAGGAACTCGATCCTAAAGATCTGAATTTTTTTAATAAAAATTCCGCATGAAAAACAAAAAGAAAACTTTATAATCGCTTCTAAAGCAATGATTTTTTTCATTTAGAAAATTATTACTTATTAATGGTAACTTTACACCACATCTCTGAATCCCTCTGAATCAATAATACCTGTTCTTATTGAATTCAATATACCGCAAGGATTTCGAGCAACATGTTTTATTACACGAAGAAGGAGGTTGCCTACATGCATTTCATGTGCGGGATTGCACAAGGAAAGGAATTGGCTGCTCAAAGGAATGAATCCGATTGAACGATTCACGGGAAGGATTCTGCCATATCCCGGAACATTTGAGCGTCGTCATTAGGAGTTGTGCACGAGTGGACCGTTTTATGCTTCCAGGTGTGATAAGGGAACTGTAAGATATTGCAGAATTCTTGCAGTGGTAGAAGCAGTACTAATATGCACAGTAGAGGATAGCGCTTCAGCAAGCTCAAAAGCTGTTGGACGTGAGTTTGATGTGAACCATTCCCTTCCTTAGCCCCATACATGAAATGCATGTCGGCAAGCTCCGCATTGGTGTAATGATGCATGTTGCTCGAAATCCGCTAGCGAATGACGATTCAAGCCAGCGAAACGCTTTCATCCATCGAAATTAACAGCGCCCTCTACTGCCTCAACGCTGTAATTCTGCATCCACATTCCTATACAAAATATGCTTCCTTAAGTTCCCTATACCTGCCCATACATTTTTAACATATAGTTCTCAACACCCTGTAGAACCACTGTTAATATTGATTTAACAAACATCTAATATCATATTTACCGTTTAACTCATATTTATCCTTTAACCTGTTAACTCATTTACTCAGTTTGTGTTTTTTCAGTTTTTCCCATGTTCTCAAAATGTCAAGGCTTTTATAGATGGGAATAAAAGCACTTTTTCTTGTTGAACATCATACTATATAAAAGAGATTTAAAGATAAGATTTTTATTAATTTTTTATGTTTAAAAATTACATGTACAAAAACTAGTCACTTTCTCTGAATCTTCCAATTATATTGAGTGATTTTTCAGCTATTAAAAAGTCAATCTTTAAATCTATTTAAAACATACTTAATTAGTTGAAAAGAAACCGGGTGAAAATTTTGAAAAATAAAATACTAATACCGTTTTAAATTCGGTGGTTAAAATTTAACATTATTATTTTTAACTTTGTGAAAAAATAATTTTACTTTTTAAATTTCTTATGAATTAAATTACGTTTATTTAACATTTACGTAATAATACCTATAAATATATTTTTAAAGTTGAAAAAAAATTGACGTCCCCTTAAGTATGAATATTTATTCTAGCTAAGAGGAAAAAAAACTTTTTCGAATTTATTTGTACATGTTTCGAAATCTAAATATCGTTTTTGGAGAACTACCCTCTATTTGCCATAAAATTGGACGTATTTGAAATGACACAATGGACTTTTACCAGAAGATTTCTGTGTCACATAAAATACCCCATATTCATTCATTATGGTATGCCGTTGGTTTATTTTACAGGATAACTTGAGTTAATTTTGAGTTAAATATACTTCGCTGGATCAATTATCAAGTACATTGCATATATACGTGAATAACTCATGTCAGAGATTCAGATAAAGGTCCAAAATATGTATGTGGCTTTTTTTTAAACCAAAGTGAGCAATAAATTACTCTCGCGGGGTGACCCCGGTATACAAGGGACAAATAGTGTTACATCTTTACAGTAGTCGGCCAGAGATAGAATGCCGATCGACAGCCTTGATTGTAAGTGCATCGAGCCGCAAATCTTTGAACTTTGCTCATTATAACCCCAAAGAACGCGTCACTTAACGGACATTTTGAATTCAAAATCAGCCCAACGATTCATTAGCTTAAGTAACTGAAATTTTAACGAACAATATGATATGCCAAGGCTGTGTAATGGGAAACATATTTTTAGAAGAAGTAACGCAGATGCCAGGTGCCGATACTAATATTAACAGAATATCTTTCAGGCCGAAAAGGCATTTTGTATTGACTACCAAACGGAGAAATAACAATGCGCATTTAAGTTAGTGCAGCAACAGGAGACAAGGATTATTTTTTTTTTTTTTTTTTTTTTTTTTTTTTTTTACATTTATTCGCTAACAGAAGGAAAGTATGCTCGCACAGTAATGATTTAACGATGAGAAAAAAAATTGATTTATTTTATTGGCGGTTTTGAGTAAGCCTGGGATACAAAGTGAATGTAGTTTATTAAGAACAAAAGAGAAGAAATACATATAATTTTTTGAAAAGGAAAAGAAGCATCGATTAAATTGTAAATTGTAAAAAGAGGAATTTAATTTCAAAAGGGGATAAATAGTGATATATGATGATATGTTAATTCCATCATCACATATATCTCCCACTTTCCCAGAAAAAAGTTATATAACCCAAGAGTTTTGGCTCGACACCAACTATCAAGTATTGTAAGAATACACAATGACACATACAAAATTGAAGTGAAAAAAAAAATGTTGCAAATGAATATTTATGATACATAGATAAATGAGCTCATAAAACTTTAAAGCATATGCATTGATCAGTATAAATTGAGATAAAAATTCTCAAATTTGCAGTATAAGGTACCATAACTAAAAGTTTCGATGATCACATTGTCATCATATAGCTCTAAAATACATTAGAGATTAATATATGGAATTCGCTGTGCTCAGGTAAAAATTTGTGCAGTTCCAGGGCTTTCATCTTGCTTGACTTTCAAGTCCTCAAGCTACAAATTGGGCATGCCCTAAAATGTTGGATATGTTCCAACTACTATATTTTGTTGGAATATAAATCTCAACAAAAAAATCTATATGTTATGCTAAAATAAAATTCGTAAAAAGCAATAAATGCATATGTATACACAAGGCGTAACTAGAGTAATATATACATGACAACACCTAAAAAATCTAGTGTAGTTAGAAACATCAATGATTTAAAATAGTAAAAGTAAATACAATAAATTTGTTGAAAGTTTTCAAAGTTTCACAAAATGTTCATGTTTAAGGAACGATATCTGAAAAATGATGAAAATCTGTCACATGTAGAAACTGTTGATATGTAAATTAGGAAGCATTCGTTATAAAGAAATGCAGTAGTATTAATACTGATAAAATTTCTCTTGATTGTATAGAATGTGTAAGTGAAGACAGGTGCTTTAGAGAGTAAGTAAGTACATCTAGAATGCAACCCTTAATTAGACTTCTACTGATGATAAAGCTGGTATAAACACCAACGAGGTTGCACTTACATTAAAACTGTTGATAAAATACTCTAAAATATCAAAAGAAGAAACAATTAACTGTGAACAAATGTTAATAAATAAAAATTATGCCTTGAATAAAAGGAATTATGTTAAATTGAATGTATGCCATGAAGTAAGTGAAAATTGCGTGTAAGTGTGGAAAGCATATAAGAGTGTAAATGAACTGATCATTTCTTGAGAAAATAACTAACATCAACATTTAAAATTTAATTTAGAATGTTTAAAGTTAACAAGATTTTCGTTGTATTGAAATATCTCTTTTTTTTTACGGGGAGACTTGAGGAGGAACCAGTGACATGAAAAATATGTAGATATTTCTGATGAAATCAAAAAATATGTGTAATTGATACAATGTTTAAATTAGGGATGTTAGACAAAAGTCTAAGATATTTGTGTACATCTACAGAATGAAATATTTACGCCTTAATCCTAGTCATTTCATTAAAGCAAATGTGCATTATCAAGAGTTTAAGACTTCTATTAAATCGCAATATTATAAAAATAATATACTTACGATTACGGTATGATTTAGTAATGCAGAGATTGTATATTTCAACAGTAGAAAACAATTTAGAGAATCTTGAGAAAGTTTAACCCCCAAAACAAAATAATCAATGATATAAAAAAATTATATATGAGGTATTTATTTAAAGAGAGTTACGTTTAACAGATAAATGTGTATAATGTCAAAAGAAAAGAACATATTGAATGGTACAAAAACATAAATGGTTGTGTAAATAGCCTTGGCTTGTAACATCGATTTAAATAGTTTATAATGTGTGTAGTGTGTGATATGCAAAACCCGAATATAATCTCGACAGAAATTACACAAAAGGGCATGCGCACCATATAAAAGCCTGCAAACATTACGAAAGGTTAAAAAGTGTGTTAATTTTTTAGAATTGCTTTGACTGGTAATGGGATCCTTGAATAGTAACTCTGAATGGTAACTGTATATAGTGTTAGATATGCAAATCCAAATATAATCTCGAAGAGATTAACTATATTGGTAAACACCATATAAGAATTTGAAACACCATGGCTATAAAAAATAAGAAGAAAATATATAAACTTGTGTTAAAAAAATATATATTTGATATGTGATATAAATGAATGATTAGAGTAAGGTAATGTTATTATTACTATAGAAATGTATATCCATGCACGTGAAAAATATACAATATTGGAAAACACTGAATGGTAATGTGAAACTAACAGAAACAAATCATAGTTGCATGTAACCAAAATGGTATAGGAAATGGTAAAGCAGTATTGAAAATCATAAAGATTATTGTACACTTTTTGTGTAAGTACTGTAAAACTACTTTACCAAAATAATAACTTCTGAGATGGAAATGATAATGATTATAAATGTTAATGGAAGAAAAATTAAGGTGATCCATCTATGAAAATTTTAAGAAGAATTCAAAAAGAATGAGATAAACAATTATCATCCGAACTTGATAGATTGACGACCAGCACCACAAGGTAAATATCAAGCACTGAAGACAAAAACTTTCACAAAATTATCCCCGGTAACCTACAAACTTAAAAAAATACATTTAAATGTAAAACAGTGTACCTGAAGTATTAAAGAAATGTGTGTAAAATACCAATGGCACATGGACGATAAACTGTGTAAATGATAGTAAATAATTGTGTTTAAATGAAAGGATGAAAGTAAATGAGCGATGAAATGTGTATTAAGTCAACTGGTCCTGTACTGATATAATATTTAACAACCCTTAAATGTATTTTTAAAATTTCGAATTCTTTTTTTTTTTGTCCTGTAAACTGAAAAAACTGAAAAAAGTATTAAATGTTAAATATCCATTTATATTAAGCCGCAGCACACAAGGGTTCTTAAATAATAATTGTCATATGGCGGATAGTGTTCAGTATGAGAAAACTGAAAAAGAAAAGGGGAAAAAATTATATAACTACGCATTTCTATGTGTCTATGCCTAACAAAATATTGAATAAAAAGTTTCGAACGCACATTATATATATAAAAACTTAAAAATTATGTACATATGGGCTTTCAATTTCAAAACACCCTCGTACCATTACTTGAAAAGAATGAAATGCAATGCAATAGTGCAGTACATTAAATTAATAACAAATTAAATTTAACTTGAGAATTGAACATCTTATGCAAAGTGATAAAAAAGAATTTAATTGTGAATGAGTTTTTTTTTAATGTTTTGTGAGTGCTGAAATAAGTAAAGCCAAAACATAACATGTGTGAATATGAACTCTGAGAGAAAAAAATAACACCAAAATTGTGTCAACATCGAAGTACCCAGTGTTAATAAAAGTAAAAAGTTTATGTCAGCGTTTTATTGAATGCCGGAAAAAATAACAAAAGTGAAAATGAATGTGAATGGCATGAAGTCGACAAAATTAAAAGTTTATAGAGCGAAAAGGAAAAAGAAAACACCTACACTATACTGGACTACCAGTAGATCACAACTATACATGAGTATAAGTGCTATGCCATGAGTTTACCTAAGCGGTTTATAACTAAGTATGTGTACTATAAAATAAAAATTATTTCTTTGGCAAAATGATATTGTAAGTGAGATCTGAAAAAGACTGTTTAATTCTAAGCTTCCAAAACCGCATTTTCTATATAAGCTATTAACCATGATAAATCTAGTAAGTTTGAACTTATTACAAACGGAAAATGGGGAATGAGTATTTTAAATATTACAGAGAAAAAATATTTATTAATCTGGGAACAAATCTAAAAATGTGTTACGAGTTAGAAAGATACAGGGATGCGCGTGTAAAATCTTTGAACTTCACTAATAATGACTTGTAACTGTGAACATGTGTGTTTAAAAAAATTTGGGGCATCACTGTATAACTAACGGTTATAATTAAAGAAAAAGTGTATTTTTTTGTAAAACTGTTATGGAAAATGAAAAATTATTATGATTATACAGATATATGATTATAAATCATATTAGAAATGTAATAATTTCAAACCAATAAATAAAAGAGAAAATTTCATTCACAACAAATACCTAAAAGTAAAATAATTCACCAAACTTTGTAAATTTACCTCCAAAAGAAAATATCTCCCTGGATAATTCAAAGTAAAAGAAATTTAATCTGCACCATAGATTTTCTTTTTTATCCATCTTCGTAAAATTATTTCAGCACCAAAAGATTAATAAAAAAATGAGGTATTTTTTTTAAAATCCTATATGAATAATTATATAAGTAAATCATCCTTGTTGTCATTATGTTAGCAATCCGAACATTAGTTGAACATTATATTTACATGAAAATGTCTATAGTGAAAATATAGGCATATACCTCTTATATATATATATATCAGAAAATCCAAAAATTAAATATTCTTGTTGTTAAAAAGATAATATATAATGCGAATTATTACCCTTTTTATAAATATATACAAATAACTCAATGGTCCCATTAAATAACTTACCTTTATACTACCTTAATAATGTTAGTATTTAATAAAGAAAATGTCCGTAAAACGTTTTATGCAGGATAAAATTTGTATATCGATCCACTTCCTGTTATTGTGGATCATCAATGACTTACTTGAACAATGAAACACACTTATACAATGTAAGATAAAATAATATACTGATAATATGTAAAATTGTAATTCACACAAAATGCATTAAATATCTATTAAATAATTTAAAAAATGCATTTATAAGCACTAAATAATCAGGTTATTTAAAAGTAATAATTATTTCGTAAAAAAATCAAACATTTTATATGCTTAAAAGGAATGAAAATATTTTTACTTTGTTAAACCGAAATTTCACTCATTAAGTATTTAATTTAATCCACTATATTTTACCGAATTCTCATAACAGTGCGAAAATTTGTTTACATACGTCACATACGTAATACTCATTCAAATACTGTTAAAGGATTTTTTTTAGTATTATTAACGATAATTCTTTGATTCATTCTGTCCGTCATTATTAGCTTATATGAATTAAATGAAATTCGACAAAATCACTTATCAGAATCACTATAGCTTTTGCTATATTCACATCACTATCGTGAAGGACATATTAATAACACAGCGAAATGTAGAGAGATATAATTGCATTTATAATATTTCCTTTTTTCTTAAACTTAAAATTTAACAGTGGAAGGACGATGTGCTTTATTATTATTATTATTATTATTATTATTATTATTATTATTATTATTATTATTATTATTAAAAAGCAATCAAGATGAATATGAAAATTTGCACGACGCAGATTTCTTGACGTTCAATATCAGCCGTTAATGAAAGTTGGAAGCAAACTGTACACAAATTCCACTAATCGTAATGTACGAGCGTAAACAATGTAGAAGAAGCAATAGGTGGCATCTAGGAGTATAAACACTTTCTTTCTCTCTCCATCTCTCTGTTTCTTTTTACTTAATCCATTAAAAGATGGCTATCGATAACAATGCCGCAAATCTTGCGAACGATAAACACACGCACAAAAACAAAATAATAATCCAGGAGAGCAGAGTTCCGTCGGCTTTTGACACTCGTAAAATCAAAACACTCCCAGTCATATTTCACAAACATACTTGATCATTCCGTGTTGTGCTTTGGGAAATACATCGGTATCCTAATTGATATCACTGGTCTCCATTGATGAGAACGAATCACTGTTACAGGTCTTATATCCCTGGAATATAACATAATATTCAGTGGCCGAAGCAGTATGAAAAAGTATGTAGATTCTCATAAGGCAGTTCCATATTTAAATTAAAGGCTTCAGCATTGAAAGCCGAAACCACAACGAAAACATGAATTCATGCTTTAAAAAAATTATTTATGTCCTGTAGCATCCAAGATTTAGTTCAAAGGGGATGCCACAAATACAATCGCCTGAATCTCCTCTGATCTTTAGAACCAATATCTATGCCGTTGGTTTACTTTACCGGATAACTTGAGTTAATTTTGAGTCGCGTTTTCTCAAAACTTTATTTCTGACGACTATCCGTAAGATTAAAAAAAACTATTTGGTGGAATGGCTTAGAATTTTTTTTGCATGCATATAACATCAGTATCTATAGAATGAATTAATATATTTTAAATAGCTTAATATTTTGCGTATTTATATGGAAGAAAAAACTTGTACTTTTTAAGGTTTTTTAAATTTGAGAGTTTTTTTAATAAGGTTTCCTTTGAGTGATATTTATATCCTTAATTCGTTCTATAGAGTAAAGTTTTCTGATCATTTTAAAGCACAAATTAGGTTCTTGTGTCAATTCAACGTTAAGATATCTTGCGGTTGGTGATATGACACCTAATTTTTTTTTTCGAAAATTGTATTATATAGATTTTGCTGTATTTTTTCTTTTATTACATTGAAGTACTTCATTTTATAATTTTATAAGACTACGAACGTACCTTAAAAATATCAGGAAGTTTAAATTAGTTACATTGAATACTTCTGTTTTTATATGGATTCGAAGCGAGAGCTCTGTTTACATGTTTTTCGGTATCGATCAAGCCCCGAGCCCCCCTTAAATAACTGAAATTTTAACGAACAATATGATATGCCAAGGCTGGGTAATGGGAAAAAAATTTTTAGTCGAAGCAACGCAGATGACAGGTGCCGATTTCGATATTAACTGGATATCTTTCAGGCCAAAAAGGCTTTTTGTATTGACTATATTAAAAATGCGTATTTAAGTTACTGCAGCAACAGAAGCATATGGTCAAAGATTATCTTATATATATATATATATAGTATATTCGTTAACAGAAGGAAAGTATGGTCGTACGGTAATGATTTAACGATGAGAAAAAGATTTGTTTTTGATTTATTTTAGTTTAGCAGTTTTCAGTAAGCTTGTGTAAAGGGAATGTAATTTATTAAGCACAAAAGAGAAGAAATACATATAATTTTTTGAAAAGGAAAAGAATAATCGATTAAATTTTAAATTGTAAAAAGGGGAATTTAATTTTAAAAGGGGATAAATAATGATATGTGATGATATGTTAATTTCATGATCACATATGTGATGTCAATTTTTCAATGAATATTTTTTAAATCTGACATATGTCTAAATGCCTAAATTATTGGCAAAGAAAAAATTGTGCGTTAAAAATTAGGTAACCCAAAACGTTTGGCGCTGTTCGATAATTACAGCATTCTTTAACAGAAAAATTCCTCTTCTAAGTAATGACACCGTTACGCCGAAGATAATGGACAGTGAATAATCTTAAGTACTTTCATTTATCTTCTGCTTAACAGCTCAAATGCTGCAATTATGCACCACATTTATCTGCAACATTCTTATATGTTTTTTTTTTCCCTGTAATATCTTTTGTATATTTATTTCTGACTGTAATTTCATTTCTAATTTGAAGAGACAAAAATATAATATAAAGCTCGTTTTTCAATTAATGAAATAAACCTTTGTATGTAACAGGGGAACATGACTAAGAATTTTTAAATTATATATATATATATATGTATAGTATTACAAACTACCGGGTGTCCCAAAAAGGACTGACTGATTTTAAAATTCAATAACTTCCAAACGGTGACAGATATTTAAAAAAATTCTTGCAGGAGGGTTATGCATAAAGTCAAAAGTTTTTTTAAAGTGATTTTCGATTTAAGTCGAATTACAAACAATAGATGGCGCTGCGATCAATAGAGGCTAAATTCAGGCTCGATTTTTGGTACTTCGTGGCCTGGATAAGACATTTCCATCTCCTTTTTCTGCATGGAACAACAGAAAGGACCAAAAATTGAGCCTGTATTTAGCGACTATTGCTTACAGCGCCATCTATTGTTTGTAACTCGAACTAAAATCGAAAATCACTGTAATAAAACTTTTGACTTTATGCATAACCCTCCTGCAAGAATTTTTTTAATATCTGTCACCGTTTGGAAGTTATTGAATTTTAAAATCAGTCAGTCCTTTTTGAGACACCCGGTATATGCCTCAATAAGAAAAATAAATCTTTCTTAAAATCACTATAAAATGCAAAATAACCCACAGGACGCGTTCCGGATGTGTTGTCAAATTGTCAATGAATATTTTATACTCCGACGTATGTCTAAATGTCAAATTTTTGGTAAAGAAAACATTGTACGTTAAAATTAGGTAATTCAAAACGGTTGTCGCTTTTCGATAATTATAGAATTCACGATAAGTTTTTTTTTTTTCCTTTAAAAACTCCCCTTTTAAGTAATGACACTGTTACTCCGAAGATAATGAACAGTGAATAATCTTAAGTAACTTCATTTATCTTCTCCTTAACAGCTAAAATGCTGCAATTATGTGCCACATTTATCAGGAACATTCTTATATGTTATTTTTTTCTCTATAAGAATTTTTTAAATTTCTTTCTGACTGTAATTCATTTCTGATTTAAAGACAAGATATAACATAAAGCACCTTTTTCAATTAAAGAAATACGTCTTTGTAAATAACAGGGAAATATATCTAAAAATGTTTTAAATTATATACATATGTATATTATTACAACTATGTGCCTCTATTAAACTATACAGATGAGAAGTTTTCATTTATTACTTAACCTCTTCGCAGCCTTGGCCACATATGTGGACGTTTAGTTTTTATAATTACTATCAATAATAAAAAGAACAAAAATTTGATAATAACTTTTCACTACAGAATTTCTAAACAAGAGAAGTAACAATTTTCTGACTTTGCTGCACTTAAAATGTTATTTCCGATGTACTGTTAGAAATATAAAAAAAGCGTGAAGTAATTTTTCTGCAGCCGGTGTTGTTGGACTATTTGAACAAATTGTTAATATTTGACAAAAAATATATTATAAAGATTCTTTTTCAATTAATGAAATACATAATAAAATAATAGGAAAATATCTCTATTTTTTTATTATACATATGTATATTATTACGAACTATGTGTCTCAATTACACTGAACAAATGAGAAATTTTCATTTATTATTTAACCTTATCACGCCCTTGACCACATGTGTGGAAGTTTAGTTTTTTCCATATATATATATATATATAATCCTAATGAAACGAATTTATGAAACGGATATATGAAACGAATTTATAAAACGGATATATGAATCGACTGATTAAACAACTGAGTATGTTTCAAGCGATTTCTTCTATAATATGGAATACTTTGCGATGAAATTAACACAAAAAATCAGCATTGATCCGCAGATCTCAAAACTGGTATTAGAATTTTTTAATTCGAATTAGTTTTCGAAATATAATTTTTTTTCTAATTTTATATACATTTTTCCTAATGATAGCAACGCAAATTTCAATCAAACAGATATTTTTTTTCATAATTCAGGAAAGGTTGACATGGTAACCCGGCTATTGTTGTTTATTTGATAATAAATGTTTATTTACTTTTATTTCTTTTTATAAATTATATTTTATGTAATTACAAATTTTATGTAGTCTTATTCGATTTTTTTTTTTTGATTTTTTAATCAAAATGGAATATTTACGGTCCCATATTACGGTCCCCGTACTTAACTGGCGCCAAAGTATCGTTATTTTGCTTGATATGGTAAGCCGGATGTTGTTGTTTATGCTGTTGATGCGTTCCCCAAATTGGCGTCGTTAACAAATCGCACCAATATGGGACGTATATGACATCTGTGCCAAACTTTCATATGAACGGCGAAGAGATCAGACCGTATTTGTTTATGGCAGTTCATGACTTGACCTATTATAATATAGATGAAATGATGGCGATAGAATAATATTTGGCGATTTATCACCTGTGCCTGGCTAACATTAAAGTACCAAAATGGCAACTCGAGTATAAAAAGCGAAGTGGTCCGCCTGTAAATGTTGATGATAGTCACATGACTTAGGCTATTGTTATAGATATTGTTTTAAAATACCGGGAGACAAAGACTCTATATACTTAATTTATTTTATTTCAGCTTCTTTTCAAATGTTTAACTGATCCTCTTTAATCAAAAACGAAAACAACCATTGGATGCCTTAACAGCAACTGATTCGCCCTTAAATTTTTGAAATCAAAGGGAATTGAATGGAAACCCGTTTACAGGGAGATCTGCACAGTTTTTTTCAGTATAATTCAGTCTTCTCTAATATTTTTAAAACCCATCAGATTAGCGTGTTTTTAGATTCTGCGGTGTCTGAACGGGGTTGGCGAGCGTAGCTTGCAGTGGGCAGAGCTTCCTAGTATAATTATAATTTCTGTCAATAAAAACAACAAAAATTTTATAATAACTTATTCACTACAGAATTCCTAATCAAGAGAAGTAATAATTTTATGGTTTCTCTGCACTGTTAATGTTATTTCTGATGTATAGTTGTGTGAAATAATTTTTCGGCAGTCGGCGTTGTACGATTATTTCAACAAATAGTTAATATTTGATAAAAATAATATCAGATCTATTAATTATATTAGGTTTTAATAATTTGTAAAAATGTAAGAAAGAAATTTACTGTTTTTTTTTTTAATAAATCGCTTCACTCATAAATTACCATTTTTGTGTTGCATGTGTGATTTTTTTTAAAATTCTTATTAATATAAAATTAATAAATCGTAAAAAAAAAAAATAAGTCATTTTTTCTCGCCATAAAAAAACCGTCGCTGAAGATGATAATTCTGTATATTTTGTCTGAAATACATATAAAAGAACAATATGAAACACTCTTGATGTTACGACTAGGCGTTCTTTTGATCTAAAACATTATTATATACGTATTTTACGAAAAGAAAAATGTTTCTAGTTAATACTGTAAATGTGGTTCTCTTTAAAATATTCATAATAATCAAATAAGATCTCTTACTTCTTGATCTATTTTGAAATAAATATTTCTGAGAAACATAGAAAAAAGGCTTTAAATTAAAACACGAACTTTAAATAAAATGTTTTTTTCAAACTATACTGTTTAATTTTATTAAATTAATGAAAGTTTATACATTTATAAATAAATTTTTCATAGTCCGTCCGAAATGCATAACAAAAAGCTGTGAGAACATGAAAAAGAGTCATGAATACTCATAGTAATTTTGAATAAAGTTATGGAAATTAAAATGTGATTTAAATAAATCTATTTCATTTTAATAAAAGAAATTCTATTTAAGATTATATATTTTGAACAGATAACACAATAAGACAAGAGAAGTAAAAATTTTAGCAATTTTTAGCATTTTCTGCCCATACGCTGTTATATGTAAGAATTATTTTTGGCAGCCCAGAATATAATTATAGGATTTATACACACAATGTAATACACTAAAAACATTTAAAAAATGCAAAAATGGTAGCAGCGGTAAACGCACTTCTAACAATTATCGATCGTAGTCCGTTTTGTAATTTTTTTTTCATTTAAGTAACTGAACTATAAACGCTCCATAATCTATAGAAAGGATGCTGAATTTCACCTCACCTATTCGTTTTAACTTCAGTATATTTGAATTATCCAGTATCCAGTTTCAATATCCAGAAGTTTATAACATCATTAAAATTCACCGCAAACCATACTATCCCATGGATCACAATGTAATATTATTTATCATGCTTTCTTTTTAAAAAACATAGTAGTACCCATATATATATATATATATACAGTTGGCTCTCTGTTTAACGACTTTCAAGGAACCTCTAAAAATCGTCCTTAAATTTAGATCGTCCTTAAACAGAATTTGTGAAAAAATAATATTTGAAAAACATTTCCCTTCACACTTTACTTGGCTTAAGACTGTCAATACTTTTCTCAATGTATTTTGGTGTTTAGAACTGTTTTATTTATTTATTTATTTAAATTTATTTTATGTTTTCTTTATTTCTTATTATTTTATTGATACGGATAATGGATATAATAATTCATATTTCTATTGCGCAAATACAAATTTCATTAATTATACTGCATACAATGTTATTTACAGTACAATAAAAATATTTATAATACATTTAATTAAACAAATTAAGTTTTTAAAAAATCAAATAGTGTAGAATGTTTCAATGATGGCCTAGTTTTTAGTACCCTTGTTTCAAGCTTTTCAAGGAGGTTGAATGAGTCATCTTCCATATTTAATGGAACAATGTACTGGCGAAGAATATCCAGGCCAAATTTTGCATCTGAGTAAGAAGGAGGAGGTGTCTTGCTTTCTGTGTCATCCGTATCATCACCATCTTCTGCATCTGAAGTTGAATTTTCATTTGCGATGTCTTCATAAATTTGATCTAAATATCTGAAGTTGGTCGTTAAAAGTCTTCGTCACAATCGATAGAATCTTTTACTGAAACATCTTCATCACCAACAAGACTTTTCCATTCTTCGGTGGTGACATCTTTTGTGTTGAGTTGTGCCCAAAAGCAGTTTTCAATTGTGCAAGGAGAAACTTCTTTCGAGGCTGATGTAATCATGTGCATGACTCCCAAAATTGTAAATTTTTTAATTTCATTTTTGTCAGCAAAATTATTTAATAATTTCCTAATTAAGGATTTCCGGTAATATGCTTTTACACTACAAATGATTCTCAGGTCTAATGGCTGCATTTTACTGTGTATAATTAGCGGTAAAAAATGAATCGACTGAAACATCTTCATCACCAACAAGACTTTTCCATTCTTCGGTGGTGATATCTTCTGTGTTGAGTTGTGCCCAAAAGCAGTTTTCAATTGTACAAAGAGAAACTTCTTTCGAGGCTGATGTAATCATGTGCATGACTCCCAAAATTGTAAATTTTTTAATTTCATTTTTGTCAGCAAAATTATTTAATAATTTCCTAAATAAGGATTTCCGGTAATATGCTTTTACACTACAAATGATTCTCAGGTCTAATGGCTGCAGTTTACTGTGCATAATTAGCGGTAAAAAAAATGAATCGACACATTTGTAAGTCCTGGAATATACGAAATATACCTGGAAAATACGTGAAAATCGTCGTTAAATAGAAACAATTTCGTCTTTAAATAGATATTTTTTTACTTAAAGGAGCCGGGTCCGCAAAAAATCATCCTTAAGTAGAGATCGTCGTTAAGTAAAACGACGTTAAACAGAGAGACGTCTGTATATATAGTATACATAGTATACACAGAAGTATTTTATACTCCTGGGAAAGCATTATTTACTCAACGATGCATATAAATTTTAATATGCTTGAAGCATTGTAACATCATTGAAATGCATATATGTTGCAAAGTGTTTCTAAAACTGATAATATATATATATATATATATATATATATATATATATATATAAACATTACTGAACCATTAAATAAACATTACTACCACCAACAAAAACTGAGGAATTATGCATAAAATGACATTAACAAATACAGTTCCCCCCCAACACACATAACATAGATTCCAAAAACATAGTAACAACAAGAACATATATATAGCATATATAACGAGATTGGTAAAATTCATTTATTGAATCTTTGGGATGATAACAATGTAAAATTTAATGGGATTTCCTATGAAGAGGTATCAGATAACTACAGAGTAAATATATATATATGTATTTCTTTATTTCAATGTAATCACATTACAGATTCGTTAATAGAGTTTAAAATATTGTTAAACATTGATAAAGTTTCTTTTACAAGAATTTAATGAAATGTTTGTTATCTTATTCTTACAATACATTATCTTATTTGACAGTTTCAAGAGAAAAAAAATATTCCCAGTCAACTGCATTTTTTTCCAGTGACCTTTCATATAATCCAGTTTCAAAAATTTCAGTTCAAAAGGAAAATCTATGAAATAATCAAAACGTTATTCAAAATATTTATCCTAAATTTTACACCTACATAAAAGAAGCATGGATGCTTTTTGAATTACAAAATATGAATTCTTTCTTCCATTTTCTGACTGTTTGACATTGCATAAATGTTCTCATGGAACCACTTTTAAAATTTTAAACACTTAAAAAGCAATATGGCTTTTGCTGTAGCTCAGTACACGAGCAAGCGGTATATGTTGCAAAAATTTAAATGTAAACAATATTTATTTTATGTTGGCATATCCACAATATAAAGCAAACGAATAGACGGATTTCCTTATTTTGTTTTTATTTTAATGAAAGCTTATTTTTGAACGAACCTTTTATTGAATTCCAAACTCGTTTGTTTAACAAACAAAAATAAAATCAACCTTTATTGAAAACTGGTACACCAAATTTGAAGGCTGACATTTTGTTAAAAATGGAGTTTATTTAAAAAATATAGGTCAATGTAAAAAATATATCCAGTCAAGGACTAAATAGTTTTATTTATCTTAACGTGTTTCTCGTTTATTAGTTTTAGATGAAAATACCCTGAAAAATCTTTATTATCGCAAATTCGAGGTCAAAAGGCGTACTTTTTAATGAAACATAGTTTATATATATATATATATATATATATATATATATATATATTAATTCAAAACATTTATTTTACACAAGAAAAAACTGAACATTTCTCACTTTTTCATAAACTGTGTAGCATACAAAATACTAGAAAACAGATTTAAAAGTCGAATTATAATACAAAGTACAGTGTTGTCTTTAAAAATGTTATTTTAAGTACTTTTTAAAAATATGTATGATTTTCATGTTAAGCAGAACAAATTATGATTCAACTCAAGTCATGCAAGTATAAGATAAATACAATTTAAGTTTTACTTTAATCTTAGTTACTTACTTATAATATTTTTATAGGATAGTTTTTTTATGAAAAGATCAATTAACTCGCATGTATTCTTAGCGCTTGAATATGTGCATTTCAAGAATTTTTATGTATTAATAATTTCGGATTCATTCCGGAAATTCTGAATAGTAATTTTATTTAGAGACTGTCTTTTCATGATTACGTAAACTAAATATTCTTCTTTCAGAATCTATGGCATGTACTCAGAATTTCTGAATAAAGAACAAATTCCTGAAATGCACGCATATATTCGCTAATAACACAAAGGTATAAATTATTACATATAATATTACATGAATGGTAATAAAATATAATCCTCATAGAAAGGCATAATAAAAACGGTAAAGATCAAACGTTTGAGTTTTTCTAAAATGTAGCTTTCAATTATAAACTGAATTAGTAAGACCTTCATTGGGTATCCCTAGAGGTGATTATAAGCAGAAAAAATATGCATATTTTATTCACAGATATAAATATTTTACAAAATAAATTACAAAGAACAATTTTTGTTTCCAAAAATTTATCAATAATTAATGACTCGCATCAAAAGAAGTCTTCGCTCTGCAAATGCATTAAAGGAGCAAACGAAACAAATTTAATGTGGATATTTTTATTGGCATTATTGTTCTCTTTTAATTGTAATTTGAAGAAATTTTGTATTGCTGTAGATTGCGTTTACATTCATAAAACATCCGTCGATTCATTAACTGTTCTAAAGACAATTATTAGAAAATAATAATATGAGAAGAATAAAATGAGTAGAAAAATGAAGACATGTTTTTCAAAAAACAATCTTTTTGTATTATGTAACTGATTATGAAAAGAGTACTTAGACTAACTGTCTGATAATAATAAAATGCATCTCCTGTGCTCCGTCAGAAACGTGTGCAATTTTTTACGAAATACTAAACTCATCAGTTAATAAATATTTTTAGTAAATGTAAAATAATATGTTGTTGCTTTCGCGGAAAACTAGAATTAAAGTGCATGTTATCTTTTTTATCACGTTCATCGTTTATTAAAGTGATTTAGTATGTCATTATATGTGATTTACTGTGTTATCTTTTCTAAGCCATTCTAATATATACAAAAACAATCTCGCCAAAACCAGCAATGCTATCACTTGTAAAAGAAAAGACAGAAATTGTACATCACACGTGGCAACTGAAGTGTGAATGTATTATAACTAGTACAGATATTCAGATCTTGGTGCAATAGCTGTTGTACTCTTATGAAAAAATGCATGAATACAAAATTTATTACGATTATATATATTAAATTCAGTAATACGGAAATAATATGATTCCACCTTAAATCTGACTAAATCACCATGGCAACCTAGAATCATTACCTATCATGAGATATCATTGAATTAAATACGTATGATAGGATTTAATAGATTTAAGAAAAAATTCTTTAATATCTTTTTAAGTTTTGACTAAGTTTTAAGTTTTTATAAAATTTGAAATCATTCGAAATAATTCTGTGTACGATTATATATAGTGTAACTGTAGGATAGATGGCCATACAGGAGAGATGGCTAACATTAATGTACTTTTTCTTGAGAAATATTCCGCAATTTCAATGCTTTTTGAAATTAAGTTGTCAGACACTTAATAATAAATCGATAGTTCAGTAAAAAATGAAAATGAAAAATGCAATAGGTATGGTAGTTTAAAAAAAGAACTCGATTTTGGGGGGATATTAAGAAAATATTGTTTTTTTTAAACGATCCATTTATAGTTAGCTACTACCAAAACTACTTTGAAAAGTCTTTTAAAAGTATATTAAAATCACTTCAGTAGTTCTCGATAAAAAATAAAAAAGTAGTAAACCATTGTGACCTGTTTCACGCGGGATTTCGCGAATATTAGTATTCCCTTAAAACTATCAAAAAATCATTAAAGTGTTGAAATATCTCATTCATTACTTTTAAAATTCACTAATATTGTTTGTGACAGGATAATTAATACAGTTTTCTTACTTAAGCAATTCGAATCATTTATAATGCATTGTACACCAGTCTATATACAGGGTGCAATATGTTATCTATCGTCGACCTTTAATTTCTCAACCGTTGGTAGTAGACATATAGTTCCAATTACAAAAACGTTTCAAATGAGGTAAATATTTATGTTGTGGCATTATTTAAAGTAAAAACTGAATTTTATAAAAAGTACGAAATCTAACATTTTATATTCTCCCCCAGTCCCTATAGTTACATTTAGTAAAAGTTTACACATATCATAACAGATATATGACACAAAAAGTTTGACAACTGTACTACAAAAATTGACACAGTTATTAAATTTCAAAGTTTGAGATTTTTACACATGATTTTGTCTTTCATTGAGGGATCAGTTAAAAGGTGAATTAAAGTAATTCGAGATCAAAATCAGGGTGCTATTCCGCTGTCATTTATCTAGTCCTCAGTGAGTATGTTTTATTTTCCGGTTGTCGATTCCACCTACTTTGACGTTTAAATATTCTTTGACCCATAAAAGTTAGTTCGAATTTTAGATACCGGCTAAAAGTGGTTTCGCTGTAAAAGGGACATTGCACCCTGAATTTGATCTCGAATTACTTTAATTCATCTTTTAACTGATCCATCAATGAAAGACAAAACCATGTGCAAAAATCTCAAACTTTGAAATTTAATAACTGTGTCAATTTTTGCAATACAGATGTCAAACTTTTTTTTGTTATATCTGTTATGATATGTGTAAATTTTTACTAAATATAACTATAGGGACTGGGGGACCGTATAAAAAATTAGATTTCGTAATTTTTATAAAATTGATTTTTTGCTTTAAATAATGCCATAGCATGAATATTTAGCTTATTTGAAACGTTTTTGTAATTGGAACTATATGTCTACGGCAAACGGTTGCGAAATTAAAGGTCGGCGATAGATAACATATTGCACCCTGTATATAGCCTTAGGAGAAATTTTCGCTTCCAAAGTTTTTACCACAATTCAAAATGCCTATGATAAAGTCATTTTTTTTCGCTTATGTAGTTAATAATTAATTGACGGTACTTACTTTTCAGCTATTGGATGTTAAAAGTAAAACTAAGAGATTAAATATTAATACTTAATGCATTTTGACAAAAGCACATTAAGAACCACCGAAAAATCTTAAATTGAAAACTTCGGAACATACTTTCCGGAACATCTGAGAAAAACTTTTTAAAAATGGATTGGGGATCAGATTGAAATTTTAATGACTTTCAGCCAAAATGGTAATTAAACAGTGACATCTGGTATTCTTTTATTAAATATTTAAATAAATTGCAGCCATTCTTTACTAGAAACTCATTTCTTGAAAGCAATTTTCATTTCCAATATTAAGAATTTTCTCACTTTCATGTAATCGAATGAGCTTAAACTTTATATGCCTTTTCAATTAGCTTGCATAAATATTTTATATTTTTAGTCTTTAAATGATTTTGTTCATTAGAAATATTCTTTAACGGAAAATGTGCTTGAGAAACTCGTTTTGATTGAATTAGCTGTTTAATTACCAGAAATACTTTTTGTCTGAAATATAGCAAGTATTAAATATTATCTGAAAACTCCATTTGAGGCTAAGAAAACTTGAAGAAATAATTATAAATGAACATAAAGCAGATGTCCGCCTATGGCTCATATATGCATTTGACATATTCATTATCACAACAAACTATATTAACATAAAAAACCTCCTCAAAAAAGTTAATTTGATAAGAACATTCAATTTATCGTCGAAGAAGAAACGAATCATTCAGTCGAATATTTAGACGTAAAAATAACTCACGAATTTATCAAAATAAATACTACTGTATATAGAAAACCAACAACAAATCAAAACATAATCTCATGCAAAGGCAATACTCCATTAGCGTACAGTTTAGCAGCACTAAATTCTACATTATCAGATCACTACATGTTTTTTCAATAGGAAAATCATTTAGAGAAGAATTAAAAAATATTAGAAACATAGGATTAAATGCAGGACACCCCAAAAAATATAAATAAAATTATTCAGAGAGCAAGGGAAAGAATATACCTGCAACACAAAAAAAATTAAATTTACCCCCTCCCACACACACACACAGCCAAACTCCATGTATGAATGAAACTTAAAAATTAAAAGAGAATTGGAAAAAACTGCGAAAACATGTTGCAGTGAACCCCAATCCATCCCTATTGAAAGCAATAAGACATGAAACAGAAAATTATGAAAAACACAAATATCAGGTATTTATAAAATTAGTTGCCAAGATAATAACAAGAAAGAAAAAATCATGCGTCAAGCATAGATTATGAAACACTTTCCAACACATTCAGAATAATATAACAAAATAGCACCGTTTAAAAAATTAAAATATTACGTCTAATTCAACCACGTGGAAACGCATAACCCATTTCAAAACGGAATTTCAGCTGCTCTGTATACGATATATAGTTTTGTATTTGTTAACTACATGCATGCCAAAATTTGAAAATCTCCCTTCAGCAATTTCCTCTAATATGGAGAAAGGTACTTGAATACTTTTGTGCAGCCCTGTTTATAAGGTATAGAATTTATATATAACGAGTAACATGCAAAAAATTAATTAAATTAAAAGCGCATACCAAATTTTAAACCGTACATACCTGCAATTATTACTCAAAGACAGTGCTGTAACCGATTTCTTTTTGTGTGACGCTGTATATGAATAAAAAATGCTATGAGTGCCCTGTTCTAATGTGGTCGTAGTGAAATTCAGTGATTTATATCAGTTTTAAAACATTTGAAATAGCGTAATGTCATTCAAATACTCTACAAACGATTTTTCACCATTTACCATAATATAATGGAATACTTTTGAGTGCCTCTGTAAATGAACTATTAATCCTACGTACTTCATATACAATACCAAACATGCTATGGTGACCCTAAATTAACTTCATCAATTGCATAAAAATCAGGGTATGTTTACGAGAGTTAGACCGTGGACAGACGGACAGACAAACGGAATGTATAAACACTTTTTAACTTTGTTGGAAAGTGTTAAAAATGAAAAAATAAACTACATAAGCATGGCTAAGGAAAAAAAAAATCGAAAGAAACATCACATCAGAGACCTCAAACTGAATAAAAAATCTACTGTCCTGACGAGAAAAAATACAATAGACCCCTACATATTAAAACCTTAGAAATAGAGAAAATAGCGAATTATGAAAATATACATAATACACTATTACAAGAAGCAATTGAAATATGTGCTTCAAAAACTGAAGTTTGCAATGACATGACACACTCGACTATCAATTGTTGATAGAAGAAAATGCTAGAAGAGGAAGAAAGATAAAGGTATAAAGGAATAATTAGAGAATCTGCTGATCTTAAACACCATAAATACAGAAGCGCAGGCATTTAGAAATTACAACTGTTTATAGTTCGTTAAGAATGAAAACGTTCTTGAACGTCATGTAATTTATATTATATGTGAACTCGTGAATATTCTAAATGTTACGTCTTTTAATTTTATGTATCGGATGCTTTAATATATTTTTATAAAGGTTGAATGGTATGTCTTACAGATCATATTTTTTTATGTGCAATAATGTCTGGCAAATGGTATATATATGATAAAATATTAAATACTGAATTATACATGACGACTGAGCATGCTTATTCACTGTAATTATATGACTGTTCTGTGTTATTTAGTATTTTTACAAATGCAGTTTATGATACTGTTATAAATATGGTAAATACATGTAATGTTTAAATATTAGAGTAAGTTTATAAAAAGAAAATATCACAGAACTCTGCAGTTTTGAAAGCCTAAATGATTATAAAGGAAGCATTTAAAAAATATAGAGAGTTATCCGTATTATCATGTACCTAATATTTTTTTGGATTCACCATAAAACGTTTTTTTTATGCGTGAAAAATTTCGTTTTCTGGACGGAATAACATTATTTAGTAAAGTTTTGTCCATTCTATTAATTACCCTTTTCGTTTCAATTAAGATAGCAATTTCATGTTCATTCAACGTTTCCATTCGTACACTGTAAAACATTCATGTAACGTGACTCCATAAAATTGTTGGCAACATTCTGCCTCTGATTTTATGGAGTAATTTAACTTATATAATTGTGTAATTTAAACTGATATGACTGGTAATATTAGATATTAGGGTAACGCAACACCAGTTATATCAGTAAAATTACTCAATAAAATGAAGGCAACGAGGCTGCCACCAATTTTATGGAGTAAGTTTACATATTTCTTTTACAGTGTGGAAAACATAAACCAAGCGATATTTTGCAGTTTATCAATTCTAAAATTTGCGCACGTTTTGCAAAGAACGAAGTAAATTAAAATCCATTGGCCCCATTAACCTGCATAACCCATAAGACCCATTAATATTGCATAGTCGATATTTTAACACTTCACATCCGAGCATATACAATTTTTCATTGATAACAAAAGATATTTGACTTTTTGCCTTATGATGAATTTTCATAGTACTTTCTTTACTGAGCAATTCTGATTTTTCTTTTAATTGATTTTATCAGACATTTCATTTTTTCAGTAAAATCATTGAAATTAATCAGTTGTCTACCTTCTAATTTATTTCTGATAAAATAAAATATTTATGATTAATTACAAAACAATTTTCTCTTCTTAAAAAAATAATTATATATATATATTTTTTCCAAAATGGAAATGTATTAGGGAAAAGAACAGAAATAAAAAATGATTTTTTATTGCTAATGCGCAAACTGAAAGAATAATGAAAATTGTAAATTTTTATTAGAGTTTTGAACTAAAAATGATTCTTATCTATGTTCTGTATACGTGGCTGAATGTTCTGTATCCAGAGCAGTACGTGTTGGATCTCTTGCTATTTAAAAACATAAAACAAAAAAAGTTTATTATGTAAAGCAAGATATGAAAAAAATATGTTAATTAAACAATCATTCACTGTAGAACATATCAGTATCAGACAAATCGGACTTGCTTATCCAGAATTCATGCTCGCTATCTGAAAAACAACTAGTTCGGATAAAATAACATTGAAAATGGTAATACCATAAATCGTACATGGACAAAGTTAAAGTTTCTTTAACCATATAAAGATTTTTTTGGGTTTGTTCCAAATACAACGGCACCTTAAGAACACTTCTATAGAAAGAAGACTTCTATAGAAGCCCTTGGTGACACGTATACGTGACACTGTAAAAGAGGTATTAAATGTATCAAGCATAATTTTTTATGATGTCTCTGCAACATTCAAAATAATCGTCTGTAACATGTATGAATTTAATTCAGTCCGAAATCGAATAACATGATTAAAATTTAGTTCAAACAATTACAAGAAATAAACCGTAAGAAGGGCTGAAATTGACGACTTTTTAAAAATTAGTTTCTCTATAAATAATTTGAAACAAGAATAACTTACTTCAAAGATTGTCAGAAATCTAGCATTATGATTGTTATATGTAAATAACAGTGGATAAAATTTTAAAAAACAATCGCCTATCGCAGTTTCCATGTAAGGTGTTCTATTAGTTTTGTGTGTCCCTGCAAACTAATGATAACTGCTGTATAAGCTATTTTCGATCGGAACGTGACGTTTAGATAGTTCAACAAGGCGAAGATTTCTGATAGGTTTGGAATAATATAATTTTTTTTTAAATGTACTTCATTAACTATAGCCCATAGATCGTAAGGTGAAAGAATCAATTTGTGTACCCCTGTAATAAAACAATAAATGCATCACTCTATTTCCAATCAGGCTTTAGTTAACGACAATGAAAATATATCAATTTGGTAACGATGCAGATACTCGGATATCTACGACAGTTAGAGTGCGGATAGATTAGTCGAAATTATAGACAACACTTACCTACACTGTTAAAAATTTGCAACACACTGGCAGGTCATTTGACCGTTTTTTTCTGAAAACGGTTACACAACCGTAATTTTAACACTATTCTGACCATATTATTGGCCATTTTATGGTCAGAATATAGTTAAATTATTTTTATGAAACCGTTTAAAAAGAAAAAAAAAAACGGTCGAATGAACTGCCAGAATGCTGCAAAACTTTTAACAGTGTACGTTAGAAAGTGTTCAAAATAATACAAATCTAAAACAATCAATAAACGATTTTTATTTTGCGTTATTTTAGTTTTGAATTTTTTATATGTTCTTTTAAAACTTAGATACAAATATGCATCGGTAAAATTATTCTGATCGATAATATTTTTCTTTCATAAAAAATACTTAAAGAAAAAGTAATAAATAAAGGCAGATTGATCATGTGCGATTTTCCATGGATGTTTTAATCTACAAAAAAAATGACATTTAATTCTGGTATATAAATCTCACATTTACTTCTAATCAATGCATATTCATTTTAATGCATATTCTTAAATCTCTATCACTTTAATGTCATAAAACCATCCAATAAGGTCTTCAGAAAAAGCCTGTCAGAAAAAATTATATATTTTAGGGATAACTCGTAAAGTTATTTAATAAGTGATGTCCAGAACGTCTTAGAACAGATTTTATCTAGATAAATATTCTCAGTAATCAAGAATCTTCATTTACTAAATTTCATATCTTTAATATTAGCTCACTCATGAATATTTAAGGATATTATGTTTATCGCTGCTAAAACGTTTCGTACAAACCACAAGAGAATAATTTATGACATTAAGATTGTTTGTTTTAATTACTATATCTTTGATAAATGAGAATAAATATCTGTCTTAGGAATGCAATTTATATATCAGAATTGGTTTAAGTAAATATTATATACTAGTAAAACACGAGGCTTTGTTTGAGTAATAGTTGAATAATGCCGAGTGGTATTTGTGGGCCTATTTTTATTATTAAAGAATTACACTGTTAGGAATAATTAAAAAAATACAAATTAAGCAACAGTTTGACTAAACGTCATTATTAGACTTCATTAGGCGAAAGTGAGACTTAAATTAATGAGAAGAACTCAAATTCTACATAAATGATACCTTAGAATGTATTCTGAAACTTTTACGCTCAGTTCAGTTTTCATTTGAGGTTTTGAACTTTTTAGAAGCCGTACTTAGCACGCAATTGCGTCTTAAAAGTAACCACCATACGATATTCCAAGGTTTTAATTTAACGATCTACCACCCATCTGCTATTTGTGGCACAAACAAAAAACATAGTATTTGTTAGAACAGGGACTTTCACCACGAATTTGTCAAAATAGACTTTGAAATCGGTTTGGTATGTTCTAAGATTCTACTGAAATGGTAATTTAGAAAGTTTTTAAATGGTTTTAACTTACTTTGCCGATTTAAGTTTCGAAAATATTTTAGAAACTGTCCTTTCAAAGAATTTAAATCTTATAAGCATGATTCAAAATTTTAGGCTTCTATAGTTAAAATGTCAATAGAAATCTTAATTTAGAACATTTTTGAGTGCTTTTTGCTTATTTAATCCTTTTAAATTTCGATTTCTTTTTCAATTCTTCTTGGTGAGTATTTACACAATATAAGTAGCTACCGCACAAATCTTCAAGTTTCTATTTTTAGCAATTCCAAAATAATCGTTTATAACATTTATAGAACGCTTTTCGTTCACTTCACATTTTTGAATTTGGTATTTTTTAGAAACAGTTGTTAGAAAGCATTTTTATTTTATAAGTCTGTATCATGCCAAATTTTCTGTTTGGCTCTTTCAATATCACAAAATTTACAATTTTAGAAGGTTTTCACTCCTACGTCGCTCTTTTGGTACTGGCACCGACAAAAATAT
Source organism: Maratus speciosus (assembly GCA_963932465.1). Taxonomy (NCBI): domain Eukaryota; kingdom Metazoa; phylum Arthropoda; class Arachnida; order Araneae; family Salticidae; genus Maratus; species Maratus speciosus. Next base: position 439,238,993 of record OZ010789.1, read on the forward strand.
AGCCCATGTTTAAGCAGAGAATGTCACCATCAAGTTATTACCATTACTTTTGAAAACGGTCTGTTATTTCCCAAGATTACATAGAAATCGTAATTTTGAACGTTTTTAAAACGCTGTTTGCTCACTTCACCCTTTTAAATTTCTAAACTTTTAGTAACAGTCTTAGAGACCCTTTATATCTTATGTATCTACCACACCAAATCACAATTTTCTATCTTTAACAATCGCATATAAATCGCAATTTAGAACGCTTTTAGAACGCTGTTAGGACATTTTCACACAATTTAAATTTCAAACTTTTTTCAACTGCAATTGTATATTATAAGAAACTACCATGCCAAATTTTAAGTTTCTAGCCCCTTCAGGATGACAAAGATCGTAATTTAGAATGTTTTTTGCTCCTCTAACCCCTGGTGGCAGTGGCACTGACACAAATGCAGCCTTAGGGCAGTGACAGGCACGATCAGTTTGCAGTCCATACTTTTAAAATTGGTTTAGTGTTTTCGGAGATTTCATTCAAATCGTAATTTAGAACATTTTTAGAAAGATTTCCACTAATTTCAGATTTTTATATTTGAAATCTTTTAGAAACTGTCATTAGAGCGTATTCTTATAAATATTTATCACGTCAAATTTCAAGTTTCTATTTTTTAAAAATGTCTAGAAATTGAAATGTTAAACGTTTTTAGAATGCTTTTCGCGCATTTTAACCTCTTTTAAATTTTGATTTTTTTCGACTGTTTGATCGGATTTACATCTTATAAGTAACTACTATGCCAAATTTCCAGTTGTTAGCCACTTCAGTATAACAAAAATCACAATTTAGAACTTATTTTGCTTCATCAACTCCCAGGTGGTAGTGATACCGACATAAAATATAGCCAATGTTGAGCAGGGACAGTCTCCATCAATTTACAACCATTATTTTAAAAATCGGTTTTGTATTTCATAAGATTTCATAGAAAAGGTAATTTTGAAGGCCTTTCCCAGACTTCGACCCCTTTTCAATTTCGATTTATTTTTTCGATTGTTCTTATATAGGATATGTTATACGTAATTTCTATGCAAAGCTTCACGTTGCTAGCTCCTTCACTATCACAAAAATCGCAATTTAGAACTTTTTTTCTCCTGCAATTCCCAGGTGGCACCAACATAAAATATGACCTATGATGGAGGAGGAACTACCACCATCAATTAGCAACCATTATTTTTGAAGTTTGATAGTTTTGTAGATTGCATAGAAATCGTAATTTAGGACGCTTTTAGAACGCTTTTTGCGCATTTTCAGTCGTTTTAAATTTAGATATTTTTAAAACTGTTCTTAAAGTTCATTTATATCTTATAAATATTTATCATCCCAAATTTACAAGTTTCTATTCCCTTCAGAAACACTAAAATTTCATTTTTAGAATCTCCATGGCCTTAGGAGATGTGGCATCGAAATGAAATATAGCCTATGTTGGAACAGGCAATGTCATTATTAATTGGCGACCATTGTTTTTGAAATCGGTTCCATGGTTCCAGAGAATACCCCCTATATATAAACAAACACACAAACATTAATTATTTATAATATTAGTATAGATGAAGTAATTTTAGAAAGATTTCTCAGAAAAATATGACTAAGATTTATAAACTGACTAATATGACTAAGGTTATAAACACAGCTATAATTAAGTAACTAAAAAATCTCTACAACTAACTATAAAATTAAAATATATAATCTTGGATTCTAAATATTAATAGGAGAAAACAGAAAGTATTTAATTATTTTTAAATTATTTACATTTTAGATTTTAAAACAATTTTGATATTTAAATATTATTTTCAATATCCTTTTAAAAAAGTCAATTAAATAATGTGAATATTTAAAATATAAGCATGTGATATAATTTATAGTGCTATGACAATGTGCAAAAGAGGTTTTAGTAAACGAAATCATCTACAAATACTTTTTGTTATTGCAGAGCAAAGCACGCAGTGGTCATTTTCGCAATTTTTGCTGATAAGAAGGAACTTTTTCTTTATGCGATTTCTAACATGATACTTAACTACACAACATCTAAAATAATCATACATAAAATGTATGAATGCTGAACAGGTGTAAAATTTCGCAATGAAAGGAAGGAGAAAGAGAAAGAGCAGGTGTGTTTATTTCACGTAATTCACGGAGTCGTGTCTCAAAATATTAATACAATTTTCCTGCATCATGTCGATGCAGGCTTTTTTTTTTTTTTTTTTTTTTTTTTTTTTTTTCTCAATTTTCATAATAATCCTGAGTTAAAGCTACTTACTTAATATTATATAAGTATATAGTCTTATCGCGATTTTTTTTAATTAAACCTTTAGTAAATTCAGGTCGAAATAATTCTTGAAAACTAGGAATGATTATTAGAATTTAAAAATGCGCTAATATACTAATTTCAAATACTAAAAGGTATAAATTAAAACCGGTAAAAATATGTTTATTTCGACTGTTTATATGTTTCGACTTTTCCCGAGTCATTTTAAAAACAAATAAATAAAACTATTCCAAAATTGCATCGTCTGTGAAACACCATCATTCAGTTTTCCATTTATTCTTTCATATTATGCGCGTTATCTTTGTTTTTATTTGGATGTCTATTTTCTTTTTCTTTTCATAAGCATTGAGTAGCTCAAGCTACATTTTTGGTAACTGAAGTTGCTGTATCGTTACATATTGAATTTTTGCGCGTTACAAAGAAGTATGGTTTCTCTTATAATGGATAGATACTATAGACTGAATGGAAAAGTTATTTTTATTTTATTGAAATTTATTTGGATGGTTTCTTCTTGATATCTTAAACAGTGCAATTTTGGAAGAGTTTTATTTATTTCATTTGAAAATGACTCGGAGTGAGTCGAAACATGTAAACAGTCGAAATAAACGTATTTTTACTGGTTTTAAAGTTTTAATTTACACCTTTTAGTATTTGAAATTAGTATATTATTAAAAGGAGTTAATTTGCTACATAATTTAAAAATGCGCTTTAGAAAATAAGTGTATGAAATCGACCTTGTTCCACTGTTTGTTTGTTTTCAAGTTTAAAATGTACTTTTTAAAATATATTTACCTTTAAATTTGCAGCTAATATTTTCCAGTTTTTGTTAAAACAACTTTTTAAAGAAAAGCGGCTCGAGCTATTGTGCTCTTTTAGAAAGATTTCGTAAGAAATACTACCTACATTCCCCTTATGTTGGAATTTCTGAAATATTTTTGAAGATCTACACCGACCATAACGACTAGAACCCAAAACTACCCTCAGTAAAAAAACTTTATATCTATCTGTCCATCTATATCTATCTATCTATCTATATATATATATATATATATATATATATGTGTGTATCACTTTTTTATGGACACGATTACTGCCATGTTTCTGCACGAATCTCTTCTAAATTGATACATAAAATCAAGGTGCATGAAATCTCGGTCAAGTTCGATAATGGGCGAAATTGGACCAAGGGTGTGGAAATAGAGAAGGGTTTTGAGAAAACCGAAAATAAACCCCATAACTTCTTAATTTTTACCCAACTGCCAAGAAGGGCTATGTGTTTCAAGCGTATCTGAGTATGTGGATTTCTTTACACCCTAGAAACATTCCAACGGCTGGATGTATTTTAATGAATGAGGTCTCTATCGATTCGTCTTAACCGTTATAGGGTAAGTTTTGTTTTTATAAATTCAAAATGGCGGCCATAAAATATAAAATGGCGGTAGATACGATTTTTTAAAGCAACCTATTGAGTGGCATATCATTGGATATGTCTTTCAAAATGAAGACGATGTTTCATTGATCATTTTACAGTCAGAAGCTCCGTTTAAATATTACACAACCTGGAAGTTGTGTAGGTAGAATCTAAGCTTTACTGCAACTCTAACCATCATAGACATCTATGGCCCACAGCAAAACAGCGTTTATAAATAGGAACTAACATTTAAACACAACTTAAAAGTCATCAGTACAAGTAAATAAAAAATAGGTAAGTAATATAAAAAATCGTTTTACATTGATGAGACGTAATTCATTAGTTCGCTTTTTACACAGCCGGGTTTTTTGTTTTTTTAGATTTAATCATACATATCAAATCAGTTTTTATTACTAACAAAGGTCTAAAAATTTATGTATCACAGCTTTTTGATAGAATTAAAAATGGGCTCAAGAGGCGCTAAAAATAGGGTTTTAGGGAAAAAGAAACTCATAACTTCGTCAATTCTCAAAATATCAAATCCAATTAAATTTATTATAAAAATTTTTAATATTATCTACAACTTTTATATTGACGAGTTTTTGATAGGTCCAATTCGTACCGCAAAAATAAAATAAAATAAAATAAAACGAAAACGAAAAGGAGGGGTTGAAGAATTATGGAAGATTGTCGAAGTTAGGGAAAAAAATCCATAACTTCGTTAATTCACAAGATATAAAATCCGCATGAATTTATTTCATATCTTCCTAATATTATCTACAACATTTGTGTTCGCAATTTTTTTATAGGACTAATTCTTACAGCAAAAACAAATTAAAAATACATAGCGGTTGAAGGAAAAATTATTCTATTAAGGGTGTATTCAAATCCAAAATGCTTATTTTCTGACTCATTTTTAAATTCATTTTTGCTCTGAAGCACATGCAATTGGTAGATTCTCTTATTCAGAAACTATATAATTTACCGCAATGGTGGATTTTTTCATTGAAGCAGAATATATTTAAAAAAAATGAGGTCAAAGTGGGCATTTTGAACCGAATTTCCCGACGCGATTGTGTTGGTAACGAAAAATTTTGTCCTACTGAGAAAATAATTGTTTATATATCAGGTTTTAATTAAGTGAACGAAAAAAACCACAGGTCACTTATAAATCTCTTCAAAAATCACGTCAGCAAGTTTCATACTTTTTTTAAAACTGAATCTCAAAATGTGCCAGAACATTCGAGCTGTTGAGCATGATAAAGTATGTTTTTTAATACTTTAATATCTCTAATCATGATTTAGATTTTGTTGGTGAAATTAGCAATTAATTTCAAAATCTACCTGCGGCTGTAGGCCGAGTCGGCAAGGATTTTATCAAACATGGAGCTAGTCACAAAATAGGAAAAGCTAAAATTTTAACTCTAATGAAATTCTGTTATAATTACAATAAAGATCTAGATTATATTGGAGAAGAAAGTACAAAAATTTAAATAAATAAATAAAAACGCCCCTTATAAATTGCAGAATAAAAGATTGAATACTCACAGATGGACGAATTAAATGATATGATTCGAGCTGTTGAGCATGATAAAGTATGTTTTTTAATACTTTAATATCTCTAATCATGATTTAGATTTTGTTGGTGAAATTAGCAATTAATTTCGAAATCTACCTGCGGCTGTAGGCCGAGTCGGCAAGGATTTTATCAAACATGGAGCTAGTTACAAAATAGGAAAAGCTAAAATTTTAACTCTAATGAAATTCTGTTATAATTACAATAAAGATCTAGATTACATTGGAGAAGAAAGTACAAAAATTTAAATAAATAAATAAAAATGCCCCTTATAAAATGCAGAATAAAAGGTTGAATACTCACAAATGGACGAATTAAATGATATGAAAGGTAACTGATTAAAAATTAGTTTGTTTTTTCGGAGAGATTTTCCTTTTCAGATCTCGAACTATAGGAAAATCGAAAAACTCTACACATGAAGTAAAGCTCAAACGAGGCGAAATAGACTCGAAAGCTTGTGCAAAATTTTAATGTATATGAATTCTTTCCCTCTACGACTTATAGCTTGAGAGATACTGGCAAGGCTGAGGCCGTAAGGAACGTAATATCTAAATCATCAAAGAAAACCTAGAATCCCCCCCCCCCTCAAATATATGAGATAAAATGCAACAAGCCAAAACATCACCAGAAAAAGCCAATCTTACATGAATACTTGATTATTTATTAGCAATGAAATAAACAAGGAGAAATATACAGGCTGTCCACAAGTGAAATGTAAAACTCAACCTTATATTAAACCGAAAATGCAATAAATAAGAAATTACTATTAATGTTGAAACAAAAAATACATATAAAACAAATATTTAAGACATTAGTAGATCTCGACAAGTGCTTCTTTAGTTACTCGCAGGATATCAAGATGATAGTCCAATTCATTCCACGAACGGTTCAAAATATCAGGTGTAACCAAAATAAATCGGCAGTCGGCAGCACAGACAATCACCTCATCGAGTTACGGATGAAATTCTAGGATTATTTAAATCTTGATTTGCATATAAAAACGCAATCGGTTTGCCATGTCATATCTTGGTGGAAAACATCAGTGACTCATAGGTTTACCATTGTGTTTTCCTGTTCCCAATCCTCCATGTTTTCATACCTTTGGGTGTAGGAAAACACAGTGGTCAACCTAGTGCACTGACGTCCTAGAAAATGCTTTTTTCTTTTCAGGTAAATAAATATAAGTGATTTTCTAATTGTGTGTTGTGTTTCAGAGATCAACCACTTTTGCCGAATAAGGATCAATATTGATTAATTATAAATTTAAAGAAAATTGCACTCTAAATTTTTCACATTTATTGAAATAAAAGTTCAAACACTACTGTGAAACAAGCAGCAGTTTCCTATTTTAATTCAATGAGTTATTATTGATATTCAACTTTAACGTTAATTATCTTTGAACTCAATTTACTCCAAATCGAAATTTTTTCCCTTGTACCCCTTGGCTTCTGATGTCCTCATATAAAGATATTAGTTAATATAACCCTGAGATCTTTCGAACGCAGCATGCGTAGTATTTTGTTTTACATCTGTTTTCTTCTATTCCTGTCAGTCATCTTCCCCTTTGAAAATGAACGCGTGTGCGTTTTTAGCACCTTTTATGTAATTATGTGTATATTTTAATGTTTATATATAAAAGATTTATTTTTGTAAAACAGTTTTGAATCTCACAAATATATTGGTTTCTAATGTTTCTAAATATACAGGACGTATTTTGGAATCATTGATAACTGGGAAGTGCCTATTGTATATTTTCATGCTTGGTTATTTCGCATTTTTGTCGATTAAGAAACATTTGACTTTTTTTTAAAGTATGCAGACTTGAATTCGAGTCTCGTATGCTAAAAATAGCACATGCACTACTACACGAGTAAAATATTTCATAAGATAGCAACCTTATATAAGATAACAATATTATATGCATTTAGTAAGAGTTCCACAACCTATCTACACTGTAAAAAAATTGCAGCATTCTGGCAGGTCATTCGACCGTTTATTTTGAAAAAACGGTTTCATAACCATAATTTAACTATATTCTGACCATAAAATGGCCAATAATATGGTCAGAATAGTGTTAAATTAACGGTTGTGTAACCGTTTTCGGAAAAAAACGGTCAAATGACCTGCCAGATTGCTGCAAATTTTTAACAGTATAGCACCCGCTACCTCTCGCGGTATTCACTCTGAATACGTAAATGTAATGTGTAGTTTTGGTTTTCCATTAAATAGTGGAAATACTTTGAAAATTAGTTCATAAATATTTCCTAAAAGAAATTTCTAGTAATTTAATATTAGTAGCAAATAAAACTTAATTTGTAGAATTTATTTTTTACTTGGAATTTTATACCACTTGTCATTTTGATTTTCTCTAAAAGTATTTTTTTTTTTTTTACTTACGTAAAGAAATAGAAATATTCCTTTACTGTACGAAAGCCATTATCTTTCTTTCATCTTCGGGTCTTTTATGTTCTTCCACGAACTTTATTCATTATTAAAAATGTCACCTTATAGAGCCTCAAGTACATGAAACATTTCTCCGTGATGTGTATTTGTTATGTCTCTTGTGAGATTCCCTTAATGTTTTGAGAAAAAGTTCTTTTAGCGTAACATTGCATTAAAAGATTACTGGAACTTGACATAAGAATTTCCTTTATGACTTTCTAAAACGTTTAACTACATGCTTGAATATAAATACATGTAGATTTATTTTTTTAACATATCTAGAGACATTCGTGAAATAGTATTTTTCAACTAACTTAGAAAAATGTTACTAAAAGTTTTTATTAAAAAGGTAAGAAAAATTGTTTACATAAAAATGCATGCACCTATTCATAAACGTATAGATCAAAATGAATTCTTTAGTGCAAAATTACATTTTTCGTATACTACTGCAAAGTATTGAATATTTTTGAAATGACTATTTCAGAAATGAAAGAACTATTTTTTGAACTTGAAAAATTAATATTTTTTAGGAGGTCAGAATTTCACATATATTTATTTACAAAGCTTTGAGTATGGCCTGTTAAATGTGAGTTTTAGAGCCTCGTAAAATACGCATACGAAATAAAGGAATTTTCTCATTTAACTACATCTTGTACTCCTAAATTTATTTCGCAGTAGGGAGACTGGTGCTAGTAGGCGCAGTTTTTAGTTTTCGATTTTTATAAATTTTTTACTTAAGTTTTTTAACAAACTTTAACTGCACTTTTAAAGAACAGACATTTGGCTATAAATACCGGGAGTTTTAAGTTTGTAGCTTTTGTAGTTTATGTTTAGCGGAAGCCTAAAGTAAAAGGAAAATTGTGCGCCAACCTACCCCGTCACGGGGCAAGTTGCCTATACCTGTGGGGTAAGTTGGCACACGTTTTATAAAAATTGAAATGAAGCTCAAATAAGACACGCAGTTAAGCGAAATCAATTTCATTATTACCAGTAAGTTTAGACTAAGGTGTTATAGCCGTACAATGTAAATTCAAAATTATACAGACATAAAAATAATGAATAAAACATTAACACTGAATAACTTCTATCCTACTCTATATCATAATCAAAGTTACAGTTGCCACAAATAAAAAATCGAGTGTCTCCGTTTGGGCAAGCCACGTGTGCCCAAAATCTTGCATTGCAACCACTTTTCTCGTTGTTTGCTGATTTTCAAGCTACCAGTGCACACTAAACACCGAGCCAACTTGCCCCGTGTTCAAGGCGCCTACTTGCCCCATAATAAATTTCTTCACAAAAGGGGCACGTAATCCTCTAAGCATAAATGATCCAAGTAAATCACATATGGGGTAGGTATAGTTAATCATACACTAAGAAAAACTGCACAAGTTAAATCGCAATTATTAAGATAAGTATTAGAAATTAGAAAAAGAATGAAGGAACAAAAAATTACTCATGAGTGCAAAAAAAAAAAATCGTAATAAATGTCCACTGCACGTAGGTAACGATGCAAAACTACATTGAGAATTGTAAAACGCAATAAGAAAGGTACTCTGTGACTAGTTGCGTATTCTATCCACAAACAGGCGATTTATGAGGACTGCGCCTACTTACCCCTGTAGCCAACTAGCCCCGGTTTCCCCTACATATGTTTTTTTTTAATTTTTTTATTGGTTTCATTGAATTTTTAAGAATGACATAATATATTGCTGAAATTGATAAATGCATTTAATTCCTTATCTTAATAACAATTTTATATTTTATGTAATCAGAGAAGGTTAATAATTTCGGCCTGTTTAAATTGACGAGATATACTTCTTGCGCAGAAAGCATTCTTGCAAGAGGTTACTAGTTGCAACTAGCTTAGAAAAGTATTACCAAAAGTTTGAAAAAAAAGTTAAGAAGAAAAATTTATACAAAAATGCATGCACCTATTCGTTAACGTGTATATCACAATGAAATTGTTTAGTGCAAAACTACATTTTTCGTATGGTATTGCAAAGTAGTGAAAATTTTTGAAATGACTGTTTCAGAAATAAAGAAACATTTCGTAAACTTGAAAAAATAAGATTTTTCTTCTGAGTTTAGAATTTCAAATACATTTATTTACAAAGCTTTGAGTACATGCCAACGAAATGAAAGAATTTTCTCATTTTTATTCTCAGACTACAATTTGTGTTCCAAAATTTATTTATTATACGTATGTTTTTAAAACTTTTTTTATTAGTTTCATGAGTTTTTAAGAATGTATAGTATGCCCTACTTTCCTAAACAATATCTATATAACATAACAGTATAATAGATCGAAAAAAAAATATATGATACTGCTTGCATAACAAGCTTTGGTGTAACAAGAAAAACACTAAAATAATTTTAACGTTACATAAACTGCAATACATGTTTCAATATGATACACGAAGTGCAGAAAATAATTCAGATGGTTATGTGTTACCTATCCTGTATATATGATACATTCAAAATTATTAAATTTACAACGTTGTCTTTTTTCTTAAACATTTTCGGTGTCAGGGTTAAGTATGAAAGCAGGAGCTGAGAAAAATCTGTATCCTATACACACTAAAGTTAAGCTCGCGCTTTTTTTCCTCAGCCTGTGCAAAGCTGAGCCCGATACTGAAAGTACTTAGTATAAATTAATAGCAGAATTTTAAAAATCTTAATAGCATTTCAAAATTGTTTCATAATTATTTTTTTCATTTAAAAAATTTCTTCTTACATAGAAATAAGTATTAACCCTAAAATCATCCTAGTGGTTACATTGAGTATTTTAATGTCCAGAAAATTTGTTTAAAATATCAAAATTTGTTGTTTATATCCAACCAATGGCGGAAACCTGGAAAAGGCATAACTCGTAAAATTTTAAACCATGAATGCGCAACTATGGCAGAAAGGCACGATTTCGCTATTCCGGTAAATCTGGAAAAAGTCTCCAAACAGAAAACGAGGCATACAAAGGATAATAGAATGGTTTCTTTATTTTAGCAAGACTGGCCTTACAAATGCTTTATAATCAGGGAAATATTTTACCTTATATCACATGAATGACAATCATATCAATTTTCAGAGCATAGATGTCCCTCCCTGTCCCGTTTATTGACTCATTTAAAAATTACACAATTCAGCCAAAGCTGAGCCCAACCATAAACGCAACGGAATATGGAGTGATAAACATATTATAAATACATATTATTTATCTATAAACTTTACATGATTTGTTTGTGGTACACATACAGTTTGCGAAAAAACCGACATAACAGAGAAGTAGTAAAATTAAAATAAATGACGTGATGGTGAAAAATGCTGAAAGTTGAAAAGTTTCTATTTGATAAACTAGGGGGCTCGGCCCCCTACGAGCTACGCTCGCCAACCCCCGTCCAGACGCCGCAGACTCTAAATGCACGCTGATGTGATCGGCTTTAAAAAGATTTCGAAAGATTGAATTATAATTTAAAAAACAGTGGCGATCTCCCTATAAACGGATTTATGTTCATTTCTCTTTGATTGGGGAAATTTTAACGCCAAATCCGCTGCGGTACTACTTGATTATCCCGTCGACCAATTTCGCCAAATTATATAAATCGCCAAACCACTCGCCAAATTATACAAATTGACATAATTTTTATTTTAAATAACGAAAGAACAAATAAATTAGTACAACATTAATAAAAATACAAATAAAACGTCGAAATAAAAATAACTTGATGACGTAGACACGTGTAACAACATTTCAAAATAAGCTAATATAAAAGGAATTAAGTAAACAGAATCTTTGTCTCAAGGTATTTTTTAACAAAGCGAAAAGAAAGTTCTTTTAAATGAGACATTTTAAATTAATCGTTTTTAATCTGGCGTAATTTTGACCAAACTATTCTTTCTCTTTTTAATATTCACGCGAAAATACCTGTGTTAGAAATAAAATATTATTTGCGCTTTCCTAAGAAAAATAGTTGAAAAGTATCCTCCAAAATATCAAATAAATGTCTAGTGCAATATGTAAATTTACACCGTTTTGCAATATTATTTTATGTTCATTTTATGAAATAACTGTAATGTGACGTAAATATGACGTAATTTCTCCTATTTAAGGCTTCTAACGCATGTTAATAAATTTATTATTTTACAAATTCCTTTCTCTCTTAAAATTCACGTGTAATTATAGTTTTTATGATGTAATTTTTAATAAGTTCCTGCTTTTTGTACATAATTATTTAATTCTAATTCCAAATGTTTTTTTCTGTTTATAATAGTCACGTGTAAATAAATTTTTAATTTATTACACGTATAAATATATATATATATTTTTAAGCAAACATTATTGTTTCCGCTGTTTATACAGTTGGCAACAGTTTAAATTAATATCACTTTCTAAAATCTGTAAAAAATATGTCTCGAAAGGCTGAAAATTTGAATTTATAATAGATTTAAAACCTCGAAAAATGATTCAAATTAAAAAAATAAATCAATTCTGCACTCCGGGAAATTATAACGTATACAATTAACTAAAAATTATTAAATTCCGATGTATAGTTTTTACTACTATAAAACATTTTTAGTGGAACGATTTTGTCCAACTTTAGCATTAAATATCTCTTAAAATAATTCTTCGATTTGAAAACTGTCTGCATCAGCGTGTTTATCAAACATTTCTGTATAACACTACTGATTTTCATATTTCTATATGCATTATTTTTCTTAATATTAACGAAGAAAGACATCCGGTCACAAAAAATTCAAAACCGGCGGCGGCGGCGGCGGCGGCGGCGGCAGCGGCGGCGGTGACAGCGGTAGTTACTTTTTTTTAGAATAGAGAGAAAGTCTACTAAAAGAAATGAATAGCTGCGCTGCTAGTGTAATATCTTTCAATGTTCAGGTTGCTATTTATTTCTCTTTGATTAGAAATTTGCGGTCCACGATGCCGCATCATATATCGCGACAGCTGATGGCAGTTTCTGCGATCATTAAATACGACCATTTACTTATCAACTTGAATAAAATGGCAAATTTTGTGATCCTCAGAATAATGTCGTTTTCTAACATTTTCATAATTCGATGAAATACCTGAAAAGTTCATTTAAAAAATCGAACAATTACACTGCAAATAGAGGCGTCTTAAATTAAGACACATATGTGACTGAAAAAGAATTTCAGACACTTAAGTCTCTGAATCTGAAAATTCAGTCACAATAGATGTCTTAATTAAAAACACCTAAGTGTCTTACTATGATCATAGTGTACACGAACTGATAAAAGTGTCTAAAAAATCTGCAAGTGTCTAATTTTAAGACACTTTGTAACTCCGCTCCGCATTCACCAGGGGGCGCTGTCAGTTGCGCATGCGTCTTCCTTTCGAACTTGATGTTCGTTTGTAATTCAAACTGAATGTTTGTTTTTATGTGCGCGTACATTTTAACTAATAATTTAATTTGACTTGATTGTTTTTTGCGGAATGTGAAGTTACGGGATTTAATTTCTATCGACATAGTGGTACTCCGTATTAATATTTATCTATAACACTAATATAGTGTTCTTCATCTTGTCATATTTGTAAAGAGAACTGTTGTCTGGCGGGCTATGTTTTCAGGATGGAAATTTTCCATTCTTTTAACAGAGCTAGCAGGATGTGCAAGGGGATTTTATGTTTTAAATATCAAAGTCTGCCTAACTAACGGATACTAACGTAGCCTCCAATCCGGACGTCCTCTGGGCGAATGTGCTTTTGGAATAATCAGACCTTTTCGCAGGTAAGTGGGGTCTTAACTATGTATTTAAAACTCTCTGTGAATGTTTTCTCTTTAAATGGAGACCTCACACGAGTCTATAGCTTTATTAGTTCCTGAGTTATGCCAAAATATGTTCAAAGCATTTTGTCTATGGTATTTCCATGTTAAAATTTTATTTTGCTAATATTTAAATTTCTACTCTTCAAATCATCTGCAATAATATTTCTGTATTATTTTCTATCCCATGTTATCTTTAAAATAAATTTTGGTGTGTCTGCATGGTGTATATTAGCGGTTACTGAATTTATTAATTTTACACCTTTCTAAGCCTTTTCTTATGTAGCCATTACTTTAAAAATCGCAGTGACATCGCCTGTTGATTGGCTCATACTTCTTAATTACCATCAAGACTACCTTAATAGTATTTTTTTGGTGTAATTATGACTCTGAAGTACCCTTTTTAATTATTTATTTATGTATACAATATTTTTATAAGCATTTAATGCGGCAGCATTTGTAATGTTTACATCGATTTTTACATTTCTGATAGATTTATTATGTGTTATGTACTGGAATTCAAAAGCATTTATAGTAAACATTCCTATTAATAGCTGCTTTTATTTATTATTTATGCTTTTCTTGTCTAATGAAGCTTTCTTCTGCCTCATAGTGTGTACATCATACATTTTAAAAAAGAATATAGTTCGCACATCCTTCTATTCATTGATTCCCCCATATATTTAATACAGCGAATTACTTGTGTTCATTTATTTATTTTAAAATGTTTTGACTGATAAAACTCATTAAATCCGGTCATTCTAATTAAAGGATTTCCTTTTGCTATAATTTTAGTGTTTCCGAATATTTTAGAAATATCCCATTTGCCATACTGAAAATAGTCAACATATAATCTTTTTTAATTTTCAACATCAATGATTCAAAGTCAAAACCACAGCTTCACGATTTGATTGTTTGAACGGAAATTGCGGTCACTATGTAGACGTTGAAGCAGAAAAAAATTTGTTGATGTCAACAAATCTTACTTAAGGCGAGATCCTTTTTCTAAATCATTATCTCTAGTCACTTTGTTAAATTTTAATGATTATTTTTAGATTCTTAAATTCATGTAATCATGTACCGTTAACGTAACTGTAAGAATGCGGTAAAAATATACAGATATATTTCATTTGAAATAATTATATAATATTGATTTTATGATTATTTTTAGTAAAAAAGTAATTTGAAATTAAAAATGAATACAAAGTAAAGAGGTAGAATTTTATAAAATATTTATTTGCATATAGCTAGATTTTGAACTTAAAACTGACACGTACATTTATCGAATCATAATACAGGGTTGAACTTTTTCCAGAAGGAGGGCCTGATTAAAGCAGGGGCAGACCCCCCCCCCCTACGATTTTACGTGCTCCAAATTCGATATGGATTTTTTTTAAAGCTTATATTTTAAATGTGCTTCAACATTGTATTGATGATAATCAGCATTTTGAACTTTAAAAGTAGAATTAGATTAAAAACTAAATAAAAAAATAAATACAGTAAAAACTCTCAATCGCGGCCACTTCGCGAATTGAACGCGTTTTGGAACGTTGAATTTGACTGCTATTCGATTCTGTTCGCTTTTATGAGGTAAAAAAAAATGTATTTATCTTGAAAAAGGTCAGTGTTCGCTGAAGAAAATTGTCCTATGAAAGTTCTGTTGTAAAATCTCCTTAACGGACACTCCTACATAGAGGACACAACTATTTAAGAAGAACATTTTTTATTAACAACATGCACATATTTTATATTTTTTTTACCTCAGAAAAACATACACCTCCGAATGCCGAACAAATTCCACGGTTCTAAGGTGCCTACTATTGAGAGGTTTTACTGTATTGCGACAAATATTTTAATTTTTAATCTTATTCTACTCTATAAATTCAAAATATTGATTATAATCAGTACAATGTCGAAAAAGATTTCAATTATCAGCTTTATGAAAATTGCATACCATATTTTGGAGCCCCTAAAATCAGGCTGTGTGTGGGGGGGGGGGAGAGGGGGGCAGAATAATGGCCATATATTTTTCCAGGATCAACGTGGTCAAACATGGCTACGTATAATGCTTTAAAAAAATGATTGCGATTCAGACGTTTGAAGTGTCTAAAATTCAGACGCAAAAAGTGTCTGAAAAAATTCAGACATTTTAAAATGTCTGAAAATTGAACACTCCGTTTCAGACGCTTAAGTGTCTGAATTTAAGACATTTCGATTTAGAGTGTACTACAAGTATAACCAAATTTACCATATTCAAATATGCTAATTCCCATATAATTTAACGTACAAAATTATTGATAGTTTCGTTATTATAAACGTTAGCTTCTGTAAGACAAGTGATTGATTAATTATCATTTAGGTCATTTCTAAGTGTGATGAATGGACGATGTTAAATAATCAGATATAGGATGACGGTTACGGAAGATGTAAATTATAGTTTGATAAGTATATATGTTTATCTTCTTAAAAATTTTATTCTTTTAAAATGTCTTTATAAAAATATATCAGCTAAGTAGTTTAACTCATTGCGCTGTTTAATCCAAGAAATTCAAATAAAGATTTGAAAGTTAATACTAACTTTAAAAACAGCCTCCATTCAATTTTCAAGATTCAGATGACCGCATTCAATGACCTTACTTTAGAAGTTTACATAAAAAGATTTGCGCAATATGTGTTCTGTTAATTTGAAATATGCTATGAATGCAGTGTTTAACTACGTTAAAAAAAATCAGGTGAAATACAAAAGCTTATTTTCAAAATTACATTATAATCATTTTAAATTTCAATAAAACAAAATATTAAACTTTAAGTATTTTTTTTTTCGTAACTGCTTATCATTCTTTTGGTTGGGATTACTAAATATTTTCTACATTTCATTTTTTAATGATTATGGTGCGTCTTCGTTTTTCTTATCATAAGATATAAGTCATTGCTAATCGAGTCACTATTTCATATTTTTGAAAGTGACATTCTTGTATGATTTTAATTTTCTAAGAAGAAACTTTAGTCGAAGTTTTACGTGAATACAATCTATATTTTGAAGCAAAACAATTTTTCATGTGAACTAAATAAGATGTAAAAAATATGTGCGCTAATACGAACGTTTGCAGTATTTTTAACTCTGTAATAAACACATAGTTGTAAATAAACACATAATTCAATAAAATAGAAAAGTGCCCATTTAAACAGATTGCATTGAGTTCGCAGGCTATTCACACTAATTGCATACTATACTCTTATTTCAAAGAATAATGCTCCTCGGAAAATAAATTAAGGGGTGGGGATTAGCTAAAATGTGAGCCTTGGAACTAAGAAATTCCCATAGAAAGGTAACAAAAACATTTCACAATGAAAGGGAATATTTGTTTTAGGTAGCTATAATAAGTGTTATAATTGTTAAATTATTATACAGTCGCGCTCAAAAGTATTTTGACAACCTTATATTCTCTCTTATTTTATTTAATATAAAAATATAAAAGAAAATATGTTCAGTATAATTGAGAACACTATGACAGCACTTATTCAAATGCATCAAGATTCAGCTTGTTTGTTTACCTTCGGCGCCACCGAAGAAATATGACTCTTCCTGAGCTCAAAAGTATTTTGACAATTAGTTTGCATTTAATTGTTGAAGGCGTCAGTGGTGCTATAGCTTCAATTGTTGTTTATATTTACTTATTGTGATTATTTTTAAATGCTGAAACGTAAAGAATATTCCAGTGATTCTAGAAAAGCCATTGTAAATGCACTTAAGAAAGGTAGGCATTAAGTAGAATTTGCTCCTTCTTTTAACGTGTCTCGACAACTTGTTATTACGTGGGATAAAGTTTTTAATAAACAGAAATACATCGAAAATAAGCCTCGAAAAGGCCATCCGAAAACAAAAAAAAACTTGCAACGTTGACTGTATTATAAAAATGATCTCTACAAGTGATTCTCGTAACTCCGCTGTAATAATAAACAAATTGGATGTGCCAATCACAAAACTTTATTCTATCTCATGTATCTTCATATTTCAAACTGTTGTTACAAATACCAATAATTCCTTTTTATTAGTTTTATTAGTATTTTTATTAGAATTATGTATAACTTCATACAATTTTCGATGGTACAATATTGAAAATTGCACAAAAATCGCTATTACAGCGCCCTCGCTCGGTGGCATTTTTCAAAATTCGGGAGGACCTGCTTGCCAAGGCTGAAAACATACACAAAATATTTGGTTCAATTCTATGCATAACTTCATAAACTTTTCGATGGTACAGTATTCAAAATGCACAAAAATCGCTATTGCAGCACCTCCTATCGACAGAATCTTTCAAAATTCAGGGAGAACCTTCTTTCCATGGCTAAAAACATACGCAAAAAATTTGGTTCAATTCTATGCATAATTTCATACAATTTTCGATGGTACAATATTCAAGATGCACAACAATCGCACAAAACTCGCTATTACAGCGCCTCCTACAGGTAGAATTTTTCCGAATTCAGGGAGGATCTTCCTGACATGAGCAAAAACATACACAAACATTTGGTTCAATTCTATGAATAACTTCATACACTTTTCGATGGTACAATGTTCAAAATGCCACACAAATTGCACAAAAATCGCTATAACAGCGCCCCCTACCGGCAGATTTTTTTCCAAATTAATGAAGCACCTGCTTGCCATGGCCACAAGCTTAAAAAAATTAGTTCGATTCTATGCATAGCTTCATACAATTTTCGATAGTACAATGGCAACATACAGACACATGGACATACGGACACACGGACACACGGACAGACCGACATTTTCTGTAAACATCTCTGACCCCTAAAACGTGTAAATCAGTCGATACCCGGAAGTCGAAAAAAATTTCGATTACAATGCTTTCTTCTATTGAAGATAGAAGAAAGTAAAAATGAATTGAAAGAAAATTACGGCACAGACCTACACGTTTCAACTGTCAAACGACGTCTAAACCTCTATGGTTTACATGGCAGAAGACCAGCAAAAAATCGTTTGTTATCTGCTAAGAATAGGAAGGCTAGAGTTGCATTTGCAAAATGGCATAAATCGTGGAAATGTGTAGAATGGTCTAATGTTTTGTAGATCTATGAAAGGATGATGGAATCATCTGATGGAATAAAGTACAATCGACGTCCTAAAAACAAAAAAGTATGATATTCGATATCAAATACTCACCGTCAAACATGAGGGCTGCAATGTGATGGCTTGGAGTTGATTTTCACTCAGCGGAGTTGGAACCTTAGTTCAAGTGGATGGGAATATGAATCGGTTCATGTTTGCTGATACATTAAAGGCTAATATGCTACCGTATACTAAACAAAACATGCCTGTTCAGTGGCATTTTCAGCAAGATAATGATCTGAAATACTACCAATCCAAGCACGTAATTGATTTTATGAAACGCAGAAAAGTCAAGGTTCTAGAGTGGCAAAGCGAAAGTCCGTATTTGAGCCCCATAAAGCATCTATGGGAGGAGTTAGATCGTACTGTAAGATTCCAAAATTATTCAAATAATACAGCTGTATACAAAACTCTTAAAAATGAATGGGATCGAATACAAGAATAAGTCGACTCAATGTCCACGCGTTGTGAGGCTGTCATAAAGGCCAGAGGATATGCTACTAAATATTGACTGACTCATTACTACATTTGATAATTATTGTGTTTAAATCATTTTATTTTTATGCTAAAACACTTTTGATTTATCATTTTTCTGATTTTTCTTGGGTTTCGTGTTATTTTTCATCAAATGATAGTTAATTTACTGAAATTCTGCAAAATATTGCATACGATTAAATAAAATGAATGATTGATTTTTGTACTTCATTATTGTTTTTAATTAAGTCAGTTATTGTCTTTGTCAAAATAATTTTGCGCGCTGCTGTATGAAAATTACAAATTATCTACTTTTAGTGGCAATGGGCGTAATTGTACATGTTGAAAAGGGACATTATTAGAACACTATTTCGAGTCCTTGTTAATTTCTTCTATCTTTAAAAGAAGAGATTATTGGATTAGGGAAAAACAAATTTACATACGGTTTTCGACGGATTTATACGTTTTTGATGGTCCTGAACAGGATTTGACTGTTTAGATAATTCCTGCCTGTGAGTCTGAGAATCTGTCTGTCTGTGTGCGGCACAAATTTTGTGGGCACTCTATCTCAAGAACTAATACGCGGAATTTAATAAAACTTTAATGTCAGTTATACTTGATATAAATTGGTGCTGTTTAGATTTAGTTGGTGTAAATCGCACAGCAGATGAGGCTGCTACGCTGCATTTTGCAAGATTTACCCAACAGTTTTTTCAATTAGACGTTGACATAAGATGTGACTGGCTATGCTTTGGTGGTATTTATTTAATATAGACATATAAAATACAAATTCAAAATTACATACAAAAAACCATTTTTAGTTCCATAATAGAAATTATCGGATGAGGCAATCCCAAACTTTCTTCTATCTGATACATGTTAATTCTTCCTGAAAATGGCAGCATATCAGCACCACCGGTTAAATGATTTACAGGGATGACAATATGACCTCACCGGGAACCCAGCTTCCATTTAGAGAAGATGATTTACACCAAAATATAATTATCAACAACTTTTAACTGAATCTGAAGGTTGATGAAAATCCGAGCATTTGTTTTTTAGATGGAGTGCAAATTATATATATAGCATATATAAAATATATAATATAGCATAAATTGTAAAAAAAGAATCTGCATAGAAGCTCCACCTGTTGGGCGATTTACACCAAAAACTAATTTGGACCAATTTATACCAGGACTAACTGAATTTGAAGCTTGATAAAAATTTATTCATTAGTTCTTGAGATACAGCTATTGCGGAAATCATGAAAAATGCAGCACAGTAGCGCCTCTTGTTGGACGATTTACACCAAAAATTAAATAGCACTTATTTATATCAAGCACTAAATGAATCTGAATTTTCGAAAGTACTGCCCATATTACAATAAGGGAAACATGAATTTAAAGAGAAATATACCAAGTTTTTTTCAGTTAAAAATGTTCGATGTGTGACCCTCTTGTTACATGGCATACGTCCAATCTGTAATTCAGTTCGTCCCAAACATTTTGTTGCATCACTCTGTCAATGGTTCTGAGTTCTGCAGAAATGAGTTCTTTAAGTTCTGACAGTGTCAAAGACATTGTTTATGTACCACCAATGCCGAAAACAAAGTGTTTAGAACTTAAAGAACGCATGTGTGAAGCTTTCAGAACCATTGACAAAGTGATGCTACAAAATATTTGGAACGAACTCGATTACAGATTGGTCGTATGCTGTATAACAAAAAGGTCACACACCAAATATTTGTAACTGAAAAGAAATTAGTACATTTCTCTTTAAATTCATGTATCACTTATTGTAATATGTGCAGTAGTTTCGAAAATATGATTTTTTTTAAATCGGGTCCATCATTTGTACACTGTTAAAAATTTTGCAGCATTCTGGCAGGTCATTCGACAGTTTTTTGAAAAAACTTGTTCATAACCATAATTTAACTACACTGTTAAAATTTTTGCAGTATTCTGGCAGGTCATTCGACCGTTTTCTGAAAAAACGGTTTCATAACCATAATTTAACTGTATTCTGAGCATAAAATGGGCAATAATATGGTCAGAATAGTGTTAAAAGTATGGTTGTGTAACCGTTTTCGGAAAAAACGGTCAAATGACCTGCCAGAATGCTGCAAATTTTTAACAGTGTAATAGACCTGTATAATCAAATACTTGTGTGTTTTATAACTAAATCATAGTTACTTGAATAGCTACTGTTAAAATTTCCCATTGGAGTAATGTGCATCGTTTTCTAAAAGAAGATATCTTGATATTTTTTAACCATAGCCTTACTAAAGATACTATTTTTGAAATGATGGAATGTTGAGATAAACGATGAAGTATAGTTAATTACAAAACAATTAATATAAAACTGTTTCAACATTGATTATGAGATATTATATAAATCTCTATGAAATCCCAGGCTATTTTTGTTATTGTTTATTGAATGTTGCTGTAAATACTGTATCCTTATCGAAATGTTACTTCAAGAAAATTGTATATTAGTTGTATCTGTGGAGCAAACATGCAACCCATGCTTTCTCCTTTAGAAACAAATTTTCAAAAAACACAAAAAACTGATAAATAAGAAAATAACTTGTATTTAATTCTCATTTTTATTGTGTATTTTTATTACTGTTTATTAGAAAGAATTGCAAGCATACCTAAGATATTAAACATAAAACAAATTAATAAAATGCATTTAATATTTGGAGAAATCACGTTTTGACCGAATTCAGAGGAGGAAACATGTTTTGATTGTTTGACAAGTGGATAAGACGCTTTTTGAATGAAATAAGTTCTAACTCACAAATAATACAATAGCATTATTTTATTTGAATAAATACCGAATTTCATTTGATTATTGTTAAAATAAAATGACAGGTTATGGTACCTAGTAGCATTCATTAAATATTTACTAAATAAATACTCGTTTGCCAGAAATCCACTTCAAATTTTAAAACCAATATCTTCATCTAGACAGTTATACCCCCTCTTCTTTATTGTAGGCTTATCAATCATGGATAATGTGGTTGTATCATTTGAATATATCATCAGGTTGATTTTGCCACTGTTCACTATACATTACCTTCAAAAGTTTTTTAACGCCTTTGTTCTTTTCAACTGGTATGGCGTGGCTAAGAGGAAGATATTCTAAAACAACCCTTTGAACAAGGCAGCAGTAACTCTCTTTTTAAGAAGATTTACATCATATTCTTCATTTAGATCTTGAAATCTATAATTCTGGAATACTTTAACTTTAACAGTTCTCTTATTTTTTTCTAAAACAATCCGTTTCAATTGTGATATGTATGGTAGGTTTCGAAAGTACACATTAATGGACAACTGTGATTGGCAGACTGGAGAAATCACTGCTTGATTGGATGCAGGTTTTGGAGGAAACACTCTTTGATTGAAACGTCAAGTTTTAAAATTGATTTATAATCGGAGAAAAATTTTTTTAGTAAAAAATACCATTTATTTCTGTGCAATTTAACACAGAGTTCATAAAAATAACAATAACTCATTTTTTATTTTTTTGTGAGAAAACACGGTTTGAATGTTTGCTCCACATCTATGTACTGGGTGTGTAATTAAACGGTGTTATATAAAGTTAATAATTTGCCTTTCATGTCCGGTGTCTTTTTTCGTTTTTTTTTGTGTGTATGTAAAAATTTATAGTCTTGTGGAAAAAAGTATGAACTTTTCAGCTCATATTCGTAAAAAGCAGGAAAAATTTATTTCGAAAATCAAAGTCTTAAACAAATTGTTTCTTACAGAAATGTCCAAAAGAGAAATTTATGTTACATTGAATATTTTCCTATATTTATTTAGTGATTAATTGAAAGAGGTGGCATAATAAGGAAAGATAATGTTTTTAGTCATACACTGTTAAAAATCTCGGTTCAACGTTTCACCAAAACATGGTACGTGTGTAGCTGCAGCCATAAGATGATAAAATCTTTCTCCGTCCTTTTTTGTTTTCTATGAACCATAGTTTGGTAATAGGTTGAACCGTGTATTGGTAATAAGTGGAAACTGAGTTTGGAAATGGGTTGAACCATAAATTGGAGTTTGGTTGCGACATACATTGAAAATAGGTTGAACCATAAATTCAATTTATGAAAATGCTCATACATTTTGATGGAGACAATCTGAAGAATTTTTCTCGAAACAAAAAGAAAATAAATTATTTATTTTTTTTGAAAATTAATGATAACTTTCATATTATTGTATAAAGAAGTTAAATTTTCTGGAAATACAAATCTAATTTCAAATAATCTGTCTAAGGAATTTTGACTGCAAACAATTTAAGTATTTTTATACACCTTAAAATTTCACAATTACGAAAATATTTATACATATATATGTGTGTGTGTGTGTGTGTGTGTGATTTGAATTTCAAAATAAATGCTTTGAATTTTCTTCCACCAAAGTGTACGAACATTCCTTATATTTAAAACGTAGTGTTTTAAACTTAAGTGACTGGTTGCCGTATAACCCTTAGTAGTAATGTCTTTGTACACCTTTTAAAAAATACCTTTTAGTAATTTATGTTTGTGCATTTTTATCAGCATCATTCTTGAATATTCTTACTATGAATATTTATTTGTTAAGATTTAAAACCCAGCGTGTTTGAACGAAAAAATTTATTTCGTAAAGCAAAATTATTATTTAACAACATACTAGAAATTCACTACTGAAACTTGGGTTGAGAAATAAAGTTATGGCGTTTCTAATTCAGTAACAAGTATTATGTAAGCATTTATCTGATCCCGTACCCTTAACAATTTTCAAAGGCTACACAATTTTTCAATGCTGTTTTAACCTTTCTTTGTTTTTTCTTTCTTGTAAGCATTGCTCAGATCCCCACAATCATTTTCAGCAAAAATAACAAAATCTTGAAACTGTCTTTGAATGCTTAAGTAATACTTGAACAATAAGAACTATT
This sequence comes from Maratus speciosus, assembly GCA_963932465.1. Taxonomy (NCBI): domain Eukaryota; kingdom Metazoa; phylum Arthropoda; class Arachnida; order Araneae; family Salticidae; genus Maratus; species Maratus speciosus. The sequence goes on from OZ010789.1 coordinate 439,263,069, forward strand.
GTATTGACTTTTATAAAAGTTTAAAATCATTTTCATTAATAGGTTTTGTTTGTATTATTTTCGTTTACGCTATAGATGAGCATGAATGAATAGCATTTTTATCTTATTTCAATATTAACTAGCTAACTTACATTTGATCAAGCAACATGCTAATATAACATATTTCAAATGCAGGTTACAATGCAAACAATATCGAAATTCTTGATGAATCAACTCATAACTTCACGCTCAGCTACTTAGCAAAGCTTAATTCGCAATATCAGCGCCTAACCCATAATACACATGTTAACATTAATATATGATATGCAAGATATAATAAATGAAAATACAACCACATATCCACATATTACTCAACAAGGCCTAATACAAACAGACACATTGTAATGTTACATTATATCAACATTACACAAAAATGAAATATAGTTAAGGATTAACAATGAGCTATACTTTATTCACAAATTATAGTTAAGAAATATAAATTATCCTTATACAGCGTTAAGATTAAATGAAATTAAATGAAATTGCCTTCTGACTGCTTTTATTCTACAGGCTCACGGCAGATTTAATTGCGGACAATCTATGATTTGCTGCAATGTTTTGCCATAGGATGGTAAACGGTTAAACCATACTTCAAGATTCACCAAAAACAGAATTTTTGAAATAGAGATTGAACCATGTTTGCTACTTTTGCTGACTTTGAATTATATGATGGTTCAAGTTGAACGGACATGTTTAACAGTGTATAACCTAAACGTCTAAAACAAACCAAAGAAATATTCCCCATACATTCATGAAATATTTTATACTAGCAAAACCCACGGCTTTGATCGCGTAATGTTAAATTTTTCCAAGAGGCCTATTTGCATTAAAAGAAATTATACTGCTACGGATAATTAAAAAATTACTAATTACGACACAGTTTGACTGAACTTCATTATCACATTGCTTTTGGTGCAATTGTGACTATTAGATGACTACTATATGATGACTATTTATTAGACTATTATTGAGAAATTAATGAGAAGAACTAAATCTAATTATAAATAAATCATAATGTATATGTAATTTATAGCTTTCACACTCATTTCAGTTTTTATTTAAAGTTTTAGAAACCATTATTAGGAAGCATTTACATCTGAAAACTACCCTCATGCCATATTCCATGTTTCTAGTCAAACGTTCTACCAACCCGCTGGTGGTAGAAACACAAACATAAAGTATAATCTATGTTAGAGCAGGGATTATCACCTTCAATTTGCAAAAAATACTTTTGAAATATGCTTGGTATTTCATGAAATTACATAGAAATCATAATTTAGAACACTTTTAGAATGCTTTTCGCTTATGTTACCCTTTAAATTTTGATTTTTTTACAACTGCTTTTTTTAAAATTTGGTTTGATACTCCCTGAGAAGTCGTAATTTAAAAAGTTTTCTGCACGTATTTAGCTCATTTTACCTTTTGAAATTTCGAAATTTTTGGTAATTGTTCTTACACATCGTTTACATCTCATAAGTATGTACCATGCTAAAATTCAAGTTTTTAGCCCCTTTAGTATAAAATAAATCACAAATTTTAGGATGTTTTTTGATCTTGCAACCCCTTAACGGTAGCGGCACCAACATAAAATATAGCCTATGTTGTAGCGTGGACTGCTACTATTAATTTGCAACCTTTACTTTTGAAATCGGTTTGGTATTTATTGAGGCTCGATATAAATCAAAATTTAGAAGCTTTTAGGAACGCTTTTCGCTAATTTCACAATTTTAAATTTGGAATTTTTTAGAAATTGTTCTTAGAGAGCATGTACATCTTATAAGTGTGTACCATGCCAAATTACAAGTGTCTACCTTTAAAAATTCCATAGAATTTGTAATTTAAAATGTTTCTAGAAAGCTTTTACAGTATTTTCACTCCTTTTAAAGTTCCAAATTCTTTTCCACTAATCTTGAACAGCATTTACATCTTCTGAGTAATTACCATTCAAAATTTCAAACCTCAATCCGTTTCCTTATCACAAAAATTGCATTTTTAGAAAACGTTTTGCTCCTGCAAACCCTGGTTGTAGCGGCGCTGGGATAAAATATAGTCTCTGTTGGAGAAGTTACGTCCTTCATCAATTTGCAACCATTACTTTTGAAATTGGTTTGGTATTTTAAGAGGATCAACAGAAATTGTAATTCAGACCGTTTTTAGAACGCTTTTTCCGCATTTTCACAGCTTTCATGTTTCGAATTTTTTAGATACTGTTGTCAGAGAGCATTAACAATTTATAAGCAACTACCATTTCAAATTGCATGTTTCTAGGACCTTTAGTATCACAAACCCCCAATTTTAGAGCTTTTTTTTTTGTTTTTGCTCCCCTCTGCCGGTAGTAGAACTGACACAAAATACAGCCTATGTTGGAACAGGGACTGTCACGGTCAATTTTCCACCATTAGTTTAAAATCGGTTCGGTAGTTCCTCAGATTATCCCGTATAAACACATGAACAAACAAATTAGTATAGGTTAAAAAAATAAAGATTGAAAACGGAAGTTTAATCCTTAATTTTCACGGATAAAGAAATTTAAAGAAAGATTTTGATATTTATCCTTGCAAAAACGAAATGCTATGTTGAATCAAAATTTAGCGAAATCATAAAATTGTGAAATCTCGTTCCAGCCTTTGGTGTCCAGGTTGAATGTTAACTCGAAATATTACAATGAGATTTCATCCTGTTAGTGTTGCATCCAGTGCAGCGCCAAAAGTTGGTTAAACCAACATAAAATTTTTAACAGTGTATTATTTATAAAACATCTGCATACAGTTAAAAACAGGGCAACTATATACAATGTAAAACGGTTTTCAGAAATATAAACTATGTTATTAATTATTTTAAAATGAAACACAAATTCATTTCTTCATTAAAGAAAAATAACAATAACAATGGAAAATATTTACGTACCAAAATGAAAAGAAAAGAGACCATAATTTAAGACTTTTGCCACTTGGTAGTCGTAAAAATTATCAATATATGTTAAATTTTAAGTATTGAGTTTTTCATGACATTTTAGATTATTCCCTTTAAACTATATGAACTGTCCTCAAAATAGAGACTCGTTGATTTATTTCCTATCTTGTCTAGTGCCAACAGATGCTGGTAGAGTACCTTGGTTCATCAAGGTTATATTGTTCTGTTTTGTAAATTAATTCTCCCTTAGTAACACCAGTATCAGCTTTTTTACTTAAATGGAGAATCTATTTTTATATTTTTAGGAGGAAATAGCATCCTGTCAAGCCATCTATCATCACTTTTTACCCGACTGCCAAGAAGGGTTATGTGTTTCACGCGTATCTGGGTATGTGGATTTCTTTATACCTTTGAAACCTCCCAACGGCTGAATGAATTTTAATGAATGAAGTCTCTATCGATTCGTCTTAACCGTCAGATGGTTATAGGTTAGGTTTTGTTTTTATAAATTAAAAATGGCGGACGTAAAATTCAAAATGGCGGTAGAGACAAAAAAAAATTACGCACCCTATTGAGTGACAAATCACTGGTTAGGTCTTATAAAATGAAGACGATGTTTCATTGACTATTTTACAGTCAGAAGCTCAGTTTAAATATTATACAACCTGGAAATTGTGTAGATATGATCTCTAGCTTTACTGAAACGCTAACCATCATAGACATCCATAGGCCTCATAAAAACAGTATTTATAGATAGGAACTAACAATTAAACGCAACATAAAAGTCATGAATACAAGTAAATAAAAAAAGGTAAGTAATATAAAAAATCGTTTCACATTGATGAGAAATAATTAGTTAGTTTGCTTTCGGGTTTTTTTTTTTAATTTAAGTAACTGATTGATTACTGCATTTTATCCCGCTGTTTAGTTAAACACCGTATGACAAGTTTGATCTCTGATAGTGAAATCCATTGACAATTAGGTACCATTCTTAGAAGAAACTATATTTTACGCTCAAGCAGATTTCGTAAATTAAGATATATTTACCGTCTTTAACAGTATTCATATAATGACAGTAGTTGAAAGATATGTTTCTCAAATCATTAAAAAAATATTTTAATTAAAAACAATGAAATAAAATCAACATTTCAATGTTTTCTGCGCGACTTCCAAATTGTGGTTCACAGAAACGTTGGACAAAAAATCCAAACGTTTGAAATTGTTACGAGTATATTTTTTATTTAATGCTCTTTTACGTAACGTTATTAAAAAAAATAGAAACAAGAGCCACCGAAAAACAATATAAACCAAATTATATTCCAATAAAAGACTGAATGGTTATTTATGAAAGTTTTGGGAATATATGTAAAATTCTCATGTATTTTTTTCTAGTTTCAGTGTTACGTATATTTTACAAGTGAGTTTTCTGAGTGATTAACACTTTGTTTGGTACGGTGACTGACACTGAAGCTGAAAAATGTACAATGTTTTAAGTAATTTTTAAGAAGGTATAATCCTGTAATAAATAAAAGGTATGTAAATTTGAAATACATTTTCAGTAATTACTTAAAACAATATATATATTTAGTTTTATATCCTATTTTAGACCGTCAGTCATCGGTAAATGAAGAGTTCTAAACGGAAAGTTTGGTCTTAACGGTCTTAACGTGTTAAAGAAGGAGTCCTAATGTTATTGCACAAGCAATAGTGTTCAACATGTATAAAAAAATTACCTGACCTCGATTAGAAAATATGAATAATTAACAATACCTTAAATATATATGTTTTCATTAGTTTTTTTTTTATATAGTTTGTTATTTTTATGATGTTTCGCTAAAGTTTTAGGCGAGATTTGTACACTTTTAACATTTATATTTAAAATTATACAGTTATGAAATATGTTCATTCAAAATTGGATAAAAATTAAAATATTTTTTGAGACATTACATTGCATCAGTGTAAGATATTATATACATTTTAGTTATTTAAAGCTTGATTAAATACAATGATAAAAAATAATACCTTATAAATAATTATCGCATAATTACATACGTTCACAATTGAAAAAAAAAAACATACATATACTATATAATATAGGTACTTATAGCTTCCGTGTTACGTATATTTTACAAGTGAGTTTTCTGAGTTGTTAAAGAAGGAATCCTAATGTTATTGCTTAAGAAATAGAGTTCAACATATATAAAAAAATTGATCTGACCTCGATTAGAATATATGAATAATTAACAATATCTTTATACCTGTGTTTTTATTAGTTTTATTTAAAGTTTGTTATTTTTATGATGTTTTGTTAAAAGCTTAGGCGAAGTTTGTTTGTTTTTAGCGTTTATATTTAAAATTATACACTTTTGAATTATGTTCAATCAAAAATGTTAAAAATGGATAAAAATCAAAATATTGCTAACACATTACATTGCATGATTATTAATATATGAAAAACTTTTTAGTTATTTAAAGCTTGAATACATACAATCAGAAAAAATAACACGTTAGAAATAATTATCTCATAATTTTATACGTTCACAAATTAAAAAAAAACAGTACATATATATAACATTTAATATTTGAATTGAAAATATGAATCAAATGTTAGTCATGCCTTATTTAAGTTGAAAATGTATAATAGTACAATGAAATATAAAGAAACGTAAAAAAGAAAATGAATTTTTAATAAAAATGTATTAAGCAATGCAACGTAAATATAGATAAAATGTTTGTGGAAAAGCTGGTTTAGAAAAATGAAACAAAGTTCCTCTTTTTCATGACTTTCGTTAAATTCCTTAGATAATTTTACATTGCTGACACTCCGTGTCATCACACGTTTTTTAATTACTTTTAGAAGAACAAGCCTGTAAAAAATATATGTCTTACTCAATGTCAAAACTTTTTATGGCTTTCAGGATCTAACTATAAAATGAAACATTTTTTTAAGCTTACTAGATAAAAATTTGAGAATAATAATTAAAAAAAATTGCAAAATATATCAAGAGGTGGTGATAAAAGTTTTCTTATTATTGGTTTATTTTATAATTCTTTTGTTCTGAATGAGAAAAATTAGAATAGAACTTTTCTTACCAATGTAATAGGGAAAGTGCCACAACGGCTTGATATAAAAGCTGTTTTTCAGTTACAAGTGGGAAAATATTCGGCATAAATATTAGGATATTCATTTGTTATTCTCGATTTATTTTGTAATTCTTGTTACCGTTTCAGCTTCAGTTTTTCGAATGAAGGAACAGAAAATGGAACTATTTCGTACTGTTGGTAGGGTAAGTTCTGCAACGATTTAAAGTAAAAACTGACCACATTCACAAGTGGGAAAAAGTCGCATGAAAATTATGATATGTTTACTTTTGGTTGGTTCACCACCAATTGGCTAAACACAAAAGGTATGCTTTAGAAACAATGTTTAAAAATTTTCACCAGAAAAAAAAAAAAAAAAAAAAAAAAAAAATTGAAAATACCGTCATTACGCTTCCATTAAGTAAAAAAAAAAGTTACAGGTATGCTTTGTTCTTGATTGTTTAAAACGAATACAAAAAGAAATGACGTATATTAATTTTGAAAATTATTGATACTTTTCATAAATTATTACAAGAAATATCAATTTTTTAAGAAAATATAGACCTTTAAAGAGACATAGTACTCGTTTTGTTTCCATTATTGTTGTTATTCGAAAAATTATTTTTTCAAAGATTCTGTACCATGAATTCAATAAATATTTCAAAAATATTTTCAATTTTTTTTAAATGAAAAAAAGGCTATTAAATATTTTTTTTAACTTTAAAATGTTCTGTCCGTACCAATTTTCAAGAAAAATTTTCCTCTGCAGTTAAGAGGACTCGGTACTCTTTGAAAATATTTTTTTTAATTTATTCCCTTTCTTTTTACCTCCTTTATGTATCATAAAATTATTATTTTTACATATCATAAAATAAAGTTATATTTAATTACAACCTCTTCTTGACAAAAATATAACATAGATAGATTTTTATTTTCACTTTTTTTATTTATTTTCATTTACTTATTTATTTAAATTCTTACATATTAATTCTTACATTACTTCATACAGTCGTCCAGGTCAGACACAATTGGGACAAACATGGCGCCAATTATACTAATTACAGTAAACTTTCTTTTTAGCAACTATATTCTTTATTTGTTATAGTTTACAGTTTTTTATTAGAGTTTATAGTGTACAGTTTTCGTAATTCATTTATTAAATTTTATTTATTTATTTATTTATTTTTATATTGTTTACAATTTTTTACAATGTTATGTATTTAAAAAATTTAAATTACTGTGATTAGCAACGGCAAAATGGATTGACAATTGGTAACGATTTTTTGCGATCTATCTCATGGCCCCGATAATACGTAAGTGCCTTTTTTATTTAAGAAATCTGAAAACTGTTTATACTTGTTTAATTTTTAATGATTTTGAAAAAAAGTAATTCTTACATTCACAAAAGTATTTTTCATAGCTTTATTTTAAATATACTAGTTTCTAATAAAAAAAATGAAACGTTCTTTTCCAGTCTAAAATTGAGAGAAAAACGTGAATTCTGATAAGTCATATTAAAAGATTCACTAATAATGAAAATAAAAAACTCCAGTGCAGTGTATTTATTTAATAATATCACAAGATAAACCGCTCATGGCTACCCTTTTCACAACAAAAAAATTCTAACAACACGTAAACAAACGCAGACGATAAAAGATATTACCAAAAATACAAAGCATATATATATTAGAGCATACAGGCCTCCGTTGAATGATTTTCATTCAACTACAATTATAATACATTATTAAACCATAAATTTTAAACAAATAATACAACATGTACTAGTAAACAATAAATTAACAAATAATAAAAGGTAATGATCATTTTTCAATGGGTAAAAGACAAATTTTTGAAATTGGTCTCGTGAAAATCATTCGTTGCTTTTTATGTTTAATACTCTAATAATACCATCATTACCTGGAAATAACTCTATAATTCTACATTTGTTATGTAGTACACGTACACTCATGACATCTAACATTCAAATAAAATTTTTAAATGCTGCTCGGATTTATTAATTTTCTCACATTTTATTTCAAAAAATAACTGAGAAATACTTTATTTTAAAGGTATTTAAAGGTTAACAAATTCGATTTTATCAAAATAAAATTCAAACCTTCTGGATAAAATAAATGTCATTTAAATAACTCCAATAATATATACACTCTCAAACCACATTTTGTATGAATATTTTCTTTGATAACATATAACACATTTAATCAAACAGAAATTAGCTTAATTTTACATATGTACACAAAATACATCTTATATAAACTATTGCATTAAGAAAATAAAAAAAGTTTTATCAATATTTATAACATAAATCATGTAACAATTATGAATTATTTTTCTACATATTGCACAACCATTTAAAGGCCAAAACATCGCCCTTAATTGAAAAAGTAAAGGTTATGGACCTAAATGTTATGAAAGTATTGTACTCTCATTGGAGTAAGTTTACTTTTATTATGTAGTAAAATTGGAAATTTTTGGTTGGGATTTAAGTTACTGTTTGATAACCTAACTCCTACTCTAAGAAGACCTTCTTTATCAAGCATGGAGGTTTTTTCCCTGATTATTATCATTATTATTACCTGATTTTTGCAAGGACTTTATTCCCTTGTCAAAAAATTCCCATTCAACCTTTTTTAACAAAAAAAGTTTTTGCTTTGTTGAACTTTTCGAGCTCAGAGGATCTTCTTTTTTTTTTCTTTTTTACAATTACTAAGAAACCTGAAAATAAATCGTAAAATACTAATTACCTTACTATAGTTATTACATAAATGAATTATACCATGCACAAAAGAATTAATAAAAACTGCAAAACAGATATGCTTTTAAAGTCCATTATATTATTAAGTTCGTTTGAAAAATCATTTTAGTTAACTGCTGCAGGAATGTTTGTTTTGGGATAATATTTTTCCTTTATGAACAATAGACCACTCCTCCATTACTCATTCGAGAACAGTTTATCAGGATTAATTCCTCTTGTTAGAAGGTCAGCAGGGTTATGCTGAGATGGAACATGTCGCCACCGCATACCTTCAGTTAGTTCTTGTGTTGTAGAAATCCCATTCGCCACAAAAGATTTCAGAACGTATGTTTCTTTTTTAATCCAGGATAATACTATCATAGAATGGGACCATAAGAATATTTTGTTTACACTAATCTTGAGTGCAGAAATCACTGGTTTAATAAGCTTTGTCAGTAAATCTGCTGCACAAAGCTCAAGATTTGGAACAGTTAATTGCTTTAATGGAGAAACTCTGGATTTACTTGTCACCAATTTTTCAAACACTTGACCAGATTAAGTTACAGATTTGAAGTAAATTAGCGCACCATAGGCTGCTTCAGGCGCGTTGCTAAAACCATGTAACTTGATCGTAATTGCATCTTCCAATAAAGTACACTTACAAGTCTCAAATTTATTAATTAATTGTTGGGTATCAGAAAACTCTCTCCATTTCTTGGCCTCTTTCTCCGTTACCAAATCATCACAATTTAATTGTAATAACCATAACTTCTGCATAAATATACTTTCTTCAATTTTAACAGGAGATACTAAACCTAAGGTGTCGAATATACTTGATATAGCTGATAACACTTGTCTCTTAGTGACATTTATATCATTAATAATTTTAACATTAAAATTTAAACAACCTTTCCTCGATTTCCACAAAATACCTAACGCTTTAGACTCTTCTGGATCACCAAAGGGGTATATCTTGTCATTTGTTTGACAAAGTTTTGAAGCATTACTGCACCATTTATGTAATAACATTCCTCCACTGTTTAAAATGTCTATTAACTGATTTTGGAGTTCTAATACAAAATTTAAAGAATCAATCCTAGATAAAATATCACCCATATACATGTCTTCTCTCAGTACGGGTGGTGCTAAAGGAAACTTGCTTCCTTCATCCTTAGACAATTGAAGTAGTGTTCTAATGGCCAAAAAAAGTGCGCTAACAGTATCATAAGTAACTGTCGTTAATTCAAAACTTTTGATTGGTTCGTTAAAACCTTCCTTGCATAAAACTTTTTGCAGCTTCCTATGATCTGAATGAATAGAGATTACTCTATGCATTTTTTGAATGTCTGCAGTGAAAGCGACGATATATTTTCAAAATCTCACCATAATTGAAAATAAATCATCTTGTATTACATCTCCGTCATATTGAATAGAATTAAATGGGTTTCCCTTAGTTGTTAAGGAAGACGCGTTGAATACAACTCTCAAAGGCGTTGATACACCTTTTTTATATTCCTCTGTATACTCCAAGATGGGAAATGTAATGAGATTCTTTTTCTTCCTCACTTTCGTTGACTTCAACCATGCGTCTCAACATTCTTTTAAAAAATCTTAATATAATCTCAAGTACTCAGGATCTTTTGCGAGACGATTCCATAAAAAAAATTATTTTTTTTTTCCAATTTGTTTAGTTTCCTAAAATAGGTGGATCCTCTATTAAGGGCATTTTAATAACATATTTACCGTTTTTTTCTCGTGTATTTTTTTCTACGAAATGTTTCTCACACATTAAAGTCTCTTTACTTTTTGGTTTTCAAACCTCCATATTTTCTATCTCCCTGAATTTTCTAAGTGTCTGGTCTAGATTAGTCTCTTTCTTTATAAACCCGTAATTAACTTTGTTTTCATTCTCTGTCGGAAAACTTCCCGATACAACAAAACCGAAAACTGTGTCTTGCAAAATGAGATCAGAATTATTAACAGGAATTTGTCGCGGTCTCAAAAGCTCATAAAAAAATTCCTGCTGCTAAGAGCATATCTACATGTTCTGGGATATTGCATTTATCATCTACTAATTTTACACTAGGAAAATCCTTTATTGAAATTTCAATTGGACGCGAAGGCGTGAAATCTGCAATTATTTTTGGAACAACTCAGAAATCTAAATTTTTTACAAAACTTTCATCTCTACTGCGTATTGATGCATCAACTTTATGATTTATTAAGGTAGCATCATTTAGACCTGACACTAAGATGTTTGTTCTCTAATTTTTTAAATGCATCATCTCTATTAAATGGTGGGATTAAAAAATAGATTAGCTGCCTACATCTAACAAACACGAAAACATGTTACAGTTGAAAGTAAAACTTCGCTCTTTTTATTCGTATAGTTACAAATGAAGGTTTTGTGAACGAACTCTTCAGCCTTAGTGTTCAAGATTGATATGCCATAATTTGTTGGTCTATAATCTGAACATTCATCCACATTTACCTTCCCTTGTTTATTTTGTTCCGATGAAGCATATTCTTTCACGTATGTGCTGTTATTTGTTTTGGGGAAATGTATAGTTTTATGATGACTTTTTTACAAAAGCACGTGTACTTTGATAAACAATTTGAAACTGAACGTAAATTTAAGCAATTAAAGCATAACTTGTTACATTTTATAACGTTCACCCTTTCATGACAGTTAATTTTAAATAATGCAGGCATTTTAAAAGAGTGTAGTATTCGTGGCATAAAACACAACATAATGTTTTAACATCTGATAAAAATACTTTAGATATACTTTTGGAGTTAGCACACTTTCGATTAACACTAAAATTCTCAGTAAGAAATTTTCCGCATGATGTGAAATATAAATCAATCTCTCGTACCAATTCTTATGGTAAAAGCCATTTATTTCCTTCTTTAACACTGATGTGGGAAGCTGTTTCTCTGTCTAATGTTTGATATAATTTATCCGTTACTATAAGTTGTTTAAGACTTTCGAAATTGGAGACAATTCTTAAATTTAAATAATATTCCCAGTCTGTAAGTTATTATTTTAGATACTTTATTCCCTAATAAATTTAACAGAATTTCTGCTTTATGTTGTTCTGGAACATTTTCAGTCTTAAAAACTCGTACTCAAAAAGAAAAGAAAAACATTTAATTTTAGCCAGTTCTAATACAAGTTTAATTTTATCCAGATCAAATTGCTTTTGCTCCTCATCAATTCGCCTGTGCGTCTCATGTTTACGATTTTCCCCTATATAGTTTGCTATATCTTTCACAAAATCTGGTTTATTTTTATACATTTCACTGTTTTCAATAGCATCGTTTAAATCCGCAATTGTCATTTTGTCGTTAATAGTTATATTTATTTCAATGGCTAAGCCTTAATTCTTCTATTTTAGCGCCTTTAAACATTATTTTATGTATGTATATAACAGTACAGATAAGAAAAATCACATTCACTTATTTTCGAATAAGCTTTTGGCGAATTTCGTAACACGGAACTCTTAGCACTTAGCATTCATGTCGCCGTTTCACTAAACTTAAAATTTGATTGATTTTAAAAGCTCGTTGGATTAATTGCAGGCGTTTTCTTCGTTGCTTGACGAACCATAATGATAACTCATATTAAAAGACTCACTATAAATCAAAATAAAAACTTAAGTGCACTGTATTTATTTAATAACTAGCAGAACTACCCGGATTCGCCCGTGTCAATTATAAGAATCCTTCCAGGTAAAATAAATTAAAACGAAATAATACGGCAATCACAATAACTGAAATTTGTGCATTCCCATACACAGATCGTTATAAAGACAATAAAAAAAAACATGGCGTTATTGTCTTGCAACCATAGTAAAATCCCTGAGCGTTAATAACAGAATGCACGTTTCCTTTGGCGGGTGTAAGAAAAAAATATGTGATTTTCCTGACAATACGAAAAAAAGAAATTCCTCCAAATTGCGCAGCACTTAGTGAAATTCTCGTTTGTATGGTATTATCTACATTATAAAGTAAAAACACTATGTCAGTGCCCATAAAATGTAACCCATAAAACGTTCCTTTACTGCAATTTTTCTAACTTTTAAACATCACACAATATCATTTTTTTGAAAGTCGAAATGGAAAAAGTTCTCTCAAATGAAATTGTTTGAAAATTGTACCTCAGTTTTCTGATTTTAATGGATTTTACATTAATTTTTAAGCATGGATATTTTTAAAGTTGAGTGCAACCCGATTACGAAAGATAAACCTGTTTACACTTAATGCAATAGTATAAAGAAAAAAATGTCTATGAGTCGTGCTGGTATCATATTTTCGGTGGAAACAACCTAACACAACAAATTTAACTTTTATTGCAGTTTAACGTCTAAACATTGTACATTCGATTGTTCCAACGTATTATAGAAAACAAAAATACTTTCAGTGATATTTTTTTTGTAATGTTTATCTCAATTTACGAATTTTTTATGTGTTTTAAAATAATTTTTAAGCATGCATATTTTTTAAATATGCTTGCAACCCAAATACAAAAGATTAACTCAATTGTTCAAAAACATTGTAAATAATTCAGAATTTGTTTGTTTTCGCGTAATATTCAGTAACTAAAGTGGCAAACGAAATTAAAACGCCATAAATAAAATAAAATAAAACACGAATTTAACAGATATCAAATCAAACTACTCAAAATAACCTGATAAGTATATAAAATTCAAATGGGAATTTCGTTCCGGGTGCATATAACTTGAATTCTTCGGAACGGATTTCCATACGACTTGCACTATTAGTTTTTAGGGAAGATTTTAGTGCGTAACATATTGTTTTCCGTTGCTTAGTCATATAATTATAGGGGAAAGTTATATAATCATGTGAACCCAATTATGAAGGATTAGTTTTATTAGTTGAATGAAAAATGCAGAAGTATTTTTATCTCTAAGTATATTGACGGGTTTATATTCGGTAATGGGGCTGTGCGCTAGGGTATTCTTATTTTAATTAGTGTGCCTGACACCTATTATGGCATGCACCTTTGTTTAAAACAATACAGAATGACTTATGTTTTAAGCGACTAACTGGCATGCAACTTCATTACAAAATACTAACCTGCAAGTGCTTAAGGTGCTTCTCCAGTTCCCTGCTCAACAACGCGCAACTTTCAGATGCATTTGCTGATTCATTAAACGTAAAGTCTTAAAATTTGTATGCCTGACTATTAAAGCGATTTGGAATTGAAATGAGTTTTTCCTTTTTTCATAAATACATTTCTTATCGATTTATGAGCAATTGTCGTTGCGCGACGTCCGGTTTTTATCCTTTATTGCAGTGTTGCTTCCGAAATTCAGTTCAAAACACCAACTGAAAGATCTTATACCTTTACCAACAAATGGAAACTATCTTTAGATTACATACTTTCTATATAAGAACTCCTGTCAATTTCATGCGTTTCCGAACAAAAAAATTATTAAAAAAATATGTCAGAAAATAGTTCCTTTGGATTTGAGAACAGCCTTAACTTTATGAACAGCCTTAACTTGAAGTTTATGAAAAAACTCACATTTTTAGTTTTAATTTTGGAACTAGCGAAATTTAAATTCAGAAAAAGGATGTTCTTTTGACACATTGTGGTAATTTTTTTAGCTTTTAAAATTAAAATACATGTTTTCTTTGGCGAGCGTAACAGAAGTATACAATGTATCCCACAATACGGGGGAAAATGCAAAAAAATACATCCAAATGAGGTAGTAGTTAATAAAATTTTATTTGGGAAATTTGAAATTTTATTGAAATTAAATCTACAATGATTAGATGAAATGATGTCATTTTTCATATATTTTAAATCAAGACATCTGTCAAGAATTTTTTTGAAAATCTAAATAACCGCTCTCTTTTTGCTATAAATCACAGAAAATGATAGCGCTGAATCTAAACCAATACAATGCTTAGCGATAACGTATAGCTATAAGATATGGCTGTAGTATACAATCGAAGTAGTAAGCAAAATATAGGAGCCACATGTTTACAATGAGTTTGATTGCGCGTTGAAAAGATTTGATAGAATGTGACGTCATATCTAGCCTTTTTTTTTTTCTTTTTCTTAAATTGTTTTCATGACTGTTTGTATTAAAATAGATGTTTTAATTAAAATAAAAAACATTCAAACTGAGGTGCTACATTATTTTCCCGCTCTTATTGTTAAAGATTTTATTTTATATACAAAAAAATGTGAATTTTCTGTTTAGAATGCGTCAATATCAAACACGCAAAAATATAACAAGAAAATCTGAATTTTTATTGGCAAATAGAAACAAAATACACGCGTTATCCATAATTTTTTTCACATTATTGTGCCATTTTTTAGGGTTTGGCAACAGGAAAGAAACGTTTGAATTAAAAATGATTTAAAAAGATATATTTCTATAATTTTAAATTATGGAAGTGGTAGAAAAAAGGGATAAATAGTGGTCTGATAATTTTTTAAAGTAAACATTGATCTTTTCCACGTTCTAAAACGTACGTACATCGAGTTTCGTGCAAATAGGTGAAAAATTAAAGATTTGTATAAAGGACATACACACCGAGAACGGCTTTTATAAATACTAGGGGATCGTACCCGGGCTTCCCGGGTTAAAGAATATAGGTGAAATCATTTTTTTAAATTGAAAACTAATATTTTTTTTTATATTCAATAATATTTTTAGATTGACAACTTACATTAAAAAAGCCTTTTTCATATGGAGAATACGAATTATACAATCAAATAAATTTTTGAAATTTATCAAAAGCAATATTTTCTTATTGCTGCATGCTAAGAGTTATTTGCCAAGATTTTCCTACTTATGGCATCCTTTTATATTGTGATAATTTTAGAGCTTATACATGTCTGGTAAATTTGTGCTTTATTTATATTATTTTATTTATTTATTCATAGGGAATTTTTTTTTAATGGATATTAGCCGTAAGAAAATGATGAACTCTGTATTTTGTTTTAAGGGCATACGGATTAATCTTTCGTAATCGAGCTCCGCGCGATATAGATAAATTAAAAAATATTTCATGCTTTAAAATTGTTTTTAAAACCACAGACAATCACTAAACTGAGATGGACTTTGCAAAGTTATTCCATTAAAAAAAATCTATTTGGTGATCTAAAAATTTAAATTGTATGATTATAAATATGTTAGATTTGTTGTTTTTTCAATATCATTCTTTTATTTGTTTATAAAAGAAGTATTAATTTCGATAATTTGTCTTTCACAAATATGTTAGATGTGAAACAAAGGCTGAAAAATGTTTGTTGCTTTATGTGCTAAATGTTTATTATTATTCTGTATTGAAACCGGCACGTGATAAGATAAACTTAAAAAAAATCATCCTTAAAAATTATTTACCTTAAAAATATAATGCATCAGTCAATTAAGATAAAGTTTTTAACCAAATTGCATTTGAAAGTAAATTTTTTCTCTATGCGACGAAAATTGAAAATGTAACGATGGTCAGAAGATTGAAAAATATACTTTATAAAGATACTCTAAATTTTTGTAAAACATTGCGTTTTATCAGTGTGTGATTTCGATTACATTATTTT
The DNA here is from genome assembly GCA_963932465.1 of Maratus speciosus. Lineage (NCBI taxonomy): Eukaryota > Metazoa > Arthropoda > Arachnida > Araneae > Salticidae > Maratus > Maratus speciosus. Next base: position 439,279,436 of record OZ010789.1, read on the forward strand.
TAAGTGTGAAGCATTTTCACCTCTGAAGAATTTCAAAGCAGCTGGGCTGTGAAAATGACGCACTTACAAAACATAATTGAAGTTTAAGAATTAAAATACACGCTTTTTTTTATAAAATGACGTCATTTGCATCCGCTAAAGCAATCTACTTTTACAACCCAGTCTTAAACTTCGTGTATAGAAAAGTGTGCATATGACGTCATTATCACGGAATAAAGAACAATATTCTTGACATAGCCCATATTTTATATTCAACTATTTTTTCAGGTTTTATGAGAAATGGCAACAGAAAGATACAGTATCTCCTATTTTCAACTATTTTCCGTTTACTTTCAATGACTTTCAATAGAAATGAGGTACTTTTGTTTGCCACGATAAGAAAAATGGTATTAAAAACTGCAAAAAAATTAATATCTCAAAAGTTAATTGAGATACAGTTTTCAAACAAATTGCATTTAAAAGAGCATTTTTTTCCTTATACGACGGTGTAAAAATTTAAAATGTGCGATGTTTAGTAGTTTAAAAATTTGCAGTAGAGAAAATTGCAAAACCAAAATTTCATTTCAAATTTCAAAGTGTTGCCATTCGCAAAATGACGTATGCGTTACGCACAGATATGTTTGTCCTTTATAATATAGACTAGGGGATCGTATCCGGGCTTCCCGGGTTAAAGAATATAGGCGAAAACATTTTTTTAATTGAAAACTAATAAATTGTTTATATGCAATAAATTTTTTACAATGCCCACTTACATTAAAAAAGCATTTTTCAAATGGAAAATACGAATTATACAATCTAATAAATTTTTGAAGTTTATCAAAAGCGATATTTTCTTATTAGCTGCATGCTAAGAGTTATTTGCCAAGATTTTGCTACTTATGGCATCCTTCTATATTCTGATAATTTCAGAGCTTATACATGTCTGATAAATTTGTGTTTGATTTATATTATTTTATTTATTTATTCACAGGGAATTTTTTTTAAAGGATATTAGCCGTAAGAAAAAGATAAACTCTTTATTTTGTTTTAAGGGCAATCGGATTAATCTTTCGTATCGAGCTCCGCGCGATATAGATAAATTAAAAAATATTTCATGCTTTAAAATTATTTTTAAAAAAATAGACAATCAGTAAACTGAGATGAACTTTGCAAAAATTAAATTTAAAAAAAAAAATCCTATTTGGAGATCTAAAAATTTAAATTGTACGATTACAAATAAGTTAGATTTGTGTTTTTTCAATATTATTCTTTTTTTTTCTTTATAAAAGAAGTATTAATTTCGTCAATTTGTCATTCACAAATACGTTAGATTGGTGGTTTTTTTAATATTATTCTTTTATTTTTGTTTATAAAGGAAGTATTAATTTCGTTATGCAAAAATACTCAGAAACAAATGCTGAAAAATGTTTGTTGCTTTATGTGCAAAATTTTATTATTATTATGTATACAAACCGGCACGTGATAAGGTAATCTTTAAAAAAAACCATGCTTAAAATTATTTTAGGAAATATAATACATCAGTCAATGAATGCAGTTTTTAAACAAATTGCATTTGAAAGTAAATTTTTTTCCCTGTGCGACGAAAATTAAAAAATGTACCATGGTCAGAAGATTAAAAAATTGCAGTAGCGAAAATTTCAAGACCGAAATTTGATCGTGAAGTGCTGCCATTCGCAAAATGTCGTCAGCGTTACGCACAGATACGTTTGTTCTTTATAATATAGATCGCAAAATGACGTCAGCGTTACGCATAGATACGTTTGTTCTTTATAATATAGATACCTAATCAGTAAAATATAATAAAGATGAGTTATTAGGATGTGATTATCAATTGAGGTTCTTATGCTTGGATTTCCGGAATGAAAACAGCAATTTTCACCTTCTCAAAATTTGCATACGCACTTCTTATATCCATATTCATCATTTAAAAAAAATTGTATTTTGTTTGATCATTTAAAAATCATTTTAACACAAAACTTGAAGTGATGATTGTCAGCAACATCTTTTATGTGAACAGACGCACTCTTTACTTGAGATTCTAATCTCAATTCCGGAGAGTAAAAATTTCCATAATTTATGTTTTTTAGACGCATTTGTGTTAAAATGTTTAGTTTTATCTAAGAAAGAGATCGTTTTCTTTTAAATATGACTTCATTTTCATTTAAATAAGCATTTCCCCTCGTGTCTGAAACTTAGTATCAGCACACATGCAGAAGGAAAAATAATATAGAAAATTTATGAGGAAGAAAAACGTGTTTTCAAAAGCAGTATGTCATTTTCCGTTATTATTCCCCTAATATAATATTCTGCTCCTAATGAGATTTTGCGCCACTAAACCGTATAGAACAATTTTTATCAACAATTTTGAATTTTTAACAGAAAATAGCATGAATAAATTTAAAAAAACCTCATTATTTCTCTCTTGTCTGCAATAATGAAAACTATCTAATTTTCATCATTTTGAAGAAATTTCATAAAATCCTTTTAAAATTAAAATATAAAAGTGGTGGGGATATTTAGAAAAAAAACAAAAAAAAAAATCAGATAGTTCGATCATAGGAAGAGTGTCAAATTTAAAGAATAACAAAAATCGGATACTACACTGTAAGAAAAAGTGGTAACTTTCCGCGTAAATTCCAGAAACGTTTCACCTTTTCTCAGGGTCTCAGAATAATTTAGCTCTTTCCTGTGAAATTCTGGTTTTCATATCTGAAACGTTCCTGAACAAAAGTTGTCAACAGCAAAATGCTTCGGCCGCCATTTTATTAATTTGTTGTTGTCGCTTGACTGTCGAAAACGAATTCCTTATACGAATGTCAAAAAATCGTTTTGGAATGCAAATAAATGAATAGAGGATATAATCATTTTCGTCTCTATTGTCAAAGTCCTTCAGATGAAAATGCAATACCTCTGTGACATCGCTAACAAGGAGAGGGCCCGAGGTTGGTCTCACCGAATGCGATGAACATTTGTATTTCGTTAGAGTATAGTTAGTATATAAATATATGACTGCCATAAAGCGCAACACACAGGGGTTCTTGAGAAAATAAGTCGCAATTTTAAGCTATATTTTATAACCGGATAAATTTCAGTCTTTCGTAATTGGCTCCGTGGCATGTTTGGCAGCATACTGGATTTGAGTTTTTTCTACACGGGATTAAACCCGGCTCGGACTTGATTTTTGGAACGAAATTTTTTATCAATCATTTTCGAACTGCAATTGAAAAAATGTGTATAATAATTGAAATTTACGAAAAATACGAATTAAATGTATCTTTTGTAGCATATAAGTGTTTTTTAACTACGAAATTTTGCATGTTTAAATATATAATGAAAAAAATCCCGCATGTTTAATGTCTATAGGCCAGAATATTTTTGTTGTTATTTAAAATTATTTACAGTTATTTCAATGAATATCTACAATTTTTAACAGAGAAATAAATTAAAATAAGTGAACAAGTATATTATTTTCATTTTGTTTCCTCATTCAAATACTTCAAATATTTCATAGTTTGAAAAATATGCTTTTATATTTTTAATATGATTCCTTAAAGTCTGGGATTCTTGATTTTTAATTAGAATAAGTGTCTAAGTTGCAATTTCTTTCGGAAATATTTTTTTTTTCTTGTTTAATATTTTTATATAATGCAGTTTAATTATATAAATACAGTTCTATTTGTGAATATTTGCATGTTTATATATTTAATGAAAAGTAAAGATAACGTAAATAAATAATAATAATAATAACAAACTAAAAATAAGACAATTAGAACTTTTATAAACCATAAAATTAAGGTAATTTTAAAATTTATTTACTGTTATTTACATAAATAAGCTAGTACTTTTCACAGTGTAAATAATGTATCATTTTTTACCAACTAGCTTTTTAACTTTTGATTTTTTTTAAATGTTGGATTCTTATGATTATAGATAGAATAATTGCCTTTTTGCTTAAAAATAAGTTCTAAAAAGATATTGAGCTGCTGAAAATTGTTATTACGTAGGTAATACTAGATTAATTTTAACACAATTATTCTAATTGGTAAAAACAAATCATATTAGATGTAAATTTCATACTGGGCGAAAAATGTCCGGACCAGGATTCGAACCCGGGACCTCCTGCCTGAAGCCGCCAGTGCTCTGCCATTTTTCTCCCAGTTGGAAATTTACATCTAATACGTAGGTCATAATTACAAAATCAAATATCCGAAATAAAAAAAGTCAAATTAAGAATTTAAAAAATGGTATTAAAAAATCATGAAATATTCGAAATACTTTCATATAAAAACAAAATTAAAGTAACTAGGTGATCGAACCCGAGCTCCTCGGGTTACAGGGTATAGGTGAAAACGATTCTTTTTTTTTTTTTAATTGTAATATATATTTTAGATTGCCCACTAACATCAACAAGAATTTTTATCTGAAAAATATCAATTATACAATCAAATAAAGTTTTAAAATTTATAAAAAGCGATACTTTCACATGTCACCGCATGCCAGGAGTTATTAGTCCAAGATTTTGCTACTTACGGCAGTCTTTCGATCATTTCAGTGCTTTAAGCGCGTGATTCAATTACATGTCTGTTAAATTTGTTTCTTATTTACACACACACACATATATATATATATATATATAGGAAGTTTTAATTTTGTTATGGAACATTAGACGGAAACAAATGCTGAACTTTTTACATAGTTTTAAGGGCAAGCGTGTTAATCTTTCGTAATCGAGCTACACGTGATGAATTTAAAAATAGTTCATGCTTGAAAATCTATATATATTATGCTATCGTACGTGGCACAGAAATCGCGATTATTTGTTAATTGTTTAATGGCAACACCGGAAGGAAACGCATCTCATTGGTTATTGTGTAATATTTTTAAAAAGGGAATAACGATAAATTAAAAAAAAGTTTAATTAATAACTATATAACAAAGCAATTTATATAATAAAAAAAAGTAAATAAACAATTTATTAATAAATAAACAACAATATCCGGGTTACCATTTCAAGCAAAATAACGACACTTTGGCGCCAGTCAAGTACCCCGGTGCGTATATTACATTGGCGTCAGAAAAAAATCACACCAACGTGGTGCGTATATGACATCTGTGCCGTCTTTTATTCATCTCATTTAAAATACAATAAATAAATAAATAAATAAAGATTTTTTTCCAGTATAGGTAATTGGCGAAATAGAGAAAAGGTCCATGGCGAGAAAAGAAATTTGGCAACGTATTTTCTGGCAACCTACTTCATCAAAATATATTTTTCGAATAAAACTACATAAAAGTTGCAATGATCGCAAAAAGTTCGTACTTTTGTGTTAGCTGGGCGCAATTCTCGCCAATAGCATTTTTTAACTCGCCAGCAACATTTTTTATTTTTTGTGGGGTAAATTAAAACAATGCTTTGAGGTTGAAATTAATTGGTTTATAGTATTTATTCTTTTCTTTTTCTTTTTTTAAAGATTTTTTTTTAAAGTGAAATACATTAATTTGAAATGCTTCAGTTTTAAATTAAAGTTATCCATTTTAAAATAAATGAAAGGATTATGTTTTAATCTAAATTAATGAAATATGAAAAAATGCGATGGGTACAATGTTTGGCGATCTATCACCTGTGCCCGACTAACATAAAAATACCGAGTTCTTCATTTCTCAATCAGAATCTTCCGATTTGGCGAAGAATTGAGCAAGTAAATTAAATTATGAATAAAAGTAATATGATACAATGCCTAGCATACATTTAAGGGAGACCAAACTGGTCGCCACGGGCGGCTTCTTATTTTAAAAACCGTAACAACTCAGTCAATTAAGATACAATTTTCAAACAAATTGCATTTGAAAGTAGATATTTTTCTCTGTTTGAAGGTGTAAAAAATTGAAAATGTGCGATATTTGGAAACTTAAAAAACCGCTGACATGGCACGCATTGTAACTTCAATTTTTTTCAGTATTTTTGAGAAAATGGCAACAAAAGGTACAGTAATATATTATTTTCTTTCCTCCATGATTAATTTACCTCTACTTTCAACCCTCCATGACTTTCAACAGAAATGGAGTACTTCAGTTGCCACAATTACAAAAAATGTATTAAAAACTACAAAAAAATTAATATCTCAAAATTAAATTGAGATAGAGCTTTCAAACAAATTGCATTAAAAAGTACATTTTTTTTCTTATACGACGGTGTAAAAATTTTAAATGTGCAAAGTTTAGAATTTTAAAATTTTACATTAAAGAAAATTGCAAAACCAAAATTTAATTTCAAATTTCAAAGTGTTGCCATTCGCAAAATGACGTATGCGTTACGCACAGATATGTTTGTCCTTTATAATATAGATATAATTATTCACGCATTTATATCACGTGTTTTAATTTATTTCTCTTTAAAAAATAGTAGATTATTCATTGAAATAACTGTAAATAATTTTAAATAACAACAAAAATTTTCTGGTGTATACACAATAAATATGCGGTTTTTTTTTTTCATTATATATTTAACATGCAAAATATCGTAGTTAAAAAGCACTTATATGCTACAAAACATACATTTAATTCATATTTTTTGTAAATTTCCATTATTATACACATTTTTTCAATTGCGGCTCGAAAATGACTGATAAAAATTTTCGTTCCGAAAAACAAGTCCGAGCCGGGTAGAAAAAACTCAAATCCAGTACACTACCGAACATGCCACGGAGCTGCTTGCAAGAGAAGGAAATTTATCCGATTATTAACTATAGCTTAAACTTTGCTACGTATTTTCTCAAGACCCCCTGGAGGTTGCAGTTTATGGCGGTCATATATTCATATACTAACTATACTCTATCGAAACACAAATGTTCATCGTATTCGGTGAGATCAACCTCGGACCCTCTCCTTGTAAGATATTATCCACCGTACCTGTGCCAGCAGCACAAGTAGAAAAATACGCCTAGTATTTGGATTTCCATTAAGACTGCATCTTCATTCTAAAACTTCAATCAAACTGGGGATTCTACGATAGCTTGGTTAATTTAAATGAAAAAAGAAATTAATCAATTATCTAGAAAATCCTTGTTGGACATAAGAACCCCCCCCCCCCTTTTAAAGGATTATAAATTAAAAGAAAAGGATAATCTCAAAAGAGTAACTGGCTATAAATATAATATTTTATCTTGTTCCGCTGATATTTTTAGTATGCTATATTATTTTTTAGAACAAATATTGTTTTAACAAATATGTGTATTAATATTATTTATGTTTTAATGAGTTTCCATTTAAGAATTATACATTTATGTCTAAGTTTTAAAATTTATATTAATCTATATTTACGCTATTGTTTTCAGTTTTTTTTCTTTTTCATTTTCACTCTATCTATATAACATGCAGTTGTACAGTTTTATCTGTGTTGCTCAGTAAGCTTTTCATTTTTACGCAGTTTATTTGCTTATAAAAAATAAAATTTAATAATATTTATTCATTTATATTATGTGAGAAATAAATAATGGTTTCATTTTTTAAAGTAAAATGTTTACTATTGTAACAGCCATAAATATTGATTTTATTGTCACTTTTGACAATATTGAACAATATTGAACACTTCTGAAACGTTCCATAGAAAATAAGGTAAGCTTTTCGTGAAATATCAGTAATGTTTTGTTTTTAACAGAATCATTCCTGGTATTTCGCAGGAAGCTTACTGCCATTTCTGTGGAAAGTTTTAAAGTTATATAGTAAAGTTCCAGTCATTTACAAGAAATGTTTCTTGGAAATAATGGGCAACTCAGCTGCCCATTTTTTCCCAGGAACGATACAGAATTTTTTTTTACAGAGTATAAAGTAGAGGAGATGGTTGTGTTTTTTAACATTTGATAATTAATTTTTACGTTACGTTTTAGAACTGAATCTGAAAATGACCTTCATTTTTAACCATCACGTTAGAATTTTTTTGGAAATCGTAAATGTGTAAGTTAAAATATAGTGAAAATCTCATACTATAAAACATATGTGAAACTTTATTTTATTTTATTTTATTTTATTTATTTTATTTTATTTTATTCAATAATTTCTTCGATATTTTTGCTTATCCTGGGATTCTTACAGCTAAACAGCTGAGTGGTCCGATGAGATGGGGGAGGAGACTCAATTTTAACTTTGAAATTTGTAATTTGCGAAAAATCCTGATGTGATGGTCAAAAATAAGGTCAATATCGGAATCAGCGGTACATAATACATAAGAATCAATTATCAAAAGCTAAAAAACATGACATAACCCAACTTTTGCAGGCTAGTGTGATCTAATAATATTTTAAAATATGTATCATCTTGTAAAGAATTGAGGCTGTTAATTTAGCATCGTTTTATTTAACAAAAATTCTGCTTCTTCTTTCTTCTTAAATGTTTATTACAAATTGTATATTTTGCATTGATATGTCAGAATGATTAAAGAATTCAAATATATATTGCAATGTTAATTTTATTCTCAAACATTTTCTTTTATATATCTGACGAAATCATATTTTGACTAAATTTGTGAATGCAGCAAAAAATGTGCTCCAACTTTAAACGGCTATTACTCGGTCAATTTTAATCGTAGAGTAACGGGACTTTTTTTGTATTACTTGTCAGTGTAAAAGGAAAATTTTACTAAACATAACTTATAGTACCGTGTATAAAAATTCAAATTTCATAATTTTTTAAGAAATGTTTTTATTGACCCAAATCGCTTTTGAAATATTTCTTTACCTGATTTAAAACATTTTTGTAATTGAAACTATATGTCTATGACTAACGGTGTAGGAATTAGCCATAGGGACACCATGTATCTATCTATATATATATTGTGGAATTAATTTTGTCTCCATGTTTTCCACAGCATCGTGGCTCGCGAAAATATTCCATCTTTCGCTGCCGGATGCAGCCTTGCCAGCATATAAAACTGAGGGTGGCAAGTTGGGTTTCGTCCGAGCAGGTTAGTTGGTAGAGCATTGGTGTGCTAAGCCAATGACCCTGGTTTATGTCCCTGCTTGGATACTTTTCCACTGTGTTGATCCTACTTCTAGTTAGCACTGCAACAATTCATATGATTAAAATTGACATATAATTTGCTCTGCAAATACAAACATATATAGCCAGGAGAATGAGGAATGAATTTTGAAAAAGATATTTTATTTAAAAATAAATATGAAGGAATTTGTTCGGTCATATTTACGCTTTGTATTTTTGGCAATATCTTTTATCGTCTGAGTCTGTTTACGAGTTGTTAGAATGTTTTTGTTGTGAAAAAGGTAACCTTGAGCGGCTTATCTTGTGATATTCTATCTATATTATAAAGGACAAACATATCAGTGCGTAACGCATACGTCATTTTGCGAATGGCAACACTTTGAAATTTGAAATAAAATTTTGGTTTTGCAGTTTTCTCTACTGCAAATTTTTAAACTTCTAAACATCGCACGTTTTAAATTTTTACACCGTCGTATAAGGAAAAAATGCTCTTTTAAATGCAATTTGTTGGAAAGCTGTATCTCCATTTATTTTTGAGATATTAATTTTTTTGTAGTTTTTAATACCATTTTTCTAATCGTGGCAACAAAAGTACCCCCATTTCGATTGAAAGTAAACGGAAAATAGTCGAAAATAATAGATACTGTATCTTTTTCTTGCCATTCTATCATAAAAACTGAAAAAAAAGTTGAAATTAAAATACGGGCTATGTAAAGAATATTGTCTGTTATTCCGTGATAATGACGTCATATGCACACTTTTCTATAGACGAAGTTTAAGATTGCATTGTAAAAGTGGATTGCTTTAGCGGATGCAAATGTCGTCATTTTATAAAAAAGCGTGTATTTTAATTCTTAAACCTGAATTATGTTTTGTAGAAGTGTGTCATTTTCACAGCCCCTTTGAAATTTTTCACAGGTGAAAAGGCTTCACTTTTGAAAATAATGTAATCGAAATCACACACTGATAAAACGCAATGTTTTACAAAAATTTAGAGTGTCTTTATAAAAGAGAGTTGACATGTAAATAATAGCGATTTATATTACAGAAATTGAGGATTCTCGCCTGGATGGATTTGCTTCGCCGAGTTAGACAATCAAATAAATAATTGTGGTTTAAAATAATATCGTGTTCCTGAAGTTTTTGTCGAAAATTATCTCGAATAATAAAATTTTAATGCTATTCTTTAGGACATTCTACTATAATTTTATCAAAATAACGCAATTTGTTTATTTTCCGCAATTTTATATAAAATATACATTTAAAACACAAGTGTGTTTTTTAGTCATCTGCTCTGATCTTTCTGCTGAACCAATTTTACTGATATATTTTTTTTAAAGAGAAAGCTCTTCCTATGTAGAATTTATGATTTGTGATTTATGATTCAGGATATTCCACAATTTATGATTTGTGGAATATCCTGACATGATGGTTAAAAATTAAGATAATTTTCGAATTCAGTGCTAAAAAATACATCTAATATAAAAAACCCAACAATCGCAGCCTTGTATTATCTAATCTAAAACTTTTTCTTAAACTACTTGGCTGTAATCTATCCTAATTTTTTTGTGTTATCCTGTAAAATCAGTATAAATGGTAACTACCAAAAATCATAATAATATTAGATTGTTATCGGATTTGCGCCAGTATGTAAAATATAATCTCGATCGGATATTTGAAAGTGTGTTAAAGTTCGAGTACAAATTTTGAACTGGAAAATCATACATACGATCGTTGAAGTAACATAAAAAATTATAAAAATAACATAATTTTTGTTAAAAAAAATCATAAAAGAAACAGTCTCAAATCCTGACAAAGTAAAACATATGTTATTTTAGCCAATCTGAAACTTAATAAATGTTAACTTAATCGTAATACTTGTACGATTTTTTTCCAATCGCAGATACATATGAAATAAGATCTTCGCATACTTTAAGCACTTGGTATATGACCCCTCAAAGCTAAGCCGAACTCATTTGTTTTCAGAGCAGAGAAGTGGCATAAGTCATGGATTTTTAAAGTTTCATAAATCGCTCAATTTTAGTGCTATATGAATGCCGCTTTTTTTTTGTCGTACTTGTCAGTGTAATAGGAAAATTTTACTAAATATAACTTATAGGACCGGGAGACCGTATAAAAATTTAAATTTCATATTTTTTTAAGAAATATTTTTATTGACCCAAATCGCTTTTAAAATATTTGTTTACGTGATTTAAAACATTTTTGGTATTGGAAATATATGTCTATGACTAACGGTTTAGGTATTAGCCATTGGACACCGTTGAGAACGGGCACCCTGTATATAGCACATTATGTATGAAATGCATTCGGCGGACCCAGAATCTCGCACCATAATTAAACGGAGAATAAACAACAAACATCAAAGAATTTCAACACATATAACTTCAACAAGAAACACCAAAACCAAACAGATGTGGTCTCGTCAGCAGTGGGCATTTTATAAAAGCACAGAATTGTTTCAGACTAATTACCATACACAACAAACTATTATTCAGTACTGGCACTGGGTTTCGGCCAGAGTGTCGAAAAACATAAATCAAATGCATACAAAATTGAATGCATATAACGAACACTACCGTACCGGACCCGACGCCAAAAAACAGCACATCTCCCAATCTCAAGATACGGCTGCTTCAAAACATACGTGTAATATACACTGAAACAGCAATAAAATTATTTTATCCAAATATAAGCCACACAGCCACACACAAAAAAAAATCCCTGCCGGCCCGGCCTACAGGCGGAGGTAGATTATTAAGTTAAGTATAGTAATTTCACCAACAAAAATTAAATCATGATTAGAGATAAACCCACTTTAACAATTTTATCTGGCCAGTTTTGACGAGTTTTTATTTCATTTTTATATAAAAGCTGGTTTTATTAGAATCATGTTAAGGCGGTATTAAAAAAATACTTTCCATGCTCAACAACTCGAAATTTTCTGGCACATTTTCAGATTTATTATTAATAGAAAAAATGTAAAATGCGCTGACGTGACTTTTGAAGAGATTTAAAAGCGACCTGTGTTTTTATTTTTCGTTAAATTAATTAAACCTTGATTTATAAACAATTACTTCCTCAGTAGGACAATGTTTTTCGTTTCCAACACAATCGCTTCGGTAAATCTGGTTCAAAATTTCCACTTTCACATAATTTTTTGAAATGTATTCTGCCTCTATCAAAAAATCGATCATAACGGTACATTATATAGTTTCTGAAGAACAGAATCTATCAATTGGATGCGTTTGAGAGCAAAAATGAATTTAAAAATTAGTAAGAAAATAAGCAGTTTGGGTTGGAATACACCTTTAATAAGATGATTTTTTTCTTCGACCGCTATGTATTTTTAATTTATTTTTGATGTAAGAATTGGTCCTATCAAAAACTTGTCTATATGAATGTTGTTGACAGTATTCAGAAAATATGTGATACATTCATGGGTATTTTATATCTTGTGAATTGACGCAGTTATGGATTTTTTTCTTCCTCAACCCCCCTTTTTGTTTTCGTTTTTATTTATTTATTTTTTTTTTTTTGGTACGAATTGGTCCTATGAAAATCTTGTGAATATAAAAGATGCAGATAATATTAAGGAGATTTATAATAAAATTAATAGGATTTGATGTCCTGAGAATTGACAAAGTTATGAATTTTTTTTCTCCCAAAAGCCCCATTTTTGCGTCCCTTGAGCCCATTTTTTATTTTATCAAAAATCTGTGATACATAAATTTTTGGCCTTATTTTTATAAGTAATAAAAACTTTAAACTGATTTGACATGTACAAAAATTAAGAAGTTATGGGTTTTTTCGGTTTCAGAAAATCCCTCCCTATTTCCATCTCCTTGGTCGGATTTTGCCCATTTACGAACTTGACCGAGCTTTTATGCCTCTTTATCAGTTTGGAAGAGATTTGTTACAGAATTGTGGAAGTTATCGTGTCCAGAAGAAAGTGATATATATATATATATCTATCTATATACCTTCTGTGACAAGAAATATCTTGGACACACATGACACATGATCGTTGTAGATCTGCAAAACGTTTTCAAAAATTCCAACATAGGGGAGAATGTAATAGGTAGTATTTCATACGAAATCTACCTAAAAACAATAACCAACATCCAGTGATCCCTAATCTGTCCATACTCGTTCCATGTCTGTTGCCACATAATTGCAGTCATCTTTGTAAAACCGTTGAAAAAGGCTTTAGGTGATACCAATCATTATCTGTCAATCATATAGCAACTACTCAAAAATGATGACTGTCTGTAAAACTAGTACAGTCATTCAGGGTAACTTTGACCCGCATTTTCTCCACTTTCAGATGCCTCACTCGTATTTAAAGAATACTGTTGCAATTAGTGGCATAAAAGGGAAGAAATGATCTTAATTTATTATATGAATATCAAAAATTAAGGAATAATAATGATATAAATAATAAAAAATATAATTTTATCCTGTATCAAAGTTATCCAGTCATGTAGTGTAACTTTGAACCATAATATAAATATCATATAAAATAAGACATTATACGAAAATTATTATAGTTAAAGCAACTTTGTAGCGAAAAAAGTTTTTTTTTCAGATATTTAAATACTCCTAATTTACATTTCCCAACATCACCAGATTTGTACAATTCATGATATTACAACGAATATTATGCATAAGAAGAGGGGAAGATGAAAACTATAAATATTTAGCTAAAAAGAACTGTTTATTGTTCACATAAAATATAAAAATGCAGCGATAAACAATTTTCAATGTTTTAACTCAATAATATATCCATAGTTGCAGTAGTACATACTAGAACTAGTATTAATCAAAAAAGAATACAAAATGTCGGATGCAGGGTTGCCAGATTGGCCTCCATTTTTATTCAGAAATTTAGAGCCCATAACAGAAATAAAAAATAGTATTTTATGCTTTATTTCATAAGAGAGAATTAATGATTACAGAAAGTAAGAATTCTTCTTTGAAAATTTCCGGTATGAATTTAAAATGTCGGATTAAAATTTGAAGCTAAACTGTCATTCCTTGTCGAATATATGGGATGTCAAATTTGAGTAGCTCTGCCCCAAATAACGCCTTTAAATGAATTTTACTATTTTACATATATTTTTGAAAACATTTACATGTTATATCTTGTGCACACTTTTGGCATTATATACAATATACGTGCACATATGGTGAATTTTTGACAAGAAAACCATATAACCATATCGTATAACCATAAGATATGATTTTTATTTTTCCAATTATTTTTAATCATTATTTCACATAGTTTTTATGAACAGAAGATTATACAAAAATTTCCAGCTATGCATCTTCGGTATCAATGTAACCTCAGTTAATGGCATAAATGTTGGTGCAGTAGGTTTTGAAAAAATTGGATTTTATAAAAATAGAAAAAACTTTTTTATCTCATAAAATATCTAAATTTATTAGATTATAATAGAGTAAATATATTGTGAGTAGCTAAATCTTGGGAGGGGAAAAGGAATCAGGCATGTTTCCAATGCTTATCCGGATATGCCCTTTATTATCTGCATATACTTCAGTTAAATACATACTTTTACTTACATTTTTAGTCTGCATATAATTTGTTAGCAGTACCTAAAATCAGTAAACAATAAACCTATGCCTAAGTTTGAGCCAAACAAAGTTATACCGAAAATAAGGAAAAATTGTAGTGCCTTCTAATTTTATATTTTACTGACTATTAGTAAACACATAATCGCAAAATACTGACACATTTATAACATGTAGAAAATAATATGTCTGATAACTGTGTATATTGTTGCTTACTATAAAAATTTAATTGGATAACAGCAACTTCAAAACAGCATTCAAAATTAGCGTGAAAGCAGTATTTCACAATAATAGTTGGATGATGCAATTAACTGTGTATAATGTTGAGGATTTATGTTCTAAAATATAGAGTAGAAAGCCCTGTTTATAACCTTGCCAACAGAGTGTAGCATTGGATTTTAACAATCATTTTGAAGTCAAGCATATTGAAAATTAAGACGTGGTGCAGTTTTACAGCCCATGGATCTGTTACCCTGAATGACTGTATACCTATTAATGAGCTTCAAAGGTATGTTATTTTCATCATACAAAATACTGGTTAAATGAAAATTTTCTTTAAAAAATAAATTTTTATTCGAACAGAGTTTATAGTAACGAAAAATCTGACTTATGATATCCCCATATGATATGCTAATCTTGAAAAAACAAATGAAAATAATGGCGCAGCTGATTATCTTGATTTGAAAATAAACATTTCAAATGGTATACACATTTCAATCATACTCCTATTATAAAAAGGTAAAAATTGTTTATTTGTCGGAGATAAGCTCAGAAACTACCGAACCGATTCCAAAAGTAATGGTATCAAAATGATGGTGTTCGCCCAACTTAGAACATAGGCTATATCTTATGTCGGTGCCACTACCCCAAAGGGGGTGCAGGAGCAAAAAACGTTCTAAAAATGCGATTTTTGCGTTACTGAAGGGCCTAGAAATATGAAATTCGGAATATTAGTTACTTATAAGATATAAATGGTGTCTAAGAACAGTTCTTAAACAAATCGAAATTTAAAAGGGGTGAAAATGCACAAAAATCGTTCTAAAAAACGTTCTAAATGGTAGTTTCTTCATAATCTCAGGAAATACCAAACCGATTTCAAAAGTAATGGTATCAAAATGATGGTGTTAGTCCAACTTAGAACATAGGCTATATTTTATGTCGGTGCCACTACCCCAAAGGGGGTGCAGGAGCAAAAAATGTTCTAAAAATGCGATTTTTGCGTTACTGAAGGACCTAGAAATATGAAATTTGGAATATTAGTTACTTATAAGATATAAATGGTGTCTAAGAACAGTTCTTAAACAATTCGAAATTTAAAAGGGGTGAAAATGCACAAAAAGCGTTCTAAAAAACGTTCTAAATGGTAGTTTCTACATAATCTCAAGAAATACAAAACCGATTTCAAAAGTAATGGTATCAAAATGATGGTGTTAGTCCAACTTAGAACATAGGCTATATTTTATGTCGGTGCCACTATCCCAAAGGGGGTGCAGGAGCAAAAAACGTTCTAAAAATGCGATTTTTGCGTTACTGAAGGACCTAGAAATATGAAATTTGGAATATTAGTTACTTATAAGATATAAATGGTGTCTAAGAACAGTTCTTAAACAATTCGAAATTTAAAAGGGGTGAAAATGCACAAAAAGCGTTCTAAAAAACGTTCTAAATGGTAGTTTCTACATAATCTCAGGAAATACCGAACCGATTTAAAAAATATTGGTGTCAAAATGATAGTGACAATATTTGCTCCAAGATAGGTTATGTTTTATGTCGGTGCCACTACCCAAAAGGGGGTGTAGGAGCAAAAAACGTTCTAAAAATGCGATTTATGTGTTACTGATGGGCCTAGAAATATGAAATTTGAAGTATCAGCTACTTATTAGATATAAAGGATTTCTAAGAACAGTTCTTAAACAATTCTAAATTTAAAAGGGGTGAAAATGCACGAAAAGCGTTCTAAAAAACGTTCTAAGTGGTAGTTTCTACACAATCTCAGGAAATACCAAACCAATTTGAAAAATAATGGGGTCAAAATGATGGTGAAAATCCCTGCTCCAACATAGGCTATGTTTTATGTCGGTGCCACTACCCCAAAGGGGCTGCAGGAGAAAAACGTTCTAAATTGCTGTTTTTGCGTGACGGAAGGGCCTTGAATCGTGAAATTTAGAATGGTAGTTAGTTATAAGATATCAATGATCTCTAAGGACATTTCCTAAAAAAATTGAAATTTAAAAGGTTTGTCAAAATGCGCAAAAAGCGTTGTAAAAAACGTTCTAAATTGCAATTTCTATGCAATCTCAGGAAATAATGAACCGATTTCAAATATAATGGCGTTAAAATGATGGTGACAGATCTTGCTCCAAGATAGGCTATATTTTATATATGTTTCCACTATTCCAGAGGAGATGCAGGAGCAAAATGAGCGAAAAGCGTTCTAAAAACGTTCTAAATGCCGATTTGTCAACAATATCTCAGGAAGAATCAAACTGATTTCAAAAGTAATGTTAAGAAATTGATGCTGACAGCCTCTGCTCTAACATAGACGCTATTTTAAGTCGGTATCACTATCACCTAGACGTTGCAGGAGCAAAAAAGCGTTCCAAATTTCGATTTTTGTGATCGGTAGGGGCTAGCAACTTAAAATTAGGCAAGGTACATATGTATTACATATAAATGATCTTTAAGAACAGTTTCGAAAAAATTGGAAATTTAAAAAGGGGTGAAAATGCGTGAAAAGCGTTCTAAAAATGTTCTAAATTGCGATTTCTACTCAATCTCAGGAAATTCCAAAGCTATTTCAAAAGTAATGGTTGCAAATCAATGGTGACAGTCCCTGCTATAACATAGGTTATATTTTATGTTGCTGTCACTACCATCTGAGGGTTGAAAAAGCAAAACATGTTCTAATTTGCGTTTTTTGCATAACTGAAGTTTCTAACACTTTGAAGTATGGCATGTTATTTACTTACAAGATGCAACTGCTTTCTATGAACTGTCGAAAGAAAATTTCAAATTTAAAAAGATGAAGTGGGCGAAAAGCGTTATAAATTACAATTTTTATGTAATCTTTTCAAATACCAAACCGATTAAGAAAAAATGATAACAAATTGTTGGTGATAGAACCTGCTCAAACATAAGCTATATTTTATGTCTGTGCCACTACCACCAGAGGGTTGCAGTAGCTAAAAACTTTCTAAATTGCGATTACTGTGATACTGAAAAGGCTAGAAACTTTAAATATGGCATGGTAGTTACTTATAAAATATAAATGCCCTCGAAGGACTGTCGAAAATAAATTCGAATTAAAAAGGGGTGAAGTGAAGGGGAGGTGCGAAAAGCATTCTAAAAAAGTCCTAAATTACGATTTCTACGCTATTTCAGGAAATATAAACTAAATATAAAAGTAATAGTTGCGAATCAATGGTAACAGTCTCTGATCCTACACAGGCTATATTTTATGCCGATGATTCTACCACCTGGGATTCACAGGAACAACAAACGCTCTAAAAAAGGCCTTTAAAAGCTTTCTAAATTACGTTTATGTGGAATATTAGGAAATAACAAGCCAATTTCAAAATTAATGTTGGCAAATTAATGGTGACAGTTCCTATTTCAACACAGCCCTTTATGTTTATAGATGGTGGTAGGACTTGGAATTTGACATGATGGTTAATTTTAAGATGTAAGAAGATGGTTTCTAAAAAATTCAAAACTTCAAATGAATACTGAAATGAGCGTATTAATTGAGCATAAAAGTTTCAAAATATTTTCTAAATTATTATTTATTTAGTTTTATTTCGTTTTATTAATTTAAGTCTCATTTCTGTCTTATGCAGTGTAACAATGATATTTAATCAAACTGTGTTTTAAATAGTAATTTTTTTTTAATTATTCCTAAAAGTAATAAGTACCTTTTAATAAAATAAAATATTACCTTTTAATAAAATAAAAATTTAGTTAGTACCTTTTAATAAAAATTAGACATATAAATATCACTTGGCATATTTCAATTATTACGCGAGCAAAGCCGCGGGGTTTGCTAGTCTACAATAAACGGAATAACTTTAGATTTGAAGTGAACCGATTAGTTAACTAGAGTTCAAATATGCATAAATGCATTTATATCAATATCATCATAGGTCAGATTTTTCGTTACTATAAATTCTGTTCCATTAAAAATTTATTTTTTAAAGAACTTTTTCAGTCAACCAGTATTTTGTATTATAAAAATAACATACCTTTAAATTTCATTAATAGATATACTAGTTTTACAGACAGTCTTCATCTTTGAGTAGTTGGTATATGATTGACAGTTAATTATTTGTATCACCTAAAGACTTTTTGGGCGGTTTTACATGGATGTCTGCAATTGTGTGGCAACAGACATGGAACGAACATGGACATATCATGGATCACTGTATGTTGGTTATAGGTTTTTATTTTGTGGCTGTGTGGCTCAGGTTTGGGTAAAATAATTTTATTTCTGTTTCAGTGTACATTACATATATGTTTTGAAGCAGCTGTATTTTCAGATTGGGAGATGTGCTATTTGTGACATCGGGTCCGATGGGGGAGTGTTCGTGATATGCTTTCAAAAGTTTTTATGCAATTTATTTATGTTTTGCGATACTCTGGCCGAAACCCACTGTCAGTACTGAATAATAGTTTGTTATGTATAGTAATTAGTCTGAAACATTGCTGTGCTGTTTTTTATGAAATGCTCACTACTGACGAGGCCACATCTTTTTGGTTTTGGTCTTTCTTGTTCTGGTTATATGTGTTGAAATTTGTTTGATGTTTGTTGTTTATTCTCAGTTTAATTATGGTGCGAGATTCTGGGTCTGCCGAATGCGTTTTATACATAACTAGTAGAACTACCCGGCTTCGCCCGTGTCAATTTTAAGGAACCCTCCAGGTAAAATAAATTAAAACGAAATAATACGAAATTCACAATAACTGGAATTTGTACATTCCCATTCACAAATCATTAAAAAGACAATCAGAAAATATGACGATATTGTCTCGCAACCATAGTAAAATCCCCGAGCTTTAATAACAGTATACGCGTTTTCTTTGGTGGATGCAAGAGAAAAATATGATTAAAAAAAATCCACCAAATCGCGCAGCATATAGTAAAATTCTCGTTTGTATAGTATATATACAGATACACACTATAAAATAAAAACACTATGTCAGTGCCCATAAATTGTAACCCATATATTGTGTCTTTACTGACTTCTAAACACAACACAATTTCATTTTTTACAGTGTTGAATTGAAAAAAGTTCTTTTAAATAAAATTTGCTTGAAAATCGTATCTCAATTTTCTGATTTTAATGGATTTTAAAGTAATTTTCAAGCATGGATATTTTTAAAGGTGCGTGCAACCCGATTACGAAAGATGAACCCATTTACTCTTAATGCAATAGTATAAAGAAAATACATGTCTATAAGCAACGCTGGTATCATATTTTCGGTGGCAACAACCTAACACAACAATAATTTTTTTTTACAGCAATTTAACCTCTAAACATCGCGCATTCGATTGTTCCACCCGTCTTATCTATCTATACTTTCCTATTATAAAGAGGAAAAAATTGTTTATTTGTCGGAGGTAAGCTCAGGAACTACCGAACCGATTCCAAAAGTAATGGTATCAAAATGATGGTGTTAGCCCAACTTAGAACATAGGCTATATCTTATGTCGGTGCCACTACCCCAAAGGGGGTGCAGGAGCAAAAAACGTTCTAAAAATGCGATTTTTGCGTTACTGAAGGGCCTAGAAATATGAAATTTGGAATATTAGTTACTTATAAGATATAAATTATGTCTAAGAACAGTTCTTAAACAAATCGAAATTTAAAAGGGGTGAAAATGCACAAAAAGCGTTCTAAAAAACGTTCTAAATGGTATTTTCTACATAATCTCAGAAATACCAAACCGATTTCAAAAGTAATGGTATCAAAATGATGGTGTTAGTCCAACTTAGAATATAGGCTATATCTTATGTCGGTGCGACTACCCCAAAGGGGGTGCAGGAGCAAAAAACGTTCTAAAAATGCGATTTTTGCGTTACTGAAGGGCCTAGAAATGTGAAATTTGGAATATTAGTTACTTATAATATATAAATGATGTCTAAGAACAGTTCTTAAACAATTCGAAATTTAAAAGGGGTGAAAATGCACAAAAAGCGTTCTAAAAACTTTCTAAATGGTAGTTTCTACATAATCTCAGGAAATACCAAACCGATTTAAAAAGTAATGGTATCAAAATGATGGTGTTTGTCTAACTTAGAACATAGGTTATACTTTATGTCGGTGCCACTACACCAAAAGGGGGTGCAGGAGCCAAAAATGTTCTAAAAATGCGATTTTTGCGTTACTGAAGGCCTAGAAATGTGAAATTTGGAATATTAGTTACTTATAATATATAAATGATGTCTAAGAACAGTTATTAAACAATTCGAAATTTGAAAGGGGTGAAAATGCACAAAAAGCGTTCTAAAAACGTTCTAAGTGGTAGTTTCTACATAATCTCAAGAAATACCAAACCGATTTAAAAAGTAATGGTATCAAAATGATGGTGTTTGTCCAACTTAGAACATAGGTTATACTTTATGTCGGTGCCACTACCCCAAAAGGGGGTGCAGGAGCAAAAAATGTTCTAAAAATGCGATTTTTGCGTTACTGAAGGCCTAGAAATGTGAAATTTGGAATATTAGTTACTTATAATATATAAATGATGTCTAAGAACAGTTATTAAACAATTCGAAATTTAAAAGGGGTGAAAATGCACAAAAAGCGTTCTAAAAACGTTCTAAATGGTAGTTTCTACATAATCTCAAGAAATACCAAACCGATTTAAAAAGTAATGGTATCAAAATGATGGTGTTAGCCCAACTTAGAACATAGGCTATATTTTATGTCGGTGCCACAGGGCTCCCAAATGGTTTTGCCAACTGAATACCAATAACTTTTAACAGAAAATTTTATGGTAGGTTTGCGCTAGAATTAACTTTCAAAGGTGGTTTCGAGGTGGTTTATAAGAAAAATCTAAAAAGATAATTTTTCTAAAATAATATTGGTATTCAGTTGGTGGACCATTTCGGAGCCCTGGTGCCACTACCTCAAAGCGGGTGCAGGAGCAAAAAAAAGTTCTAAAAATGCGATTTTTGCGTTACTGAAGGGGCTAGAAATATGAAATTTGGAATATTAGTTACTTATAAATATAAATGATGTCAAAGAACAGTTCTTAAACAATTCGAAATTTAAAAGGGGTGAAAATGCACAAAAAGCGTTCTGAAAAACGTTCTAAATGGTAGTTTCTACATAATCTCAGGAAATACCAAACCGATTTAAAAAATATTGGTGTCAAAATGATAGTGACAACGTTTGCTCCAAGATTGGCTATGTTTCATGTCGGTGCCACTACCCCAAAGGGGGTGTAGGAGCAAAAAACGTTCTAAAAATGCGATTTATGCGTTACTGAAGGGGCTAAAATATGAAATTTGGAATATTAGTTACTTATAAATATAAATGATGTCAAAGAACAGTTCTTAAACAATTCGAAATTTAAAAGGGGTGATAATGCACAAAAAGCGTTCTAAAAAACGTTCTAAATGGTAGTTTCTACATAATCTCAGGAAATACCAAACCGATTTAAAAAATATTGGTGTCAAAATGATAGTGACAACGTTTTCTCCAAGATTGGCTATGTTTCATGTCGGTGCCACTACCCCAAAGGGGGTGTAGGAGCAAAAAACGTACATAATCTCAAGAAATACCAAACCGATTTAAAAAGTAATGGTATCAAGTAATGGTACTAAAATATTTAAATATACCTTTAACTGTTGAATGCAGGCGTTATTTATGTGTGTATGTGTGTTTTAATATATATTGTAGTATGTGTGCTTTATGATAGTGACAACGTTTGCTCCAAGATTGGCTATGTTTCATGTCGGTGCCACTACCCCAAAGGGGTGTAGGAGCGAAAAACGTTCTAAAAATGCGATTTATGTGTTACTGAAAGGCCTAGAAATAAGAAATTTGAAGTATCAGCTACTTATTAGATATAAAGGATTTCTAAGGACAGTTCTTAAACAATTCGAAATTTAAAAGGAGTGAAAATGTGCGAAAAGCGTTCTAAAATACGTTGTAAATGGTGATTTTTACACAATCTCAGGAAATACCAAACCGATTAAAAAAATAATGGCGTCAAAATGATGGTGAAAACCCTTGCTCCAACATAGGCTATGTTTTATGTCGGTGCCACTATCCCAAAGGGGGTGCAGGAGAAAAACGTTCTAAATGGCGGTTTTTGCGTGACGGAAGGGCCTTGAATCGTGAAATTTAGAATGGTAGTTAGTTATAAGATATCAATGATCTCTTAGGACATTTCCTAAAAAAGTCGAAATTTAAAAGGGGAGTCAAAAAGCGTTGTAAAAAACGTTCTAAATTGCGATTTGTCACCAATATCTCAGGAAGAATCAAACTGATTTCAAAAGTAATGGTAAGAAATTGATGCTGATAGCCTCTGCTCTCAAGAAATACTGAACCGCTTTCAAATGTAATGGTGTAAAAATGATGGGGACAGATCTTGCTCCAAGATAGGCTATATTTTATATCTGTTTCCACTACCACAGAGGAGATGCAGGAGCAAAATGAGCGAAAAGCGTTCTAAAAATGTTCTAAATGCCGATTTGTCACCAATATCTCAGGAAGAATCAAACTGATTTCAAAAGTAATGGTAAGAAATTGATGCTGACAGCCTCTGCTCTAAATTAGACGCGATTTTAAGTCGGTATCACTATCACCTAGACGTTGCAGGAGCAAAAAAGGGTTTCAAATTTCGATTTTTGTGATCGGTAGGGGCTAGCAACTTAAAATTAGGCAAGATACATATTTATTACATATAAATGATCTTTAAGAACAGTTTCGAAAAAATTGGAAATTTAAAAAGGGGTGAAATGCTCGAAAAGCGTTCTAAAAACGTTCTAAATTGCTATTTCTACTCAATCTCGGGAAATTCCAAAGCTATTTCAAAAGGAATGGTAGCAAATCAATGGTGACAGTCCCTGCTATAACATAGGTTATATTTTATAGGTTATATATTTTTATATTTTTCTGTCACTACCATCTGAGGGTTGCAAAAGCAAAACATGTTCTAATTTGCGTTTTTTGCATAAGTAAAGTGTCTAACACTTTGAAGTATTGCATGGTATTTACTTACAAGATGCAACTGATTTCTAAGAACTGTCGAAAGAAAATTTCAAATTTAAAAAGATGAAGTGAGCGAAAAGCGTTATAAATTACATTTTTTATGTAATCTTATCAAATACCAAACCGATTAAAAAAATAATGATGACAAATTGATGGTGATAGAACCTGCTCAAACATAAGCTATATTTTATGTCTGTGCCACTACCACCAGAGGGTTGCAGTAGCTAAAAACTTTCTAAATTGCGATTCTGTGATACTGAAAAGGCTAGAAACTTTAAATATGGCATCGTAGTTATTTATAAAATATAAATGCCCTGGGAGGACTGTGGAAAATAAATTCGAATTAAAAAGGGGTGAAGTGAAGGGGAGGTGCGAAAATCATTCTAAAAAAGTCCTAAATTACGATCTCTACGCATTTTCAGGGAATATAAACCAAATATAAAAGTAATAGTTGCGAATCAATGGTAACAGTCTCTGGTCCTACACAGGGTTAATTTTTTGCCGATGATTCTACCACCTGGGGTTCACAGAAACAACAAACGCTCTAAAAAAGGCCTTTAAAAGCTTTCTAAATTACGTTTCTGTGGAATATTAGGAAATAACAAATCAATTTCAAAATTAATGTTGGCAAATTAATGGTGACAGTTCCTAATTCAACATAGCCCTTTCTATTGACAGAGATGGTAGGCCTTGGAATTTGACATGATAGTTAATTTTAAGATGTAAGAAGATGGTTACTAAAAAATTCAAAACTTCAAACGAATACTGAAATGAGCGTATTAATTGAGCATGAAAGTTTCAAAATATTTTCTAAATTATTATTTATTTAGTTTTATTTCGTTTTATTAATTTAAGTCTCATTTCTCCCTTATTCAGTATAACAATGATGTTTAATCAAACTGTGTTTTAAATAGTAATTTTTTTTAATTATTCCTAAAAGTAATAAGTACCTTTTAATAAAATAAATATTAAATTTTAATAAAATAAAAATTTAGTTAGTACCTTTTAATAAAAATTAGACATATAAATATCACTTGGCATATTTCAAATATTACGCGAGCAAAGCCGCGGGGTTTGCTAGTAGAAAATAAAAGTACTTTCAGTAATATTTATCTAAATTTTTTATGGATTAACAGATTTTTTATGGATTTTAAAGTAATTTTAAAGCATGAATATTTTTTAAATATGCTTAAAACCCAATTACAAATTATTTACTCAATTAGTCAAAAACACTGTAAATAATTCAGAATTTTTTGTTTTCGTGGAATATTCAATAACCGAATTGGCAAACGAAAATAAAACACCAAATATAAAATAAAATAAAACACAAATTTAACAGATATCAAATCAAACTACTCAAAATCTATAATAATAAAGAAAGAAGTTTGTGTGTGAGTGAGTGAGTGTTTCGACGATGTTCTGAAGGGACCGCTGCACGTAGAGCTACAAAATTTAGGAAAAAGGTACGTCTATATATGAAGTTTTGCACCACGAAGCCCGATTTTCGATTTTTAAATTAGATTATTTTTAATTTAATTTTTTATGCGATTTTTAGCGTGTTTTTAAGTTTCGAGGCGATTTTTCCACATTAGTGAAAAGAATACGGTTTCATTCTTTTAACCCAATATAGTAAATTTTGTTCTCTTTTCAAAAAAGTTTATTCGGAATTCGTACAGCGATTTATGAATATTTAGCGCATTTTTTATTCGATTACTGAGCAGCAGTTAATGCGTCTTCATACCTATAAGGGGTGTTACCGTAGGGGGGGATCCAGTTTTGTCGCCAAATAACGTCAAATTTGTCGCCAACTTGGGGATATATCGCCAAATTTGCCGACCAAAATGAGTCGCCAAAAGTGACGCCAACTTGCCGATATCTCCAATATTTCGCTAAATTCCGATAGACTTCCACTAGAAAACAATAGGGTTTACTTGCTTACAGAAAATCAACAAATTGAGATATTTTAATGCAACAGAAACTAATATTAACTTAAGGGATTATGTTAATTATATTTAAGGGAGTCCAAGTAAGTAAATTAATTATGAATAAAAGTAACATGATCTAATGCTTAGCATGATTTCCAAAACATAAATTTTAAGAGAGCCCACAGGTCAAAGGAATCAGATTTGAAACTTTTATCCAATTATAGTAAATTTTGACTTTCGTGATTCTTGAACTTTTTGTGATTTTTACGTTTCTTCGCGATCTGCTGCAATTTTTTGACATTCCATTTTTGACCTAAAGTACATTCTGCCCTCATTTCAATAAAGTTTATTCGGATTTCGTATAGCAATTTTCGAATTTTTCGGGAATTTAGTATGTGATTTTTAGTGTATTTTAGCGATTTGCTACTATTTTTCCACATTAGTGAAAGGAATCAACTTGCAATCTTCTAACATAATATATATATATATATATATTTTCTCTGTTCAGAATTTGAGAAGCGATTAAAAAATTTTTCGCGATATCTTATTGTGATTTTCAGAGTTTTTTCGTAATTCCTGCTGTTTTTTGACGTACCCGGGGAATGCCGGGAGAGTTCGCTAGTAATGTAATAAGCATATTTTTTTAACTTTAAAAATTAAAATACATGTTTTCTTTGTCACGCGTAACAGAAATATACGATTTCTCACAATACGGGGAAAAATGCAATACATGCATCAATTATAAGCTTTGATTAAAATATTAGATCAAGAGGATTTCCACTCTAAATAAAACATCACTCTTAAACGTAAACTTAAATTTTTCATTAATAGAAATTAAATCTACAATGCTTATATGAAATGATGTCATTTTCCATAAATTTTAAATCGTGACATCAGCCAAGAATTTTTTTGAAAAGGGAACAAACTTTTATCTTTTAACTATAAATCACAGAAACGGTAACTACTGAATCTAAATCAATGCAACACTTAGCTATAACGTATAGCTATAAGATATGGCTGTAGTATTATACAATCGAAGTAGTAAACAAAATGTAGGAGCCATTTATTTTTACAGTGATTTTGACTACACGTTGAAAAGATTTGATAGAATGTGACGTCATATCTCGCCTTTATTTTCTTTTTCATTAATTGTTTTCATGAAATTTTACTGTCTGTATTAAAAATAGATGTTTTAATCTAAAAAAACATTCAAATTAAGGTGTTACGTTATTTTACCGCTCTTATAGTTAAAGTTTTTATTTTATATATAAAAAGAAATTGCATTTCCTATTAAGAATGACGTCAATTTCAAAAATGCAAAAATATAGCAAGAAAATCTGAATTTTTATTGGCAAATAAAAAAAAATTACACGCATTATCGTTAATTTTTTCACATTTTTGTGTCATGAGTGTGGCGACAGAAAAGAAACGGTTGAATTAGAAAAAATAAAAAAGAGATATTTCTATAATGTTAAATTTTGGAAGGTGATAGAAAAAAAGGGATAAATACGGGTCTGATGATTTTTTAAAGTAGACAGTGATCTTTTCCACGTTCTAAAACGTATGTGCATCAAATTTCGTGCAAATCGGTCAAAAATTAAAGATTTGTATACCGGACATACACTCAGAGAACGGCTTTTATATATACGAGTTGGAACCCGTCGAAATTCGACGAACTAAAATGTTAGAAAGGAACTTCAGATCGGATTTATAATAAACCTACAAAAATAATTACAATAAAAAATTTCTCTAACATTGGTTGTCTCACTCTTAAAACAAATAATATTTTCAAAATATTATTTCCACAAACTTCAGCTGCTTAATTTATTGAAAAATTAACCTCTATTAGAATACGTAATCAAGATGAATAATTATGATGAATTTATCGATTGAGGCTCTTATGTTTGTTTTTACGGGATGAAAAATCAGTAAAAATTATTTCGCTTTGTCACATCATAATATTTCCCCCCTTAAAATCTAAACTGTACGTTATTTTCACATTCTCATAATTTACATACGCACCACTCAAATTCACAATTTGAAAGTATTTTAACGCGCAATAGATTATTAATGAATGTATTTCCAAAATTAAAGTCACGTTTGTCCGATAAAACTTTCCATGTGAACTTTAAGTTCTAATCTCAATACCCGCGAAAAAAAAAAAACATTCAGAAATTTGCTTTTAGTTGTCATATTGGCCATTTAGTATCGGTCAAATATTTAGTTTTATCAAATTAAATGATCGTATTGTTTTAAATACGACATAATTTTTACACACTGAATCATTTTTCATAGCGTCTCAAATTCAGTATCAGCGTAATGTAAAAATATTGAAATGTAACTGATTTATGAAGAGAAATGCGTGTTCTTTTTTAATGTCTGACATCATTTTCTGTTCAAATATTATTAAAAAGTTACTTTTATTTGTAGTGTGAAAATGGCATCAATAAGGATTAATCAATAAAAATAATAAACCATGACTATTTTCCCTTTACTTTGAATATAAATGGAGTACTTCAGTTGCCACGATTACAAAATTTGTATTAAAAACTACAAAAAAATTAATATCTCAAAAATAAATTGAGATACAGCTTTCAAGCAAAATACATTTAAAAGAGCATTTTTTTCCTAATACGACGGTGTTAAAATTTAAAATGTGCGATGTTTAGAAGTTTAAAAATTTGCCGTAGATATAATTGCAAAATCGAAATTTTATTTCAAATTTCAAAGTGTTGCCATTCACAAAATGACGTATGCGTTACGCACAGATATGTTTGTCCTTTATAATATAGATAGGTAGATGTGCAATATATAATCTGTGTGGTTATTTGCAGCTGTAGCACTTATCGTATGGATTTTATTTTTAATCTTTTTTTCAACTTATATATATATATACAAGGGCTGTGGGAATAAAGCATGATCATAATTTTCTATTAGCATACTTTAATGCACACAACTTTACATTTATGTTCAATTGTTAGCTTATGGTATATTAAATACGTGGTAATTTTTTGTTCATTTGCTTCCAGTAGTTCGTCAGTGGCAGCCATGGAAGTTCAGATACTTTCGGTATCGTCTACAGATACAACAAAGGCAACACACAATGAGCAAATATGTTCTTGCCTGATGGAATGCTTTCGCCTGAAGAAATCGCTAGTCGAAGCGTATTACTACATAGCGTATTATTACATACACCTCATGTTCATGTTCCATCACCTTAAGTTTCGAAAAACCCCACGCGAAGGTCTTATTTTTCGAATATGAGGATTCTCGGAATAAAAGGAGAACAAACATGTCTCATGTTCACTTTTCTGTTAACAACGTGTGGGTAGCACGGCATTATAATGCAATATTTTTAACAGTTCTCATGTCTAACGATCTTCTCTGACAATAATAGTGACGGTATTATGCTGACTTCTGTAAGCTCAGTTACTGGAACTCCGTGTCCATCTTTCTTTGAAGATGATTGTCTTTCTCTTTCTTAAACAGTTCAAACCACCATCTAATAGCGCTATATGGAAGAACAGACTCTCCATAAGTCTCCTATAGCATACGCTTAGACTGAAGATTTCTTCTGGCGAAAGCAAAATTTCCAGCAGGCAAGAGCAAACTTCCTCATGCGCGTTTCGTCCGTTGTTACCATAGGCGATACTGAAAGTATCTGCACTTCCATGGTTGCCACTGATGTACTACTGGAAATAAATGGGCAAAACAATTATTATGTATTCATTAGACACTCAGTTAACAATCAAATATAAAAGTAAATTTATGTGCAATACAGTATGCCAATAAAATTTATGATCATTCTTTATTAAACAAAACAGTGCTCGTTATATATATATATGTGTATAAATTATGTCATTTCCTACATACCTGTTGATATTTAAAAAATATAAATGTAATTTGAAAAAAAAAAACTTGAACTTAGAAAATTAAACTCCATGATTTGAACATTGATACATTTAAAGAGAAATGGGTAAAGTAAAAAGCCTTTTTCATATCTATGCTATAAAGGAAAAAAATTCAGTGAGTAACGTTGATTTCTTATTGATGTTGAAATACCTGAACGTTAAATATTGCTCTTGTTGCCATTTTTTAAAACTTCTAAGTATCGCACAATTTCATTTTTTTCACTGTCGAATACGGAAATAAATGTCTTTTTGTTTTAAAACTGTATCTTAATTTCTTAATTTGTTATTTTTTTAAAAACAATTTTTAAGATTGATTTAAAAAAAAAATCTATCTCCACCGCTTGCATGCCGATTACAAAAGATTGACCCATTTACTCTTAAAGCAATATAAATTGTTCAGCATTTGTTTTTGGCTAATACACCATAAAGAAATTAAAACTTCATCAATCAATCTATAAATAAATAAAATATTATAAATGAAACGAAACTTTTCCAGGCATGCGATTGAACTACGCGCTCAAACTACTTAAACTAGCAAAAAGGCTACTATAAGTAGCTCTTTCGTAAATATTTTTCAATTTCTTCACCTATTTACTCGAGACTTACGATATACGGAACTCGAGAGTTACGATGTACGGAGACTTATACGAAAAAATCGCTTTTAATGAATTTCAAAACTTTACATAAGAAAAGTTATTGTTATGTTTTTAAATGTGCAAGGAGAATGTTTTTAAAAATCTTTAAATGTGCATGAAATATGTTTTTAAATGTGCATTTACCTTTAAATGTGCGTGGAGACTTCTTGTTATAAAAAATTGTAGTTATGTAGTGTCAAATTGTAGTGTAAATGTAGTTAGTCAACTACTTGTAAAGTGGAGAATTTTAAATGTTAGTCGTTATGTTTTTTAAGTCTTAGAGCATTCTGAAAAATACTGCTTTTATGCATAATGTATTCCTTTTCCTATTTATTAAATAGTGTAATATTCCACAAAAAAAGGTGCTTACGTACTGGCTTCAAAGGAATAAATGAACAGAAACTAAAAAAATCTATTCATCCATTAACATTTAAATGAAATGTGTAGCGCAAAAATATTTCCTTTTTTTTGTAAAAACATGAAGAAATTATATTTGCTTTTTCTTTAAATAGGAAACATTCGACACACATGCACGACATTATTCAAATAAATAGATGTTTTAATGAAAATGGCATCGTCATTATATGAAAAAAAATATTTCTAACTTTCTTTAAATAAAAAATTATGAATTTTGATTCTAACAGGCAAAAATTTCCATTCGTACTAATACATCCTATCATCATTATGATTGATTGATTTTCTCAAAGTTATAGGATAGAAGTATTTTTTTTTTTTCAAAATAATGCAAAGCTTAACTGCGCTTACTATGTTCTTTCAATTCTTAACTTATTCAGCAGTCGCATATTAGATAAGATTTTTTTCTGGAATTAGCGGAATATGGTTGTGTATTCATATAAAATATACTTTTAAAGAATAAATTATTTTTGTTTCTAAAAAAGTAATTTAAAATAACTCTTTCTTAAATTTATACAATAGACCCATAAGTCCGTTAATTTTTCAAAAAAGCTTAAACAAAATTAGCAAATTGTCGTTTCCGGCTTTCAGTGGAAAAAATATATTTAAATATTCATTGACTTATTATTATTATTATTATTATTTTGCACGACAAAATTTCCGACCATTTACCAACTTTTATAATTCAAATCTTACTACGATACGATAATGTGTTATAATTTTATAAATATTTCTAATTAGTCCAACTACTTTTTTTGCAACAAAAAATCCAGATGGTAAGTTTAAGGAGTCTTTCATAAGTCTTATGATGAAAATCACACTCCTATACGTCACTTGACAAGGTTTTGCAAATATTTGAATACTGAAATTACTCGCGGGTCTCCTTAGATTATTTTCGTTTCTTTTACTACAAAAAATCTTACTCTTTGATTAGTCTTGTGTCTTATGGTGAAAACAGCACCACGAAAAGATAGTAATTTAAAATTTGTATGAATATTTGAAATTTGAAAATACTTATGGGACTTTTTAGGTGCGTTCGTAATTCTATAACTTCATATTTATAGAAGCATATTAATACATATTTATAGTAATTATATAAGCACCTATAGTCGTCGTTCAGTCTGTCTGTCTGACCGTCTGTCCGCATATAAAAGAGCAAAAAATACCCAACCGAATGGTCTGAAATTTTAAATATATAATTGTTGCAAACTTTTGTCGAATCATTTCGAAAATCTGATGTATAGTTTAATTAAAGGGACAGTCAAAAGTTTTCTGTTACATTACGGCCAATGTGAAAATATTATTGCATGTGCATTTTAATGATGCCTTTCGAACAGCCTTTCCAACAGAATGAAATTGATAGGCACTTATGACGTGCACTAAAATATACATTCAGTACCATATGCGGTGCAAAATTTTTTTATAAAACTAGTTATAGTACAAACTCACCTCATTTGACATGTTTGACGAGCAAATTTCAATTTATTTATACTATTTTCTTCTCTTTCACTAATAAAAATTCGAACCTTTAATGAGCCTTATAATACAAATCTCTACCCTTGTACAGTCGTGGAAAAAAAAAGTAACCACCCCCTATTAACTCCTCAACAAATTATCGTAGAAGAAAGTTACTGGTACCGAACGATTGGAAATAAAGTATACTTTTAAATTAGGTATATAAAATTTGCTTAGGGGGCCATCTACATATTAAAACGAACCATAACTTTGTGTTTTTCAATAGCAGTACACAATTCTGACAGCATAAATGACCTCTACACCCTTCAATTAGTCTAAAAACAAATTTTTATACAATTCGTACCATAAGTTTCCGAGAAATTAATTATTTTAAAACGAGTACATGGCTGTATCCAAATTGAAGTTGGGTACTCGATCGTTAACCGAGAGAGCTCCCTTCTTGATCAAGGAACCTTAAACAGTCAATAAAGCCTCTTAGATTACAGGATAGCATAAAAAATTTAAACCATGGCCCCTTAAACCACGGCCCCTTAAACCATGATTTTGCCGTTTTTTAAGCATAATTTGAACACTACTTGGAAGAAAAATGTGAAAGTTTGGATTTCCATAAAGCAGAACTTAATAAATCTGGATCCATCAAAAAAATTGCAGGTTGCAGTTCATAATTTTTTTTAATATTAATTTCATAATTCATAATTCATATCAGAAAATTATAAAAATTGCAAATTCAACGTATTTATGCTTGGGTATATTAGTATTATTGCTACACAAAAAATTAAAACATTAGGATCATAATTCCAGAAGTTATAAATAAAAATATGAAAACGTAATTTAACATTAGAAGCACTAAATTTTGAATGTTTATAATTCAAAAACTTATCATTCAAATGACTTGAAATTTGATGTTTAGGCATAGCTTGAACCAAAGATTTGATATATCTCGTTAAAATTGGGTATTGCGATTGAAAAAAATGAAGTTTGGATTAGTTTTAATATGTAGACGGCCCCCTAAGCAAATTTTATATACGTCATTTAAAAGTAGACTGTATTCCAATCGTCCGGTACCAGTAACTTTTGTCTGCGAAAATTTGTTGAGGAGTTAGTAGGGGGTGTTTACTTTTTTTTCCACGACTGTACATAATTTAATATTATTATTTTTTTTAATTTTCGAATTACGAACGTTTCGAATTAGGAAAGGGCTTATAGGAAAGTTTATTTATACGTACTGCAACGGTTTAATGACACCGGTATCATATATATATATATATATATATATATATATATATATATTATATATTGCATGGTACTTTATTAACCAATTTCAAATAAGAGCGATTATATAATAGGGTGGGCCGAAAAAATATTTTTTTTTTCAATTTTTGATGATGGGTAGTGCGGAAAAATTACCAATGAGGGCACTAAGTTCACACAAAAAATTTGAGATATTTCGTAAAATTCCTTCATTTGCCGCAAATGGCTTGAAGCTCAGATGCTGATTTTTGAACTTTTTTTACAAAAATTTAAGAAATGTTAAATATAAGTTACTTTAGCTGAATTTACATGAAATGTCATGTTTAGTGTACTAAATATTTAAATAAGCTTTGATTATTTATTAATTAATATTATGAGCATTTTGAATTAGGTGACTTTTATAGCTTTTTTGCATATAAGTGAGCAATAATTGCATGAATTGTGACAAGAGGGACTAAGGATCTCGGCATCGATAAAGACTTGGTCAGGAGGCAGAAAAAGAAACTTGAAAAGAAGATACAGGAGGACGAATATCTTTGAGGAAGAAAAATTACAAGCATCTTTTTTGATAGAAGAAAAAATAAAACGATCTTCATAGAAAAACTAGCAGCACCGTCTAGAGAAACACGAAATAAATATCACCATGTTGTCTGAACATTGTTCGGAATATCTGGGTCACTTGACACCTCCTTCTGGTCACTGCGGAGAAATATAAAAATATTTATATAATTCTCTAAGCCGGAATAAAGTCTGCTTTGGAATAAATCAAGAAGAGAACTGCAAAATTTGATATGTATCCTTTATACGAACGAGCTTCCACTCTGACAGCGACATCAACTGTCTAAACTAGATGGTAGAACCACTTGACCTAAGACTCTTACCACCTAGAACAGAGCTAGATTAAAAGAGTACTGAAATCTTCAGCCTTTTGCATATCTGATGTCCATGAAACAGGAATTTGCTCGTAGAAATGGACACGTACATTTTCGCACGCTATTAGTGATATGTGCTTCATATTTCTCTCGACGGTAACGCTTGTTCCCTTTTTTCTATGAAGATCGTGTCCAACGTAAAAAAAAAAAAAAAAAAATATGGTTGTAATTTTTCATCCTCCAATATACTCCTCCTCCAGTATCTTCTTTTCAAGTTTCTTTTTCTGTCTCCTGAGCAAGACTTTATTGATGACGAGATCCTTATTCCTGGTTTTCACAATTCCTGCATCTTGAAGCACAGATGAAGCTTTTAACGCAATTTACCTATATGACATACCAGTTCTAAATATGGCGAATGCTCTTTGAGAAAGGAATATGGGAATTTGGGAGTTTCTGCTTTTGAAGGCCCAGGTTCAAACTCTGATTCAGACGAATTGCCTGCTTCAAAGTTCCCACTTTTTGATTCTTCTGACAATAACTGTATTTTAGATAAGGAAAATAATTAACATCCCATATCGTAGTTGCTGCCATCTCCTATTTACTCCCTCATCCTCATGATGACTGGTTGCCTTTTCATTGGTTTCTATTCCACATTCTCTTCTCCTTCCAGAACTGCTGTCAAGACATGCTGTGGTCCGGCTTTCAAATCAGTGACTATGAACGCATCGAAAAACAGAAGAAAGAGCGAGGAACATAATAATAAAAAAAGAGATAAACCGACGACCGAACTAAACAATACTTACTATTTTTGCCCAGTTATACGCGAAAAGGCTATAAAAATCACCTAATTCAAAATACACATAACTAATAAATAACAGATAATGAGAGCTTATTTAAACATTTCGTACACTAAACATGGCATTTCAAGTAAATTCAGAAAAAATAAATTTAATTTAACATAACATTTTTTAAATTTTTGCTAAAAAAGTTTTAAAAATCAGCATTTGAGCGAAACTTTAAGCCATTTACGGTAAATGAAGGAATTGCCCAAAAATTCTCAAATTTTTGAGTAAACTTACGGCCACCAGTGGCAACTCTTCCGCACTACCCATCATCGAAAATCGAAAAACAGTTTTTTCCGGCCCACCCTATTATATAATTGTCATATAGAGAACACTGTGGATGTTTGTTCCCCTTTTTACTTAAATGTTTGTAATACAATACTGTCTCAGACTGCATCAGTATAAATAGGGTAGTCCGACCAGTAAGTAAACATATCACAA
Source organism: Maratus speciosus (assembly GCA_963932465.1). Lineage (NCBI taxonomy): Eukaryota > Metazoa > Arthropoda > Arachnida > Araneae > Salticidae > Maratus > Maratus speciosus. The sequence continues at coordinate 439,315,025 of OZ010789.1, forward strand.
GACAAACACATTTTAAAAATATGTTAAATTACATTAATAATTCTTAGTACTTACAACTATAAACATAGTTGTATAGCCTTTGTCAGAAAATACAAAAATAGTGTTATTAGCGTCTTATCTTCAAATTTCATGTAGTTGGTGTCAGAAGGAGTGAAATGAAAGTCAATTTTTAGATCCCGAAAACATTGGGAAAATAAGGGTTATTGTTGGCCAGTTGTACTTCAAATCTCTCAAATGTTCGTTCATTAAACTTTATATAAGATGAGCATTTAGTGTTTGCTGTATTAATTATCTTGAAAATTAATTAAATACCACTAGAAACATTGCAGTTGAGAACGGTTTTCCAAAATCTAATGGAAAACTAATCAACTCACAGAAAAATCACATGGAGATACAAAAAACTCCCCTGAGTAATAGGAGATATTGCAAAATGAAGTACAATCCAGCTTTGAAAAACTCCGGCTTGCACTTATTCGTTTGGCGTATATTTAATCGGAACTTATCCACTAAAACTGGCAGATCTAGTTAGTGCCAAAATAGACCAGATCCCGAAAGACAAAGTTTCTGGAATATATGTAATTTCACTGTAACCACAAATATTTATCTCGAATACATAGGATGACTTCTCGTAAACTTAAAGATCATATTAAAGAACATTTGAGAGATTTGAATTACAACCGGCCAAGGATAAACATCCTTGTCAGACTTAACCAGATGTAGAATATACGGAATTATCAGTATTTAATTATCCGTGAATCAATAGAAATTATTACTAAAAAAATACCGTTTCTAATGTCATTTTATTTTACAACATTCCCAGACTTTGTCTCAGTTTGCTTCAAGAATCATAAAACACGTAATATTTCACTTCTCTTTATATCCATATTTTTATTTCCCAATGTTTTCCTGATCTAAAAATTGATTTTCACTTTCACTCCTTTCGACACCAACTACGTGAAATTTGAAAATAAGACGCTGATAGCAGCATTTTGTTATTCTGTGACGAAGGCTATGTTTATAGTTGAAAATACTAAGATGCATTAAAGTAATTTAACATCTTTTAAAAATATTTTTGTCATATTTTAAGCATTTTCGCACATAGTGAAATGTTATGTTTATCTTAAAATTCAAATTATCATAACTTGGAAAGTTTTAGTTTACAAAAATGGAATTTTTGTCACCTTATTTGATAGAGCATAGAAGACGTTTTTTTTAGATTTAAGGTCCAGGAACTACATAGAAATTTAAATTTCTCAAATTGTTAAAAAAAAATGAAAAAAAAATTATATCATGAGAATGAAAACCAACTTTTGAAACAAAATTGCAACTCCTATTCTGTTTCTAAATCTAAAGAAATTGACAAACGATAAGATTGTTGTTGTATTTATGACGGCCAATTATCTGCACGAGGGATATAGGCCCAGTGGGGAGTGCCCTTCAAGAGGGTCTTTCTAATGCAACCTAACCCGTATTAATGCTTGGAAATCCAAGGTTCGAAGAAAACCACGAAAACTCCGAACGATTAGGCCGACGGGTGCAATTGGGTTCGAACCCAGCACCTCCCGTCTACCAGCTTCGAGAGCAGAACCTCTCAGCCACTGGTGGGGCTGACAAACGATAAGAAGGAACACTTTATATGCAAGAGATGACGTGGAGCGTCCCCTTGCTAAATGGTCAATACTTTGGAGAAAAGAACCGTGACGGCAGATTACGTAGTCAAGAAATAGGTAACAGCGGAATGCGTAGTCGACATGTACCGAGTCTTTAGATTATTTTTTTTTGCCTTTCCGTAAGCATGAAAATGTGGAAATAATATTGGTGCCAAATAAAAGCTGTACTCCATTCCTCGGTGTTTACCTGATTCCTTGATACTGCCGTTTCGGTATTCCAAGGGTAAGTAGAAATACGAATACGTATAATACTGCAAATTACGAAAGCGTTGATAATTTTGCTAAAGATTTCATGACGATAAAATTTTGAATTGCAGCACGATAGCTGGAGAAACATATGAAGACAATAATGCATGTTTCATTAATCAAACCTCAACGACAATTGAGAGACAAAGGAAAAAGCGATTCAGCGAAGCTCGTATAAATGAAAATATCGGTCCATATTGCCAACAAAAAATTAATTTATTTCAGAGATATGACAGAATATTTGTTTAAAACTTTCAATTAATAAAGAAAAATTATTACAATCTGCCTATTCTAATCACAATTGGAAATAATGACATTTGATGGAAACAAAAACCACAACTTTCATACAAGATAAAGTAACATTCACGCACTCCCATCTTGCGTACATGTATATATGTAATTCTTTTAGATAGAATTCAATTTGTATGATAATGTAAAGAAAAATATTAGTATCATAAAATGTAATTTTGTTGTAATTAAATATTTTTTTTTTTTACTTTAAGAAAATCTTTGAGAATCCTTTGAATTATGTAACGAGGCAAAATATATGATTAACACTTAACTAACCAAAGCTTTTACATAAACTAATTACTAAAAGTAAAGCTCTCTAATTTTGCTAAGAGCAAAAGTCACATTTTTGTTCAGTAACTATCTTAAGATTTTTCCTCGGAAGATGAAAGTAAATGTTACAAAAATATTTGTTTAAAAGAATAATTTTCTGCATTTCCATTTACGTGCCAATTTCAAAAAACGATATTTAAAATGCCCATTTACAGAAGTAGATAAGATGCATATTTTAAAATATTCTCTAGTTATTCAAATAATAGTTATAAAAATAGATTTTTAAATATGGAAATGTATAATTAGCATTTCAAAATTTTTAATTTTACAAAATTCAAAAATACAAATTAAAATATATTTAAGGAACAAATACAATGAAGGCAGATTCCCTTTGAAATAATAAACATATTACTTTTAAAAGTATGTATGTAAATAATTAGTCTTTTAACAGTACTTGCAAATAAATGCAGTTTCATGCGTCATATCTTTAATTAAATAATGATATCTGATACATTTTGTATTCTTATAATACATCTAAAGTTTTCTAATATGAAACTAGTTTATTTTTTTATTTGGTCTATTTATGTTACTGTTCAATATTTCTGAAATTCGACTGAATCTGCATTCTTTGCATTATTAAAAGAATAGCGACATATGAGGAACAAAATGATTAAGGTCTTGAGAGAAAATGGTGAGTCTACTAATACCACTAAGCTTTCTTGACTTGTCTCACATTTCTTGGTAAATCTAATACCGTCAGCTGGGGCGGGGCTACTTTGGGCCGCTTTTTCCTGGTTCCACTCACATTTCCATTATTAAAAAATATTATATGTGATTTTCCAACGTCGAAATGGAGTTGTAAACAATTAACATGAAACAATGAACCAAACTGCATGATTTTAAAGAGGATATTTTTTATTTTTTTTATTTTTTAACTATTATATAGTTTTGGAACAAAGTAGCCCCTGCTAGGATCTTCTTTGGTCCGTTCACTTAGTTTCACATAAAATGAATACATTTTATATGTAAATGAATACATTTTTATGGAAACTCCCTTGCAATAGCATTTGCTAATAAATTAACACTGGAGACGCGATAAACAAATGTTTTTTTTTTAACATTTAAACGCAATAAACCAGTTGTTAATATTAAAGAAACGAGAAACAGTTTTCGTCATGTTATCCTCAGCCAGCTGTAACATTTTGCAACAGTAACACTTGAAGAAAAAGTTACCTAAAACATGTTTTAAGAGATTTTGTGGCATAAAAGGCATTTCTTAGTAATTGGGGCTATTTTAGGACCAAAACTTTATGAAAACTTCAATATTTTCTGCCAAAATGAAAAGTTAAAGGAAAAATTATGATCACACATGGGTTACAGGTTACTAAAGGTATTTTTTACTAATTGGTACTAAAGGTTTACTAAAGGTAATTAATACTAAAGATAATTTTGATACTTATTTTATTGTAGCTCTTATAAAGATTGTTTCACAATAGAAAGTTTGTAGAGTTAAAATCTATACACGAAAACATTTGTTTACAAACACATTCAGTGTTGCCAGTAAGAAATTTAAATTACCCCCAAACTATTCAAACACCCTATAGTAGAGTATAAATTATTTTTCAAGGGCAAAAACTCCAAATTACCTTGTATTATTTGCTCAATACAAATAATACACACTTATTCATGAAGAATGCCATTGTTTGAACTTCATATAGTTTCAACATGGGTTGTAATCTTACAATCTGATTGTGCATTATTTGTTTACGTCGCCACTCTCTTATTTAAAAATGCATTCGAATGACATCATTGTAGTATAAATTGAATTGAAATAACAATAAAGTGTTGTCAGTACATGTAATACATTACACTGATTACCGCAGTGACTGACTCATTGATTGACTCTGTTATTAGACTGACACTGATATGTTACAGTATAGACGAACTTCAAGCTCGAAGCCGCTGCGGTAGTCCTATGGCTTCATGGTCCCTTGCGCAACCCTTTCTGCTTTTCGATGTCTTTCCTTTGATGAATTTCTCTTTTAAATTCGTTCCGAACGAATTTAAATTCGTTACTCTTTTTTTTCCTTTTCCAGTCAAGTGTCAGAAAGTGATCAGCGTTGAAAGAAGGTAAACTGACCTTTGACTAGCATGCGGTTTGCCTCACTCAATGAATTCAGCGGCGGTCCCAGAGCGTCGAGACAAACATTAATCTAGAAGCCGCTGTGATATTCCGATGGCTTCAAGATCCAGAGCCAACCCCTCTCATTTTTCGACGTCTTTTATTTCACGAATTTTACTTTTAAATTTCTGCGGTTATAATTTTCATTTTTGTTTTCTTTTCCAGTCCTGTTCGGACAAACGTCAGACAGTGGCCAGCGTTGAAAAGAAAGTAAAAGGGCAGCGGACGGACATTTAGAACGCCGCGCACCGCGAATTCTGCAGTGGCTTATTAATTAAAATTATTGTGTGATTAGCATATCATCCTCTATTGGGCAAAAAAATCCTCACTAAATAACCCCAAATAGAGTGCAATAAGAAAAAAGGGGATGTTAAGGGGGTCGGAGACACATTTTAAAATAATTTATTTTATTGAGTTAAAATTTTGAAAATTTTTGTGACAGTTAACCATATCATTTGTAAACATAATCGCATGATAAAACTTCTCATTTTTTTAAAATAAAAGTTAAAAAGTTATTAAAAAAGTAGGTTAATTTAAAATCGTTATAACTCGAAATATCATTTGTAAGATTTCATTTTTTTTTCATTTAAATAAACAGAAATATATGAGTTTTAATTTTGATTCAGCATTTAAGGGGTCTTGTACCTTTTAAACACGTCGAAAATTAACGAAAAACTTCGAAGTTTGAATTAGTCTGTCTTCAAAGCCTTTTTATGTATAAACATGAAATTTTGGATATTGATTAAACAGATTGTGCTTTGTAATATGCTGTCATTAGAAATTAATTAACCCTTTACAGAATTTGCGTATTGTTGAAATCAAAATAGCTCTTTTTTTACCCCATAAGTCATTGCGCGCATGATATCTTGAGAAAGTAAGTATGGATTGGCATGAAATTCGGTAAAGATACTAAACATGTATGTGTGTTTAAAATGATCTACTCTTAGTCTAAAATTATTTCATTAAGTATATAAAAAAATATTTTCGTTAAAAAAAAAAAAGAAAAAAATTGTATTTTTAATGAATAAAAATAGTCATAACTAAAAATATTACCATTGTAAATACTTAAAAGTAGATCATTTCAGACACACATATTTGTTTAGTATATTTACTAAATTCCATGACAAACCATACATACTTTCTCAAGATATCATGCGCGCAATGACTTATGGAGTAGGAAAAAAGAGCTATTTTGATTTCAACAATACACGAATTCTGTAAAGGGTTAATAAATTTCTGTTGGTAGTATATTACAAAGCACAATCTGTTTAATATATATTCAAAATTTCACGTTTATACATAAAAAGGTTTTGAAGATAAACTAATTCAAACTTTGAAGTTTTTCGTTAATTTTCGACGCGTTTAAAAGGTACAAGACCCCTTAAAAAATATTAATTTAAATAAAAATTAAAAATATTTAAAGTAAAAATTAAAAAAAAAATGATGTAACTTTTTTTTAATATTTTTTTCAAAGGTAAATATTTTTCTGAAATTTGCTTAATTAACAACAATTGAAAAATATATGTTCAAAGTTAAACAGTTATCTTTAAGGGTTCTTGACTTATAACAATTTTAATGCGAGAAATGGGGAAAAAAATCCATCATGAAGAAAAGCGCGTTTTCGTAAGAAGTCTATTGGTTGAAAGCTATATTTTTAAAACAAACCAAAACGACAAAATTAATATTTCCTATTCCAATTAATATAGAAACATCATTTAAAGGTCATTTTAATCAGAAAAAACCACAGAACTTTTTAATGCAGTAAAATGTTTTTAGAAAATTTGAAGACTTTTGTGTCCCTGACACCCTTAACACTATACAGGCTGCTGACGTATTTATGCGTCATTTATAAAACTATCGTTAAGAAATTCTAAATTCTCTCCTGAAAGTTTAAAATTTTTTTGGTTATTAAAATGATAGATATTTTGTGAATAAAATAAAGGAAAATTAATATTAAAACTTTTCTGTTGTGTTAATAACATCTGTGCTCTTGCATAATTCGTGGATTTAAGAAACTGTCACTTAGGGTCGCGCTGATTTTGTGTTTAAAAATTACTTCTTTCTTATTATATTTTATACGTGAATTTAAGTATCCTAAGAGAGTGCATTTTCAAAATACAGCTGTTAGACGTTATAAAAAACAAAATGAAATGAAAACAGATCTCAAAAGCAAAACTACCATGCGGTGTTCCTTAAACTTTCTTTCATATCATTCTAATTACAAATTAATATAATCCAGTTCTGCCGGAGTGGATAATCAAAGCCAAACCTTGGCAGCATACATATTTATATAATTAATCTGAAATACAAAAGTTGGCTTTTTCTAACTAATAAAATCTGATACAGTATTAAAACAATCATTTAAGGAAGAATAGCATTGAAACACATCATAGTGATAGATCAAAAATAAAATTATACCTTCTGTATGAAACATTCATGTTTTTACGTCTAACGCAATTCGGTCCCATAGGTTCGAGATACAGTTTTAAGGCCCATAAAAAAAACGCCGCATAGCAGCGCTAGTTGAAGAGTGAGACACACGGCAACCTCTAATAATTACAATAATTTTAGGTCCAAGTTCCCCTGAATATAAAATTTCATGGTATTTTGAGCATTTGCTTTTGTGCTATCTCTTCTCACACATTTAGTACGGCATGCATACAAAGGCATAAAAACACACATTGAATCAAATGCTGCTAAATTATATTTACAATATCTTAAAATGTGTCAATCTATCAAAATCTAGAAAACCAAAATTTTCTAGTCAGACACTTCCTTTATATGGATATTGAAACAAGTAAAAAAAAAAAAAAAAAAAAAAAAAAAAAAAAAAAAAAAAAAAGACGACTTTGTAGGATATTAGTTTAATTCATAAAAACCTCTGCATACAAAGAACACTGAGGAAATGCCTTTCATCAATCATTGCAATGTGTGTTCAAAAATACCATACATGTGCATTGTGGACGGAACAATTGTCCTTCACTCTCAGCTCTCCTGTATGATATTTCGATTAAATTAGTTATTGCGTCCTTTGAGTTAGTTATAAGCAAACAAATTATAATAGTCATTGATAACATATCACATACGGCCGTAAATTAGATCAAGGTGTTTTATACTTTTTGAATTCTATTTCACTCCACGGATATTTAGCGGCATAACTGGAACGAAATTATCAAACTACATCCACAACTAGTTTTCATCTTCACGTTATAGGAAAACTTGTCAATTATTCCTAGTATTGCTGACGATATCTTCAAAATTATTAATCACTTACAAATCCCACCGATTTTTGTTCACTTTCTGCGATTTATCTGGAGGTACAGCATTTTTATCAGTTAACCATTACCCTTCTATTATTTGTTGGTCCGAGTATTAAGAATGTCCCATTTTCAAATGATATCACGAACAGACATTCTAATTTTTATCGCTGTCAGGATTGCAGAAATTAGTTTATTCAACAAGTTATGCATAATAGTAACACATATATGGCCTAATATATGTAACATAATTTGTATAGTAAACTGTTTATAATAAAATAAGTAGTGTTCCTATTTATTAAATATTCTATGCTGTTCATACAAGAATGCTAATACTAGGGCATTTCTTCCTTGTACGATCTTACGTGACACTTTTGAGCCTCCATATTTCTGCTGCAGACTAACGTTTGACGATAAAATTTTGCGATGGCGTACATCTTGGTACCTTTTACAAATTTGTAAAATTTCCTCACAATCGGTGTATAGCACTTCGTAATTTTTCTTTGTTATTAAAAAAAGCAGGTCGTATTTAATGTGACATTTCAGATAATCTCAGAGCTAAAAATCTGCAGCAAACTGTGCTGCCATTTGACAGATTTTGTAACTAAAGGTTACTTGACCATATTATGAAGGTATTTGTAACATATTATGGTCAAAAGCATTTTAAATGATGGTTAAGTAACCGTTACCTATAAAACAACCAAGTAAATGGTCAGTTTGTTGCTAATTTTTAACAATGTGTATAAACCTCATTATATCAGACTTGATAAAATGTTTTATCTTATTAACATTTTCTAAAACTTAATAATGTTTCAATTGGAGAAACATATCTCTTAGTTTTTTTCCGAAAGGATTTCTGAAAAGACCATCTTAAGAAAGATTTATTTCTCTAAGATTTATTTTAAATGAGTTCTTCTCCCGTTATGTAAAAGGATCTGCTAATATGTTTGTAAAAGTAGCTGTGTAAACAAAAGAAATAGAAAAAAGAAATAACGATATTAAGTCTCCAACGTTAAAAAGAAAAAAAAAGGTAACAAACTCTTTTCAAAAAGTTATACAGTTTCTAAAAAAAGACTATTCTCCGTGAAACATTGGTTTTTAGCTTAACCTACTTTTTTAAGGCGAGTATGCACAAAATTTGACATAAGTCAGATATGAAAAAGTTAATCTTTTAAAAGTTAATCTTTTTGCACTAATACACAAATTATAGCACCTTGTTTGCGTTAGAATTTTTATATATATATATATACTAAGTTTCTTTTTAAATAACGAAACGTGTGCATAGCATTGATTTTAAGAAATTAGGAAACAATTGTATTTCAAGTAAATTACAGTTCTTCATTTTAATTCTTATTCTCCAATCTAAATAGTGTAACAACACTTACAAAATCTCATGGAAAACAGCTTATATTCAACTACATTTTTCTTTGGAACTATTGACGAAATTTCAGTAATTACGTGTAATAGTTTGGTGAGTAAATATTATCTGATCCACAAGAAATAAAAGCGTAAATTTTTATGGTTAGGCTGTATCAAAGCGTTTAGTTTCTAACCTTATACATTTTTTTTAACGTAACTAAAAAGAAACTGATTTTCCATTAAATCGAAACGATCAGAATAAAACTAATTATAATACTACAACTAGTATGTTGTAGCTATCAGAAAACTTTCTTCGATATAAATCACGTGAATTAAATCATTTAAGTAATAGGAGAAATTACATCAATTTAGCACCAATCCATATAAAGTATATCTGAATTTGAAAGTTTGAAGAAAATTCGTGCAGAGATAGGGCTATAGCAGAAATTCTGAAAAATGTAGCATAGCAGTGCCACCTGTTGACTGTTTTTCGGCAAAACATAAACAGCACTAACTTATATCAAATTATACCTGAATTTGAAGTTTGATGAAAATCCGTGCATTAGTTCTGGAGATTGAGTTATTGTGGAAATCGTAAAAAATGCTTCATAGCATCGCCACCTGTTGAGCGATTTACACCAAAAACTAATCAGCACCAACTTATATCAGGGACTAACTGAATATAAATTTTATTAAATTTCGTTCATTAGTTCTTGAGATAGAGCGCCCACAAAATTTGTGTCACATACAGACAGACAGACTCACAGACAGACATTCTGTAAAAACATGTTTTTCGGGTTCCCTCACCCCTGAAATATGTAAATCCATCGAAAACTGGAATTCGAAAATTTTCATGAATACTTTCTTCTTGCAAAGAAAGACGAAATTAAAAAACAAATATTATTGAAATACCTTCTAAGTTTTTTTTTTTTTTTTTTTTTAATGTCCAAATTCCGTCGTTGAAAACATATATTAAATTATAAAAGTTAATGGATTGCTATGAATATATTCTCACAAAATGTTTTACTCAGCTTTGTTTAAAGAATGGCAACAGATAGAAACAAAAGTATTTTTAAATTGTTGCAAATGTTACTTTACATTTTTTTAACAAACAAATGTTTGTTTTTGAGCAACGCGGTAACAGATTTTAAAATAGTCATACCTGAAATTCATTTAAATTATCAAGAATTTAAAAATTGTTTTCTCTGCTTTTATTTAAATAATAAAGTAATTTAAATAATTTTAATATATTTATTTGTATACTAATTGAAGTTTGGACATATGAAATTATTGTATTATCGTTCGAAACATACAACTGTACTTAATTTCAAGGACTTTAGCTACAGCGCCTAGAATACCTAGTGTGGAAATATGCTATCCAAACAGTGCTAAAAATTTGTATCCCTTAAATGTGCGACGATACTGCTAAAATTTCAAGTGTCGATCGCAGCAGCATCTGCGGGATTTTCGTATTACTAGTAGGTATTACATTGTGTAGACTAGCAATTTCTTACAGTTGTAGAAAATATCCTGCAGATGTCGCTGCGATCTGCATGTTGCAGTAGTATTATTGCACATTTAAGGGATACAATATTTTAGCGGTTTTTTTAAGTATTACAGGGATAGCCGATTTCCACACTATATATTCTAGGCCCTATACTTTAGCATATCAGGACGTGAAAGTAATATCAATTACAAAATTCTATTTTTGCATTTATGAACCAAGTAAATTTTAACAATACGTTTGAAAATAAGCTCAGAAATGCTATTTAAAACCGGGAAACCATGAAACAATGGTCATATGTAAAAACTGAATGTAATCAAATATTTATATCTTATCCAATTATAAAAGTCTGAAGGGGAGATATGAGGCAGAAGTGAGACGGCAGGAGGAAGGGGATATTTGTGTTTAATTTAAAAAATTATTATTTAGTTTAATTTCTACTAAAAATTTATGTATTTAAAGACATATTTATATAGGCTAAAATTTTTATAGTTTAAAACTTCCAAATATTATTATTAGCAAGGTTTCGTTTTTATAGTCTAAAAATGAATACCGAGTTCTACTTTTAACGCGTTGAAAGATATTCGGTGTTTATAGAGTAATTTCACTTATCCCAATCGAGGAAATGCTTGTTAATTTTATAGAAAGTGTATTTTATATATTTTTATTTCAAAATATTAAATTTTGTTATTTTTGCACGTTGAACAACAGACCGAAATAGAAAAATATTACAGGAAAGTGTGTGTGTGTGGGGGGGGGGGGGGGCGCACATGAATCTTTATTTAAATACATGGTGATGAATTATAAACAGCCCCATTTCATAGCAACCAACCCTTATGGTAACCAACCCTTATAGGTATGGGGATGCATTAAATGCTGTTCAATAATCAATGAGATGCATTTCATTCTGGTGTTACCATTAAACAATTAACAAGTAATCGCGATTTCTGTGCGGCATACGATAGCGTTATATATAGAGAGAGATATTCTTTGCAATAAATGTCAAAATCAGTTTCAAAATAGAAATCCCAGCTTTTTTCATATGCAAACAAGTTCTTTTTTAAATCTTCCATCTCCAAATTTTGTTGAACACATAGTAAAAAATAAAAACAAATCCTGCTTTTCATTTACCTTAAATCTGTGAAAGTATACTTATCAAAATGTAAAATCCTCACACTTTTTGAAAAATTTAGATGATGTCTTACTCAACCCGCAGTTGAGGAGAAGTGGGATAAGCACACTGTAAAAAAAGTACGATCAGTTTTCCTGTAGGAATCGGAAAAAAAGTTGTCCTTATCGTGCCGGAAAAAATTCCGACCCATCTCGGAATAAAATCCGTAAAATACCGTTTTATTGACTATTTCCTTTTTTCCTTTTTATTCCGAGCTGGGTTGGAAAATTTTCCGGTACGATAGGGGTAACTATTTTTTCGATTCCTACAGGAAAACTGGTCTTATTTTTTTACAGTGTATTTTACATTTGTTGAAAAGCCTGGAATTTAATATTTTAAAATATTTTCACATTATTGTAGAACTAGTATGTAGAATTCTGATAAAAATATACTAAGTAAAAAGGTTTTGCAAAAATTGTCCAATTTCAGCCACACCTTTTCACTATGCTTTTATTATTCCTAATTCTAATTTTTTATAAAAAATTAAAAAAAAAACTTTTTTTAAATAATCAATAAATTTGCTTTCAATACAGAATACGAAGAAGGATTACTTATAAAAATTATGGTTCAATGGAAACCGCGAATCAAATTACATGAATCAAATTTAATGTATTTTGACGACTCATTACACTGTAAAAAAAAAAAAAAAAAAAAAAAAAAAAAAAAAAAAAAAAATACGACCAGTTTTCCTGTAGGAATCGGAAAAATAGTTGCCCTTATCGTACTGGAAAAATTTCAGAACCAGCTCGAAATAAAATCCGTAAAATCGGAATAAAATCCGTAAAATATCGTTTTATTCACTATTTCCTTTTTTTACGGATTTTATTCCGAGCTGGGTCGGAAATTTTTCCGGTGCGATAAGGGCAACTATTTTTCCGAATCTTATAGGAAAACTGGTCGGATTTTTTTTACAGTGTAGTTTTCTGACTTTACTAATGAAAAAATTTAAAAGGGAAGAAGTGTATTTTTAAACATAAAATACATAAAAAAATCATTTTACTATAAATTTTAATATTAAAAGTACTGTTTATTTTAGGATTAAAAGAGCTAGATAGTGCCCGTCAAGATTTGACGGTAATTAATTTGAATATTTCATTAGAAAATTTCTTGAATTTTAATTAGTTGCTATTAAATCAATTATTGAAATCGTGACAAATTTCTATATTGCATAAGTAATTCCCATTTTTTGGGCGATAGATAGTGCTGTCAGTCTAACCTATTCAATGAAATGAAGGAATTTTAAGTTTATAATTTACAACCAATTATGCTTGCTTTTTATCAGAAATTTGCCTAAAAATACTGGGTAGAGCATTTATTTTTACATACTGCGGCCTCATTTTTTGGATTTTTTTTTTTTTTTTTTTTTTTTTTTTGAAAAAATAACTATTCTTTTAACTACACCGCTTTTAAAAGTTGCCATGATTCTTTTTTTTTTTTTAATCAGTCTCATTCTCTAAAAATCTAAATTTGAAACTTGATGCAGCTAGCGTTTTATAATATATATTTTTTATTACTTGAATTTTACTTTACAGTTTTATACAATTTTTAAACGTTAAACCATGGATATCAAGGTAATTTCTTTTACAGTTCTTGTATGAATACTTTTCTTTCTGTCCGTTTTATTTTTTACGAAAAGAATGGCTAACTTTTCTTTCTAACACACTCACATATATAGTCTTGATAATGGTAAAAAAATATAACAAAACTTGTAGATCAACACAATTTATTTAATTGATAATAACATGCAAAGTATTATGGCTTAAATATTTTAAATATAAAATCATATTTTTTTATTCAAAATAATGTTGAGTGTTACATTTTATTTCATTACAAAAAATTCAAATAATATCAATAATAATAAAATAAAATTCATATAACATCGCTTCCTAATAGAATACGTTATTATTGACATGAATTATAGACAAAAATATTACAGAAATAACTTTGTCGGTGTTGGGCTCGAATCTGCGTCCTCTACAAAATTTCGGAGTTTTAAACTGCTTATTTAGGCTGCTACGCTAGCAGAAACGCGTTCTAATTTCTTCTAAATTAAAAATATTCGAAAAAGACGCATACGCAATTGTGTCGAATTTGTGTTCTGATCTTACAGAAATAGCTTTGTGTTTTAGTATATAAGATTCTTCATATAGATGTTTTTTTTATTATTGTTGAAAAAAAAAGTATAAAAATATTTTTTTTTTTATTAGCATCCTAATATTTTAGTTTAACAAAACCGATTAGCAGACTTAAAAACTCCTCAAAAGAGTTTCCAAAAGTTAGTGCCGGCAAAAGAAACTTTGTTTTTCTAATTGTTTCTATATGGGGAGAAAATAAGGGAGGGTAGTACTCAGTGAGACGAAAATTATTATTACTTAACAAATGGCGACGATTTCTATTCTTTTTAAATTTTTTTCCAACATCTTTAAGCTACACAAATGCGCTACACATTAATGTGTAAATGATTTTTAAAAAGTTATTTATAAAAGCAGAGAAGCAGCATAACGGATTATCGAAAATTGTCTCACTGCGTACCACAAGTAGTACACATTTCATAAATCATACATTTTTACACTCTATCAATAATTTTCTGCAGTTTCTGATTGCTAATTAATATTTCTCGATTTACAAAATATTAAAAATATGAGCCTCGGGTGGACAATAGCAGACCTTGCGCTACCTTCATGCAAATTTTCAGCCTCTTACGTTTAGTAAATTTCCCTAGCCATTGCACGCCCACACACACAGAGAGAGAGAAAAACCCTTCTTTTATTAATAACTTTTTTAACATCAGAACCACATAATAGGTAAAAAATAAGACAAGTCTCACTGTGTACCACAGCTGTGTGCACTGTAAAAAAAATAATGCCAGTTTTCCGGTAGGAATCGGAAAAATAGTTGCCCTTATCGTACCGGAATAATTTCCAAACCAGCTCGGAATAAAATCCGTAAAATACCGTTTTACTGACTATTTCCTTATTTTTACGGATTTTATTCCGAGCTGTGTCGGAAATTATTCCGGCACGATAAGGGCAACTATTTTTCCGATTCCTACAGGAAAACTGGCAGTATTTTTTTTACAGTGTGTCTCAATGTATACTTTCGTTACGTTGTAACAAAATGGATGCCACATCTGTTACACCAATTTCATCGCTTTAAAAATTTATGTCATTTTGCCGAAATAATCTATTATCAGATATAGCTACGTTTGGTTAAGGCTGTTCTTAACTGCTCTGCTCAATAAGCGCAAAACGTTTGGAGACATTTACAAATTTATTTTTTAACGGAATGATATAAAATTTGAAAGCCTGATCGTGGAAACGATTTGGGATCGAAATGTTTTTTTCCACTTTCTGATCAATAAATTATCTGTTGAGTTAAAAGCGATAGCGATTTTGATCACGTGATAAGTTCGTTTTTCATCTTTTCTTGAGTGCCTATCCTTCCTTCGCGCGGAAATTCGGTTCAAAAAGCTCACATTGACACTATTTTCTCAAAGATCTATTGCGTTTGCAAAAATAAAACAACTCGATTACATAGTTTCTAAAGAACAACACTTGCTAGTTTCATTCATTTCCGAACAAAAATAAATTAAAACGTGTCAGAAAGTTGCCCTTTTGGATTTGAGAACAGCCTTAAGTAAATATATGTCATATTGAAGGAAATAAATGCTAAAATAGACGTTTCTGCAACTTTAACCACTTTAAAGTAAGGAATTATTTAGTATTTTGTCGGATGAGTAACTGAAGTGCCGAAACTACATCCACGTGTTGCATAATATGGGGTCGTTATGTGTGTTCCAGCTTGAAGAAAAAGTTACATCTATATGTCAAAGTCGCTGCTGTCTCACTGTGTACCATGTTTCACTGTGTACTCCCCTACCCTATATTGTTTTCTGGATGATTCAAAAGATAAAGAAGCAGACAGATAACGAACTTTCTTAGAAAACGAATTTAACAGTTGTAGATATGGATTTTTTGCATTACTTTCTTTTCCTTTTTCATGCTGCTACTAGATGTGTTTCCTTTAATTTTAAACGATATTAAACGAAAATTACCAAAAAATTAATAGAAAAATAAAATGCCAAGCCCTATAGGAAAATACAAAAAAAATTACTTTATATTTACTTTAAAAGGTATTTATATTCTTGAAAATCCGATCCCAAATTTCACAAAACTACCGTATACTAATAAATGCCTATAAAAGATCGCGTAAATGGAACAATATATCTTAGCCATTCAGACATATTGATTTGAACAAACTTTCAATATATTGTAAAACAATAAACTGAGAAGAATGAATTTAAAAGTTGTCATTTTAAATTATTTAAATAAAAACGGGTGCAGTAGAAAACCTTTTCACAATTCTCCAACTATCGGACTTTTACGCAACTTCAGCAAAGTATTCTTGGGATATCTATTAAAATTGAAGCAACGAATTGGAAAAATTTAAATTTTAAGATTCATTCAAACTTTACACATGTTTCATTACTTATGATTAGACAATGCGTATTTTTGAAATGATGGGTTATCTGATGCCATAAAAGATAACGCAAATTTAAACATAAACCAATTAGCATTAGGAATACCTAAAACATTTCAAAGATTTATTTAAACCAAAGTTTAATTTTTATCATAGATAAGATGCATCACTTCAAGTTTATTTTCACGTAAAGCGAAAAAAAAAATTGCTTATAGGAAATTTCTCTACCAATCTTACACTTTGACAAAAACTTAAGAAATATAGATTTCTCGTACTTCTTGAAAGTTAAAGTGCTTTATATATGTTCTGTTTAAGACTTCGGAAGGAAAATGGATCGCATGATACAAACTTAGAAACAAGATAAAACATTTCAAGTAGTGGTTAAACTTTTCTTGGAATCATTTCTTTTAAGCGAATTTTCTCACAGAAGCCGATATGTGCGTTAAAAAGAATTCTAATTATGAAACGTTTAGTAGCAAGAAATGTAGTAGCGACAGAAGAACTCAAAAAGAGATTACAGTGGAATGCCACATTACCTTGCGTTAATGTAAATAAAATAATTATCATTTAACTAAATGAGGTGCTTAAAATTTATTTGGTCTTTAATACTTAAAACCACTGATATTAAAAAATTATGTAAAGGAATATGTTACATTAACACCGAGAATTTTCGTGATCATTATCAAAGGATAGCTTTACTAGAAAGTCGCTTTCACTTTGTTATTTATATACCAGTTTGAGGAAATGGGCCAGTTTATTATTCGTTGGGGGTGTATATGGAATTGGTACAGTCGTGGAAAAAAAAGTAAACACCCCCTACTAACTCCTCAACAAATTATCGTAGAAGAAAGTTACTGGTACCGAACGATTGGAGATAAAGTCTACTTTTAAATGATGTATATAAAATTTGTTTAAGGGCCATCTACATATTAAAACGAATTCAAACTTCATTTTTTTTTCAATGACAATACTCAATTTTGACGAGATATTTCAAATCTTCGGTTCAAACTATGCTTAGACACCGAATTTCAAGTCATTTGAATGATAATTTTTTGAATTATAAACATTCAAAATTTAGTGCTTCTAATGTTAAATTACATTTTTTACATAATGTTAAACATTGTTTACATAATGTTAAATTACATATTTTTATTTATATCTCCAGAAATTATGCTCCTAATGTGCTAATTTTTTGTGAAGCAATAATGCTAATATACCCAAACATAAATACGCTTAATTTGCAATTTTTATAACTTTATGATATGAATTATGATTTATGAAATTAATACTCGAAAAAATTGTGAAATGCAACCTACAATTTTTTTGATGGAATTAGATTTATTAAGTCCTGCTTTATGGAAACCCCAAATTTCACATTTTTCTACCAAGTAGTTTTCAAATTATGCTTAAAACACGGCAAAATGATAGATTATAGGCCGTCTATAATAGGAGTGACTAGATATTTTGAAATTTCTTCTGCGGTCGTGTAATCTAGCAGGCTTCATTGACTTCTAAAGGTGCCTTGATCAAGATGGGGGCTCTCTCGGTTAATAATAGAGTTCCGAACTTCAATTTTGATACATCCCTTAAAATACGCTCGTTTTAAAATAATTAATTTCTCAGAAAGTTATGGTACGAATTGCATAAAAATTTGTTTTTAGGCTAATTGAAGGGTGTAGAGTTCATTTATGCTGTCAGAATTGTGTACTGCTATTAACAAAAGCGAAGTTACGGTTCGTTTTAATATGTAGATGGGCCCCTAAGCAAATTTTATCTATATCACTTAAAAGTAGACTTTATTTCCATTCGTTCGGTACCAGTAACATTCTTCTACGATAATTTGTTGAGGAGTTAGTAGGGGGTGTTTACTTTTTTTTTTTCCACGACTGTGCATTCCGATGTTGAAGTATTTGATATTTTCAAAATATTGAACTCTTCAGTGTCGGAACATACCAATTTCATATGCACCCACAACTACTAATAAATTTGCCTTTCTTCCCAAACTGGTATATAAGTAGCACAGTGAAAGCGACTTTCTAGTAAAGCTATTCCTTGATAATGATCACGTTTGTTATCGAAAAATCTCGGGGTTCATGTAAAATCTTTCTTTACATATGTTTTTAATATCAATGGTTTTAAGTTTTTAAGACCAGTTCGTTTGTAATGGAATAGTAAATAAATTTTAAGCACCTCGTTTAGTATACTGATAATTATTTTAGTTTTAGGAAATGTAGTGCAGAAAAATTAGAACTTGGATACAACTAAATGTTTAGAAAATGCATTTATGTTAAAATTTGAAAATTTATAACCTTCCTATCCAATAATTTAAATTATAGGAAGATCCATTAAAAATATAGGAAATTAGATTTAATGATTCAAAAAGATGATTTTTCGTTTAGTTTACTACCGATGTGCTATATAATAATAACTTTTGAATTTATGATAAATGCGTATGTAACAAAGACAAAATTTACTATCCCAAATCATAAATTAAAGGTGACGATTATGTTAGCTCTCTTTAAGATAATTCTTGACACTTAAGGATATTTTTACTAAATTTAATTCAATTTCTTTCACGTTTGTCACATTAAGCGTACGTTTCGAAGTTGTTTATCGGAAAGACTTTATTGTAACGAACACTTCATTTGTGACAAAAGACATACTTTTACATTTACACTATAAAAAATTCACTATTAATGTGAAAATAAAAAATCCCAAGTTAAGTATTTGGTGTATACAAAATTTTGTAAAGATAAAAATCAGCAATCTAACAACTCTTTCTTGAAGATGGTTATAGCTGATGACCGAAGTTTTTATTAAACTGTTCATAATTTTCAATGCTTTGCAGTAAATAGTACTTTGTTGAATTTTTAATTAGTTATACATTAATGTCCCGTTATACATATAATATTAAAACCCATTATGTGTAAATAAACTATACATTAATCCCAAAAGATTCTGTGATTAGTCCAGCATAAATCTTTCAATCAAGGCCCTCCATAAAAGGGTGACGTTCAGCTTATAGGAGCTACCAACGTTTTTTAATTTTCTTTTCATTTAATGCTTAAAAAAAATTCTTTTCATTTAATGTTTAAAATGAAAAATAATGTTCGAAAACTTCCTTACATGAAGGCTCAAACCGGTTTCTTATAGTTATAAGGGTATCCAATTAAACTGTTGGATATTTTATGCATGTGTTATATTTTATATATTGCAAAATTATTTAAGAATTTTTTAGGGCCCGTGCACGTTTTAAAGAGAATACCGGCTCTTCTTTCAAAAAACAAAACGCGTTCTCTATCGAAATTGTTTTCGTAAGAGTCGAGTACCGATAAAAAGGCTCATAAGGAATAATGCCCCCACGTTTTGACATTTTAAACTTTTCCTTTATTGCTAATGACTTAAAAAACGGAATTGTAGTAAAATGTTAGTTTTTTTCTGAGTTGTTTATACTAGTTAAACTACAAGAGTACATAAATAAGAGAATAAAAATGTTATTTTTTACACCATGGCATCAATTTGTCACAAAACTTCTTTCCCTCTTATAGAACCCTCTGCCACCGTGCCACCTTTATTCAAAATTTTATCCATTGATCATATTTATTTATTCCTTGCTTAAATATACATCGCTAGTTTTACGCCAATTTTTCAATCAAATCTTTGTAAATGTACCAATTTTTCTATTTACAACGTTTTAAATAAGTTATTATGTATATCTTTAAAGTGAAACATTAATATCAGTATTTGGAAATTCCTAGATATATTAATTCAACAAAGTTAAATTATTCACAATTTTAAATTTTAAACATATCTTTAATTTAAAATATGAAAATTCCTCATAAATATACCTTAGTATATAGTGAAAGCCTCTTTGCAACTCAAAATATCAGACAGCAAACTGCGATGAAAATTTTAGCTCAACTCCAGTTCATAACGTATTCTTTTCACGCTTTCACTTCTGATAGATTATGGCGACAAACTAATTTGGCATTCGAAGATCGTAAACGAAATGTAAAATCGATTTCGAGATTATTCGCCTCATTTTGGAAGCATTGTCGGAGTTTTATAGTTAACTATGTATAATGCAACAGGAGTCTTTAAAGAGAATTTTGAATTCAGTTAAATCTTCTGCGATTAGTTCTTCAACTGCAAATGCTTGACTATGTCACATTTATGTAACTGCAGGAACTTTGGTGAAATTATGGATCTTCACATTTAGTCACACTGACATTAAATGTATGATGAGGCACTCACACTGTAAAAAAAAGAACATGTTTCTTAATTTTTTGAAATATAATATAACCTCGCACGAAAATATACAATAACCTTGTCAGAGTTACTCACTAATCTGAAAAAAGTTCATATTTCTAAAAACTCAGAAATCAATATATTATAGAGATTTTAAAGAATCATTTATGATAACAAATTTATTTTTCTACCGTTCATTTTCGGGAACGTTTCCGAGTAATATTACAGCGTATATTTAACAAAAAATATCGGTTTTTAGGATGCTATCACTTTTCAAGTAAGAATTTATAACTGCTTAATTTAACTTATACCTGCAAGAGTGACAAATCAATTTTATTTTTAATATTAATGCTGTTAATGTATCATGTTTGTCTGTAAAATATGTACAACATGAAAAACTGTAAACATGAAAATGTCTATTTTAGAATTGATAGCTTAAAGGGACAAGGTAACGTCAAACTTTTTTTATTGCACCTTAAATACTATTTAAGGGGATAGTATTTAAGAATGAGCTATGAATTATGGCATATATTTATCACACAAGATATAAAAAAATCTTTGGAAATAAATAAGAAATTTTCCTGAATATTTTAAGCGTCATCAAGAACTTTCAAAATGTCCCAAACTCACTCCATATGAAGTAAAATCGCTACTATTTTTAATGACAATTTGGTTTACACATGCAAATATAAGGGGGAAAGGGAAATCCGACCCGTAGCTCCAAGCTGCAAGCCTGATGGAATATTTTCCTACGGACTGCCGAAACTTATTTATTAGTCCATCCTTTTGACAGCAGTTAAAAACAAATGTTCAATGTTTATATTTATGCTGTAGTAAATAAAAAGAACTGTAAGATTCTCAATATAGATGCCTGGTTCAATACATGACGAAATATAATAAGTACAAAATATTAATAACAAAAACATTACTTGTAATAACTATAATACCAATAATAATAAAATTATTAATAATAATATTTAATGAATATATATGAAAACCATTTGCAATGGGAAAAAAATCACAAATCATCGTCTGAAGAAGTATCCGAGAAGTATGGATAATTATTTCTAAAAATGACTATAAATCTCATTAGTGCTGATATTCTGTTCATGAGAACAGGTCTTTAACAGATATAATTTATCCAATCCGGAATCGCAATAGCTCTATGTTTTTTAACGTGATAATATGTTGTTAGAGGGCAATCCAATATGTAGTGAAGTGAGGTTTAGGGGAGACCACATACACAAAGAGGGGAATCACGTTTACCTAAGGATTGTGATTGTGGAAAAGGTAACGAATATTTACAGTAAATTGAATGGGAACGCTTGGTAATAAGTTATGTGTGTAGCGGCCTGTGCCTTCATTGTCCCATCTTTTCTGCCATTAATTTTTTTTTATTTTCCGTTGTAATTTATATTTTAAATGATAAGCCGGATGTGGAAGGAAATATGATGTGACATTAGTGTCCTCTACTGCCTTTTTTGCCATGCTATCAGCTAATTCTTTCTCTGTGACTCCTGAGTGCCCTTTAACCCATTTAAAATGAAAACTTTTGCTGGATTTGTGTATTAAACCTAAAATATCTGAAATCATATAGTCAACTGTATCTGTGTTTTGCAGAGCATGCAAATATAAGTGTGCATCGAATTTTATATATTTGAATAGAAAGATAAGGAAAAATACACCTTTAAACAAAAAAAATACACCAAAAAAGGAAATCTTTACCATTTTAGATAGTGATACTAAAATAAATCTTTTTTAATAAAAATTTTCAAACAACAGCTTTGAGAGATAAAAACTGTATTGCAACCACATATATATTTTAAACAATCAGGTTCTATGTTTGTGATTACATAAAGCGTTTTAATGTGATAATAAGAAAAAAGATATTGCATTTTTTATCTGAACTTTTTTAAACTAATTTCTAAGATGATTTTTAAAAAATTCCTGCCGGTCCGGACTACAGGCGGAGGTAGATATCGAAGTTAAGTACACTAATTTTACCAACAAAAACTAAATCATGATAAGAGATAAACCCACTTTAACAATTTTATCTGGTTGCTTTTGACGAGTTTTTATTTCATTTTTATATAATAGCTGGATTTATCAGAATCATGTTAAGGCGGTTTTCAAAAAATTACTTTTCCATGCTCAACAACTCGAAATTTTCTGGCAGAATTTCAGATTCAGTTTTAATAGAAAAAATATGAAAGTTGTTGACGTGATTTTTGAAGAGATTTATAAGCAACCTGCCTTTTTTATATTTCATTCAATTAATTAAAACTTGATTTATAAATAATTATTTTCTCAGAATGACAATATTTTTCATTTCTAACACAATCGCTTCGGGAAATTCTATTCAAAATGCCCACTTTGACATCATTTTTTGATATATATTCTGCCTCTATCAAAACATCGATCATTACGGTACATTATATGGTTTCTGAGTAAGAGAATCTACCAATTGGATGCGTCTGAGAGCAAAACTGAATTTAAAAATGAGTAAGAAAATAAGCAGTTTGGATTTCAATACACCCTCAACAAGATGATTTTTTTCTTCAACCGCTATGTATTTTTAATTTATTTTTGCTGTATGAATTGGTCCTATCAAAAACTTGTCTGCATAAATGTTGTAGACAATATTAAGAAGATATATGATAAATTCATGGAGATTTGACCATGGTGAATTGACGGAGTTATGAATTTTTTTTCTTCTTCAACCCCCCTTTTGGTTTTCGTTTTTAATTTGGTTTTGCGGTACGAATTGTTCCTATCAAAAACTTGTGAACATAAAAGTTGTACATAATATTAAGGAGATTTATAATAAAATTAATTGGATTTGATATCTGGAGAATTGACGAAGTTATGAATTTTTTTCTCCCCAAAACCCAATTTTTTGCGCCTCTGGAGCCCATTTTTAATTTTATCAAAAATCTGTTATACATAATTTTTGGCCCTATTTTAGAAGTAATAAAAACTTTAAACTGACTTGATATATACAAAAATTAAGAAGTTATGGGGTTTTTTTCGGTTTTCAAGAAACCCCTCCCTATTTCCATCCCTATATATATATAGTTAGATATATAAAAATAGCAAATAAAGCCTTTGTGCAACAATATTAAAAAGCAGAAAAACCAACGTTTAAAATGCACAAATAATATTCAATGGTAATTTCTTCCGTATGATTGACGGTTTGGCTATGGGTAATCCTCTTAGTCCAATTTTATGCGATATTTATATGCACTATTTTGAGGTCAAGCTTTTTGAAATCTTAAAATTTCCGTTCTATGTTCGTTATGTCGATGATGTTTATGTCCTGATTGAAATGAATTCGGATATTAATCATATTCTCTCTATTATGAATTCCATGGATCCCTGCATTCAATTTACCTCTGAAATTGAGACCAATAACTGTCTTTCTTTCCTGGATGTCCTTGTTATTCGTTGTGAAAATGGCTTTCAGACTACCGTCTTTCGTAAACCTTTTGCTGTCAGTCTCCCACCTCACAGGTATTCTTCTCATCCCCCTAACCAGAAATTCGCTGCTTTCAATACTTTTGTTTTTCGGGCTACTAATATTTGTTCCACTCCTCAGTTACTTAGTTCTGAACTTAATTACCTCAAAGCTATTGCTGTCGATCGTGGTTATTCCTCTAATATTATCGATTCTATTTATAAGAAATTGACGAAATCTGACCATTCTGTAAAGCATTCTAATTTCAACTCTAATACTTCAGTTGTATTACCATTTTTTCCTAAAATCAGTCAGCAAGTTGCTAAAATCCTAAGAAGGTTTGATTTAAAAGTTATTTTTTCTCCTGTTAATAAAATCCCTTTTTCAAATCTCAAACACCCCGTTGATCGCCTAGATAATTGGGGCATTTACCAGATCTCTTGTCAGTGTGGTCTTTCTTATATTGGTCAGACTAAACGTGCTCTTAGATTTCGTTTAAAAGAGCATGAAGGTTATGTTAAAAATCAGGAGCTCAAACGTTCTTCTATTGCTCAACATTCTTGGTCTTCTCAACATAGGTTCGATTTTTCCTCAGCCATCATTATCCAAAAATGTTCTTCTAACCTTGATCTTGATTTTTGGGAAGCTTACCATATCATTAAAAATTCTCACTCTTTAGTCAATGACTTATCTAGTACTCCAGATTTTCCAAGTATTTGGAAAGCGTTAATTTAATTCCCCCTTTTTTGGTTTCTTTTCTCTTCTTCTCCGGTAGATGTCGCTACTTGTCCACCCAGTCGTTTCCACTGCTTCTCTCTCATTGGTTGTTTCGGCGCCTTCGCCACCCGCATAGGGTATAAAAGCCAGCGCGTCTCTGTCTATGATTTTGCTCAGCCTTGCTTTTTCTAGCACGCTGTTCCTTTTGCACTGAAGAAGAATCTCGCTAGTAGATTCGAAACAGCTGTTTGCTGCTTTTCATTTATTATTTGTGCATTTTAAACGTTGGTTTTTCTGCTTTTTAATATAGTTAGATAGATAGATAGATAGGTAGATAGGTAGATAGGTAGATAGATAGATAAAGTTTTTTACTGAGGGTGGTTTTGTGTTCTAGCGGTCATGATTGGTGTAGATCTGCAAAATTTTTCAGAAATTCCAACATAGGGGAGAATGTAATAGGTAGTATTTCATACGAAATCTACCTAAAAGCTGACCTCTATGAGAGAATCCATCTTGATTAAAACAATTCTGTCATCTACAGGTTTGATTTCTAAATATTTATGCTTTTGACAGGGAAATGATTAAAAATGCATAAAAATTCTTTAAATTAAATTAAACGTCTTAAAAACAATTCTAAAAGGTACGACCTTGATCAAGGGCGCCAGTAGCAAAAGGCTTAATAACAAATAGCAAACTTCATTAAAGAATGAATAAGTTTATAAATATCCTAAAGTACAAATCCTGAGTACAAATACAAAATGGCTTAAAGCCTATGTTAGGACTTATGGTTTTCAAACTTAGATATGGATGCATTAAGTAACGAAGCAGTTTACAGATAATTTACATAAATTTGTTGTTTTGTTTTACAAAAGGTATAAAGATGCGAGAAGATTTTATTAATAGATAGAGAATTATACTTCATTTAAATGGAATTTTCACTTTACACCAAGACAAATAACAAATAACAAATCTTTGTTACTTTCTGCACATAACATTCAACATTTCTCCCATCTTATAAACTTTTGACACATAAGTTCTAATTCATATTCATTGTCCTTGAATGATGGTAATCCACATCTTGGATCGTCTGTGAGGTACATGTGGCTAGTAATGTCCTTAAACAACAGTGTCATATGATGAACTATCACTTCCATAAATAGACAACAATTCATTCTGGATTTGGCAGGCGCTGTAACCTTTCATGTGTAGAAACTTAACCACACTGCTAGTCTCTATCTTCTTCATGTATATACATACATAATTTACAAAAGAGTGACAAATTATAGTCATGCGTTATGAAAAACTATCCGAAACTATCCCAACTCTATCCGAGAAACGTGTTTTGTTACTGCGATTATTTTCGAAGATATTTGAAATATAAAAGTTCAAAATAAATTTTTCTATATACTTTGCGACTATTTTTGTCCCACACTGTATGATTGTGACATGTTCTTTGGGAAAGTAGCGAATTAGCAATCCTCCGTGTGTGTGGAAAATCAGAGCGAGTGTTAAACACAGTACATTCAAAAAGTTCCTGGAGTCCTGCTCCTAAACAAACACAAATGGCGCTATCACTGCAAAACCGATAGGTTGACCGATCAACGACTTAATCCTTGTGTATAAAGTGGTTGCATTAATTAATGTATACTTCCGACTTGGTAGCGTTCATTTCCGTAAAGCGTGTGCGAGCATCGTTGTCATCGGAAAAAAAGTGGAACAACGAACGCCAAATTTTGTCTTAAATTTGAACATTCATCCACAGAAACGTTTGAAATGATTACATCTGAGTATTATGACGAAGCTGTGAATCGTTTGCGAGTATTTGAGTGGCTTTCGAGGTTTCAAGCTGGAAAAAACTGGACCGAAGATGATAAGAGATCAGGTCGTCCTTGTACGAGAACATAATGAGGAAAAGGTTCAGCATGTGCAAGCATTGGTGACACCGTATACTGTGCCTGGTGAATTCTGTAAACGTGTCTTGCATCGTTTTTTGAAACGAAAGCGGCGCAATTTGCAGAACAATGTAAATTGGTGCTTCTTGCACAACAACGTACCGGTCTGAAGTCAATACTTGTGCAGCAACTTTTGACGAGAAGGCAGGTTGTGTGCATGAACTCAGCAGATTTGCCACCCCCCTCTTGGACTAATTTTTATTTCCCAAGTTGAAATTGAAGATGAAGGGGCAATTACACGGGTCGGTAAGTGGCGTTGAAGTGGCTGTATTATCAGATCTCAATAGTGTCGGAGTGGAGGCGTTTACGAACCTGTACAGTCGTTTCAAGCGTTGTATTGAATTTTGAGGAGGCAATCTAAAAGCTTAATACCAAATGTAAGTATAATCTCTGTGTTATATGGTCTATGCGTGATCAGTCCTGGGACTTTTTAAATGCACTGTGTATACTAGTAAAGTGCGTGCGGCACGTGCAGAAAATAGCTGTGTGTGCTAAATTGGAGAATATTATTTGATGTTGTTAAGCAGAATTTATTTTTTTTTATAATTTTTAAATGTACTTCAATATATTGACAAGAGCAATATATCAACAATAGCTCTGGTAAAGTTTTTGAATGCCAAAAACTACGACCAAAACAAATATATTGTAGCCAAACAAGAATCTATCATTGTTATTGAAATTTATGCTGTTTGTGTACATGTATTGTGGTAAACTGTTTTATACTTCCTTTTCCATGACGGAAACTTTTCTTAAATAAAAAATGTTTTTTTGTAATGACAATGAAAATGTATTTTTAACTTTGTCACATGACATTTCCTTATTATTACGTAATATGAAAACCAGTTACCAGCTTTTGACTTTAAACGTTATATCAATGACACTTATGATCTACAATTATTCCTCAAGGATACAATTTATGTCAGATAATTTTATGGGAACCATATCAAACCATATCAGATATTTTGATGCGGAATTATTCAGACTTCGGCCAAACAGTTAAAGCGGAGTACCATCAGAGAGTTGCCATTGCAAGAGCGTATAAGAAGTAAGCACGCTATGCTCGCCCCGTTCATCAGTTTTGTATTCTGCGTTAAGTAAAGTTATTCTATAGCTTTACATCGGGCAGAATGTAGACGCCATAACGTTTCTACACGTGGCCTATTTCTAATAAATTAATTGAAAAAGCATTTAAGGTTTGTCATTTATTTTTCAGTGTGATAAAATTATTTATACTCCTTCTAGAAATACCATCGCCAAACTATAGCAATATAGTTTAAAATTACAAAAATGTGGGAAGATAGGAAAATATAAATTTTATTTTAATTTAGATTTTTATTTTGTATACCGTAAGACGCACTAATTGCTTTTCTACTTATACGTATGTGTTACTTTATGGATTTTAAACTTTCAAAAAACTGATCTTCTTTTTGATATTAAAAAACAAAATTCGAATTCTGAGTTGAAAAAACAAACCACATAAAAATATTCAAATTATAAAAGTTTCAATTTGAAATAAAGTTTATTTTAACACAAAGGCAAATTGTTTTTAACTTCTGCATGTTCTCTTCTAAAAATTGCCATTTTGCAACTTTCGCGCATTGTAAATTATAGTTTGCAGACACATCATTTGTTGTGGAAAGATGTAAAAAATTATCATACCTATAAACTCATGTTTTATCAACTAGACTACAAAAATTTTACTTGCCGTGATTAGAATGTATTTTTGAAGGTGTATCACTTTAATAAGACATTCTAATATTCAATTTATTTTAAATTAGATTGTGTATGTATAAAGATATTGGTTAAAATATGTTTGAGAGATAAGCTTGTATAGTTAAGTATGGCCCACATTGTGTTTGTGTACTGCTACTTTAATTTTATTCAGCTACTTTACGAGTAATATATAAATGCATATATCCCTTAAAAATTGATTACATAAATGTATTAGTAAAATGTTACATTGTCTATCAATTGAAATCTTTAACAATCTCATTTAAATAAGCATCCAGATTTTCATAGTATTAAAATAATTCTTGGCTGCGAAGTTCAGCGGTTGAGAATCAGAAATAATCATTAACATATGCCTCCCCTTTCACTGATTATACCACGTACATTATTTACGGTTAACAAAACTTCAACTAATTGTGCTTCAAGTTCAAATTCAATTTGAAATTGTATAGTCTCCTTTGTAGATTACATCAAAGAACGCAAAATTCATTTAAATAGTAGAATTTCTGATTGAAACAGTACTAAACATGTACACAACTATTGCTAGGATATATAATGTTGTAACATTTGATTCGTTGATTTATACATTATTAATGGTTAAATTTACATTCTTTAAAAAATTATTAATCGCATTATAGATATTTGAATATTCCATCGTATTCAAATATTTTTAGACAATGGTTTAATGATACAGATTAAAGACAACTGTAAAGATGCCCCAAAATTAATTTAATGTAAGGCATGTGGACATCGCACATTGAAATCAGGTTATGAAATGTAAGAACAGGAATTACACTTTAGCTGAAATGTTAAAATAAGAATTTTTTTTTTCTAAACAAGAAACGTTTCTTGTGTATTATTGAACAAACGTTTGAATTGCATAGTGTTTTATTAATTTGATTCACCAAAATATTGAAGAATTAAAAGCACGCACACATATTGCATTAGTAGGCGGTATGAAAATATGAGAGTACGATGCATCGGACAGGACATCGTCTAAAAGTTCTTCATGCAAAGAAAAGTGCATAATTTTCTTAACATCATCAAAAAAATAAACAGTAATACAGAAGCTATGTTAATACTTGCGAAAAGTCATAAAAATACACTTACAAGACCAAGAAATACCTTTATTCATATCTGCATGTTTGGTCTTTTAAACTAATTATAATTATAATGATACACATATTTTCATACACACACACAAATATTGAAAACTGGTAAACAAAAATCCCGCGATCTAATGTATAATAAAATCAAGTGAAATAATAAAAATGGAAATTTGTGAACGTTAATTATTTTATAGGGGAAGGTGGGGCAAAATCGGGTGCCGTAAATGTTTGTCGTTCTCAAATGCAATCAAATGGAAAAAGAAACTCTGAATACCGTTTTTATTATTAATTGAACCTTTGGCTCTAATAAAACATATTATTTTCGATAAAAAGTATAATTTATTTCACAAAAAAGCTTTTTTCCGACAAATGCAAAAATCCGCTTTTACCCCACTGGTTGGGTAAAACCGGGTATCCATTTAAAACCCCTAGAAAACTCATTTTGGTCCAAAATTTTCTTCCATAATATAGTAAAAAAAATACATTTTTGTTAATTTTAACAAAACGAAATTGTGTCAAAAATAAATCTGAGCCATATTTTCTACATTTCATAATTCTATCTATTTTACACTGGAAGTCGTAGCGTTATTTTAACTGCAAAAATCACATGTGAATTTCTTTTCATATTCTTCTTCATGCTACATGCTTCGTGTTTCCATCTTTGGCATTTTAAGCATTGTATCCAACCTTCTTTGAAATCAGAATTGGAGTAAAATTCATTGCAAAACATTCAGACTTCATTATCTTCTTCATTTTCTGAGGATATCTCCTTAACATTTTTGGTTTCTTTTTCTGTTAAGCCTTAATTTCTTTTTAAGATTCTTCCTTTTACATTTTCTAGGCTGTTTGACTTCTTTCTCCTTAATATCTGTTTCCAGCTCTAATTTATAGGGAGAAGAAGTCAAAATAACAGTTTTCCCCTCCTGTTGTCAGCTCTTTTCTCAATCATAAATTCTTCCTTGGGAAGGGATAGTGACATTTTAGGCGTTTTGGAAATGCAGATTGCTGGGATATACAATCTGAGATGTCGGTGGAAGAGGCTGGATGTTGTCGACTGCTGGATGTGTGATGTCAACTCTTTCAGATGTGGAAGGATGAACTTAGTTGTCTTGTGATGTTTGAGAAATACTTATTGCTGGAGCTGTGCCAACCTTTGGCTGCGTAGACCTAGGTATGTTATCACCGACTTTTATGAGTTTCTCTGTCATTTTCGAAGAATCAAAAAGATGGTCAGGAAAAACATCGTTGTTGTAGGGAAAAAACATGTTTCCTAAAACCATCTGATTGAAGTATTTTCAACTGCTACTCTCAAATATTCAGCTTTGAATAATTTTCCATTTTAGTAAATTGTTACAGATTGCCCAGGATTCGAAAGTAGCCACTTCCTCATATGTTGTTTGTAGTATGAGTTTAGAGGTGCTATGAAAGACACAGCAAGTGGTTAAAAGTACTTAACATGATTAAACCATTTGTGTCTGAATTTTGGTTTTATCAAATGTTTTGATAAAATCACTTTAAAATATTGCAAAATGAGCTGAAAAAATGCTAAAAAAAATTACACTTTTTATTATTATTATTATTATTTAATAAAACGTAAAAAAAAAAAAAAAAAAAAAAAAAAAAAAAAACTACATATTAGTATTTCTAGTAGAATAATATGCATAATTTTATGTTTTGTCTATATTTATATTTAAAAAGTTTTAAAATTGTATATTATGTACTATAATTAGTATTTTTATGAACTACAAAAAAATATATTTATTTCTTTACAGAGACTAATAACGTTATAACTATTCTTAATAATAAAATAAGAATAATCGTATTGCTGACTTAAAAAAAAATTATTTCATAAACATCTTTAAAAGGAGATTACATAAATAACTGTCTCCTAAATGTCCAACAAAAATATGTGCCCATTTGTGCCTAGAACCCTATATTTCGGACGTTACAAAAATGCATAAAAAATAAACTTGAACATTTCATTTCGCAATTAAAAAAAATATGTATTTAAAAACTGTCTACAAGCTAAGATTATGATTTGCGATTTTGGATCCTTTATAGAAAAAATAAAAATAAACTTACTTTTTACATTTCGCCATCTTTAAAAATTAAAAATTTATAAACACCGAAAAAAGCCTTAATTTAAACAAATAAATATACACCTTATGCTGTCATCTCTCGGTAATAGATAAAAACATTTATAAATAATTATTTTATACAATTTTCATGTTATAAAGGAGAAGAAAAATATACTTATTCATGAAAATTTTAAACGTCCCAAAAATGGGACGCTAGGCACAAATGGGTTTAGGCTACACATTACCCTATTCAAAAAAATTTTGGAGACAGTTACATTAAAAATAATTAATGACTTTGTTTGAGATCATAAAATTAAACTGATTCCGGTAAAAAAAAAAAAAAAAAAAAAAAAAAAAAAAAAAAAAAAAAATCATTTTAACAATTACCATTTTTTTTTTTTAATTTTTGAAAATTTTGTTTTATTAAAACTTTTATAACATTTTTATTTTTAATATTTTTTAGTTATTTTAAGTGACTTGTATTCATTGGATTATTGGGAATAAAAGTTAGCATGGAATTAAATATGTGACTTTTATTTAAAGTTTCATTTATTTTTGTAGCGCGAAACCTGAAAAAAACAGGAAAATTTTGGAAATATTAATTTTGACATAAAAAAAAAAATAACTATAACCCTCAGACCTAAATCCATACTAATTATTGTAGTACACATACATGTAAGTGTCTACAAAAAATTTTAAGACACTATCTGCAACAGAAAAAAAAGCCTTAGGGATTAGCAAACACTAACATCAACAAAAATAAAAGTCTGAGAAAATGCATTTAAAGTTTGTAAAGGAACACTCAGAACATTCTGAGAACACTCAGAAAAGTTAAAATATCTTTAAAACTATTTGGATTTCAGATCTACACTTTGGAGTCATGATTCACATCCGTATGAATCACTGGGAAATTCGATAAAAAAATATTCGATATTTTTGTCATGGCAATATCTCCTATCTAAATAATTAACTATTCTAAAAAAATCATTCCATGAGTGCAGGACAAAACCGGGTATACCCGGTTTTGACTCGATCTTAAGTACCCGGTTTTATCCAAAAATGACACCGATATAAAAACATGGCGTTAGTACTCTCAATCCTAAAGTAAAAGATTAGTAAAACTGTGAAATTACAAGCAGAAAAAGCAAAGAATTATATATAATTTTTACTAATGCTTACAAACAGTTAATATATAAATAAAACCTGGAATCAAACAAAACGATTTTCAAGAGTAATTAAAACGAAAATTTTCACTCAAAAAATAACCGCACACGGTAGCATTTCGTTCAGCTACAGAAGTCGTAATGACGCTCGACAAGCAATTTCTCGTGTTGTCCGAAAGATAAAAAGTCGAATCAAGGAGGAATCTGCACTACTCGGTTTTACCCACCTACCCAGTTTTGTACACCTCTCCCCTACTATATTTTCTTATTATGCAAAGCATCTCTTTCCAAATTTTAGACATCTCCGTGGAGGCTGAATCATTGCATATAATCTCACTATGTAAACAAAAATAAAGATTATTGCATAATGGATGGTAAATAAAATTTTCATGAAATTATTCTACTGTTTTTAAAATCAATCTCTAAATGTTCTTTGTTACATAGTCTGGCCAAAGCTTTAATTTTCTTGTTGTATTTAATGTCTCCTATATATGTTCTTTGATGTTCGTGAGTTTGAATTTTTCGGTTTTTTATTCCTATAAAATTGCACTATTCCTCCCGCTTTGGTAAAAGGTATTTCATATACCACTGATAGTTGATTTGATTTCATTACACATGAGATCGCGGTATTTTTTTTTATTTGTTTTCAATTAAAAAGAAAAAAATTCCGAAAAATTTTGTATCATTACAGATCTTGATAATGTCGCCGCCTGCGCGATGAAACATGTCGATCTGAATAAAGGTTTTTATTTGACATTTACGAACTTTTTCTCTCTTTTAGCAATTATTAACCTAATTTGATAATTTTAAGTGATTTTCAAACATAATTTTATGGAAATATACAAGCTAAAAAATTTCTGAATTTCAACTTGCTATTTTGTGTACTATTTATTTTTTATATTAATCGATAAAATGTTCCACGGTTTTTTAAACACTCTGAATAAAACAAAATACTTCTTTTTATACTCTATCAAAAGTAAAGAAAATATTAATCACACACCTCTCGATGCAGCTGTTTACAACAGTATGTTATTACTTTAAATTATTTGAATGCTCTTCAAATAAGATCTACTTTTAACATTTAAATAATGCACTAAATTAAAATTCATGTTTTATTTTTTTATTAAAAGGGAAGAAAAAATAGTCGTTATTTCAGCACATTTCCTCAGTTTAAAGATGCAGCATCTTAAGGACTTTTGCAAATTATTTAAAAGACTTTCTCTGGATGCTATTTAGAATCCAATTTCCAATGTGCATTATTATGCATTATTCATGGCTTAACGTAGGAAATAAAAAATCTTGATTATGTTGTCAAATTTACTGAAGCATAAATAAATAAAAAAGTAATTAAAAAGTAATGCCAATTTTTAGATTTTTTTTTTTTTTTTAAGTTTTCTTTTTTTTCCACAAACTCATCTCTCAAAATATTATTTTAAAATTCCCTTTTTAATAAGGCTGAATGTTTGTCTACATTTATTACAAAAATAACTTTCGGTATTTGTAAAGTTCATTTTATAATTTATCTATCTATAATATAAAGGAAAAACATATCTGTGCGTAAAGCATACGTCATTAAAGGACAAACATATCTGTGCGTAACGCATACGTCATTTTGCGAATGGCAACACTTTGAAATTTGAAATGAAATTTTGGTTTTGCAATTTTCTCTACTGCAAATTTTTAAACTTCTAAACATCGCATATTTTAAATTTTTACACCGTCGTATAAGGCAAAACATTCTCTTTTAAATGTTTTTTTGTTTGAAAGCTGTATCTCAATTTATTTTTGAGATATTAATTTTTTTGTAGTTTTTAATAACATTTTTCATATCGTGGCAACAAAAGTACTCCATTTCTATTGAAAGTCATTGAAAGTAAACGGAAACTATCTATAATATCTGTAATATAAAGCACAAACATATCTGTGCGTAACGCATACGTCATTTTGCGAATGGCAACACTTTGAAATTTGAAATGAAATTTTGGTTTTGATATTTTCTCTACTGCAAATTTTTAAACTGCTAAACATCGCACATTTTAAATTTTCACACCGTCGTATAAGACAAAAAGTTCTCTTTTAAATGTTTTTTGTTTGAAAGCTGCATGTCAATTTATTTTTGAGATATTAATTTTTTGTAGTTTTTAATAACATTTTTCTTATCGTGGCAACAAAAGTACCCCATTTCTATTGAAAGTCATTGAAAGTAAACGGAAACTAGTCGGAAATAGTCGATACTGTATCTTTTTGTTGCCAATTTCTCATAAAACCTGAAAAAAAGTTGAAATTACAATATGGGCTATGTCAGGAATATTGTCTGTTATTCCGTGATAATGACGTCATATGCATACTTTTCTACTGACGAAGTTAAAACTGGATTGCTTTAGCGGAAGAAAATGGCGTCATTTTATAGAAAAACGTGTAATTCTTAAATTTGAGTTATGTTTTGTAGAAGTACGTCATTTTCATAGCCCAGTTGCTTTGAAATTCTTCACAGGTGAAAATAATGTAATCGAAATCACACACTGATAGAAGGCAATGTTTTACAAAAATTTAGTGTGTCTTTATAAAAGAGAGGTGACATGCAAATAATAGCGATTTATGTTGCAGAAATTAATGATTCTCTGCTGGATGGATTTGCTTCGCCAAGTTGGACGAGCAAAAAAATAATTCGTGGTTTAAAATAATATTATGTTCCTGAAATTTTTGTACAAAATTCTCTCGAATAATAAAATTTTAATGCTATTCTTTAGAACATTCTACTATAATTTTATCAACATAACATAATTTGCTTAATTTAATTTTTTCTAATTTTATATAATCTATGTATTTGAAACACAAGTGTGTTTTTTTAGTCATCTGCCCCGATCTTTCCGCTGAACCAAATTTACTAATTTTTTTTTTTTTTTTTTTTTTTTTAACTGAAAGCTCTTCATTTGTAGATGTGATCACACTATCTGCTTTTTTTTTAATATCCCCACTTTTATATTTTAATTTTAAAAGCATTTTATGAAATTTCTTCAAAATGGTGAAAATTAGATAGCTTTCATTATTGCAGACAAGTGAGAAATAATGAGGTTTTTTTTATCTTTATTCATGCTATTTTTTGATAAAAATTCAAAATTGTTGCATAGAGTTTAGTTCCGCAAAATCCCATTAAGAGCAGAATATTATATTAGGGTATAAAAACGGAAAATGACATACTGCTTTTGAAAACACACATTTTTCCTCATAAATTTTCTATATTGTTTTTCCTTCTGCATGTGTACTGATACTAAGTTTCAGACATTAGGCGAAATGCTTATTTAAGTGAATATGAAGTCATAATTAACATAAAATGATCATTTTCCTAGATAAAACTAAACATTTTAACACAAATGAGTCTAAGAACCGTAAATTACGGAAATTTTTACTCTCCGGAATTGAGATTAGGATCTCAAGTAAAGAGTGCGTCTGTTCACATAAAGGATATTGCTGACAATTGTGACTTCAAGTTTTGAGTTAAAATGATTTTTAAATGATCAAACAAAATACAAATTAACAAAATTAATACTTCTTTTATAAACAAAAAAAAAAGAATAATCTTGAAAAAACACAAATCTAACATATTTATAATCGTACAATTTAAATTTTTAGATCACCAAATAGGATTTTTTTTTCAAATGGAATTTGTTTGCAAAGTTCATCTCAGTTTACTGATTGTCAATGGTTTTAAAAACAATTTTAAAGCATGAATTATTTTTTAATTTATCTATATCGCGCGGAGCTCGATTACGAAAGATTAATCCGTTTGTCTTTAAAAGAAAATAAAGAGTTCATCATTTTCTCACGGCTAATATCCATTAAAAAAGAACTTCTCTGTGAATAAATAAACAAATAATATAAATAAAACACAAATTTAACAGACATGCATAATCTCTGAAATTATCGGAATATAAAAGGATGCCATAAGTAACAAAACAAAATCTTGGTCAAATAACTCTTAGCATGCGGCTAATAAGAAAATATCGCTTTTGATCAATTTCAAAAATCATTTGATTGTATAATTCGTATTAATGAAAAATGCTTTTTTAATGTAAGTGGGCAATCCAAAAAATTTATTGGATATAAAAAAAATATTAGTTTTCAATAAAAAAAATGTTTTCACCTATATTCTTTAACCCGGGAAGCCCGGATACGATCCCCTAGTGTATTTAAAAGACAAGGCTGTTTTTTTAGTCACCAGCCCTGAGCTTTCTACTGAACCAATTTTGATAATTATTTTTTTTCTTAATGAAAGCTGTTCATTTGTAGATGTGCCCGTAGTAGCTATTTTTCTAATTTATTTCCATTTTTATATTTTATTTTTAATTTTAACAGTTTTTTTGTGAAATTTCTTTAAAATGGTGACAGAACCTCAAGTTAAGACTGCGAATGTTCATATGTAAAGGTGTACCTGACAAACGTGGCTTCAAGTTTGAAAAAATATTTAATAATAAAATATTGTGAGTCAAAATATTATTTAAATGGTGAATACGGATGTGAGAGGTGCGTATGTGACTCTGATATGGCAAAAATGACTTACGGTTTAGATTTCATGCAGAAACAAAATCTATGATTTAGTCAGAATGAAAAAAGTTTTGTAAATTTTTCATTCCGTAATATGTAGCATAAGAGCCTCAATTGAAAATTACTTATCTTGATTACTTATCTTGATTATATTTTAGTAATTACATACACGAATGAAGATTGATTTTTCAACAATTTGCCACAGTTGAACTTGAAGTAAATATTATTTTGGTAACTTTAGACTAAAATAATATTTGTTTTAAGAGTCAGACTAATCAATATTCGACTGATTTGTTATTGCAATTAATTTTGTAGGTTTGTTATTAATCAATGTAACTGTTCTTCTTTAAACATTTTCTTTGTTGAAATTCAACAGGTTCCATCTCGTATAGAAATTATTAATGTAGTTTAAATAAAATTGAAATTATTGGTTATAAGACTACTTGATTAATTAAAAAATTATTCATTTTTTCGTATATGAATTTTGAACGAAATGATTATACTTTAAGAAAGTAATATTAGAAATAAATTATTAAACATTGTATGTCTATATCTATATGTATATATCTATACATAGTGGAACAAATAATATTTGTAAACGATCCATGGCGCGACTCGCTTCTTGAGACAAATCCACAGAGCGTGCCAATTTCAAATCGTATTTACCATTACATTCATAACCTCCTCATTGTCGAAGATGTTGATACAATATTTGTAACAGTCATACTTTGATTTGCCTAAAAGAGAATGACACACTGGTAGTGCTGGTAATTAGGACAATATATATATATATATATATATATATATATATATATATATATATATATACAGTCGAGTCTCTCTATAACGAAACTCCATACATCGAATTTCTCTATATAACGAATTTTTAGTAGGAACGGTCCCCTTTTCCCAAGATCTCATTAAAAACAGTCTCCATATAGCGACATGTCTATTTCCATATATCGAATTTTTTCATAAAATGCTCTTTTATTTATTCAGTTTTAAAAAAGCTCCCAAAATACATGGAATCAATTTCCCATCACTGATTCCTGATTTATCGTTCAGTGCTGAGTTTTTTATCTTATTTTTCTACCTTGAATCTCCTTGTTCTTTATATCCAATGAATTCATCTACCCCCTCCCCCCCCCTCTTTTCCAACATCCTTTTTAAAACAGTGTCAATTGGATTCTTGCACATATAAGAACGGGGTCAGAGAGGTAATTGAATGTGAATGAGATTGAAATTCATCCAGAAAATTAAATTAGAAAAATAAATCTTTTAATCAAGCATAAGTCGATATTCGTAATATTCCCTGCCAGAAAGCTCCAGGGAATGATGAGTTCGTTTGATCTTATAAGGAGAGGACTTCAAATGGAGGAAAATATTCCCGATACAATTTTTCATTCCTTGATACAGTGTGAACATTTCTTCGAGAGTGTAACAATTTTGAAATCTAAATAGCGAAAAATTATACATTTCTTCGTCTAAAATTAATGTAAGTTTTCCTTGTGTGATTTTTAATATTCTTTCAAATTAATGTCTGTTCTCTTTTCTGAAACTGTTTAAATAATTAAGAAATACAATAATATTAGGTTAATATTTATAGTTAAACACTTCAAATTCTTAATTAAACACCTCAAAAATAATTTTTGTTCAAAATTTACACATTGAATAGGAATTTTTACTCATTCTCTATATAACAAATTTCTCTATATAACGAATTTTTTACTAGGACAACGGATTTCGTTATATAGAGACTCGACTGTATTATATATATATATATATATATATATATATATATATATATATATATATATATATATATATATATACAAATGCTGCTTCCATATGGAAACTTTACCTGAAAATATCTAAAAAAGAAATACTTTAGTTGTGTTTCGATTCTCTTATCCGTTTGAAATACGTTTATGAAAATATTAATCTAATTGCACAATATCAAATAATGTTCATACATATTTTTGTTATGTACTTACATTCCCATGTATCTTTCTTTATGTTTAATATT
Organism: Maratus speciosus; assembly: GCA_963932465.1. Lineage (NCBI taxonomy): Eukaryota > Metazoa > Arthropoda > Arachnida > Araneae > Salticidae > Maratus > Maratus speciosus. Next base: position 439,354,474 of record OZ010789.1, read on the forward strand.
TCTTCGATATACATAATCTAAATTTATAACAAGAATACAGTTATTTTTTTCTGTTATGTTATAGGGGAGAGTAGCCATATTTGGACCGCCTCTTTAATTGGACCGTTGCCATTCTGCCGTTAATGACAAGAAGAGATTCCATCTACCGCTGAAATCCTACTCATCAGAATGACGTCACTCATGATTAGAAGAAGCAGCTGCCTACCACGTGCTGTTTTCAGACAATTTAAAGAAACCTAAAGTTAGCTGTTTTGATCTAATTTTTTCCTACTAAACGTAAGTGAATATTTTAAAACTAAGGTAAGTTGTTATGATTTCATAAACATATATGATATATATATATATATATATATATATATATATATATATATATATATATATATATATGTATGTATATATATATATCCCGCATATTTTTCACGCGGATTTTTTTTATTTCGTTTTTGTTCTTTGTCTTCAAATTAACTGCTTTAAAAAATGGCGCAGTTGCCGTAATTGGGCCAATTTAAGTTGCTTAAATTATATATAATAACAACTTTAATAATTTCTTTTTTTTCATGTGCAAAAGATGACCATAACGACCACATTCAAACAAAAAATCACCACTCTTTTAAAATAATAAAACATTGAACAATATTGAAACAAATGAAACAAAATTAAAACGAAAAAAAAAAAAATACAATTATTGAAATTCAAGCAAATTATACTTTTTGCCAGACTTAATGAACCGTTATATATGAATATGATTCGATATCTCGTTTTGCTTTACGTTTCAAATATTGTTTAATCATATTAAATTAATTATATGAATAGAAATACTAACATTTTTTTATTATTTTGTAAATTTAAAAGAAAATATGTTTTATTTTAATTATGAAATTATTCTTTCGAGTAATATATGCAGAAAAATAGAGTTATATCATAAATAGACGATAAATAAGTGTTAATTTTATGTGCGACCTATATAAGGTTTTAAAAAATATGCAAGAAATTTATAGCAGGTAAACAAATTAACTTATGATCTTAAGCATAATAATCATAAAATAATTCTAAATTTATTTATATACATTCCCAAAAAGATACATTATAAATGCTGCAGAATAGTTTTACTCTTTAAATTCAAAAGAAAAAAAATTGGATTCGTTAAAATTTTCTGATTCCTGTTTTTGAATATTTTACAAAATTTGAAATGTCCTGAATACGTTTTGCCAATTATTCCACAATTTATCTACCTATTTTTCTTTTGTGTTATAGTAAAACAAGAACTAATGCATAAATTGAATTAAACCTCGTTATTTGACATAAATTAATGCTGCTGACATTGTAGTATAACAATCTTAATTTTTGTCACATGTCTATACTTTGTTTTTTTTTATATTTTAAATTTCTTAGAAGACTAACTATATATTGAAACAAACTCAAACATATTTTTTTTTTAAAAGAGACTCCCAGATTTGACACAATAAACAAATTCGACGCAAATTAGTTTTTCTAAATATAAATTTCGCGAAGTTTCTACAAAAAGAAACAATTTTATGAACGACCGATTTCGAGGATTAGTCCAAATTGAAATTCTGTAATTATACTAATTATTAAAATTAATACAAGTATTATCAGTACTAATATTGACATTGTGACATTTCTTTTATTGCAAATGATGCGTATTTTTTATGCAATATACGCAATACACAATAAATATGCTATTTGTAGTTTTCAAAAAAGTTACAATAATGTCATAAAACTATTAACGTTTTCGATTCCCACATTATCTTCTATGTCCGTACTATGACGGTGTTTTAAAGATAAATATAAAAACTGCTGAGAATAGAAGATTAAAATTTCCTATATACGTATATTAATTACGTATGAATTGAAAGTAATAATTTCATATAATTATTTTTTTTTTCGAATTTCCCAACGTAAAGTGATGAAGATTACAAAACAAAGATATTTAAATTTTGCTTTTTTTAGAAATGTGTTAATACAATAAATGAGTTTAAAAGAAATAATGGAGGAAAGATTTCGGTTTATCCCCTGCACTGAAAGAAAACATATACCGCCTTCATCTAGAACGAATAATTATCATTTTCTAAATATCTAAACTAGAAATTTAGATTTCCGAGCTGTGCGAATGATGCAAACAAATATACTGAATAGACAGGATGAGCGATAATTTTTAGCCTATAGTTTTCTAGTTAATGAAACAATACAATATATTATGTATCGTTTGAATTGCGAGAAATTGTCACTTGATTTCTGAAATTAATTCATAAGCTAGAATTATAGTTACTAAAACTCACTTCTTGTGTTCGCATTTATTTTCAGAAATTTTTAAATAAATTTGACCAAGATAGCATAGGAAACTGCCCTTGAATTTTAATAGAGATAACTAGAACTGTCTAGCAAAGGGAACTAGAATTTACAAGGATGATATGGAACCATTTTTTCTAGAGGCACAATTTATTTTCTAGATCCAAGTGGCAGAATTTTTTTTCCGTGTGACAACCTTAGTGAAGACCCAACTGTCTTTGTGACCACGGCCGAACTCCGACTCCCCTTATACAATACATTTATGCGGAGGAAAAATCTGATTCCGCGAGAACAGAGGAATTTTGATGCTTTGGTACGGCTGTATAGGGTGGATCGAGTTTGGCCGTGGTGTGACGTAAGGGGTACCTGCAGATTGGAATGGGGGAAAAGAAATTATTTGGATTATGCTATTGTAAGGAGGTGGACAGACAACTCATTTTATGTGGAAGATTTATTTTACTCAAACTCTCAAGAACTATACAAGTAATTTCTGAATCTAGTTTCTGGTGTAAACGACAAAACCATATATTCGTCAATCTTCATTCTGTAGACTGTCTTTTCGAATTCTACAATTTAAGGAAACATGATGTGAAATACTTTTGTTACGAATATTTTATCAATTAATTTTCAAGAAAATTATTGGTTTATTCAAATCTGAGAAATCTTAAATTGTTCATTCGTAAATATATCTTTACTTAGATTATGAATAATTTGTCAAAATGTATTTTCTGCTCAAAATTTAAAAGTTATTTGAAATTTTAATGTTTAGATGGCCTCTAGTGTTTAAAACCACTAAATAGTAGACGTTATAGTTGGAATTGGTAGCATTTTTATACATGATTTGCAGCAAATTTTGTGGAGGTGCTTATAATAATAATAATAATAATAATAATAATAATAATAATAATAATAATAAAGATTGTACGTGAGATGACAATTATGAAAAATAATTGTCAACAGTTGACCTGAATATAACGTATATTGAAAATGAAAAATGTATCATGATAGTTGTGAGTTTATGAATTTTTTATTATTTTGGTTTTATATAAGATAAACATTGATGTACATTGCAGAATTTAATTTAATCAATATTCTTCTATGAAAATAATATTATAGTTCTGATGGAGTTCAACAGAAAATTTATTTTCCTATATGGAAATTACAGCATTTAAAAAAACAACAAACCAAATTAAATACATGCAATTTTTTTACATAATAAGAAAATGAGTGAATACAAAACCATCTACATTTATAGTGAGTGAAATAATAATAAAATTAATGGCGCTTGTTATTTAAAAGTATCCATACCTAATGAGGCATGAAAAGCAATGTTATTCTTTATTCCCATGATTGAAATAGACTATGAACTAAAATTAAAATATAATTATGGGATGAAAGCTAATCATTTTAATTTATGTGTTTGGCGAATAATTAAAGAAGAGAGTAGCAAAAAAAA